>JAKOOJ010000001.1:170063440-172463440 GCA_022577455.1 Arizona elegans | reverse complement strand
TTGTTCCTCTTTTTTAAAAAAATGTATTTTTAAAGATATTTTATAAATAACTCAAATATATGTGATTTAGCAAAGATACATAAATAACTATAGATTAAATGCTGACAATACCATAAACATCATAAAGTCCATAAATATATTTCTTTCTTAAATTTATTTATAGAGTTGATATACCATTTCACCCCAATGTGAAGTATCTGAAAAACCCAATATCTTTAAACAATATCTTTCAACAATGTGATAAAGAGTGACCAAGGAGAATTTAAGTCTATCTCCTGAATAATTCCTATAGTTTAGACATTTCTGGCATTCCAAGGCTATTCCATAATTTGATAAATTATATTTTCCCATGTTTAATTTCAAAACATTTCCATCAACTACAGTATATAAGTTGTTTGTTTTATATTAGATCCACCTTTCATATCCATTATCTTTTGTTGTTACAGAATAGTCTGAATTTTAACTAAGGGTATATATGTATATGTATCCAAATTTTATTGATGTTAAATTCCCTGCTGGGATGCTTGCAGTCTTGATTTTTAAACTATCTTAAAAATTCTTTTCTAGACTTTTGAGACTCTGTGGCTACAGGCAGCAAGGAATTCAGTCCAAACCCAGGAGTATTCTTCTTCCTCTGGTGCTGTGCATAATGATGCATGATGATACACAAGTTGCAGTGTACTATACTGTATTGAGACATATGTAAACCCCATTTCTGGGACAGATTGAAGAATTTTTAGGTTCAAATTTACTGCCAGATAAGGTAGCTCTAGCCATTGCAAAGTTGTTTATGTCGCTTGTAAAATTAGTACATTGCTGGCTGCAAAATAGTGCAGGCACAATTGCCCATATTTTCTCATACATATCTTGCTTTATTTTGAATGTTTTATTTTGTAGCTACAGTGTTATGTAGTATATTTAATAATAATATTAAAATGTACATTTTATTTGGTAAATTTTATTTAGTTTTGGTTACTGACCTGTAAAAAGAATGTGATAAAACACACACACACACACACACACACACACACAAACATTCTATCTATCTATCTATCCATCTATCAGTCACATGGAACAGAAGGAAGAGATTGGATTTACAAGGCATGAGTTACAGTATATTGATATTGGTGTTGCAACATTTAGGGTAACCAGAGTACCCTAAAATATTGGGTATTTAATGATAAATATTGTCTCAATTAAAGAGGCCTTCCTTCTTCTGCAAAGGAGAATAATCCTTTACCAATAGTGCTATGAGTAACCTATAAAGAGGCAAAGGACTCCCATAAAAACAGAGGAAGACTCCTTGCAAAATGTTAACAGAAAAATATGCATGGAGGATGAATTTGGAAGGGAAAAAAAATAAAGGATTACAGTGTTCATTTCTCCTTTCCTCAAAAATTGCTACCCCCTTCTGGTAATGGGGCAGCTAAGGAGGGTATCAACTCGTGAAGCATTCCTGACCTGCTCTCGAGTTGCCATAAGCAGGGGGATGGAAAATTGAGATTCGCAGCTACATCAAGGAACTTACACTTTTCAGTCAAAACAAAGCACATTCCAACCGGCAAGTATATAGGCCATCTCCACAGAGATCCACAGTGGCTGGAGGGAGTGACTTCTACAACCCGCGAAATTGCTTTGTTGGGGAATGTGACTGATGACACATCTTGGAGGGAGGGGGAAACAGGGTCAGAGCCAAGGCATGAATTAAGTGAGGTCAGAGTTGGCTTCACTTGGTCTGTGCCAACATAATGCTCCTAATAGATCATTGGATTTCTTTTGAAGCTTAGCTTGAGGCTCATGATTTAATTAGGGCATCAGTCGGAACCCTGACAGCAAGCCAACTCTCTCAAAATTAATCAAAACAACCAGGATTCCTGAGCCCCAGACTCTCCATTTGCTCCCCGACACCTGGGGTGCATGGAGAGAAACTCAGGCTGCCATGGCAGAGGGTGGACTATCTGAAGAGAGCCTGTTCCAGGTGACCTAGAGTGGGGCAGAACTTGCCCCCACCCAGGGACCTCCAGGAACCAGCAGCCCAGTTGGAACCAAAGTGCAGCCCTCTCTGGATATCAAAGCTGAGATAGCTGAGATGCCCGCCTCAGCAACTGAAACAAAAAGGGATGAGTATTGGTGGGAAAAAGTCCCTAAAGTGGCTAAGGTTGAGCTTCCCCACCCTAGTACAGGAAATCCTTGAGCGAACTAGGAAAACTAGAATGGATAAGGGACTTGGAACAGTTCAGACTCCCAAAAACTCTGATGGAACCCATGAGAAGAAATTTGACTGAACCACACTTAGTGATGAGGTTGTGCCACCCAAAAGAGGGGGATTGCAACTGAGACTTTGAAGTGAGGAGAAGCAGATGGGAACGCAGCCCCCCTTCTCCACTCACCAGAAGGATACTGACTCTGAGGCTGCTGCCAGTGGCTCCTCCGCGCAATAGAGCCGAGGGAGATGACCAAACACACCAAGCACAGGAATAGAAGGCCCAACACGATGAGGGAGGAGCAGTGCTAAACGAACTGCCCTGATTCAGGGGGAAATTTGATGGGGACTCAGATCAACTGGCTCTATTCCTTGACTCTGCTGGAGTCCACCCAGAGCACTACAGACACCTTTACCCATTGCACAGAGCCATAGTGAATACCATTGCCAGGGGGCTAGAGGGAGAAGCAAAGGAATGGCTAGTAGCCCTCCATAAGAGGAGAGCCCCCCAGCTGCAAGATGTTGGTGACTTCCTACAAAAGCTAGAAGCCAGATTTTAAGCGGTAGAGGAGGATCAGTACACGGAAGATGAGCTCTGAAACCTAAAGCAGAGAGGGCAACCCATTAAAGAACACATCTGTGAATTCAGGGGAGTCGTGGGAAAGCTACCCCCTTTGCCAGAGCGGCTATTAGTTCATTTTTTTCAGAACGAGCCTGGACAAGCAAATTGCCTAAGTAACCGCCTATTGGGACATTCCAAACAGACTCTCGACTTGAGGTGGCACAGGAGACAGCTCCTAATCAAGTGGAAGGGCTATCCACTATCAGAGGTGTCTTGTGTAAAGAGAAGAAACATCCAGGCTGATAGCCTCATACCTAAATTCCATGAAGACAACCCAACAAAGCATGGGGGGGGGGTCGCACCCTTGAAATTTATACCTATACTCAAACTGTTCTTGCTTTGCACAGGTCATCTTCAGGAAGTGAGGGAAGCTGAATATCAACTCGCGAAGCATTCCTGACCTGCTCTCGAGTTGCCATAGGCAGGAGAATGGGGAATTGAGCCTCACAACTGCATTGAGGAACTTGCACTTTAGTCAAAACAAAGCACATTCCAGCTGGCAAACATCAAGGCCATTGTTCTGTCTCCAAACCCACGCACACACACCAACAGACGTTCAGGAGTTAAAAACCAAACCAGCCGGCAAAATCCTTTTCCTTATGATAACGGAACTTGGCAACAACCTAGTGGCTGCCTGCCAAGAGTTTATTATTTACAAATTGGAGAGATAACTTCTCCCCACTTCTGATACATCAAAGGAAAGCAGCTCAATAATTATGGAATTAATCAAGTCCAGAGATACTCCACAAAGTCTTAAAGCAAAAGTCCGGCAATGCAGAATGGCGTGGAAGCTTTCAGCTTTGTTCATCACAAGGTTTGACTGGCCACCACGCTCCCTTTTATATCCTGTGGGGTGTGGTCCAGTGACTCAACCTAATCTTGGGCATGCCCTTTCTTCTGTTGCGTGCGCTTATCTCTGCGACGCTGGCATGGGTCCAGCCAAGACTCATTACCCTCATCACTGTCCATCTGTGGCTGCGTGGACGTGCTTGGTCCTGGCTCTATCTCTTGCCCTTTGGTGGACACTGAAGGCATTGCCAGAGAGGAGGGTCCTGGAGAGGGAGGCCTTGCCAACTCCTCCCCTTCACTCTCGGAGTCCTCTCCTGACGATGACACAGGCTCCGGTAACGGAGCCACAACAACCATCTCCACGGAGATCCACAGTGGCTGGAGGGAGTGACTTCTACAACCCACAAAATTGCTTCATTGGAGAATGTGACCTTGGGGGGAGGGGGAAACAGGGTCAGAGCCAAGGCATGAATTAAATGAGGTCAGAGTGGGCTTCACTTGGTCCATGCCGACATGACGCTCCAAATAAATAACTGGATTTCTTTTGAAGCTTGGCTTGAAGCTCATGATTTAATTAGGGCAGAGGGTGAATAAACACTAAGTTAGCATAAAATGGAGTGGGTAGTTCAGTATGTTGTGGGAACTCAGCATGTCATGTGAATTAGGTCCTCATGTTAAGCTAAATAATCATTTATTTGTCCATATGAACACAGGAATTGCTTTTCATTAAATTTAATTTAGAATGTAAGTGAATTCAAGCGATAGAAAATATAAATCCACATGTATACATTCCTCTGATAGAAACTTTACATTATATATTCGCCTCCCAATATTTGATCAGTAGACTCTACATTTTAACTTGCTATTTTCAAAACTGTGTCCTATTCACAGAAATGATGTTCCCCCGCTATGAAGAAATGGAACTCTTGTGACACATGATGCTCTAAAAGTTGAGTAAATTATTTGTTTATTATGAGGCAATACTGGACAGTTCACAAATACAGCAACATGGTTGGTCCCTCTTTTGGGGAGGGTGGGAGGGAGAGAGAAGGAGAGGAGGAGAATATTGACAGAGTTCTTCAAAGCTTTTCAAACTACAGTCAACAATGTGTGACCAGCTAGCAGCCTACTGGCTTACCTTAGTTATATGATGCATTAATCTTACTGCTGTAATATGAGAATTTATGTGCAGTATATAAATCTTTAAGTACTACACCCAAATTAAAACATCATGTCCCTATGCTTGTTTTCTAGGGTTAATGACAAAATGCATTACAAAGAATGAGAAAGAAACCCAAATTCAACAGGGCAAGTCAAGGAGAATGAAAGGTTTGGGTGCCTTTGGGGAAAATTTTGCAAGGCATCTCAAAAATGACATGAAATTGAGGAGATGTTTGCATTTGTATTCATTTATATGTTGTTGGATTTTGGGAATGGACTCTAAGTTGCCTTTTATATATGAATTGCAAACACCATATCTGTGTGAAGAACTTGTATACTCTGCGCTACAAAGTTGTATTTTTCAGGCTGAAGTTGCACTTTTCTGGTGTGTTAGAAATGAATATTTGGTAGATATAGCCAGTATCTCCCTAACAACTGATGACCTTGACTTTCTGTGAAATTACCATCTTTCTTGAAATATATCCTCCATTCTTTGCCTCTTGGGATACTAGCTCTAGAGAAATCAACCAACGCTGAAATGCTATGATGCTGTGCCCTTTCATGTGCCATTTACTCACATGCTCTGTGGCCAAGGATTCCAAATAATATTTCAAGTACATTGGGCTTTTGAGAAAATATCTTTACATCTTCTTCCCCCACCCCTTTCAACTGGTACTCTTACCACATGGTGTCTGTCAAATTTGAGAATGAGGGCAAGATTGTTTTTTCACAAGTAAGATGTGTAATAAAAATAAAAATTCTTCAGCTTTTCGGACACAAATTGTAATCATTCCATCCTAACATGCTTTATCATACTCAATGAAGTAGAAGGAAATTGTGGATATTTATCATGTCTGGGTTCTCAGGATTGATTATGACCTGCTGCTTTTATCTTTCAAACAGTCACTAAATCTAATTGCTTTGTTGTAATGGATTAACCTTTGAAGTTCTCAGTAGCATTTGTATTATGTTCAAAGAAAATGACAGAAACTTGGAGGACTTCGCAGGTTTTTGCTTCTAGAACTTAGAAGCGCTTTTACAAAATAATGTAAAAGCCCATTACAGGATTTCAGAAGTGGGCCCAACTAGATCTTCAATTAAAGCAGTGCTTCCCAAACATCTTCCTTTGTTACTCAAAATCACTTATCAGAAAATCTTTTTTATTCAATGTCATTAAGTCAATTTAAATGCCCCTGTTGTGATTGGTTTGTTACCTGAAGAAGCATTCTCTCATAAGGTTTTTCTTCATGATTCCTTGTGTTAGAGACTTGTTCACAATCTTGACTTTGGAGGAGTAATTTAACAACAGTGAAATTCCAAGACAAATGACTGTTAGGCTGTTATATTGTGAGAAAACAACTTCCCATAGTTGCATTCAGAGTCATCTGCAGGAAATGGACATAATTTACACAAGTCTGTAGGTTAAAGTTTCTTTTGGAGGCTTTGAAAACAACATATATCCAGAATGATAAGTTACCAGTGGAACTTCAGATAACTAATTAGGCTTTAGATGGATCAGACTTTACAATAATATTGATTATTATTTATTCAATCTATATCCCATCTTGTTGTTTAGAGAGCCATCAAGAAACTTAATTTCACCCCGTTGAATGTCTTCTGAGAACACAGCAAAGGCTCTGTTCTTCATGTATAGCAATAATCAAAGTAATTGCAGAGCTACCCATAGTTTGCTAGTCACACCATTTACAGAAGGCACAGGAGGGACAATTGTAGCTCTGTGGAGCTAAGTTATGGTATATTATGGCTCAGGGAATCAGTGAAAGCAGATTTAGTTTATGTGTGTGTATCTTTAGTTTGCTATGGTTTTCAAAGGTGGTGATCCAGCTTGTATGAGTAAACTGAAAGTATAAATCTCAGTGTTTGGACATGTGGAAAACCAGGTTGTTTGATATTTTTAAGCCAATTCTCCAAATTCACACAAGACATTCCAATGAGATAAGTGTAATTTATCTGGTCTAGTTTCACCAAATGGAAGCTATGCTTTGCCAGGCATTCATTTCCATGTTTCCTGCTTGGTCATCCCAATTTTTTAAAAATGTGGCTAAGTTTATTTCTGGAATGTTTTTTTAAGTAAATAAATTCCTCATTATAACTTATTATTTCACCATCAGCAATAGAATATAAAGGAAGGTCTCTGCCAAAGACCTTAACAGAAGGCAAAATTGTATGGAAAAAGGCACACTGCAAAGAAAGAGTTGGGAGACCATAGCTGATAGAGACCCCCCAGGCCCAGCCCTAAGGCATCTCTGGAGGGTTCCTAAATTTGCCCTCTCTGCAAAAAAAGTGCCACTTGATACTGATAGCAAACTGCTTGGAAACCATTATCTACTGTTATTTAGTTATTTGAAAGGTCTATGGTTTAGTTTCCTAACTCAACTAATAAATAGGAATGGTAGAGAAAAGAACAAGGGAGATCAAGAATTGGTCAGCAGCAGGTAAAGATGAATATTTCAAGGAGAGTCACCACTACTATTTGTCATTGCACTGTTTCCTCTGTCAATGATACTGAATAACTCAGGCTGTAGCAATAGCACTTAGACTTATATACCGCTTCATAGTGCTTTTACAGCCCTCTCTAAGCAGTTTACAGAGTCAGCAGATTGCCCCCAACAATCTGGGTCCTCATTTTACCCACCTTAGAAGGATGGAAGGCTGAGTCAACCTTGAGCTGGCAGCTAGCAGTCATCTGTAGTAGCCTGCAGTGCTGTACTCTAACCACTGCACCACCTCGGCACCTAGCTATCAAACTAGCTATCAAACATCAAAAACATCTGCCAGACTACCCCACCTCCTTTACATGGACAATCTGAATCACAGCTCAACACTGTCCATATATATAGCCAAGATATTGCAATGGAGTTTGAATTGGACAAATTTGTCACACTTATTATCAAACAAGGAAAAATATGAAAACTGAAGGAATCAAGATGCCCCACAAAAATAACATTAAGAGTCTGGATGAAGATAATTACTACAAAACTACAAATACCTGGATATCCTTCAAACTGACAACATCAAGCACACTGAAGTCAAGAAAAAGATTAGAGGTGACTACATTAAGAGAGTGAAGAACTTAAAGTCCAAACTTAATGGAGAAAATACCATCAGTATCAACACCTGGGCAATTCCAGTCATTAGATACACTGCAGGGATAGTGGACTGGACTCAACCAGAACTAAAAGTAATGAATAGGAAGACCAGAAAAATAATGACAAACAATTACTCCCTTCATCCTCCCAGCAACATTGATACTCTATCTACCAAGGCAAATAGATGGGCGTGGAATGTTGCAAATACATCAGATGGCTGAAGAAGAAAAAATGGCTTTGGAAGAATATCCGAAAGACAATGAAGAAGATAGACTGAAATTAGTACACTAGAAAGGCTTAGTGACTATTGGAGAGACCAAACTAGCCTATAAGAAAGACCAAATGAAAAACAGCATGGAGGCTTCAGAAGACAAAGCACTACGAGGACAGTACATTAAAAAATAGCTTGGAAAGCAGATAACAGCAAGACCTGGCAATGGCTAAGAACAGGAAAGTTGGAGAAAGAAGCAGAGGGACTAATTCTGGCTGCATATGACCAAGCTTTAAGGACAAATGCATACAAAGCCAGAATTGAGAAGACAGATAGTAAGTGCCACCTATGCTGAAGAAACAGTGGACCACCTGGTTATCTGGTGTAAGATCGCCCAGACTGACTACAAACAATGGCATGACAAAGTAACAACAATGGTGCATCGGAAAATCTGCAAGAAGTATCATTTGCCTGAAAGCAAGAATTGGTGGGACCATAAAATAGAGACAATCATTAAAAAATGAAGAAGTTAAATTGTTCTGGGACTTTAGAATTCAAACAGACAGGCACCTGCCACTTAACACTTCAGACTTAACAACTGTCAATAAGAAAGACACAAAGGCTGGATAGTGGATGGGTCAGTGCCTGGAGACAGGAGAATAGAAGAAAGAGAACTGGAGAAGACCTACAAATAGAAATAGAACGATCGTGGCAAAGGCAAGCAAGGATAGTACCAATAGTAATAGGTGCCTGGGTGTAATCCCAAAACAACTGCAGCACCACTTGAATACCACTAACATTGACAAATTCACCATCAGTCAGTTGCAAAAGATGGCTATACTGGGAACAGCTTCCATCTTGTGACGATATATGTAACACCATCAAACATCCAGATCTGCCTATCCCAGATCCTTAGTAAGGATTTAATAGGTAGACAAAAATGCCAAATCCAGTCTGAACATCTGGCTGACTTTGCAATGAATAATAATAATAATAATAATAATAATAATAATAATAATAATAATAATAATAATAATAATATTTAGATAGCTACAGTTATGGGATAAATTTAATTATGTGATAAATTTAAGATAAAGTTAAACCTCATAAATGTTTTGAATTGCTTTGTTTACAACAGGGGTATCAAACTCAAGGCCCAGGGGCCAGATCTGGCCCATGGGATGCTTAGATCTGGCCTGCGGGGTTGCCCTGGAAACAGCAAAGGACCAGCCCGCGGTGCTTCTGCCAGTGAAAACGGAACTTGGGAGGGTTGTTTTCACTGGCAGAGTGTTGCAGGAGGCCGTCGCATCTGAAAACGAGCTTGGGAGCCCATTTTTGCTGGCAGAAATGGCCATCACAGGCCCTCCGGACCTGAGTCATGTCGATCCGGCCACCCCCACCCCGGCCATGCCCACCCAGGCCCCCCAAGGTCAAACACAATCCTGATACGGCCCTCAATGAAATCGAGTTTGACCCCCTGGTTTACATTCTTGTCTACAGATAATGAAAAAAGTAGCTAGTATATTTATTTTTAGAGAACAATAGAGAGCTTGTTTGGAATTGTTTGTACTTCTATGGAAAAATAAATGAAAGCAAAACTATAAGTATATGCTGTTCTGTCTGCAAAGACTTCCATGCTCTTTTTCTACAGCTTCTGAAATCTAGCCACACACACCAGAGATACAATACAGTAATTATTTGATTAGGGCTACCACACCTCGGCTTCAAAAAATGGAATGTTAGCCAAGGGGCAGCAAAGTCATAACAAAACTAATTCCTTGCTGCCATCCAATGATTGCCAAGATATCTATAGCCCCGATACAGTAGCCACAATTGTATTTATACATTTGGCCCACTACAAGTTGTTTTATCCCCAAGCTAGAACTTTAGTGATTATAGCCAGCATTTCAATGACACTTGGAAATGAATTGGGGGTCAAATTAAAAGGCAAATAAAGAAACCACTTCAGCATTGTGTACCATGGAAGTATCTAATGTTGTGTAAAGAAAGCTTCGTGTAGGGCAAAGCCTGTAATTAACTATGCCACGTGAGAATCAGCTATGATTGAATGGAAGAAAAAAAATGTGGCCCTTCATCCTGGTCAGGCCTGTATTTTCCAAGATAGACTTAGCTGTGCAAAACTGCTCTTTGTTAAGCAGCCAATAAATCACCCAGAAGCAATGTCAGGCCCAGAAGCATTACAGAGTTGAGGATCTCTTCAGATGGTGGCTTGTAATCCAATATAAAATGGATAATCTTTGCAGACAATCATAAGCATTATTGATGTAATAATATAGGCAATAAAGTTTTATTATTATTATTCAACTTTTTTAATATACAACTCAAGATGATGAACATGCCATTTTGATCAGACCCTTTGTGCCATTTCTCTGTTAAATTCCTTGTGCCCTTCGAGGATGGGTAATACCTTTTTTATTTCTATTATATTTTATTTCTATTCAATTCTATTTCTATTTTTTATTTTTGAGCAGTTGCATCAATGAATCTTTGTCTTAATTTCCTCTGCAGCAACTAGCCCAGATTCGTCTGCTTTAGACCTACATATTTTCTATGAATCTCTTCCTCAATTTATTATAAAACTTTCAGAATTTCCTGTTGTCTTGCTTAGTAATAGTTTACATATCATGGATACCATTCCTCTCTGATTGTTTTGACTGGAAAGTATTAACTCTTTCACAAAGACTATCTCTGAGAGCTGTGAGAACCCAGATAGCTTCCTTAAGAGGCTGACTGAATACTGGGGGCGGGAGAGGAATGGAAAATTTAAGAGGAAGATTTTGGAAGAAGGTACAGTTTTTATATTCCACCCTGAAATACAATATAATTTATAAATAAAACACACTAAAGCGATACAGAGTATTCCAAGATTGTGGTTGTCAAATTTTTTGAAAACTCCGGTTTGGTAGATGTGGCATCAACAGATTAAGAGTCAATCCCAAATGCATGTAACACAAGACCATTTTACTTCTAATAAATGATTTGGAATAAATAGGACATTTTTGTTTGTTTGTTCTAAACAAGGATATTTTGCCAGACTTGGCATATTGATCCTCCCTCCCAACTAGCATTTTTGTAATCAGTACCATTTAGTGTTACTACTGAAATATTGTTTTGAAAGTTCTGAAACCCTGCAATTGCAGAAAGACATCTAATTATATGAGAAGGAACCCCAAAGCTGCTGCTGGTGAAGTGGAAAATACAGCAGAAACCTAGTAACTGGATATGTTAAGTGGTATTTGGATATGAACTGAAAATAATGACTAAAGTTATGAAACAATGAATGGGGCTTTGAAGGAATCTCATTGTATATATGAACAACAATGAGGAAAATATATTATAATGCAAGAAACAAAGAATTAACAGTTATTTGTAGCTTACAAAAGAAGCATTTAATATTCAAAACCCAACTTTATGCACACGTAGTTATCTAGTATGTAACATTACAAGTATAGAAGAATTACGGACTTGCTTATGCAAGGACTTAAAACCCCATGACTATAGGTCACCAGAAATACCCAAGTGTCTTGTGGAAAAGGCAGCATCAGTAATATTCTCAAATGAAATAATATAGGTAAGGTTCTATTCTAAAAATGCATTTTATGGACTTCTTGAAAATGATGGAATTGCATAAAATTACAGAAACATACATGACATTTTCATAGTAAATAAATGCATCAATTTTTTCGATTAATATAACTACACTATTTAGTCCTTTAGTTTATTCAAATTATAGAACATTTACACAGAAGGAATTAAACATAATTACCACAATATTATCACATCTTTTGTTTCATATTTATATATACGAAAAATAAGCACACACACACACACACACACTCCTGAAATAAAAAGCCACAAATGAAGCACATGATGAAATGTACGGCATCCAAAGTGCAAGGGTTGGTCTAAAGTGTCTTTTTCTGGTGTTTCTAGCCAAAGCCAAGCTTTTTTGTCTAAAAGGCAGAATTCTCAGATGCTTCCTTTTCCAACTAAGGAGAAGACTTCCAGCACTTCAGTGTCCATACTGTGCTGTTGTTGGAAATGTCTTCTCGCCATATCCTGCCTCTAAGTCATGCCTCACTTGGAGTGATGACTATAATCTTCTCTTGACATTATGATGTTGTGAAGCATCTTGATGATATTTCGAGCAAAGGAATGTATGTTTGGCCACATCTGTGAGCTGACAACTCAAAAAACCTTGCTAAGGCAATATATTTTTCTGTACAGCTAGTTTTCATACCAAACAAAATTCTGTAGTAATTAGATGTCCCATTTGAACAAAATTGTTTACAAGAAATAAATCATTCCTGGCACTAAGAAAACATAAGACCAGAGACTTGCAAGAGAAGCATCATTTCTCACAAAAGTGGTCCAAACATGTGTCTTCTATTCTCATAAAAGTATGACTTCTGCTTTCAGTCATGGCTGCTTCATATCTCTACCCTGTTATTATCATGCTTGCTGAAATACATAGTTGTATTTGGCTGCAGCGCACATCTGCAGCCTGAAAGTCTAGTCTAAAGATGCTTTGATTGAATCAAACTGAGACCAGGTTGGGCACAAAATGGTAAAACTCACTTTGTTGACTTTGCTGCCTGGATTTGGGGCTTAAAAAGTCAGTTCATGATTATTATCATATTTTCATTTACTGAAGCAAGAGTGAGAAATCCAGGCAGCATGGCTATACTTGGAGTGATTGTTCAGCCAGAACTGGAGTTTCATAGATACTCCACCCATTTGCTAAAAGACTTTTTAAAACAATTATAACAGGTTAAATAAATGTGAAATTAATTGCAAAGTTTTATATCTGAGTCAGAAATAATCAACACAACAGTCAGAATCACAGCATTGAGACTTGTCAATGCAGCTATCAGCAAGTTCAGATGAGCTGCCTCCAGATGAAGAGTTGCAGTTCTGCAATGTTTCCTATAGAGCTACAAAGGCAGTGTGTTTGCCAAGGGGCAGGAATCTTCACCTCATCTCACCTCTAAACAGTGGTGGGTTGCTCCCGGTTCACACTGGTTCACAAGAACCGGTAGTAAAAATTTGTAGTAGTTTGGAGAACCGGTAATAACATTGGCTGGCCAAGCCCCGAACTGGTCCCTGGCCCGGTGGCCTCTCGCTTACCCCTCCCACCTCATCAGGGCCTTTTTTTAAAAAAACGTTTAAAAGCATTTTTTCTACAACCTCTTTGGTCAAAAAAATGCTTTTAAAAGTAAAAAAAAAAGCCTCTGATGATCGCGCAGCTCAGCTGGGATAGTCAGAGGCTTTTAAAAGCATTTTTTCTACAACCTCTTCGGCTGAAGAGACTGTAGAAAAAAAATGTCTTTAAAAGCCTCTGGTGATCCCAGCTGAGTTGCCTGATCATCAGAGGATTTTAAAAGCATTTTTTTCTGCAACCTCTTAAGGTTGTAGGAAAAAATGCTTTTAAAAGTTTAAAAAAAAAAGTTGGCCACACCCACCCAGTCACATTACCCCCACCAAGCCACGCCCACAAAATAAGCCACGCCCACAGAACCAGTAGTAAAAAAATTTAGAACCCGCCCCTGCCTTTAAACCATGAGATTATACACACACTCACACATATGGCACCTTAGTTTTTCACTTGCCTTTATGTCTACTGAGATTCTCAGTCATCCAGGTCATGTCTTTGTTTTTCCTTGAAGACGTTTTACCTCTCATCCAAGAACCTTCTTCAGTTCTGACTGAATGGTGCGGAATGGAAGGATGTATATTCCTTGCAGTCATCTAGTCATTAGCACTCTTTCTGAGAGTTTGCTTTCAACAGTTCCAAAAAGGTTCCACATCCATTTGCAGTATTCAAATGACCCTGAGGGCAAAGGTAAACCTCCAAGTAGCCTCAACGACTCTCAGAAAGAGTGCTAATGACCAGGAATGTAAATCCTTCCATTCCCACCTTTTAGTCAGAACAGAAGAACCTTCTTGGATGAGAAGTGAAATGTGCTCGAGGAAAAACAAAGAAAGTCCAGTTGCCTCTTGGAAAAGCATGCTTGGGACTTGCCTTTATGGTCTTCCTCTTACTATGAAAAGTGAGCATGGCCAGGTGAAAAGTGAAGAAAATTAAAGATTGGCTGCCTCTTGGTTTTGGTTTTCTTCTCATTGTCTGCTGGAATCCCATTGGCTCCCATGGGTGTCAAAGAGTAGTAAAAATGTGATTATTGTACAGGGTTGGAGGTAAAGTGGGTAGCATGTAGAAAAGTCCTGAGAAAAATAGATCATTGGAGCCCCTCAGCAATTGAACTCTCTCTCTTTCCCTCCCTCCCTCCCTCTCTCTCTCTGAAATAGTTTAGTTATCTGACAAAGGCAGTGTTGTTATCTGACTGTCTCCACATTGTTTTAAGTGGGGGTGGGAATTGTTTTTAATATGTTAAATAATATGCCTTATTTGTTATTAATACAACAGTTAGTTTAGTAGCTGAAGGGTTGTTGTACATATATAAGCTTCTGCCATATTTGGTGGAATACCTCCCTTAGCTTTTGTAAGCATGATTTTAACTTGGGTGGCAGCTGCAATGAAAAAAGCCCAATGTTCTTTTTAATTCATTTTATAACATTTACAAAGTTCTCTTTTCTCTAAGAATAAGCCTTGCCTCAGTGAATATTCACTAGCCTGGAATACTATTGGCATAAAAATGAAGGGCTATAGAATCCAATTTGCTTGGTTTTGACTGAATAGATATTCAGTATTCAGTTGCTTAATATAGTTTTGTCAAGTTTTCTTTATGGAGTTTTCTGTTTCTGTCCAACTCTGGATGTTTGCTGTCCTTGAGCTTAAGGGAATGTGTAGAGCCAAAATGACTTCAAGTGTCACTCTTGGGGCTTAGCCATATCTAAGGTAAGCCAAGTACTTGAAGTTGGTGACAAAACCAATAATCAACATTGAAAAACAAGTCAAAATCAAATCAAAAGCAAGAGTATAAGATCAAAGAGTAGGCCAGAAGAGTCAAAGGTCAATGTAAATCCAATCAGGAAATGCAATGGAAAAGCAAGGCAAGAAATACACCTAAAGCAATAAGCTCAAAATGCAAGTTAGTCTTACACAGAAGGTGAAGACTATTGTCAAAGAGAGTGGGACCAGTCTACAATCTATATTTGGTAATCTGTGCCATGTACAAATCGAAGGTTCACTTCACAGGAAAGTTGTGTTAGAGCCCAAATAGCCGCTGATGTCCCAAAAGTTATTCATTCATCATTCATTCATTCATTCATTCATTCATTCATTCATTCATTCACCCTTTCTCTCACATCAATCTGTATGTGTAAACACATATACACATTGGAGTAAAAAAAGAGTCCCCATGGATTTTACTATGCTAATCATAGCCAACTTTAGGGGGCAGTACCATCTTCATTTCTAGGCCAGTGAGTCAGCGCTGTCCAAAGACTTTTCTGCAGTCATGTGGCAGCATGACATCATTCCACAACACAGAGCATGCAGCAAAACACGGAGCACTATTACCTTCCCATCAAAGTGGTACCTATTTGTCTATTTACATTTGCATGCTTTTGAACTGCTAGGCTGATAAGAGCTGGGTTGAGTAATGGGATCTCATCTCACTCACACCTAGGCTGTCGCTTTCCAGCTGACAAGCCCAGCATCTTAACTACTGAACCATCCTATACATTCAGGGACACATAACATGCACACATATCCTTCAAACATAAGACCTAGAGCCTAGTTTGATTTTCATTCATTTAAACACATTGAGTTTCAGCATACTTCTCTTTCCAAATTAGTATGATCAGTAAACTGTAAAATCAGTAAAGAGAACAAAAAAAAGCTTTACCTTGTCAAACAAGGGTCCTCTTACTGATTTATTCATAAAACCACTGATCTGACAGATACCCTCTTCTGGCATACTGAGCAAACTAGGCAACTGGTCATGTTCATCTTCAGTGTTTCTGTTAGAATCAGAGAAGTACTGAAGATGTGCATGACCAGATACCTTGCTTGCTCAGTGTGCCAGAAGAGGGCAATCTGTCGATTCTCCTAAAGAAGTAATCCAGTTCAGAAGACAATAGCAGAGTGTAGCACAGCAGAAAGCATTTACAGTATTTGACTGCTGTATGGCCTAGTTACTATACAAGGCTTCCTGGGTCTGACAGCTGCTAGTTCAACAAATGGCTGATGAATCAGGTTGAGGCACCTTTATTAAAAGTTATCATTAATTAATAACTTGTTTACTGGCAGTTAGAAAGAAAGACTGCATATACTTTCATCTGAATATTCAGTTAACTTCCAAAATAGCCACCAGATATTTAAAATAATACTTTTTACAATTAGAAAGTGAAGAACTGTTTTTTTCTTGACAAATGCAATAGCCAATATAAATATTGGCCGAACGATTTCATGGCACATCTCTTACTATTCTTCCAGTAAAAGAATTTGCCTTTGGGGTCACTCACAGTAAAAAAAAAAAAAAAAGGAAACAAACTCCAACCATTTTGGTGAGTAAATTTAGTAAGGCAGAAGGAAGTGGATATTATTATTTGTTAAGTGGCTTCTTACACTTTGAAGCTGGAAGAACCCACTTCACTCACCACACAGCTTTGGTCAATTTCTCCACAGTAGAAATTGTCTTTCTTTGAATGTCATTATGTGATCCCACTGCCCTTTCAACAACCACTAAGGGTGTATTTTTCATGATTCTGTAACACTGTACCAGTTGGATCATGTGGCCATATAGGAATGACTGCCAAAATCTATTTCTGTAATGTCTATGAATCAGATTATTGTGGCACAGCACTGTTGACAGTTTAAGGCAATGTCAATACACGAAAGATAAATCTGCTTTATTTGATACAAGTTTTCCTGTAGCAACCGGCTTCTGACTTGTATAATGGTCAAGGAAAAATACATTTGTTCCTATTAGAAAACTGGGTTTTGGCAGACAAATAGTCTAAAATCTATAGTCTAAAATTGTTGTGCGGAATTTCTTTTAAATATGCCATTCTGCTGAATCTTGGAATAATCCCAGGTGTACAGAAGAAACAGCTTATAAAAAAGAGGTTATTAGTTATGTGATCTCCCATCAAGTTCAGCTTGAAGTGCAATGTTGTAAGCTATCCAAAATTGTTGGATATGAAGTAGGTGGCAAATCAATTTCATAAATAAATAAATAAATTTGAAAATTAAGTTTAATATACCATTTGTTGTTTTTGAGGAGGCATAACCCTGTAAATCAGACAAAAAAAAATAGTGATAAGGATTGAGGATTTTAGCTGGGGAAGTTGTCCCTTACTGGGGGGAATGTATTTCTAACATATGCACTCCTCCATTTGTTGCACCCCGAGCCCCTGAAGATCTCAAAACATTTCAACAACAATGTCTGTGGACTCTCTCTCCCTCCCTCCCTCCCTCCCTCATGTTTGGCACAATCCAAATTATTGCTAATCATACCACACTATTATCTTTGCATGACGGAGTCTAGATTCCTGCTGTCCCCCCATCGCATTCCCACAAACATAAACAAGAATGCAAATCTGTCTTTAAAAAACCACCTTATTTTATTTTTTCATTTCAAACTGATTTTAAAATAGGGATGCTACACAGGAATCAAAACTTTTAACTTTTTTGTAAGTGGAAAGGGAAAATGGAACATTTGTGAATAAATAGTGTATGCTTTTAAAGGGAAGCTCTCCACTGCTTGCTGCCTTTCCCAAAAGAATTAAAACAGCATTTGCAATTCCACTGAGTGGCAGATCCCTCTATCGCTTATCACAGAGATTCCATCTCTGTGGCTGATATGACATCCTTGTTCACACTGTACTGCAAAGTAATCGAGCTGGTCAGTGGTTATTCTAAGCTTCACCCATTCTTAATTTCTTCCTTAGCCTTCCTGAATGAAGCTTTTAGAGTTAAATGGGTTGCTTATTAGGTAAAATAAATACAGAAATAATGTCAAATTAAAGCAAAACAAAATGGTGTGGAATTAAATTCAGACTGACACTGAGCAAACAGTTCTGGGATGGTATCATTAGATGCTTTTTGAAGTCGGCACGGACAGTGGCGGGTGGTTCCAATTAGTTCCAGACTGAAGGCTCTTCGCCCCAGTGGGCTGCAGAAAGTCTGCACCTTCACAGGCAAAGAAAGAGCAGCACAGCATTGCAGATGGCCTGGAAGAATTGCAGGAGAGGTTTTGATGCAAAGAAGAAAATATTTACAAAATAAAAATGACACATGTATCTTTGAGGTTCTTGCTGCAAAATGGAAATGCTAAAGAATGTGCACATCTGCTTTTCTAAAAAAATATTTTGAAATGTGTATGAAATTTACATACTGAAGAGTAAATAAATATCGATCAGGAAACTGTTATCAGCATTCCCACCCCACTCTCCAAACTAGCTTTCTAAATGCCTCAGGACAGAAAAGCTTCTACAGTTCCATTTGGATTGGTCCTTTATAGCTTTTTAAAATGTGTTCTCTGACTTGGTGGATGAAGCACTGAATGTTTGCTTTAAATTTAATAGCTTTGAGTTTATATGAAAGAGGGAAGATGCAGCCAAACCAGCTTCAGAGCTTGCCAGTCCATGGGACTGGGTTTGATATTCAAAGAACAATCTAAGTAATTGAAGCTGTCTCCAACACAAATGAAAAAAAAGAGGATTAAAAACTGTTCATTTAATTAAAAGAAGAAACATTTAAGGTGCTTACTATTATATGAATACATTAAAAACACCAGAACTGTAAGTCTAGGCACATTCTTAATGTTTGCTCTCTGCTATATAAATTTGATAAATAAATGAAGTGGGGGAAATAGGAGGAGAAGGTGTATTGGTATGTTTGCTGCATTAAGTTGTACATGAAAAAAGGAGGGATAAAAATCTGTAAAAGTAAATAGATAAATAATAAACAGGAGACAAATCTGCATTCTTGCATGATGGGTATAGGGCTAAGCAAGGCTTAGTCTTCATGCACCTTAATCTTACTGCTGCAACTGAGGTTTAAGATGCAAGTGGAAACTAGGTATGTTAATTAGATAGATTCTCAGTGGTTTTGCAGCAGAAAGATGGTATATCAGCTATTGCTGGGCAAGATACAGGCCAATAGATGGGGTAAGCAGGAATCTCAGGAGTAGTGGACAGTCTTTAATAGTGTATCTGCTTTGCTATCACATCAAAAACTACAATTTGGCAGTGAGGGAATTATTAAGGGGGTATCATATTCACTGATTTCTTTAATTTAAATTCAATATATACTTAGTTAATTTTTTTTAACCCTGGTATTATGCTATTTAAAAGTCAATTACAGTTCTTAGCATCTTCAAAACTGCAAATATATAATTTAGATGATCACCCAAATTTGCAAATATATATTTGAAGCAGAAATCTGTTAGCACTGCGTATAGGAAAATGAAAACATCCAAGTGAGGTGGGTTTTTTTTTTCCTTTCATTTTCATTCTAAATTTGAAGGTGAAATGCTTGCTTTTCAGGCAGCATTTTCAGTATCTATGCATTTAATCTGGTTCCTTCTGATTCTTTCTGGGATAAATACAAAATATGTTTCCTTGGCCTTTTTGACAAAGTTTGGAACCAGTCTTTGCTCCATCTAGCAGGAGTAATCTTTGTTTAGGGAGAAAGATCTACCAACATATCAACCATTGTAACTAGGTATGTGCTGCAAAAGTAGATTTAAATAGGAATTGGGGGAAAAATCCCATTTTTGTGAGTACAGTATACCAAATCAACAAGAACCTGCAAATCTTATGAAGTACTGGATGTACTTACAAAGATCAAACAAAAGATATGCTACTAACTATCCTCTTTATCTTGGTATATAGTTCATCTTTATTATGTTTACATTTTTGTGCTTTTAATGACATTGTCACCATATGGATTTCCTATATATGGTTGGAAACAGTTGATTAGAGCATTCATAACACGGTTTGATTATTCTGTTTTAACACAGATGCTTCTTTAGCTAAGCAGAAGAAAGACAATTGTCAGTGTTCTTTCTCTAATATTTTATGACGCTGAAGGATGTTGACAGTGCCAGTGCTTTCTCCAGTCTTCCCAAGGAATGCAGTGGTACATTATCAGCACATTGTGCCCAGTCTGGCAGGCTCATTTTTAAAAACTCAGTTGGCAGGAGTAGGATTTTATTTCAAAGGCTTGGCTGTTCTTTCAAAAATAAATTTAAAATGTTATTGCTTTAGTATAGAGAAAGAAAGAAAAAAAATCTACAAAAAGAAAAGAAGAAAGGGGGGGGAGGGAGAGACAAAAGCAAATGCTCAATTTTTAAACAAAGCATTAAACCTTGGCTGCACAGAACAGTATTGATCAGCTTTCCATTACACAGCCAGTTCATAAACAATCCACAATTATAAATCTGTAGTGGCACTGCTTTTTCATCATAAAAGAGTAATCTTTTTTTCCCTACACCTCGTGTAAACCCATAGTTTTTCATAAATTAATGCCATCCAATTAAAAATCAGTTTTATATCTTTAATACTTATTACTCTTTTAAAAACCATAGTAGCAATGTATGTAAATCTCACCAAACAAAGCAATAATCAAACAAGCTATATCATATGTTTAAGTATCCCTTCCATCATTCATACTTAAATGCATCACAAAGTTGACAATCAACCTTTTTAAAAATCTTGGGGGGTGTCCAATAAGTATACAAAAAACCTTTTGTTTAATCAATCTCTTCTTAAATGCATTAAAAACTTACCTAATATTTTTAAGATTCTTACCCAATGGTTTGTTATTCTATATTTGTTATTTTTCCTAAACCTCTGCCATGATGGTTTATTAATAACTTCTAATCATGCAAATAGTGATTTGGGAATTTGATTGCTTGGATTCCAAAGAGAACTGTAAGTCTAAATGCATTCCAATGATACAACTGAGAATTCAGAAAATTACTCCCTACCCCCAAAATTTTCATTTCATTATGTTTATCCAATGATAATCATTATCATAATTTCGACAAGGGTAATCTAAATATCTGTCCTTCCCATAAAGTTTTCTTAATAAATTATCCATCCATGTGAAATATAAACATGGTATCCTTCATGTACTGACATCAGTCTTGAAATAATAGTCATTTTTATAATATTTACATAACCCTTTACATTACATTACATACATTAACCATAGTGGAATTGTTAACCATCTATTTATATCAGCATTAACATGAAATACACAATTTGAAGTATTTAAATCTACAGCAATTTGAGGTAAGGTGTTTCAAGAATTCAAACACCAAGTAAACCCCCTTTTTTTTTGCATATTTCTAAAAATACTTTAGAAATACTATACTATACTATATACTATACTATATATACTATATACTATACTGCATATTCTTTCTAGCCAAGTTTTACCTACGTAAACTAAGTTGTTCTGCAGCTCTGGTTGTGTGAAATCTCATTCACAAGCTTCAGAGCTTTTTTTCTGTTGACAAACTGCAACTCTGTGTTGCACTCTGGGAGACTCAGATAGCTATTTCTGCCTTATAAGGCTTCGTCGGTGAGCCACACCCACTTCTCAGATATTCCCCCTGTAAAGGTACAATGTGTCTTTTTCTTTTTCGTAGGCTTTTATGTGCATATTCTTTCTAGCCAAGTTTTACCTACGTAAATATATATACTATACTATACTATACTATACTATACTATACTATACTATACTATACTATACTATACTATACTATAACAAGCATAGTAAGTTTACTCTTGATTAATTTAGTAACCTGTCTGCAATATGAGTGCTTTTTATCTCAGTTGCCTGATAAACAGATCATTGTTCCAATATCAAATGACATTAAATAATTGATAAAGAATATCTCCAATGAGTTTAGTGAGATATTTTGATCAAAGAGGAAATAATTTAGTATCTTCAATATCACATTGGAAATTGAAACTGGGAGAATATGCAGCAATAACAAAACTAACAGTACATGTACATAACAAGAGTTTAACTAAATTTAAGCAAGAATGGCTTCCATATATATTGCATATTATGTAGAAAGGTAAGCAGAAATAGAGTTCAGTTTTTAAAGCTTATACCAATACATGCGATACTACAAATCTGTTGCAGTGCAAAGAACTGGAAAGTCAGAAATTAAATAGTTATATTATTTTCTTATTTTCTTTTTAAGATTTATAAACAATAATATAGTGGAGATTTTAGCATTAAGCTGAATAATTTATATTTTTTATAATCACAAAAGTAACTTAGTTACACTCTGCTTGGTATCTTATTAAGCAATACTTATATAAAACCTCAGTAAATTTCTGTTCATTCATAGTCATCTTTTGGAAAACACAACTCTGAAAAGACTGAAAATAAAAATAAGACAAGCAGAGTAACGTTGATGATACTCTGCTTTATGAACCATGACTCTGGTGGTGACACAACAATATCCTTAACAAAGACCACTATCAATGGAGCACCCACAATTCCAGGAGGCAAGCGGTTTCATTGATTAATTGTTCTCACTGTCAGGAAGTTTCTCCATAGTCCATGTTAAATATCTCTTTAACAAACTTCCACCCATTGCTTCTTAGTCTAACCTCACGAGCTTTGGAGAATAAATCAACCCCTATCTTTCTGTGGCACCCCCTCATGTACCAGAAGACAGCTATCATGTCACCCCTCATTCTTCTCTTCATTAGGCTAGAAATACCTAATTTCTTTTAACTGTTCTTTGTACAATTTATCCTGCAGATCTAGTACCATCTTAGTTTCGCTTCTCTGTACTCTTTCAAGGAACTTGCCATCTTTTTTGTATCATGGTGATCAGAACTGGACCAAGTGTGGCATCACTAGTGCAGGATAAAGTGATACTATCACTTCTTGCGATCTTGATGCTATCCCTCTGTTGATACAGCCTAGGACTGCATCGGCTTTTTTTGTAGCTGCAATACACTGCTGGCTCACACTTAAATAGGACATCTAGTTCCCTCTCACAGTTGCTACTATTGAGCCAGGTATCACTTATTCTATACTTTTGGTTTTTCCTGCCTAGGTTCAGGACCTTAACTTTTCTCATCACTGAACTGCATCTTTTTAGCTAGGGCTCAATGCTCCCATCTGTTAAGATCCTTCTGAATCTTGAGTCTAGCCTCCAAAGTTTCCCCCCAACTTGGTGATGTGTGCAAATTTGATGAGTTCATCTTCTATCTCTTCATCTAGATCAGTTATGAAGACATTGAAGAGCACTGCCCCCAAAACAGAGCCTTGAAATAACCCACTGCATGCTTTCCTCCATGTAGATGTAGTTCCATCAAGGACTACACACTAAGTGCCGTTGGTCAGTCAACTGCAAATCCGTCTGATGGTGATAGTGTCTATCCCACATTGTTCTATCTTGTCAAGAACTAGATTGTGGTTTACTTTGTCTAGTGTCTTACTGAAGTCCAAGTATACTATATGCAATGTATTTCTTTGATCCATTAATTTTGTCATTTTATTAAAGAAGGCAGAAAGGTTTGTCTGAGCCTTAGCTTTCCTGATTCTATCCTTGCAGATTCATGCTATTTGCTGGTGTTCTGCTTTGATTATGGGACACTCTCCATTTTTTATACTTGTTCTTTTTGTTCCTCAGTTTGTCAGGGAGTTCTTTATGTAATCATGATGGTTTCATTCAGAATCTCTTGTTTTTGTATCTCTGTGGAATTGTATTTGGTTGGGTTTTTATGATATCATTTTTCAGAATCCCCCAAACATCTTAAATTGTTTTACCATCCATGAAATCTTTCCTAATCTTTCTCTCTAATATCTCTCTTAGTTTGTTGAAATCAGCTCTCTTCTGAAGTCTAAAACACTAGTTTGGCTTGGTTCAATTGCCTGTGCCTGCATTATATTGAATTCAAATAACATGTCCACCCTCCCCCAGGCTTCTTACAATTTCTAACCCTTTCTACCATTTCATCCCTATTAGAATAGAATAGAATAGAATAGAATAGAATAGAATAGAATAGAATAGAATTGAATTGAATTGAATTCTTTATTGACCAAGGGTGATTGGACACACAAGGTATTTGTCTTGGTGCATATGCTGTCAGTGTACATAAAAGAAAAGATACATTCGTCAAGAATCATAAGGTACAACACTTAATGATAGTCATAGGCAAATGATTACAAATAAGCAATCAAATCAAATTAATTATAAGAATTAAGACCAATATAATTGACCCTGTAGTTCCTACTCTATCTTTTGAGTGGCAAAGTTGTTGATAGGCATGTCAGTTTGATCTCCCATTTGCTGCAGAGTTTGTCTCCCAGTTGATGTCAGGGTAGTTAAAGTCCTACATTACTACAGCAGTGTGTGTCTTGCACACCTTAGTTAACTGATTAGCAAAACTTCATATCTTTCCTCTGCTTGGACTTGCAGTATACACTGATAACAATGTCATTTCTTTTTCCTCTAATGTTCACACAAATGCATTTGGAAAGGTTTTCATCTTTGGTGCTAAGTATCTCTGTAGAGAGATAGTGATTTCTCTTTTATAAAGGCAAAGGTAAAGGTTCCCCCCGCACATATGTGCTAGTCGTTCCTGACTAGCGAGGCGGTGCTCATCTCCGTTTCAAAGCCGAAGAACCAGCGCTGTCCGAAGACGTCTCCATGGTCATGTGCCCGGCTGTATATCTTCTCTATTGTTGGGTTTTATTTTTTGAACAATTTACCGTATTTTTCGGAATATAAGATGCACCTTTTTACCCCAAAAAAGAGGGTGAAAATCTGGGTGCGTCTTATAGTCCAAATGTAACCTGCCCACCCGCTGGCCCCCACCCTTTGGACATTTTTGGGCAGTTCCAAGTGGCAGGGATTTGGGTTGGGGCACAGCCTGAGGAACAAACCTCTTTGGGATGGTCTGTGGGGGGGAATCTGCCTGGCAGCTTCAGGGAACAAGGCGGGCCCCATGGTTCACAGCTGGTCACTCCTCTGGCACCCAGCAGGCAGCTCAGGGCAGACAATGGTCATGATGATTTCACTCCCCAGTAATGTGAAGAGCCACTGCCGCCACCACCTAACCCACTCCGTGCCCAGGAGCCGAGCCAAGCCGAGCAGGAGCCCCTAAAGTGAAAAGTCCCTCCTTTCCAGCTACCACTGCCAGCTATCAGAACTGTGTTTCAGGTGGGATAGAATCTATCCCAATTCCAAAGGAAAGCATTTTCGGGTGACAGACCCACAATCCCCTTCCCGATTCCAAACATGGGATGTGCAGAGGCAAAAAAAGTGCATCACATTTCAGGCAGCGGATCTGACCAGGAGGAAAGAGAAGGTGAGTCTGCTGAGAAGGAGGATGAGGGTGGGTGGCTCTGCAATCTACAATGGGAAGAAAAGCATTTTCAGGTGCCAGTGCTGCAATCCCCTCCTCGAATCCAAAACAATTCCAGTTCCCCGCTGCACATTGCAGGGTAACTGGCCGCTGCCTGAAACGTGGCTTTGAGAATTGCATTGGGGAATCCGGCCAATGGGCAGTGGTAGCTGGAAAGGAGGGACGTTTCACTTTAGGGGCTCCTGCTCCACTCCACTCCTGGGTGCGGAGAGGGCTTAGACAGTGGCGGCGGCTCCTCACATTGCTGGGGAACGAAGTCATCATGACCATTATCTGCCCTGAGCTGCCCGCTGGACGGCCAGAGGGGTGACAAGCCACGAACCATGGGGCCCACCTTGTTCACCTAAGCCACCAGGCAAATTCCCCCCCACCAGACCGTCCCGAAGAGGTTTGTTCATCAGGCTGTGCTCTGACCCTCCCCCCAGTGATGTGAGGGGTCTCTTCAGGGGAAAGCAAGTAGTCCCTGCAGATCACAGGAGCACCCCAATAAGTTTTCTGGAAAATAACTTCTCAGTAATCAAAGCCCTCTTTCCCAGCCGAGTCTCTGAGGCACCTCTCACTTGCAGGAGAAGGAGGAGGGCGGCGTAAAACAGCACCACCTTAAATGCTGGTAGGCAGAGGTAGAATTCTTTTTTTCTTGTTTTCCTCCCCAAAACTTAAGGTGCGTCTTATACTCCAATGCGTCTTATACTCCAAAAAATACGGTATATTCTTCTAGCAGTATGTTCCAGTCATGGATTCCATCCCATCAAGTTTTGTTAATGCCATATCTACCCTCATGTACTAGGGCAGGGGTGTCAAACTCACAGCCTGCAAGCCGGATGCATCATGCTCTGGCCACGCCCACCTGTGATTTAGCGAAGGGGGGAAAAGTCACAGTACATCATGTGATGCATGCTGATGGTACTCCGCTTTACATCTCCACCCCGAACCAATCCAGGGATGCCCTTTCAGTGATGTCCCAGTGCCTGGAGGCGGTACGGGTCTGGATGGGTTGGAACAGGCTCAGACTCAACCCCTCCAAGACTGAGTGGCTGTGGATGCTGGCATCCCTTGATCTAGAATCCCCATCTCTGCAGATGGGAGGGGAGTTGCTGACTCCCTGTGAAAGGGTTCGCAATCTTGGCGCCCTCCTTGATTCCCGACTGTCTTGGGTAGATCATCTGACAGCCGTGACAAGGGGGGCTTTTGCACAGGTTGACCTGGTGCACCAGTTGCGCCCTTTCCTAGACAGGGATGCCCTCCATACAGTCACTCAAGCTCTCATTATCTCTCGTCTGGATTACTGTAATGCCCTCTACATGGGGCTGCCCTTGGGGTGCATTCGGAGGCTCCAGCTGATCCAGAATGTGGCCGTGCAGGTTGTTACGGGAGTTTCTCATTACTTCCGTGTAACACCTCTCCTGCGCAAGCTGCACTGGCTGCCGGTGGCCTTTCGGATCCGTTTCAAGGTGCTGACTCTCGCCAATAAAGCCCTACATGGCATGGGCCCAGGGTACTTGCGGGACTACCTCCTACCGGCCTCCCACCAGCCAGTGCGGTCACATAGGGCTGCCCTCCTCCGGGTGCCATCGGCCAGACAATGTTGTCTGGTGGCCCCCAGATTGAGGGCATTTTCGGTGGCCGCACCGACCCTCTGGGATGAATTACCCACCGAGCTCTGGACAGCCCCTGAATTCCGTTCCTTCCACAAAGATCTTAAGACCTGGCTTTTTACTCAAATCACCTGATCTGGTTGGGTTTTTTAGTTAACTGTGGGATTTTAAATTGGATTTTTAATGCTATTTAGTGATATTGTTTTTATTGTCATTTTGTACTTGTGAGCCGCCCCGAGTCCTTCGTGAGAAGGGCGGCATATAAATTTTAATAAAATTAAAATAAATAAATAAATAAAATGTGATGACGATGTGAGAATGTGAGTTTGAGACCCCTGTACTAGGGCTTCAAGTTCACTCTGTTTGTTCCCCAAACTATGATCATTAGTTTCTAGGCATCTGAGTTCTTTATGATTAACTTTGCATTTGCTTCCTCCTTCTCTTGTTTTATACCTGAATTCCCTTCCATTCTCATGACTTGCTTCCTTTTTATCTGATTGGTTATCATAAGGTTTACTTTGGAGTTTATGTTAACTAAATATTCTTCTCCTTCACCTTCCAATTTTAGTTTAAAGCCCTTTGGACTAAGGAATAAGCCACGCCAATTGTTTTCCAAACACATTCCTCGCAAATTTTTAACATATCAACAATAATACTGATATCTAATATTATCTGAGATTTGTCATGTTTATAAAGTCAGACAGTGCAGGATGGACAATCACATGTAATATTATCTGTAATCTATGTTCAAGGTCGCTGTTACATAGCATCAATATTTAACAAGGAAATCAGAAATAGTTTACACCTTAGCACAGGATTAAACTTTACTTACCTTAATATACAATTGTATAAGCTTCACTAGATGAAATTCAAAACAAAATTATTTAAAAAGCATAAAAACTTCCAAGGATTTAGGAGTCAAAATGGGATAGATTGAATAATCACCATTATTTTCTGAAGAGTTAATGAGACAATTAAATAATCATCTTGAACATATGTATTTTTTGCAAGAGCTATATTATTTACAAAGTTCTTCCTAAAATTTGAATCAGAATTTAAAAAGTCAAGTATAAAATTTTTAACATGTGATTTTCTGAATCAGAATCATTATGTACTCAGCTTATTACTTTCAGTGAGGAATCCAGAAATTTAATAGATCTTGTCTTCGGTTACAATACCTTTTCCTTATATACTTTTCTATAATCTTTTTCAAGCGTATCGAAAGAATTAAGTTTCAATTTAACTGTCAAAAGTTGTATATACTCTTAGTAAAGATTGTCTTGCATATGTACTCAAAACTCCTTAGGTTTAATTTTCATATCTTCTTGCTTAGACTTTTATTCCTTTTTTTCCATGTAACATATCTAATAATTTGATGAGAAATGTATGTGTTAAAATACATATCAAGTTTGTGTCATTTTGCTTATGTTTGATAACAACTGCAAAACAGTGTGTGCAGACAACAAATAAGATCATAGTTAATATATGGGCATTTACTTTTATACTATTACTACTCAATGACTGAATCTGCTGTGATATATTCAACAGAGGTATAGTGGCCTCTTTTTCAATAATCCATTAAACATGTCCTGAAACGTTCTGTTTTGGGGAAAAAAGTAATTGAAAAGAAGTATCTGCTTCCAGAATCAGAGGCACTGCAATCTCATTTCCTATTCCTGGCCATCAAAAGTAAGAAGAGATTCTTGCCTTCATCACTTCAATTTAAATTTTACAGTAGTACTTGGTTGGCCACCAAGGTAAACAAAATGCTCAGGTAGGTGGACTATAGGCCAGGCCCAGCAGATCATTTCTTAAAACTTTCTTTTATAGCTCCTTTTGGATTACATTAGAGTTTGAATTTTAAATACTTGACTTTGATTAGAGATACCTCTACCACAGATAACAACTCTAATCCCAATCTGCATTACACAGACCGTACTTAACTACAGCCCAGCAACAACAGCCAGCCAATCAAACAGTCTGAAGTCAGACTATGACTCAACAATATCGGAACAAACAAATTCAGACTAATTTGCATCTCATAAAAAGGTATCTAAAGACCTGTGTTCTGACAGATGAGCACATTTCAAAATGCACTGATGATGTCTGGTGATGAAATGTTTGCAACCAAATTGCCAAGCTCAGAGCTCAAATCAACAGCCTAAACTCTACAATTCTTTGCACTTGTTTTCTATGGTAAGGAACCTCATCACACAAAAAGTATTTTCAGGGACAATTCTTATGTAAAGATTAATAAATGGTTAAAGTATCATTGTGAAGAAAAAAACCATCACATTGATTGTATCACTAGAAGTACATTGAATTGAAGAGAACTCCAAATTTCAAAAAATGGAAAATACAAATGGCAAATCAGGAGGGAGGGAGGAGGGAGGGAGAGAGAGAGTCCACAGAGATTGTTGTTGAAATGTTTGGAGGTCTTCCGGGGCTGGGGTACAACAAACAGAGGAGTGCATATGTCACTCTTTCCTCCACCCCACTAACATCCCAGGGCCACATTCCTTGTGGAAGACATTCTCCCTTTCTCTGAATCAGCAGAGGAATGGAAACAATGGTCTGTGAATTGACTGGAGAATGAGACATTCAATTAGTTGCAGAATAAAAAGCAGCTGTTGAAATATAATAGTTGTTATTCTGAACACATGAACCTGAAAAGATACTATTTATTTTATAAAACAAACAACATTTGCCTTCTGTTTGATCTCAAAGAGCATCTACCACTGGAAGTTGTCCGTTCTCATTTAGTCAATTCTCTGCTGGAGTGGGCTGTGCAGAAGCTATAAACACAAAGCAGAACATATCACTTTCTATGTTAATTTGACAGTAAACAATACTAATTTGACTTTGCAGCTGTTTATTGATAGCAAAATAATACATTTCAGTGCAGAGAACAGTAGCTGGTGGATTGGGATTGAATAGTTTATAAAACCCAAGGAACCAGGTTAGCCACAAACTTTCAAAGTAAGGAATTCAACAAGCAAGCCTGGGTTTGTGGCTTTCCCGCTGCAGTTTAACAGGCAGAGTGGCTATTGCTTGACGTCTGTAATTTGGATTTTCTGCCTAGGTGTCTTGTTTAGGTTTTATTGTTCCGGGATAGTTAAGCTTCCAATGTTGATGACAATGGGGAATCGTCCCTGACAATAAAATCATTCTATCTGCGTGAGACTGAAAAGAAAAAGGAGGATTGGCTTAATTTAGATGTTATTCAAAAAGTTTGAGAGCTGTTTTTCTCTGGATGCATCTTGCAGTGATCCAATAAAGTAAGAAATTAAAACATCCTGTGGAAGAGGTGCATCACTTCCAACCTCTGCTTATACAGTAAATGTTGGGGCCTGTGATCTTGGATAATATATCAACCTATCCAAAATCTTATCAGATCCATATAACCCCTCCCGCCCCCAGCCAAAGTAGGAAACATATTTTTGCCTGGTTTCAGTACTCATTTGCCTGCACTATTCATCAGGCATTGTGCCATAAACCAAAAACAGCTGCATTGCATGAAAGGTGTCTATTGAGCAAATAACACCAGATCATTCAAGCATGTGAGCCAAGTTTTATGTTACAGCAGATAGCAAGTACTTCATTTTTCCCTCCCTTCTCCTGCTTCTCAGCCTCCAGCCAAGCTAACCTCTGGGAAATTATTTCCTGCCCATAGATAGAGCAAACATAAAACCGGAATATCCACTGCATCTATTTGAAGACCAGCCTCTGAAATTTAATTTCTGGAAAGTCATTGAACCAGCTCAGCATATTTAGATTTCTGAATTAATTGCTGATAGACGGTCCTGAATTGGATCTCTGAGACTGACTTCTCAATGGACATCAAGGCACTGAAGAGAGAAGGATTAACAGGGAAATGGAAACGGTGGATAGAACAAGGGAATCATCACAGCAGAATCTGATGAGCAGATAGGAATATTTATGTCACAATTCTCTGAATATAGTTATTTTCAATACAATTTTTAAACTTTTTCTTTTAAAAGAATATTTTGCCAATGTCATGTGCATTGATGGTATAAGTCCATTTGAAGTTGTTCATAATAGCAATTATCACTATTGAGGAGTAATAAATATGAGTTCAGAGATTAATAAAGTAAGACAGGAATACAAGTCATTCTTTTTATCCTTTTGTTGAATCTACCAAGTGATTTGAGTGCCAGCGATAAGCAAGGTGATTCCATTCCAACATGTTTAATTTTCTGTGTATATTATCAGCTATATCTTTAGGATGAAAACTAAGCAAGATAAATAATCATACTGCAAATTTATGTATGAGCCAGCAAAGTAAGATTCTGGATCTTTTTTCTATTAAGAAAATTCAGATGCTTTTAATTGAGATTTATCAAGAAATTTAACATTGTTTTATCAGATACATCTTTTCAGGAAATTGGACACCGTGGAACAAAAGAAAATGAGAGACATGGATGGAAATCTTTTGCAATAAATCTATATGCAATCCCTCTATAAGACAACTAAGAATGCGGCAAACATGATCAAAAGCCTTAGAAGCTGCCAGACAGTGTTTACTTTCCTCCCCCCCACCTCCCGTTCTGGTGACTGAAATTCTTTAGATTTGCATTTCTTTTTATAACAGTTTTGACAAATGTGTCTAGTCCAAAGGTACAGAAATGTAACAGTAATCATGGATTTCTTTGTTGTCAGTCTCTTCATGATGATAGTTGCCAAGTTGTTGCACTGAAGCAAAGGACATCTTGATGCTGTTCAGTGCCAGATTCTTGTAAGTGAGAAGAGAGAGGAAAAAACGTGAACATTGAGAGGCTTCAAGTAACTCTCATGACAAATGGGTTTGTATCCTCTTCTTTCAGTCCATATAGCAAATCAGTCTGAACTATATAAGACAATACTGATGCACCTATAGAGAAAATGATTTTTTTCCCTCAGATTTTGATTTTTTTAACAAAGGGGGAAATCATACTGTAACTATACCTCTTTGTTTGCTTTAAATATATCTTTTCAGAATTTTGATTATAATAGTAAAATCTAATACAAACTAAACTTAAAAGAAAAAAAATAGAAAGGTGTGAGAAAAAAGAGAGAAGAGAGAAAAAAGTAAACATATGATAAAGAGAAAAGAAATATATAAAGAATTCTAACCATCACAAGTATACATAAATTTGGTGACTCTTCATCCCACTTCTAAGGTTACAAACATTTATTTCTTCATCCCATATCTTATTTATTTATTTATTTATTATTCAAATTTCTATACCGCCCTTCTCCTTTCGGACTCAGGGCGGTGAACAGCCAAGATAAAAACATCTATACAAACATCACAGTTAAAAATAAAGTTAAAATAATTTATAAATTTGGCCCATAATTTAAAACTTGTCAATTAAAATCAATATTAAAATTTTAAAACTAACCCTAAAATCAAGACAGACCGGCTAACTGAAAAAAATAAGTTTTTAGGGCCCGACGAAAAATCCGGAGGTCGGAGATCACTCGTATCTCTGGGAGTAGATTGTTCCATAGGGTAGGTGCCACCACAGAGAAGGCTCTCCTCCTGGGGGTCGTCAGCCGGCATTGTCTGGCCGACGGCACCCTGAGGAGGCCCTCTCTGTGGGAGCGAACCGGCCGGTGGGAGGCTATTGGTGGCAGAAGGCAGTCCCGTAAGTACCCTGGCCCTAAGCCATGGAGCGCTTTAAATGTGATCACCAACACCTTGAAGCGCACCCGGAAGTCCACCGGAAGCCAATGCAGCTCGTGCAGGAGAGGAGTCACATGGGAGCGCCCCGTCGCTCCCATAATCCCCCGCGCAGCCGCATTCTGCACCAGTTGGAGCCTCCGGGTGTACCCCAAGGGGAGCCCCATGTAGAGAGCGTTACAATAGTCCAGACGAGAAGTGACGAGTGTTTGAGTGACCGTGTGTAGGGAGTCCTGGTCCAGAAAGGGGCGCAACTGGCGTATCAGGCGAACCTGACAAAAAGCCCCCCTGGCCACGGCTGTCATATGCCCTTCTAAAGACAGCCGCGCATCCAGGAGGACACCCAAGTTGCGGGCCCTCTCCGTGGGGGGCAATGATTCGCCCCAATAACCAGCGATGGCGTCAGCTGGCTATACCGGGACGCCGGCAGCCACAGCCACTCGGTCTTGTAAGGGTTGAGTCGAAGCCTGTTTCTCCCCATCCAGACCCGCACGGCCTCCAGGCACTGGGACATCACTTCCAAGGCATCATTGGGATGGTCTGGGGTGGAAATGTACAGCTGAGTATCATCAGCATACTGATGGAACTCCACCCCAAAACCACGGATGATCTCACCCAGCGGCTTCACATAAATGTTGAACAGGAGGGGTGAGAGGACCGACCCTTGCGGCACCCCACAAACAAGGCGCCTTGGGGTCGACCGCTGCCCCATCAACACAGATTGCGACCGGTTGGAGAGATAGGAGGAGAACCACCACAAAACGGTGCCCCCCACTCCCAGTCCCTCCAGCCGGCGCAACATGATACCATGGTCGATGGTATCAAAAGCCGCTGAGAGGTCTAATAGGACCAGGATAGAGGAATAACCCCTATCCCGGGCCCTCCAGAGATCATCCACCAACACGACCAATGCCGTTTCCGTGCTGTACCCAGGTCTGAAGCCGGACTGGAGCGGATCCAGATAGACAGCTTCATCCAAGTACTGGGGAAGCTGTCGCGCCACCACACTCTCAACAACCTTCGCAATAAAGCGAAGGTTGGAGACTGGACGATAGTTAGCCAAAACAGCTGGATCCAGGGATGGCTTCTTGAGGAGAGGCCTCACCACCGCCTCTTTCAAGGCGGCCGGCAGGACACCCTCGCTCAAAGAAGCGTTAATAATCCCCTGGAGCCAGCCTCGTGTAACCTCCCGGGAAGCCAGCACCAACCAGGAGGGACACGGGTCCAATAAACATGTGGTTGCGTTCAGCCGCCCCAAGATCCTGTCCACGTCCTCGGGAGCCACAGGATTGAACTCCTCCCAGATAACACTCTCAAGGCCTGCCTCAGTCATCTCGTCTGAACTAACCCAGTCGGCGGCCAAGTCTTCCCGAATCTGAGTTATTTTATCATCCAGATACTGTACAAAATCCTCAGCTCGGCCCTGCAAGGGGTCCTCCCGCGCTCCCAGATGGAGGAGGGAGCGGATCACCCTAAACAGGGCGGCTGGGCGGTTATCTGATGACGCGATAAGAGCGGCAAAATAACTAGATTTCGCCGCTTTTATCACCACTATGTAGGTCTTAATATGAGACCTTACCAGTGTCAAGTCAGACTCGGAATGACTGGCCCTCCAACCGCTCTCTAGGCATCTTTTCCGGCGCTTCATCTCCCTCAGCTCCTTGGAAAACCAAGGAGCTAAGTGAGTTCGGTGCCGGGTCAGAGGCCACAAAGGCACAACCTGGTCCAAAGCCCCGGCAGCCGCCCCTATCCCAGGCGGCCACCAGGTCATCAGCCGAGTCATGAGCTAGAGTCTCAGGAAATGGCCCAAGATCCATCTGGAACCTATCAGGGTCCATCAGGCGCCTGGGGCGGAACCACCTGATCGGTTCCACCTCCCTGCGATGGGGTACGGCGGTCAGAAAGTCAAGTCGAAGGAGCGAGTGGTCAGACCATGACAAGGGTTCAATATCTACATCCCCTATATCAAGGCCACTCAACCATTGACCAGAGATAAAAAAACTAAGTCCAGAGTGTGTCCTCCCATATGAGTAGGGCCGTGAATTACTTGGGTCAGGTCCATGGCCGTTATGGAAGCCATGAACTCCCGAGCTACCTCAGATGTTTCACTGATGGATGGCAGGTCGAAATCCCCCATGACCACAAGTATCAGCCGCCACCTCGGCTATAACATTGAGGAGTTTGGGCAGGGTCGTTGCCACGTGGTAGGGAGCCAGGTACGTGATCAACAGACCCATCTGCACCCCACGATCCCACTTCACAAAAAGGGACTCACATCCGGCTATCTGAGATACAGTGGTCTTCCCTCGGATCAAGACCTTTTAGAATGACCGCCACCCCCCCCGCCCCTGCCCTGAGCTCTCAGCTGATGAAATGCACGGAAGCCTGATGGGCACATCTCCACGAGGGGAACTCCCCCCTCCTGGCCCAACAGGTCTCCGTGATACCTGCCAGGTCCGCTCCCCCCTCCTGAATAAGATCACAAATGAGGGGGGCTTTATTTACTACGGACCTGGCATTACATAACATCAGCCGGAGACTCGGGCGCTGAGACTCTAAGCAGCCTGGGGAACAGGAAGAGCTAAGGGGACCGGGGCACGCAATCGCTCGGAGATAGCGAGCACGTGCCCCCACCACATGATATGGCCCCCTGCTCCCGCCATACCTGCCCCTCCCACTCAGCGTGTTAATAGAGAAGCCCTCACTAGAGGTCATTCTAATTATCCCTTATCTAAAGACAAATCCATGAAGCATCATCTTTTCAGTCCTGGTAACTGCAGAAAGTCCAAATAGTGTAACCAGAAGTAACAACATATCTGTTAGGCACAAAGAATCAGGACCATTGGTTAGGTTGCAGCATAGAAGATATATTCAAGACTATATACAAGAATTTAGTCAACTAAAGTTCAGTACTAAATTGATACAAAATCAGGGTAAAAAAAATAAGGAGGGCTTGGGCTTGGACCTCTTGTGGGAATGCAAGAACTCTAAGCTGATGATACATTTAACTCCATCCCTCAGTGCTGCCTGCTCTTCTCCTTGTTTTAAATTTGATCAGATAAATCAATTTTATATTCTCCCATTACTTCTAACAGTCTTAATCTTTAGTTCATTCAAATATAATTGTAGGATTTGATTTCACTTTATTTTTTCTTTGTCCTATGACACAGAGTTCTTCAAAGCTTTAACAAGCCTCTTTTGTAAATCCAAGAGGAAAAAATTGTCCAGGTGACTCTCTTGGTTTATCACTCTCTTTTATTTCCCTTTTTAATTTTAAAATATCAACCAATTTCTTTTGCTGATCCAGTGAAACAACCTTTTCTAAATTATTGTCTTGACCTGTCAGTTGTTAAATCTGCTTTCAATATCATCCCTATCTTATCAGAAAAAAAATTGTTCTACATTTTCATTTTCTTCAAAAACATCTTTTAAACATAGTCTAGTTGTAGAAGCAGGCATCTTTATTGACATTGTTGACATAACTACTAATTTCTAAGATTCCATTCTTCAAAAGTCTCCTTCAGTATTTTCATTGTTCTTTTTCATTTTATGTTTACATTTTCCTGTCTACCTAAAATCTTTAGTCCTATCTTGTCCCATTTTTAAGTCATGAAATTGGTTATCTCTGTTATGTCTTCCAAAAACCAAAACAGATCTATTTTCCATAAAAAAATGTTTGTTCTTTATAATTAATTCCAAAGTCTTATTGTAAAAGTTTCAATATTCCAAATTTATCTGGATCCTTAGTCCATTTATAATTTCCTAAAATCAAAACCCTATTTAGCTTTTTACTATTTACTTCAGATTCTTTAAGTTCTTAAACTTATAATTAATTTTTATTTTATTCAGGATTGAAAATAAACTCACTCATTGAAGACTTTTCAAACTTATGATTCTGAAGATTTCTAATAATTTTAAAATGGTTAATAGGCAATTTCCAAAAGTGATTAGAAAGTGAGGTTTGCAAATTTAAAAGGCCATTTAAGAACTATTTCATCCCAATGGGATTGGCCCACCTCACTCTTTCTGGCAGGAGGGGCATGGTTGATAAAGGAATTCCAGCCAGTGGGGTCCAGGAGAAGGGGCTTTTCTGCCATGGGTCCTGCCCTCTGGAACACTGTTTCCCTTGGGGTAAGATCCATATCCACCCTCTTGGCTTTCCCTAGGAGCATCAAGACCTGGTTCTGACAACAGTTCTGGTGGCCTGGTGGGGGCATTCCATATTAGAGGTAATTAGTGGATTAGGAAAAAAGATCCCACCTCTACCCTGTAGTATCCTGGTTCTTAACTTATTTAATTTTGGTTTATTTAATATTTAATGTTTGTACCTCTGTTCTTATCATGTTTGTAAGACACCCATGGTCGCTTGTTAGTGAGATGGGTGGTATATAAATTTAATAAATCTATCTATCTATATAAAAATAGTCTGTCTGTCTGTCTGTATGTATGTATGTATGTATGTATGTTCCAGCATAACTCTGGAACACCTTGAGCAATTTCAACCAAACTTGGTATACAGATGACTTACCCTCTGGAAACAAATACGGGTGGTGGTGGTGGTGAAACATCCTTGGTGTGTCTGTGTGTCTGTGTGTTCCAGCATCACTCTGGAACACCTGGCCATTAAGGAGAGCTAGTGCAGCATCCTAGAGCGACAATTGTTTGTGATGTCAGTTCCTTCTCAGCTTCCTCTGGAAAGGCAGCTGTGATATTTGCCCGGGGAAGTGCCAGGATTGTGCACAAGGCGGGAAAGAGGAGCGCATGAGAGGGGGAAGGAAGAGGGCAGGGATGATGGACATGGGAGTAGGGGGAAGAAAGGCCCCTCCCAATGGTCCCTCTCAATGGCTCCCTGGTGTGTGTGTGTGTGTGTGTGTGTGTGTGTGTTTGTGTGTGTGTGTGTGTGTGTGTGTGTGTGTTCCAGCATAATTCTGCAATGCCTGGGCCATTAAGGAGAACGAGTGCAGTGTCCTATGATGGCAATTGTTTGTGATGTCAGTTCCTTCACAGCTTCCTCTGGAAAGCCAGTCGTGACATTCACCATCCAGTGGACCAATGGGGAAGTGCCTGATGTTCCCTTTTTTGGCAGAAGGTGCCCCCTGGTGGATTTGGGTTAAAGTGCCAGGATCGTAGATGGAAGAAAAGAGGAGTGCATAGGAGGGGGAAGGGAGAGGGCAGGGATTATGGGCATGGGAGTAGAGGGAAGAAAGGCCCCTCTCAATGGCCCCTCTCAATGGCTCCCTGGTGTGTGTGTGGGTGTGTGGGTGTGGATGTGCATATATGTATGTTCCAGCATAACTCTGGAACGCCTCGAGCAATTTCAACCAAACTTGGTACACAGATGACTTGCTATCTGGAAACAAATACTGTGAGGAGTAAGACACCCCTACCACCCCTAGGTGTGTGTGTGTGGTGTGTGTTCCAGCATAACTCTGGAACACCTCGAGCAATTTCAGGATTGGGATAAAGAAATACCCGGGCAACACTGGATTATCAGCTAGTTGTCAGCATTTCAAGCTGCATTTACTCTAGTGCTGACATAAGAAGGAGAAGCGAAGGCATCTGGAAAGGGACATTTGACTTTTCACCTACTTATTTTCCCTGGAGATAATATCCCCTAGGAGATGGGATGGGAGGGTGGAAATTCCTTTGAGCTGAAGTAGATTAGGGGTAGAGTGACTTGGAAGATGGCCAATGAGTGCAGGGGAGTGGGGAACGGAAAGGGAGGGTTTTGAGGCTGGAAGTCAGTGTTGGCTTCGATGAAGCCGGGTCTAGAATGTCGTGCTTAATAAATAGGAGTTTTTCTTCAAAGACTTTGTTTGAAATGCAATTTATTTGAGACGACCTCGAAACCTGACACTAGTAATAATAATAAAAGGCAACGACAATGAGCAAGATGGCTAATTCCTTCATCTTCTGGCAATCACTGTCCTGATGTCTCATCATGAGAAACAGCCATGGGTGATCTACCATCCTCTCCTTATCTGGAGATCTTCCAACAAACCTGTCTACTTACAGGTTCCTTGGTCTTTTTGATGGTCACTGGCTCTGCTTTTGTACAACTGTTTTCAATTCGCCATATCACTCCTGCACATTTTGATCCTCTTCACTTGTTTGATCACAAAATACACATCTTTGCTAGTTGTCGTTGGAAAAACAGTGAAATATCTCAGAGTTATATTTTTATGCATAAACTGTTCTGATTCTAACCAATCGTTCATTTTAGGGCACCTAATTTTAGAACATAAATGTTAAATAAATACATACATACATTTACTTTTAGTTAAATATTATTATTAAATTAAATGTTATAATGTGAAGTGAAAGGTTTCCTAGAAAATTGAGGAAGCATGTGCAGTAGACATGTTGATCTCCAATGTTTAATTTCTAAGAAAACTACTTCTATCTGGGCTAAAAAGTAAAGTACTTGTGATTTCTGAGACAAAATCAACTGAGAAGCATTCTTACCCTCATTGCATGAAGAAATATTATTATATGCTAAGAAAAGACTCTTTAACAATAAACATTTCTCCTGTACATAGTCATTTGTACCCTTAATAAAATACAAGCCAAGAACTGGTTGTCTGCTCCCAGGATCATTTAGCTTTGACAGCTCAAGGAAGAAACAAGGTGTAGTAGCCACAACCACTCCATGAGACCCAGTTTGGTCTAGTGGTAAAGACACCAGACTAGAAACCAGAAGATCATAACTTCTAGCCCTACCTTAAGCATGAAAGCCTTTGGGTCAGTCACTCCATCTCAGCCCAGTTCACTTCACAGGGTTGTTGTGGGGAAAATAGGAGTCGGAAGGAGTATTATGCATGTTCACCATCTTGAGTTATTTATAAAAATAATGAAGGCAGGACATAAATAAATATTAAATAATAAATAGATGTTAGAATGTTTTCTGGATTTTTAATGGATGAAATGATGCTTAACTCCATTTAGCCTCCTATTTAGAGTTACCAGAAACAGACTGAAAGAATATAAGTAACAACAAGATGTAGCAAGATACTAAAGGTGTAATCTAGTGATCAGCTGGTTTTTTGCAGTCTAGATCTAGTAATCCTTCCTGAACTCCTTTCAACCCCCCGAGATAAAATAAGACTTTCTTTTTGTTTTCAGTTCTCTGTTAGCCTACCAGAGTTCTAATGCAATTTGTGCCTTTTGTGTGTGTGTGTGTGTGTGTGTGAGAGAGAGAGAGAGAGAGAGAGAGAGAGGGAGGGAGGGAGGGAGGGAGGGAGGGAGGGAGAGGGGGGGAGATCTGGCACCCCTCTTTTTCTCTGAATTTCTTTATCTACCTGCAGATAATGTTTTAATGTTGTAAAATTAATGAAGTACTGCCTGAAACAAAAGTTTTCTTCCAAATGTTCTCAATACACCACTGTTTGTAAATTAAATATCTATTCCCACATGCATTGATTACATTATGTTGAAAAGAAAAAGATGCTTTAAATGTTCTTTTCCTAATAGAAAGCAAACCAAAACAAAGACTACTGGTATCAATTTAACAAGTTTAAATTGTGAGGAACATTATTTTGGACCATTAGAGGGTGAAAATCTTCTTTCAAGAATCATTTTTTTAAAAAAGTCCACTATGTATTTACTTAGATAAACATAAAACATTTCACTGAACCAATGCAATAGCAGAGATCTCATACAGTATGCAAATTCAGGATGAAGATGGCAATTCCTATTTTCTGAAATATATTTGGGGGTATTTCTTAAAAAGAATTCTGACGTTTCATTAGCTGAATTTAAAAGATTTTCAAAATTGTGAGGGTGCTTCTACACAAGGAAAAGTTTCACACCACTTTAAATGCAGCTCCAGATCACTTCTCCACATTTGAAGCTTATGGTAGAGTATGGATCATTTGGGTCATGTAATTGTTCTGTGCAAGGATCCCAATTTCAGAGCCATGTTGCATTTCTCTTGAGAAATAAAAGCACAACACTAAACATTAATCAACTTCTTCATTTTCTTTCATTTCTGGAATTGTTTGGCCCCACTACCTTATACATCAATTGTGAGTAATCCCTCCTCAGTTCTCATCTAAAGATGAGAAAGATGAACGTTCATAACAATGGACAATTTCAGGAACTAGGCAAGTATAGTCCAGCGAAGAGAAGAACTAAGGGTGACATGATAGCAGTCTTCCAATATCTGAGGTGCTATCATAGAGAGGAAGGGGTCTACCTATTCTTCAAAGCCCAGGGCAAGAAGCAATGGATGGAAGCTTATCAAGGAAAAATTCAACCTAGAACTAAGGAGACATTTCCTGACAATGAGAACAATTAATCAATGGAAGGCTTGCCTCCAGAAACTGTGGGTGCTCCATCACTCGAAGTTTCTAAGAAGAGATTGAATGGTATTGGTATAGGATCTCCTGCTTGATCAAAGGGTTGGACTAGAACAGTGATAGCTAACCTTTTTGCCATCATATGCCAAAAGCATGCGCGTGCGATCCCCCCATGCTCCCCACGTTCCTGGTATACAATGGCACAGTAGGCTCATTTTTGCTCTCCCCAGCCTCCAGAGCCTTTCTAGGAGTCTGGGGAGGGCGAAAACAGCCTTCTCCATCCCACCCCGGAGGCTGTAAATGGCCTGTTTGCCAACTTCCGAAGGGACTGGAAGTTGACAAATGGAAGTTGATCTGGGCTCAGTCTCAGAAAACACTCTATAGACGTAGGACATTATATTGCTAGAGCTAAATCTTTCTGAATCTATCATTTACCTGGAAAGGTGTATGCTTTGGAATATTTACAAAAAAACTGGTACAAACTATCCCAAGATGCAAAGCTCAGATTCTTGATTTTTTTAAAATTGAGTGGCAGGATTTCTATCTTGTATATTGTACTATGCTATTTAATTTTTTATTTTTTTTTTAAATTGTGAGCCTCCTGGATTGTTTGGGAGTTTAGCAGCACCTAAATCAGATAAATAAACTTGACCAACCAATCCTTGATTTATGACAACAATTGGGACCATAAATTCTGTCACTAAGTGATATGGTCATAAACTGTGAAGTAATGTGACCATGTTACTTAGCTACAATAATCTCAGCATGCCCGTTGTTATTATTAACCAAAATCAACTAATCATTAGCTGAGGACCCTCCTCACCTGACACAGACTTTGAAGAAACTTCTGTAGAGGAAGAAAATTATTATTCCGATACCCCTTTCTTTTAGGGAACCCTGCAGGTTAACCAACCAAGAACCCTCAGCTGACTCCTTCAGTCCCACCAAGCCTTGATGAGGTTCATAAATCCACAATTTCCCAGTTGGGTAATAGGATTTAGTGAGGATCTTGGAGTCATGATAAAACATGGTTGCTTCAAGTGGTAGATTTTTGGGGGAAAGATGGTAAGGCATTCCAGTATATCACATCAGCACTCATCTTATGCTGACATTTAGCTTGCTTTTCATAGAGGCCCAGGGGATGCTCTTCTATATCCAGCCTTGCTAATATTGTAACAGTCCTTTAGTAGCTCAAGAGAACATCCAAATATCTTACTTTATTTTAGATTGAGCAGTCCCACTGCTTTCTATATCTGAAACTGGAGATGATGAGATAACCTCCTATCCTTCAGACAGCAAAATGTGTTAGGGTACCCCTGAGGTTGGTTTTAAGCTGCCCTGAGCTTTTAAGAGAACGAGCAGAGCATGCTTATAATTTATAACATGCTTATTGTTCTATATCTATCTAAACTCATATTTATAAAAAGCATTGCTTTGATTATTACTTCCTTGGTTCATGTATTTCCTTGAGATGAATTTCCTCACAGATGCCTTACCTTGGTGGTTATCAAGCATTTTCATTTTAGGGTAATAATTGTGGCAATGTTTACCTCAGGCTGTTTCCACTAGATTGCCCTTAGCATTTGCATGGAATTCACAGCCAAAATCTATCTCACCCTAGAGCCCTGCTGACAACTTAATAATGTGACAGGTTTCAGGCATGGACAAGAATGCAGTTGGAGTTGGTCTGACCTGGAGTTTTCTAAACAGCCCAGAGTAACGATGGAATACTTGACAAATAACCTTTCCTTGGCTAGCCTGCTCAAATCCATCAGCTCTAACCAGGTGCCACGCAGAGGCTACATGCCACCATTAAAATGCTAAATGGAGTGGCATGGCCATCAAATGCTCTGAGAAGGGACATTGCAAGTTATTATGATTGTTATTAATAATTCCGTTGCATTCCTGAATATTTGTGCAGCACTAAATCACCTGATTGCCCATTAGTTTCTCCTGATAAATCAGAAGAGAAATACAAATTTAGGACAGCTGTCAAATCTGACTTTATACTAATGTATTGCAAAGCTTAAGGGAGGCACTGGTGAAGGGCAGAAATCAGCTAAGGGAAGCAAAAGGAGAAGAGGAAAATAAAACACAGATATGAAAGTGACACATTGGGAGATGGCCACAGGCTGGTCTGCTGGTGTGTGGGATTTAGTTACTGCTGCTATATGACTGTATTACAGCTGGGAAGGGTGAGCTCAAAATGGAAGTGACAACAGAGAGGTGCAATTTTCAGTGTGTAGGTAATTGCATATGAGCAAATAGAGAGCAGTAAAGGTCAGACAAATTCTGGTATTCCACCTCACAGGATATTACCACTCTATTGGCCCAGCATTGAAAGATTCCTCTCTCCCTATTAAAAATTTCTGAATGTGGGAAGGAGCAAAGTTTGAATCTGAGCCGGCTGAATAAGTCAGGAGGCTGCTAGCGAATCCTAAGGTCATGAAGAATGTTAATTTAAGGTCATGCCTGTTGACATCTGCATCTGTAAAGGAATCCACAATCTTAGTCTACATGTCAACTGTTAATAAAAAAACCCTATCATATAGCAACTAGTGAGGGGTTTTTTTAATGATGATGATGGTGTATATTTACCACTGTAGTATTCCTACCTATTTGCCTTTATTCCTCTCTTTACTATTTCAGAATAGTTTAGCAGTAGTCCTGACAGTTCAAAGTTCCCATTCCTAACTTTAACAGTGGAATGGATTATGAAAGGAAGTGGTAGGTACTTTGTCTGGATGTATTCAAGTAGTGACTGGAGACTGGACAGTTTTCTGTCAGAAATATTTAACAGAATATCTGAAATGAGTAGGGACCTGAAAATCAATGGCTTGAATGGTCTCTTCTTCTATGAACTGACTCACTCCAAATGGCAATGGCAGCAATATTATAAATTTGGTATGAATTGGAAAGAATGTGCATTCTCAACCGCCCATTGTCATTTTGCCTATGCAAAATTGGAACTTTTATTCAGATTTTTTTGCATTATACTGTAATATGTAAATTGTGTTATTTATTGTTAAATTAGATCTTGGAAAATTGAATGGGATTTTGATATTCAGTAGCCAAGGTTCTGTAGGGAGTGGAGATTCCATTCAGCCTTTGATGCTATGCAAAATATTAGATCCCCTTTGGAATATTTCCAATGAATAAATTTATTTAAGCATTTATTTCCTTGTTATATATTATTGACACCTTTACACTCTGAGACTAAGAGGTAGTAACTGTTTTACAGAGCAAACCATGCCTTCTTATTCTGAGCAGAAATCCACAAGGAGGGTTTTGCTTGACTGTTGTCACAAGGAAACATGAAAATTATCACCTATGTAGAAAACTAAGAATACATCATGTGACAGAAAACATCATTTAGGTATGATTCTTTCAAAAGGGAAGCCAAGTTGAACAAAACTTCTTTACCTGCAGCAATCATTGTTGTTCTACATGATTAAATTGTCATCAAGGTTGTAGCCTCCTTGGGTAATCATGCTGCTTTTAAAACATGCATCCCAAGAGCCATAATTTAGTAACATATACACTCTTGCAAAGTGTCTACATGGGGCCTGACAGAGTATTACCTGAAATTAGAATTGTTCAGTATTATGATGGATAAGTTACACGTTGGTAAAGGTTAGGACCACAGTGTGCTTTTGAAATAATTAAAAAAACAATTTAGCATCTACCTGCAACTCTTTAAACAAGTGGGATTATTCTGGGATCAGGATGAGCTTCAGACGGGATTACATTCATGTTTTGGGATACTCCAAAGCCCATTTCTGTACCACACAGTCTTAGATAGGATAACCACAATAGACTTCTATTTATCTTTTCATTAATTCCATGCATTATATGGAAAGCACAGCCATTGAAAATACATCTGTAGAAAGTGTATTATTTCATTGGGACCCCTGCCAGTTTTATTTCTCAAACATCTACTTAAAATTTCTCTGCTGACCAAAAGGAGGTTACAAGCTTTCTGTCAGCACTAATTCACTGCAAAGAAGCATGATACAATGGCTAAGCCCTTTGGATTCACAGTTTCTTGCCTAGCTATAAAAGAGAAAAGTAATGTTGTCAAGGAAGAGTCCTTTCTTTTAAGAATTCCAGATGATCCCGTTTGATTTACTTAGTTTGGTTTTTCATTTTTTTCCTAATAAGAAGCCTCAACATACTGTAATTTACGGCAAAGGTAAATATTATATATTATATATTATAATATAATATATTTTAAATATTACTGGGGGTGGGGGGAACAGAAATAATTAAAGAAGACTGACAACTGCTTAATATGAGAAAATAAACCCTTTTATTGAAATCATTTAGTATTAATCAGGAAAAGGGAAAGTATTATAAAAATCTCAGTTTTGGAAAGTTCTGTTTTATCTTTCAGTACATACATATAAATGTTGACACTTTAAATACAGTCCTTTCTTTTTTGAGGATGGAAAATTTTTTTATATTTATATTTTATATTTATTCAAAGCAAAATGAACTCAGCTGTTTTAAATGTTAAAATGCATTGTTTTACCCTTGGATATTTTATTTTTTAAATGCATTACTTACAGTAGTTCAGAACTGTCAGATTATATAAACATATAGCAGTAATTTTAAAGGCAATTTGATAGTCCTTGAAACACCAATGATTGTGATGTATCAGCAAGATCAAGCTATCCAGTAGCAAAATTCCAATGTGAAACAATGACAGCAAAAGTTTTATGGCAAGACTGGATTCTCCTCAGCTTATGTTACATCATGAATTCATATTTTGTTCCTTTATTTATCTAAGTAGTCTCTGGCTGGTGACTGTATGGCTGTATCCATGTAGCTTGCTTGGCGATAATATGGAAGTTGTTTGCCATTGCTTTCTCTTGAGATGTTTTTTTTAAACAACCAGTCTAGCCAACAGTTCAACCTGATCCTTCTTGGTCTCTGAGCCCATTTATATTCAAATGTCAGAGTTACCACATCCTCTTCTTTATGCTATCATTATTATGACTCTAAAACACAGAAATCACCTAATATTATATACATCAGCAGGACACATTTTAAAGGCTCATAACATTGGCTATTTCATTTGAAATGCAAATAAGATTGGTCAATTCCTAACTTTCTGGCTGTTAGCAGAGCTTCTAAAACCACTACCCAAAGCTGTAAGATCTCATTTTATTTTCTCTGTTGATCAGTAACCATTTTTTTCTTATCAGACATAATACAGAGTAATTTAGACATGACAATGTATATATTATTATAGCACAAGTGCATCATCCATTCCAGATCAGAAGCCTATATTTCACTTAAAAGGAAACATTATACACAGATGTGGGGTAGGTATTCTACTTTTAGCTTTTGATTTCTTTCTTAAGTTTAGAAAACATTTTTCAGGTCATAAGTTTGCTTATTCCTTCTAAAAATAACTCCTAGCAAAACTATCAGTTACAATTTTACAACAAATAATATAGATATTTCAAGTTCCCAGATTTTCCCCAATTATATTTACTTTTAAGCATTATCAATGCACAAGCTGCTGTTTCAGTGGAAAATGATAGCCAACAGAGACAAATCTATATCAGCTACAAAAATATTTTCCATTATTAGCCACAGCAGTTAATTTCCCCATACTAAATTCCACCCATCTCCCACTTTTCTTTAACCTCCAAGCTTAATGCATGCCCCATTATGCTTTTTGTGTTGTTACAAAATAGGATTGTGTTATTGTTTTAAATTGAAAAATATGATTGATGCCAAGTACTGTGCATCACTTTAGAACCAAACCAACTTAGATTGTGTTGTAAGCATAGGTTATCTCTGGTTGACTGGCAGCCAATTTACAGTGCTTTCTAAATAATACTTTATAATGGTCTACAATAAACAGGCACCACTTCAGTGGAAAGGTAACACTGTTCCATGATGTCATGCTGGCCACATGATCACGGAAATGTCTTTGGACAGCACAAACTCAGTGGCCTTAAATTGGAGATGAGCACTGCCCTCTATAGCTGGCAACGACTAGAGTAGTAAAATCCACAGGGACTCATTTACTTTTAAAGGTCTACAGTAGTAAATGCTTCATATACATTGGCAGCAAGGACATCTGGAATTTTTTTCTAGGGCAACCTGTTTGGTGTTGCTCAGAGGTTTTCATTAGAGTTGGGCTCACAGGTTCCAAATTAACAACAACAACAAATATTTCTCCTATTCTCCTATTAAGGGAGAAAATTAGATTAGTAAATTGTATTTTTAAAAGAACCTCTGAAAATAGGATTGAAAATTTCTATTAATTTTGAGTGTGCTCACAATTATTTTTTTCCATTAGTATAAAAGAATGGCAGCTATATTACACTGATAGGACTTTTTTTCAAGCTAGGATATCTATTAAACAATACTTAACATTTCTTGACCAATTCCTCCATATAGCTTAGTTTTGTTCTAGCACACACACAAAAAAGTATACAAGTGAAATGAGGAGTAATTATTGTCTGAAGAGTATATTTAATAACTTTTACCATTGTTCAATGTTTACCAAATACTTGAAAGCCAACCATCCTCATATTTTGAAACTAGAATAATATCAGTTTAAGAGAGGAAATGAATAAATCCATGTTAATTGTGTAATCTCTAAGAAGATATCTCAGATATTCTAGGATTATTCAGATTACATACTCCAAGATAGGAAAATCATGTTGTAAAAGTTATTCTCTCCTTTTTTCACAAAATGAACAAAAATGTCCACTTCCTGAATAAAATCTGTTCTATGTAGCTTCACATTAATAAGGGAGTTTTTTCTCACCAAAAATTTGCCAATCACACTACATTGGTTTTGTCTTCTATTTATCATAGTCTGTCTATCATATCATTTTTTGCTTTACAGCCATTAATACTTTTCATGTTGTTTGTTGAGATATGTGAAGTAGACCCCAACCCCCAGTCCACAGACCGGCACCAGTCCATGACATTCCAGAAAATGGGCCATGCAAATAAATGAAGCAGGATGCAGGCAGCACATGAAAGCACACCCCCTCCGGTCCCCGGAAAAGCCTCTCTCCATGGACCTGGTCCCTGGGGCCCAAAGGATTGGGGGCCGCTGAAGTAGAGAATAATCCAAATCTCTCCTGTGCTGAATGCTATAGATAATATAATTTGTGAATGGGGTGGATTTCTTTCCTAAAATGTACACAAAACCTAATACAATACTCATATTAGTGCCCTAAATTATATGTAATGTGTAATATATTTAATACCGGTAGCATATTAATTATTATGCATATTTAAATAGTGTAATATATAAAAATATGTATCCTGCTACTTACAAAAAAGATTACTTTAGTTTCTTTATAATATGGTTTTGGTTATTCATTTTACTAAATCCTTTCCATAATATATGATCTTCGAAACAGCTCTTAGCTCATAAGTATCTTGTGTGACTATACTTCCAACATTAGCAAAAGAGTTCTAAAATGAAACAGGCTTTCTGAAACAACAGTTTCTTGCTGAGTCAGACATGAAGTTACAAATATATCTATTTTTTTCTAATTAAGAATGAAACCCCATCAGAGCTAGTCTCATTTATTGTGGACAAAGAAATCTCTTTTTATAGAAAACTGGTTACTTTTCCTTGCTGATGGTAAGTTCTCCTCTAATCATACTTTATTTTTTAAATCATATTTTGATAAGAGATCTGTGTTTAGGAAAATTAATCGAGGCCAGTATCATTTTGCCTTATCCATGATTTTGCTATATTATTTATTTAATAATTGATTATTGATTTTGATAAACAATTTCTAGCATATCTATTATGACCTCTTGTTACAGCATAGTTTGAAAGTGAAAAATCTAACATTAGTAATATTCTTCTTGTATATGCAGCTCTTTCCTCCACCTATGGATTCATATTTAATTTTCGACTAAATCTTCCAATTCTGGATAATTCATTGTAATCATTGTTATCAAATATTTTAAGTATTTGGATTCACTATATATCTCTTGAAATGATTTATAAAAACATAATCTTGTTGATGCAAATATTATTAAAGAATATTTAAAAATTGAGGTTGTATGAGATATTTACTTCCTACATTTTAGAGGATCACATTTTCACAGAAGAATTTATTGAATGAGAGTAAATTATTGATGCAAAATAATTTAATGTCAACCCAATGAATGATATTACAACTATGATGGAAAAGAACCAGTTTGTGGCTCAGGTAGAACCTTCATAGTTTTTAAACATTTTTTCTTCACAATTAACAGAGAATGACAGAAATCCTAATAGTCTTATGATAACATAATTGGAGGTGTGAGACCATAGTCCTGCAAATGTTATCTGATAGTAAGCCCCAATGAACTAGCTAGGTTCTACTTTTTAGTAGACATACATAGCATATATTGTAAAAATTCATTCCTTATATGTATTTACTCAGAAACAAGTTACACTGGCTGTATCCAAATATTGTATTAAGCCATTAGAAGGAAGTTGGAAATTGGAGTTATTGAGTCAAAAAGTAAATATAGCTTCATGGATTCTCCAAATATGCATACAAAGAAGAAAAATGCACAGCATTAGAAAGCTCTTCAAATCTTAGGACTGCATACTTTCAGGAATTCAACATCCTTAAAAAAAAAACAAAATAGTCTTATGCCACCCTAAAAATCAACAGATTTATTATACTAAAAAGTTTTCATGGACTCTAGTCCACTTTTCCAGATGTGTCTGAAGTGGACTGCAGTCCACAAAAAACATATGCTATAACACATCTGTTAATCTTTAAGACACCAACGTGTCTTTTTACTATTGTTACTGTGGTGGGCTACAGCTACCCTACAGAAATCCTTGCAAAAGTTGTTTACCATAGAACTTGTTTCAAATTCCTTAAAATGTTATGGCCTGGCTTTTTAGATATCCTACACTGTCAACCACTCAAGTACTCCATCAGAAAAAGGTGTCCACTAGCAGTTTTTAAACTAATACAAAAACAGGGATCAATGTGGATCCCAGTTAGAAATGAAATACTGTGTGAAGTTCTGGTGTCTTTGAAACAAATATCTAAGAAATGTTTGGCTACAATTGACATTTTTAGAGACATTTGGTCTGCATTTTCTGAAACATCAGTGATTAAATCCATATTGTTGGCTACTTTCCCCTCTGATCTGCATCTTTCTTTACATCTTGTGAGAAATTTATGAACAAAGTTATTGTTAATCCATACTGTCTGTCTCACCATTTAGATTCTTTTCAACAATCTTACTTTGCCAATATAGATAAACAATCTTCAGTAGGATTAACACATACTACTTCACATTTACAATGGAAAGGAAAAGAAAGGAGAGGAAAGGAAAGAAGAAGCTGAAGTTCTGTTTGATGTCAATCAGAAGCTGAAAATATACACATGCTAGAAATGTGTAGATTTCCTCAATTACTATCTAAGCCTTCAGAATATAATGAATTAGGTGGCTATTTTCAAGAAAGCTGGTTCCTCATAAAAATTAGCATAAATTCGTATTTTAATAGCTTGCTTTAATAAAGGAGAAAAGTATGAAAATAGTATACAGGGTATTAGCATTTTGCTTTATTTTTTATCAGATCTCATTTCAAAGCACTAAAATACTACAGTATTCATTATTTGAATTATAGAAGCCATGGTTTCCTTAAATGTAGGAATGGCATTGCAGTATCTGTTTACTAAATATAGTATATGCTGCAGCCAGTTCTATCTTAGTGTATAAGATTAGCCTTCTCTAAAACAACATAATATGTACATTGGGCCTTTAGCAGATAATTGTTTTTTGAACAGGATGACAGTAACATACTTGCTATTAAAAGTACAAAAAAAAAGCACTCCTATCAACTATCAATATCATTTCATTTGTTTCACCTTGTTCTGCCAAAGGAATAATATTTACACTTTTTAGTATGTACATGCTTCCTCAGCAACTCTATACCTAGCAGTTCCATGTTCTTCATGCTAAACTTGTGAAACTACAATACATAGTTGTTCTCCTCATTCCAATAAATTTGATGCAGGGAAGTTTAGATCCAAGATGAGATAAGATAGTCAAGCAGTCAGTTTTTAGGAACATTAACATTTCTTGCTCAGTGGATAAATCTGGGAAAATAGCTAAATAAAGAGAACCAGGTGGACAATAACTTATGTATCAAGGAAGAAAGCTTTGACATTGGAGGAAGAGGAGAATAATAGGTAGGAAGTGAGAGAATTTGAGGATTTGGTAGAAACCTTTTGGGCCACTTCACTATATGATATATTTAGATTTCTGATAGAGTACAAGGAAGTCGTATGTAAAGTAAAAAGTAAAAAGATTATCAGATGTTTTACAGACTTCAGAACTCCATGTATCAGCAGCCAATTGTATGATAAATGGCAAGGCAAAGCTATTAAATTCAGCACAGGGAGGGCTGCTTCCAAGAAGTGATGAAGAACATTTCTAAATTATAGCTAAGATAATAAGCATTCCTTCCAAGGCTAAAAGAGCTTCTTCCCTTCCCAGAATGAATTGAGGAACTTCTGACCCTTAGAACATAGCGTGACACCTGCAATCTTTACCTATTTTAATGAATGTGAAGTTGGGAGTCCAATAACATCTGGGAAAGAAAAGGGACATAAACTCCCCCATTTCTAATTCAGCCAAGGACTCTGTGAGTGAAGGTAACTCTCTTTTCTGCCTGAGGGGCATTTTTTAGAATTGCCCTCCAAAGAACTAAAGGGTCTTTAAGGACAAGTTCAGAGACAGGAGGAAATACAGATTGGCCAATCTGCCTATGGCTCCCCATTGGAATGAAGTCTTTGTGTCTTGTATGAGTGTTCCTGAGACTGACAGCAAGAATAAGTAAAAGAAGTTTATTACTATAACACAGAGTTATTTATTACATGATAGGAATAGGCAAAGTTTAGCACAGAGCTAACTGTCTTTTACCAGAGTTCGAGGAAGAAGGAAGTTATCTGGGATCAACAATATTTTAAATTAACAGGTAGAATAATAGACAAAGAGGGGTCCAGAGAAATTCTCTACTCTCAAAGATTGAGAAGTATTGAGGAATCAATGGCACTGACATTACATTTTAATCCTCTCCTCTGCTTGTTTCTTCAGCTTTTAGTATTGAAGCAAAGAATCAGTTTTAATTCCATTCAAAGGGAAGCTGGTTCACACATTAATATAATTGATTCCTTATCATTTGATCATCCATGGAGAAATCTGTGAACTTTTTGGATTGAATTTTCTTGAAAGCAAAGAAATGAGAATTATAACTATGCCTATTAATTTGTGTTGTCTCATTCATATATGCATGTCTTCACTTGATATTACATATATGGAGCCATTAGCCCTAATTTTATTCACAATAGCCTAACTGATCAGCAGTTTCAGAAGTGGAGGCTAGCATTAAAAAAGAGAAATATCAATTTTTAAAAAAATTATTTTGATTTATATGCCGCCCTTCTCCGGAGACTCAGGGCGGCTTACAATGCGTTAAGCAATAGCCTTCATACTTCTGTATATTTTATACAAAGTCAGCTTATTGCCCCCACAAACCGGGTCCTCATTTTACCTACCTCAGAAAGGATGGAAGGCTGAGTCAACCTTGAGCCTGGTGAGAATTGAACTCACAGTAATTGCAGGTAGCTGGAAGCTAAATACTACCTTTAACAGTAGCAATAGTCTGCTGCACCACTCAGGCTCATATCACTCTTCTTTATATAAAAACAGACCATGCTTATTATATATAAGGTCATTTGTTTTTGAATGCCGATTTGGAAAATATTTCATACATTTTAAAGTAGAAATAATTCCAGCCTGGTTTCTTTTCTATTTTATGTTAATAGATTTTTGTGAGCTCAATAGACTTTTCTGGCTATTACTTGTATTTTCTGAGCCAGCTATTTTCTCAGCAATGTTTTAAAATCAGGAACCATTGCTTTCTAGTCTAGCCTGTCTTTAATTTGTCTATTCAGAAGGAAAACTGGAGAGTTCATGGACTTTCAAAAGAGGCATTACAAAGTTCAATGAAAACAAAATGCTGGATATAAACAAAGGATACAGCACAGCTTTATTTTCTGCAGCCAAGATTTGGATGGAAGGGCTCTTTTTAGATTACTGTGGATTCCAGTGGAAGTACATTGCAATCTATGGTAGGTATATGACAATTGCATCAGAGTGCATGGAGAGGCTGATGGAATCTGTATTGTCTTAGTTTACTTACATTCTGAACATAACTGCAGGGTTATTTCTTCAGCTACTTAAAAAAAAAACATTTTTGAATTCTTATATGTTTCAAGGAAAGACTTTTACTGTGACAGCTCTCTGACTTTCCCACTCACACTGCTTTCTGTATTCTCTATCTTCTTTTTGCTTTCCACAGAAATATAACTTAAGCAAGACAAGATGAACTAGCTATATATTATGTTTTGCTGCTAGTCCACAAAGCCCTCCATATGGAAACATCCTCAGGAGGCATCACTTTTTGAGAGTTGAGGGTTGTGCAGCCCCAGAATGCTCCTAGAGACTTAAGATCAGGTTCCTAATCTTCTACACCATGTCGCTTATGTATATGAGCCTGGTCTCAAATAAAGATTTTACAAACAAAAATCTTCCTTTGTTTTTATGGCTTAAAGAAAATAATAGAAAATTTGAATGTCTCCTTTATTGAAGTTAAAAGAGTGCAACTGGATGTTGTCCAATTTAGTTGGCAGTCCTGCTATATCATATTCATTTTTTTTTCTTGCAAGTGCCAAAAAAATATGAACTCAACCTCTACATTTCATTACAAGAAAATACAGTGGTGAGCAATTGACAGAACAAAGTAGTCATTGTCTTAAAGCACAACTCTTTCTGCAAAGACTGCATCTATCACAAAATACTAAAGTTCAGAACATTAGTGAGATTTTAAGATTATCTAGATCCCTGTTCTTATATCTGTCAGCATTCCAGAAAAACTCCCACTCCAATATCACTCCTTCTAACACCCTTCCCCAAGTCATAAAGACACATAATTTTTTTTTGAATCACTATTTCAAAACTTCCATCTTCTTTTTAATGTTCAATCAGGTTTGTTCAGTGGCATTTTTCTTCCTTTAACCCAAACCTAGGTGAAAAAATTCTACTTCCAAATAGGACTTCCAGCCTTTCTTTTAAACCTGTAAGATGAGCAGCCTGAACCACATTAGTTATACTTGGATTATGATTCCCATTAGATTTAAGATTTAAAAGCTTCCCACTGAGCTTTAGGCCCTGCTATCTGAGTGGATGGAATAGGTTTTGGAAGGCCTTAAATTATGCTAAATAGTCCTAAAGCAACATTCTGCTTAAGATACATTTTCTTACTGTCACCCCTATTTTCCCTCCAAATTTAAGCTTCCCAACCCTAATTTTAGCATACAGTATTTTCAGATAGATCATAATTAGTGTCCATAGAAAAATGTTTGCAAGAAATAAGGCAAAATTATAGTTTATATTTACCTTAAAATTTTTAGCCCAAGTATATGAATGATATCAGTGGACCATATAACATTTGTCCCAGTTTATTGGTAGAGATTTCAGAAATGTTTTCTGCTGTCCTACATTTTCTCTAGGAAAAGGGAAGGTTCCCCCCCCCCCAATCTCCAAGTACTCCTGCCAAATTATAAATGATAAAACATAGTAATTTGGAGTTGTGCTTTCTCTATTCCACATTGTCTTCACCCAGTATTTCATCAGTGAAATATTGGTCAAGATGCATCCAGAAAAGTTATCAATTTCATTAAAGTTATCCAACTTCCATACATATATATTTGAAGGCATTCATGGAGAAGCATCTATAAAACAGGAACTCTTTGGAGAAATGGATCTTGCTGATTCTGATTATGATTTGCAAAGGCGTTTAGCTACTTCTGCATAAGCTATTTCAATCTCTTTGTCTGCAGCACAAGTGTTGATGAATTCATCCCGAGCATAAGCATTATTCAGGTATTGCCACAGTCTTGTCATTTCTGCTGGGAATTCATAATTTCGATATTTCTTTGTTACAATCTAAAATAAAAATGGAGGGCTTTAATACTTATAAATATTATTGATTTTATTAGACACAAAAGAAAGGAAATATCATTTTACAATGGCATTGTTGAACTTGACACAAGGATAGGTTTTTTTGCACTGAATATGCTTATTTTTGTTTAAAGCTGTTACTGATGGTTATACAGTATGTTTATGTCTTGGGTTTTAACTTGTTTTTTGTTGGATTGTTATGAGCTGCCCAGAATAACTTAGGTGAGATGGGCAGCTAAACAAACAAACAAACATCTTATTATTATTTTTAATAATATTATTTATTATTATATTAAGAACGAAAGCCAGTTTGGTGTAATGATTAAGGAATCAGACTAGAAACTGAAAAATTGTGAATTCTAGCTCTGCCTTAGGTATCCACCCAGCTGGATGACTTTGGATTGTCGCTCTCTCTCAGCCCTAGGCAGGAGACAATGGTAATCCACTGCAAAAAATATTGTCTAGAAACTTATGAGGATTCATCCAAGCAGTCTCTAGCTATCAACACTGGCTGAAAGAAACAAGCATACACAGAAAAAGGAGAAATAAAAAAATCCACCCCATGCTTGCCCAAAAAGAGCAGGACTTGTGGCACAGCAATGCTTTCACTATTTAGATGAAATATTAGCAATACAATAAGTTAGAAACTGTAAGACTAACTGTAGACACAATGTATTAATTTTGACAGAAAATAACTAAATCAGGAGAGAGATAAGTATGTGCCTAATTCTGCCAATAGAGGCCAATAAGCCTTCAGGAATCTTAACCAATAGTTTCAAATCAAATTAACTAAATGATAATAGTATTAATTGTCTCTGATATATATAATTAGCTTTATGGAAACCTCAACAATTAGAAAATACATTTAGACAGATAGGCTTACTTTACATAATTTATCTTACTGAACAGCATGAAGAGGTGTCTGTGCTGAATTTATTTGCCAAACATCAATTTTAATTAGATGCCTTTTGCAGAATCTGAAGTATCTTCTGCCCTATTTATGTCTTTACACTATAATTTTTTAAAAAAATATGTGCATGACAGTAAAATGATAACCATGGTCCTGTATAATTTAAAGTAAACAGGTTTTGCTAATTATTGTGTGTCCTGTTTTCTTTCACATGCCTCCATCTGCCACTACTGTCTAACATGTGGGGGAAATGCATAATTTTTATGGTAACTTCTATGTCTTCATTCACTCATCTTTTTTTTCTCTCCCAAATTTCAGAAAGAAAATGCTTCACCTATAGGATGCTTTTGAACCTTTGACTTATCATTCATTGAAAAAAGCCTAAATGATGACCTTTGGCCAGCATGAAGCCAAGCTTCCCCCAAATTTGACTTCTTCCAGATGTGTGGACTTCAAGTTACAGAATCCCCAACAAGGTCATGCTGGCTGAGAAATTCTTGGCATTGGTGTTCAGACATCTGGAGGACAGCTAGTTGAGGAAGCCTTATTTAGCTATGCCAAAATGTTTGACATGACTTTCTATTTTAGTCTAGAATCTGCCATAAACTCCTGTAAAGAAAGGTGTTCAGAGATTTTTCAAATTTGTACATCCTGGGAAGGTTGTTTTAGTCCCATGTAAAATATATATTTAACCTGGACAAATACACAACTTCTGAAGCTATATGAATTATGAAGCCATTATTTTCCAGGATGCTTCGGGTTTCAGAAGGGATGTAGAATGATAGAGGTGGAAGGGGCCACTTAAGACATCAAGTCCATTCTTGGCCAAGGATTGAAACTGAAATATCTGTAACAAATGGCTGTCTGTTATATCTGTTTCAGTACATGCACTGAAAGGGAGTCCCCTGCCTCTTTGAGTAATTAGTTCCATTATTAATTGCTCTTGCTGTCAGAAAATGTTTGCTGCACCCTTCCATTACTTGAAGAATGGTGTTCTATTCCCACATAATATTCTATTCTCAAAATTAAACATTCCAGTTTCTTCATTTTCTCTTCATAGGACTTGGCTTCTAGTCCAATGATCATCCTGTTTTTATCCATAGCATCCATATTAGGGATGAAGAAATGCCCCATGAAAGAGTACAAAGCTTATCTGTAATTCTTCTGTCTGACCATTCTGATTTTAAGACTATAATAAAGATTTAAGATTAAAAACTATCCTTTTTCTATTTCCCTGAACTTGTTGCAAATTTTCTGGCACTTTTTAAAGAATAGTAGCCAAAACAATTACAACATTTGAGGTAGACTCTGATTACCTCAAATATTACAGTGCCACCTCAAATACTGAAGTACCAGACGTATTTCCTAAGATGTGAAATCTATATTTTTTTTCAGGTATATCACACTATTGACTCACATGCCGTTTATAAGTAAAGTCCTCTTTAAGTCAAGCTTAAATTAAAAAAGGCTATTTGAGTAAGATCTGGGTAGTTTGGCAAGTGGTATTGGAGAAAATAGGGATCTATTATTGTTGTTTGAAAATCTTAAGCAAGACTAGGAGTTATACACCTGATTTCATCAGTCTTACTTCAATATGCTTGGGTAGTACCTTGATGAATGAAGTTGCTATATGTTTACAGGCTCTTCAACTCATTCAAAGGAAACCTAATTATTTATGTAAGGCTATTCTGAACTTCTCTCTCCTAACAGAAGTGGGAAACATGTAGTATAAATGGATCTTAGTAGCAACCAACTACTGTTGGTATTTGAATTTTAGGTGTGTCAGGGATATGAAAGCATTTCACCTTGGCAACATGAAGCTTGGGCAAGAGGTTACAGTCTGCAAGGGTCAGCTCCTCCCCATCAAGAAACTTGCGTTTTGACACTCTTTCCTCTTCAGTGTTGCTTGTGTCTATCTCTTCAGGCAAAGGATTTCTCAGATAGTCATCCAGTTTCTTCAAAGCCTTTGTTAACCCTCTCTCGAGACCTTAATAATTAGAAAGAAGTGGTTAAATCAACTGTATATTTAAATCTATGACAAAATGGAGAATGGGTATGAACCAGAATGATGACAATGCCTGTAATATTAGAGTGGCCTAGCTTATAAACATCCACGCTTCTCTGTACCTTCTCTGTAGTATTAAAAAATATTATGTGAAACCTTGATTGGCCAAGGCTGTAATGGTTCTGGACAGGGGTGGGTTCTACTTACCTTTACTATTGGTTTGCAATGGGATTGCGTGTGTGCGATCCCATCGCTCGTGCACGCACCATGCTTCTGCACATGCGCAGATCACCAATGACAACATCCAGGGTGTGGGCGGGGCCTCCTGCCGGTTTTACTACCAGTTCTTGAGAACTGGTCTGAACCAGGGGCAACCCACCACTGATTCTGGAGATAAATTCAATGAATCTATCTGGTGATAATCACAGTATATGGAAGATTGTGATTTGAAATGTAAGAAAAGTAAATTGTAAAGAGCATAAATTAATACATGTCATGAAAAAAACAGAATTATCAGTATCAGATTAGGAATTCAGAGTTTGATGACAATTGTATGTTGTTAATGAATGATGATAATGGAAGATCCAAAAATTAGTTTTGAGGAAACCAATATTCTGAATAAACCCCAGAAAAAAATGATTTCTGAGAAATTAGAGGAAAAAAATGATTCTGTTATATGTTAGATCCCATTCCCCTAAAATGGGCAGGAATGAGAAAGAGAGTACAAATTGGGCTATTTGGAGAACCAAGAATGAATACGAATGTACAAATTGGGCTATTTGGAGAACCAAGAATGAATACGAATGATGATTGGGACAAGTTACTTAGGAAATGGCTTGTAATTTTCAAATATAAGCATAAATCATAAAGCATAAAAAGAGCCTTGGTAGTACAGTGGTCTAAGGCACCCTGTTATTAAGCTGGTTATTAAGACCAGCTGCCTGCAATTACTGCAGGTTCAAATCTCGCCAAGGCTCAAGGTTGACTCAGCCTTCCATCCTTTCTAAGGTAGGTAAATTGAGGACCCAGTTGTGGGGGCAATAAGCTGACTTTGTACAAATATACAAAAGGATGAAGGCTATTGCTGAGCACATTGTAAGCCGCCCTGAGTCTCCGGAGAAGGGCGGCATATAAATCAAATTAAAAAAAAAATCTGTTAATATATACATATGGCAAAGGAATATAAATCTAAAAGCATGATTGATTTCTTTATGATTGAAGACTAAGAGAACTGGTGAGGAAAAAAACATAAAAGTTTCTGAATGTGGAATATCATTTTGTTAAACTTGCAAGATTGGATCTTGGGAAGAGAGTTTCTTAAAAAAAAAAAAAAGAATGATACTGGGTTGTAAGCAGTTATTGCAAAAAAAGGGAATCTTGAACGAAAAGTACCAAAAGATAGATCAATCTCTCAACATAATTACAAAGTAGAATAAAAAAATAAACATAAATAAAGAAGATGTAGAAGCTGCTGGGAGCAAAATATTATTCAGGTAGTCTTCAACTTACGACTGTTCATTTAATAATGGCTCAAGTTAGGACAGCCTTTGAAAAAGTGACTTACAACCTGTCCTCAAAGTTATGCCTACAGTCACGAGACTGCAATTCATGTGCTTGGTAATCTGCTCACATTTATGATGAATGCAGCATTTTGTGATCAAATGATCATGAATTGTAACCTTCCCTGTCAGCTTCTGACAATTGTATTGAACTTTAATTAGCCAAGTGATTTGCTTAACAACCACAGTAAAAATAGTCATAAAATCTGGTCCACTAACACGATGACTTGCTTAATGACTGTATTACTTAGCAAAATTCCAGTCCCTCATAAGTAAGCAACCCAGCACTACCTGCAGAAGTGTAATGAGAAGGTTGCATAAAATAGAATGGGCTGGAAGGGAGCTTGGAGGTCTTCTAGTCCAGCCTCCTGCTCAAGCTGGAGAACCTATACCATTTCAGATAAGTGACTTTTTAGTCTCTTCTTAAAAACCTCCAGTGATGGAGCTCCTTAGGATGAAAAAGAACATTTGGCAGAATTATGAGAAAGAGGATGTGGAGAAGAAAAAATGCATATAAGAGAATGATTGCTGCAAATAATGAATAAAAATATTGCGTAAAATTATAGAGAGGACAAGATCAGTACAAAAACGTACTTAAGGAGTACGTTTAACCATACAAAGAATGGTTAAAATTAAGAGGCAGAAAAAAAGCAGAATAATTTTGGCAGAAATAAAAATGCTTTGGAAGTTGCTGAAGAGCTAAACAAGGAATCTTAAGCAGGATGAATGGAATTAAAATAAAAGTGATGAAATTATTTGGGATGAAACTGAAGAAAAGCTGAAAGGAGTCCTTTGGAGATTTATATAAAGATGGTAATGAAACGTCAAAGAATGGAATTGAAACAAATGCTACAAATGTTAGCGTTGTGGGGGGGAGATGAAAAGCAGTCATAAATGATGTGAAAATGTGGACATGTGTAAGCCTGCAGATGTAGATGGTAATTTGTCAAATGCTACAATATGGATATGGTTTGCTCAGGCAGTGGCTGTGTGACTTGGTTAACATGTGTGTGAGGGATCAATCTGTGCCTGATGATTGAAAGAATGTTCTCACTGTTCTCCTATGCAAAGGGGAAAGGCACAAATGAATACAAAAATTACATGGGGATTAGATTGTTACATGTGCTTGGGAAGATGTTTGGCAGGATTCTGATCAAAAAGGCACAAGAAATGACAATGATCAGAATCTGAGAAGTGCAGTATGTCTTTCTGCTAAGGGGGTCACTAAAGAATGACTGAATACAAGAAAGAAATGTTATTGTACATTAGCTTATGATAAAGTATACAGGGAAAATTATGGAACATTGCCTTAATAGGAAGCTGAAGATTGGTTGCTGAATACAATAAAAGCAATGAGAACAACAAATGAATGCAGTACGAGAAGAAAATAGATAAAAAATTACCAGGGAAAAATATGTGTTAATCCTTGGGTTTTTAATGCATTTTTGTCAAATGCCAAATGAATTATTTTGGTGAGGGTATAGGTGTTTTAGTTGTGGACAGAATATTACATGTACATTTAGATGTAGATAATGGCATGTTTTTTCAATGAAAATATTTAATTGCAGTGAATATTACACAGACTTCCCTCCTCTCCTGAAATGGCTGATCTATTTAGTCACAGGTTTTCTGAAACTTGAGTTGCATTATCATTTCATTTCTGATAGAGGTACAGAATTCATGGCAGATTTTTGGGAAACCCTGGTTTATCTCTAGTATATAAACCTCTATCTCTTTTGTGTTCATTGCCTACAATCTTAGAAACATTCACAGGGAGGGGTTGGGAGAGGAATTATTAAATCAGCATTATCATGCCACTGTAACACAAACCACTCCATTTGTACATCTTTGAAGATATTGCATGCACATGTGAAAGGAGTGGAGTTTGCATTATGACAGCATGATAAATTTAATAAATGAATTAATAAATTATGCTTCTTTAATAATTTTGACAAAATACTCCACTTCTGAAGATATATCCCCATAGATGGATGGAAAAACATAGAGAACAAATGCCACCCTAGAACAATAATTCCATTGCTAAACAAATCACCAGCAAGAAATTGGCTGATAATCTAACCTATGACTGAGTTTCCTTATTATAACTGGGTTCATGCTTCTATTCAGATGTTCCAATTTAAGGCCATTTTCAGTGAGCACCCATATTCGGAAAAGTTGGAAGCCAAGAATTTAAATCCTAAATCCATGCACACAGTTCAATGTCTCTGTTCACCAGTGGGCACATCTTCTATGCATACGTAACTACTATCTTGTCTGTAATAAAGCAACTTGTCTAGCCATGCCATGTCTGCGAGTTTCTGCTGCAAGCAAATTCCTGAATATGAGATTTAGTGTTGGGAGAGATTTATTATTGAGTCGGGCATAAAGTCTGCCAATTTCAGCCTAAATAGAAATTTAAATCCAGATTTCTAGGGCTGTAATCCAAAATTCTATCACTGACATACTGGATGTACTCCTGCAATTCTGTGCCTTGCAACAATAAGCTTCTGCCTTATGCAGATTAAGGACCACTGGGAGATTGCATCTGCACTGTATTACAGAATTGTTAGTTTTGGCCATATTTCAAAATGCAAACTGGGTTTCATTTCCTTTTCCAGGATTGTCTTCCCTTTCTAAAATATTATGTAAAATATCTTCTTCACATTAAAAGGAACACTGATACCAAGTTTAATATTTATCATTATTTCATACCAGTTTGAATTGTGATGCTAAAATTCTAACCACTGGAATGGTAATGATTTACAAACTTTCAGTAGTGTATAATTGATCTAGTATCAAATTCACCATAACAAGATGCAACGTGGCCAAGGTATCTCTCCTGCCACGAAGATCCTTATTCATCAATAAACTTGTATTTAATTAACTGTAATTCTATGTCCATTCCTATAGGCTTGATTCCCGTGAAATAACAATGAGGCATCTTATTTGAATAATGCAGTTATTTATCGGTAATTTTTAAATAGGAAAAACCCTCAGAGAAAAGCACAAACTGAACCTAAAATCCAGACCTGAAATGATGCCAAAATCTAAAATTAGATTATTAAAAAATTCTATTGGTTTTGTTGAGGATCCAGGCTTAGAATGATTGATTTCAGGAGGCTCGTACATAAAGCAGAATCTGCAAAAGTGTCATACTCATATTCATGCCTGAAGGGGCACACATGGTAAGAGATAAGAATCTTGATACTAATGAAACCAGAAGAAATGGATAGTTTAACAATTCTTGAAAAGCACCCAAGAGCCAAGGAACAAGTAATCAGAAGCTTCTAGAACCCCTCTCCTAATTGTCCAGGGGCCTGAGCCTCTTGCTCAAAGACAAACAAAAATTGCTATAGCTGTTTAGCAAAGAAGAGAGGGAGAGGCTCAGCCACTGACTGGCATTTTGCCACAATCTGCTTGTCAATTAGAGGGAAAAACCAAATCAGCTTCCAAATGATTTCTGTGTGTGACATGTCCAAAGAATGCTCTGTTTTAAAGTATTGGAATTCATATTAGTTCTTCCTCTGTTAACAGTCAATATCCCCCCACCCCACCCCCCCAAAAAACCAATACATTTTATGGATGGTATCTATCTGCAGCCATGCCATGCCAGCCTCTCTGTTTTCCTGGCCTTCTTTCCCATATTTTAGATAAAGACTAAGAGAATAAAAGAATAAGGTAGAAAGGGGGGCAAAAAAACCAAAGAAAAAGCTTTCTTCCTTTCTGGTTTTTGAAACTCTTCTATTTTCAGAGCCTGGTGATCACACTAAGCTTGGATTTTGGACCAAGTGATGACATGGCCAGAAGTACCTTTTAGGAGGGCCCTGCGTTGCACATGTTGTTGTTAGTCATACTTGTCATTTTAAAAAGAAAAGCTAAAAAGGACTGAAGTACTGCCAGGTTCTCAAACAAAAGTGTTACTATCTCTTTTTAGTCAGCTCATAAATTGAATTTTTACACTGACATTCTCCTGTCAGAATAATTTCCTTCAGCTGCTTTTTTCTTCACGAGGCACATATTAAATGGTAATGATGGCAATGAACCTAAAATGCTATTATGAAAGCAACCCTGGAAATCCTAAAAAATCAATTGGGCTTTAGAATAATAACACCTGAAAAATGAAAATTTTTCTCTCACAGCCAGGAAGAAATTATATTATTTTGTTTTAACCTCCCTTCCAAAATCAACTTATTTATTTAACTTAATTTAAGTCAATTTGATTTTTGAAATCCTGGCTCAACCTATCAGTGTCTACTTTTGACCATCTGCTTCATATTTTCAGTTGGAGATTGCCAAATAGAAGTGGGATGGGAGCATGAAATACAGAGCCATGCTTTGTACTCCATGTCCTGAAGCAAGGACCAAGAGCACCCATCTTCTTAGAGTTTTAATTTCTTGAAGGAATGGACTCTTTCATCTTTATCAGTGATCTGGTTCAGTTCTGAGACAATCCTGTTTAATTGTTACATGCAGTGTGAGAAACCTCACAGGTTGTGGCATGTTGCCATTATTTTTAACTCCCTCAGTCCTCAGAAGCAGTTGGGAGGATTTAGGATTGTCTTCCTTTCTGTCAGCTTGAAATTTGATGGAGCTTTCAATGATTTCAATGGCCATCGACCATGGTATCATGCTGCACCGGCTGGAGGGGTTGGGAGTGGGAGGCACTATTTTACGGTGGTTCTCCTCCTATCTCTCTGACCGGTTGCAGTCCATGTTGGCTGGGGGGCAGAGGTTGACCTCAAGGCACCTGGTTTGTGGGGTGCCGCAAGGGTTGGTCTTCTCGGCTCTCCTGTTCAACATTTATGTGAAGCCGCTGGGTGAGATCATCCGTGGTTTTGGGGTGCAGTGCCATCTGTACGCTGATGACACCCAGCTGTACATCTCCACCCCAGACCACCCCAATGATGCCCTTGAAGTGATGTCCCGATGCCTGGAGGCCGTGCGGGTCTGGATGGGGAGGAACAGTCTCCGATTCAACCCCTCCAAGACTGAGTGGCTGTGGTTGCCGGCGTCCCAATATAGCCAGCTGGTGCCATCGCTGGCTATTGGGGGCAAGACATTGGCCCCCACGGAGAGGGCGTGTAACTTGAGTGTCCTCCTGGATGCACGGCTGTCTTTAGAAGAGCATATGACGGCCGTGGCCCGGGGGGCTTTCTATCAGGTTCACCTGATACGCCAGTTGCGCCCCTTTCTGGATCGGGACTCCTTATGCACGGTCACTCATGCCCTCATTTCCCGCCTGGACTACTGCAATGCTCTCTACATGGGGCTCCCCTTGAGGAGCACCCGGAGGCTCCAGCTAGTGCAGAATGCAGCCGCGCGAGTACTTATGGGGGCACCATGGTGCTCCCACGTAACACCTCTCCTGCGCGAGCTGCATTGGCTTCTGGTGGTCTTCCGGGTGCGCTTCAAGGTATTGGTTCTCATCTTCAAAGCGTTCCATGGCTTAGGGCCTGGTTATTTATGAGACCACCTTCTGCCACCGATAACCTCCCACCGGCCAATACGCTCCCACAGAGAGGGTCTCCTCAGGGTGCCGTTGGTCAGGCAATGTCGGCTGGCAACCCCCAGGGGAAGAGCCTTCTCTGTGGGGGCACCCGCCCTCTGGAATGAGCTACCCCCAGGGATACGACTGATCCCGGACCTCCGGACCTTTCGCCGGGCTCTGAAGACTTTTTTATTTCAGCAAGCCGGGCTGGCTTAAAATTTTTAATTGGTTAATTTTATGGGTAAGGGGTTTTATGGGTAAGGGGTTTTAAATTGGGGGAAGTCAATATAGATTTAATCATGTTTTAAAGTATTTTATTGTTTATAGTATGTTTTTTTAATCTTGGCTGTTCACCGCCCTGAGTCCTTCGGGAGAGGAGCGGTATAAAAATTTAATAAATGAAATGAAATGAAATGAATGATTTGCCCAGAGATGCCTCAGATTTAGTAGCCACAAAATTCCTTTAATCTTTTCCCCTACTCCTTCCACACAAGAGAAAGGAAAAAACCTTTTCTCCCTTTTCTTAATTCTATTTTAGGAAGGAAGGAAGGAAGGAAGGAAGGAAGGAAGGAAGGAAGGAAGGAAGGAAGGAAGGAAGCCCACTAGCATTCCTGCTCATCCCCTACTAAAATACAGAAGCGAACTGACTCTGCCCCTTTGTTCACGGTACTGAACAGGCACTTCAAACCCATCAAACTAGCATTTCTCTTTCAGGAGGGAGTGTGAAGCAATAGTTCCTTTCAGTGGGAAAATTAAGCACATCAAGCAATAAACAAAAGAAGTTTATCTTCACTGCAGGTGAAGGATATTGTGGGAACACCAAGATCTGGAACTGCTTTCAGAGTATTAAGATTCCTAACGTGGAAGTTGGTTACTTGTGAAGGACTGAACAAGGTTCAATCATTTGATAGGTAAAACAGGTAACTTTAGCTTTCAGAGATACCTTTGTCTCTAGGTTGCTGGTTGGTCAACCTTATTTTTTTAGTATAGAACTTGAAGTACTTCTCATGAGGACATGAGTCTATTGGGCCCAGCTATTTACTGGCCCAAAAGTAATACATTTCTATCCTCTTGGTCTAGAACAGGTGTCAAACTCGTGGCCCGCAGGCTAGATTCATCACATGCTGGCCTCACTCCTGCCCGGTTTAGTGAAGGAGAAAAAAGTCCTGATACATCATGTGATGCCACTATGACAACACGAGTTTGACACCCCTGGGCTAGAAGGATATTTTTCTACAGTACAACTGAATTTCCCCCAAATCAACATCCTCTATGACGATAGAGAAGACATTATTTACATTTAAAAGGCATAAAAATAAAATGCAAAATAGCCCCATTTTTAAAAGAATAAAGATCCCAAATGTTTTGCAACCTACCTACCAGCTAATTTTCTTTGCCAGAAGCAATTACATTTAATGGCCCTTCTGTAAAAGGCTTCTTCTAAACCAGGGGAGTCAAACTCGATTACATTGAGGGCCGCATCAGGGTTGTGTTTGACCTCGGGAGACCGAGGTGAGCTCAGCCAGGGTGGGCGTGGCCAACTTGACATCACTTGTGACAGGCACCTCCGGCGGCCCGAGCACTCTACTAGAGAAAACGGGCTCCTGAGCTCCATTTTCGGCTGAGATGGCCTCCTGCAACCCTCTGCCAGCGAAAACAGAGCTTGAGAAGATCCGGGTGCCAGTCTTTTGCTGTTTCCAGGGTGGCCCCGCAGGCCAGATCTAAGCACCCTGTGGGATGGATCTGGTCCCTGGGCTTGAGTTTAACACTCCTATTCTAAACAAGGTCAACATAATGCCTATACTGCATGGGCATCTACTGGCTTCAAAATGGGAGCACAATCAGGCAAAGTCCCACACCTTTCTATATGTATACAGTGCATATAATATCCACTAAGAAGACACAGAGCTTTGATCATCCAGTTGCACCTTTCATTTTAAAGCCACCTGCTTTCATGGAGTGTGTTAAGAAATGTGAGGAGAGCAATGTGCTGCAAATGGGCAACTAGCCTGTTTATATTTAGGTATAGAGAAAGTGCATAATGCCAATGATCCAGCAGCATCAGGGGCTACTCATTTCTTTCTGCCCGTAGCTCCAGTAGATGGATACATTTTCTAAATCCATTAGGTTAAGAGAAGTGGCATTCTTGAAAGTGAGCCAGTGGTTACCTGAACTTTAGCTCTGATGTAACCATATATAAATCAAATATAAAATTGACAAGCCACCTTAGGTGAGTTGATGATTTTAAAAAAATCTTAGATCACTTTTATAACAAATTCAAAAATGAGTATTCTAGATTTAGTGCAGGAATTGCTCCAGTTAAGTGTCAAGAGAGTTTATAATGATGGAGACAATAAAATATGTCATAGCAATATAAGAGAACATTCTTTTAGTGGTGCCAATACCCCAGATCTGTCTTTCTTTTTGTTTTAAAGGCAACTGATCTTCCTTTCAATTGCAACTGAAATGATCTCTGTAAATCTATGGGCTGCTTAACTGTCACGCAGAGCCATGTTCAACAAACTATGACCTGTGTGCAAAATGAATCGTGACTGCTGCTACCTTAGTCCACTGATTGATGCTTTTTCTTTTTATTGCTCTTCTCATCCACACAAAATTTATCTCATAACACATACAGATGAACTGGGTGCAATATAAAATGAGTGAAAGAGGAAAACTGTTCATAAATATTCAGTCTCACCCAAATAACCCAAGATTTATTCTGTTTTTTTTAAAAAAAAAAGTTTTAAAAACTAAAACCACCTTCCTTGTATCATTTCCAGATTCATTGCGATTGATATTATATGAGGTCTATTGGAATTTTCTGGTATGCGGGGAATAACAAGCTGGAAAAGAAATGCAAGGTTCAAAAATAGAACAAATCCACTTCATCAGTTAACCAGATTTCAAAGCCATCACATCTTTGTTAAAACTTTCAAAACAACAGCGTTGAAAGGGACTTTGGAGATCTCCTACTCCAACCCCTTCCTCAAGCAGGAGACCCTATACCACTACAGACAAGTGGCTGTCCAGTCTCTTCTTAAAAGCAGTGATGGAACAGCCACAACTTCTGAAGGCAAGTCATTCCACCGGCTGCTCAGTTGGTTAGCTGAAACTAACCAACTAATTTTTAGGTTTAAATTTGATCCATTCTGGTGAAATGTGAAATGTGCCCATCAAAGGTCACAGTTACCCCGCAATTCAGTTTCTTAACAATCCTATTAGCTTCAAGATGGTCAACTTCTGTAGTTTCAGAAGCAGCCAGTTCTTCCAATGTGGGTTGGAAAGCAACTTATGCCAGAAAGGAGTTCAATCATGGAAACATGTACAAAGGCAGGAAAATGTTTTGTTTTGTTTTAGTCCCAACATTTCTCCTCTAACTGAAACAATTAGTATATTTATAAGAGCTTTCTCAGTTATTTTTTATTTTAAGAATGTTTGTTAGCATTGTCTTATATTCTATTGCATTGAGCTCTATTTTATGAAACACCTAGAATAGTATAGCTGGTATAGAAATCTAATAACTAAACAAAGTGCACATATATAGTACTGAATATATGAAGCAATATAAAAATTAATGTGAACCAACCTTTAGAAGCTTTTTTACTTACCTTCTACAATCTCAATTAATGAATTAGAGTTGGAAAAAGCTGGATAATATTACAATAAGGGATACTGAACACAGATTTGTTTTCAAAAAGAAAATAAAAATAATTTTAAACCAAAGTTTTACAGTTCTATAACTAAAATGGAAAAATAGCGTAGATTTTTGTTAATTGCAATTATTATGCCCACACACCGTCATATCCACATCCAAACAGCATGTTATCCCATTTTCTTATATTAGCAAAGAAAATGTGTTTTTATGATTGACTCTTTATTGAGCAAGTCATAATCCATGAAATTCAATTGAGTGTACAGAGTTGGGATAGAACAGTAAAGCTGTTTTTTCTGACTCCTCCTCCATTTTTATTCCAAATGTTTTAAAGAGTTAGACCCTCTGCATAATTGGTTATATACTTATTTCTAAAAGAAAAGTGTTATGTTAATATAAGGTGAAACTATTTTTGTGGGGTTCAGAGCAAGATGTGTCTAGCCCAGTTCACTGAAACCGTATTTTCACAATATGCATATATCCTGGCTCTCTCTCCATTCATCACCTGCTGTACAACTCAATGAAAGCTTTAGGTCATTTCCCCACTACACACCTGAGGTGTCTTTTGGCATCAGCCAGCCATCGCTGAAGTGATACAAAGCCTGCCTCATTATTATTATTTTGGCACTATAATGGTTGGATGACTTTGGAAGATGGTAGAAGTCACGGGGGGGGGGAGGACGGGATTGTCTTAATGACATTTTTAGCATTACATTTTTGCTTTGCCTATAGCTTTGAGATTTGATGAATCAGATGAATTACAAAATGAGTTATTTTGGAACAGCAGCAGGCTTTTATTTTTCCTTTTAGTTATTCTTGGCAATTTTCTCATATGGATGACAATATGAACTATTAATAAGGTTCGTTTGCAGCAAGTATCTGTAGTCCACTTGAGCAGAAGGGGCCACGGAGGAAGAAATGAACATGACTAAAACTAGCAGCCATTAAGCAGGGATGCACAAGGGGTTTGTGTGGTTCCCCAAAGTCTTGAGTGTTTTCATCCTAAATCCTTGCAAAATTTTCATCCAATTTTGTGGTAATTTTTAACATGATGGAAGGAGAAATGCCTTTAAAATTTCTAAAGTTTTACTTTTTATCTGTGTTCTTTCTGAAACACTACCCCTGGAGCACTCGTCAAAAGCACCCACAATAGCTCCAGCTTTAAAAAGTGTTTTCATTCCTGTATCACAGGTTCAATGGATTACATGAATAAGATGATGCAAAGTGGAAGTCCATTATTTCTTCTTCTAAGCATTTTCCAACATACTTTTGAAAGACTAAATCAAATGCTCTTTAGTGCTTTTTCTGTGCTTGTATCTTATTTAACTCTCCCATTTTAAGTAATGGTACCTTCACAACAGTAGCACCTTCACAACAGTTCGGAACTGTGACTGCGTGCATGTGGATGCTCGCTTCGCTCACACGCAGTGCTTCTGCGCATGTGCAGAACCTTCTGCACATACGCAGAGCGTCTGTGATGATGTCTGGGGGGGGTGGGCGGAGCCTCCCGCCGCTGCCACTACTGGTTCAGCCGAATCGGGGCGAACTGGTAAAAACCCCACCATTGCTTCACAAGTGGAATTTTCTTTCATTGGAGGAAAGTATGACTGCCTTACAAATAGGAGAAAAAGAGAGGTGAAGATATACTTTCATTTCAATATCTGTCAAAAAGATAGAGCATTCTTAAGATGATTTCTGTACAGGGGGTCGGAAACCAACTATGTCAAAGCTACATAGAATTCTCCCACTCCATTTTTGCTACATAGACACCCACTGGAGGTAAGTGAGGTAAATGTGGATGACAAGCAAGGGCCAATTCTGCCCCTGCGAATGCCACCATGAAAGGCTGGTGCTTCCATCATGACACATTTTGCTACATTACCATGACTGTAGTTAAGAACAGATGCCTAATGAATCCCGAACACCTTTTAACTTTACATACCAAAAATGTACCCTTTTGAGAGAAACAGTTTAATGTTTCTTCCCTAACTCCTGAAATTAGAGAAAGGAAGAACCTAGTTTTGCTCATTTATAAGATGCAGCCTATCCAGTTTACATTAACATTACAGACTTTGATCCTTTCAAAAATATTATGTGTAGCCCCTGGGGATAAAAAGTTGCCCATCCTTTATATATGGAATTGTCTCAGAAGGAATGATTGACAAGGTCAACTTTTCAGGGGAAGTGACTACATATACACCATCTGAGAGAGAGTTCATAAACAAAGGGATATCAAAGGCTGATAGTTATAATATCAACAGAGTGCTCATTCATGCATAAAGCAAATAGGGCACATTGTTATAGTAAAAGCATATATGGCGAAGGAAATTGCACTGCATTTTTCCACCCCAGCCCAACTCCCAAGCATAGGATTGCAGAGTTTCCAGTATGTACGGGGACATTTTTCTCCATTGGTGCATTACTTATAACTCTAAACTTCATGTGATTCAAGTCCAAAAATCAAGTTGCCTGGACTTCCAAAAACTTGGCATGCCCCAAGGAATTCCTGCACAACAATCACTAAGCACAAATTGGGCTTGAAATAGAGAACTATCTGGAGGCTAAAGCATCTTGAGGCAAACCTTGAATTTATTCTAGCCCCACTTGGCCTTCTAAAGAAACTGTCACTAACAATCTTGGTTTGTTGATCTGTTTCTTTAAAGAAACTGTGTTTGATAGTTTGTGCCTTTATCTGCTTCCTTTCTTTACACCACATACCATGTACTAATGCAATAAAGAAAAATCAAGTCCTAAATATAAAGCCACTGCAATTTATAAATGAAAGATGATCATTACAGCATTCCAAATTAAGCTGCTGTGTGTTTACACAGTGTGCAGTGTAATTTAAATGATCAAAGAACAACAGGGGATACCTTGAAAATCAGGCTTCCAAAGCAGCTAGAATTTTTCCAAACATGCTAGACTGCAACCAGAGAGAATAGAATTGCTTCTTAGATCTTTGGCCTAGACTATGCTGCCCCCTTGCGTCTTAGCAGCAGTCCACATTGCTTTTAAATATTTCTACTAGATTCTGAATGGCTCTTGTTTTTTATATGTTTATGTTATTTTTAATGTACAAAGAAAAAAATAATAAAAATCTTTAAAAAGGAACATACTATTTATTATATGCAATGCATTAACAGATCATTGAAAGGGAGTTTTATAACCCCATAGTAGATGTGAGTCCTTCATACTTTAACACATGTAAGAAAGTCACAGGTATATACCAAACTACCTGAAAGAGACCCAGAATTTGTTTTTTTAAACAGCATTTCTCAGTATTGCATCATTAATATTATATCCCCACTATGCTTCCCCATAGTGCCCTGTGTATGAGGGTGTGTTGTGGCCTGTCAGCGGCCTGTGCAGATTGTAGCCGATTCCAACAACGAGGAGACTGGTGTGGTGCTGCACCAGCAGCTGTGCAGCTAGCACTCGAGTCGGACAGTGAGGAGGCTGGAAAGATGTGGTACCAGAGGCAGGGATTCAGCCAGGGCCTTCAGAACTTCCAGAAGCTCCTTTAAGTGAAGAGGATGAAGAGGAGGAGCCTCTTCTCAATGCACGGGCGCGCAGAGCTGCCAAAAGGCAGGAGTGGCTCCTCAGGAGGAGGTCTCCTCGAGAGTAAGGCTTGGGGCTAATTGGCCACTCCTTTAGCCTATTTAAGAAGGAATGCCGCTTGCAACAAGCTGTAGAGAACAACTTTAGTTCACTCTCTTTCGTGTCTGCAAAACTGCTTCTGGGCTTTCTGCCAACTCTAGTAAGACTGTGATTACCTTATCTTAGAATTCTGGTAGGCTGTTCATTAACAGCCTTTGAATGATAAAGACTACGTTATTTTGAGTAAATAAGCTTTGTTTAGAGTTTGTGTGTGCTGCGTTCTTTGGGGTCCGTAGCTGGGGCAGAACAGGGTGTGGGGGGTGTTTTCCTGGGAGGAAGGAAGAAATGGGAAGGATGTTGGGAGTGTATGCCAAAAGTATGTACACCAAGCAGTGTCAACCAAAGCATGAAGGTCAACTCAGCTTCCCTGCTAAAGCAAGCAGACACCTACTGTGTATCAGACAGCAATGATTTAAGATTGCTGGAGATAGCAGCAATAGCAAAGGCTATCAATTCATCCTGCAAAACAGAAGACAATTGTAAACCACATACAGGATAGACAATATAAAGTGCTTGGCAATATACAGGGGGATGATGGGTCCCCTCAGGTCAGATTGCATTTAGCGTGCTACTAAGGAAAACTACAGGCTGACTGTAGAACAGACCACAATCTGCTCGTGTATGAATTCCAAGACAAGTAAAGTAGAAGAACGAAGCCAACCAGTTTCCACAATACAACTTCAGCAGACACCCATCATTTTTAAAGAAAACACAAGGAATCACTTTGAAATTCTGAACTACATAGGTAGGGAATTAAGAGGAATTGTGTTATCAAATCTAATAATTTGTTAAGGATAAATATAGAAACTTCCAAAAAAACAGTCATCTAGTATCTGCCTCCTGGTGGTCAATGCAACTGGCAAAGACCAAGAAACAGAAGAAAGCAAAAAAAAATATCAGAACAAATGGTGTGAATTGAGGCAAGCAATGAAAGCCCACAGCAGTATAGTGGTGTGAATTGTCAAGAAAGAAGAGAATCTGATACAAAGGACAAAACCTCAGGAATAAACCTAGCAAAAAGAGTCAAGGAAGGACTATAGCAGGAGTTGTTGTTTTTTTTTATCCCAAATTCAATCTCCAATATTTCTGGATTGAGCAGAAATGACACCTTTGAGAGTCAGTTAGTGCCAATGGAATTGAGCTAATGGTGCAGTTTCCAATGTTGTTATTATATCAGCATAGTCATCCTGTGTCCCAATGGGAAAGGAATTTCAACAAGGCTTCTCTCTCTTATCTTTGCACTCCTGCCCAGTTACCTCTTTCTCTTGCCTTATTTCCATCCCCCTTTTTTTACTTGCCTACTGCAAATGCAACAGCCATTTCACTGCTTCTATCTTTGTTCTGTTCTGTTTTCTTGCTTGCTTGCTAGCTGGATGAAGTATGTGTGGACATTTCTGTGTTTGCGTGTCCAAGAGTAGAGAGAAAAGTTGGTTGTGCACATGTGGATCAATTAATTTTATAAATGGGTATCTCATTCTGCATATAATTAAATAGTAATTAATTAAACTTGCTGCCTTTTTGGTACATAGTTTCTTGTGGTTGCATATAACACATGCACACATTCATACGGGTTGCTTTCTGCATACATTTCTTTGGAGTATGAGGAATAATAATAAATTCAGAGTCATCTTCCTTTTGGTTAAATGCAATAGGGGCAACATAAGTGATCTTAGATTTATATTAAGTACAGAATGTATCACAGGTAATAATATAAAAATATTTTCAAAGGCAGCAAAGAAACTGAAAACAGACAGCCAAGATTTAAACTTATTTATGATTAATGGTCCAAGATTAAGCCAAGGCTCTTATTTATAATTTATGATACTATGTATTAATTTACCGGAACAGGGGCTATTTTATATATTTAATTTATAATTTACCATTCTGGCTCATAGAAGCTTACATCAATTATCAATTTTATCAATGTTCTCATTCTCTCCCCAGAGGGCCTTGTAATTTTTTCCATTTAAGAGCTAAAGAATACTGTAACCATAAACCAAAGAAGAGGAATTAAAGCTGAAAAACAATTCCTTTCCACACATGAGAAGTTTATGATTACTTGCTTTTCTCCAGCACAAAGCTTTCTGAGAGATTTGCATAAATTCTGTTCATTTTTCCATGTCTACTATAAGCTTGTACATTCTCAAGTCATAAGCAGGTCAAGCATAAAAGGGAAGTAGATTAAGCCACCAAAATATTTTTCTCTTTATCATTGTGTAAGTGTACTAGCTAGAAAAAGTGTCAGCCTGCCATTTTGTTGTTACCCTCCTGTATCTCAAAGCAGTTCAAAATTAAAGAAATGAAATTGAATAATACAATGAAAAATGTATGATCTTGTATGAAATCAAATAGTCATTAGAAAAGTAGAGGGGGAATTATTTATGCAACATCCATAGAGAGAAGGCCTGGATGAAGGGATAGACAGTTGATGGCTTTGGGAACATCCCCAAGCCATGCATCTGATTTTCCTCTGACTCCCTCTGCTGCTTGCTGAATGGGATCAGTGGGAAGAGAGCTGCCATTTTCATGTGGCTTGCCTCCCTGGCCTGTCATAGGACATGCACCTGTGACCCTGAATGTTCCACCTTCATAAAACTTTCTTTTCTGTGTTCTGCTATGCTCAGAATCTAACAGAGAATAAAACTCAAGTCTTGAAAAATATTTGGGTGGGAAGAAGGAGAAGAGATATCCATGTTTGTGCTTCAGTGATTCAATTTAGAAAAATATGTATTTTGCAAGGGCTGAAAATCAAATCCATACACTGAAACCTCAAACCCTTTTCCTGAAAATAAAAATGCTTAGATTCTGACCACCTTAATTCATTATGCACACACTCCTTCTGCAAGGTTGCCAAATCTTAACTCTGGCAAAGTTCCAATAGTGAATTTCTCCAGGCCCAGTTCTTTTCATCTCAAGCTGTGGTGACAGAAGAAATTGTATTTGGTAGAATTCCCCACTCCATGAAGCTCAGAAGAGCACAGTCCTAATTACAGCCTGTTAACCCAACCTCTAGTTATCATAAATGGCTTAGGAAGTTGATAACTGTGACATGCACTGTGGCTCAAGCACTGCACTAAGACAGATGCAATTGATTGCCTTTGACTTAACATGTTGTGTGAACCTGGATCTTGCAGCTAATTGAACAAGTCATAGTTCAAATTAGTCATGACACAGACCCATATGCGATTCCAACAATTGCTTAATTAAAGAAGTAGCATAAGCAGAATCTAAATATTTGTAGACATCTTGTAAATACATCCAAGTCAGCAGGCCTAAACTGGAGTAAAACTCATGCAACATGGGGAAACATGTCCCACACCATTTGACCAACATCCTCATTTTGCTCTATATAGTAGCAAACAATTATTCCATTTATCTTGTAGCCACAAGATTTGTTAGAACAGCAGGAGGACAGAGAAAGTTTTAATCCAATGTCAATTAATTATTTAATGTTCTTTTATTTTGGGGGCTTGATTTGAATTCAGGCCAGGCCTGAAGATTCCTCTGGTCAGACAGCTAGAAAGTCCACTGAAAGAAACGGTGCAGGTGGTCTTCCAGTTCAGTTTGCAGTGAAAATAACCCAGTAAAATACCTTAATGAATGCAGCCACCCACACTGGGCACCCTTTAAAGTAATTTCAGAAGCAAATTGAAAAACCGTCTCCAATGAAATCAAAGGGCTAATTCTCCATGCCAAGGTAAGTACAACATTAAGAAGGATTAGTCAACTGGAAAGAGCTTGTTACTGTATATGTTCCTCCTTAGCAGCAAATAAACAATATTTAAAATATAGCTGATAAGTATGAAGAAGTTGTACAGTAGCTGTTCAGTCTATTTATTAGTGTTTTAAAAGGCTACATTGACCTGCTACATCAAGAGAAAGAAAGAAAGAAAGAAAGAAAGAAAGAAAGAAAGAAAGAAAGAAAGAAAGAAAGAAAGAATTCTAAGGGTTGACTCTCAAAGAGAAGATTCTTTAAAAACTTGATTTTGAGTATCCTTCCATGTGTATCTCCCTAGAATTCTTTGTTCTTGGATCAGATATATATATATATATATATATATATATATATATATATATATATATATATATATATATATATATATATATACACACACACTCACACACACACACACACATATACACTTATGGCAACTACAACACTAGGACTATACAGAGAATGTCAAAGCAGACTCTATGATGGTATGTGGTGAAGATCAAGCCTTAGAAAAACCTGTTATTAAAATGATTTGGGTGATGTTGGGGGTATATGGAATCAAGTTGGCTGTAATTGAACTGGCTTGAAATAATAAATATGCACACTTTCTTTAAACACAGCCTGCCACAACTTGAAAATCTGGAATCAATTCCTTCACTTTCAAGATGCTTAAAAGTTGTGGAACTTTGATATGTGTTTGCTTCTGGGTTTACAGTCCTAGCCAGGCTGCTCCAACTTGTATATTTCAAGGCAGCAAACTTAATCAAACAAAAGAGAGAAAGACTGAAAATCCAGGAAACTATTACATGAGTTCCTATAGGGCTCAACTGAGTGAAAGGAATTTTACTATCCTAATGTGGATTCACCATCATATCCATATTATAACCATTTGAACAGAATCATGTTCCTTCTTCCACCATCTAAAAATGGAGGTGCTTAGACTGAGTTGAGAATTTGCCAACATTCACAATTTCTTTATGAAAAGAGTTAGAAAATAATATAAATAAAATATTAAATAATGCAGAACATGCAACTGCAAATTCCTTCAATCCAAGAAAAGGAAGAGGAAGTAATTAGCGAGGGAAGTGTGCATGGCATCCTTCATTCTCAGCAGCATTCTGCCCCTATCAGGACAGTTTAAGAGCCACTAACATCAATTCATACTCTGATTTAAGCAATATTTACCCAAAGGTGGCTGAACTATCAATATTATTCTACAGTTGGCACTTGGAAGAAAAGTCCCTGCAGCTTTGACATTCAGCAATCAAATCCACATCCAAATTACTGTAAGAAATCAACATGAGAAATGAATAAATGCCCACTACACTTTCACAAATGGCAATGATATTTCTTCTTCTATCTATAAAATACACTATGGATACAGACACGTACTAAAAGTGCCCATTTGAGTGACCGTTTTCATATGCCTAAAGAACTGCCAAAAGTGAGGGAGGAGAAACAGAGGCTGAGGATTGGGGAGGGAAGCAAAGGGGGCAAGATGCATACATTTGACATGGAGTATATTCATGAAGAGAATATACTGTCCGAGAAAGACAGTATTCTATAGGTCTGCAGAGGAAGCATATGCAGTGGCTTCTCCTCTCACAACTTACTGTTATTGTCCTGCTGCTTTGTATTTTTGATAAACGCAGAGAATTTGGAGAATATGTCTATGCCTGCAGTATTAGATTCACGATGCTTGGCTGCAAGCTTAGGATATCTGTAAATAGAGAGAGATGGTTTTTTTAAAAAAAATAAAAAATAATGTTCCCAGGAAAGTAAAAAACAAAACTTCACAAATACATGCACAAAAAGACTATTAAAAGACACATTTTGTTCCTGGCAAGTGCTGTTTGAACACGAAGCAACATTTCTGTAGATCAATTTTTGTTTTAAAACTGCCTCTTATCTCAGCATGTCAGCCTTACAGGACTCTGCTGAAAATGAGTGGTGCTACAGGAAGCCAACTAGTTTTAAGTCACACTGCTGGGGGTTTTATGACAAGGTTAATTGCACCAATGCTTAAAGTCAAAGAAACCAAAGAACTGTAATTTTATATCAGAACAAGCCATAGATCTTCAATGATATGGAGGAGTTAGGCAGTACACACTTCATTTCATTGTAAATGTAGCCTATTGCTTAATTCCCTCTGCAGAAAATCAATCCAAGCTATAATAGTCCTTTTCAGTATAACAACAGAAAAAAGTGGAGGGAGGCTCTCAGTATGTGTGCGCTTAAAGAGATGTGTGATTAAAGTTCTACATGGAAATAGAATTTTGAAAAGTGTGTTGTAATTCTTAAAAAGTTACCTGTGGGCTGAGAATCATAATCTTAAAAGATTAATCAGATTTTAGCATCTGCTGCCACCAAAGACTATTGAATAAAATTTGCAACTTGCAATCCCTGAAATCAAATGCATTTATCCTACAGACCATAAAAGTGTTGGTGAGTGATGTCATGTTATATATGGGGGAAGAAGTATCCCACAACTCAGCATGACATAAATACTCATACTTACATATGCTGGGTCTAATACGCTTGAATGACATTCAGCTACTGGAGAAGTGAACTAATTATATAGTTTATTTGGATGATGAATCTGAGTTTATTTCCCAATTGGAGACCCAGAAACTGTGGTTTAATTCGAAACAAGATACTTCAGATGAAGATTTTTAAAAATAGAAGAACTCATGGCCTAAGGTTTCTGCCCATCAATTCAAACTCAGATAAATATGACTTCAGAGGATAGAAAAAGTAGATACACACTTAGAATTGTAACCTGACAGACAAGCTATGAGAAAGGCAAACTAATTAAAATAACAGTTATTAGTATATTTGTTGTTTACTTTTATATAGTGCCTGGCAATTTTAACATAACTCTAATAAAATATTTCAGAAACAAAGATAATATATATTACTTTGGAGGTGAAAGAGTTTCCTCCAAAAATTCCTCAATCTTGTTTATATCTGTCTTGACTTCTCCGTTAAAAGTCAGAAATGGTGGGTGGGTCCCAGGAGCTAAATTATGTAAATCAGCAGGCTTTCTGTGGAAACCAAGAAGAATACATTAAGATATGTTTAACCATGTATGCTCTTACTTACTCATATTATTCCTCTTTTGTAATGAGTCAGTTCTTTGTCTCTTTTTGAGTAGCTTATCTTAAAAAGTCCCATATAATTAAAAAGGCTAAGATTTTCTTATCATCATGAGAAAATCAAGATTCCTAATAAAAATGGGAACAAATTAATGTAATATTATTACAAACATTCTTCCAAGAGGGTCAAAAACTTATAGTACTACTTTAATTGATAACATTTACCTTTTCAGATCAACTGTGGTTACATTGAATACAACCCCTTTGAGCCAAAGTATCATGAAAAGACGCTGTGAGAATGGACAGTTCCCAATGCTTTCTCCATCTATGCCAGCCTACAGATAATAGGAAATCAACAGAGATTTAAACAATTAATTACTTTAAGATAAAAAAGTTTGGCTTAACAATAAAAATAAACCCTGGATTCCTTTAGGATAACTACATGGGTTCTTTTGATTCATTCTATTCTGAGCATATAAATCATTTTTGGTTTTGTTTTCAAACAAAACTCTGGCTAGAACAGAGGTATTACATATCATTACCAGCCAATGTATTATAAACTGGCAGTGAGCATTCTCTAGACTTGGAGAGAATGGATCAGATTTTATAAACAGCTATTAAACCGATATAACATTAGGCTTGAAGTCAAGTTCAGGCAAGAAAAAAAAAGAAGAAGGGAAATTAGGCTTTTTAGGAAAAGAGAAAGAGCATTCATTGAAAACATTTTTGCACAAAATCCAAGGTGTTAGGTATCTCTGTTGTAATTGTTGCTACCTACAAGCTGGCCTATTGTTGTCTGTTCACAGGTTCCTTTTCCATTTTATTTATTTGGGGGTGACAAATAAAAAAAACACTATAGAAAACAGGAAAAGAACCTCTTTGTCATTCGTTTTGCCCTCCCCTCATGCAGTGAATGATTTATTAATTTGTCTAATGTCAACAAAATAAAAATCCTTTGACAACTGGTGTCTGATTGCTGCGGGAAATGTAAACAGAAGTGTTTGGAATCTGACCCAATAGGAGCGACGAGGGAAAGAACCTGATCAAAAGGGTAACTGAACCGATAGAGAGCGAGTAGACAGGCTTCCCCGTCAGCTGTTCAAAGTGGTCTCCAAATGCCCGATGGGATGAAGAGAGAGAATGCTTGAATGAATGCTTGAGCTAAGTAAGTCTAACAAAGGCAAAAACAATATTGTAGAGATAGATGAATAAATTTGGAAAGTTGGAGAAAAGAGTCCCTTAAAAATCACGCAAAGAATTCCTCTCTTCTGGGAAGAAGCAGTGTGCCATGTCTGGATATTTGAATGATGGTACAAAGGAAAAGGTTCCTAAAAGGGAAAGCATCATAAAAGACATAGGAGTAGTACACAAAAACATTAGCTGATTCACTGGGACAAATAAATTATTGTATAAGGAGTGTTAATGTGGCAGGTAAAACTGTTGTTAGGATGACTTTCCTATTTCTACTCCTGTTCAATTCAAGCTCTCTTGCGATCTGAGATCATGCCTTTCTTTCTGCCCTTTGGATTTGCGATGATGTTGAGAACCAGCCCCTTTGCTAGTTAATTTTTGGTTACAGCTTTTGGCTACCATCCCGTTCCCCACATGCTGCATCCTTTCTCTTTTCTCCACATATCACCAATCTGCTTTCGGTTCACTGCTCCTCTCCCTAATTCTTTAATCTGGTACACCCTTTGACTTATAAATATGATATATCATGCTCTACGGAAGCTTTCTAATTGAATACGCATTCCCTTTGTTTGATTTATTGGTATGATTTTATACTGACAAATCTAAGTTGAGGGTAGAATTGGATGTTCAAAGCAAAATTATTAGAAGTGTCTCTTTTGTATATATACTTTTTCTCCTTTCACAAAAAAAAATGGTTTTGATATTAAATATTAAGACATTTTAATAAATCAGTTTGGTCCACAAAAGCCATTGAGCATTTGAGAATTGGAAAACAATCCTATATGCTTAAAGAACATAAAGAGTTTTTCATTCAATTGGACCAAGCTGTATTTGAAATATTTGATCCTAGGTTTTCCAAGTTATAATTGTTTTTTTCTTATATTATTGTATAGCATATGTACATAATATTTTATGTTATTTTGATATGGTGGTATTTGTACAGAATTGACTAAAGATTATTAACGATTTAATGTTTAGATAAAAGAAAACAATATTAATTTAATTATTATGACTTTAAAAATCAATGGTAATTGTATGGGTATTTAGCTTTTTATCAAAAATTAAATTTGACATTTAAATAATCCTGCAGATTGCATCAAAATATTTGCTATACACTAAAGGCTTTTGTCTTCAGTTTATTACTTAGTATTAATGTCTCCAGCCTATTGTTACTTAATATTATTTGAAAATGATATTCTAATTATATATTAGTAATCTGAATAAATAATTAAATGTGATTTCACGTTTGATTTCATATGTTTGATTGTGTAAAATCAATTAGCTGCTATCACTGTCACAACTCTTTCAAAGTTTTGGCTCCTAAGAGTCCCACTGGAAACACCCCTTCAGATTCCAAGACACATTGCACAGCCTTAGTTATATTCTGAAATACTGGCTAAAATTATTTGTTCAAGTGGGTAGAGATTCTGTGGTGGAATATAATTTGGCTTCCAGGAAGAAGAAGCTCCTTTTCAGAGGTAAAGAGTCAGTGAAGCTTGGAAAGTTTGGCGGGAGGAAGAGGGTTAAAATGGCTCTACCCCAGATGTTCCATGGGTATATCTGTAGTTATGCAAATAGTTGCTTTAGTCTGACAAGATTCTGTCCGCAAGTGAAGAACAATAAAGGAAACTATTCATAAGCAACACTGGAGGTTTTTAAGAAGAAACTGGACAACCATTTGTCTGAAATTGTATAGGGTTTCCTGCTTGAGCAGGGGTTGGTCCCTTCCAACTCTAATATTCTGTTATTCAGGTGTGGTTCTTGGGGCATGACAGATTCTTAAACCAGGTTATCCTTGTCAACAAATTTTGATTCCTGATGGAAAAAAGCACAGATTTGTCTTATTGTAGATTCTTAGCTAATCCTTAAGATTACTGTGGCCTAAGGGTTCTAGAAAAGGTTAAGTAACATATCCCGGATGGAAATTTGCAGAACAATAGCAGCAGAATTTATGACCCCTGTAAATTTTGGGGGTTTCCACCTTATTCCTAAAGGTGCTTATGGCATTTTTGCTGTTCTCACCATAGACATTTACTTCATCAAGATTCTGCAACGGAAATAAAGTAACCTGAATTAATAAAGTAACCCAGAATTAATACCACCTCTTCAAACTGCTCTAGTTATTTTATAAAACTAATTCTCTGTTTTCCTATTACCTGATAAATTCTTTGAAAATTCAAAACAGGTTCAAAATATAAAGAAACTCTAAGTATACATAAAATCTGATAGACTGCTTTCTATATTAAAAAGCAATTAATTACCCAGTTTACCTTTTAGGCATTTCTACTTTATTATACAGTTTGCTGCTGGAATTAAAAATTAAAACAGAATTTTGGCCTGTATCCAAAAATAAATTTAAATTGAAGTGAATTATATGGCTGGATGCTACTGATCACCAGACTGCATTCTTCTCTTTCCTTGCTCCCAACTTGAAGTTTTCTTTCTATGGAGAGTTGAGAGACAGTTCAGAAATATGTTGAGTGGACAGGAAAAAAACCAAAAAAGCACCCTTTGAAGCTCTGAAATGATTCCAATTCTTTGATAAAAGACATATTGGAAGAGGTCAGAATAGCTTTGATGTGTCCATTTTGGTTACTAACTGAGGATTCAGCCAAAGCAAATGCGTACTGCATGTAAGGGTGACTGTGTGTCAACGATGAAATGTTTTTTTGATATTGGCAGCCATGGGCTCATGCCAAGATCAAAGCACGCCAATATATCCAATGCTCTGTCAACTACAGACCAAAGGAATGGAAATGAAGATAGAAAAATATTTGCATTTTTCTACTCTCTCCTTAAATATAGCTCCCCTTGCAGGAAAAGAGAAATTAATTTAGAGCAACTCTCGTGCTGTCCACATTTCTGCCTTAATTGGGGGATGTGGCAGGAGACTGTACAAGGATTGGATCCAAAACTCCTCCCATCCTATCCAGGACTCTGCATCTCCTTTCATAACTTTCCAAGATTGGAATTTTCCAACCTCAGAAAGCACCAGGGAAGAAATATCTTAACCTCGTGGGGAGAGGGCAGATCTCCACTGTTGTGGTCTCAAAGGCCACATAATGGCAGTCTAGATAGTATTACCTGTTAATTATCAACCATTGAACACCAATTGTTTTGAACTATTAAACAATATCAAAAGATCACCCTTTTAATTGGCATACTAACATTTTTCAATATACATTGTTTAGTTGCATACACCTGGAGATACATTCCTGTCCTAAAGTTGTTAGAAAGGAGCATTAAAGAGTCTGTAAAGAAGAGGGAAAGCTGCACCTCTCCCAAACATCTGTTTGAGGAATACAGGTAGTCTTTGATTTGTATCAACCGACCCATTTGGCACATTCAACCAAAGAAACTCTCAGCTCTTGTAGATTACTAAGAGAGTAGCTTTATTGAAAGAGCCATCTAGGTACAGCAGAAGCAAAGTCATTTCTTGGATTTTGCCACAAAAACCCACATAGGTAAAATCCCTTTTTCCTCTCTGGAGCACCCAGTTCATAGTTCACCAATTGGGTTTAGTTCAGTTCAGTTTTCTTTTCAGAAAAGATTGTCTGTGCTGCTCAAACTCGGCCTTGGTGTCTAAACATCTCCCCAGCAACAGAAAGCTCTCTTGCATTCCGGAGCTTCCCTCCCTCCTTAGGAATTCATCTACCACCACCACCACTCTCCCCTCTTGCTGTTTGACAAACTGAGAGTGACAGCAGGTGCAACTATGGAGTAGAGTCAGTTTTGACATTATGACCATAATTGGGCCCAAAATTCATCTCATTTTACCATCTTTCTTGCCACAGTTGTTAGATGTGTTGTTGTGTCACTGGAATTAAGTTTGTAACATGGTTGTTAAGTGAATCTGGCTTCCACATTGAGTTTGCTTATCAGAAGGTGACAACTGGTGACCACATGATTGGGACATTGCAACATCATAAATATATGTCAGTTGCCAAGCATTTGAATTTTGATCATTTGACCATGGGGATGCTGCAATAGTCGTAAGTGTGAAAAATGATCATAAGTCACTTTTTTCAGTGCCATTGTAACTTTGACTGGTCACTAAATGAATGGTTGTAAATCAAGGAATACCTGCACAGTGTTGGATACATTGTCCCCACCCACCAAATTGTTTCTTAAATAGTGTAGAATAGAGGAAGGGTCACCTGGGATCACATTTTCCATCTTTCTTCTGCTATTAGAATGACCAAAAGCTGCTCCTTTTGGCACTGTCCTCCTAATTACTTATAGTACTGTTTCTGGAAAGTTCTGTATGCTTTTGACATAGAGATAACATAAATTCTTGCTAATAGTCATGTCTCTCTCTCTATTTTTTTACCTGCCCTTTTCCCCTTTTTATCTTTGCAGATGTTACATTAAGAAACATGAACCAATAATTTTGCTAGTTGAACTGATTACTTGCTCTGATTTGGAGGTAGGGCTTGATTAGAGTAGATGGGTACAGATTAAACTGGAAATTACCCACAGTAATTTTCCAGCATAAGGAATATCACTGAGCAAGTATCTAAAAAGAAACTAACATAGTTCCAAACAGCCATTTTCTGGGATTGAGGTTCCTTTTAATCTCATTCCTTATATAAACCAATTAAGTTAGAAATCTGTTTCCTCTATTTTACTGTACATTCCTTTTATCTCTGCTCTCAGTAATGTTCTCTGCAATAACTTCTAATTTTTTTCTTAAAGATGTAACTCTAAAAATAAAGGATTGTTTCTTCTTATTTTTTTCTGAAAAGGCATTTGGGTGAAATCTCTTTCATTCACAGGAGCAGGACTATATCACTCCCTGTCAGATCCCTAAGAGTGATACTGCCAATCAATTGGGAGAAGGGGGAGGCTTGAATTCGATTTAATAGCATTGCCTGTGTCAACAAATATTTTACAACCTATATCGTGACGCCAAAGAGCCCTGAGATCCTCTTAATGTGGAGGAATGTTTATGATAGCCATGTGGGTTGTTTCACTTTAAAGGATAACAGTGTGAATACATGTTTGTTCGGGTTCTCAGGGAAACTGGGAAAGAAAGCATCTTCACACTTGTGTATTGGCTAAAATCTGCATTCTGACTTAAAGGGAGGGGTCTCTACTGCTTTAATCCTACTTGTCTTGCCTGTGGGTATTCAGATCTTGCTTTAACTGGGTTGCTATCACTTCTGCTTAATAAAAGGTTCCTTTTGAACAACCACGTTTCAAGTTTTACTTTCTTAAGTTGGAAGGAGAGGCAATCATTATAGAAAGCAAGATCTGCAAAACAGTCAACCCAGAGAAGCAATCTTTGCTCTACTGAGGGGACCTTGCAAACCATGTCTGAACGAAGCAGAGAACTGAGAGAAGCCGAATGGGGGTGGGGGGGAGACATCAACTGCCACCCAGTTGGATGCCTGTTTCGTATGCCCCATCAGAGAGGATGAGGTAACCGTGCAGAATCCTAAAAAGCCCTGCTGGTCAATTGGCATTGGGAAGAAAGATGGCTGGAATGAGAGAACCAGAGGAGTCACCATCAGCCGTGGCAACCAAAAACCGGGGTGGAACCTGGAACTAGAAGCCCTTGCTGACCAGGGGGGACTAACTGAAGCACCACTGAGGGAGGATTATCTGAAGAGGCATATAACCCAATTGGTAATGGAAACTTCAGAAAATCTCAACATCCGAGGGAAGCCAGAACAACAACCAAACTTTCTTAAGTTGGAAGGAGAGGCAATCATTACACTCCCATTTGAATGGATAAAATATGAATGCTAAATTCTTGCAAAAAAAAAAAAGTGCAACACATTCAATGGGTGGGAAATCTTCCAGAATTTTTCTTGCAGTTTACTGTGGAAGATTGATGGCTGCTGCTTGATTCTGAGAATTGGGAGTTATTATTTATTATACTTCAGTTCTTTGGTTAATCAAAGTAATACTGCCTCTGATCTGGAAAGCAGCTGGGATTTGGACACTTTTTTTGAGTGCTCTGATTACCTGCCTGGGCTGGGAACTGAGATACTGTCCTTAAGTGGTCTTTGCCATACTTAAAGAGTCAGTTCCAGAAGGTGGCAGTAGGAGACCAGTGCTGAACCTCATGGCATCTCTCCTAGGGATTCTTTCAGTTCAGCTTCCTCTTCTCCAAAGATTCAGGATGAAATCTAGAAATTCAGATTGCAGATATCATGCTGGAGGGGGTCAAATCAGGACAGATGCACAGCTAAACTGTTATATTGTGCTGAAAATTAGTAATTAATAATAGGCCAGAATGAGGGCTAATATAATTAAATTCAAAGGAAAATAAAAGAGGGGAAAAAATAACACTGGAAATTTGCAGAGATTCATTGATTTAGGCCTGGGATGGCGAACCTATGGCACACATGCCACAGGTGGCACGTATAGCCATATCAGTGGACACGTGAGTTCAGCTCCAGTGCACCAGCTGATTTTCGGGCCTTTTGGGCCCACCAGAAGTTGGCAAACGGGCCGTTTCTGGCCTCTGGAGTGCCTCGGGGTGGGGGGGAGGTCATTTTTGCCTAGAGGGGCTCTAGAGCCAGGTGAGAGAGAAAAACAGGCCTACCGGGCCATCGCATACCAGGAGCGGGCGGGAGGGTTCGTGCATGCATATGTGGGGCGAGGCACATAGAATTATGGGTGCGGGCATGCGCACGCATGACTCCCCCGCCCCCTCTCCTGGCACACGATGGCAAAAGGGTTAGCCATCACTGATTTAGGCTTTCAATATGCATGCAAATAAAAAGCAGGATATGGAGATAATTTAGGACAAAAAATAGCACCAGAACATGTAGAAAATGGTCATTTGTTCTCAATTGTTAATGGACCATCTCCAGTGGTGGGATTCAAATTTTTTTACTACTGGTTCTGTGGGCATGGCTTGGTGGGCGTAGCAGGGGAAGGATCCTGTAAAATCTCCATTCCCACCCCACTCCAGGGGAAGGTTACTGCAAAATTCCCATTTCCTCCCGATCAGCTGGGACTCAGGAGGCAGAGAATAGATGGGGGCGGGGCCAGTCAGAGGTGGTATTTACGGGTTCTCCAAACTACTCAAAATTTCTGCTACTGGTTCTCCAGAACTGGTCAGAACCTGCTGAATATCACCTCTGACCATCTCCCACTCCTTACAAATACACACCTGCTGAAATTTCCTGCTGAGAGACTGAGTTGAAATTCATACTAGTTTTCTTCTCCTAGAAAGCATAAGTAAAGCTTTCATTTTTAAAATATACTGATAAATCATTTTATTATTTACAGTTCAATCCAACTACAGTACAGTCAAAACAGTGTAGAATGTTTTGACACTTGATGAACAACAGTAGACTGTTATAAAAGCAGGCTACTTCAGCGTGTCATAAGTGAAGCAGAGAAATAGGAAATGAGAAAGACTGTGGTTTCCATTCCCCCAACATCTCCAGCAAATGAAATTCAAACCTTTGGGGGGGAAATTCTTGCATGTATGAGTCCCTGCTCTTCTTCCCCCCCTTCCAGGATAACTTGCTGTGGATTTGACAAGTGCCACAGCAGCCATTTGTCCTATCTTTATTGCAGTCCATTCACAGCCACATTAATGTTCTGAATGACAGGTTCTAAAAAGTTCTTTGCATCCCCTCCAAATGATTGTACAACCCTAATATATATACTACTTATGGATTTTCCTCTTTGGATTGAGTTGATAGCATAAAAATAATTATTTATTCACAAAAAGTATATCATACATTTTCATGGGATTTTTTTTTTACATTGGCCAAAGGTTGTGTGTATTTTCAAAAAGGCATTTCAGAAAGCAAAAATTAAACCTGGTCCAACTGGATTTTGTCATGGTGCAGAAGTAGGAATTTGGCCAACAATTTTCCTATTGCTTTCCAGAGGTACAAAGAGTTGTGGGGCTCTCGGTGGTTAGAACACTGAAGACCATTGAGAGGTCGACATCTTGGCAGTTCAAAATGTGAGAATAAGCCATGTGACGGAATGAGCTCCTATCAGTTTGTCCCAGCTTCTGACAATCTAGCAGTTCAAAAGCATGTGAGAAATAGGCACCACTTTGATGGGAAGGTATAGAGACATGAAAGGAGCCCTCTCAGGAGTTGCCTGGGTAACAGTGATGTCACCGGCTAATCCTTTCAACACTTGGTAGGCGGTTCTGACATGAATGTAGTAGTAGTCCAGAAGCCTACACAGAGTAAATGAATGTGAATATTATTATTATTAAGTTCAATCTGAAAGTCACTTTATTACCTCCACTCCACACCACAAAAAGTCCCAAAGTTCCTTGGTGGGTGATTGGTTATTCAGTATTTATGAATTATGAATTATTTTTGTACTGTGGATTTCTAAAAATTTTCTACAGCTAACAAAATTATACAAAACAAAAACAGTATTACATAATTTCTCTTCAACTCTTTAAAATTCTGCAAAATAATTATGTCTTCAGTGTCCTTTAGAAAATTGTCGGAGAAGGTGCCACTTAAATCTCAGGAGGAAAATATCAGATTGTGGGGAGATGGATTGATTGACATTAAAAGATAAGGAAGAAACAGAATATTTTTAACATGGGATTTGTTTTATCAATGGTTAGTTAAAAGAAGTAGAAATTAGAAGATGAAAGATTATTGATATGTATAAGTAAATGATGCAAGAATTTCATTATATATAAGTAAACATTAGTATTACTATTATGATTGTTGTTGCTGTTGTTATTAGTAATATTATCAGTATTATCATTAATACTTTATGCAAGTAAATTGATCCTGTTTATTAAGGACTTATGTATTTTAAAGAAAAAAATGTATAAATATTTTTTTTTTTAAAAAAAAGACTCTCAGGAGGAAGATGGTTTGTCATTTGGATATATACAGAAGAAGCAGCAGATTCTTGTTCCCACTTCCCTTATCTGAGTTTGAGATTCTTAATAGCTCCATTCTAACTAAACATATTGGATAGGTTGATGCTACTTAGAGTAGGCAGTTCTTCAAATAGGATTTAATAGGATGTAGTAGAAACTTTGTCTCCATATAAATTACAGTGTGACTGGGTGGCCAGGCATACAAAATTTTGCTGGATAATTTAGATAAAAGAACTAGATTCTTGCCCTACCCAAATCGAAATAGTTCTAAAGGGAGTGCCCAGAGAACAAAAGAGAGGAGCTTTACCTATAGCAACCTAAAGTCATGTGTTGATCCTATCCTTATGGGAATCATCTGACTGCAACAGTGAGTAGCTAGTGAACTGTGTCAACTTCACCAGTTTGTTGCTAATCTGGCAACAAGCTTCAGTAAAACTGCTCTGGCTTGTTGCCTGAAGGGACAAACTCTACTTGAATACAGAACAGTTAAGAAGTGCTTCAAATGTTGGTCAGTTATAAGGTGATAGCAATGTCATCAGGACATGGCAGAAAAAAGAGATTGCTGGACTATTTTTATATGATTGTTAGGAAAAAATGGGAAAAAGACTCAGAGACCCATGGGCAATTTATGTTAAAAGCAGCACCAAGTTAATTCAAAATGGTTCAAAGAATGCACACAAATAAAATGGAATAGAAAGGACAAATATCATGCATTCTGCATCCTGTGTCACTTATGATTGGACATAACAGCTGGGAAAAGATACCAAACTGTAGCTGGACAACAAAAAAGCAGAAAGGTTAAGTAGGTTAAGTAAGTACAGAGTTAGGATTATTTTATTTATTATTAACAATTCTTAAATTTGCGTTAAGTTGCTAAAAAATCATTTGTCATAGGAGAATAAACTGTAGGAATGATTTTTAGCAGAAATGCTTTACTATGGTAATGCAACTATTTTTTAATTCTCAAAACAATTCTGGAATTCACTAGCAACAGTTATTATGCATGTAATATAAATTATGTACATCTGAATTTCAATTAGTGTTTAGAATCTCTGGGTACTTTGCCTTGTGAGCATCCCTGCAAGTGGAAATGAATCTCAACCACATTTCCATCATTTTAAATACTATTTCAGACGAACTAAAATTAATGGCAACTAAGAACTGAAAATGAACTCTGAAAACGTAATAAGAGAAGATACTGAATTATTTATTGAAATTCCATGACACTGCTAGCACAATTAGAAACAGTATAAATGTACAGCTCTTGCAAATATTGAAATAGAATGTTTTATTTACAGTCAAACTGGTATTTAATCTGGCATCTTTATCGCAAACATGTCCTCAGAATTCTGTTCTGGTTTCAATGTAATTTGCTTCAGACAAACTATGTTTTGGCTTTTAATTCTGAAACCTATAGGTACATTCCTATTGTCCTAAAATGTGGTGATTTAAGAGCGCTACAAAATCATGCAGTTTCCTCATAATCTGTTCTCTTTCAGATGTATTGGACTTCAGGTTCCAGAACTGTCAAAGGCTTGGAATTCTGTCATTTGAACTTCAACATATTGGAAGGGAAATGTCAGATTGAGAGTTCAATGAAAATCATATTTTATTTTTATTTTTTTTATTTTTATTTTTTTAATTTGATTTATATGCCGCCCTTCTCCGGAGACTCAGGGCGGCTTACAATGCGCTAAGCAATAGCCTTCATTCTTTTGTATATTTATACAAAATCAGCTTATTGCCCCCCACAACTGGGTCCTCAATTTACCATTTTACTGCAGAAGATATGCAGATATAGCAGCATGGATAGGCTTGTATAATGTTAAATTTGGCATATTACTACCGCCAGAACACTTGTTCTTGTGTTTTTAATTATTTTTATTAAACTATTTTTTACAGAATAAAAACAACACAAATTTGGAGAAAAGGGTAAGGAAGAGTAAAAAAAAAGTAAAAGAAAATTGATAATAGAAAAGATTATATAGAGAGAAATGGACTTTAGTCTTCTTTATAGTAGTTATAAATTCATTTATATTTTATCTTCTCTCTCATTGTGATTGTGTTTATCACTGCAGCTCCCTTCTTTCCATATTCCATCCTTTCTACTCATCAAGCCTATAAATCACAAGTTCATTTTTTTTTCCTGTTTCAGCAAAAAAGTCCATGAAGGGTTTTGTGTCACTACAAAATGTAGTTACTGACTTTTCTCTAATCAAATAAATCAATTTTGTAATATCTGCAAATTCTGTCATCTTCACCAGTGACAACTCCACTGTGGGTATTTCAGTCTTAATACTTACTCTTGGTGTATTGACAAATAGAGAAGTGCTATAGATGGAACAAAGAAAAAGCAAGCTTATGCCAAATCAAGCCTTAGCTATCTTAGTATCAACATAAAAGACATCAGGAAATGGATGTAATACCAAAGACAGTAAAAAGGAAAAGATGGATCAGGAAATGTCAATATTTATTATCAGGTTTTTCCCATTTACATCAGCAGTCTGAAGTGTATGATTTGACATAACTCAGTATTCAAGATGTTTCTGAAACTTGATCCTTCAAACTATATTTTAATTCAAAACAAATCAAACAATATGAGCGTTGCTCATTTCTCCATGGTATTTCTATTTTCAGTCTATCAGCACTCATCCAGTCCACTAGTAATATAGTCAAGGAGTTCAGACAATCCTGATAAAGGAATGGTTTTCTCTTAAAGGCCATTGAAAGACCATTGAAAGAAAGTAAACAATTAATTCCTGGGAAAGCAGACTCAAAATAACCCTGACTTGGCATAAGATGAGGAAGGGAAAAATTCTGGCAGGCTGACAAGATTCTGTTACTCTTCTCTACAGTCAATAAAGTATCGTTCCTGGAAGCAAACTGGCAGCCAATGGAATCCCCACAATATTGTTATCACTCTATCGTATTCCAGGTAGTCCTTGAATTATGGCAATTGAGCCTAAAATCCCCATTGCTAAGCAGGACAGTTATTAAGTGAGTTTTGCCTAATTTTACAACCTTTCTTACCACAGTAGTGACTCACTGCAGTTAAATTAGTAATACAGTTGTTAAGTGAGTCTGGCTTTCCCACTGGCTTTGCTTGTCAAAAGGTCACAAAAGGTGGTCACATGACCCCAGGACACTGCAACCATCATAAACCAATGCCAGCTACCAAGCATTCAAATTTTGTCATGTGACCATAATGATGCTGCAACTCTTGTAAGTGTGAAAAACGGTCATAGGTCACTTTTTTCAATGTTGTTGAAACTTTGGACATTAAAAGAATGGTTGTAAGCTGAGGATTACCTGTAGTTTGCATTGGTCGGCAGGCAGGCAATTGTGTTATGTATTAGTATAGCTTCTGATTCATCATCAAGGAAGCTCCAGGTAGTGCAAATTGCATGTAGAGATAATAAGGGCCTAATTCTTTCCATCAGCACCTCCTGATTCAGGAAAGGTTATATCTGGTAAATCAGCTATTGTCTCCAACCACTGCAAGCCCAGAAGGACCCCTGGATAGCAGAACTGCTCTTTTAGCACAGGGCACCCCAACCCCCGGGCTGTGGCCCTCTCTGCAGGATGTGGTTAGAACAGTACCTAGAAGATTGTTGCAGCTTGGGTTGTGGGGCAAGCAGGGGTCTAGGTGGTATAGGTCATGCTAGGAACAGCTGAATAGCACTACTTGCACACATGCTATTCCAAGCTGAACAGCATGACTGCACACGTGCTATTCTAATGTCCATAAGAAATTCTTAACCAGTCATTGTATTGCTGCTTTGCATTTCCTGTATCCTGAGGTATAAAAATAGAATGCCAGTCTTGCTAAGGGCTCCTCCCAGCTCCTTTGTTTGCTGACAGGGAGCCCCTTTGCTTCTGATCAGAAATAAAGTGACAAATTTTCCTCAACTCTGATTGAATGGTTTTTGTGCCAGGTAAATGAACCACCAATTAGCTCTTGACCATCATCAAGAGGCCTTTTCCCGCTCCCACTAGGTCTTCCCCAGCCTTGGGCTGATACCTACCCCACCAGGCTAAATACCCTCCTCTTAATCTTCACATTGATTGTGAAATCAATGTTATCCAATGTTATAACCAAGAAGAGGCTAGTTAAAGCATTTTGTCAGTATATGCCAACATCACAGTTTACTTATCCAGAAATTTGCCATAAGCCTCAGAAGTTCCCCACTGCGATTATTTCTATTTTCCAGTCTCTTGAAACCAATTTACTGTAATCTTCAGTCTCACCAACCTCAAAATATTAAAAGTAATGTGAGCTAATCAGTCCCTTTATTCAGGTATTGAACAGGAAACGGGCCTGGTAGCTCAGCAGACTAAAAGCATTGTGATTAACACCAGCTGTCTGCAATTACTGTAAGTTCGAATCTCACCAGGCTCAAGGTTGACTCAGCCTTCCATCCTTTCTAAGGTAGGTAAAATGAGGATCCAGTTTGTGGGGGCAATAAGCTGACTTTGTATAAATATACAAAAGTATGAAGGCTATTGCTTAACGCATTGTAAGCCGCCCTGAGTCTCCGGAGAAGGGCGGCATATAACTCAAATTTAAAAAAACACACACACAAAGTATTAAATCAAAATTCCATCCCATTCATGTTTTAGCTCATGCCGTATGCATTTATTTGCACAGTGATTTTCAAGACAGAGGAAGTTGCTAGGGGACAATAAAGTCACCAAGCATTATTCTTATGTTTTATTAACAGCATCTTACCCTTATGAAAAAGGCCCATCCACAGATTTTACAGAGCTTCCAAACTGTAAATTGGGAAAGCTTGCCTTTTCAGTGACTCAGGATGCATCAAATTTGAAATAAGTCAACCAGAAATGAAATAGCTCAGATCCCAAGATGCAGAGCTACTTCTGGTGTACTAGAAAGGATCCATGTGGAAGCACCTTAAGGCAGCATCAATTTTTCAGACTCTATTGATCCCTCTTAACAGTCTCAGAGTTCCATTTCACTGAATTCAATGGGATCTTCTCCTAGAAGCCACAGCTCTGATTAAGATTTTGCAGGCACCTTTTATCATATGTTACAACATTATTACTATGACATGTTTAATGAATATGAAGAACCAGATCATAACCCTCTAAAGTACATAGGTACCCTAAGTGAATACAAAGAGTTGCCTAAGCTTATCCTCAAGATGTGAAGAGTAAGAATAATGTCATGCTAGACAATATAAGATAAATACTAAAAATGAACTGGCTAACATATTTTTAATCAACCCATTAAACATTAAGGAATTTTTTACTCAAGTAAAAATTGTATGTGACCTCAGACTCCCTTTTCTTTAACACCCTGTCCTTTTTGCTGAAATTTGGATGGAATAAATTATCTTCTCAGATCCCATACAGATATTTTTCATTTAGCAACTACAGTTGAAACTGTCAACTTGATCGTTAAATGAAATGGTTTCTAAGCGAAGTGTGCTTCGGATCTTACTTTAGCTTTCCTGTGCTTTACAGACTTAACAAAAGTTGTAAAGGCAAAGACTGGTGATAAATTATTTTTTTCACCACTATCATAAGTGCAAACAATCACTAAATGATGCAGTCACTAGTGAAAACTACCTGTACATTAATAGATAATACTCTAGGGTAAGCTATACTCTACTATAGGTTGTGTTTTTTTTATTAAGTGTGTATCACCTACATTTCTTGCAATGATGGGGATGGTTTATAAATTGTTCCAATAATTGTTCAAATAAATAAAAAAGCATATTTGAATTATAAATTCAAATAGTAAATTATATTAGCAGGCAATATTTAGCACTGCAAGAGAAAAAAGGATTTTCAGTGATTTTATTAAGGGTTATTTATTCTGCCAGGTTGATCCATCATCAATGTGGGCCAACAATCATTTTTGAAGGGTAGAAACACACATCACCTTCTGCTTATCCCCCTCTACCCACTATGCCTATGACCTCTGGGCATGTTTTCAGTACTACTTTCAAAGCACAGTTTTCCTGCTTCTATCATCTTGAGAATTGTCATCAGGTTGGCCTGCTGCACTTTAATCTCACTGCAAATTGATTAGCTACTTTCTAAACATAGGAATGGTCCCTGGCCTCTTCTTCCTCATTAGGGTCTACTGCAACCTGTGTTATAGCAAGCCTTCCTCACTACCGGTAGTCTCACAGTTAAAACATGTGGATGTTTAGAAAGTGAGAAACACCTGCTATAACAGGCATGGCCGTGGATTTTGGACAGGAAAAGCAGGAAAACCCAAGAAAGGGACTTTTGTTTTCAATCTGATTATTGTGCCTGCATATACCATATATAGATTTGGATGCTTTGATTGTATGTGTGTTTGTGTGTATTCACACACATGCATTCATATATACCAGGGATGAAATGCTCCCGGTTTGGACAGGATCGCCTGATCCGATAGTGATGGTGGTGGATGGTTCGGAGAACCAGTAGCAGAAATCCCTGCCCACCCCACCCCAGGCCCAGCTGAGCCATGCGATCATCAGAGGCTTTTTTTTTTTACCTTTTAAAAGCATTTTTCCTACAAATGCTTTTAAAAGAAAACAAAAGCCTCTGACGATCAGGCAACTCAGCTGGGATCGTCAGGAGCCTCTTAAAAGCATTGTTTTAACAACCTCTTCAGCTGAAGCGGTTGTAGAAAAAATGCTTTTAAAAGTAAAAAAAAAAAAGTTGGCCAGGCCCACCCAGTCACATTACCCCCCACCAAGCCTTGCCCACAGAACCAGTAGTAACAAATTTTACATTTCACCACTGATATACACGTGAATAAAAATACAGTATTTATATCCAGTAAGACATAGTAACAAGAAGGGAGGCAATTGTCCATTGCTTTCCTGAAGAGAAAAGTGGAAGGGACAGCAGCAGGTGAATTATCCAATAAAGGGATGTGGTAGTTTTTGTCTGAATGGGATACCTTGTAAGCATCTCAGTCAAGACAGGATTTTCATAAATCAGTATAGAATCAAGCTGGCATCAGCATAGGGCAGGAGCAGCTTAAACATGAAGTACAGACATACGCTAAGATTGATCTCATTACTGTGTTTCCCCGAAAATAAGACCCTGTCATATTTTTTTGAACCCCGAAATAAGTGCTTGGCCTTATTTTTGGAGAGGTCTTATTATTTTGGGGTGTGTGGAGCAAGATAGGGCTCCTCTTGCTGTCTTACCTGATTTCCAGCTCTGTGTTTAAATATTTTCAGGGAGGGCTTATTTTTTGGGGGGGAGGCTTATTTTAGGCATGCGCTCAAAAGCCTGATTGGGCTTATTATCAGGGAATGTCTTATTTTTGGGGAAACAGGGTAGTAGCAGATTTGTTAGCAGTGTGAAATGCCCACCTTTCTGAATGAACAGAATTCTATTCTCTTATCAGGATTTAACATATTGCAAGCTTGTTTCCATTTTTCCCACATCAATCTTTGGCTCACTTATAACACAGCATGTCAAAAGCTGGACTCTAAAACGTCCCTTTTACAAATGCAAACATGACATGAAAGTAAATCCAAGTAATGAAAAGAAAACCCTATTTCCAACAGTAAATATAATTCAAGACTGACTCTGAGTACTAGGAAATGAAATATGCAGCAAATTTCTTTTAAAATGCAATGGCATGATCCATCAATATGGATATAAGCAGATCACAGACAGAATCTTGTAGCACCAATTGTTCCTGGCCCAATATTTTGTACAAAACATGAAAATCTCATATGAAAAATGGCCCTTAATATGAATGCATTGAACCAGTAATATTTATTACTGGTAGAAGGAGACAAAAATATATCATAGTGGTTAGGAAAAACATTTATTAGTGAAAGTTGGGTTTTCAAAAAAAGAAGATCTGAGAAATTTTCCTTCTATTTTCACTATTCTCACATCAATCTATTTGTATATTTGAAACCCTAGAAAATCATCACTATCATTTATGGCAGCAGGGAGGGAAGAAGGAAATCTAAACAGAAGCTAACTGACCCCAGTTCAAGATTTTGGCATAACAATTAACATAGTAACTGAAAAAGGTAGGGAAATGCTTGTAATCTCCTTAGTGCAGCTACATCCAAAGGATACATGAATCAGAGGTTCATGCATGCAATGATAAACCACAGTTCAATGCTATTTCTGAAAGAGATCCTTGGATAGACAAGACTTATAGTTTGTATTAATTATGCTAATATTAATAATTTTGATTAATGAGCTAACAATTGAATAAAGCTTATCATTGTGTTAATGTCCTCCTTCTCTTTCTCTCTGGGCTTCTAGGAACAACCACATTTGGATATAAATCGTATCAAAAATATTAGTTATTCACGTTTTTAATATATCCTCTACTAAGCTTTAATTCCTGTTCTAGGAGCTTGTCATAACAGACAGTTTTTGCTGTGAAATTATTTTTTCTTATTGCTTTCTTCTTAAGTTACATTATGTTAAAACCAATTTCAGTTAAACAAAGTCCTGTTGAAACTTAAACACAATGGAAGAATTCACATCTTCAGGTTTACAGAAAAAGATGCCGTTGATTGCCTTTCATACAATATCCTAAAATAACCTCAAACCTCATTATGGCTTGACATGGTATATGAATTGAACCCATTATTTTGCCAGACTGGTATGTTATATAATAAAAGTTATACATTATAAAAACTATAATATTATAGAGGTTATATTAAAAAAAAACATAAAATGGGCATTCGCTGTATAATTCACTTGGAAACAATACAGAAGTGGTTCTCTGCTTCCAAAAAAACATGCCAGAATGTTTTTTCCCCCCAACTTCTCTGACTAATCTATCATCCTGTGATTACTAACTACTTTCCCATCCAAATACTTCTTAGCTTTCTCTTTCTCGGTCTGCTCAGGGTTTTTTGAGTTCAGCCAAGGTCAGCGCATGAGAAAACTAAATAAAGAGCAATAATAATAAAAAAAATCTAAGCATTTAAAAAGTTAATTGTAATTTTTTATAAGTAAATTACTGATTATATTTTCCCAGAAATTATTTTTGGTATCAATTATACTACCCATTGATTGCTAAAACTCAGAGGTGTTGATATATTTGAAACACACTTCACTTTCCTTGATTCTCACATTTATTTGCTTCAGAGGACTGGCTAAGCAAAGGGTTAAGATCCACTTGGGTAAGAAAATTTCATTTGCTGACTTTAAGCTAATTGGATCATTAGAACAACTCTAGCTGATATGCAAAAAGTAATTTCCTGCCAATGTCTCTGATTGTTATTCTAACAAGCTACGCTAAATATTTCTGAACATGTCTGCATAGAGAAATGGTAAAAAAAAGTTCCACCTTTATTATTATACAAACTGTGGATCACAGCCCAAGAACACATCCTAATTCTAACATGCAGTACCATGGCAACTTGAAATTTTCTACATCTCTTGAGCTTGGAACTTAAAATTAAGCTGTTTCATTTTCTGTTCAATTTTGTACACGTTAGTGATGAGGTTCAGCTTTGGAACTTTTATTGTACTTTGATTCCTAGGTAAAAAAATTCTAAGGTTTTCAAAGGAGTTGCCCAGTGGGGAAACAGTGTACTGAAATCAGTTTCCTTTAATAATAATAATTTTAAAAAATGATGTGTGCCACATACAGCATGTCATTCACTATTTAAACAGCTAGTATTGTTCAAATCAAGCCAGGTATTATTATTCCCAAATCTGCTATCGTTACATGTATGTTTGCAGACATAAGCTGGGCAATAATAATATTCAAGTACTCTTGAATAATTAGGATGTGCCACTGGTCTAGCTCAACCTTACCACATGTTCACTACATTTGTTTTATAACTTTACAAAGTCAGGACTTTCTAACGTTTAATTTAGAATTTTGGATTACATGCCATGACTCACCATGGCATATATACAGCTGTCATTATTTCACGGTGGACCTCAGGTCAAATATCATGTCTCCTAATCCTGGCATTGCCAGTCAAGCTGGGATAGCATTCAATCACTTATTCATGTGCTATAGTGCTCCTTGCTGATCCCCCTGCATACTTAGAGAGGCAAAGACAGATGATCCCGGTGACATTTACTGTTCTGGAATGACTCTTGTAATCTGTAAAGTTACAAACATCTCCTTGTGACATTGACTACAGCTTTACTGCCATCTCTGTGCTATGCCAGCCTAAACAGCCTGAAGTGAAGAGGTAACTTATGCAATAGTATCAAGCAAGCAAATGCATTCATGTCAAAATAAAACTCATGGCAGCCAATAACAGTTGTTGCAGGAAGATGGAAAAGAGCACCTCTTGGTGAAAGCTCTGAAGCGCACAGCACCTGGTCAAACTCATTTACACAACAAGTTGTAATGAGGACTATCAATTTGAGTCCTTGTAAAAAAAAACAAAACCCACAGAGAAACCCATCAAAGTCATCATAGTGGCTATCCACTATACAGTTTTCTTAGAAGAACCTATTTTTGCACAGTGTCTACAGTTTGGTTTCAAAGAATCAGAGCTAGGACACCATCAATCACACCATTCTTACAATAAAAGAATACTGGAATGAATTGAAATGATGCCATTAAAATAGGTTAAGCCACTCTCTACAGAGTGATTCCTGTAGATTATTTGGCAATAGTTGGCTACTCAACTGACTAAATTTAGCTACCCTAAGATCAACTAGGCAAGGGAGACAGAACATCACTTTCAGCCAATACTCTCTAAGTTTACCATTGTTTTAGCAAGATATTTTGTTGACTGATTTATTCTAACTACAGGTAAACATTTAGGACATCAGGGTGACATAACAGTGCCAGCAATATAACCAAGACAAAATTTTATCCAATTCTTCAATCAAGCTGACTTAAGGCCTATCTAGTTTTTCTTTAAAGAGAGTGGAAGGGTTGCACATCAGCAGAAGAGAGGGGCAGAAGGAGTTTGCCTGGCCTCTTGATCAATAGCTCCAAAGCCCTAAATGCTGTCATGGAGTATTCTGGGAATAGTGGCAATGGAAATTTTTTATCTTATGTGGCAATACAGTTCTCCCAGGAGCAGAGCATCTGCACCAAGCCTGAAATGGGTTTTGCAATGGTAAAATGCTTAGTAATTTTATTTAGATTCAGTTTTTATTTCACCAGTTTTTGCTCATGCAAGATTGGAAATGATACTATACACTTTGCATCCTTTCTCATATTCTAAATGAGCTCATTTTTACCCTTATCTGTATTTTCTCCCTTCCTCTTCCATGCTTGGAGGGCAGCATATCATATATCATTCTTATTGTTTTTCACTGCTGTTACTATTTCTATTTGAAGATAGTTAAAATGCCATGAAGTCTACACTTCCAGCAAGATTCCCTATTGCTCTTGTTAGTCATGGCTATTGAGAGATAAAAGTTCACAATGTCTGAAAGACCATAGGTTCCCCCCCCCCCCTCTCTCTCTCACACACACACACACACACACACACGTTATCCTTCTCTGACAGCTAGCATTTTAATTACCCAATGACTGCAAACATAGGTGATAATGTCTTGCACATGTAAATAAGCAATCGGAAATATACTACTAAAAATGTTTCACTTTGCGTCATTTGGCATTATTATATATGAGTAGGTAGTCTGCATAATTAACCGCTACTAGTCACATTTTGAATAAAATCAGATTAAATACATGCAAGTATGAGCCTGTTCCAGGTGTCACGTTGTTTTCTGTCCTAATAGATGTTTGACTGCACACATAAAGGTTTCCCTAACATCCTGCATGCTACAAGGCTTCTTGGATGCCTCAGGCTGTTTTCCTTCCTCAAAGTAAATTCAGAGAGGAAACCACTGTGGCTGGCTTGGCATTCAAGTGAGGAGATGGCACCGGAGCAACAAAGACTAAAGCCAACAGCAGGAGGGAAAGCAAACAAGAACGAGGAGGGAAACGAGAGAAAACTGCACTAAAACACAATGGAACTCTGGACACTGGGTATGTCTGCAGCTGACTAAAGAAAGTCTCACCTACCTTGACAAAGAGTTCGATTTCAGGGTCTTTTCCTTCTCCATTGGCAGGAGACGAATCGCTCATTTCTGATCGCCCCAGGCAAGGAGCTGTTCTCTTTGCTCTGTAAAGGGTCCAGGGCCAGCAAGGCTTCGCTTTTTACCCACAGCACTGGGATAGCTTCCTGCTCCTTTTCTATACAATCCCTTTGCTCCTGCTGCTGCTTTTGAAACTTCCACTAACTCAGATAATAATTTTCCTATAATTATGAAACTGTAAACAAAATATACCAGAAAGGACAAGAAAGGCAAAGCAGGAGAAGCTTATATTGGTGTTCAGAGCAACAAGTGCTACAGTGCTCTGTGTTGTGTTTCTGAGTGCTCATCTGTCAGAGCTCTGGCTCATGCTGCCAGCCCAAAATAGCCAAGTGCAAGAGAGGAGGGTGGGGTTAATGCACAGCCCATGGTACCTCAGAACAAACCATTTCTTTTAATCCCATTCTGTCAAAATAGTTCTTTCTTGCACTCCCCTTTCCAGCATTCTCACATGCAATACTTTTGAAAAACAGTATGAGAGCCTTCCTCAAGTCTTCATTTACTCCCCAAACACATTTGGTGGAGGTAAACACAGCTTGATTGCTCTGATCGTTGCAAAAGAACAACATTTTCCTGGCACAGAAAGCAAAAAGCCAAAGGCCTCACTCACTCACCAAAGGGTGCTAATTGAATCCTGATATCAAAGAGAACATTTGTAAAATCCAAATATCCAACTGGGTAGTAGGGAATGGAAGACAATGTGATTGGGCGAAAGGAAGGTAAGCAATTATACTCTGTATTCACAACAATCAGAGATGAGAGATAAGGCATCCTCATGTGGCCACACCTCCACAGCATATTATCTGCCCAAATTCTTCCTGCATTCATAATGTTTATGGTCTAATATCAATTCTGGGCAATTCCTTTAGTTTAATTAACTCTTAAAAATATCACCGATTACAGCAAACCTTCCCATGCTGAAGGAAATCAACAACTGGTAGATGACCTGAATGTGTTTTACTGTAGGTTTGAGAGAAAACTACTGCCACCCAACTCCACAATCCCCATCTCAGACACACCTACAACAGCAAAGCCTCCTACAATTAACCCCATCCCATTAGGCTCACCACCTCTGGTGATTACAGAAAATGAGGTGTAAGGTCTATTTCACAGACAAAAGCCGGAAAAGTACCAGGCCCAGACAAGATAACTTCTTCTTGCTTAAAAGCTTGTGCTGACCAACTGGCCCTCATCTTCACCCACATCTTTAATAAAACACTAGAGATGTGCTATGTTCCTTCTTGTTTCAAACGCTCTACTATCATCCCAGTGCTGAAAAAACCCTCCATCAAGGAACTGAATTACTTCAGACCGGTTGCTCTAACATCTGGCTAGTTAGTTACAAAAACCTTTGAAAGACTAGTGCTGGCCCACCTGCAAACCATCACGGATCCGCTGTTAGACCCCTTGCAATTTGCAAATAGATCGACAGATGAAGTGGTTAATATGACTCTGCATTACATCCTACAGCACCTTGAATCTCCAAAGACCTATGCAAGGGTCCTCTTTGTAGACTTCAGCTCAGCATTCAATACCATCATTCCAGATATTCTTCTAACTAAGCTAAACCAGCTAGAGGTACCTGAACACACTTGTAAGTGGATCATAAGCTTCCTAACAGACAGGAAGCAGCAAGTGAAGGTAGGCAGAATCACATCAGATACCTGTACAATTAGCACAGGAGCCACCCAGGGCTGTATGCTCTCTCCACTTCTCTTTTCTCTATACACCAATGACTGCATCTCAAAAGATCCCTCTGTTAAAGTATTGAAGTTTGCAGATGATACAACAGTAATTGATCTCATTCGAGACAATGACGAATCTGCATACAGACGGGAGGTTGAACAACTAGCTTTGCACTCCAATCAGAATAATCTTGAACTAAACACACTAAAAAACATAGAAAAGGTGGTAGATTTTAGGAGAAACCCTCCTATACTACCACCTCTTACAATACTAGACAACGTAGTATCAACAGTAGAGACCTTCAAGTTTCTAGGTTCTATCATATCTCAAGACTTAAAATGGACACCTAACATCAAAAACGTCATCAAAAAAGCACAACAAAGAATGTTCTTTCTGGGACAATTCAGAAAGCTCAAACTGCCCAAGAAGCTGCTGATCCAGTTCTACAGAGGAATTATTGAGTCTGCCATCTGCACCTCTATAACTGTCTGGTTTAGCTCTGCAACCCAACAAGACAGACAGACTTCAGAGGATAATTAGAACTGCAGAAAAAATAGTTGCTACCAACCTGCCTTCCATTGAGGACCCATATATTGCATGAGTCAAAAAGAGGGCTGTGAAAATATCTACAAACCCCTCACATCCTGGACATAAATTGTTTCAATTTCTATCCTCAGAACAATGCTATAGAGCACTGCACACCAGAACAACTAGACACAAGGACATTTTTTTCCCAAATGCCATCACTCTATTAAACAACTAATTCCCACAACTGTCAAATTATTTACTAAGACTGTATTACTATTATTCTTCTCATCCTTCCTATTACCAATCTCCTCCCACTTATGACTATAACCATGTGGCTTGTATCTTTACAATTTATATTTTGTTTCCTAGTATGAATTTATTGCTTATTAGTAACCTATGACTATCACTAAGTGTTGTATCTTATGATTCTTGATGAATATATATTTTTTCTTTTATGTACACTGAGAACATATGCACCAAAGACAAATTTCTTGTGTGTCCAATCACACTTGGCCAATAAAGAATTCAATTCAATTCAATTCAATTCAATCCTATCCTATCCTATCCTATCCTATCCTATCCTATCCTATCCTATCCTATCCTATCCTATTTCAACTCTGCTACTGTTACCTATCCTATCCTATCCTATCCTATCCTATCCTATCCTATCCTATCCTATCCTATCCTATCCTATCCTATCCTAATTTGCTGCAATGCTCCTGGTATTAGAAGGTGCTAGATATCTTTGCTCCATCCCTTCTTTTTTACCCCTTTGGTTGCCATTGAGGGATTCTTTTGCCTGTTGAGCATTAAGTTAGTAAGATGAAGAAACTGTTGGAGGCTTACAGGGCTGAGTAAGTTGGGTGAGTTTGAGTAAAAGGTACATGAAAACAGTTTGTGTTACTGTTCTTCCATATATGCACTACTTTTCCTCCAGCTTCTCAATCAGAACATAATGCTTGCTTCCAAATAGAGCCCAGACTATGTTCTCTAAGAGTATCCTCTTTGTAACTTAATTCATGGAGTAGCAAGCCAACAACCTGCCTCCAGTGAAGGAATGTGAAATGATAAGTCTTTGGAAAAAAGTTCCACACATACAAGCTGCCAAGTTATATTGCAGAGTGCAATAACAACTCTGGAAATGTGAATCAATCCTCCCAGACCTGCTTTAATTGTAGACTTTTTCACATTTCAGTATGAGGTATTTTGATTTACAGATGTTAAACTTCACAAAAACATTAGGATCAGGATTACTGGACAAAATGAGAAATCCATCTCAGGCTTCATATCCTCCCAGAACTCTGTGGCCTGCTCTGCTCTGCTTATCTTTACCTTCAGGAGTAATGCAATACCTCTCTACTGGCAGTGCTGAAATAAGAGTCCGTGACCAGTCCAGCTATAGATGGAACCAGCATTTCCTTCACCTGAAGCAGCAAAGACAGACTGCAGCAGCCTAATAAAACTCTTTGATTTATCCTTCAAAACTGTCTTTGAAGGAGTTCTTCCTTCAAAGTGGCATTCAGGTGAGGCAAAGAAATCTAGAGCCAGTAAGTGATGGAGGAACGATGAAGTGATTCCCTGCTTCAGATTGCTCAATACCACATTCTTAGCCCATAAAGTTCTATCCTTTGGAGATCTTGGGGAGAAGCTCAACTATTGTTACATAATTTGTAAGTAGCTGTTTTTTTTTTTTGTCTTTTTTTTTTTTTTGGTGGGGGATATTCTAAGCTTATGCCTTTCCTGTCTAAATGTACCTCTTCAAAAATAGTTTTTTTAAAATAGGATCTTTGGATGCCTGTGCATTTAATACATAGTTCTCAACTGTGGATCAGAATCCTAAGGGACCAGAAGCAGCTTAAAAACAAATAAAAAAAGATTGATCAGGCTAGCACAGGGAAGGTAGTAGTGCTGTCCAAAGCTAATTTAAATTCCTTTTGTCTGTGCAAGTCTGCATGGGACAGTTGCCTCATAGTAAATAATCACAGTATGCAAAATTTGAGAACATCTATGACATACAGAATATTAATGATTAAAAGGAGATAGCATAAACAGTATAAGTTTAATGAAATCATTCATTTTACTGATGAGGATGTTGCACTTCCTGTTCATTGCCATGTAGTGATCAACCAAATTTTTGTAGCTCAAATTGAGTCATCCTACTACCTTGATTTCCCATGGGTCAAGGCATGATGATGGCAGGAGTGCCTGTGAGTGCAAGACTGACTCACTAAGCCCTTAAAGAGTCTGCATTGGTGAGACAGTAACAAGTGAATGAGGCAAATCAAATGACTGAGCTGTGAGACAAATTTCTAAGCCTTATTTCTTCCTTTTAGTGGTTGACAGTAGGACTACAAGATGTAGGTTGCAATAATTCAGAGTTGGACCTTTTTGACTGCAAAAGTAATTAAGCTTAGAGTTAAATGATTTGTTTGGGTATTTTTTAAAAGGTGGGGCTACATTTGTTTTTTTTTTTTAAAAAAAACTCATCTTTTTGCTGTGCCCTCTTTTCTTAAGGCAGATTACTGGCCACTCTAAGTGGTATAATATTTGAAGGAGATAGGAATGATTATTTATTGTAATATCACATTGAAAACAAAGACCCCAGACTGAACGCCATACAATTATGACTCTATATCCTGTTAATCCTGAGAAAGTTGGCCAAGGCCCTTGAGCTGCAAATCGATACATTTATACCTGGATATCAGATCCATGACCTTCCTTAAGGCCTCCTGGGAGATGATGTGAAGTTGGGTCTATGAGGTGCCAAATTCATCCTTGAGTAAAGTGGTCATTCTGCCAGTTCTTAAAGAGATAATGATCTGTCCCTTCTTCAAGAAATCATCCCTATATCCAATAGTATTAGACAATGTTTTTTTAATGTCAGTTACTTTTTTTAGGGAAGGCTGTTCAGAATTTAGTTAAAGCTTTAGGGAGCCTAGGGAGAAACTGATTATGTAGACCTTTTCAGTTGGTTTTCATATTGCTCAATCTAAGACCCAGGGAATCACATGTAATTTATGGGATGTCATATTTAGAAAAAAAAAATGATCAAGCTAGCACTAGCAAGGCAGTAGTGCTGTCCAAAATGCAAACAGATTATGTTGACCCTTTTCATTCAGGTTTCAAATTGAGTTAAAATAGACAACACTGACCATTTTATGAATATCTGGCCAGATCAAAATGGGCAGGAGCATCCAGTCTGATCTTTCTTAATCTCCCAGTGGCTTTCAGCATCCTCAATCATGGTTTCCTCTGGACTGATTCCAGGGTTTGGGAGTGGGTTGGCACATATTGTGATAGTTCTTCTTCCTGCAGGGGCAATTGCAATCAATGTTGGCAGGACAGGAGAGATCTAGCCCTAGATTCTGGTTTGCAGGGTCTTACAAGGCTCCATATTTTCTCCATTCCTATTTAATATCTATATTAACTGCTGGGTGACAACGTCTATCAACATGGGATTAAGTATCATCTCAGCTATATATCTTTATCCCTAGTGAAATAAGATTGAGAAAGACTCTTGGCAAGCTCACTTTAGCGGATACAAGGGTTTACCTGGAGAAGAACAGGCAGTGAAGTTTCCTGAATCGGAAGATTTTTCAACTTTTGGTCTGGACAGAACTGGCACACAATTTGGCTAGCCTCTTGGATTTTTGGCTCCTGATAAAACAGCAAATGGCAGCCATGGCAAGAAAAGCCTTTGCGCAAATCCTTGTAAATTTAATAAAAGCCCTGGTGGCACAGTGATTAGAATGCAGTATTGCAGTCCAACTCTGCCCAGTCTGGAGGTCAATCCTGACGAGGCTCAAGGTTGTCTCATCCTTCAGATGTTGGTTAAATGAGGACCCAGATTGTTGGGGAAAATATTCTGTGTAAAGTGCTCAGAGAGGGCTGTAAAGCAGTGTGTGGCAGTATGTAAGTGCTAAGTGCAAGTACAATTGCTAAATTGATTGTGCCCATTCCTGGATCAGGAGACTCTTCTCACAGTCATTCATGCCTTTGCTTATCTCCCAACTGAACTCTTACAATATATTGTACATGGTACTGTCATGGAACACCAATCAGAAGCTTAACTGAACCACACAATGTGGTGATATGGATCACTAAGAGCACATCTTGGTACATCAATGTAATATCCTTGTTTTATGAATTGTACTCAGTAAGCTGAGTACAATTCAGGCTGCTGAATTCCATCTATACAATCCTCCATATCCCAGGGCCAGGCTATTTGTGGAACTGCCTTTTTCCAATTGTTTCTGACTATCCCACAAAATCCGAAAAGTTAAGCATGGTCTGGATTCTCTCTATAAAACAAAGTCATCTTGTGAGACTCAGGAGGCTCTTCTCTGTTGTAGCACTTGCCCTCTGGAACAGCATAACCCGTGAAATTTAGATGGCCCCACCTGCTGGCTTTCCTTGAAGATCTGATTTTTCTCTTGGGTAATGGGGCAGAGTGGTGGATAAATCATCTGTACTAGGTAGAAACTGAACGAATGTGGGCTCGCCTCAGTTACATTATCCTTTTGTTGTGATTTGTTTTCTGTATTAGTGCTGATAAGATTTTCAACTTGTGTTAGCCACACAGAGATACAATTTGCAAGTTAGGCTTTAATACATTAAAAAATAAATTGATCCAAAAAATAAACAAGTAATGCTGGCTGATAAGAATTTCCATGATGAATCAATCATATGTATATGTAGGGAGAGTGCATCAAGAACTAATGGAATTCCCATAAGAAAAGCCAGCTAGGCACAAAAACCTCAAATTATTGTTCAGGTCTCTTGAGGATAGGACAAATTTCAAGAGTGAGAAAACAGTCTCTATTCTCTTCATCTTGTGCATACTTCTTTAAAAAAAGTTGTACTGGAGTTCACTATTCTGCTTTGCTTGTTCTTTTCATGTTCCATTCCCTCATATTACAGTCATTTCTTTTTACTTTTATCCAAAGCAACTGCAGCAGTGAAGAGGATAACTTTGCTAGATTTGCAATTACCGGCACTGCATTTAATTAAGATGTTTATTCAACAGCATACTACAACTTTAATTTGGAATCCATCACTTCTCCAAAAAGAATGAAGTTTTTGTAAGAATTCAACAATAACCTAAAAGCACATGACTGATTGCTGATGGCCCACCAAATAAGAATAACATGTTTTGAAAGTGGTATCTAGGACTTCTATTCAATATCTTGGTTGGTTGCTGACTTTAAGGTTCTATCTAATGACATTGTGGGAATAAGTCATTTAAGGTTTGGGGTCTAGTTATCACTATGACATGGATGACATCCAACTTTTCATATCATTCTATACCATCACAAAAACATAGTATATCTTGGCATACTATTCCTATATGTAGCCATTATTAGTGAAAGGTATGAATGAACTAGCTCAGAAACAGGATTGTATTAGTACTAAAGGTGCTCCCACCTCTGTTTTATTCTGTTGTCTCTTGCTAGACAAAGTATAAATATCCAGCTCATTTTAATCTCATCAAACAGATCCAAATCAATTCTGTAGCCTGAAAGACTTTTTAGAATCTGCACAGGTCAAAATGCTTATAGGGCTCTATATTTCTTCTGGAAACATATTTTTAATTAAACAATAAGAAAAAATATGAAAATCTTTTAGAATGCTAAGATTCAGCAGTTACCTAAACTAAGTAATTAAATATCTGTTGTTTTTGAGTTCCTCCCTAAGAACTCAAGAACTTTAACCTGAGCATTTTTGCATATCCCTGCAAAGTGAAAGTTAATACTCCCTATCTCCTCAACCCAAATCACTTACCCATGCTTTTCAGAGAACATCCAGTACCTTGATATGAAGCAAACATTTTATTTTTTTGTCAATAAAATTCATTTTCAAGTAACTACATTTAAGATGGCAACTACTTAATCTAGATTTAACAACGATGTATTAATTTTAGAGGATTTAGTGCCACTTGAAGAAACATTAATCTTTGTTTCAATGTTGCTCATATCTAAATTGAAGATCACCTGGATCTGGCTTGTACACATCTAGATGCTAAAAGGATTTGCAAATCTGACTACATTAGAAGCACAATGTAAGATCTTGTCTGAAATTCAGAAACATGAATTACGACCATTGACAGGTCATCAATTGAGCATGTCAAACTTCATATTTTACCTTTCCTTATCAAATTTCAACTTGTCTATTCATTTAACTGTTTCTGTTTTTTTATTGGTACCAATCCCTGACTTGTTTCTATAACAACACTAAATTGTAAAAATATCAGCAAAACAGTATCTGCCACATTATGGTAATCAATGTTGCTTTGGTCAACACATTACTTTCAATGTATTTAGGAAACAAATAGTGCATTCTCAAGTTACTGTAAGAAATAACTTCATTTGGATAGCCAAGGTGTTGCCTATCAATCCAGAACTACAAAGGTTTAAAATTACACACCACAAATGAAGTTTAGGGCTTCCTTTTGCAAGTTTCATTATAGTTTCTCCTCTAAGGAATAGACTACTGAATATGATCACACCAACCCATTAATAATAAAACAGAGCAGCAGCTCTGGAAGTGGAGTTGTAACATTTTGTGCAAGAAAGCTTTATTGTATCTTATCTTTAAGGCTCTCTCACATTTCTTGGGCCTAAGCTACGGCTTGCTTCAGAGCAAAGTTTAATTCTTGGTAAGATGAGCACAAAGTCACTGTCACATATGTAATTGTCTAATACATTCATTTTAATAGCAACTTCCCTGTAACAAGAACATACTTTTTCTGGGAGTTCTAAACAGAGGAGATCCAGCAGATTTCACGCTTTGCAAAACTACTGGGCAATAGAAAAAAAGCCAACAGTGGTAAATATTAAGCCTGTAACAGTGTAATGCCTTTTCCAGCCTCCCTTATTCTTTGAGCAATATACAGTGAAACAGCTCAGTGCAACAGAGAATTTGTGAAGATTGGCCTATCCAGAGCTGCCATATCCTGAGACTGCATTTAATTTGTGGTGGCAATGAAATGACGTTTTGCAGAGGCACTAGTGGAAAAGGCTACAAAACCTGGGAGATGGAAGTGATGAGCTTGTTCTCATAATCTATTGTATGGCCCAACCTTAATTCTATTTCTGTCACAGTTTATGAGAGATTCTCTACATTTTAAAATGTCAACAGCAAACCTCAAAATTAAATCATTATGTTTTAAGAAGTAGCCAAAATCTTGTAAGATCGTTAACATTAACATTTCACCATCTCATGTAAATTGTTTTCTATGAGTAACTTTATTGGATTTAAAAACAAATACAGGAATAAAAGATAAAGCAAGAAGAAAAAGAACTGAAAAAAGGGATGAAAAGGATAAAAGTACAAAAATTTTTAAAAAATCAAAAATTTAAATAATGACTTGCAACTGTGTTACAGATATAGGTATATATCAAATTCCTACTCTTATTTTTATACTCCCATATATGAAGTTAATGTAGAAAAAATTGACAAGATCATATTGAAGAATGCAGTTAATCAAATTCCCTGTAAAATATCGTAAATAAAATACCTACTGTCATGAATATGAAGGTTGCCTCCATTCTGTGTATGCATGTGAGGTGGGAAGGGTGATCTCTGCTTCCATCTTCTGAATTATGGACACCAATTCATGATCATGTGCATATCATGACAAAGAAGCCACAGGAATGATATTGATGTATTTAGAAAATAAAATGTCCAAATTAAGTGTTTAGAAAACATTTAGAATCAGTAACAGATTCTACCGCAGTAAAAAATAATTACCTACCTCATGTCTTTTTTTGCTGCTGTTTATCATAACAGCTTGCAGAGGGCACTGTTTTACTGTTTTAAAAGATTGGTCTGAAAAAATAAAGAAATTCAAAGGAGTGGGATGCCTAACCACAAACGTTTTTGTACAGTATGCCCAATTTCTCAGTAAATAGTTTATCTGTAACAGGGCTGAGCATGTAGCAAACAGGAGTTCATAACAGGAGAAGAGAGGGGGGAAGGAGGGAGGGAGGGAAGAAGGAACGAAGGAAGGATGTACAATCTTGTAAGCTTCAAATTTTGGGGTCAGATCTGAGAGTCAGATGTATTCTGAGAGTCAGATGAATTCTGAGAAGAATTCATTGCTTGGTGCCAAGTTAGGATTATCTTGTATAATCTTGAATTATCTTGTATAAAAACACCACCACCACTCTGGAAAGATATATGTTTTAATGAAGAGATTGTGCCATGACAGCAAGATGGCATACAGACCTGGAAAGAAGAGAAGGAAGAAAGTTGAAGGAAGTGGTTGGGAACAAGGCTGTGCTACCTTCTTTAATAATAAATAAGTAATTATGGATATTTTAGATCTTCTTAAATTCCTGGCTGAATGAGCATTCAAAGTTTAAAAACCAGCTTGTCTATGAAATGCCAAATGTATTGTAACTCTATGCCAACTCCACTGATTCCTTTTGAAAGGTGTACCAATCTGTATTAGGGCCACAGTTGCATTATAAGAAAGGATGAAAATTCCTATGGCTTTCAGAAAATAGGTGGTGACCACCAGGGTCCCAAGATCTGGGTTCTGGCTTACTGATAGCCAAACTCAAAAGGGAACTGAAGCCAAAGCTAGAAATATTGGGGGCAATATGCTGACTCTGTAAAGTGCTTAGAGAAGGCTGTAAAGCACTATGAAGTGGTATATAAGTCTAAATGATATTGCTATTGCTAATATCAGAACCAGGTTTTAAAACAAAAGAAGAAAGCCGCTATTTCCTATTTGAAGTCCTAGATGACTCTAACCTTACAGTCCCCAATTGTAAAATATTTCTTCAATATGTACCATCTCCTTTAAAATTAAGCCTATAAATATCTTCCAATTGAAACAATGAAGTCATGGCAATTATTTCATATTGTTATGATATAATGTAATTTCTTAAATTAACTTTTGTTTCAAATTAAAATGGTACATTACAAGATTCTTTTGAATATTTGTTAATTATGTTTAAGTTCAAGTTTCCTTCAACAGCATGAGATAGTGGGAATGCCACTGCTATCTCAATTTCCCTTTCCCCAGCAATCCTGTGGAGTAGGTTGGGCTCAAAAAATGATGGACCCAAAGTCAGTGAGTGAGTTTCCCTGGCTTGTGATGAACTTATATCTCCCTGTTCCTAGTCCAACACCTTGGTCATCACACCACACTGGCTTTTTAAACTTGCTTGTTCATTAAAATTATTTTTTCCCAATCCTTATTCTGACAACTTGCAATATGCAATAGTAATTTCATATAATATCCAACAGTTTAATATTTCAGTCATTTTACTTTTCCTCCCTCCCTAGCTCCCTCCCTCCCCCTCTCTCTCCTGAATAAAGTTCTTCACTGTGAAGCTGATCATATTTCTACGGGAAAACTATTGAGAACCAATACTATTTACACATAAAGCTTGTAAATGTATTGTACAGACATTAAGCTACTCATGTTTGCTCGAAAATAAGACCCAGTCTTATATTTTTGGGGGTTCCAAAATAAGCACTAGGGCTTATTTTTTGGGAAAAATGATTTCAGGGGGATCAGCCGGGCAGAGTGCCGCCCCCCCCCCCCCCGGTGCACACACAAAAGATGGTGAGCGTGGGGGGGAGACATTGTTCAGCAGCAGGTGCAACCCACTGCCTCCTTGGTCGGTGCACTCTGGGGTTGCATAGCCCATGCAGCACAGGTGAGTTGATTATCTGTCCAAGCAGCAGACAGCAACAGAGGCAGAGGGGGGAGGCATGCAATCCAGATACGCCACGTGGGCCGAGGTCAAGTTGACCTGAAGCATACTTCCTGCTAGATAAACACTTTCTCAAGAACACAACTTCCTCAAGAACACAGGAACCACACAATTCCGTTCTCATGTTCCTTAAACTGTCAGCTAAATTATATAATCAGGTTATACAGAGTAAAATAAAGCCTTGACATGATTTTAAAATGGCGTAATTTAGGCTATATGGTTTTACAGGAATAATCCTAATTTCTTTATTCCTCACAGCGGGAAACCAAGAGACAGTGGGCCAGAGCAGGTGGGCGACCGCAAGAGGCGGGCATCTCGTCTTCGCATCTCTCAATTGCATCTCCACGCCTGCAGTCCGCGTGGAGCATCGGGATCACCTGCCTTCCCTCTCACACCCCTGCCTCCATCTGCTGCTGGTGCTGGTGCTGGTGTTGCCGCACAAAGACGAGCCTCCCACAGCCGCCAACCCACTCCGTCCCACTGTCTCTCAGCTTTCCCATGGCCCTCACAGCTTATCCAGATCGCATCTCTCCCCCCATCTCTGCCTGCTGCTTGGACAGGTAATCAACATGTTCTGCACAGGCTGCAGCTGCTGTCGCACACCATTGGTCCCCATGCACTCACTGCCTCCTGTGCTAGCCATGCCCCCTTCACTAGAGCTTATTTTTGGGGTAGGAATTATATTAGGCGCATACTTAAAAAATCAGGCTAGGGCTTATTTTCGAGGTAGGGCTTATTTTCGAAGAAACACGGTAAGTCATAAAGTGATTTGTTTAGGTTTGGCTTAATGAGTGAATCTAATCATTGTTGCTCATAAGCCATAGTTTAGTCTAGCATATTGTGAGAATTAGTTATGGTTCAATAAATCATAGTTAAACAAAATAGGATGGAGCAGTATGTGAAGTACAATGCTGAAAGATAAGGTCAATCTTAAAATAGGTGAAGCAAGCTGCTCCTTCTTTGGCCAATTCATGTTTTGCTTTTTCAATGATTAATCAAAAGGTAGAGCATTAATCACACCTTGATATGGCATTAAGTTTGTTATGACATAAAGTAGCAATCCATGTGAGCCACATGCAGTCCTCAAACTAATTTTGCCATCCTACGAGCCTCCTGGAATTGCACAATGAAAGAAATTGCATTAAATCCACAGGCAGACAGCAATGCCTCCTGCGTGATGGCAGCAGCTTGGGGATAATCCGGCCAGAAGCCAATTATCAACAGTCAGTAGACCTGCAAGATGTTGGCATTGTCACCTCCTGACCTCCTACCCCTGCGTAATTGCATATAGGAGCCTCTGATAAACTGAAGAGGCTGGACTTAGTATAGGCTCTTGTTCAGCAATCTCTAAAAGGCCTAATCGATATGTAGCCTGAGCCTGTAAAATACCTCAACTCCTGCTGGAAAAGAAAATTATACGCGTCAGAAACAGAGTAAAAAATTAGAAAGCACGTTCTTCTATTGTTCTTTATATTCGTAAGCAGAATATGAAAGCTGTTTTTCCTTGAACAATTGAATAATCAATCATTAACAATATGATACCTCAATTTAATATGCAAAATGTTTTGTCAAATGAGTTATTGCTATCTTATTTTACATAATAAACATTGGAGTAGGTGTCTTTTAACTATTCATGAAATTATGGAAATATGATCCATGAACAGAGACTCTAATTTGGGAGTCATTTCATTTTGTATATAAAACATAACCTATGGAAACCTTTGTTTATGTTTAGCAAGTTCAAACTTGTTTCAAGCACCCAGAAACTATTTGTTAATCTTTTAGTATCTGCAAATAAGCTCTGAATAAGGAACTGGTATGATAGAGAACTGCCTAGGTACAGAATGAAATTCAGTCTTATCTCATAGTTATTCCAAAGTAAGCAGGAATAGAACTGTGCTGCTAAATAGCGTTTTTAGTATAATTTTCCCCAATCCTTTCATAAAATAATATATCCATTACAGTTTAAAGAGAAATAATCTGAAAAACAAACAATGACTTGCTAAGTGCTATAAATGAAACACTTAAAAGTATTTTCACACAACAAACATGAGTTTCAGATAATGACCTGATAAAACTGAGAAGAAAGTGTAACATCAACAGCTGAGACTATAAATTAGCATGTGCATTCTGTACTTATACTTCACGTTTCATTCAGATTATTGTATTTCTTCAGAAATAACCTGAATACTATTATCACCACTGAAACAAAACCTCATTTTATACAGATGCACTCTGAACTATTAAAATATAAGAAATAAAATATATTTAACTACCAACTGGAAGGAATATTTATAACTTTAACAAAATAACAGTGTTGTTAGAAACCTTGGAAATCTTCTAGTCCAGGGGTCTGCAACCTTAAACACTTGAAGAGCCATTTGGACCCATTTCCCACAGAAAACACCGAGAGTCACAAAACCTGGGTGGGTATGGGCAACTCGACGTCACTCACTCCCACCCAGTCACATGATCCCCTACTCATACCTACCCAGCTGATCATTAGGGGAGAGAACAGTTATTTAAAAACACTGGGAACAGGGATGAAATGCTCCCGGTTCGGACCGGATCCTCTGATCCGGTAGCAATGGAGGCGGGTGGTTCGGAGAACTGGTAGCAAAAATCCCTGCCCCTCCCCCATTGCCCAGCTGAGCCGCACAATCATGAGGCTTTTTTTTAATTTTTAAAATTATTTTTTCTACAATCTCTTTGGCCGAAAAAATGCTTTTAAAAGAAAAAAAAAAGCCTCTGATGATCACGCGGCTCAGCTGAGATCATCAGAGGCTTTAAAAAAAAAGAAAGCCTCTGCCAATCAGGCAAATCAGTTGGGATCGTCAGAGGCTTAAAAAAAAAGAAAGAAAGCCTCTGCCAATTCTATAGCAGGGGTTCAATTTCATTGAGGGCCGCATCAGAGTTGTGTTTGACCTCGGGGTGGGGGGGGGGCAAGTCGGTGTGACCAGGGTGGGCATGACCAGCTTGACGTCACTCGTGTCAGGGGCACCTGAGTGTTCTGCCAGAGAAAATGGGCTCCCGAGCTTCGTTTTCGCTGGCAGAGGCACAGCAGGCCGGTCCTTTGCTGTTTCCAAGGCGGCCCGTGGGCCAGATCTAAGCACCCCACGGGCTGGATCTGGCCCCCGGGTTTTGAGTTTGACACCCTTGTTCTATAGGGAAAAAATATATTTTCTAACACCATGCAACTATAACCAGGTATTTTAAAGAATAGTCCCAGGCATTTCTACTGAGAAGTAAATTCCATTAATTTCAATGACTTTCTCCAAGGATAGTGATTACAAGATGGCAGCCAAAGTAATTGTGTATAGATAAGTAAAAGCAGAATTGCAAAAACACATTCTGCATAATTTGTGGAATAGATTAACTTCTGAGCATGTAATCAAGGAAAAGGCTTTTGCTTTTCTCCTCTGTGAGCACCAACAAATATATATCCTTAGCTTCTGTATGCTTCCTCTGCAGTAAGTGAATGGCAACAAGGTTCTGTTTCTACTCAAAGAATAAATTGGAAAACTGATATTCACAACACTGTCTCTTTCCATACAGTGTTGGAAAAAGCACTAAATTGGCTTAAGTACTGTCAAGTATATGCTTTTATGTCTGAGACTACCATAACTGTATTCATGCCTAGCAAAAAAACTTACCTTAACAACAAGGAAAATCTTATGTTCTTCTTTTAGAAAATTGTTGTTCTCTTCTGAATTGTCGTTGAAGGGAAATCTGACAGTATTTCTTAAAGTTTTGAAAATATCCTCCATAATCATTGCGCTTTCAAATGCTCTGTCCACTCTCTCTTTGTATTGATTATCTTCAAAACCATCTTGCAGAGAATCTGTTTCTTCCCCCCTGTCAGAACCATGTTGGGAAGAAAAAGAGTTTTGCTGGCTAATTTCTTTACTATTCTCACATCTAATGTCCATGTTGTCTAGCATGGCAATTAAAGGAGGAGAGGGTGAATCTCCGTTGCTCTGACTAGAGACTTGTTCACATTTTTCTTCCTCTAAATTTGGATTTTCATAAAACCTAGCTTCCTCTGTTTTTTCATGTACATTGGTAAGCTCCCCATTTTCCATGACAGACAATTCAATGAATTATCTGTTCCTCTGGAAATTCAAATCAAGCTGCCGATGGTGATAGATAAAAACCCTACTTAAGAGCAAGCAGTGCTTGTGATATGCTTTCTGAACACATTGTTACACCTGAGAAGTTTCCAACAATCATTTACAAGAGCTTTAAATCAACAAACTGCATATCCACTGAAGACTGACTACTTTTTAACCCTTGCACAGTTCGAAGTGTGAGCACTTGTTCTTCAAAATAACTTTGACTCACATATTCTCAGCAGATATTGTAGATAAAATATTTTCCTTAGTTCTCATCTGTTTTTCTAATGGCAAACCTGTGGACCTCCCCCCCCCCCCAAGGATCACCATTTCTTCTCAAAAAGCACTTTAGAACAATAATTTAGATAATGGATACAAAAGTGTGGTGAACAGTCTGAAAAGATTTTTCTAGTTTTGCCAAGGGCTCAGTATAGTAGGGCTCAGTCTTCACAAAACTTGAGGAAAGCAGATACAACTTATGAAATAATGATTCATATTTAGCCATCAAAATAATTTCCTATGAATTTAAGATCTATCTTCAGAAATAATTTTCACTGTATAACTTTTGGGGAGATCACCAATACAAAAACGAAGTTTTTTAAGTTTCTACTTTTACATACATACACACATATACACACACACCCCTTTGTCACTATCCATTTGAGAGAACAAAATCAAGTACCACGTACACTGGCTTGGATGAAGAACCTTCTGCTTACAAAGGGTGTCATTCATTGCTAGGGGCAGAGTCACTAATTTCCTAATATGTTATAGTATATTTCTGATATACAAACTTCACTAGCAAAAAACTGGGTTGGCCATTATTTATTATCTATGTGCCTCCAACAGCTATGAAATGTAAGAATTTGAGGGACTAAAATCCGTTAATAGCGCCGTTTCAATGTAGAAAAGTTAGCAGCACCTTTTCAATTGGGAAAAAGACTCCAGAGAACATAGGCCTTTTTTTTGCCCCATTCCAAGGAAATGCAATCAGGAGTCTTACAATATTATTGTCTGACAGTAGCACATGATATTCCAGAAAAGCCACTGTAAAGATAGTATCATTTCCCTTGTTGTGCATCCTCAGCCAACCGTTTAATCTGCATGCATGCCAAATATCAAGATGTAATTAAAATGTACAAATTGGAGTTAGCTTTAAATTGGGCTCCTTAATTGGGAAATTAGTAACCAGAGCAAAGTACTATAATAAAATCTACATGTATTCTGTATACGCCACTACAGCTGATAGTTATAGAAGATTTTCATAGTACAGAGAAAAGTAATTAAGAGTTTAGGCAGAGGAAGAATGGGCAGATTTAGTTAAAGAAATGAGGTGACACAAGGTACTGGACAAAGTCACAAATAGTGTGGTTTTTAACTAGATAAAGAAACTAAATGAAAAAAACATAATTTATAGGGTTCTGATATACCAATTTTTGCAGTTAACAATGAGAAGAAACCAAGAAGAATGGAAAGGCAAACAGATAAATTTAATATTGTTTCAAAGCAAAAAGCATAAGAGATTTTTCTGCAAAATCTATCTGGGAGTTTATGGTGTGACTCACAGTTACAAAGTTTTCCTAAGAATTATAGAATGGATTAAAGTACAATTCTGATAAAGGTACAGGAAGGTGATAAAAAAGGGGATCAAAGTGCCTTAATATAAACATAATACAAAAGGGGGAAGTGGAAGTTTAGGATAAGAGCAGAAATTGTTAGAAAAGGATCCTGAATTCAGGGGAATGGGTGAACTGAACTGTAACTGCAACAGATTGTTAAATCATGAAAGGCTATCCTCAGTGTTAGTATACTAGCCATGAGTGACTGAAAAATGCAGGAGAAAATTTGTACTAATTCTTGTATAGGAAAAGCTTAGCATAAATGAATGAATGTTAAATATGTTTAAAGATGATGGCATCACTCTTGACATATTCCTTTGCCAAGACTAGTTTAAATGCGCTTAAGTGTGAGGTGTTGATTATGAGTTAATGAAGAGAATAGGTTTACTAAGAAAGTAAAATACTTAGGGATTCACCTGACAGCAAGATGTGTAACTATTAAGGAAGGTATTATAAACTGCTGCAACAAATTAAAGCAGATTTGGAGAAATGGAGCAATTATCATTGATAGGAAGAATAGCTACAATAAAAATTAATATATTACCGAAACTACTTCAATTCACCTATTTCAAACAATTCTGTTAAAATTGGGGAAAAAATACTTCAATAAAGTATTGAGGAACTCAATAAAGTAATATTAAGATATATCTGGCAAGGAAAAAAAAAACAAGAATAAGCTTTAAAATGCTGCAGGATTCAAGTCTACAGAATTGGGAATTGTATTATGAGGCTGCGGTACTCACATGGGTTAAAGCAATGGTGAAATCCAATTTTTTTTACTACCGGTTCTGTGGGCGTGGCTTGGTGGGCATGGTGTGGCTTGGTGGGCATGGCTTGGTGGGCATGGCAGGGGAAGGATACTGCTATATCTCCATTCCCCCCTCACTCCAGGGGAAGGATACTGCAATATCTCCATTCCCTCCCCACTCCAGGGGAAGGATACTGCAATATCTCATTTCCTCCCCACTCCTGGGGGAAGGATATTGCAAAATCTCCATTCCCACCCCACTCTGGGGCCAGCCAGAGGTGGCATTTGCCAGTTCTCCAAACTACTCAAAATTTCCGCTACTGTTCCTCCAGAACCTGTCAGAATCTGCTGGATTTCACCCCTGGGTTAAAGAATGGATTGTATTGAGGCATACAAGACTATTGACTTTGGAGGGGCATGATTTGCAATTGGGCTGGCATGTCTTCTTGTGGTATGGGAAAAATAAAATACATGGTTACTTTCAAAGACATATTAGGAATGTATTATTGTTAGTGTGTGAGAAGATTAGAGAACAACATTACTTGAGGATACACGTTTGGTTTCAACAATGGAAGCACTGATTCACCCAAATGTTCCAACAATATTGGAAAATATTGTTAGGTACAAAGATATTTTGAATGAAAAGGGGGAGTTCAAAACTAAACAAGAATTAAGCGATCAAGGGATGATATGGCATGGTATTCACAAGTGCAGATACATTCTAGATATGAGAAAGATGTTAAATTATATGGTTTTTATAATGAACTAACAGAATTAGACAAGATATTAACAGGGACAGAAGAAAAGCTGATATAGAAAACATACAGGTACTTATTAGGCACGAAATTGGAAGAAGAACAAATGAAGGAGACAATGATAATAAGGGCAAAAAACTTTGGTTATACAATAGAGTTAGATAAATGGCAGAAACTGTGAGATCGGAACTATAAATTAACAATGTCATACAAAGAAAATTTATATAAGATGTTTTATAGATGGCATTTTGCATATTATGATTATTATGTTTAATATTATCATTTTAATATTATAGAATTAATGTTAATGTAATGAATATTGTTGTAAATCTTGATTAAATCTTGACGACACACTGTTTAATTGAAGATAGAATTATATTAAAAAATAAAAAATGTATTAAAAAACCCAAATTGTTAAATCATGAAAGGCTATCCTCAGTGCTAGTATACTAGCCATGAGTGACTGAAAAATGCAGAAGAAAATTTGTACTAATTCTTCTATAGGATACTAAGCTTAGCATAAATGAATGAGTGTTAAATATGTTTAAAGATGATGGCATCACTCTTGACATATTCCTTTGCCAAGACTAGTTTAAATGCGCTTACGTGTGAGGTGTTGATTGTGATAGGAATAGACAAAGGATAAGCAATAATCACCCACCAGATAGTTGAAGACAGATGTGACTGAAGACAAAATAAGCATCAGTGAGGGAAGGTACAAATCATAGTTCAGTAACACAGGCTGGGAGAGGCTGGCAACCACAGAGGCTGGTACAGAGGACTGTTTTCAAAATAATAGAACATAATGGACAACCTAGTGATCTCAGACGTGCACATATACACAGAGAAACGTTACGCTCTTCAGTTCAACTCTCTATAGGATTAAACTTTTCCTGCCCATGGAAGACATAGCACAACCATACAGAAAATGAAAGGGGAAAAAACCTAGGGCACCAAAAGGAAAAGATTTATAAGTCATATGTTAGCTCTCTGGATCAAGAATCTAAAAGTCCAACTAGCACATATGACACTGGAGAAACTTTTCTCTATCCAGAACCCTGCCAGAGAAAAATGATGTCCTCTTCTGTCTCATGGCATGATAAACTTTGGTCTTATTTTTACATTTAGCATACTGGACGGTAGACTAGAAAATTATAGATTTTGGCTGGATAGCAAAGAAACCAGATAAGGCAATGGCAAACAAACTATGTTACATACTATATTTGACCAGCAGATGGAGATGTACCAGTACATTTGGATGTCTGTTGGTCTCAGTATCAGATTGTTAGTCTGTAAACTGTTATGCAACTATGCCACCAGTCAACTTCATCTGACAGCTAGTTCTGTTATAAAATAATGTTGCTTTTCTGATTTTATTTATTTATTTGCATTGGTGGAAACTTCCCACTTCAGTTTCTCACCACCTTCACTGTTTCATAGTTGACAAGTTCTCCCTGGTTACCTAGCCCATAATTTGATGCCTTGCACATAGTTCATGTTTCAGTGGATTTGATCCTCGGCCAATGTTTTATCTTTAGCTGTAAAGGATACTGCAAAATCTCCATTCCCACCCCACTCCAGGGGAAGGTTACTGCAAAATTCCCATTCCTTCCCCACTCTGGGGCCAGCCAGAGGTGGTATTTGTCAATTCTTCAAACTACTCAAATTTTCCATTACCGGTTCTCCAGAGCCTGTCAGAACCTGCTGGATTTCACCCCTGGTCAGTACTAAAATAAACAAGTCACTAAAAGCACAGTGGCTAGACACTATCAAAGGAGACACTAGACAGAGCATAAAACAAGTAAAGTAAGCTATACAAGATTGAAATATCTGGAAGGAATTGGTCCATAGAAGTGCCCAGAATCAGACACGATTGAACGGATAGCATCATCATCATGCCCTTCTCCCTGACCTTTTAAAACATCAACCAGATGAGCATATCAGATTAGCAGAGTTGGAAGGGACCTTGTACATCATCTACCCCCCACCCCCCACCCAAGCAGAACACCCTACACCCGTGATGGCGAATCTATGGCACGCGTATCAGAGGTGGCATGTAGAACCCTCTCTGTGGGCACGCGTGGCATCGCCAGCAGCTCCTCTGGGTTCGGTTGCTCGCATGAGCGCCAGCCAGCTGGTCTGGTGCACATGCGCACCAACCAGCTGCTCTTCCAGGTTCCAGTGCATGCATGCATGCTGGCCAGCTGGTCTGCCGGCGTGCATGCGCATGGCAGAACCCAAAAGACAGCAGCTGGCTGGTGCACATGTGCACAATGGAAACCACGTGCATGCGATGCGCACCGGCCAGCTACTCTCTTCCGGGTTCCAGCACTCTGACGTGTGTGTGCTTATTTTGGCACTTGGTGCCAAAAAGGTTAACCATCACTGCCCTACACCATTTCTGACAGATAGCAGTCCAGTCTCTTCTTGAAAGCCTCTAGTGATGAAGTTCCCACAACTTCCAAAGGCAAGCTGTTCCATTGGTTGATTGTTCTCCTGTCAGAAAATTTTGCCTTATTTCATGCCAGCATGCAACTCTTCCAGATATTGTGAAGAAACTGAACAATGATTATTGTGTAGTATAATGGTGAAGATGTTGGACCAAGAGCTAAGAGACCTGGCTTTCTAGTCTATCCTCAACCATAGAAGCTCACTAAGTGACTTTGGATCAATCATTTTCCCTCTTCATAATCTAATTCACTTAACGGGGTGAGCTCCCGTTAAGTCCCAGCTTCTGCCAACCTAGCAGTTTGAAAGCAGGTAAAAAATGCAAGTAGAAAAATAGGGACCATCTTTGGTGGGAAGGTAACAGTGTTCCGTGCGCCTTTGCCGTTTAGTCATGCCAGCCACATGACCACGGAGACATCTTTGGACAGCGCTGGCTCTTCGGCTTTGAAACAGAGATGAGCACCGACCCCTAGAGTCGGGAATGACTAGCACATATGTGCGAGGGGAACCTTTATCTTTAATCTACTTCACTAGATTGCTATTGTGCTGCACACTTATGAGAGAAATGCTATGTACACTATCTTCAGAAAAAAATGTAGACTATAACTCTAGTAAACAATATTACGATATCTGATCTAAATTATCATTTAAGAATAAATTAATATTAAAATAGCAAAATATTAAGTTTAAATTAAAAAATAAAATAAAAAGACAAGCAAAAGCCAAATGACTGATTTTTGCCCATGCTGAAGAATTATAACTACCTGCATATACCTCTGATGTATGAAGCACCGTCCATGGTTTGTAAAGTTGAAGGAAGCCAAGGCCAGAAGCCAAGAAGGCAACAGAGCGTCTGGCTGCAATACTTTGGGGAAAACAAGTTGGACAACTATCAACCAAACAACAAAGATTGAGCATCATTTTTGGGAATTTCAGATTGGGCTGACTTATGAATTTGATTGTTAGCACTTACAAATACTTCTATGATGCTGTAATCATTGATTAAAGCACTACTTTGTAGACACATATACAAGTCATTACAATATGCTTCTTAAAAGAAGACTGAATAAATACTAGCAAAATAAGAGAAACTGTACATGGGAACAAGACTACTTTGAACGGAGGAGGTACATAAACATTTTTGCCTGTCTTATGCTTGACTCATATTCAAAAATTAGTATAGTGGCCTAATCCTTCTAGCTGTATTTTCCTATATAATTCTCAACTTCATGATATTTTTCAGTGAGACAGATAGCATTAAAACATCTATATACTCTATCTACTCCAATTTTGGACCCAGACATAATACAGGTAAGTCCTCGATTTACAGCCATTCATTTAGTGACTGTTCAAAATTATAATGTCCCTGAAAAAAGTGACTTATTTTACTGAACTATGTTTTTCATACTTGCAATCATTGCAATGTCCTTGTGGTCATGTGATCAAAATTCAGGTGTCTGGCAACCAACTCATATTTATGACAGTTGCAGTGTCCTGGAGTCATATTTGGCAACCTTCTGACAAGCAAAGTCAATGAGAAAGTCAGATTCACTTAACCACGTTACTAACTTAACTATAGTGATTCGCTTAACTGTGGCAGAAAGACATGGGGCAAAACTTACTTAGCAACTGTCTCACTTAACAACAGAAATTTTGGGCTCCATTGTGGTCATAAATATATGTACATTTATATAAATGGCACAATGGAACTCAGTTATTTTCACTGCCATGGGATGCCAAAGTGATGTTTTCACTGCTACGGGTTTCCTACTGATTTTGCAACTGAGTAAATTTACTTTAATAGCACATTTAAAGTGTGTTCAAGCAGATTCCTTGTTGATACTACTAAGAGATGACCACCTGATAAAGGTGAGGAACCTGCAGATATTTTGAACCTATAATTCTCCACAACCTATCCTTCTCTTTCCCAGGTTCTGAGAATTCCAAAACCACTTAATAAACGTAACCCCCTCGGGTGATCTCCTTGTCCTTTAATTTTAAAGAGAAATAGCAGCAGAAGTTGATTCATGAAAAAAGGATATTTCATCTGGAAAGCCTAGGTACTGAGGGGGAGACTAGCTCCTGATGAAAAGTTTGTTAGTACAAATTGGGGTCTGCCTTATCTCCTTTGTGAACCCTAAACCACCTTTCTCCTTACAATTTATTCCCCTTCAGACCTCATTTTAATAAACATGTATGCTGTTATCTTGTCCAATCAACTTTCCTCTTTCAGATTTCTTTGTTATCTATAAAAAGGGATGTAAGCTAAAGATCAGGGTTCCCTCTTTGAATGAGGAATCCCTTTTGTCTGACTATTCTGATAAATTGTAATAAAATGATTTCCCTGTCTCGGTTTGTCTCATTGGAAAATATGCACACTGAGGCACGAGCCTGAAAAAGCCATATTTAGCCATTAGTACTCGGAAGGATTGCTGCAGACTGATTGCATTCTTGCATTGTTCGAACAGGAGCTCAGTTCTCTCAGGCAGCTGTGTTCCTTGCAGCTAATTTCAACACTACAGAAGAAACTTTCAACCATCTTGGTATTGGGGAAGAGGATGGCTTCTTTTATCTAAGCTGGAAATTTAAATACTAAAATGGAAAAGATAGTGGAATTGGTTTTGTAAAAATTACTGAGGAAGTTTAAGTGCAACTACTGCTTCCTAAATAAGAAAAGAGTTAATTATAAGGGTGGAGAATTAACTAAGTTTACAAGAGATTTTGACATATTGTCCTGAAGGGGCCCATATAGTTGATAATATTTGACTTCAGCATTAAGAACTACCCTAATTAACAACTTCTAATCTCTATCCCATCATGAATCTTCCAGATTTTGCCATAATTAATCTATAAATGACATTTTTTTTTCTTTCATGGACCAGAAGTTCTCTTCCTACTATGTATCAGCAGTAGGAAAACTTGTCTATTAACTACAGCAGAAAAAAAAAGTTCTAGCTTTGGAGTTGGGGAGGCAAATAATTTCTTGCAGAGCTAAGAATCGAACTGAGCAAATTAAACAATTTAGTTATCTGAGGGAAATTCAATTTATTAGCTTGAATTCCTGATTGCCACAAATAAATGCTATAAAGAAAATATATCAAAAAACAGATGGATTAAGTACTGGATTAACAGTGGAGGTGATAAGTGGAACTTATGCTTAAATTGATTGTGAGCAAATTTTTGCAATATGTATTGTTTGGGATAGTGGTTTGGGGAACAGTGATTGCCAATGAATTATTAAACTTCTTACAAAATTGCATTTTGAGAAGTATTACAGGAGTCTTGTGTCCAAGGAGATGGTGCTAGACTTCTGGAAGAATAGAGAGGAACCTGTCCCATTTTACATCAAGGTGGCTCAGCAGACTGATAGCATTGTGATTAACACCAGCTGTCTGCAATTACTGTAAGTTCGAATCTCACCAGGCTCAAGGTTGACTCAGCCTTCCATCCTTTCTAAGGTAGGTAAATTGAGGACCCGGTTTGTGGGGGCAACAAGCTGACTTTGTATAAATATACGAAAGTATGAAGGCTATTGCTTTACGCATTGTAAGCCGCCCTGAGTCTCCGGAGAAGGGCGGCATATAAATCAAATTTTTAAAAAAGGGAGGGGGGCTTGTGTGGAGAGAGTCCCCTCTTTCTACTTCCTGTGAGTCCATCTTAGTGAAGATCTCAACTGGAAAAAGAATACGATCCAGGTGGTCAGGAAGGCGCAACAGAGACTCCATTTCCTCAGGATCTTGCGGAAAAACAAGGTGGAACAACGACCTCCTGACGCTACAATGCCACTATGCCAGGGGTGGGCAACTATGGCCCTTTTATGACTTGTGGACTTCAACTCCCAGAATTCCTGAGCCAGCCATGTTAGCTTAGGAATTCTGGGAATTGAAGTCCACAAGTCATAAAAGGGCCATATTTGCCCACCCTTGAACTACGCCATCCCAACTCGTGGGCTCGCATTGCTTTTTCCTTATTGTCTGTCCCGCCTCTTTCTCTAAGCGCCGCCCCCGCCAATAGTTCCGTCCTTCGCTACTCCCAAAACCCCACCCGCCGTGCACCTGCTTCTCCGACTCAAACGGCGCGACCGCTTCACTAAAGTACCGCCAAGTGACCAATCAGAGCTCGAAAAAAAAGAATCTTCAGAGTAAGCCAAGGGCGGCCCGTTCTTTCCGTCGCCGTCGGCGCTGACTGTGCTAAACCCGCCGGCCGTTGCTGGTTCGCGGCGGCTATTTAACTGCGCATGCGCCTGTGGTAGGAGAGCGTTTGAGCTGCTTATTACGAGTGAGTAGGAACGAGGGACGGCGGGGCACTTCCTTCCCTCGCGGCAGTATTTGCCTCTTGCCCCGTGGAGGATGTGGGATATTGCCTTCGGGTAAGAGGAGAGCTTCAAGGAGCTCAGATCCCCCTCGTTTTTGCTGTTCGTTATCTGGGGGGGGGGGGGGCGGCGACCGTGACCTCCTCCTGCCCCCCCCATCCTCCTCCTCTCCGTGCCGTAGCAGGTGGAGTCCCTTCCTGGTTTGGACCGCTATAGATAAGGAGAGAGTTGCCACTGCACGCACTGGTGGAAAAATGAGGAAATTTTTTTAGGTTGGGTCCAAGTCGAAACGATTTGGTATTGAACACCTGAAATTTGTGTTCCGTCGGAGAGTCCATATTTTCATACCTCTCCAATTGGTGGGCATTACATGCTGAACTCTACCAAACACCAATGATTTTGTTGTTGTTGTTTTTGTTGTTCAGTGCCTCTTACTAATGTGGTTTGAAGGTGACACTGATCCGAGATGAAGAAAATACTGCGCCTGTGGTTTGGGCAGTATTTTGTTTATCTTGAGATGAATGCGAATTGTTGAAAATAGGTTTTTACTTTCATGTTGGGAATTTGGAGCCAGGTATAAGGCAAGTATAGAATAGTTTATTCTTGATATACTATTTTAAATTAGAAAGTAGAGTAAAATTTATGTAGGCAAAAAAATAAGAGTAAGAAGGAAAAAGTATTCCTATAAAACAAAACAATTTATTTTTAACTCTTCCTGTATAACATTTTTACTGCAATTTCCCTTTCATTATGTATTCTTAACCTAACTCCATAAACTACCTGCACTGGATTAAAGATGTAGTTCCATTATATTTATGAAAAATACAACTAGTTTTATAACTCCCATGCATTTTATAATATATGTCATGTTTTAATTTATCTAAAAGACAATGTTACTCTTATAGAAATTATTGAATGCTTTGTAAACAAGAATTGCACCCCACTTTTAAACATTTGGTAGCTAAATTTCTTATTGGGGGTGAAGATTCTCCAGTGTCACACAAGCCCTTCCCATATGATTGCCAGTGCTCTGATCAAAAGTGCCTTTTCAGAGACCCCACATCTAGCCAGATGGAATTGCTGTGTGTGGCTGACAGTCCATTTTTGTAAAGAATGGTAATAGAAAGCAAGCTGTAAATAATAAATTAGTTTACTATGCATTATCCACAAAGTTTATGCTAGACATCTGTGTTGTACATTTTCTGATTTGCAGGACCAAAAGAATATTCCCAAGCATGAGCAAATGGTCTTAAGAGAATAAAGATCCATAGTAGATCATTATCTGATTTCATAGCATATAATAGACAAATACACTGTCTGTACAAATAGCCATTTGTCACATTTTTAGTCTTCAAGGCAGCCTTTGATTCAGTTTCAAGAGTACACGTGGGATGAATTCAAGAATTCCACTTTTGATAAAAGATTGGTTTTGATAAGCTTTTTTGACAAAACAAACTTTTATTCAGCGTAAAATGCAGCCATTCCAGATAGTTCTCAAACCCAATTATAACTGCCATGGGGAATTATTTTGGCACCATGTTTGCTTAATTTTTATATAAATTCTCTTAGATTCACATGGGCTAAATCCAAATGACAAAAAGCATCTATTTGTTCAGTTCTGTGCTATTGCTATCACCGTTCTGTCACTGACCCAGGTAGGCCTCAGGATAGCCTTTAAATTTCCTGCCTGATACTGCATGTAGCTGCTTTTCACAATTGTTTTGATGGGATTTAAATATTGTATTTTTCAGTCTAAACTGGCAAATCGTTTTGATTCTGAAAACTTCTGAGAGGGTCCCAAGACCACACTTTAAGAAACTCTGGATTAGAATATAGAAGTTGACATTTGACTAACCTTTTTATTGTTCTCATAATTTGACTGTTTATAACCAGGATTTCTGTTCTGATTAAGACCATAATAAAGCCAGTGTTTATGCTTTTATATGACAGAATTCCAATTCATTTGGGGCATTCTTGCAAGATAGGGACTGGTGGGAGGGGGTTTAAAAAATTACTTTTAGGGGCAGGGGTGCTTTTGAGGGACCCAGTGGATCCTGGAGAATTCTGCATCCACTGTATCTCTGCGGATCCTAAGTGAGTGCATATTGTTAACCTCTGTTATAAAATATACAGTTAGTCTTCAATTGAGCCCAACGTTTCTGTTGCTAAGCAAGACATTTGTTAACTGAGCTTTGTTCCATTTAATGATTTATCTTGCCACAGTTGTAGTTATTCAGTTAGTAACACAGCTATTAAATGAATGTGGCTTCCTCATTAACTCTGCTTGTCAGATTATGATTCCGTGACCCTGGGACACTGCAACCGTCATAAGTCCCTTTTTTCATAGCTACTGTAACTTCGAACAGTCACTAAACGAACTCTTGCAAGTCAAGGATTACCTGTATATAGATTCTGTTGTTCATTCAAAATAAAATTAAACAAAATTGCCATATTAGTATATGCCACTTAGCATATAGTCAATCAACTACTTATGCTTTACAGTCACTATCTTATTTTCTTTATTGAGCAATTATCTCTTGAAAGTGTTTGCAGGCTTGGGATTGGGATATATAATGCTATCAAAAACTACAGGCTTTGCTTTGGATACTAACATTTTTGAAAGAATATATTAATGCCAGTATATTAAGTGAGGATATATAGGACTTCAATTTACAACCACAATTGGGCTTGGAATTATGATTGCAAGTTGTGGTCATTAAGTGGATTACCATTGTGACCTGACTTTATTTTATGGTCTTTTTTTACATTAACTGAGTTACAATAATTGTTAAGCAAACCATATATTTTGATTGCAGAGTATTGTGCAGCAGTCGTAACTTCGAAGATAGGTCATAAGTAGTTTTTTAGAAGTGCTGTATCTTTGAACAGTGGCTAAGCAACTGGTTGTAAATTGAGGATTACCTATAGTTTGTCCTATTTGGGTTTCAGTGATACTGTAGACTAGACGAGACTAGTCTAGACTAGAGTTGAATACTATGTTACACTGCACTGCACTGTACTACTCTACACTATACTATACTTTATTGACCAAGTGTGATTAGACACAAGGAATTTGTTTCCGGTGCTTAAGCTCTCACTAGGCATACAAACAACAAAGTAATATATTCATAAGATACCAATAAGAAAAGGTAGTAGAAAAGATGAGAAGGGTAATAGTACAATACTACATGGGTAAATATCCTTAGACAAAGAACAGTATTGTGGTAATTCGTTTTTCAGCGAAATGATGGCACAGGGGAAAGAAACTATATTTGTGTCTATTTGTTTTGGCATGCAATGTCCTATAGCGGCATTATATTTATAATACAGTATAAATATAATTTATATATTATATAAATAATATATCAGTGATATATTTAAACTAAATCTTTTTAAAAATAGAAATACCCTAACTTATGAAGAAAGCAAAAACCACTTTATTAATAGTAATAATATGCACGCTTATTTTTATAAAACTCCAGGTGGCATACATAATGTTCCTATCTCCTGTTCTCCATGCAGCAGCAACCTTGTGGGGTAATATGCCCACACCAATTTTTCTGTTAATTCAAGTTTCATTTCTGTACTCTAACCATATGTAAGTAGTAGTTCCTCAGAACTTTAATTATGCGTAAATTCTAATTTGAAGTTGGCAAAAAGTAGAATGAATAGATTTAAAATAGTCTTATAGAAAGAACAACTTTGTATACCTAAAAAAATATGGAGACTTGACTGTTAGTGCCTTTGCAAGAGATTAACATATAATAATCAGATCAGGTGCAACATAAAAGAAAAATGGGTATAAAAAAGTAATGGTCCATATCACAACTTTTGAATTGTTAATTTTGTAACCAGTTACTGAACTTAAATCAGATTCTATATTGCTTAACAATAATGGGTTGAGCTCTTGAAATACTGATAGTATGATTTTCCTACCTCCGTAGGCAATCTCACATAAGAATATAAAAATCTACTGAAATTTTGTTAGATTTCTATGATTTCATACTAGATTTGGTCTTGTAGAAACCAAGGCTGCTGGGTTACCAGTCTCTACTATGTGTAAAGCACAGTTGAAAAATATGTGGAACTATACAGTTATAATAATTAGCAACTCTTCTAAGTAGAATATAAATTGAATGTATTAGAAATTGAATTCAGTGCTTGTCTAGGATGAAAATAATTCTTTGGCTTGAAATTCTTAATCGGGATTTCATTTTTTCTCCTCCTTTCAGGTATCCTTGTTTCCTATGCTTGTTGAAATCTTATCCAGAATGTTTTTTTTAGTAATAGTACTACTCTTTAATGGAATAATTTCTTACTCCGATGGTAAATCTGTTACCAAGTCAGTGCCAAGATTACTTCTCGTGTCTTTTGATGGCTTCAGGGCTGATTATTTGAAGAAATATGAACTTCCACATCTCCAAGATTTTATTAAGGCTGGTGTATTAGTAGAGCATGTTACCAATGCTTTCATCACAAAAACTTTTCCAAACCACTACAGTATAGTCACAGGCTTGTATGAAGAAAGCCATGGTATTATAGCAAATGAAATGTTTGACATTGATACAAAGAAAAAATTTTCACAGTTTAATGATACCGATCCTTTCTGGTGGGATGAAGCAATTCCTATTTGGGTAAGCAATGAATGGCAGGAGAACAAAACAAGTGCTTCTGCAATGTGGCCTGGCACTGATGTAAAAATTCATAATACTCTTCCTCATTTTTTTATGAAATACAATTATTCAGTAAGCTTCAGTGAACGTGTAGAAAAGATTATTGAATGGCTGAATAGTTCTGATCCATTAGTTACTTTTGCTACTCTCTATTGGGAAGAACCAGATGCAAGTGGGCACAAATATGGACCAGAAGATACCAAGAACATGACTAAAGTATTACAAGAAGTAGATAAGCATATTGGCCTCCTTGTTGAGAAGCTTAAAGTTTCAAATTTGTGGGAGGAAATTAATGTTATCATTACAAGTGATCATGGCATGACACAGTGCTCCCAGGAGAGATTAATTAAACTGGATGATTGCATTGATCCTAGCAACTATGTGCTAATAGACAGAAGCCCAGTTGCTGCCTTATTGCCAAATAGTAAGTATATTCTTAATAATGTAAAATCTATTACTCTTCAGTATTTTTAACAGTATTAGTCTCAATGTTATAATATGTAATTTCATAAGTAAGTCACTAATATTTCTCAGTTTACTGAATATTTACTGATTCTGGCCAGAAAAATACTGAATGAAAAACTTCCTTTATAGTGTTTTTTTCAACTGAGACATAATAATTTTATATGTCATATTACTTAAGGTTAATAGATAAACAAAGCTGATTCCAATCATACTACGATTAACACTGCAAATTTCTAAAATTATCTTCGTTTAAATTTGTTATTGCATATAGAAAAGTCCTTGAAATAAAAAAGCTGTTTTATCCTGAGCTCAGCCAAACTTCAAAAAGTTCACAGTGTTGTCAGTACAAATTCATCATGTTTTGAATATTCCATGTTACACATATAACAGATATCATGTATGGGTTCCAAGTAACACCCCCAACGAAAGAAGACTCTGAGGCTAGCAATTCCTCAAAGATCCATTTTATTAGAGATGTCATATTGGCACATCTGGGAAAACCCAAATCTTAAAAGTTCCCAGGTTTTCCCCACCCAAAAGAAAGTCAAAGACCCATCTCCTGTACCCACATGTCCATCACATGAGCCAATCAATCCACTGTCCGAACTGGAGACAGCCCCCAGTCACTCCCATCCAGGTGGAGGCTGGACGTCCTTGACTTACAGAGAAAATAATGTTGTTATAGCTATATATCTTCACCACTCCTTGCATATCCCCCCTCCCGTTTTCCCGGGCGCTAAATGTGGCAGCCCTGAAATTCCAAAGGAAAGATGGCCTCCAGGGCTGACATATCAAACATTTGAGTCTTTTATTATAGAGGTCTAGGGAACTTGAAACAGATTGCTTGCTGTCTCATTCTAGGGCAATAAGAGGTGAGGTGATAGTACATATTGACTATTAACTACCACCATACCTATGAATATGCTGGTGGTATTTTAAACTTTAAAAATTCCCACAGGTCATAAATTAGACTAGGTTTTTTTAATGTATTCTGTCTATTACAAATAGCCATAGAGGCCTAGTGGAAAGTAAACCTGTAGCACAATTCTCTTCAGTACATTCAAAGAGCAATAACAGCAGCAAAAATACAATGAGATTATTTACCAGCAACAATATATAATACAGAGTGACATTGCCTTTGCATTTGGCATGAAGCAAGAACATACATAGAGCAATGCACTAAAATTCAACAAAAACTCAACATTTGCATTTTGAATTTAAAAATTCATCATTTTAAAAACAAACCTTTAATTTTTCCTAAAGCTTTTATTTGCTCACTTGTATATCAATCCATAATCATTTTTAAAGCCTAAAACTTACCTATTTTGGAGGCAGAAAACTGAAAGCAGTTTTTATGCTGTCTTAAGTATGTGATTAGCCATCAAGAAGTACCTTATATGCAAGCAAATCAGCATCTGATTCTGAGCATGTATTGGTTCTATCTGTCTTTCCCCTCCACCAATAAGAGCAGGAATAGAACTGGCTCTGCTGTTCTGTTGGCTATGCTGAAAAACAATGTAACACTACAGTGTTTAAGAATTTAAGATGTTTGAACAACACACTGTTCTGAGCTTGGGACAAAACTCAGTCTTTTACTCTGAGCTCAAAATACTTGGATGCGGCATTTCAGATGCAGAATATTTTGGGTTAAGAATGTCCCTTGTTGCATTCTTAAAGTGTAGAATGATTTAACTCCTTAAGAAATATATTTTGACTTCTGAAAATAAGCATATTAAAATGGGAGTAGATGAAATCCACATTAAATGTACAGCTCTTAAGAAATATGAATCCAGTTTTTATATTTGCGGTAACAAGTTTTACAGATAAATAAATGACCCAACTTATTTACACTTTGTTTTTTAGATGTGACACATGTATATGAATTAATGAAAAACTGCAGCCCTAATATGAAGGTTTATCTTAAAGAAGAAATTCCAGAGCGATATCATTACCATCACAATAAGCGCATTCAGCCAATAATTTTGGTTGCAGATGAAGGCTGGACAATTGTACAGAATGGATCTCTTCCCAGATGTAAGGTTTTTTAAAACATATATAATTCCCTTTTTGATGGGGAGATAAAGTTATTTAAAGCATAGAAGAATTAAAAAACAGAAACCTTTTGAGATTGAGTTTAGTTTATTGATTAATCATAGGCCATATCAAAGTGCAGACTTCCTGAAACAAATTATTGCTAAAATCCGATAAAAACAATTTAAAATGAGATTGGAATAAAATACAATTTTAAATGAAATTGGAATAAGAAACCTTTTGAAAATATCTGAAAGCACTAAGGATTAGATTCTTTCTTAACTAATATATTTTGCTTAATTCTATGTATTCAGAAATTCAGCACAATACTAAACTGGATTGCCTTATTTGCAAAAATATGAAATCCTAAAGTCACATTTTCTTATTAAATACAATGGGCATACTTTGCTCTGGGAATGATGGACAAAACCATCTGTTTTTCATAACTGCTGCATGTGGTCAGGCTGGAAATGGTATTAACATTTAAAAATGAATGTTTGACCAAAAAAATTGCCTCAGAAAACTGTTTAAATAAATCAGATAGCATCTCATTTAGAAGTTTGGAGCACAATCACCAGTTTTACAAACTAAGGATTGTGATGAGAAATGATGTACAGGCACTCCTGTTAGACAGATACAAAATTTAGCAGCAGGAAATTTTGGGGTGAAATCTGGACAACACGAAAGACTTTTTTTAAAAAAATTTGATTTATATGCCGCCCTTCTCTGGAGACTCAGGGCGGCTTACAGTGCGTTAAGCAATAGCCTTCATACTTTTGTATATTTTATACAAAGTCAGCTTATTGCCCCCACAAACTGGGTCCTCAATTTACCTACCTTAGAAAGGATGGAAGGCTGAGTCAACCTTGAGCCTGGCAAGATTCAAACTTACTTTAATTGCAGACAGCTGGTGTTAAATTACAGTGCTTTAGTCTGCAGAGCTATACAGGCTCTTTCTTAGCATAGTGTCCTTCAGTTGTATCCCTTCTTGACTGAAAACTTAATTCTGATGGGGGGAAAAGTTACAGATATCTGCAGTCTCAGAATATTGATTGCAACTATTCGGAGGGAGAGATTTCAGCAATTGGCTTCAGCTAAACTATAGAAATAGTAGCCAATTAGTTTAGCTAGATACACAAGACGAGAAAAATTTAAAATGCAATAGGGAGATTACAGAGGTTTATTCCTTTTTAAAACTTAATTATTGGTTTGATATCCTTCCTTTCTACCGTGAAATTTAGAATTTAACATATAAAGTTTTTTACATGGTTTGGTAATAAAAAAGAATTATATATCATAAGGATGAACAGAAAACTCACATGTTTTACTATGCTTACATAGTCAAAATAGGCCATTGAGAAACAATGTCATATCAGGAAACCCCAAGATTTGCTGAAATAGGAAAAAGGGGAAAGTCCAACACATTCGGATGTCCACAGAATATTCGATTTTGAGAGAGCAGTGTAAAAACATCCTGAAACATATTTGTGCGATGGGACTATTCTATAGGGTGTCAAACGGGAAATGAGAGACAACAAGGGGTATTCTCATACATTATATAGCAGAAAGCTATCTTAGCTTGACAAACAGGTTTAATAGGAGATAATGTTAAACTATTTTCTTTATCGTAGGAGTTAATATATTTGTTATAGTCTTCTTAAATATTAAATTGATTTTATTGGAGATACTTTTAGTGATTTTATGTAATTTTAACAGTTTAATGAACTGAAATATTACATTTAAATAGTTTGCTTGGATATTTAACCAAGCAGAAAACAATAGTTTATTGAAAAAACAGTTAAGCTATAATTCTGTAATGGCAGGATTATATTTACTAGGTAAAATAACTTAGCTAAATCTTTGTAATACATTAACAATTCTTGGATTCTTTATTTTTCAGTAGGAGACCATGGCTATGATGACACTCTTCCAAGTATGCAGCCATTTTTGGCAGCTCACGGACCTGCCTTCCGTAAAAATTACAAACTGAATTCAATCCGTACTATTGATATTTATCCAATGATGTGCCATATTTTAGGGTTGAAATCCCAGCCTAATAATGGGACTTTGAACAATTCCAAGTGTTTATTAGTTGACCAATGGTGCATAAATGTTCCTGAAGCAATTGGAATAGTCATTGGTGTCTTTATGGTATTAACTACGCTGATGTGCCTTATAATAATCACCAAGAACAGAACTCCTCCTCTACGTCCATTTTCAAGACTTCAGCTTCAGGAAGATGATGATGATCCCTTAATAGGATAAGACCCCTGTTCTGACTACTGTTTTGAAAAGACAATACAGAAATTTAAGTTATTTTGGCGAATAATATGATGCACTTTAATAAAGATCCACCAAACTATAGAAGAAAAAGAAAAAGAAATCTTGACTAGAATTTATTTTCTAATATAAACCAATAGAAAATTATTAGTAGTAAAACTTATTTATTTCTAAGTGATAAGAATAAGATTATTTGTGAGTGAATCTGCTTGCATATATTTCATGGACAACTGCTTAGAGATATTGTGATATTTCCTGAAATTGAACAGGAGCCTCTATAACAATGATCACAGCTTTAAAAGGCAGGGTAAATTAGGCAACGAAGGCCCTGCCCATTCTGATGTGCACAATTCTTTGATTGCCCAGACATTCCTGCTGTTTTGAAGCTAGTGAGTTGTCATTTCAGATACCCCTGAAACTGGTTGGAAAAAATATAAACAGTCATGAAGTTCTTTATAAAGAAGATTATAATTGTGAAAATAATCCAGATTTGTTTTCCATTTTGAGGAATAGTTGCTATAAGAGTTTAATTTAGAAGCTGTTAATAGCTAGGACTCAACATTCTAGAGCACTGTGTACTCCGTGTCAATCTCTGCAAACCGAATGTTTTCTTTATTTCAAGCTGTTAGAAAACTCTATATGCAGGAATATCTTCAAGCTACACCAAGCAAAAAGAAATAGCATGTCATAATACTACTATAACTATCCCAAAGCAGATAGATTATATCTTCAATAATTTCTTCCCTAACTATAAATTGTGGACTGATTCTAAACATAGTTTAATATGTCTTGTCTTTCTCCATTTAGACAGATACAGTGTTTTCAATCTATTTTGTCAGGTATTCAGGTGTTTCATGTGTTTGAATTAATATTATATTATGCATACATATATTTTTAATGAATCTGCAAAAGAAATTATATTTTATAAGAAGAAAAGGGATTTGGAAGGTAAAGGGGACAGTTAAGACTTTCAGCTGCTTGCTGAAAGTCTTTGTATATGATTAATAAGGTTCTGTACTGTATATTCAATTAATTGACATTTATGTTCAGAAATGATTCAGGTTTTTTTAATTCCTAATAATTGCTTGATTTAAAGTAGACCATTTATAATAGGCAGATAATATGCAATACCATTTTGTCTGTTTCATTCAGAAAGAATTCAGGAAAAGTGAATACTTAATGCATAGGAGGACACATAAGTTTCCTTGGTATTTCAAATGTTCCATATTTAACTTCAGTTGCTTTGTTTGTCTTCTTTATGAAATGATAATGGAATCCTTATAATCTGTAATACTCCATGAAGATATAACCATACTTATTTGATAACAGCTATTGTAAAAAAAAAAATCCAGCACTACAATATTGATTAGGAGATGTGCTATTTAAATAATTGTGTGACAGTCCTCCCCAAAACCAGAAGCAGCTTTTCAGTTTTTGCCTCCTTTAAGCAATAGTGACACTGAGTGAGGAGCTTCTGACACCAAGAGATATCTCCTATTTAGTATTTGTACATGAGATTAAGGGAGCACATTCAAACTCAGTTTCTTCTTATTAAGGTGGCACTTTGGTATTCTACGTGTTGGAATAAACCAGAATCTTTAGATTAAAAGTACAGTGAAATTTAGTCTTTTAAGAAGTAAAACACAGAAAACAGAAATTAAATCTTTTTTCAAAAAATCATTCTATTACATAATGAGAAGTAATGGTTGGTGTTATCAGAAAGTAAATGTGTTTTGGAAGTAAATAGGAAGGGGTTTTTTTTTGTTTTTGCTTTGAAAATTGATATCCTATTAAGAAAGACTTTATCTTTGTATAAAGATATTTGTAGCTGTTCTACACAAATGTAATACCTCAGGGATTCTTTCAGATTTTGATTCCCATAACATAGATAACAGAAAATAAAGCAATTATACAAAATTTCAAAAAGTTAAAAATCCTTTAAATGATTAGGCTAACCAGATAATGGACCTCAAATACCAACAGTTCATCAATGAAAAGATGAATTAATGGGAAAAATCTGTTACAGTACATTCTTTATCCTTCATCTCAAGATCATTGACTACTGTTACTGAAAATGTTACCTATTTTGGGAATAGCAACTTGTTATCTCTGCAATTATCAGGAATAAATTTATACTTGGAAAATAAATTTCAGTAATGAACTATTACAATTTTTTAAAAGACTATTGGGATGTCTTTGTAATTGGGGATTTTGGACAATCTTCGTTGACTTTGATTAAAGAGGCTGTTACACTTTCAATTTTTCAGTATTAAGGTTTATGCTTTATTACTTTTAGATATAAGTACTTTTTCATTCATTCTAAAATTCTTGCCAGTCAAAATAATAGGAACATTCAGAACAGCCATTATTTTTTCTTGCCTTTTGTATAAGCTATTCTCTCTTACTTCCTAAAAACTAAAAATTGCATAATAAAAGTTCCGGTTTAGCTTCATGATGCTGACTTCTGTAGATCTTTTGAATTGTGACTCTCGGCGTATACTGCATATATCATTTTTCTGTGCTATTCCCAAAACTATTTAAGTTGACTATGGGAAGAATAAAATATGCAAAAGATGTATGTTTGAAGAAAACAAACCATTTGTATTGTCTTATTCACATATCTTATGACTTTTTCACACAAATGTAGCATCCCCAAGGTCACATGATTAGAATTCAGACTTGGCAACTTATGTGACAGTTGTAGTGTCCTAGGATCATCTAATCACCTTTTGCGACATGAGAAAATCAATTTTCTCATGTCAAATCTCATGTCAAATCAAAAAATCATTTTTTCTCATTTCTCACCACATGATACGGAGACCATATCATGTGGTGGGAGTGCGCACTCGCTATCTTTGAGCGGTGGCATCCCCTGGTCCCCATAGCCCTTCTCACACCCCAGGCTGTTCAGAGTCTCAGAGCCCAAGCCTTCAGCTGCTGTTGTGCAATGCCAGGTCCGTGGTAAATAAAGCCCCCCTCATTTGTGATTTTATTCAAGAGGGAGCGGACCTGGCAGGTATCACGGAGACCTGGTTGGGCCAGGAGGGGGGAGTTCCCCTCGTAGATATGTGCCCATCAGGCTTCCATGCATTCCATCAGCCGAGAGCTCAGGGCAGGGGCGGGGGCGTGGTGGTTATTATAAAGGAAGGTCTTGATCCGAGGGAGACCACTGTTCCACAGATAGCCAGATGTGAGTCCCTTTTTGTGAAGTGGGGCCGTGGAGTACAGATGGGCTTGTTGATCACATACTTGGCTCTCTGCCACGTGGGAACGGCCCTGCCCGAGCTGCTCAATGTCATAGCCAAGGTGGCGGTTGATACTCCCAGACTTTTAGTCATGGGGGATTTCAACCTGCCATCTATCTGTGAAATGTCTGAGGTGGCTCGAGAGTTCATGGCTTCCATGACGGCCATGGACCTTACTCAGTTAATTCATTAACCTACTCACATGGGTGGACACACTCTGGACTTAGTTTTTGTCTCTGGTCAGTAGTCGAGTGGCCTTGATACAGGGGATATAGTCATCGAACCCTTGTCATGGTCTGACCACTCGCTCCTTCGACTGGACTTTCTAACTGCTGCACCTCGCTGCAGGGAGGCGGGATCAACCAGGTGGTTCCACCCCGGGCACCTGATGGATCCTGATAGGTTCCAAATGGAGCTTGGGCCATTTCCTGAGACTCTGGCTCATGACTCGGCTGAAGACCTGGTGGCCGCCTGGGATAGTGCGGCCGCCGGGGCTTTGGACCGCGTCATGCCTTTGCGGCCTCTGACCCGGCACCGAACTCACCTAGCTCCTTGGTTCTCCGAGGAGCTGAGGGAGATGAAGCGCTGGAAAAGATGCCTGGAGAGTAGTTGGAGGACCAGCCGCTCCGAATCTGACCGAACACTGGTGAGGTCTCATATTAAGACCTACCTACTGGCGATAAAAGCGGCGAAATCTAGCCATTTTGCCGCTCTTATCGCGTCATCAGATAATCGCCCAGCCGCCCTGTTTAGAGTGACCCGCTCCCTCCTCCATCTGGAAGCGCGGGATGATCCCTTGCAGGGTCGAGCTGAGGATTTTGTACAGTATCTGTATGACAAGATCGCTCAGATTTGGGAAGGCTTGGCCTCTGACTGGGTAAGTCTGGACGGGATGACTGAGACAGGTCTTGAGAGTGTTATCTGGGAGGAGTTTGATCCTGTGGCTCCCGAGGACCTGGACAGGATCCTGGGATGGCTGAATGCGACCACATGTTTATTGGACCCGTGTCCCTCCTGGTTGGTACTGGCTTCCTGGAAGGTTACACGAGGCTGGCTCCAGAGGATTGTTAACGCTTCTCTGAGTGAGGGGGTCCTGCCGGCCGCTTTGAAAGAAGCGGTGGTGAGGCCTCTCCTCAAGAAGCCCTCTCTGGATACGGCTATTTTGGCTAACTATTGTCCAGTCTCCAACCTTCACTTCGTTGCGAAGGATGTTGAGAGTGTGGTGGCGCGGCAGCTTCCCCAGTACCTGGATGAAGCTGTCTATCTAGACCCGCTCCACTCCTTCCTACCTCTCTGACCGGTCGCAATCCGTGTTGACGGGGGCAGCGGTCGACCCCGAGGTGCCTTGTTTGTCAGCCCTCTCGCCCCTTCTGTTCAACATTTATGTAAAGCCGCTGGGTGAGATCATCCGTGGCTTTGGGGTGGAGTTCCATCAGTACGCTGACGACACTCAGCTGTACATCTCCACCCCAGGCCACCCCAACGATCCCCTTGAAGTGATGTCCCAGTGCCTGGAGGCTGTGCGGGCCTGGATGGGGAGAAACAGGCTCCGACTCAACCCTTCCAAGACTGAGTCACTGTGGCTTCCGGCGTCCCGATATAGCCAGCTGGCGCCATCGCTAGCTATTGGGGGCGAATCACTGGCCCCCATGGAGAGGGCTCGCAACTTAGGTGTCCTCCTGGATGCACGGCTGTCTTTAGAAGAGCATATGACGGCCGTGGCCAGGGGGGCTTTTTATCAGGTCCGCCTAATACGCCAGTTGCGTTCCTTTCTGGATCGGGACTCCCTACGCACGGTCACGCAAGCACTCGTCACTTCCCGCCTGGACTACTGCAATGCTCTCTACATGGGGCTCCTCTTGGGGTGCACCCAGAGGCTGCAGTTGGTCCAGAATGTGGCTGCGCAGGGGATTTTGGGAGCGACGAGGCGCTTACATATAACACCTCTCCTGCCTGAGCTGCACTGGCTTCCTGTGGTCTTCCGGGTGCACTTCAAGGTGTTGGTGATCACCTTTAAAGCGCTCCATGGCTTAGGGCCGGGGTATTTGCGAGACCGCCTTTGCTGCCAATAGCCTCCCACCGACCGATTCGCTCGTACAGAGAGGGCCTCCTCAGGGTGCGGTTGGCCAGACAGTGCCGGCTGGCGACCCCCCAGGGGGAGAGCCTTCTCTGTGGAAGCACCTGCCCTCTGGAATGACCTGCCCCCTGAGATACACACGATACCAGACCTCCGGAGTTTTCGTCGGGCCCTGAAAACACACTTATTCCATCTAGCTGGGCTGGCTTGATCCCATCCTCTCAGTTTTTAATTGAATTCGGTTTTAATTGGGTTGTTTTAAACTTGGGCCAAAATTATTTAATTGTTTTTTAAATTGTTTTTTAAATTTTATTTGCTATGTTTTATCTTGGCTGTACACTGCCCTGAGTCCTGCAGGAGAAGGACGGTATAGAAATAAAATAAAATAAATAAAATAAATAAATAAAATTGGGGGGGGATTCAATTAACTATGTTACTTAACTGTGGCAAGAAAGGTCTTGAAATGGGGTAAGACTCACGTAACAAATATCTCAGCAACATAACTTTTGGGCTCAATTGTGGTTGTAAATCAAGGACTACCTGTACTGTTATAGCAGAAAGTATATAGTGCTATTGTCAGGGTTCCAAGTAAGACCCCAACAAAAGAAGACTCCGAGGCTAGAAATTCTTCAAAGTTCCATTTTATTAGAGAAGTCATATTGGCACATCTGGGAAAACCCAAGTCTGAAAGTTCCCAGGTTTTCTCCACCCAAAAGAAAGTCCAAGTCCCTTCCCCTGCACCCACATGTCCATCACATGGTCCAATTGTTGCATCGTCCCAACTGGAGATGCCTCCCAGTCACACTACTCTAGGTGCAGGGCCAAATGTCCTTGACTCTCAGAGAAAGGAATGTTGTTATGGCTACATATCTCCACTGCTCTATGTAATCCCCCCTCCCAGTTTCCCACAGCACTAAATGTGGCAGCCCTGAAGATCCAAAGAAAAAGATGGCCTCCAGGACTGACAGCTATGGTGATGCTATTAGAAAAAACATGAAGTCTCTTAAATTTACAGCACATTTTATTTGTAGCATTTATTTGAGACAAAATTCTAAGAAACCATTAGAGTTGCTTAGGAGGTATTTTATTCAAAGTGGACATTAGCTACGGTATATCTTAAAATACTACAGTCTTAAAACAGATTAAACGCTCATGGTCTCTGTCTGGAAACCTGATGTTTTTGCAGATCTGAATGATAGACATTACCTCTAACAAAATTGAATCCTTACCAAGTAGTAGTTGCTATAGTTAGTAAAGCAGTGAAAACTAAGCATACAGAAAAAATCAAGGCAATCTTGCAACAGAAGACATTCAACCATTTATGACAATATACAGCTAATCAATATAAATAACCTTGCACAGAAGCCTTGCAATCCTGAGCTTGACCTCTCCAAGATGGGTAAATCTGAGGAATAGGAAGAAATAATAGTTTTTGTACATCCCCCTCAGGCCTTTCCGACTGCCAAGCCCAGAGCTGACAACTGGCATAAGATTGAGGGAGCATGAGATTGCGGACAGGAGATACGTATTGCCATCTTCACCCAGCAGACTGGAAAAAACGAGCAGGCAGTACACACACTCTAAATGCTCTTTCCAGCTAATAAATTGGGTTATAGAATATGCTATTCCCTTTGTATCCACCACAGATTATTGCAGACCTTCAGCAATATATATGTCTGTTCACTTCCCTGTACAAAGAAAAAAAAATGTAATTCTTAGTACATTGCTCTACCATCCAATTCCTCAGAGTCCAGATGATTTGGCTGATAATGTGCCATTAATTTGTTGTCAAATCGACAACCATAGGGTTTTTTTCCTTGTGATTATCTGTGCTTAATCTTGTCTTTCAGATTAAGCTTGCTGCTGGTCGTCATTGTCTTTTGCATAATGTGGCCTAAGTATGATTGTTTGAGTCTCTCTTTTGTACTTCAGGTAGGAAATCTGGGTTGATTTGTTTGATGATACATTGATTGGGGCTTTTTATGTTGTTTGTAGTATTCTCAGAAGTCTTCTCTGACATTAAAGTTCAAAAACATCAATAGACTTTCTACCTGACTTTTTCAAAGTCCACCTTTTGCTTTCCAAGATGTCATTAGGGAATATTGTGGCTGGAACAATTCTGATCTTTGTAGGCATGCACACATCAAGCATTTAAATACATTTTCCAAGGCCTTCATGGCTACTCTACCAAGTGTTAATCTGCAACATATTTCTTTTACTATTGATGGTTGATCCTAAAAGGTAGAACCTATCAACCACCTTAGTATCTTCATTGTCAATCAATTGATTTACAGACATAAAAATCAATACCTATATCAGGAACAAAAGATAACAAAAGAGTACCACCCCAAACCAAACCTCCATTACCATCAATAATCAAGTCACCAAAATAAGTCAGGAGGGTACCTGACACATGTCCAAGGATAAAGTGTTCTGAGTATTGGCCTGCTACAGAAACTTACTTTCTGGTTCATCTTTTGTTAGCTTGAGGGGAGACTGTAACCAACCCTTTTCTTCTAAATGTAAAGACTGGACAGATTCCAACAGAAGGAAATGGTCCTTAAAATAATCTGGTACTGAGTAATATAGTCTTTAGAGGTTATAACTAGCACTTTGATCTGGGTTTGGAAATATCAGAACCATACAGCTGCAAACAGAAAGACTGACCTTTTTTGTAACTTGAGTAACAATGCAAGGGAGCTAGATAGGCATGATCACAGCTACAAAACATGAGTACTGAGGTGGTTTAAACCAGGGGTGTCAAATTGGCGGCCTGTGGGCTGGATGCATCATGTGCAGGCCATGCCCACCCCAGCTGCACAAAGGGAGAAAAAGATACGATACGTCACGTGATGGCCATGTGACACCTGAGTTTGACACCCACTATTATATAATTCTATATATGTAAAAACATGTGCTGAAATATTGAAGAAGCCTGTACCTTAATTGGAATAGTCCTATCTTTTAGTCTGAAAAGTGGTTGTCATTCAACTATCTGAATTCATTGTTAAAGGAAATAATTTACCTTAAACCCATGAAATCACTAGGATAGTTTTAATTTCAGTAAGGGCTGAACTGCCTTAATTTGAATTCGGGTAGTAGCTGAATTACTTCACACTGGTTGCATTTGTGCATTAAAAGGAATTTTTATAAAACAAACAAAAAAAGTTAGGCTATGCACAACTAAGGACTGACTTCTTACTTTCCAATATCAGAGAACCTAGTTTGTTTCTGCTGTTTGTTCTGAGAATGGCTGTTCAAGAATTCACAGATAGAACTTTCCACAATTCTGCTCTCCAAGGCCCTTTCCTTGCAGATAGGGTATTACAAGCCCAGAGAAGAAAGCTATGCTGCACAGTAAATATAAGGAGAAAAACCTCTTTATAGAAATATGTTTTGGAACATGTGGGGACTGTTGATCAGAACAACACATCCAAGTTTATTACTTCCATTTAATGAATAGCATTTAAAGAATCTTACTTTGTGCACTGAAATCTGATATATGTTTCCTTAAAAGAAAAGCTTGCTGACTTTATCCCATGTTTCAGCCTTAAGAAGTTTGGGAAATCCCTCCATTTATAATCTCCTCTTCTCCTTCTGTTCTACAGGAATGTGACATAAAAATGGTTACAAAGAGCACATTCTGAGCCCTGTTGTTGCTTAGGCTCCATTACCACACAAGGAATATGCTAAGAAACTAAATACTGGATTACACAGAAAGACATGGCTGATTTCTACTAGGAGAAAAGAAAAGAAGGTATGTTCTTGGGGCAAATCAACTACACATGGAGGATGGTAGGCTAGGACGTCGAGTCTGCATAATCTGTGGCTTTGGTATATTATTTGGGGCCTCTTCTTCTGTTGCATGGCTGTCACAGATGTGCACAACTACACTTGGGGTGGAGTCAGTACCTGCATGTAGTTCATATTTCTCACCTGGAAGTCAAGAAAAATATTTTACATTTATTTTATAGTCACCCATTCCAGTAAACTCTGAGTTACTTACAAATACAAATCAATAAAAAAGATAAAAACATACAACCCTACAGACAACATGGACTAAAACAATCACACAATAAAAAAATCAAATCAAATCAAATGAGGGGCCCCACAAAATCATTAACTGCAGACCTGATACCAAAACTAGATCTTAAGTGCTTCTTGGAATCCAAAGAGAGAGGGACTGTCCATATCTCTGGGGGGATGCTGCTCCAGAGGGCAGGAGCCACAACAGAGAAGGCAAACTTTCTTGGTTCCATAAAACGACAACATGTAACAGTAGGGATCTGAAGCATTCTCACTCTGCTAGAACATAATAGGTGGCAGGAACAGTTGTAAATAGGTTGTCTCTCGGATCTTCAGGCCCTAGGTACCTTTTATGGCAGCAACTTGAAATTCACCTAGAAGCTGATTGACAATAAGTGCAACTCATGTAGCAGCAGTGATATATATGGGCACACTGAGAGGTGCCCAATACTGCTTCCAGCACTGCATTTTGTACCAATTGTAACTTCTGGATGGTCTCCAAGGGCAGCCCCACATATAGCACATTTCAATAATCCAGTAACAAGATGACTAGGCATAACTAACTGTCAGAAGGACCTGATGGCCACAACTGCCACTTGTTCTTCAAGCAGAAAGGCCTCCAAGTTGCATACCTGTCTAGAATGAGGAAAGTGCAGTTCCATCCAAGACTAATGATGGAAACATCCCTGACCCTGTGTGGACAAATATCCACAGCTACCGTATTTTCCGGCGTATAAGACGACTTTTTAACACATGAAAATCTTCTTAAAAGTCGGGGGTCGTCTTATACGCCGGGTGTCGTTCTCCTGTAACCAGGCAGACCAGCCCAAAAGGCTCTGATGAGCCAAGCTCTGACCATCCCAGCTGAGTTGCCTGATTAGCAGGCAACTCAGCTGGGATCGCCAGAGCCATTTAAAAGAAAAAAACCTTTTTTCTTTTACATGGCTCTGGTAATCCAAGCTCTGACAATCCCAGCTGAATTGCCTGCTAATCAGGCAACTCAGCTGGGATCGCCAGAGCCATGTAAAAGAAAAAAAGTTTTTTCCTTTTAAATGGCTCTGGTGATCCAAGCTCTGACGATCCCAGCTGAGTTGCCTGCTAATCAGGCAACTCAGCTTGGATCGCCAGAGCCATGTAAAAGAAAAAATGTTTTCCCCCTCCAGCTTGCTTACCTTAGCTGCTAGTCGCAACGCTTGCCTTGCTTCGCTTGCCTGAATCCATTCCATCAGCAAGCAACTCCCTGCCTGCAATCAAGCAGGCAGGGAGTTGTGGACTTCAACTCCCAGAATTCCTCAGCCAGCAAAGCAAAGCTGGCTGAGGAATTCTAGGAGTTGAAGTCTACAAGTCTTAAAGTTGCCAAGGTTGGAGAACCCTGTTCTATTGGGTAAGTTTTTTTCCCCTTTGGGAGCTTTAAAAAAAATAGTTAATTGGGGTTTTTTTTAGTTGTTCTTTTTTAGACCTAGCCATTTAAAGTTTAGGAAGTTTTAAATTTAGCTTTCATATAAAAATAAAAATAAAATAATATAATATAATATTTGTGCAGCTTTCTGAGATTTAGTGTGTTTCTGTAGTGTTTCACTCTAACTACACAAACACACAAAATCTCACAAAGCTGTATGTGGAATTTTGTGTGTGTAAAGTGTAAAAGTTGGATTTTGGGGCTTTTTGTGGCTGTGTGAGGTTCCTGCTTGTTGCAGGGGCCATTTTGGGTCTAGCCCAGCTGCTTTTACATTGTGGGTGAGCAGTTGATGTTTTTTAATTTTTATTTGGTGTGTGTTGGAAGAGGGGTAGTCTTATACGGCAAGTATAGCCCAAACCCTATATTTTAACAGGAAAAGTCAGGGGCGTCTTATACGCCCAGTCATTTTATACGTTGGAAAATACGGTACTCAGTCTTGGCTGGCTTGAGCTGAAATCTATTCTGCCTCTTACAGAGACTGGGTAAGTACATTGACAACTTCACCTGCACAGCTCAGAGTTGACATTTACAACTGGGTATTGTTAGTGTCATGATGATGTCAAATTCCAAACTGACAGAGGACTTTAGCCAGTGGTTTCATGTAGATGTTAAACAGGACGAGGGTAGAGGATTGAGTCTTGAGACACCCCCAAAATGGGGGGTTGTGGAACATTCTAAAAAAGGAAATGAACCACTGCAACACAGTGCTCTCCACTCCTAACCTGCATAGCCAGTCCAGAAGAACCCTGTGACCAATCATATTAAAAACTGCTGAGAGATCAAGGAATACCAGACTGGATGCACCAATACCATCCCAGCTCTGCCAAAGATCATCAGCAAGTGTGACCAGTCAAGGCTCTCTACTGAACTGCCAAAGTGTCTGGCGCTTGGACCTATCCATGCTCCTGTGTTGGAACTGGAATTTGTTCAGCTTGTCCTTGTAATTATGATTTCCTAGGGCAGGCCACATCCTTGGTATTTCCTGATGGTCTCTCATCCAAGAACATCCAATTCAGATTTTTTTTTAAACAGTTACTGTTACCAGGTGCTGCCACAATCTATGATAATGCAAGGTCACTTGAATAAAACAAGAGTCATTAAAGTAACCCAAAGTACTAGGGCCGGGATGGCAAACCTATGGCACGCGTGCCAGAGCACCCTCCCTGTGGGCATGCGAGCCATCGCCCCAGTTCAACTGCTCCGCACATGCGAGCGCGCCTCCCACCAGCCAGCAGTTCTTTGGGTCTCTGCCGCGCATGCACAGGGGGTGGGCCATGTGCGGGGGAGGCGCAAGTGCATGCATGGGGTATGGGCCGTGCGTGGGGGCCCACAAGCTCATTTGCGGGAGGCGGGGGGCATGCGGGGGGGCATGCACACATGTGGGGGGCGTGCATGCAGGGGGGTGGGGCGTATGTGAGGGGCACTCAATCCAGAAAAGATTAGCCATCACTACTAGGGTATCAGTATATCAGTAAAATAAAAATTTGGATTTTAATTTATAATTTAAAATTTCCTTATGTAGAAGCTCAATATATTATAAATGTTCCAAGATACCATTTGTGCTCATTAAAGGCAGACATCAATTTTCACCAATAGAAGATCTATTATTCTAAGACCAAAATTGGAATCTGGTAACTTTTTATCAGACTAACACAAAGAGCTTGTGCCTTTTAACAAAATGAATTCACCAGAAAAGTTGCTAGCAGACTTGATTTTTTGCCACCGTAGATTAACATAGTCCTCCTACAAAACTGAGCTGTGGTGGCACAGTGGTTAGAATGCAGTACTGCAGGCTACTTCTGCTGACTGCCGGCTGCCAGCAGTTCGGCAGTTTGATTCTCATGGGCTCAAGGTTGACTCAGCCTTCCATCCTTCCAAGGTCGGTAAAATGAGGACCCAGATTGTTGGGGACAATATGCTGACTCTGTAAACCACTTAGAGAGGGCTGTAAAGCACTGTGAAGCGGTATATAAGTCTAAGTGCTATTGCTATTGCTACTTCTGTAAATGGTACAACAGACACACGTAAATAACATGTATAGGAAGCCCACAAATTGCAATGCATACAATACATGCTTCCAGCTTCCATCCAGAAGACACCACCAATCTATTATCTATCGCCAGGTTTTATGCTACCGCCATATTTATTCTGATCCACTTGACAGATATGCTCAACTGATAGCATTAAAACAGGGATTCAAGAGACTAAACAACCCACCCAATGAGATGAACAGACAAATCTGTACAGTCAGATCAATTTCCAAGGAGGAAAAACCAGACTACAGAAACAGAACAAAGAAGACCATTGGTCTCCTCACAGCTCCCAGTTCAAGCCATTCAAACACACTATTAATAAGCTACAGTCCATACTGGACAAGGATACTGCTCTTTCTTAGGTACTGGGCAGCAAGTCCATATTTGCATACAAACAACTACCTAATTTGAGCAGATTCTCACAAGAAAAGAAAACAACAAAACAGTGATGTTCACTTGGGAGCCAGACCTGGAAGCAAATCCAGATGTCTAGCTTGTTCCTATATATATCAACAGCACCATAACAGATCACAATTATTTCATGCAGAAGATTCACACATTCTTCTGCCATCATCTGGCAGCAATGCTCCTCTGGATGCTATGTAGGACAAACAGACCAATCTTTGGCCAAAAAAATTAACTCTCAGGCAATTTAAATTCTATTTCAGTCTAACCACTCTGCCTCGCTGAAGAGCCTCGGTGGTGCAGCGGACTAAGTGCTGTTAAGTGCTAGCACTTATTTTTTATTTTTTTTATTTGATTTATTTGATTTATATGCCGCCCTTCTCCGGAGACTCAGGGTGACTTACAATGCATTACGCAATAGCCTTCATACTTTTGTATATTTATACAAAGTCAGCTTATTGCCCCCACAAACTGGGTCCTCAATTTACCCACCTTAGAAAGGATGGAAGGCTGAGTCAACTTTGAGCCTGGTGAGAATTGAACTCACAGTAATTGCAGGCAGCTGAATGTTAAATGCTGCCTTAGGAGGCATTAGCCTCCTACGCCACTCAGGCGCCACTTAGCTGCCAGCTGCCTGCAATTAGTGCGAGTTCAAATCTCACCAGGCTCAAGGTTGACTCAGCCTTCCATCCTTTCGAGGTAGGTAAATTGAGGACCCGGATTGTGGGGGCAATAAGCCAGCTTTGTATAGAACAATGCCGCTTAGGGGGGGGCGAAAGCCCTAATAAGCAGGTATATACATAAAAGTATGCAGGCTATTGCTATAATGCATTGTAAGCCGCCCTGAGTCTACAGAGAAGGGTGGCATATAAATTGGACATATATATATATATATATATATATATATATATATATATATATATATATATATATATATATATATATATATATATATATATATATATCTGATGGAATGAGGTACAGCCATTTTGCCAGCCTGTACAGTGAATAAAAAATGATGGAGTCCCAAAGGTCACTGAAAGATTTCTGACAGAGATTGTTCATCTGCTGCATGCAATGTTGTCTTCAAAAATCCTAGCTAATTCCCAATCAACCTGGTGGAGGGGTGGTTTGTAAGGCTGTGGGAATGAGTGAATTAATAGGAATTGGTAACTGAAACTTTACAAATAAATCATTTTATTTTATTATTTAAGTTTTGCTCCTGTGGTCTCATTTCTTCTATTGTATGAGATCCCAAATCTTTTGACTTTGGTATTGAGTGCAGCCAATTTTAATTTAAAAATAAGGGTGTGCAGATTAGACCCTGGGAATTTTGTAACAGTTATGTTGACCATTTTTATTCCAAAGGTGGATTTTGCTGAGGGAGGGAGGTGTGGGGGGAGGCCAGAGGGCTTCTGCAATACAATAAGGAGCACCAAATAAGAAAAGGCTAAGCAGGAAAAAAGAATACAGACAGGAATCCTAATTTAGGGGGCTGGGAGGATAAAAAGAGAGAGGAAGAGTGAAAATGAAAAAAGTTGGATGGAGAAAAGCTACAGTGTGAGAGAAATGAGAAAAAGAGCGGTGAGATAATGCACATACGCATGAAAGAAAGTGAATCCAAAAGGCAGACTCGGGGAATACTGGCTGTGGCCATACCCATGGCAGTCCACTCTCCTGTGCCCCTTCATCAACATCCATCACTCCTGCAGCCCCAGAATACTGCTACACCTGATCACTCTTATGCAACTAGAAAGAAGAATGGTGAGTTCAACAATAATAGCAGACATAAGCACTCATTATGTCTGCTTTGTTTTCTGGTCTTCAGTTCCTAAAGTTGAAAATAAAGAAGAATCATGAAACTGACCTGGTCCCAGTTTAGAAACAGCATACAGGAGGTCATAATTGATGACTGGTGTATCATCAGTCTTTGATTGCCAATCTACAGGAGGAGACGCTGGAGGTGAGATGAGGAATTGCTTGGATGGCTGGGGTAGAGCCAAGTGGAAGGCCTCTCCATCATTCTCCAGAGTCTGGACCTTTACAGAGATGAGGGGCAAAACAGAGTATTGCTTCAGGAGAGTAAGGACAGAAGACTAAAACAATTATGTTCAGTCCAATCCCCCCCCCCACTATTTTTGGAACCAATTTTCAGACGATTGTTGGTTTCAGTCTCAACAGAATAGAATTCTTTATTGGCCAAGTGTGATTGGACACACAAGGAATTTGTCTTGGTGCATATGCTCTCAGTGTACATAAAAGAAAAGATACATTCGTCAAGAATCATAAGATACAACAGTTAATGATAGTCATAGGGAACAAATAAGCAATCAAATCATATTAAGAAACAGTCAATATAAATCGTAAGGATACCAGCAACAAGGTTACAGTCATACAGTCATAAGTGGGAGGGGGCGGATGATAGGAACGATGAGAAGATTAATAGTAGTGCAGACTTAATAACTAGTTTGACAATGTTGAGGGAATTATTTGTTTAGCAGAGTGATGGCATTCGGGAAAAAATGTTCTTGTGTCTAGTTGTTCTGGTGTGCAGTGCTCTATAGCATCATTTTGAGGGTAGGATAAATTGAAACAATTTATGTCCAGGATGCGAGGGGTCTGTAAATATTTTCACAGCCCTCTTTTTGACTCGTGCAGATCCTCAATGGAAGGCAGGTTGGTAGCAATTGTTTTTTCTGCAGTTCTAATTATCTTCTGAAATCTGTGTCTGCCTTGTTGGGTTGCAGAACCAAACCAGACAGTTATAGAGGTGCAGATGACAGACTCAACTAATCCGAAAGGCACCAGAATGGAAAAGAAGGCTGCAGTAAAGGACAGAAAGTGGATCCACAAATAAATGCTCTGCTATTTTCAGGTAGTATTGAGTTACACTCATAACAGTGTTCCCTTTCCAAAGGGATGGGCTAATGTAGCTGTCTATAAGGCCAATGGAAACAAGCTAAATCTGTCTTTTTGACAGCCGGTGCCACACTTGATCTGCAAAGAAAATAAAGGGATGACTTTGTTCTCTGTAGAAATCCTATAGTTGAAGGGCAGAAAAGGTGATGTCTAAGCATTCACAAAATTCCTTGCTTCAGCTAATTTATACAATATACCTGACTATTTAATTTAAAAAAAAGAAATGGAAATCTTACACTCTGCAACAATGAGCAACCTCTTAACATTATCTTTATTGGCAATAATGTCCCATGTCCCAGAAAGAGCCTATAGGCATTCTTAAAAGTTAAAAATGGGAGGTAGCTGTGGCCATTTCCCAGGATGTGCCACTTACCTAGGAAAAAAGACAAAGATAGCTGCAGTGATAGTCATCATCAAGAGAGCTAGAGGGTGTGAAGGAGAATCTTCTCCCATTTGTATTCTGGCAAAGGATATTTTGTGACTGACCATGCCATTATACTGAATAGGCAAAGCCCCCACATATTTCCAAACAATGCCCGCTGATCCCAGAACTTTGTCTAGTCATGTTCTACATGCATACATTCCTAGTCTGTAATCACAATAAATTACTGACAGATGCTGTCTTAAAGGTAAGACTAATGGACCAGACTTCAGGTCCTCTGATTGGCTCTGGCATTCTACCCGCCAATGTGCTAGGGATTCTATGTCTTCCCCCTAGTTTTTCTTAGATGGGTGATTGCATCCTGATCTCCAGCCTTCTGTTGCATGAATGGTGAAACAGTGCTGTGGGGTACTTCTTTCTTTAAAATGTGGGGTTTGGGTCCTTTGGTAATGTGGAGGGCTTATTGGTACCAGTGCCATGTCTGCTGGGTTAGACTATCAAAGCAATATCATTTTAGTGTGTTGTTTAAAGGAAGAAGAATTGTTTTTCTTGTCTGTTGCCAGTGCACAGATTTTTCAGCTATATGGAGATTGCCCAATCCAAATCGGTATTTGTTTATTTATATATTTAATAGATTTAAAAGGCTGCCCAACTCGACCCCTACCAGTCAGGATTCAGGCCTGGATATGGGACAGAAAAGCATTGGTCACACTTTTGTATGATCTCTGGTGGAAGCGGGATAGGGGTAGTGCATCCATCCTTGCTCTACTTGACCTCTCCACAGTTTTTGATACCATCGACCATGGTATTCTCCTGGAGCGGCTTTGGGGGATGGGAGTGGGAGGCCTTGTGCTATCCTGGTTCACTTCCTTCCTCTGCGGCCGCTCTCAGTCAGTGCTGATAGGAGGGGAGAGATCCAGCCCTCACCCACTGCTCTCCCCGCTCCTGTTCAACATTTATATGAAGCCACTGGGTGAGATCATCCATCACCATGGACTGAGGTATCACCAATATGTTGATGATACTCAACTGTATGTCTCGGCCCATGGTGAGTTAAGTGATGCTGTGTCCTCCCTCTCATAGTGCCTAATGGCTGTTCGTGGCTGGATGGGGAGCAACATGTTGAAACTGAACCCTGGCAAGACCGAGTGGCTCTGGGTTTCAGGTTTGATGGCTCAGGGAGAATTGCCACCTTTGGTCTTGGATGGAGTGGCACTACCCCAAACAGATCTTGTGCATAATCTGGGGGTTCTCCTGGACTCACAACTCCTGCTCGAAGAGCAGCTGGCGGCCGTGGCCAGGAGGGCCTTTGTGCAACTGTGGGTTGTGCGCCAGTTACGCCCTTTCCTGGATCAACAATCCCTACTCACAATCACTCATGCCCGAGTTACTTCCCATCTTGACTATTGCAACATGCTCTACATGGGGCTGCCCTTGAAGAGAATCCAGAAGCTACAGTTGGTGCAAAATGCAGCGGCCCACATGGTTTTGTGCAGACCCCCGTGTGCACATGTATCACCTCTCCTGCGGGAGCTGCATTGGCTGCCAATTTGCTTCCAGGTGCAATTCAAGGTGCTTGTTTAAAGCCCTTCATGGCTTGGGACCAGGTTATCTGAGGTTCCATCTCTTGCTGGTCACATCTACCTGACCCATCAGAGCGGGAAGGCAGGGAATGTTGCAGGTCTCATCCCCGAGGGAGATACACCTGGTGGGACCCAGAAGAAGGGCCTTCTCCATGGTGGCTCCCTCTCTCTGGAACATCATTCCCCCAGAGATTAGAACAGCCCCCACTTTAATACTCTTCCAGAAGACACTGAAGACCTGGTTCTACCAGCAGGCCTGGGGAACCCAAAACAGGATGGAACCCATTAAATGGCTCATGTGATCTGCTGTTGCCAGGGCGGGGACTGGGGCTGAATTTATTATATTATGCTATATTAATTTATTTTATTTTATTTATTTATTTATTTATTTTTAATATTTCTATGCCGCCCACTCTCTGAGGACTCTGGCCGGCTTACACCAAAGACAGTATACTAAATAGCATATTGTCCCCAACAATCTGGGTCCTCATTTTACCCACCTCGGAAGGATGGAAGGCTGAGTCAACCTTGAGCCAGTGACACTCTAACCACTGCGCCACCTCACCTTATTAGTTTTATTGTTTTAAACATAGTTTTATATTCTGTAAGCTGCCTTGAGTCGTCATTGGCGAATAGGCAGCAATATAAATTCATTCATTCAATCAATCAATCAATCAATCAATTTTTAAAAAACTCAAAACATCAGACCTCTATGGCTGCTTTGCGTATTAAAAAGGGGACTGGAGGCTAAAACATATGAAGAACAGTTGAAGGAATTGGGTATGTCTAGTCTAGTGAAAAGAAGGACTGGGGTGACATGATAGCAGTGTTTCAATATTTGAAGGACTACCACAAGGAAGAGGGGATCAATCTATTCTCCAAAGCACCTGAGGGCAGGACAAGAAGCAATGGGTGGAAATTAATCAAGGAGAGAAGCAGCCTAGAACTAAAAAGAAATTTCCTGACTTTTAGAACAATTAACCAGTAGAATGGCTTGCCTTCAGAAGTTGTGAGTGCTCCAACCCTGGAGATTTTTAGACAACAATTTGTCTGAAATGGTATAGGGCAGTGATGGCTAACCTTTTTGCCATCGCGTGCCAAAAGTGGGGGGAGTGCGGGGAGGTCGTGTGCGCACGTGCCCACAACCATAATTCTATGCGCCCCACCCCCCTGCATGAGCGCATGATCCACCTACACTTCCCCCTGCTTTTGGTACACAATGGCACAGTGGGCCCGGTAGGCCTATTTTTTGCCCACCCCAGGCTCCAGAGGCTTTCGAGGAGCCTGGGGAGGGTGAAAACGGCCTTCCCCACCGCCCCCCAGAGGCCCTCCGGAGGCCGGAAATGGCCTGTTTCCCTACTTCTGGTGGGCCCAGAAGGCCCCAAAATTGGCTGGCCACATGTGCGCTGGAGCTGAGCTCGCGTGCCGACCGATATGGCTCGGTGTGCCACCTGTGGCATGTGTGCCATAGGTTTGCCATCACGGGTATAGAGTTTCCTGCTTGAGCAAGGTGTTCGACTACAAACCTCCAAGTTCCCTCCCAACTCTCTTATTCTGTTATTCTATTAAAAATGTTCCCCATAATTTCACACTGTATATACATAAGAAAAGTGGGAAATAAGATAGACTAGAGCTTGAGAACAATGAAATTCTAACCCATGTATCTTAGTCATCTATTTATCATATTTAGAAATATTGACTTGAGGTGCTTCATCACCAGTTACATTAATTCATGTTGCCTCTATGTAAATTTGGTTGGTCCTGCAATAAGACAAGATGAAACTGTTTAAAGTAATACTATAAAGAAAATATAGATCATGACATGACAAAGGTACCAAAACGTTTTAGTTCAGATTAGCAGCTGACTGCTCTTCTGGCTTCGATTATCATGGGGCAAAACAAGACAGACAGAAATTTTCTTTTTCTTCCATGCAATCATGTCCAATTCCAGAGACTGCCTAGACTAGTCCCTAAACATTTCTTGGCAAGGTTTTTCAGAAGTGGTTTGCCATTGTCGTTGCCTCTTTCCTAGGGCTGAGATAAAATGACTAGCCCAAGCTGGCTATCTGGAACCCACAGTCTCCCTGTTTCTAGTCTCGCCTGGTAGTATATCAAATTGACTCTCAGACTAAAGTTAACTTTCCAGTATTCCAGGATTTGAGGGGCTGCCACGAAGAAGAGTGGGTCGACTTCTTTTCCAAAACACCAGAGGGCAAGACAAGAAATAATGGATGGAAACTAATTAAGGAGAGAAGCAACCTGGAATTAAGGTGAGACTGCAGTGAGAATAATCAGTGGGTGCTTCATCACTGCAGGTTTTTAAGAAGAGACTGGATAGCCACTTGTCTCAAATTGCATAGGGTCTTCTGCTTGAGCAGGAGTTGGACTAAAAGACTTCCAAGGTCCCTTTCAGCTCTATTCTGATTTATTACTATTTTGTACACTTTACCCATACACACATTATTATGATTCCTTCTGGTCTCTTGTCTGACATTAATATGCTAAAAAATTTAAATTATCTTATTTGCACCTAGGTGAAGAAAATGCTTGGGTAAAAAAGAATCTTACCTTTGCAAAGTAAAGCTTTAGTTTCTTCCCTTGGAACTGTGTTTCATGAAGTTCCGTTCTAGCATTAGCAGCTGATTTGGGGTTGTTGAAGTCAATTTTTATCCGTCGAAAACTTTTAAACAGTTGAAATGTTACACAGTCATCATAAGCACGGAACAAGCTCTCAAATTTCTCCTGTAATGGTAAAAAAGTTATCTGGTTATCTTGAAAGTCCATTGTATCTCTGTAAATGTGATAAATATAAGAAAATAACAGTGATGAAAATTGAATTTTAGGACTAAACTATCTTTATATACCCAAACTCTTTCCTTTATCAATTTTATACCATAGTATAAAGTAAGCACATGTAGTAAAACAATACTCAACACATATATCAATCTGACTGACAGGGAAGGGGAGAAGAAGGGCTGAGGAATACTTTACTGTGATGATGCTAAAAAGCCATACAATATTTTGGAACGGTATAATTTGAATCCCTTAATTCTAATCCCTTCCTTGCAATTATTTCACTCATTTTCACTCTAATCTCACTGCTTTCCAAGGGACTGATTTTTCATATATTTTTCAGTATCTCACGCACTTGCATCCTTTGTGCCCAAGAATCCACATCACATTAATCTGTTGTTGTTGGCATATTTGCATACCTGCTTCCCAAAAGTCAATATCTATCACTGAATCACAAGAAAAAGAAAGAAAAGGAAAGGGCTAAACCAGCAAGAGTCAGTTTTCTCTGGCTGGACTGGACATAAATAGCTACAGAAGCATAGATTCACACACCTACACCCACAAGGGAGATATGAGGGGAAAGTTGTGTTGTACATCCGGTAGAGCCCAGCAGATCAAAAACCCTCCCACTAAAAAACTACTCCCAAGTCACACTGAATGTCTCCATAGGAAATCTTCCATTTTTGGATGGAAAATACCATGTTCCTAACCTTAATCCTAACTTGATCCAGCTTCAGCCAGCTTGAGTGGTGTGACTTGACAGGGAGATTGAAACTCTGTTGTGAGAACATGCCATCCATAAATAGTGGTTGTCTTGGAGTTTGGGCAAGAAACTTGTGTCGATGACATGGTACTTTTGGCACATTATATAGTTTCCTACTTGTGTATGCCTGTTGACGCTAGATGAGTCCCTGCAGTTTTCTTGGCAACGGTTTTCAGAAGTGGTTTGCCCTTGCCTCTTTCCCAGGGCTCAAAGTAATCACAGCTTAAAGAACTAGAAGACATTGTCATGGTCATGGTCATACAATATACAAATGGGAGCAATGGCAATAGCACTTAGGCCAGTGGTTCTCAACCTTCCTAATGCTGCGACCCTTTAATACAGTTCCTCATGTTGTGGTGACCCCCAACCAAGGGTGGGTTCTAAACTTTTTTACTACCGGTTCTGTGGGCGTGGCTTATTTTGTGGGTGTGGCTTGAAGGTCATGTGACTGGGTGGGTGTGGCTAGCTGGTCATGTGACCGGGTGGCCATGGCTATATGTATAGGGACTACTCAGAGGGCTGAAAAAAGTCATTTCTGACAGGTCCTCGCACTTTTGACTGGTCCTCACACTTATGACCATCCTCACATTTATGCCTGTGCAGCATTCTTAACAACCATGTCACTCATTTCACAACTGCTTCTCTTCAACATGGTATAAGTTAGGGCAAAAAACGTAAAATGTGAGGACAGTCGTAAATTCGAGGACTGGTCAAAAGTGCGAGGACCAGTCAAAAATAACTTTTTCAGCCCTCTGAGTAGTCCCTGTACACAAAAGGACTACCCAGAGGGCTGAAAAATGTGATTTCTGACAGGTCCTCGCACTTTTGACCGGTCTTCGCAGTTATGATTGGTCATCATTTATGCCCATTGTACCATTCTTAACAACCGTGTCACTCATTTCACAAATGCTTCTCTTCACCATGGTGACAAGATAGCGCAAAAACGTAAATTGTGAGGACAGTCGTAAGTTCGAGGACTGGTCAAAAGTGCGAGGACCAGTCAAAAATAATTTTTTCAGTCCTCTGAGTAGTCCATATACATAAAAGGATACAGCAATAGAGAGGGATGAAGGAAGGGAAGTGAAATTAGAGTAGGAGTGAAGGTAAGAGAGGGAGGAAGAGAGGAGGAGAAAGAAAGAAAGAGGAAGTAGGGAGAAGAAGAGGGGGGGAAGAGAAAGTAAGAAAGAAAGAAAAGACAGAGGTGGTAGGTTTGAGGAGAAAGATTGCTGTACAATAAAAAAGATGAAAGGGAAGAAAGCCAACCCCAAACAAATATTAAGGTATTAAGATAAAGAATGAATTGTTAAACTTTAAAGAATAAAAGAGAATAAATAGCAATAAATAGCAATAATTAGAAACACGCATACAAACATACAACATATTTTCTTTAAACAGAGTATTTGGCCGGTTCACAAATTTAAACAGTTGTAGGAGATTAGCACCCACCCCTTTCCTAGAAGAATGAAATATTTTGGGAAATATTAAAAAGGCAGAATATTATATTTCCCTACCTGGATGAGAAATGGAGAAGCATATTTTACAGACAAAGCAGCTCCCACCTTCCTGCCCCCCCACCCTTTGTTAATGGGCCAGAGGCAGAAAGTCAATCCTTTGTCAAAGGACATTTGCAACACAATAGCAACAGAAACTAACACAATGGGCCTCATCAAGCCATGTGATCCTGTCCACCATTAAACCATCTTTCCAAGCAGTCTCCATGTTTCCAGTGTCTTTTTCCCCACTTGGAGCAGAACCCAGAAGGATATTTCTTCCAACACAGTATTTAGACATTTCAATTAAATTTACAATTTCTATATTTCCTTTTTACCATATTTATTCCTCATCTATTTTTTTAAAAAAAACAATATTACCCTTCATCCTCATCTCTAATCTTAATCAAATTCAATTTTTCCCTTCTATTCTATATTATACCCCTTCGCATTGTCATCTATTTTTATATCCATCCTCACATTGGTTAATTATGTAATTATGTAATACAGTTGTTTAATACAAATTCAACATTTTAATATAAATCACTTAGTTATATAACTATCTGTTTTGTATATTAATCAATATGAACATGAATATTCCAATTATTTCCATGCAATCCAATTTCTTACAAATCAATTAATTATATTTACCAATAATAATAAACCAAATAATTTCCCCCATATATTCCTCCAAACCACAACTTAACCAATTAATAGTATCTCAATTATTACAATTCCCTAGTTAAATAGAGCTTTTTTTCTTTTGTGTTTTAAAATCTTGAACTCTCCTCTTTTGCCCTAAATTTCCCATGTTTACACCTACCTTTTTTGATGAGGAAAAAGAAAAAGAAATCTCTCTGCCTCATTTTGTCACGTTGCAGCCTGCTTACTTTCAATTTTGCTTTTTCAGCATAGCTAGAGGGAAAAAAATCTGCTCCAGGAATTTACCTCTTTGCAGCTAGCTTTTTGAAGCCCCGCGGCAAGAATTTAAAGTTTTTTTTTCCCTCTAGCCATCAGCTGGGACTCCGGAGGCAGCAATAGATTGAGAGTGGGCGGGGTAAGTGAACGGCAACCGGGCGATCCAACAGAGGCAGAGGGTGAGGGTGAGTGAAAGCGTGGGGGGTGGGGCGAGAGAGGGCTTTGGCGACCCCTGTGAAATGGCTGTTCGACCCCCAAAGGGGTAGCGGCCCCCAGGTTGAGAACCGCTGACTTAGACTTATATTCTGCTTCATAGTGCTTTACAGCCCTCTCTAAGCGGTTTACAGAGTCAGCATATTGCCCCCAACAATCTGGGTCCTCATTTTACTGACTTGGAAGGATGGAAGGCTGAGTCAACCTCAAGCCCGTCAGGATCAAACTCCAGCCTGTGGGTAGAGTTTGCCTGCAATACTGTATTCTAACCACTGCGTCAGCAGGGCTCAAGGGAGCAAATGGGAGCAATACAAACTTCTTAACAATAGCCATTCACACAAAACTGTATGCCACAGATTTTCTAACATGGGTGAATAGAACATAGGTTCTTATCACATGATATGTATTATAGTATGATATGTATCCATATGTATATGTGTCAGGTTTCGATATTGTCTCAAATAAAATAAATTGCATTTCCAAACAGATAGTCTTTGAAGAAATCTTTCATTTTATTAAGCATGACAATCTGGCCCCAATCGTGGCGTAGCCAACTCTGACATCCTGCCCCCACACCCTCCCTTTCCGTTCCCCAAATCTCTGCGTCTCATGGGCCTTCTTCCAAATCACTCTCCCCATATCTACTACTTAAGTTCCCAGGAATATCCCCCTCCCTCTCATCTCCTAGGGGATATTATCTTCAAGGAAAATAAGTAGGTGAAATGTCAAGCGTCCTCTTGCCAGCTGCCCCCTCTTCTCCTTCTTATGTCAGCACTAGAGTAAATGCAGGTTGAAGTGCTGACATCAGGGATTTCCAGGAAAAAATGCAGACTACAGGATTCAGGTGACCCTGAGGGCACAGATAAACCTCTAAGTGGCCTCAATGACTCTCACAAAGAGGGATAACAACCACATGACTGCAAGGAATATCAATCCTTCCAAGGAATATCAATCCTTCCATTCTCCACCATTCAGTCAGGACTGAAAAAGTTTCTTGGATGAGAAGCAAAACGTCTTGTAGCAAAACAAGGAAGACAGTTGCCTTTTGAAAGAAAGCACCTTTGGAACAATCATGACCTGGACCTCTGAGAATCTCCACAGACATGATATGTATTAAGTTCTCCAGTGCAAGACTATCTGCCCTGTACCTAATCATGAATAATTACTCCAGAAAATAACTCTCTTTGTATCTTCTGCATTACATTTCCTTCTGCCTTGTTTTCTCTTTCCCATTGTATCTGCCAAATTAGGCTATGGGGCACCGAAGTTAATATGTTAGTCTTAATATAGTGCAAAAGTCTATTGCTATTTCTTTAACCCAATAAACAGATTAATCAATAGTACAACAAAGTAGATGCTGCAGACACCTAAATGCAGTGAAGCCTAATTTTAATACCGATACATTTGTTACAGAAAGGAGTTTGATCATTCCCAGGGTGTGGTAAATTGAAGAGCATGTTATTTCAGTGATCCACATGACACAGATAACATGATTTATGTGATGAGTTCATTATACCAGTGATACAGATTACACAAATATGAATTTAGAATTATGCAAATGACATTGCATAAATACATAAATTGATGCAAATGATGCAAATCACCACAGAACTTGAACCATTGTATGCAAAGTTCATTGCACAAAGATCCAGAAAGCTGACATTTCACTGTGTCTCAATCTGGCTTTTAACGATGAGTGGCCAGTTACTATATCTAAACATGTAATTATCATCAGGTAATTCCTAAAATAGAGAAAATAAATACTAAATTGGCTGCAAAGGATTCCAACCTTCACAGTTTTGGCTAACACAAAAGAGTGTGCAAATTTGTACAATTCTCCAGAACTGTTTGTTAGGTGAGGTGTTACAAAAGAACACAAGATATGGAATAAGCAATAAAATCTGAAGTTCCGGAAATGTAAGCCATATAGCAGTGAAAATCTATCCTGAGTAAAAGTGGGAACTGGATGCAGAGAAACCATAAGATGCTTCTTTGGGTTTTGTTGTACCTTTGAATCAGTTTTTGATTCCTGGCAATTGCCTGGACAAGTCCCTGTTTTTTGGCAAGATTTTCAGAAGCGATTTAGAAGTCTTTTGCCATTGCCTCCTTTCTAGGGCTGAGAGAGAGTAATTGGCCCAAAATTACCAAGATGGCTTCATGGCTAAAGCAGAAGTAGAACTCATGGCCTACCAGTTTCCAGCCTGATGGTTTTAACCACTACACTGGCCCTCTGTATTGGTTTTACTGTAGTTTATATCTAATTTTGTGGACAAATGAAATGGCTTTTCAGCTCTGAAATCAGGAAGAAAGTAAGTCTCCTATTTATTTCTTGGCACAGAATAACAATCGTAATTGTCTTAGTCTGTCAGAAATAAAGAAATATTATATTTCTTTTTCATATCAACAGCTTAGAAGGCAATTTTGTTTTGTGCATTAAGTACTCAGTGAACTAAGACAAATTGTGTTGCATATTCTAGTGGATAGAATAAATTGGGCTGGTTTTACCAATATAGAGCACCGTATTTTTCGGAGTATAAGATGCACCGGAGTATAAGACGCAGCTTAGCTTTTGGGGAGGAAAATAGGAAAAAACAAATCTGCTTGCCAGGTATTCATCTGGCTAGCATCCTTAGTCTGGCCAGCTTCAGCACATTAGTTTGCTGGTTTTGAGTGTGCACGCTTTTTATCCCCTGCTTGGGGATAAAAAAACAGCTTCTAAAGCACAGCTGAGAGGGAGCACCAATGAGAAAAGCAGGCAAAGCACTGAGATCACTTCACTCACTAGCGCCTCGTTAGGGCTGAAAAAAAGCTTCGAAAAAGCTACATTCAGACTTCAGAGTATAAGACACACCCAAATTTTTAGCCTCTTTTAGGGGGGAAAAAGTGTGTGTTATACTCTGAAAAATACGGTCTTGATCCTACATTTAATTTGTTTCATTACAGGAAAGGTATATAGAATTCTTAATTCTATGTGCCATAAACCTTTAATAAGGTTAATAAGGTTTATGAGAGGACATTTAAAGATTCTCTTGACTGAATTCTAATTCATGCAACTAAAACCAGAGTTCAGTCTTCTAGGAAATATTTGGTTCAGGGCAGATGTTACTTGCACAAGGCATCATGCTGTTTCAGCTAAGTTTTATTTATTTGTGATGCACAATAGTAAGGACTGCAGCAAAAACACATGTTAATTTTCAACTATCCTTCCTGATTTCAGCAGTCCTTTCTTATAGTAGTTAATCCCAGGAAATGCATTTTCAATTATTACAGCAGTTGACTTTTAATTGAAGCAAGAAAGTAGTAATAGGATTTAATTTATTTTTTAAATTTTATTTATTAATCAAAATTATATAGCCACCCAACTAACCAAAATCAGCTCTGGATGGCACACAACAATGAGATAAAACAACAGTGTAAAAACTACAGATATTAAATGTAAAAATCCATATTAATATCTAAAAGCCTAAAGGCAATAAGAAAGATAAAAATGGCCACATCAACAATTGAGGCATCTCAGCAAATCTCCAGTACCCTGGAACCCTAGGCCTGACAACATAACCAGGTTGAGAGCCTTTCGGAATATTCTAAGAGATGGAGCTAATCTAATTTCAGAGGAAAGGATGTTCCATAAGGCGGGTGCCATGGCAGAGAAGGCACATCTCCTTAGACCCACCAAATGTCAGTCCCTGGCTGATGGAACCTGCAACAAGTCAGCTCTTCTTCAGCTCAAATGGGTCAACCCAGGGGTGCTATTCAGCAGGTTCTGGAGAACCGGTAGCAGAAATTTTGAGTAGTTTGGAAAACTGGCAACTACTACCTGTGTCTGGCCCAGGGGTGGGTTCTAAATTTTTTTACTACTGGTTCTGTGGGCGGGGCTTATTTTGTGGGCGTGGCTTGATGGTCATGTGACAATTCTTTAGGATTTAGCAGAGGTACTGGTCTACCAGGCTTTTAACTGCTTGCAGAGCTGTACCGGTCTACCCATTTATTTTTGCAGGCACTGGTCTACTCATGTATTTTTGCAGGCACTGGTCTACCCATTTATTTTTGCAGGCACAGGTCTACTCATTTGTTTTGGGAGGCACCGGTCTACCACCAAACTACCTTTTACCACTGATCAGCTGTAGGGCGGCCCTTTGATGCCCCACAGCAAGAGTTTAAACAGTTTTTTTCCTTATAGCCCATCAGCTGGGACTCAGGAGGCAACAATAGATTGGGGGTGGGGCCAAATAAAAGGTAAGAATAACACGGGGGGGGAGCAGGGGGGCAGAACCGGTTCGGTGATGTCATATCGTCACCGCTACTGGCTCAGCGGAACCGGGCAGAACCGGGAGGAACCCACCACTGGTCTGGCCCCCCGAGTGGAGTGGGAATGGACATTTTGCAGTATCCTTCCCCTGCCATGCCCACCAAGCCACACTCACTAAGCCATGTCATGCCCACAGAACCGGTAGTAAAAAATTTTGAATTCCACTGCTGGGTCAACCCCATTGTTTGCTGGAGCAAGTGTTCTTTGATTGAATAGGTAGTTCTCATTTAGCAACCACAATTGGGACCAACTTGGTTATTATGGGATGTGATTGCTAAGTGAAACTGTGTATTCCTTCAACTTTCATCTCCTTTACAGGCCTGAAAAATATTGTAAGTGTGGGGACTAGTCACAAAATTACTTTTTCATCACTGCAACAAGGCAGTCATTAAACAAGGATTACCTCCAGAAGACAATACATTAGCTTTCCTGGTTGTCTTCTGTACTGGAAACAGGAAGCAGGACCAGAGATGTTATTCCATGCCAGTTTGGGCAATTTGCCTAGATTAGGAAGCCTTCCTTCAGAGCCGAGAATGTGGTGTAACACTTTGCTGATGCCATAAAATCATGGATGACCCTAGCAAGAGTCCATAACATCAGAATGGTGGACAAGACCAGGGATTGAAGATCCACCCCTTTCAGCCATACATTTCAAACATGCAAAAAGAGACAGGGCTTCGATTTCCTGTTTGTGCTCACTACCCTGATGTCGTTGACCATCCCTGAAGATATTCCTGCATATGATTGCACTTTTGAAGTTTCTTGAAAGTCAGATTATAAAATCCCTTCAAGCAGGGGTGAAATCTACTTACCATCCTTACCGGTTTGGAAGGGCAGGTGCTGCGTGCGTGTGTCACATGTGCGCACAGACCCTCTGCACATGCACAAAACCTTCTGCACATGCGCAGAGGGTAAAAAACATATTACTTCCTGGTTAAAACCAGGAAGTAATGACACCTGGGCGGGTGGGCGGAGCTTCGCGCCGCCATTGCTACTGGTTCTCCGAACCACCTGCCACAATCACTACCAGATTGCCCAATCCGGTCTGAACCGGGAGGATTTCATCCCTGCCTTCAAGACAAGGAACTAGAATTTGTAGCAAAACAAGACAGTAGCCATCACTTTGTCCATGGTTTTGGAAAAGTGTATAAAAACAGATTGTTATGTTACTATGCTTGCCCAAAGAATCCCCTCTATGGATTCCTGGAATGGAGCAATGGTTACCATTTAGTTCTTATTCCAGGCCAGTGTTTAACAAGAATAAGAAACACAAAATAATACCAAAAAAGAAGAACACACAGGCCTCCTAGCTGGAAAGAGACTAAAACGTTCCAAATTTTCTTGTGAAAAAGGCATGCTTCTCACCTGAAGAAGTGCAAAAGAGAGAAGTATCTTTCACCCGTCCTTTTTTTTTTACTTTTAGTGGCCATTTAGCAATCACTTGCACAATTAAATTGCTGAGGAATTGCTGGAAGCTCACATTTGAGTTTTCTTTAAAATCTCACTTTAAGCTCACGTGTTGGCTTCCAACCCAAGTAGGCAAAGAATGATAAATATTTGGTAAAGAAATGGTCAGTGGGAGAGGGAGGAAATAAGTCAGAAGTTTAGTATGCATTTTATATATATTATATTAAGAACCAAGGTACTGCACTGGTTAGAGTGCAGCACTGCAGGCAACTTCAACTGACTGCTAGCTGCAGTTCGGCAGTTCAAATCTCAATGGCTCAAGGTTGATTCAGCCTTCCATCCTTTCCAAGGTGAGTAAAATGAAGACCCAGATTGTTGGGGGCAATATGCTGACTCTGTAAACCACTTAGAGAGGGCTGTAAAAGCACTATGAAGCAGTATATAAGTCTAAGTGCTATTGCTATATGCTATAAATCCATATTGCAATGTAGATGAGGAACCCTGTTTTAATCAGCACATGGAGATGAAGCATGAGAGGGAAAAGGAGGGAAGAAGTCCTTTGCCACTTTTGCCTTCAGGAGAAACACAATCCAGAGCAAATTACACTCTTACTGCACAATTGAGGAGTAGTGGGTTAGAGTGACAACTTTACTAAAGCCAACCTTGAGACAAGGAGAAAGCAAAGCCAACAGCCATGCCATCAGTACCAGAGAGATGCTTGGTAACCTTGCCTCCCTCCCTGGGAGTAAGGAGACAAAACTGCTGAGTAGAAGCAGAATTTGTCTGCAGACAGCAAGATCAAATCAAATCAGCAAGGTCAAATCAAATATTTATTACTGTCAAAGACCAGCATAAGGAAGACAGGGTACAGTCAATTAAATATATCAGAAGCTAAAAAATGATAATTATAAAAAGCTACAAGATTTTAGATTTTGTTTTTATATATACTTCTGGTTTATATCTTTTAGCTTTTTATATTTATTATTGTTTAGATTATTTTCTATGCTTTTTGATTGGCTGCAACCCACTCTTTAATGCTGCTGGTCTTTGACCATAATAAAGATTTGATTTGGAAGAAAAAAAAAGTAGAAAGGTAAAAATCAAAGACAGCAAGAAATAAAACCATCATGTTGATGTAGCACTCTTCCATATAATCTGCTCTTAAATCAGTTGCTCTGGTATCATGATTGTATAATTTCTCATGATTTATGTCATTATATTCAATGTGAGCACAATTGAGGAACCCTGCTGGATTAGACAATAGGCCTATTCCATCTCAATGTCCAGGAAGTCCACAACTAAACCACAAGGGCAATATAACTTCTTCTTCTGGAGGGTGCTGGTATTCAATCTACATCAAATACATTAGAGTTCTTTCATTTGCTTTGATGTATTTTCTGTCAGTGTTCTGGAAACATATACAAGTTATTTTTTTTACTTGTAACTGGCAAACTAATATTTTGTAAATTTGTCTATAGAAGTACTATGGATGAACAGAAGTGGATGGATGGATAGATAGATTTTATTTATTTAATAGATAGATAGATAGATAGATAGATAGATAGATAGATAGATACAAAATAAATAGAGTTCTGCTGCTAGCAAAGAAAATAGAAATTATAAAATAGAAGCAGTATAGCCTCATTGCCAATATCCAGGAACAGTTTACCTATTGGTTATAACTTGTGAAAAAATGATTTTTTAAAAGAGAAAGAGAGAGAGAGAGAGAGAGATAAAGACAGAGAGATCATCTGTTGCATTTGTTCAAGATTTTGCCCATTGGGATGGGGGTGAGAAGAGGTGTTCAGCAACATGCCCATTAACTTGACTATGTAAAATACTACTGGTAGTGGCTTCTCCTTCCTTTTCTGACAACTGCCCTCCCAAATGCACATATGGGTCATCAATGGCAGCTGCTGCCTCTTGTCTTCCCTGTTGTTGCCCTTTGCTCTACCTGCCCAGGAAAATAGCAAGCAGCCAAAGCAGTCACCACTGCTGCTCTTAGAAGCTATATCTTACCTTGATCAATACACAAATGGTAGGAGCAAAGGAGGTCTATCCTCTGCTTCTCTGACAGAGGAGGTCAAAAGGGAAAAGCAATCAGTGGAGAAAACAATCACTACACAGGCCCAAGAGTACCATCAGCGCCCCAGATGAAAAGTAGAGAGGATTCCTTCTTTGGAGAATTTGGTAGCTTCCTGGCAATGGAGACTAAATTCCCTCTCTCCTTTTTCTTCCCCCTTCCCAATGTCTACTGGCATTTTTCCCAAGAAAAAGTCTGACCTAGTCCATATGGACACCCCAAAAGGCTCTCCTTGGAAATCACTGCTGCAGTTCTCTCTTTCCATTGGATGAGTTCTGCAACATTTGTCCCCGAACCTACACTTTGGATTTACAGAATCCAAACTCAGTGCTCCTGGCTATAAGCTGCCAACAAAAATGCCCAACATTTTCCAACTCTTTCTTTTTTCTGGCCCAAAGGATTTCATTTATGTGGCATTCCTTCTCCTTGGTGTCTTGTTTTGAAAGACACCTGAATGGAGGCCTTTTCTTATGTGAGAACAAGTGTTTAAGAAAAGGAGACTCTTTTTCCACATATATAACAATATGTTGAATACCCCCTGCCATCAGGGGAAGCTTTTCATTGAAAACTGCCAGAAGACTGGATCTGGTTATCTCATCCCCTTGCTTTTCCCCAGCCTGGCTATATTTGGAGTACACCATTATATACTGCAGTGACTTTGACCAAGGCTTTAGATTCTAGGTTTGCCTTAAAAGAAAAATGATAGTTAACTGTTGATTGAGATGCTTCACTTTGATCGAGATGCTGTTAGGTATTCCAATATATTTCTAGTATTTGATTACATCCTCATCTTTACATTATACAGACTACATCAAACTCTCATCTTGCAACAAACAGAAAATACTGCATGCATAACCCCCCCCAATCCTCCCCTCCTCTCTCACACGCACACATTCTCCTCCAAACCCCAACACAGAGAAATAAATTCAGGAGCCCAGGAGAGTTTCATCTTATCACATGCTCCTAAAAAGAATAAATCTATTAAAAAGTATATTGGTTGCACAATGTGAATATGAAATACTAGATGTTACTGTATTCAGAATTTTAGTTGTTGTTTTTAAAACAAACAAACAAACTGATAATATATTTCATCCATCCTCTGCCACTGACACAATTTACAGAAAATAAAACAATTTGCAGTAATGATTTTGCCTGCTGCTTCAGGGCTTTCTTTTCCCTTATACTGCAGTAGTGAGATGGACAGATATAATACACTGTGCTCTTTACAAATATCACTTAAAAGGAAAGCTTTTCTGACTAGGTACACCATTAGTGTACACAATACTCTTCTTAATTTTTAAGATGTTTGGCAACATCTTAAGGAAAAAGGGAAAAAATCACTATCATTGATGTACACAACAGGAGATCAAGAAGAAATCAGAGAAATGCACCTCAAGTTTTCAAAATGTTATGCAAAAAAGTAAAACTGTCCAACTTTGGCTGAAATAACCCTTTAACTCGGGTGAATCACTCACATATTGGCTATGCAGTGCAAAGCTAAAGATATTTTTTCAGTTAAATAATACATTAACATACAGACACCTGAAGGTCAACACAGCTTCAGCACAGAACAATTATACTCAGAAAACATATATTCACATGCATTTACAATTTATTCCTTAATTTACTTTAAAAAGATAGGTCATTTGTGTGAGGCATCAGATGGAAAAAAACTGAGAATTTACTATTTAATTAGGGTTTCATTTGTGATGCAACTCTTAGATTTATTATATCACAAATCCATTTTAAAAACAAGATAAAGAAATAGCTCCCTAATCTTTTCATACGAGACTCCCAATATTCTGGTTGTTATGGTAATAATCATGACAATCTGATCTGCTTTTTGCAGGACATCAAACATTCTTGTCATCCTGCAAGTGTCCTTGTCAGAAGCATCTCTGCAGAATGAAAGGCATGCACATACCTTAACATCTTGGTTGGTAAATACCTCTATATCCACTACACAGGCAACTAGAGAAGAGACATCACAGTCCATGTCATGGGCTGGCATCTCCTTCCTGACATAAATCAAGAGCTTATGTAGCCCCAGAGTCAAGAAAATAAAAGAGCTTTCTAACTCCTAACTGGTCAGGATGCTACTTCAAAAGAGAGAGAGATAGAGAGTAAGAGAGAGAGAATGTGTGTGTGTTTGTAAGAGAGAGAGTGTAAGAAAGAGAGGGAGGAAGAGAGAGAGAGAGACGAAGAGGGGGGAGGGAAAGAGGAAGGCACCAGCTTTTCTATTGTGCCTGGTCTCTGCCTAATTCAACCTCCAGCTAAATAAGCAAAGCCTAGCGCTGGCCAAATCTATTTCTCATTGCAATGACATCACCACATAGACTGACATCAGCTCAGTTCCCTCCCTCCCCAACTCTTTGCTCTGCTGTATCATCTCTAGTGCAAGCAGGACATGATTATGTGTTTCATCTGAACCCAGACTAAATCAATTATGGCAAACCTAATCAGCACCTGAGTCATCATAGCTATGTCAGCCAAGTGCTTTGTTGGCAAAAGATTAATTCTGTGTTTCAAATTTTCCTTGAGAATTAAAATTCAACAGACATATCGTATAATGTCCTGCTTTTGGAAAAGGAGAAAGGAACATCTAAATACTTCCTGCTTGTCCTGTCAGACTTAGCATTATGGTTACTGCTATTTTTTTCTGATAGAATTCATGTGCCTTTAACAATAACAAAAGAGATCACATGACCACCACAGTGCTATCCTCCCTGCTGGACATAAATCAGCATGAGTGCCTGATACAATGAGTTCCTGGTTCCTCATAGAACAAGCTTTTCTCTCAAGGACAGACTAGAAGAGAGACAGAAATGAGGAATGCACATAAATCCCTTCAAAAAGATGGTAAAGGTCCTAACACTATGTTGGTAACCTGCACTGCCTTCATGAAAAATAAGGCTGGCCAGTTACATATTACACCAAAAGAAAAGCAAAGATTTTATAAGGAGGTATTCTTTAGATAAAAGCAATTGTCAACATTGCAATGGATTAGGAGATGGCTATGACGGACAATCTGAAACATATAGGTTGCCCACTAGGCATGTCTTGATTGCATTTTCAGACTGTATAGACCTTGTTGGCTCTTCCTCAGTGAATAAGGGGGCTTCTTAAATATTAGAGGCATGACAATGAGATGGACAGGCCACTGGATTGGTATACAAGTAATCTTTGACTTACAATCACAATTGACCCCTAAATTACCATTGCTAAGCAAGACAGTTAAGCCAGTTTTGCCCCATTTTATGACTTTTTTTAGGAAGAATTGGCTCAAGTCTCCAGCTGGAAGAAACAAGGGTGCCACCAAATGAAGAGAGAAGCCAGCTGCTTGAAAAGAAGGTTTTCTTTATTGGTGGTCAGAAGCGACTTCAGCAATAATCAGTTCTAGGACAGCTGACAAAACAACCTGGTAAGTGGATGGATTTTTATATGGTTTTAGGGCTTTGTGATTTAGATTCCCAGGTCCGTTGTATGTACTTTAATCTGTGCTTGAGACAGTGGTGGGTTGCTCCCGGGTCGGTCCGGTTCTTATGAACCGATGGTAAGGGCGGCGGGAGGCTCCATCAATCCGCCCGGACGTCATCATGAATGATCTGCACATGCGCAGAAGTTTCTGTGCGTGCTCTCTTGTTGCGAACCAGTAGTGGAGGTAAGTAGAATCCAACCCTGGCTTGAGAGTACCCTTTTAGTACTCTAATTATTGTTGCCTGACTCCTATTGTGTCTGAGAGGTCATGCCCTGTCCTTGAGGTCGGGTGGGAGAGTGTAAACTGAAGTGTCATTGTTTTCGTATCTCTAATCTGCTCATTTTTTGTCCTTGCGAAAGCTGTACTGGCAGTACTTTGCTTATGAATGGAGCTGTCTGGATTCTGAATATCCATTCACAAGGAGCACTCTGCCTTTGTGAATGGATACAAATGTATCTCATTTACAGGCACTCAGCTTGTTGCGAAAAGCTGTTTCGGGCAATTTCCCTGTTTGCGAGAGGATGCGAGTTGGCTTTTTTTTCAGGGGAGCCTTCCTCCTATTTTGGGGAAACTGCTCCCCAACTAATTTTCCTTGGGGGGGGGCTTTCTTGTCACAGTTGTTAAGTGAATCACTGGAACTGTTAAGTCAGTAACATGGTTGTTAAATGATTCTCGCTTCCCCATATGCGTCACCTGTCAGAAGATCGCAAAAGGGGATTGCATGACCCCAGGATATCATTATAATCATTGATTTAATCTTCTATTTGATTCGCAGTCTGGGACTGGTAAAAACTTAAAGTTCAACTCCTAACCAAGGACCTAAGAGCTGTTAAGATAATGTCTGAGTATATAGGTGGTTCCGAGTAAGGTGGTTTTTTGCAAAGTCAGAATATTCAGGTCTGATAAGTTCATAATTTCCATGTATCTAGGCAATCCTTTGCTTATTGATCCAAGGGCTCCTATTACTATTGATATAACCATTGATTTCTTCATCCACAATCACTTAGTGTCAATTTGCAGATCATGGTATTTTGTTATTTTTTTTCTAATTGTTTCTTTTCAATTCATGCATCACTTGGTATTGCAATATCAATGAACCAGACTTTTTTCTTTTCCATAATAGTGATTATTATTGTTGTTACAGTAGCCAGGAGACCACAATGCAATTGCAGAGTCCTGTTAGAGGACATGCTTGTGTGCTTTCCAAGGTATACCATAGAAGGGCAAGCTGACTTCGCATCAAAGAGAAAGATGAGCAGCTCTTCCTACAGCATCACCCAAGGCCCGCTCGTTTCCCCCACTTTCCGTGGCACCCACCTCGCAAATGGGTGCCGCAACCAGGAAGGTTGAGAGCTGTCAGGAATCTGACTGATTAGACAGAGCACCAGCTCATCTTCCCACCAAAGTGGAATCTATCTATCTACTTGCATAGAACATGCTTTCAAATTGCTAGATGGACAAAAGTTGAGGCAAATGACAGGAGCTCGTCCTGCCATGCAGTGCTAGGACTCGAACCACTGGAACAGAGACCATTAAGCCACAGAGCCACTGTGCCTCATACTCCAGGACACTGCAACCATCATAAATACATGCCAGCTGCCAAACATCCAAATTTTAATCATGTGAACATAAGGATGTGTAATGGTTGTAAGTGTGAAAAATGATAAGTCAGCTTTTTCACTGCTGTTGTAACTTCAAATGGTCACCAAACAAATGATTGTAGGCCAAAAACTACCTGAATATAGGTTTGCTACTTCTACATTCACCTGATCTATGTATATTTTAATACATTTCCAAAGATGCCACATTAAATTAATTGCTTAGATATTGGCTGGCTGTGTGTGTTTCTATATCCCTCCTAGATGGATAAATACATCCAATATAAACATGTATGGTAGCTGGGGGAACATTAATATTTCACTAATCCTGGCACAAGAAGTAAATAAAATAGTTTGCTTCAAACCCTTACATAAAAAATACTGAAAAATGAACAGCAACATATTTAACAACCCCAATAAAACAACCAGTAGTCTTTATAAATATACTGTTTCCTAAATGTTACTGATTTGTGGAGAGTCATTTCTTCATAGTTCTTCACCAGTTAATACTTACTGCAGATACCTGGAACGTCATTATTATTTTTCAGAAACATCAGAAAGATGTGTATATTTAGAAATGGGCAAATATTTGATTGTAAATATTAGGGGATGCAAAACCCCTAGGCACTGAATTATGAAAAGTTGAAACTGAACAGAGTTTATAAATGTCTTTCTTTGTACTTTCTTATGGCTCAAAACCTTTTAATCAAATAAAGCCATAGTCTTCCATGTCTACATTTAGAATGGCTTATTAAAAAAAACTTTGTGCTTTCATATTTAATGTTTACAGTATACTGCTATGTTTAGGACCATATTCCGATTTAGCAATATCAATGGTTTTGCTTCTATTCTTAGTACTGTACTTTTCCAGTTCTTTTTAAGTTTTAGGTTTTGGTTTCTGCTTAAATAGACATCTTGGAGCCAACCCATGTGATTACAGGATTTCAATCGTAATCAACAGTGAGGCAATCTGTTTTCTGTCCTTGTTGCCATGTCGCTTCTCAGGTGGTCACCTCCATTTAGTAATTGTCTCTTTTGTTTCTATTCATATTCTTCTTTTAAGGAACTTACATTGTTCTCTTCTATTAAATGAAAGAGGTAATTTAGTTCAAGTATTTAGATTTCCAACATATCAAATCAAATTTTGATTATCATAAACCAGCATAACATTAACATAATATCTTTCTTAGCCCCCTTAAGTACCTCTCTCTTTTGAGAAAGGAGATAGTCAGAATGGGTAATTTTAAGAGGGAATGGAACCAAAATGCAGAATTATATTTGCCAGGCCTGGAACAAACCTCAGAGAAAATAAATTGTGCCTAGTGGCAAGTCCTATGTGTAAATTTAAATTTTATGAAGGAACTCTCATGTTATTGCTCCATTTTACATCAGTGCTCTTACTTGATCATAACCACTCACTTCCACTGATATTGTTCCAGTATCATCCACTGAGACAGAAGAATAGATTTTATCTCTCTCAGCGGCATGATAAATCCCACCAAATCTCCCATAAAGTTGTCGTTTTATTTCATTTCAAATACTTACATAACTCTTCCAGTTATTCTTTCCACTCCTGAATTCCTCCCAACAGTTTGAAACCAAGTCACCATAATCTTTGCTGTCCCTGGCCTCAAATCAATCCTCTTCCCAGCTGACTAATATAAGCCATAATTCAACCAGCATCCTGTCCTTCCTCACTCTGTTTTGCAGCAGTTGATGCTGAGAAGTAATCTGAAATCAGTCAGTCAATCAATCAGGAGTTGCAAAATCCCTTGGTTACCTTTAAAACATCTATGGAATAATGTCTTCGCATCATGGTATGATGTCTGAACTGCTACTAGAAGAATCTGGCTAAAGCCCAGGAACTGAGGAGAGGTGTAAAGAAGGGATTCTGCCAATAAGCACATGGCCAATTCAGATGAAAAGATTTTCTTTAGTATGTTTTCCTCAGCTGAGCCAGAAGTAAGTGGCAAAGAGACAAGATGACAACGTCTAGTTGAGGGCTGGTTTTTTGAAGAAGCACAGTAACCATGTAGAAATGTCCACAGGCTTTCCAGCCTCTCAAGAGCAAGACCTGAATAATAGTTGCAGCTATTTCAGGCAGAATCTCATTTTTTAATAATTAAATTCAACAGTCTTATTTGAATACGCTAATATACAGTAACAGATGGGCTTCTCAAGTCTCTGTATTTTTGATCAGGAAAAACAACTTTGATAAGGCATAGTCTGCTTAGTCAGGAAATACAACATCTTCACTATCTACAGAACTGGACACACAGTGTCCACAGACACAGTGCAGTATTAACATCAGTGTCGTTTTTCATATATTGCTTTGCTTATGGTACATTTTAGGGCAAAAAATACATTGAAAGTTTAGGCAAAGTTTGTTTTCATTCATCTTTATGTTGGAATTCAGTTCCAAGTGGAGAGGAAGACACTGGAAACATGGAGGCTGATTGGAAAGATGGCTCAATGGTGAAGCACAACCACCAAGCACTTGTGATTCTGGGTAGCTGACCACATGGAGTGGAAAGAGAGAGGTATTTATACCCTCTCTTGGGCTTTGAACTTGAGCTTCCTGTTCCTGTGCCAAGAGCATGTATTCTATTGGTTGCTGTCAGACTCCCATGGGGCCATGTGGGGTTATGTTTGTCTTGAAGTCAAGTTTGGTTGAACCTTGGGCTGATGTAATGCAAGGGCTTGATTGTGCCATGTGGTGAGTTCTGCTGACAGATAATCCTATTATGTCCTGGAGGGTCATGTCTTAATGCCATCACCCTGGAGCTGGAGGCCTTTTGTCTTGTAGATAGGCTGGCCTAGTCTTTCTCAATGGGCACCAAATATCTGCCGAGGGCAGGGAGGTGCAGGGAGCTGCTTTGTCTTTAAAAACATGTTCCTCCTTTTCTCATTCAGGGAAATATAATATTCTACCTTTTTAATATTTTCTAGAATATTTCATTCTTCTAGGAGAGGGGTGGGTACTAACTTTCTACATTTATACTGTAGTTGTTCCAAGAAAAATGGGAAAACTTGCTGAAAAATATGTGATTTTCCACTGAGTTTTGGGGTGTAATTGCATTAGGTTTCTAAAAGACTTACGCTGTCTATTATGGTTTTGATTTTAAAACATATTCCTCAATTCTGATATCATACTCTGCCATTGTCTACTAGCCAGTGGCTGCCCCCAAAAGAAAACAAAGACAAAAAAATCAGAACAGAATTTTGAAAATCCAAGTATATAATGAATGTTAACAGAATTACTTCCCTTTATGTCCTATGTTCTTTTCTGAATCAGTATAACAATAAATTTATTTTCCATATAAACTCAGATAAAATTTTACTCTTTAATTTGATACTCTTTTGCAGGTAATGATATCCTGCACTGCAGCCTTATTTTTCTCCTCAGTGCTCCTTCCTCTTTGAGAAGGCCAAATTCTGCTGAGTCGGGAAGAAAGCTGAGCACTCCTTCCTCACCCTGCAAGTTATAAAAACTGTCATCAGCCTGGCCTTTGCAAACTTGCAGTATTGGTTGCAAGCTCCAGAGAGCAACGTTATTCCAAAATTCTTCAAGGGCACTCTGTCTATATATAGAATGTACAATTCTGTTGTATCACTCATTTGTTAATCTGACATGAACATACCTACACATCTGAGAAATAAATATATTAGTTAGCCTCCAGTTACCCTTTGAAATCAATTACTATAGAAATCCATTTATGACAGAAGGCAAACTGATCAGTATACATAAGGATTCTGGATTCAGTCCACTTTATAAAGTGAAAAGACAATATTCACACTTCTTGAAAAAGTATATGGATTATCCTCCAGGCTAGGTCTTTTATCACATTTCTTCAACACACATGCACAAATATAATTTTCATAATCTAAATATGAAATGTTATTTTCAATTGCAGAAAAATGGAATAAAATGAATGGACATACAGACTTTGATTGATCTGTCTTAGAAAACACAACTGGGAATCATATATATATAAGTTAACATACTTAAGTGCTTGAACTTGCAACTGACATTTTAAGATTATGATGTTTCAGTATTTGTTCAATGTCATCTTACACAATTCTCAACAATTTAAAATTTCAACAAGCATCAAAGTCTTGGAGAGTTTTTGTGGAAACTGATACCTGCAACATACTGTACAAATATAAACAGCTTTTACAAACTATTGCTATCTGGTCAAAGTATGCAATTGTGTGATTCATTATCTGTATATACTATTGGAAAATGCTGTGTATCAGATATTAACATGCTGATTGGAGAAGCTTTAATAGTAATTGCATCCTTCTGGAAAATTGAAAAATGGAAGTCACTTTTTTTAAAAAAAAAATGAATCCACAGTACAGGTAGCCCTTGACACCTTGGTAAGTGACACATTTGTTAAGTGAATTTTGCCCCATTTTACAACCTTTCTTGCCATGACCATGGGGATGCTGCAACAGACATTAAATAGGAAAAATGATCATAAGTGATGTCTTTCACAGTGCCACAACTCTGAACAGTCACTAATCAAATTGTTTTAAGTGGAGGACTGCCTTTATAGATTTCTTTCCACCAAGAAGCCCTACTGGTTGACTCTGTTGAGACCATACAATACAGATGCTGGATGCAGCAGACTGTACAGCTCATTCAGAGAGCATAACCTCTTCAAACATTATCAACCCATAATTCAACTATTTTTCAAGATTTGTTTTGGCTTATTGATTTGACGGACTGTTTTATTATTCACGGTCTTGGTGTCAGTATCCTTGGTACGACTCCTCTTCCTTTGGTTGTTGCCACGATGCAATTCCACCAACCCTGGGCGCACTGGACAAAACGTTTGCATGACTTTTAGTCTCTTTTATAAGCATCCTCTGCTTTCAAGGATGAAAGAAGGATAAGGCGAAAGTCGGGTTTTCTGCCAGCCTCCTCCACAGAAATGTTTGTCCGCCACGGGGACCGTTTGAATCAAAAAGGCATCTGCGCCTGCGCGGTAGTCAGCACGTGATCCCGGGCGCGTGGCGCCTCTGAAAAGTTCGTCTCCCAATTCTGCCGACTCACTCCTCCTTAACGCCGTTGTTTACCTCACGCACCACAGCTGCTGCCAGCCCCCGAAGCCGGGCCACGCTCGCGGGCAGGAAGGGGCGGAGTCGGGCGCTTCTATGTAACGCGGTCGTCGACCGCCGCCTGGCGTTTCTTGGACGGTTTGAAAGCCGGGGAAGGGGCGGGCCAGCCATGTGTTCCCCGCTGCTCAACCCTGGCAGCTCGTTTACCTTTCGGGTCTCCTTCGTCGAAGTCCACCCTAAGGTGCCGCTGGTGAGGCTATGGGGTCTGCCCGGCGAACGCAGAGAGGAATATTTGCGGCTGATGAAGGACCTCCAAATCAAAGTGGGGCCCCGCTTGGCGAACTCTCCTGGGGACCGCGGGGGCCGAGGGGACGGCGACAGCGAGGGCGAAGCCCTGGCTCTGGGTGACCTGTGTCTAGTGGAGCTGGGCGGGCGGTGGCACCGCTGCCGTATCGTCAGCTGCCGGACCAAGCCGGGCCAAAACTACCGCGTCTTTCTGCTAGACGAGGGCCGCACGGTGAGCGCTAGCTCCTACTACTTGGCGCGGGGCCGCAGCGAACTCTTCCACTTGCCGTCCGAAGTCATGGGATGCATTGTTGCAGACTTGCTCCCACCCGGCGATTCCGGGGCATCCTTAAAGACCACTCTTAGGGGCTCAAAGACCCCGCTAGGATCCCAGGCGCTTAACTTAAGATGGGCGGCTGAGGCCATCGACTTTTTGAGTTTCCTCCATGGCAAAGAGCTGTCTGGTGTCATCCGAAAAGTGCTGATTTCGCAGTGCCTTGTGGTGCTGGAGGTGCCCTGGTTGCTGACACAGATGCGCCATCTTGGACTTGCCAGTCTTGCCTCTACTGCTTTTAGCACCCTACTGAGTGTTATCTTAGAAGTTCCCGAGATTGCTTCTGTCCCATTGGAGCCAACTTCCACTTTGTCCCAATCCCCAGTCCTTCCTTCTGCTGCCCAGTCCAAGCAGGGCCATGTCACAATGGATTTCTTCTATCCTCAACTGGAGTTGAATGTGACTGTGCCTGTGGTGGTGACTCAAATCTCTGATCCCTATAGAATATATTGCCAGCTACGTAGTCTTTCTAAAGAAATCCAGCTACTTTCAGATGCTATGCACCAAGCTTTTGAGGTATCAAAGGGAAAATTTGTAGAAGAGGCTTTGCCCACCCCAGGCTTTCCCTGTGCAGCCCAGGGTATAGATGGATGCTGGTATCGAACTTTGTTATTAGAAACATACCCAGCCGATGATCAAGAGGATCAACCGGAGGCAGTGGCTCAAGTGATTTGTGTGGATTATGGCAGGAAAGAGTTTGTAACAAAGAGACATTTGCGCAACTTACCTGTTGAATATTTCCGCATGCCAGTAGTAACTTACCCTTGCTCACTGCAAGGTATTACTGATGGAGGCTGTGGCTGGACGCATTCACAAGTTAATCAACTTAAAACATTGCTCTTGGGCAAGGTAATGCAAGCTCACATCGAAGCTTACTGTCCCTTTGAGCATATCTATTACATTACCCTATATGGGGAAGATGGCCTCAACCTTAACTGCCTGTATGGGGTACAGGCAAATTGCCTGGCTCAAAACCTCCTGCACAGTAATCAAGAATGCATCTCTGGTTTAATTATTGAATCAGAAAGCTTGGGTGTCTCAGTCGAAAAGGAATCTGCTTCTTTGTCAGAGATATTGCCCAGTATTGCTGCTACCCCACCTTTTGTTGTACGTCTGAAGGCAGGCGAGTATCGTAATGTTCAGGTATCATTTCTTCAGGACCCTTCAGAATTCTGGGTGCAGTTGCAGGAACTTAAACAGCCACTTTGTCACCTACGGCGGAACTTAAGAGACTTTTATTCTCGCAGTAAGAAATTAGAATGTATTCTACTTGAGCCCAAGGTAGGATCCCTCTGCTGTGTCATGTTGAAGGAAAACTCTTACCATCGTGCCCTTGTTACTAAAGTTCAAGGGAAAGGAATTGTGGTGTATTTGATGGATTGGGGAAACACTGAAGTAGTTGACTTGTATAAGGTGAAGAAGTTGCTTCCCCAATTCAGAGAACTTCCTGCTGTGGCAGTCCGGTGTGCACTGGATAATCCTTTCCCAGGTCAGTCATGGAACTCAGAAGCTGTTGATTATTTTAAAAAATCCGTGCTAAACAAGGAATTGATGATCAAAGTTCTAGGCATGCAAGGAGATGTTTATATAGTTGAACTTTTTGATAATTCTCTAGTGGGAGAAAAAAATTTAGCTAAAATCATGTCCCAGAGAAACTACACAAAACACCATGAAGTACTAGAAACTCTCCAGGCAATATCAGATAAGCTATTGGCAGGGGACCCTGAAAGTAAACCAATGAGGTTAAGACCTGTGAAAAAAATAATACCAGTGACAGATGAAGTAAAACATCCACAACAACATGATTCTTCAGCCTCTTCTGCAGCTGAAATGTTTAGAAATGAACATCACTCCAGTGAAGGAACTTTTTATTCTTCATCAGCTCTGGGTGGCAGTGATAATTCATCATGTGAGATACAGAACTATTCTGAAATAAAGGCAGGTGAAGAACAGCTTGAATTTGGAAGTACAGTTGATGTGATTGTAACACACATAGAAAATCCTAGTCATTTTTGGTGTCGATTATTTAAGAATTCCCAAGAACTGAATATACTTATGGCTAAAATTCAGGATTATTGTATGCATTCAGCAGAGCTTCATGAATGGCCAAATTCGGTATGTTTGGCTAAGTGTTCTGAGGATAAAAAATGGTACAGAGCTGTTATCATTAATAAGGTTCATTACCCAGAAGAAGTTGAAGTCGCTTATGTTGATTATGGAAATAAAAAACATGTTTCATTGAAAAATATTCGTGCAACTACAGCAGAGTTTCTGAAGCTAAAAGCTCAAGCTTTTAGATGTAGCCTTTACAATTTAATTCAGCCAAAACATACAAATCCTTTTGTTTGGGATAAAAAAGCCATCGAAACGTTTCGTGAATTTGTGGATTCAGGATCTAAAGTGGCACTGAAATGTATTACATTTGCTTTAGCAGCATTAAATGGTACAGAACTTTTTAATATTGTTGACCTTATTACTCCTTTCGAAAGTGCTTGCCATTTTTTAATAAGAAAGGATCTAGCCACATTTGTACACAGAGAGAAACCCTTGGTATCATCTGTTCAACTTCTATCATACTATTACTCGACCCACAATATCAAAAGAGGAAATGAAGAGATTATTTATGTCACACATGTTAATAGCCCATGTTTTTTTTTCTGCCAACTTGCTAGGAATGCAAATGCTCTTGAAAATTTAACTAGTAACATTAGTAAACTAAGCAAAACGTACAATTTGCAAACTTCACCCAACTCTAGAAATTTGTATCTTGCAAAGTATACTGATGACTGCTGGTATAGGGCTGTAGTAACTTCAAAAAATGATAGCAAAGAAGTTTTTTTTGTAGATTTTGGGAATACACAATTATTAAAAAACGAAGACCTGGTTGTAGTACCAAATGATGCTTATGAGTTAATGCTTTTGCCTATGCAGGCTATAAAATGTTCTCTCTCTGATATTGTTGATCCAACAAAAGATGCTATTGAGTGGTTTGAAAAGGCAGTGTTAGATAAACCCTTAAAAGCTTTGATTGTAGCAAAAGATCCTGATGGAACATTGATAATGGAACTGTATGATGGTAAAATGCAGATCAATGCAAAATTGAAACAAAGCTTAGGTTTGCAGGCTAGCAAAGAGATTACTGAAAACACAGAAAACAGCACTCTGTCTTCCCAATACTCAGCTAATATGGAAGAAAACAGTGAAAGTGGGCTAGCTTTGGTAGACTTTGTCAAACCTGTTCTTGAGGGCAATACTAAATCTAGTGCTGCTTTTGGAGAAACATGCCAATTGCAGCAGAAAACTAAAAAAGAGGTAGCAAGAAAATTCCTAGAATTCACAAACGGCTCTAGCAAAAGTAATTATGTGGAAGATTGGAAGGACATGAAATGTGCAGCCCTTCATAAGAAAGGGGAGAGATGTGATATTAAAAATAAATCCAAATCTGTAACATATTCTTCTAAAAATATATATGAACTACCTCAAAAAAGCATAAAACCTGGTCTTAAATCTTTAGTGTATGTTTCTCACATAAATAATCTTTCTGATTTTTATGTACAGTTAGTGGAAGATGAGCCTATCCTTGATAGTATATCGGAGAAAATAAACAGCTCTAAAACAGTTTCAAGCTTAGTGGGGCAACAGCTTAATGTAGGAGATTTAATATGTGCAATTTATTCAGAAGATGGCTTATGGTATCGAGCTGTAATTATTAAAGAGTCCACTAGTGAATTGGTAGAGGTACGGTATATTGATTATGGCAATACTGCAGTAGTTAGCATTCATAATACATGCAAACTTATTGAAGACTGTTTATCTTTCCCTGTAATGAGCATCCATTGTATCCTGGGTAGTACTAAGATGACAGAGATTCCAGAATGGACACAAAAAGCAGTGGTGTATTTTTCCCAAAAGACAAGTGAGGTTCAGATGAACTGTCAATTTGTTGAGAAAGTAAACGGCAAATGGGAAATAAAACTCAGTGATGAAAAAGATGATATAATGGATGATATGATTAATAGTTGCCTTGAATATAAAAAATATGACCTGATAGAGACATCTGACAAAGGATCTTCTAAGATTGGCAAAGTAAGCTTATGTGAATATATTCTTTCTGATGAGCACAGTAGACTTTCAGCTAGCAAATTATTTCTCTGGAAGACACCTAAAATAGGCGAAACTATAAAAGCCTTTTCATTAGTTCCAAAGAATCCAGGATATTTTTGGTGTCAGTTCACTGAAAATGATATTAGTTCAATTGAAATAAAACTTCAGGAAGCTGAAGAACATGCAAAAATCCACATTGATGATCTTAAAAATGGCAGTCCTTGTCTAGCAAAGTCTAGTGATAATTTATTTCACCGAGCAGTTGTTAGTCGTATAGAGGAAAATTCCTTGACGGTAATCAACATTGATTATGGAACTGAGAAACTTGTCAGCATAGAAGTGATCAGGCAAATTCCTGATGAACTGTTAATAATTCCGCCACAAGCATTTTTGTGTTGTCTCTTTGGCTTTAATTCTGAAAAAGGTTCATGGGCTGAAGGAATAAATGAAATTTTCTGTAATATGATATCTGATCTTCCATTAGAGATTACAATTATGGACAAGCTCAACTATGATTCTTTTGAAATTCCCTTGTTTGTAGTTAAATTGGAATGTCAAAATATAAGCATCAATGAACAAATGAAACACTTTTGGAAATATCATGCTGAAAGTGGTGATTCCACTATTGCAAATAATTACAACCCTGAAGAGCAGATTAGAAATCCAGAAGAAGAGAATTCAAAATCAGTGCTATTTGAAACTGAAACTTCTGTTTGTACAACAATGACCCCCCAAAAAAGTAATTTGGAAGTTGTATTATGTTGTCCAAATCTATTACAGTCAGTAGACAAGTGTTTTGGTGTCGGAGGCAGAAATTTATCAGAAACATCTGCACAGCCATCCAAAAATCAAATCAAACACCACTTTATCACCCATGAAATATTTCATACAGGGAACCAGCAGACCACATCTGATGCATTTAATAATGAAACAAACCATTCCGTATCTGGAAACAGAAAAAACACAACAGATTCTACAGGTCTTTCTGAAATACAGCTTTCTACTTGTAAAATTGAATATGATACACTTGAATCTCAGGGAGGAGCAGAGGACAAAGAAATATTAATGCTAGACTGTCCTGAAATTCAGTTGCCTTTGGATGACACAAAAAGGTTGTTAGACTTTGTGCCCTTACGAGTGCTTCCCCAATTAAATAATGCAAAGAACATACCCGAAAAAGAAAAGTTAAAAATGCCCTTGTTGGAAGACATGCTACAGCCAAAGACAATAGAGATAAACGATGAAACACAAAAGAGGTCAGAATTGCATGCACTTGAACCACAACATGTGGAAGAACAGTCAGCACACAAAGTAAAAGAGAATACTTCACTAATGAACAAACATGAAAATGTAATAGTAGAAGTGATGCCATCTGAAGCTTTTCCTTTACTGACTGAGAAAGCCAGCAATAATACGCTATATTTGCAACACCCTGCTTTGTCTGTTCCTGTAGATAATAAAATGCAGTCATCATTTTCAGAAATGAAAGTTAAGCCACAAGAATTCTGTTCCATTGAAAGTCTTGTTGAAGAGTGTAAACTGGGAAAAAGTGATAAAAAGCCCAGTTTTACAGAAGGGCAACCTGTGTTGGGAAAGAATTATGAAGAAATGCAGATGAGCATTCATGGAAGTTTTAAAGACAATATTTGTGGTGAAAAGGATTATCTAACAAATACACAGCTAAGTGAAGTGGATGAACCCTTAATACATGATACAGGTAAGGCATTAATGTAGAACTTGAGTGACAAAGTTGATTTGAGATTTTGCTGTCTTGTTCAGTTGGCAAATTCAGATTGGCAAAATAAGTGGAAAAAATCAGAGAGATAACACTGGGCAAAAAATAATGGCAATTTCTTGGAGAGGGGTTTACAATTATTTTTCAAAATATTGAGTATAGACTATATAACTGTCCCTATATAAAGCATTGCTCTCATTTAAAAATGTGTAGTTTCCAGATCCAGCTGGAGAATAATGATTAATTAGATCCATTTCACCTGGGAGATACTGTATATGACTGAATTTACTTTGCCTTTGTGAATGAAATGGCTGGGAGTTTGGCCCTAATAATTCCCCTAGATGTTTCAGCGACTTTAAATCAGACAATTCAAGCATAAATCTATGCTTGAAAAGTGTTGGGACCTAGATTTCTGTTGCTAAGCAAGGCAATTGTTAAGTGAGTTGCATCTGATTTTATAATCTCCCTCTCCCCCCATGGTTGTGAAGCAAATCGCTGCAGTTGTTAAGTAAATGTCACAATTCTTAAGGAATCTGGCTTCCCCCATTGGCTTTGTTTGTTGGAAGCTAGCTGGGAACTTGCAAATAGAGATCATGTGACGCTGCAGTCTTCATAAATACATGCCAGTTGCCAAGTGCCCGAATTTTCATCAAGTGACTGTGGGGATGCTACAACAGTTGTAGCTTACTTTTTTCAGTGTCATTGTAACTTGGAACAGTTGCTAAATGAATGGTTGTAAATCAAGGATTACATGTATTAGTTGAGATTGCCAATGTTAACTGCCGCTGCCAATCTCGTTGCCCCATCTATAGTACATAAAATGAATAATAATGTAAATAAACAATGTGTTATTTCTTGCAGAAAAAAAAGAAAACATTTGCAACTTAATGGGATTTGATATTGGTTCCCAATGCATGGTATGGTCAGGTACTCAGTGGTACAAGGCTGAGATTTTAGGCATATCTCCTGAAGGTACAAAGGTAAGGAGTTCTGAATATATTAAGTGTGCTTTAATTGTGCTTCTATTATATAAATCAATGTCTTCTAATTTTCTGTAGGTATTAATATTTAAATCTTATGTTATTTTTAAACAAAGGTTTTGAATTTTTCAAATGGAAATGAAGAGGTAGTCAATCCTATACATGTTTGGAATGGGATTCCTGAATTGGATTCAGATTTTACTCAGGTATATTTTCCGAACTAATAAAAAAGCAATTGTGTTATGGATATTTGACTATTTTTCACTGACTTCTTGTAATTAATTTTTCTTTCATTCAGTGAATAAGTGAGGAACAGGTTTCATATAGGATTTAAAGTTGGTAGGTAATTCAGTACCACTTGAATAAGCAAAGTTAGTGGCAAGAAATAAAAAAAAAATTCGCCAAAATTGGTAGAAAACCTAACAATTTTTTGCTAAAATTTAGGGGGGGAAATAGCAACCATTGGCATTATTGGTATGCAATGGATTATTATCATTTGCTTAAGACAGACATAAAACTGACAACCCTCCTAAATTTTGAACAATAAATCTCAACTACTCCAATCAGCATAGCAAACTATTGTTGATATTTTAAAGGTCATAGAGCTTCCTCTCTAGAGATAAAACTGATTTCCATCCTGTGGTCAGTATGCAACTTATACTCCTAGTTTATTGGCTGAGAGATAATGCAAGTAAAACTTAGGCCATTTGTTGGCCTTTATTTAAGAATTACGATATGTGCATGACTAAGCCAAGGAAATTCTTAGACATATCTCAGTTCAACCCTGAGCTACTAATACTCTTTTCTGTCGTTACATATGTGTATGTCGGGTGGGTTCTAAAATTTTTTACTACCGGTTCTGTGGGCCTGGCTTATATTGTGGCTTGATGGTCATGTGACAATTCTTTAGGATTTAGCAGAGGTACTGGTCTACCAGGCTTTTAACTGCTTGCAGAGCTGTACCGGTCTACCCATTTATTTTTGCAGGCACCAGTCTACTCGTATTTTTGCAGGCACTGGTCTACCCATTTATTTTTGCAGGCATTGGTCTATTCATTTGTTTTTGGAGGCACTGGTCTACCTTTTATCACTGATAAAAGGGTAGGGCAGCCCTTTGAAGCCCCGCGGCAAGAGTTTAACCAGTTTTTCCTTATAGCCCATCAGCTGGGACTCAGGAGGCAGCAATAGATTGGGGGTGGGGCCAAATAAAAGGTAAGAATAATGTGGGGGAGCGGGGGGGCATAACCAGTTCGGTGATGTCATATCGTCACCGCTACCGGCTCAAAGGATCCTGAGGAACTGGGAGGAACCCACCACTGGTGTATGTTTAATACAGATAATCAATAGAAAATGATAGATAATGATAATGATAGATAGAGGGGGGAATTCCTCCAATTAGCCATGAGAACTATTTTAAAAACTTTCCATGCAAACAAGTGTTTTAAGAATAAGCCTAGTTAGCAAAACAAAAAACTGAAATGGCTCCTATAAAGAACTTAGAAAAAAATACCAAAGAAAGATGACTTTTTAATAAAATCCTGTGCTGAAGTTATCTTAATTTATGTAAGAACACATGTTTATGCTTGCTGCTATTTCATCAACTCATCACCCGCATATTTTTTAAGTAGTAAGGTCTAACAGAGATTCTGATATTGTTGTGGCCCGCCAGCAGCCTGCGCGGATTGTTGCTGATCCCGACGACGAGGCTGGTGTGGTGTTGCGCCAGCAGCCTGTGCAGCCGGTGCTCGAGTTGGACAGCGAGGAGGCTGAAGAAGATGTAGTGCCAGAGGCAGGGATTCAACCAGGGCCTTCAGAACCTCCAGAGGCTCCTTTAAGTGAAGAGGATGAAGTGGAGGAGCCTCTTCTCAATGCACGGGCACGCAGAGCTGCCAAAAGGCAGGAATGGTTACTCAGGAGGAGGTCTCGAGAGTAAGGCTTGGGGCTAATTGGCCACTCCCTTAGCCTATTTAAATTTGCACACAGCTTGTAAAAAGCTGCAGGAAACAACGTTCGTTCGCTGATCATTGAGTTTGGACTTTCTCTGCAAACCTGGCTTCTGGGCTTCCTGCCAACTCTATTTTATCTGTGGAATTTCTGGCAGGTTGTTAAGAACGTTTTATTAACAGCCTGCATTTACAAAAGACTGTGTTTTGAAGTAAACTGAGTTTTATTCAGAGTTTGTGTGTGCTACATTCTTTGGGATCTGTAGCTGGGACAGAACAGATATTGGTAGCCAGGTTGTATTTTTTTAAAAATAAATCTTCCTTAGTAAAGCACATTGTGATTCTTACAGGACTTCTGGTAGATTCTGATAGGTTCTTTCCCCCAAAAAAGTGGTTTCATTAAGGTTTTTATGGTTATGTCTTTAAGTAGCCCATACATATACAAGTACATAGCTTAACATTGTAATTATACTATACAGGGAAATAAGATCTACTGTAAGTCTCTCTCAGCTGAATTCTTGATGAACTCCACTCCAGTGGTACTGTTAAGGTGGGAGAAAAGGGTAGGGATGGCATTGACAAGAACTTGATTCTTCAACAACTAGCTGCCATACTGTGCAGACATTGGAAGCAAATAATTTTGGTTGGAATTAGTACTGAGAAGCAAAGAATTAAACTTTTCATTTTTTGTGATGCATTCCAGTCCTAATAAAGTAAATAAATAATAAATAAATAAATAATTTTATTTCTGTACCGCCCTTCTCCCGAAGGACTCAGGGCAGTGTACAGCCAATTTAAAAACACAAGACACAACAATGATTAAAAATTAAAATAATTAAATAAATTTGACCGGATTAAAACCCCAAAAATTTAAAATACCCCAATTAAAATTATTATGTTGATAACCCGGCCTGGCGGAACAACAGGATCTTCAATGCGCAACGAAACACCCGGAGGTCAGAGATCTTACGTATTTCCGGGGGCAGTTCATTCCACAGGGCTGGGACTCCCACAGAGAAGGCCCTCCCCCTGGGTGTCGCCAGCCGACATAACTTGGCTGATGGCACCCTGAGGAGACCCTCTCTGTGGGAGCGGACTGGTCGGTGGGAGGCTATTGGTGGCAGAAGACGGTCTCGAAGGTACCCGGGTCCTATGCCATGGAGTGCTTTAAAGGTGGTAACAAGGTTTCCCCTGTCTAATCGTATCTCAATCTAATGGGCAGTGCTCTTCTCTGTTTCTTAGCTGAGGGAGCCAGTGTGTCCAAAAACGTATCTGTAGTCATTTGGCCAGTATGATTATATGCCGACTATATGCCAAGGCACATGGAGCACTCTACCTTCCCACTGAAGTGATACCTATTTATCTACTTGCATTTGCATGTTTTTGACCTGCTAGGTTGGCAGGAGCTGGAGCAGGAATAGGAGCTCACCCCGTCATGTGGTATTTGGGTCTTGAATTGCGGGCCTTCCAGTTGATAGGTCCAGCACCTTAACCGCTAGGCCACCCACGCCCTCCCAGTCCTGATACTCTTGAAATAAAAATAATGATTAAATAAATATTTATTTTGTAATTATTCCCCCTCATGCCATTTTCTGATAAGAAATGCTAAGTAATATTTCAGTGCTGGAATAGAAGCCTAACAAGAAGATACAATATGGAGTGTTTTGGACATATTACATACTGAGGAAGTAGCATAGTTTAAAAGCAATGAATCTTAGTATGCTGCCCAACAATAAACATAGGGTATTCATTGAGTATTGTTCTGTTTTGTAAGCTGTTCTTCTAGAAATTATTTTTCTTTTTCCTCTTAGATAATATCCAAGAATCAAACAGATAACTTGCACCCTGTGCCATTGGCAATGGAAGGTAGGTTTAACAAGAATGTGAACTTGTACTACACATTTTATATATGTACTACTCTGTGCCTTTTTCCATGCGTACTACTTCATTCAATCTATAGCTCGCTATTTTTTTTCAAGTGTCTTTTTTCCTACTCAAGCAAATATACAAGTAAATCATTTCTAATTTTCCAGAATTTATGAGAGTAGAAATAAGTGTGTTTATACTCTACATCATGTTTTAAGTTGTAACAGTTCTCAGCTGAGTAGAAATACTACCAATTTCATAAAGAATACTGTTCAGCCCCACTTCTCTCTTTATAATATTGCAAATAGATTTGGTTTTCTTCCAAAAAACTCTGCCCCAGCTATTATGTATATTTAAAATTGCCTTCCCAGATCTGCATATAATTTGCTAAAATTCTTCCTTTTCAAAATATCTCCTTTTTCCTAGTAGTTGGCAGCCAGTGGCTTGCAGGATACATGCTGCTCTATGGCATTCCTTTTGCTATCCTAGATAGATGGGCCGCAAATTTCTAGGGAATTGGGAGTATTAATTAAGGGCTATTGTAGGTACCAACCCGTACTGTTTAAGTCATTTCCTCCTAAATTAGACTTCTTCCCATTTGGGGGAGATTAATCTATTTTCTCTTGAAGACAAAGAAGTCCAATCTGTGGCTACAAGAAAATGTCTTTCCTATTCTAGCATGATCCACAGGGCAGTGTCTGCAGAATGCCCTTTCTAGCTATATAATAGCTACTGTACGATTTTACAAAAGCTTCTTGATGATCTGAAAAGGTTTTGTGCTGATTGCAAAATGACAAGCAGTAAATCAGCTGTTTTCCTAAAACTGAGAAATTGGAAGGACAAATTGTGAAGTTTGTGGCAGTGAGGAGGCTGTTAGCTAAGGATTTTTGACAGATACTTGGATTTCAGTTCTCTCCATCCCAGTCAAAGGACTATAGAGATTATAGTTTTAAACATCTGGGGGATAAAGATTGTTTACTCTGACAAAAAAAAGATTATTATTCATGGTAGTTATATGAAATCTCTAGGCTCACTGATCCTTGGTATCAGTTTCTGTAGCAAAAGCAATCTGCTCTTTTACCAGCATCTGAATTTTAAAGAAGGGTGAGAAAAGGCTGAGAACTAAAAGGGTAATTTATTATCTGTTTATTACCAGTCTCACTTTTCCTGGTATCCTATATTAACTGAATATCCTCCAAATTATTTTTTATTACTTCTCTGGATCCTTGAAAGCTTATTGGATTTCCCCCTAGGTGAATTAAGTTTTCCAATCAGTAACGGTAAATGGGTTTGCCAAGAATACCTTTGTGACTGATCTTGCATTGTGAAATGTAGTTGCAAACAAGTATATGGGTAGCCCTGAATTTGTGACCGATTGCTTAGCAACCATTTGAAGTTACAACAGACATCCACCCCCAAGTTACTTATGACTCATTTCTGAAATTCTTATGCCCCCCCCGCCCGGTAACTACATTTTTGGCATTTGGCAATCAGCCCGCTTTTATGTCTGTCTGTGGTTTCCCTGTGGTGTTTGCTTAACAACTAGATCAAAAAAAGGTCATTTTTTTGATCGGTCACATGATGACCTGCTTTACAACATCACTTCTGACCATAACTGCTTACAATTACAGTTATAAATTGTGGAATATTAAAATTTGGAGTCTTTGTTTATTGGTGCTCTAGATGGATTCAGTGTACAACTCAGCTCCCTGTATGGATTCTACATACAACTTCTTGCTATTTGAAGAACTAAACCATTCAGTGCAGGTAGTCCTCGACTTAGGACTGGTTGTTCAATGATTTGGGTGCTTAGCAATTGATTCACATTTATGACTGCTTGCAATGTGCAATCAGTTTCTGGCAAAAAAAAAAAAAAGCCCATTCAGGAGAATTGATTCAGACTTACGACTGTGATTTGCTTAATGACCGCTGTAAAAACAATAGTAACATCGGGTCTAGTCACATGGATGCCTTGACTTACAACCATGAAATTCTGGTCCCAATTGTAGTTGTAAGTCAAGGACTATCTTTTATGTATTTTGGATGAAATATAATATCATTGAATGAATGGAACCTACGCCCAATCCTTGAAGCTGCAGCATTCCTGCAGTCATGTGATCAAAATTTGGTTCCTTGGCACTCTGCCAGGGTGGATTTGATTTAAATCGAGGTGATTTAAATCACAATTTAAATCATGATTTAAATCATTAGTAAAAAGGCTTGATTTGAATCAACTCAATTTAAATCATAATTTTTAAAGAGCAACTGTCATCTCTGCTACTCCTTTGACCCACTGTTGACTCACCGATAGTCCCAGTGTTGCAGAATATACAGCCTCATGCTACATAACTAAGCTCCATTTCATGCTGAATAAACTAAATTATTTATGTATCTTAAATAGAAAATTATCTTATGATAGATTTTTACCCCAAAAGTTTTTTATTAAAATAAATTCGATAAAAATAAAAAAAAATCCGATTTAAATTAAAAAAATCTGATTTTTTTAAAAAAAATCTGTTTTTTTAAAAAAATCATTGATTTTTATCCACCCTGCACCCTGCCCACATTTATAAATAATGCAGCATATTCTCCTCCCCTACATGAACTGCCTGTGCTTCAACTCCCCTCCATCTGTCTTTTGACTATCTTCCACAGTACACACCTTTACCTATTCCCTCTGCTACCACCCCCTCCCAGCTAATCTTTGCTATCTTCTTGCTCCCACTGCTGGCCCAGGATCCTTGTGCTGGCAAGGGTGCAACCCCTGAATACACATGGCAGGGTGGCAGAGCCTCTTTGTGGAAGGAGTTCAACAGGCCTGGCTAGGGAAGAGGCAGCAGGACAGAATTGTTGGAAGAAGGAGGGTGGCATGGTTGGTGGAGACTTGTCTTTCACTACCAGCCCTCAAATTGGAGAATGCAACAGGACCAGTTGACAAGATGTAGCACCCTCATCTTGTCAGCCTACATAGTGGTGAGTGTATCCTGTAGGAGTAGGACATGCTGCAGCTCAGGTTAGAATCTGCTCACCCCTTCCAAGGCTTTGCAGCAGAAAGGCTAGGTCAAGCAAGGAGAGAGGCTGTAGGTAGGCTCTGTCAATGTTGGACTTGCCTCCACTCTTTGCTGAAACCCGTGGTTGGTTCTCCAGGAATGCTTTCAACATGAGCTGCAGTGTGTGCCTGCTTTGCTCAACAACCACCATCCCAGCTCTCCCAGTTGAGGTCATTAAATAGATCATAATGGAGAGGGTCTAACATGTCACCCCACCAAGGAAAGATCACAAAATCGCTGGTGTTTGTCCCAAAGGTGCTTTTTCAAGAGGCAACTGAACTTTCTGTTTTTTCTTTGAAGACATTTCGCTTCTCATCCAAGAACTGAAGAAGCTTCTTGGATGAGAAGCGAAATGTCTTCAAAGAAAAACCAGAAAGTCCAGTTGCCTCTTGAAAAAGCACCTTTGGGACAACCATGACCTGGATGATTGAGAATCTCCATAGACACTGGTGTTTGCACTACATTTGATGGCTGTTTCTTTAAGTTGCAGAATGATTTTCTGTCACTAGGCGGTGGGGGGGGATCTCTTGGCATGCTGAGGAAATGAACCTCTAATCCAACGTTTCCTCTACTTGCAATGTGGGAAGCCAACAGTGCCAATGGCAGCTGGTTGTAAATGCGAACAGGTTGCCAAGTGTTTGAAATGCAGTCAGGTGACCAGGGAGGCCTTGGCACAACAGTTTACCTTAGCAAGTGCTTTATGGGCCGTAAAGTACTCATTCCAGGGTCATTATGATTGCTAAATGATTGCTAGTAAGTCATGGACTACCTGTATACTTAACCTTCCATTAAGCAAAATTAATTTCCTTTTTTTCTGAAGAAAATTGCTAGGTCATGGGACCTAGTCACATGAATTAAATCCTTTTAGAATTAGAGCAATGTGAAGAAAGAATATGACTTCTCTATGTTTCATTAGTATGACCCAGGAAAGTGAAGAAATTTAGTTAGAATTTTAATTTAATCCATATGCAAATAGTTGTGGTTTTTTAAAATACATTTATTTTACTTTAAAATAAACTATTTTATTTCTTATAGTGGAAGAAATGACTCATGATTCAGATGACAGTACACCAACTCATTTGAGTTGTGACAGCACTGGGAGTACAACTGAGCAATGCTAAATCATTTTACATTCAAATTTTCTCTAACTAAAGCCAAGAGTTTTATCAGGCATGTCCTGTCCAAACCAGTAGAGTTTATAAAGGTTTTGCCATTGTTTTGTATAATGCTCCTAGTTAAGGGTCAGGAACAAGGTTTTAGACTTGTAGCACTGTTCATTGTCTAAGAATATTTAAATTTTGGGGCTAGTTTGCGGGAGTGGGGGGAGAGAATTATATATTCTTTCATATTTTGAGTTTACTTTCAAAATGGTATGGCAATATGGAAAGGTTTTGCATGTTGTTAATTTCCTTTTTGTTAATGAAAGAAATAAAACATACTTGAGCTATTCATTCTGTTGTTTCATACTCTAACATTTGGAAAATTTGATCATAGTGGTGTAGCTGACTATATATTGATTTTTTTTCATCATTCTGATCTATGCTTTGATACATAATTTTATCTATGCTTTATACAACTTTAAATATAGTAGTAGAGAGCTCCTATCATTTCAGGGAACCTATGTTAAAAATTAAAATATAACTTAGTTCCCCTTTAGCTCCTCAGTATAAGATAGCATAGAAGGTTTATTCCAAATGGTTAATCAACATAGCAGCAGTGATCCTGGGGGTAGAACTGAGAAATAGAAGATGTCTTTCAGTCATGGAAAAACTCTCAGAATCTGAAACCCAGATATGATGTACTACCAAAGCTCAGAAAGATAGCTGATTTGGAGTACAGGTTGTATTAAAATAACAACAGAACTGGTTACCAGTTTTAAAGATATATTTTCATTTTTGCTTGTATTCTACCTTTCTGTTGAAATACTGTTCAAAATATTGTTATAATAAAAATACATTTAAGAAATCAATAAAAGCATTCAAAGTCTTTCACTTGAATTGCACTCCAAAGAATAACTTATCTTGAAAACTCTAATTATTTTATTTTTATTGAATTTATTTTTTACATTTCTAAACAACCCTCAAAGAGATCAACTGATTTTCAAATCTAGCTTTTACCTAAATTCTAGCCTTTCAAAAAGTGGGAAACCAAATGTAGCAATTGCATTCACATGACATGCTGGGTATACTTACTGTTAACCACATGGGGAACTAATTTATCAACCTCCTACATGATTTTTTTTTGCAAAGCCAGATCTGCTTTTGTTTTGTTTTGGGGTTTTTTTGGGATGGTGGTGGTAGTTATTTTGTTACTTTATGGGATAGAGGTGGGAAGAAGCCAGAAATAGCCTAATCAAAATCAAAGTCCATATATCTGGGATAGAAAAGGCTGATCCTATATTATTAAGTCCTTTCATTTTCAAAATAACTCCTAAAGTGGTAGAAGGGGAAAAAAACATGGAAGTGTTGACAATACTGCTGAAGAAGTACTTTGTTTTTGAAGACAGTCTGTCTATCTCGCTTTCCTGGTCAACTGGTTCGCCTGATACGCCAGTTGCGGCCCTTTCTTGATTGGGATTCCCTGTGCACAGTCACTCATGCCCTCGTCATCTCTCGCCTGGACTACTGCAACGCTCTCTACATGGGGCTCCCCTTGAGGGACACCCGAAGGCTCCAACTGGTCCAGAATGCGGCCACGCGGGTAGTTACGGGAGCTGCATGGCGCTCCCATACAACACCTCTCCTGTGTGAGCTGCACTGGCTCCCAGTGGTCTTTCAGATGTGCTTCAAGGTGTTGGTTATCATCTTTAAAGCGCTCCATGGCATAGGACCTAGATATCTTTAAGACTGCCTGCTGCTACCAACGGCCTCCCATCGATCTGTGCGCTCCCACAGAGAGGGCCTCCTTGGGGTGCCATCAGTCAAACAATGTAGGCTGGTGACCCCCAGGGGGAGGGCCTTCTCTGTGGGGGCACCTACCCTCTGGAACCAGCTGCCCCCAGAGATAAGGAGAATCCAAGACCTCGGTGCCTTCGGCCGTGCCCTTAAAACTTTCTTTTTTCAGCAAGCCGGGCTGGCTTAACACTTTTAAATGTTTTTAATTGGTTTGTCATTGTCTTTTAATTACGGGGCCAAATTTATATATATCTTTTTAATAGTATTTTAATGTTTGTAGTCTGTTTTTATTTGGCTGTACACTGCCCTGAGTCCTCAGGGAGAAGGGTGGTATATAAATTTGATATAAAATAAAAATAAAAAATAAATTTAGCCAAATTCAAAATTGCCAAATTATATACCCGAGTAATAATTGAAATAGAATCACTGTACTATACTCCAGCTGGTATTCTATATCCCTGTGCTATGCTAGATGGATGCCAGGTATTCTTTTGGATTCCTGGTGACAAGCATAGATCTTAAATGTAAGCAGAAATAAACCTCATGCCAATATTTAATTTTAGCTTGCTTCCAACAAAAATGATAGTGAATATTTCTGGATCCAACATTGTAATATGAAAAACTGAATTATATATATGCATTGCACTGCATACCTGAGGTACTGGCAACATGGAGTGGCTGAGGGAATGGATAATTATATATTCAGAGTATATTAAGTATAGAAACTTGGTTTTAGTTTCCATTGGTTATAGCACAGCAAGGATCCAGATATTGGAAAATCTAATTAATGACCATACTTTTTTATTTATTTATTTATTTTTATTTTTTATTGAAAAAGTTTTACAATTACATTTTCTCCCCATTCCCCCCCATCCCTCCCTAACCCCCCCAACCCACCCCTCTCCCCCGGACTTCCACAGAATATAATCCAAATCAAAATCCCCTTTTTATAAAACTTGAACCCCTTCACCCCCAATATATTTTTTCATCTTCACAAAATTCAAATATTTCTATCTTTATATAATACTTTCAGTTAAAAGCTATCTGATACTTCCTAGTTTGATATTTGTTCTGCACATAATCTATCCACTTTTTCCACTCCCATTCATAAGTCACTTGTGAGCGATCTTTTAAATATGCTGAAATCTTCGCCATCTCTGCAAAGCTGGCCATCTTCAAAGTCCATTCCTCGATAGTGGGCATAACTTCATTTTTCCAGTATTGACCTATCAGTAATCTTGCTGCTGTTATCATATACAATATCAACTTTATTTCACCCAATGTAAAACTCTTAACTATACCCAATAAAAACAATTGTGGAGAAAACTGAATTTTTTTCTTCAAAACATTCTGCATGACCCACCAAATTTTTATCCAAAAAGCCTTCACTTTCTTACAGGTCCACCAAACATGATAATATGTAGCATCTAAGCAGTCACATCTCCAACATTTTGGTTGAACATTAGGGTACATGCACGACAATTTCTTAGGATCTAAATGCCATCTATAAAACATTTTATAAAAATTTTCCCTCAAATTCTGCGACTGTGTGAATTTAACATTCTGAACCCAAATTTTTTCCCATGTTTCCAACATCACTGGTTCTGCAAAATTTTGTGCCCACTTAATCATACAATCTTTAACCAATTCAGTTTCTGAATCCCTTTCTAACAAAACATTATAAAGCCTTTTAATATGCATTGGACCTTTCTCTTTTATATGTCTAACCAATTCTTCCTCATGCATCATTATACCAGTTTTTGGTCCTCTTTCCATCTCAATTGTTACTTAATCTTACTTAAATCTTAAATCTAAACAATTATCAATCCATTTTTCTCTTTCATTTGCTTAGATGGATATATTTTAACAATATAAATCATACAATTATATTAAACATTCCAAAAATATTTAATTTCAACATACCCATTTTATTTCTAACTATTAAACTCAAAATTTATACTCTTTATTTCTATTATTGAACCTAATTTATTCATTTTATCTTACTATCACTCTCAACATACACCATCTAACTTTAATTATCCCACCTCATTTTATATTTTCCTAAACAAACCCAGTGTTATTGTCTTTATCTTTGTTGTTAAACCAATCATTTTTATTTCTTGCTGTTAAACACAGCATAACTATTTATTTTGGCTGTTGAACACAGCATATCCTTTTTTATTTTTTGGCTGTTACACAGCATGCCCTTTCTTGTTTGGCTGTTAAACACAGCATATTAATTTTTGTTTTTTGGCTGTTACACAGCATATTCCATTTTTGGGGGGCTGTTAATCACAGCATATTCATTTTTGTTTTTTTGGCCATTACACGGCATATTCAGTTTTTTTTTTTGGCTGTTACACAGCATAATAATTTTATTTGGCTGTTCAACACAGCATATTATAACTTTTTGGCTGTTAAACACAGCATATTCATAGTTGGTTTAACGTTCAATCTCTACTTAAACCTTTCTTTGTTGTTTCCATCCATCTATGCATTGCTTTTTCACATAATCTTATTTTTCTGTATCCTTTTTCATGACATTCATAACATTTTAACATTGAAACATGCTTCCTGCTTAAAACATATCTTTAACTGTATTTATAAATTCCTTTTAACATTTTCAATCAATCATATTTATCCTTATTCTTTTCCTTAGCATTTTAACATTAAAACATAGTTCTTGCATCAAACATATCTTTACATGTATTAATTTCTTTTAACATTCTTGATTTCTATAAAAAAACCGTTTTATTATTACAATCCATCTTTATTTTATTTTTATCACATTATCTTCATTTCCTCGCATGCAAACATATATTTCCTTCCATTTTCCAAGTTTTTAATTTAGTTCTCCATAAATTAAGTTAATTCTCTTTTCTTATTTTTATTCCGGATATGATGTATCAAATCTTTTTCTTTTGAGACTGCGCTTAATCTTTCTTCTATTCCTGTGCCAGCATTTAAAATATTATTATTTCAACTGTAGGAGTTCCATTGTAGATTTCTTTTCTTTTAACCATAGTCAAGCTGCCTGCATGCAGGAAAGAAAAATCCTCCTCCACAGAGTTCAGTAGTTTTTATCTGTAAAGCTCACGAGTTTCCCATAACAAAGGGAAATTACAAAGTTCCTCTTTACGCCAGATGATGTCTCTCTATAATCCACATTTTCCATTAGTCATGCAAGACTCCATTTTATTTATTATTATATAACCATCAAATCTTTCTCTTTTATTTTATTTATTTTATTTATTTAATTTTTATACTGCCCTTCTCCAACAGGACTCAGGGTGGTGAACAGCCAAGATAAAACATAACATATAAAATTTAAAAAACAGTTTAAAAGACTAAATAATTCCGGCCCTCAATTTAAAACAACCCAGTTAAAACCAATTTCAAATTAAAACTGAAAGGATGGGATCAAGCCAGCCCAGCCAGATGAAATAGATGTGTTTTCAGGGCCCGACAAAAAGTCCGGAGGTCTGGTATCGTACGTATCTCTGGGGGTAGGTCATTCCAGAGGGCAGGTGCCGCCACAGAGAAGGCTCTCCCCCTGGGGGTCGCCAGCCGACATTGTCTGGCCGACGGCACCCTGAAGAGGCCCTCTCTGTGCGAGCGAACTGGCCGGTGGGAGGCTATTGGCAGAAGGTGGTCTCATAGATACCCCGGCCCTAAGCCATGGAGCGCTTTAAAGGTGGTCACCAACACCTTGAAGTGCACCTGGAAGACCACCGGAAGCCAGAGCAGATTTTAAAAATCTTTTTTTTCTTTTTAAAATCCAAGTCAGATTTTTAAAGTGTTTAGTCTTTTAACCATATCTCTAGATTAATTCTCTTAATTCTGTTCCAAAATTAGCTGTTTCTCGGGTCTTTGTCTCTTTAAAGTTGTAGTTTTAAAAAATTTTCCAAAGCCCCTTTGTTACATAGCTGCTGTTTTAGGCTAGGGGTCTTCTAATAATTAGTAATGCTCCAAACGTTGTTACAAGCCTGGGCTGTTGTCACTCACCCGGCTTCAAAAGGCTCCATTTTTCTCCGCTTTCCTCCAGCACTTTTCTTGCCCAGTTGTCCCAGTTTCGTGGCAGCCGCTATGGCTGCCGCCCCCGCCACTGACTCATAGAGGGTTCCCTCTGACCTCCAAGGAACTTCCCTTTTCCTCTCTGTCGTCCGAGGCGCCCCTCTTCTTCCCCCGTCCCTGCAAGACAGGTTCAGTCCAAAGACCCATCGGCGGCAGTTCGGCAGCTGGGGTTTTCACAGGACTCATCAGAGCCCGCTATTTCTCCAACTGTCTCACCGCGACGCCAAACCAGAAGAGCTATGACCATACTTTTCTTCTGGTTGCTGAAGTAATGCAAAAAGAACTCGAGGGCCCATCATAAGGTAGAGTGGTAAATGGCCATATTTGTAACCTGTAGCAGGCATGTGATCTCCCTTAGTTACTTTAGTCCATTAAGCTAGTTATAGCTCAATTTATCCTAAACAATGCCACTAAACATGACTTGTAGAAATAATAGCCATGTTGTAAGCCACTAGGAATCATGTGATAGCAAGATGGGTGGCATATAAATTAAACAGTAAATTTCAATTCAAAAGGAGGACTGAACATCCTAATGTGGGGAAGGCAAAAACTTTTGCCCACTGGAATCAAATATTTATACAAATAAACTACTTTCCTAGTCCCATCATTTAATGGACCAAATTTATTTAGTGCCAGCTGACAATTTACTCAGATGAGTAAATGAAGATGATGACTATTATACTCTTGCAGAAGCAATTTCTACTTTGAAATATAGAGGTAAACCAAGAGGTTATCTGGTTTCTTGTGACATCCCACTCTCGGTTTAACTCCTGGAAATTACAGCACCAGCCCTTCTAGAATTCACACGTTGTTATTTGCAAGAATAGTAACACTGTCAGACTGTCAGCTTTTAAAAATCCCTGTAATGGTAGGAATATCATGTCTGAAGCATCTCTACCAATAAATTGTTTTAATAACTGATGTTCACTTGGTTCCTTTCTTTGTTCTTTTTTTAACGTTAGACACCAACTCAGTACAAGCAGTCCTTGCTTAGTGACATTAATTGGGACTGGAATTTCCATCACAAAGCAATGTGGTCATAAAGTGCAACATTACATGATCAGGCTGGTTTAGGAGTGGCATCCTGGGTGTCCCCAATTACTGTCATTAAGCAAGGATTCAATATATTTGAAACTTCTGACTTCCTACCAACTTCTCCCTTGACTTTGCCAGCAGGAAAGGTCACAAATTATGATCACACAACTGTGGGATGCTGTGCCAGATCACAATCATGTGACTAAAATGGTTCTGCGATATCTGGTACTTCAAGACCAGTTGCAACTCCTATTCACCAGCGTTGTAAATTTGAATGGTCACTGAATGAGTGTTGTTAAATGGGAATCACCTGTAACATCTTTGTTCAAATGTTCTAAAACACACTCGTTCCAATGGAACTATCATGAAACAAGCAACATTTAGTCAGGAATATTTAAGGACAATTAATGTTTATTTTCACTGAGATGCTCCTGGAGTTAAGTCAACGTTGGTATCTGGAATGACATTAGGTCCTTTGCCATTCAAAAGAGAGTCCCATTGGTTAAAATCTTTAGAGAGACCTAGATAAGATAAATTCAAATCAGATGGCACATATAAATATATGAAAATATTAAACTGTATTCAAAGAAAATAAGAATATTTCTAAGTCACAATATATTAAAATTAAGCTTGCTTTGATGCTCTAAAACTGACATGCTGGAAACAAAAAAGTCATAGTGATAAATATGGATGGCTGACTTCATCTAAACAGCACATTTTAAGTCTCTTAATTTATAAAATCTGGAAAGACCCCTTTTTAAACTGAGTTGCAAGGTCAATATACCACTTTTCAATAAAACTTCCAGAGGAGGTAGAAACTTACATACAATATAGAAAATACAAAAACATTAGGAGACTCGGCACTAAAAAGTTTAACCACTGGCAATGTTTACATCTTCAGGGAAAAAATTCCACTGGTAAGGTTCTGCTATTGACAAGATAATTTGTAATAAAGGGGTTACTTGGAGGAAAGTCTCTAAATATATTTCAGTAAATAACCAGTTTGATATAAATCATTCAGGTATCAGGGTCCCATTCAGGTATCAGGGTCATATGTCTCAGTGGCTTAGATAGAATTTACTCTCTAGTCTAATCTGTGAATAACTGATATGTAATCTAAGCCTTTTTATATATTAAAAATGCTCATGCTAAACAAGTGTAAGTACAAGCAGTCCTTATATGACTGGTTCTTTAGTTCAGCTTTAAAAGAAACACTATTTTTATTCTGTGTATCGTATTTCTCCAAAAATAAGACCCCGACATATTTCTTTGAACCCCCAAATAAGTGCTTGGCCTTATTTTTGGGGAGGTCTTATTATTTTGGGGCATGAAGAGGAAATGGCAGGGACCGGCTGTGCATGCGTTTAAATATTTTCGGGGAGGGCTTATTTTCAGGGGGGGTTATTTTAGCACATGTGCTCAAAAGCCCAATTGACTTATAATCGGGATGTCTTATTTTGGGGAAAACGGTAGTATTTAAAAGACTCAGATGCTTGGGAGATGAATCTGAATGGTATTGACCAGTGATGGCAAACCTATGACACATGTGTCAAAGGTGACACACCACAACATTTGGATGACACACCAGCATTCACTGACACCCAACAGTAACTATTCTCAAAAGCACATCCCATTATGTGATTTTCGTAGGTTGTATAGACCATGTGAGAACTGGGGTGTGCGCAGCCTCCATACTCAAAGTGGTTTGTGAGAGTTATGCTCTTGCAGGGCCTCTGGGGTTTCTGAAAATCACATGAGAACAGGTTGTGCTTTCACAACCATAGAGGCCATAGAAGACCATTCTCTGAAGCCGCTTAAACGCCTTGTGTGAGCAAAGTTGCCTCAGGTAGGCTGCAGGGGTCTGTCAACAGAAAGAAAACAGAGCCTAAAGGTAAGTGGAATACAGCAGGTCTTGGTGATCACGCACACGACTGGACTCCATTCTTTAAAATGAACAAATATGTAAAGAATTGTTTCTCTTTCTTTCGGGGTGTGTTTGTATATATGAGACATGTCCGCAGAGTCAAATTAGGCATTTTCTGCCCAAAAGATTTGGCATCGCTGTTATAAACAGCCCACTTTCCCTTAAGCTCTCAGAGCAGAGATAAAGGTGCTGTATGACTTCAATTCCCCATACTCCTCCTTTTGAAGTATGGTATTTTCAGTTACACTGACCACCAGGAGGTAGTCAGATGTAACCAGTTGGAAGTCATGCTAAACCCCATACTTGAGAGTATGACAATTTAGCATTTGCAATTCTCTGCTCTGAGAACTTAAGGAAAGGTGGACTGTATTTATACCATTCTGACAGTCTCTAAACCACTGAGTATCAGAATCTGCATAGCTTCGAAAGATAATGCACCGTATATACTAGTCATCTGAAGTGCAAAAGTCTATGAGCTCAATTTCCAGGAGAGGGTTCCAACCCCATAGAAAAACATCTGGCTACCTGTGTCTCAGGAGTTCCAATAAGGAGGAAACTAATCATCTGACGCCTTCAATTGGTCAATGTAATTGGACGATACATCACACTTTTGGGATCCTTTTGAGTCAGTTTTTGATTCCTGATGACTGGGCAAGTCCCTGCAGTTTTCTTGCCAAGATTTCAGAAATGGCTTGCCATTGCCCGCTTCCCAGGGCTGAGAGAAGGTGACTGGCTCAAGGTCACCCAGCTGGCTTTGTGCTTAAAAAGTAGGACTCACAGTCTCCTGGTTTTTAACCTTAACCACTACACCAAACTGTCTATCTGTCTGAGTGTCTCTTTCTCTCTGTGAACTTGTAACATGTTCTATTTTATATGCATGTATGCATTATATTTTCAGGTAGCTTTAGTGATCAAACACTAAAGTTGCATCAAATATTGTGATGCATAGGTGGAAAAATATTGTCTGAAACGTATCATCTTATCAACGTGTAGTGAATGCAGGGTGTTTAAAAAGTTAAATATAAAAGCAAAGCAGCAACTTACCCAAATGTTTCTGTAAGAAGGCCAGTGAAGCTTCGTTGATAATATCAATAGCTATTTGTGGATCTATATCTCCTATCAGATTAAAAATCTTCCCAAGTTTCTTTCCGGTAAGGAATGTAAAGTCAGGAAAACTCTGATGTACTGATCCTCTGAAAACAGCAAAAATGCATAAGGGTAAGCCTAACCAGTAACCAAACAAGTCTGCCTACAAGAGGGAATCTTTGCAAACACTGCTGAAATACATGGAACCTAATTAAATATTTTTGATTCTGAAAGTTTTTGTTTTCTTCTTTATGTGTTACCTCCACATGTTCGTCCCAAGGGTTTTGGTAGTGGTAATGTTCTGGTCTTTTATTTATTTTTTTTCCAGCAGTAATAATAAGTTAGAATTGTTTATTATCATTATACTAAAAATAGATTCAAAAACTTTTTCTTTGGAGATCAAAGGAATGCAGCTACAATTGAAAGATGGGGTAAAACTCAGTTCCTATTGAACAGTATTCATGTTTGGTTATTTAAATGAGATCATACAGATTATTTTAATCATGTATATAGCAAGGTTACAATAGTTAAAAGCTATCCTACACAATATCTGTATTCTGCTAAATTACTTGCTGATCACTATCAGTAATATTGTAAATGAATCCAGAGAGACAGGGAGAGAAATGTCCACTTTTTAAAACAGTGCAGAAAAAATATTTGATCTCATTCAGAAAGGATGCCTTTGTAGGCCCATGGATGTGATTTTATTCCAATGGAAGTGTTAAAGGAAAATACTAATTGGTGGTTATTAGTCCTGACTTCTTACTCACATCACTGACTGAACAGCAAACATCCCAGAGGTCTGGGGTTTAGTTATAATAATCCTCATTTTTAGAAAAGGGAATTAAGAACCTCTGCCATAGTAAGTTGTTATTAATCTGGTTTGAATAAAGTGGAATTGCAGAAAAGCAAGCCGGTTTTAGGAAAACATGCTCTATGGGTAATCAAGCATTAGAGGTACATTTCGTTGCTGAAATGTCTTCATGTAGACCTATTAAGTTTGCATTTGATTCAGCCCCAACGAGTAATCTTTCAAGAAAGCCATCAGCAATCTTAACCTATTGTGTATTGTATATTAACTGCTGTTTTTAATTTGGAATAGAACACAGAATGTTACAACATGGGCACAGCCTTTAGTTATGACATAGTGGCTTGCAGGCCGTAGTTATATAAGTTTTTATTTATTTATTAAATGTATATACTGCCCATCTCACAATCAAGTGACTGGCTGCTTAGGCAACAGAGTTGTCAGCCCTTCAAAGTAGGCAAAGAAACAGAACTAGCAAGGATTCCAGGAAGTCACCTTATTTATTTTTTTTATTTTTTATTTTTTTATTTTATTTTTTTTTTAATTTGTATGCCATCCATCTCTCCTACAAGGTGACTCTCACACTTTGTTGTAGGGTAAAAAACCAGAAACTTGAAAATCTGTCTGAGTTTCTTCATTTTACACTTCCCTTTTCTCAAAATGAAAAAAAAAAAAAAGAAATCTTTTCTGAAAGTTGCCCCTTAATGGTTCAATAATTCCTTTCCCCTTACCAAGACCAGCTCTGCATACTTTTCCAACAGCCGAAATCACCCAGATATGAAAAGTGTGTAATTAATGGTGCAGTTAAATGTGACCAAATAAAGGATATGTTGCCTTGTATTTAACAGAGGATCCAGAGGAGATTAACCTATACAGAATAATAGAGTTCTTGGAGGTCTTCTAGCCCAACCTCCTGCTCAAGCGGGAGACGTAGGTACTATAGGTACAGAAGACCCTATATAGGGTTCTTGGAGGTCTTCTAGCCCAACCTCCTGCTCAAGCGGGAGACGTAGGTATTATAGGTACAGAAGACCCTATATACCATTACATACCATTATATCTACCTACACCATATTCCTGATCAATAAGAACACAGAAAGAATATTTAGACCTTGAAAGAGGAGTACTATAACAATATTCTCAGGATGGACAATAATGGAAAATTAATCCCAGCAAAAGAATCCCAGGCAGTCTGAGAAAGACCAATGAATTATCTTCACTGTTCAATCTTGCATGATGGGTTATGAGGGGCAGATATGGTGGGAGCAGGGGACCATATCATGTGTTGGGGGCTCGCACTCGCTGTTTGAGAGCAATTGCTTGCCCCGGTCCCCATGGCTCCTCTCGGAGACTAGGTGGCTTAGACACTCAGGATCTGGGCCTTCGGCTGATGTTATGCAACGCTAGGTCCGTGGTAAATAAGGCCCCCCTCATTCACGATCTTATACAAGAGGGAGGAGCGGACCTGGCGGGTATTATGGAGACCTGGTTGGGCCTGGAGGGCGGTGTCCCTCTGGCTGAAATGTGCCACCAGGCTTCATAGCATTCCATCAGCCGAGGGCCCAGGGGAGGGGCGGGGGGGGTGGCGGTTATTATTAACGAGGATCTGGGTCCTAGGGAGACCACTGTGCCTCAGATAGCCGGATGTGAGTCCCTCCTTGTGAGGTGGGGTCGTGGGGTTCAGATGGGCTTGTTGCTTACATACCTGGCTCCCTGCCGCGTGGCAACAGCCCTACCTGAGCTACTCGATGTGATAGCCACGGTGGCAGTTGATACACCCGGCTTTTAGTCATGGATGATTTCAACTTGCCATCCGTTGGTGAAACGTCTGAAGTGGCTCGGGAGTTCATGGCTTCCATGACGGCCATGGACCTGACGCAGTTAGTTCATGGCCCTACTCACAGGGGAGGTCACACTCTGGATCTGATTTTTGTCTCTGGCCAGTGGTTGAGTGGTCTTGTTATTGGGGATATGGACGTGGAACCCTTGTCATGGACAGACCACTCACTCCTTCGCCTGGATTTTCGAACCGCTGCCCCCCCGCCGCAGGGAGGCGGATCCAATTAGATGGATCCACCCCAGGCGCCTGATGGATCCTGAGAGGTTCCAGACGGAGCTTGGGCCATTTCCTGAGGTTCTAGCACATGACTCGGCCGAGGAGCTGGTAGCCGCCTGGGACCGGGCGGCTGGTGGGGCCTTGGACCGAGTCGTGCCTTTGCGGCCTCTGACCCGGTGCCGATCCCGCGCGGCTCCTTCGTTCACTGAGGAGCTGAGGGAAATGAAGCGCCGGAAAAGACGCCTGGAGAGCGGTTGGAGGGCCAGTCTCGCTGAATCCGATCGAACACGGGTAAGGTCGCATATTAAGGCCTACCTAGTGGCGATAAAGACGGCAAAGTTTAATTACTTTTCCGCCTCTATTGCATCATCAGGGAATCGTCCGGCCGCCCTGTTCAGGGTTACCCGCTCCCTGCTTTATCCGGGAGTGCGGGAGGATCCCTTGGAAGGCAGGGCGGAGGATTTCGGACAATACCTGTATGATAAAATCGCTCAGATCCGGGGGGATTTGGACTCTGACTGGGTAGATCAGGGCAGGGTGACGAGGAATAGTCTTGAGAATGTTATCTGGGAGGAGTTTGATGCTGTGACTCCTGATGATGTGGACAGGATTTTGGGGAGACTTAGTGCGGCCACATGTTTACTGGACCCGTGTCCCTCCTGGTTGGTACTGGCTTCCCGGGAGGTTACACGAGGCTGGCTCCAGGGTGTTATCAACGCTTCATGGAGTGAGGGTTACTTCCCCACCGCCTTGAAAGAGGCGGTGGTGAGGCCTCTCCTCAAGAAGCCATCCCTGGATCCGGCAATATTGGCCAACTATCATCCTGTCTCCAACCTTCGCTTTATGGTGAAGGTTGTTGAGAGTGTGGTCGCACGACAGTTTCCGCAATTCCCGGAGGAAACATCTTATCTAGATCCGTTCCAGTCGGGTTTCAGGTCTGGGCACAGCACGGAAACGGCATTGGTCGCGTTGGTTGATGATCTCTGGAGGGCTCGGGACAGGGGTTGTTCCTCTGTTCTGGTCCTGTTAGACCTCTCAGCGGCTTTTGATACCATTGACCATGGTATCATGCTGCATCAGCTGGAAGAGTTGGGGGTGGGAGGCACCGTGTTGCGGGGGTTCTCCTCCTTTCTCTCCAACCGGTCGTAGTTTGTGTTGGCAGGGGGGCAGAGGTCGACCTCGAGGCCTCTCATTTGTGGAGTGCCGCAGGGATCGGTCCTCTCGCCCCTTCTGTTCAACATTTATGTGAAGCCGCTGGGTGAGATCATCCGTGGCTTTGGGGTGAGATACCACCAGTACGCTGATGACACCCAGCTGTACATCTCCACCCCAGGCCACCCCAACGATGCCCTTGAAGTGATGTCCCAGTGCCTGGAGGCTGTACGGGTCTGGATGGGGAGGAACAGGCTCAAGCTCAACCCTTCCAAGACTGAGTGGCTGTGGCTCCCGGCATCCCAATATAGTCAGTTGACTCCATCACTGACTATTGGGGGCGAGTCATTGGCCCCCACAGAGAGGGCTCGCAATCTGGGAGTCCTCCTGGATACGCAGCTGTCCTTGGAGGAACATCTGACGGCTGTAACCAGGGGGACCTTTTGTCAGGTTCGCCTGATTCGCCAGTTGTGGCCCTTTCTTGATCGGGATTCCCTGTGCACAGTCACTCACGCCCTCGTCATCTCTCGCCTTGACTACTGCAACGCTCTCTACATGGGGCTCCCCTTGAGGAGCACCCGGAGGCTCCAGCTGGTCCAGAACACAGCAGCGCGGGTAGTGACGGGAGCAGCATGGCGCTCCCATGTAACACCGCTCCTGCGCGAGCTGCACTGGCTCCCAGTGGTCTTCCGGGTGCGCTTCAAGGTGCTGGTTATCACCTTCAAAGCGCTCCATGGCATAGGGCCTAGCTATCTTCGAGACCGCCTGCTGCTACCGACGACCTCCCATCGACCCGTGCGCTCCCACAGAGAAGGCCTCCTCGGGGTGCCATCAGCCAGACAGTGTAGGCTGGTGACCCCCAGGGGGAGAGCCTTCTCTGTGGGGGCACCTACCCTCTGGAATCAGCTCCCCCCAGAGATAAGGAGAATCCAGGACCTCAGTGCCTTCCGTCGTGCCCTTAAAACCTATTTATTTAAACAAGCCGGGCTGGCTTAAAATGAAATTTTAACTGTTTTAAATGTTTTAAATGTTTTAATTGGTAATGAGTTTTAATTGGGCCAAATTTATATATCTTTTAATTGTTTTTTAATATTTGGCCTGCATGTTTTTTTTTTTAGTTTTGGCTGTACACCGCCCTGAGTCCTCAGGGAGAAGGGCAGTATAGAAATTCAATAATAAATAAATAAATGTAATCCAGGCTCCCTGTGGGATAACTAAAATTCAGAGGGACGAATAACAACATGGGATGTCATCTCTGGGATTTTGTCATTTTAGTCTTATGAGATTTTTACCATTTAAGATTTAAAAATAATAATTTGGAACCCCACTTGCAGGTGATATGGGTGCTTATCTCAGTTGCATCCGATTAGTTTTAAACTATATAAATTTAACTCTATAATCCCATGCCTCTTAACGAGAAAGAGACTAAGGCTACAGATATTTGACACTCACATAATAGTTATCATTTTTCTTTCTCTGCCTTTATAGTTAAGTTTCTTCATCTCTAGGATATTTGAAGCCCACTGGTATTTTTCTGAATTAATAAAGAGCAATGGCTGGTGCACTTTGGGATATACTTCATCAGATAGCGGAAGCATCCATGCATCAAGAGCAACACCACATCTGTTCAGAAAAAAAAGTTCTATAACATGTCAGTATCAGTTTGCACATCCTAAAGTCCACATAGATGCTATAGATCACAAATCTACATCCATAAGAGATATTTTATGTTAATTTTATTAAGTTCCATTAGGAGAAACTTTCTGTAAGACATGTTCAACATTAAGAGGCGGTGGGCTCTCCTAAAATAAGTTGTTTAATAAAGATTGAAAAGCAAAAGGAATTTGTCATGGAATATTTGAGGGCTATCCTGAATTACAGACCTTTCCATGAACACTGGGCTGTGGATTTCAAGATGAATCCATTGAAAGAGAGTACTATATAAGGCTGACATCATTTACTAGAAATGCTTGGAACTGGCCGATATAATGCTGTGTAATCATTTTCTTTACTGTGATTTTATGTTTATGTTTATTGTTCTATGAAGCAAGCTACCTTGAATCTATAGAATAAGTAGCATACACGTCTATTTACCAATCAATCAATCAATTCTAGATCTGCAGTTCTACTATTGTGCATTTATATCAGGGGTAAAATGCAGCCGGTTTCCCTATCGGCTTGGAAGCACGCATGCTGTCATCACGTCTTGGTTTTGACCTTCTGCACATGCGTAGAAGGCTTTGCGCATGCATAGAGGGTTCAAAACTGGGACTCCCGCCGCCAGCGCTACCTGCTCCCCGAACCTCACGCCGCCAGTGGATAGACTCAGTTACAGTGGTGATTACTACACCACTGAAGAACCAGGTTAGGGACAGGTCATAATGGAGAAAATAAATCTATGTCGTTGGTAAAAACTGACAATGACAGGATGGCATACAATCAATCAAGCAATTCAATTGACAGAAGTCTTCTCTTGATGTTATGCATAAGCCCTGACTTCCTTGACTTTTACAACTACAAATGTTACTGCAAAGAAAAAAGAGCAACTAGGTCAATATGGGGTTTTTTTACTAGTTCTTACTTGAATCGTGCATCTTTGCTAAGTGTTTCTATGACTGTGGCAGCACCAAAAGAATGCCCCATTGCTGCTATCTTCTGTAAGTCAATAGAATTCTGAAAAGAAAATGACATTGAATGATATTTATTGTTTTATTTATTTATTGGCTCGATTTATATGCCGCCCTTCTCCAGAGACTCAGGGTGGCTTACAATGCATTAAGCAATAGTCTTCATACTTTTGTATATACCTACTTAGTAGGGCTTTGCCCCCCACCCCACAAGCGGTGTTCTTTTTTATACAAAGTCAGATTATTGCCCCCATAAACCGGGTCCTCATTTTATCTATCTCGAAAGGATGGAAGGCTGAGTCAACCTTGAGCCTGGTGAGATTTGAACTTGCAGTAATTGCAGGCAGCTGGTGCTATTAATAGCACTTTAATCTGCTGCGCCACTAAGGCTCTTTTGTTATATTCCCTTTTGTTTTCAATCTGATTATTCTATTTTAATTCATTCTATACTGAGGATCCTGATTCCCCTAAATCAAGAATTGACTTAGTGCCCTCCAACTGTTTTAGACATCAGTCACTACATATTTTGCCAAAATTAAACTGCTGCAGATGATTAGCATGTCCCAATTTCTTAACTATGTTCAGCAAATTCTTTAACACTAAGCCTACAATGTGACATATTTCTGGATAACGTACAGTAATAAAAAGATCACAAACTTTTGTTTTAAATAGTGATTAGAACTAACTGGAAATGGTGAATAATCTGAACAGCCTTATTAAAGAGCTTCATATGATAGAGTAAAACACATATAGATTAATACCAGGGATATAGTAGGTCTGCTGCAAAGAATTAGATGAGCAGCTGTAAGATCCTGGACTTAGATCTATGTTCAGGTCTGTCTATGTTCAGGTGATTCTACTTCAGGGCTGCACTTAAACACAGAATTCATTGGGTGTCTCAGGAGACTCTTGGATAAATTAATATGTTTTAACATGTAAAAAAGCAGATGGCCTAGGAAGTTTTGTGCCATGTGAGAAGCAGGCTAGTCAATGAACTGTTGAAGCAAATGCTTTTCATCTAATCAGTCTCTCTTAAGGAAACTCTTGAATGATACACTTTGCTTAGAAAGGTAAGCAGAACTGCACTTTTTTTTAGAAGGGATCATGGATTTATATTGCTTTACCACAAATTAACAAGTCTAAGCATTATTCAGTTACCTCAAAAGAAATACATGTTAAAAGGGCAATTATTATATTAATAGTCATCAATTTGATTTTCTGGTACCACCTGAACCTTTAGAGAATCACGAAATCAGATTCATCCAATATCACAATAGTATAAAAACAAAGGTTAACTGTTTTACAACAGCACTTCAGCAAACGAAGTGCCAGTCTGAAATACATAATACAACATACCAAATTATGAATTTTCAATTGGCAAGGGAATCTTCTACCTCATTTACCTTTAAAAGTCTCCAGTTGAAATTTAAAGGCAAAATGTTCTCAGTGGGAACTCCAGAATTAATTTTAACCAAAAGTTTAAGAGCTCTAATGCATTCATCTGCCCTTTGTTGTACCTACATGAAGAGACAAAAGCCACTTTCAGTGTATGATTTAGCAATCTGAAAAAAAATGCTTGTGTATCTATGGCTTCTATCTATGTTATAAAATGTGTGATTACGATTTTTCTAAGCTAGAGGTTTACCTTTAAAGGGGGCATTAATTAGGCCATAGCTTATTTCAGGTCTCATTTTAGAATGAAAAATTCCTTGGTCACTGTATGCTGTATGCTGAGAGAATGTGGAAAATGTGACCATGTTCCTTCCCTTAGATCTTTCAATGCTTTTTTAATACCATCAACCTCTGGGGTGCATTAAATGTTGGGTTACATGGTTCTGCTCCTATGCTGTTGGCCAATTCCAGAAGCAGATGCTGGGGGATATTTACTTCAATCCTTTACTGTTATGCCACACCATTCCTCAAGATTCATGCCATAGTCATTATTGAGTTCTGAGTCATCATCCACTGGATTTTAAAAGTGATAAAATCGGATGGCACTATCATATCTACTTCAGCTATAGAGTGTATGACTAGGCATATTGATTTAAAATATAGGGGCTCCAGAGACTGAATCAATGATGCTTCTGTAATGCACTAGGATTTAGAAGATTTGCATGAATACCTGTTGCCGCCTCAGCGGCTGTTCATTTTCATCTGGTTTTAATTCCCTATAGTACATCCACTCCTCGTCCAATGCTGGGGATTTGCTTTTGTTTCCTTTGGTGGGGTTTTTTTTATAGTAATATGTAGCTGAAGAGGACTGGTCTCTAATGGAAAAAAAACACTCTATCTGGGCTTTGAGACAGCAACACTTTCCCCCCTCAAAGCTCATACAATGACTTATAAATGTTTAAAATAAATATTGTAGAACTTATTCCTAATTTAGCACCAGCATATAACTTTAAAGAAAACTTGGTATGTAAAAGGTAAAGATTACTAAGATTAATGTGTACAGATGGCAAAAGAGTGAGTTTACATCTAAAAAATCCTCCCTTTTTACAACCCTGTAATTCCTTAATTCGGAGTAGAGTTGAGGCAACTGGATGGAGCTAACTGTTTACTGGCCGGATGTCCTTCCTGAAACCATTCTGAATTCACTGCAGATATTTTTTCTTTGCACTCTAGAGAGAAACATCTGCTGCTACTTAGGATTCAACTCTCAACCTTCCAAGTGGGAGGCAAGCATCTTCCTAATTATGCCACCATCCCACTCAAGTTTACATCTAAAACATTACCATTTTAATTAATAGACTGATTTAGTAATTGATAAAAGGAATCGAGACTTTCTGAATGTTTGAAAGACTATGTTTTGATAGTGTTAAGAGTGAATTTGGGGGGGGGGATTTATAATCAATTCTTTATTTTAGGGTTATGATTTGGTCCTGTAAATAAACATAATGATTCTAATTTTGGAGAGCATTCAATTCTTTGCCTAGTGATGATATTTATCTCCACAGGAAAATCAACTGTGATCATAAATATTATAATTTGCCCATCATCCATAAGCATTGTAAAAGCCTGTCTGTCTAGTCGTTAAGGCACCCAGATGGATGACTTTGGGCAACTCAGTCTTTCTCAGTCCAAACTACCTCAGAGTTGTTGTTGAGGGGAAAATAGCGGAAGAAGGACTATTAGGTATGCTTGCTACGTTGAGTTATTTTTTAAAAATAATAAGGCAAAATATAAACAAATAAGCAAACAAATAAAAATTAGTTAAGCGGCTCAGCATCAGCCCATAGGCAATTGAACCACTAGAGTTATTATTCCATAGTGGACCTCAGTGATTGGTTGAGTGAAATTCTTGGTATTCTCAGTTTATAATAAGTACAAAGTCCTTTAATAGATTCTACGTATCTACCTCAGTCAATTAAAAATTGAGATATAAGCATACCTATGCTCCACAGAAGCAACAATAAACCCCCGAGATGCCATTTCAATGCAAATTGCAGAATATAGCGTCCTAGTGAAATAAATACAATTTTGCAAATTAAGTCAGTCTTTTAAATCATTTGCATGCTACATCTCCTTTCTTACTATTGACATAGGGCATTATACATAAACAGTTTCAATTCAATTCAATTCCTAGATTTTAAAAAAGATTAAACATGTTCTCATCCACATATTTATATGGTAAAATGTATAAAGATGAAAAAATGAAAGAGAATGGATCGGGGAAATATACACATCCTATATTGAAAAGCATTCTGCTAGTCTTCCGCTTCCCCTTCTGCAATGTGGGAAATATTTCTTAGTCTTGCTCATAGTCACAAAACCCCAAAGAGGTCAAGCCAGCTTTAAGGCTGTTTGTTTCCCCTCCCCATATTCTATTCACATCCGTAAACAATTAGGGGCATGGAAAATGTACAGCTGCAAAACATTTTAGCTTCCCCATCCCCCACCCCTTAATCATCTTCATGCCATAGGTCGCTCCTCGGTTTTATTCATTCCGGGCAAAGTTGATATTAGGAAAAAGAAAGAGAGGAGGAGTCCCTTTTGGACAACTGCTAATTGGAAAAAGAGCAGAGCTTGGGACAGAGAAAAATGTGCAGCTATGAGAAGCTAGAGAAGCAGCTGGGTCAGCAGGTAACTAGAAATGTACAGGGCAGAAAAAATGAACAAAGACAATAAAGTGGAGAGTGTGTTGGATGGTAAAAGATTGAGGAGGAGATGGATGACGGGAAAAAAAATGCCCAGAGCCATCTTGTAGGGCAGATGTGTGTGTGTGTGTGTGTACACACACACACACACACACACACACACACACTTCGTTACATATATATATATACACACACTTCTCTCTCTCTCTCTCTCTCTATCTATCTATCTATCTATCTATCTATCTATATTTGTTTTCTGAGGTTTTCGCGGGTGTTTGTATGTAGGTCTTTGGAGAAAACGCGGGAGAAAACCCGAATAACCAAAGACCTACATACATACATATAGATAGAGGGGGGGGGAGGGAAGGGGGAGGGAGAGAGAGGGAGAATGCAATATGGGAATTGTACAGATAGGCATGGAATTATGTTACTTTTGTTTATAACCTTCTTCATCATCATAATTATCATCTTCCAAACTATAAATATTAATATTGCAGTTATGAAATGGTTAAATAATATGTAAGAAAAGGCTCATGGAACTTATTTCAGGCAATTTTTTTATTTATTATGAAAGTCATATACTGCCCGTTTTGCCATATTTCTGACTGATGACATATGTAGGGTGAAGTAGTGCCAGAAAAAAATGAGGATTTTATGTATTTATTTTATTTTATTTTATTTTATTTTATTTTATTTTATTTTATTTTATTTTATTTTATTTTATTTTATTATTTTATTATTTTATTTGTCAAGCATATATAAGATAACAGGTAAAAGTATAAACATAATTTGAATGTATGAAAAGAGTAAGAGTAAAAAGGAACATTAGGACAGGGACAGTAGGCACGCTGGTGCATTTATGCATGCCCCGTACAGACCTCTTAGGAATGGGGTGAGGTCAACAGTAGACAGTTTAAGGTTAAAGTTGTGGGGGGGGGGGTTGGGGAAGAAACCACAGAGTCATGTAGTGCATTCCAGGCATTGACCACTCTGTTACTGAAGTCATATTTTCTGCAATCAAGTTTGGAGCGGTTTGCCTTGAGTTTGTATCTATTATTTGCTTGTGTATTGTTGTAGTTGAAGCTGAAGTAGCCATTGACAGGTAGGACATTGTGGCAGATAATTTTATGTACTATGCTTAGGTCAGACCGAAGTCGGCTTGGTTCTAAGTTGTCTAAGCCCAAAATTTGAAGTCTGGTGGCATAAGGTATTTTATTGCGGGTACAGGAATGGAGGACTCTTCTCGTGAAATATCTCTGGACTCTCTCAATTGTATTTAAGTCTGATATGCAGTGCAGGTTCCAGACAGATGAGCTGTATTCGAGAATTGGTCTAACAAATGTTTTGTATGCTCTAGTTAGTAGTACAATATTACCAGAGAAGAAGCTACACAAGATTAGGTTAACAACTCTTAATGCCTTTTGGGCAATGTTGTTACAGTGGGCTCTGGCACTTAGATCTTTAGAAATGAGTATTCCAAGGTCCTTGACAAAGTGAGGGTCATCTACAAGGTCATGTCCATCTAATTTGTATTTTATGTTTTGATTTTTTTTGCCAATGTTCAAAACAGAGCATTTGTTGGTTGAGATTTGAAGTTGCCACTTGTTAGACCAATCTGACACATAGTCAAGGTCTTTTTGAAGGGTAGTTGCATTGTTGATGGTGTTGAATAGTTTAACATCATTGGCGAACACAGTTGCTTTTAATATGATCGCAAAGGTCATTTATGTAAAGTATGAAGAGTGTTGGACCTTGAGGAACACCACTGTCAACAGGAAGGCAGCTATCCATTTATGTAGGAGCCCAGAAATGCCACAGGATTTTAGTTTTAGAAGTAATTTGTCGTGTAATGTCTTGAATGAATGCAAGCATACACGGTAAATCAGACTTGCTTTTTCAGAGATATCAGATATGTAAATAGGCAGTATTACCTAAATGCTCCAAGTCCATGGGAAAAAATAATTAAGGGATATTTTTCTCCAGTCTTGAATTCAGCATTCCACTTTGCAGGAGATGTAACTGAGCCTAGACAGAAGAAAGCAAATTTTGTTACTTTTTCTGGGTTTTTTTTTTTTTTAATGATTTCACTAGACTGAAATTGAACTCATTTTGAAAACTGCACTGCATCCTTAAGCTAGCTTTTAAAGAATAATTCAAGATACATTTAATGCAAAAGGTTAATTTTTTTTATCCCGAATGACACAGTCCCATATAAATATATTTTATAAAGTTCTTTTCAGAAAAATGGTAGTACAAATCGTGCTGTGTGCTAACTAATCATGTGATGGCCATTTTAGCATTCACAATGTTTGGAATCATTGAAATTGAACACAATAAAGCAATCTAAGCTCAACTTCCTCTGTGGGACATAATTGAAGCTGAATAAAAAATATTGCCACTTTGGACCCAAAGAGTTCATAAATAAGCTTTAGCAATTTTTCTAAGATTCTTATGGGTCATAAAAAAGTATAGTAACATACCAGTACATTTTGCCTTAAACTACTGTACCTTGGAATAGTTTGTGGGATTTGTTTCTATCTTTCACTATATGTTTTTCTATCCAAATCAACTTTGGATGGGACTGGGATAAAAGTGATTTTATATAGCTTTCATAGTGTGTTATAACATTCTTTTACAAATAGAGGTAGTCCTCGACTTATGAGCCCAAAATGTCTGTTGCTAAGCGAGACAGTAGTTAAGTGAATTTTGCCCCATTTTACAACCTTTCTTACCACAGTTGTTAAGTGAAACACTGTAATTGTTAAGTGGCCCCATTTTACAACCTTCCTTACCATGGTTGTTAAGAGAATTTGGCTTTCCCACTGACTTTGATGATAGAAGGTTGTAAAAAGTGATCACTTGACCCCAGGACACTGCAACTGTCATAAATATGAGCCAGTGGACAAGTGTCTGAATTTTGATTATGTGACTATGGAGATGCTGCAATGGTCGTAAATGTGAAAAATGACCATGCCACTTTTTTCAGTGCCCTTGTAACGGTCTCTAAATGAACTGTTGAAATCAAGGATTATCTGTAATAAGTAACAAGCAGCTAAAGTCTCAATGTATAAGAATCTATTTCTCTAATAGCATTAATCAGAATAATGCTAGTATCTACATAATAACTTTCCTAACAATCAGATTTAGAAAATGCATACACTTGAGAGTGAGAGACTGAAAACATATCTGCATAAGAATATGCTCATAATGGACTGGTGCTATAATTCATAACCCCTCTGAAACTTACCAAAATAATCTGCTAGAATTAATTCCCCTACTATCCAATACATGTTAAGAAAACGAGACAGTCCAGAGTAATATTCTTTATTGGGAATCCATTTTGTCTTTTCATAATTCATATGATTTTGGGAAGGATAATACAGACGCAAAAAAGTCCCCTAGTATAAAATAATAAAAGTAATTATTGAAAGCTGTTTCTAAATGTTAATTTTTTTTAAAAAGCATGAATTAATAAGAAGTGTTGTACTCTTAATTCAACTTATTTTAAACACTGACATGTGACAAAAATTTGCTTAAAAGTAGTGCTTCAAATTGAACTAGTATTCATGTCGGCCATAACCAAAATAGAATTTGGATGGTATCATTATCTGCATCTGCTGATTTATGGCATTAGCCTAGCCAAATAGTGAAACTTTGCACTTCATTCCAGTCTGGAATTGTATATCTAGCCTATACACAGAAAATTTGTTTATCTCAAACAACTTGAAATCCATTTTTATATCCCATTATTCCATTATAAAAAGTATCCCTTTTTATATCCCATTATTATAATCGCCTTAAAATTGGCTTGGATAGATTTTTGAATTTATTTTGTAATGAGTGAAAAAAGCAAATGAACACCTTCTTCCTTATTTCTATGGTAGCAAAATCAATGAGATATGTGAATGAATCCAAAACATAGATTTGTTATGGAGGTTTTCCATAAAAGCTTTTTAAATGAAAGCCAGGTTGTTTTTACAATTATAAAAAGAAAAGAGAACAACAATAAGCCACCTAGAGGCATCTCAGCAAGATGGGAGACATGGAAATTTAATAAATAAATAAAGCTAAGTATTTGTGTAACAAGTTAGACTTCTGAATGGGACCATAGTGGGCTTGCATCATGGCTGGTTCAAATTATATAATGCATAACTGACAGGGGAGGAATGGAGAAACTGATTGCACAGGTACCTTGGTGACACCTGCTTTGTTTGGAAATGACATTCTGCCAGTTACCTGACTGCAGTAACTAATAAAACTTCTATCCTAAAAACAATAATGTTAGATGGATAATAGGCTAAACTATTTTGTATTTTGGATTGGTTTTCTTTTCATGCAAGCTCTTTGGCTTGTTTACATTCTTATTAATGTAAAATTGGGTTTATTAATAATGGCAGTTATAAGTACCTCAATACCATTACCAGACATGAGGTCTGTACATCCCACAGAATAAGGGCCTTTCCCTTCAGGAATTTCCATGCCCATTTGCTTTAACTTTTGCAGACAAACCTGAAAACAAAGAAATGGATAAAAGTATGGGAATTATACTAAATTGAACAATGCAACAACAAAGTTAAATATTAAAACGGGTTTGTCCAAGTGAGAAACGCACTGAAAATTCAACAGAGGAAAATGAGACAAATTAATTTAGATTAATTATTAATTATGCCAACTACTCTATACATTTCTTATCTCTTCCTCTAGTATATATTATTACTGATGCAGAAAACCTTTGTAAGGAACTATTATAATATGCATATATTTATTACTTCCTTCCCTTCCTTTGTTACTGTAATGATTAGCTGGGGAGAGATGATGGTAGCAATATTTAATAGTATCCATTTATGAATTACCTGCTACTGAAAGAAAAAAAACTGAGAATAAAACTGAAACTACTGCAAGAGTCAAAGGGGAAAGGAGGTTTTGGTCTGCCTGACTGGGAATTGTATTACCAAGGAGCTGCAATCACATGAGTGAAAGAGTGGATAACTTTGAGGAATAGAAGACTATTATTATTGGATGGTCATGACCTTCAAGTAGAGTGGCATGCGTTTCTCTGGTATGGGAGAAATACAGCACATCGATATTTCCAGAGACATTATGTAAGAAACACATTGTTATCAGTGTGGGACAAAATTAAACAACACTATAGGGAAATACCAGTCTGGCTCTCCACATTAGAAGCATTAATACACCCAAATTTTATAAATATGAAAAAAAATGTTTCATATCTATCTATCTATCTATCTATCTATCTATCTATCTATCTATCTATCACCTCCCCCTATGCCTGAAGAGAAAAGTTTTCAATCAGTGTGTGCTACCTGTTCTAACATATGCCGGTGAAACATCAACACTAACCTCACAATCAATACAAAAGCTATGAGTGGCACAAAGAGCGATGGAAAGATACATGTTCAACAATAGAAGACAAGATAGAAAGACTTGCACATGGATTAGAGGACAAACAAAAATATAGGATATCATCAAGTGAGTAAAAGAATTGAAATGGAAATGGGCTGGTCACATAGCAAGAAGAACTGATGGCAGGTGGACCAAGGCAGTCATAAAAATGGATCCCACTTGATAAAAAGCATCCATAAAACAGACCTAAAACAAGGTGGACTGATGACATCAGCAAGTATTGTGGGCCCAACTGGCAAAGGGAAGCTCAAGACCATATTGGTTGGAAATATGCGGAAGAGGCCTTCATCCTGCAATGGAGGGACAATAGCTAAAATGAAAAGGGGAGAAAAGATAGAAAAAGCAAATTTTTGCTACCTAAAAAAAGGAAAGAAGAAAAAAAGCAATAATAATAGAAGAATTGTTCCTGATAGCACAAATGGTGATATTTATTTATAATAAAATTCTGATGACTAACAGCAAAATTGATAGCTTAAAATCCTTGATAGATTGTTTAAATTTAAACTCTCAGATAGATTCCCTGACAAGAAATGACTAAACATTAACCACAATGGATAGAAGATCTCATAATCCATTATGGGAGGGAGAGGCAGCGTAATCACATGAGGTTGGTTTTCTTAACCTCCCCCCCCCCACAAAATTCAAAATGGCAATGGGCAAGTTCTTCCACCAGTCAGGAAAATAATTATAATGGAGAAATGCCAATCATGACAGATGGCATTCCAGGTGGGTTATTTAATCAGTCACTGACATAGTTGATGTATTGTCTCATTTCTCACAGTGATTCTATCAGTACTGAATGCTACCCAGATTACTTAGCCATACTAGGTACACAAGAGTGGTTCTTACTTTCAGATATACAAAGATTCCACCAATAATGCTAAAAACTATTTAAGGAGGTTTCATATTACACCCTTCCAAGTCTTTCATGGTAACAGCTGCCCTGCTGACTTCTTAGAGAAGCAAAATGTCCTTAAGAAATTTTCTCAAAATGAAAGTGGACAGACCAGTCACGTTGCTAGGCAACAGCCAAGACCAAATCATTCTCAGTCTTATCTAAAGCCAAGCTCCAGCATCCAAGAGTGTCCTGATCAAGTTAGAGCTGAGATGCATTTCTCCTGATGAGGATGAGCATGCCAGCTACTTAAATCATATGGAAATGCCCCATTGCAAGACAACTTGTCAAATAAAAGCTTAATTGAGGTCTCTGTGTACTACTTTCCTAGATGGAAATCAGAGTGACTTGCTATGTTCAGAACCCTCAGAACATCGGTTCCATCCCAGCAATCTCTGGGCGCTCCTGCTTCCTGGTTTTGGAGTCAAATTACACACAAATGACTTAGTTCTATTCCCAAAATCATTTCATGCAAATGCCAAATGGTTTGACTCTGTCATTGACCGAAGCCAACAACCAAACTTACAATGATGGCCCCTCAAGAATATATTCAACTTCCTATGAAAATTGCACTTGACTGAAGCACCTCTAATTCATTGGCCCCTTTAGTATATGAAGGGGAACCATTTCTCTTATATTTAGGCTCCAGGAACCTGCTGACATTTGTCTCTTGGAATAATGCCAGGTGGTGTGCCAGATGCAAAGACTACAGCTTTATGAGCTTCATTATCAAATATGAAATTCTTTTATTTCAAGAATGTTGGGAGGCCAATGATCACCACCTAAATGATTGTAACTCCTTTTTTTCCTTTATGTCATGCATTTCCAAACCAACCATGGTATGACCACTAACATTAGAAATGAACTCATCAATTGTTTCAGAAAACATAGAGAAGACCTCTTTAATAGGAAAAGGCAATACAAGAGGCTGATGCAACAAAAGAAGAAGCACCTCTTCCCTTTTTTAAATATGTAAATTTTAATCTGTTTTTATTGGGGTGTTTTAATTCTGTCTGGGCCAAAATGATTTAATTTGATTTTATCTGGTTTTTTAAATTTTTGTATCTATGTTATTTTATTGTTTGGCTGTTCACCGCCCTGAGTCCTTCGGGAGTAGGGCAGTATACAAATCAAATACAAATCAAATAAACTAACCTACTCAAAGGCGGTGGCAGCTACTCATAGGCATGGCACAGATCAATACAACTATGTTTTGACATCACATTATTCCCATCATTCTAACAGCCTCAACTTTAATGTTTTAATACTAGCTACTGAATGGGAAGACAATTTCTAGACTTTACATACCGTATTTTCCAGCGTATAAGATGACTGGGCGTATAAGACAACCCCCGACTTTTCCTGTTAAAATATAGATTTTGGGCTATACTCGCCGTATAAGACTACCCCTCTTCCAACGCACACCAAATAAAAATTAAAAAACATCAACTGGCTCACCCACAATGTAAAAGCAGCTGTGCTAGACCCAAAATGGCCCCTGCAACAAACAGGAACCTCACACAGCCACAAAAAGCCCAAAAACCCAACTTTCACACTTTACACACACAAAATTCCACATACAGCTTTGTGAGATTTTGTGTGTTTGTGTAGTTAGTGAAACACTACAGAAACACACTAAATCTCAGAAAGCTGCACAAATATTATTTTATTTTTATTTTTATATGAAAGTTAAATTTAAAACTTCCTAAACTTTAAATGGCTAGGTCTAATAAAGAACAACTAAAAAAATCCCAATTAACTATTTTTTTAAAGATCCCAAAGGGGAAAAAAACTTAACCAATAGAACAGGGCTCTCCAACCTTGGCAACTTTAAGATTTGTAGACTTTAACTCCCAGAATTCCTCAGCCAGCTTTGCTTTGCTGGCTGAGGAATTCTGGGAGTTGAAGTCCACAACTCTGCCTGCTTGATTGCAGGCAGGGAGTTGCTTGCTGATGGAATGGATTCAGGCAAGCGAAGCAAGGCAAGCGTTGCGACTAGCAGCTAAGGTAAGCAAGCTGGAGGGGGAAAACTTTTTTCCTTTTAAATGGCTCTGGCGATCCCAGCTGAGTTGTCTGATTAGCAGGCAACTCAGCTGGGATGGTCAGAACTTGGCTCATCAGAGCCATTTAAGGCTCGTCAGAGCTTTTTGGGCTGGTCTGCCTGGTTACAGGAGGACGACACCCGGTATATAAGACGACCCCCGACTTTTAAGAAGATTTTCATGTGTTAAAAAGTCGTCTTATACCCCGGAAAATACGGTAGAACAGATGATACCCCCTTGATAAACACAGATCCCAAAGGAACTGACTGTTCAGACCCTCAGTACCTTCCCCTCTTCCCCAGCACAGATGCTGATTTCACAGACTTAATAAACAGTTGATGTTCTCACAGCTAAGCACTGCCCCATCAGTATCTAGGACAGGCATCTAACCATAAGGTTTCAGGGTAGGCTAGATCTGAAGAATATGCAATACTAGCCAAGGAACAAGCTGGATTCATAAATGGCTGTTCTATTTTCACTCTTATCGTACTCTTGTCATGCTCTTATTCTGCAATACTTGACAGAGAAATATGCTTCAAAACCTCATGAAAATCTATAGGCTCCCTTCATTGATTTCACAGCAATTTTTAATTTCCTGGTCTAATCGTTGGCAGAAGGGTCCATTTATTCATTTATAAACTATATGACACTTCTACTTTAAAGATCAGATGCAGTCCTTAGAGTCATTCTAATGAAATCTTGATCCAGTAAGTTTGCATTCTGGCACCATCACTGTTGAAACTATTACAACAATTCTATAGTCACCAGGAGGAATAACCTCTCACATCATCTTGCAAAGTTGCCAGACAAGGATAAAAACAAGTCTATATGCAATCCTAAATTTTTTTGGAACCCCAAAATAAGCTCTTGGTCTTATTTTCAGGGAAGTTTTATTATTTTGGGGCACATGGAACAAGACGGGGCTCCTCTTGCCATCTTACCTGATTTCCAGCTGTGTCACGTTTCTCGCCATTGTGTGCAGGAAAACAAGTTGTACCATAAAAAAATACTTCCCGTGAATTCAATCAATTAATTCCAACTTCTCAAACACCCACCTCTTCACTAGGTCTTATTTTTTGGGGAGGGCTTATTTTAGGGCATGCGCTCAAAAGCCCAACTGGGCTTATTATCTGGGGAGATCTTATTTTTGGGGAAACAGGGTATTCAGCAAACTTTAGATGAATAATCTGCCACAGCCCTCCAAATCAGTTTCATACCAAAGGGGTACTATAGTTTGCTGTACTTTTGAGTATATTCAGCCCAGGTCTTGTCACAATTATTCTTTTTTTTTTTAATTTGATTTATATGCCGCCCTTTTCCGGAGACTCAGGGCGGCTTACAATGCGTTAAGCAATAGCCTTCATACTTTTGTATATTTATACAAAGTCACCTTATTGCCCCCACAAACTGGGTCCTCATTTAACCTACTTTAGAAAGGATGGAAGGCTGAGTCAACCTTGAGCCTGGTAAGAGTCGAACCTGCAGTAATTGCAGACAGCTGTGTTAATAACAGGGTGCCTTAGACCACTGTACTACCAAGGCTCTTCTTTGATGTACATACAAGTTTTTTTCCCCCTTGGAAAGGGTTCAGGCTAAATTTCTCAGGATCTTATTCCAAATACCCTGTTGTATTTCAAATGTGATTTTATATCATGAGGTTAGCATTAGCAAGACTCACTGTAAATCCTGGATATATATTTTCACATACTGGAACTAAACTGCTGTTTTCCCCATAATAAATGTCTGTGGAAATTCTCAGTCATCCAGATCATGTTGTCCCAAACAACCATGGGACAACCATGACCTGGATGACTGAGAATCTCTACAGACTTTTAGCTACAAAATTTGGGATGAACACCCTTTGAATGGTGTAGGAGTAGAAATGGATTTCCAGAAAAAAAAATTGCAGACTATAGGAACCAGGAGCACTACTGTAACCCTGACGACACAGATAAACCTCCAAGTGCTTCAACTACCCTCTAAAACAGAGGTCACCAACTGGTGGTCCATGGACCACTGGTGGTTCGCAGGAAAATTTTGGTGGTCTGCAGCATACCCGAGCTGCTCTGGGATGACCAATGGCTAGTCCTATGACTAGAACTCTGGAATATGAGACCGGCCAGGCAGATCATGGTGGGGCTGGAATTCTCTGCCAGTTGCAACTTGCAACTTTGCAGGAGATGCAATGTGCAAGGAGTAGCACAGCCCTCACCGGTCGGAATGAGGTAATGGTGCAAAGGGGGGGTAGCGCAGGTGGGCCAAAGCAACAGGTGTCAGCAACCCGCAGCTCTTTCTTCCCCCTGCTGTGGCTTCCTGTCAACTGAACCCACCATTGGCTGTCCCCACCCCTCACCCTCCCAGTCACTCCTTGCCTGGCTTGAGAAGGGAAGGGCGGGGGATGGAGATTCACTCCATGTTTCAGACCGGGAACAAAGCTTCATCTGTTGCTGGGTCTTGCGGCCGTTTCTTCCAGCCCTTGTTGGTGCTCCATGCAGTTCGGTCTCTCGGGGAGACACACAACTTCCTCTCAGCCCGGAGACACTGGCCTGGTCCAGCTGTTTCTCTCTGCCGCTGTTGTTGGCGACTCCATGGCCTGCCCACTGCTCTTGCAACGCAGTTAAATTTAGCGTGCTTCACAATGGGGGAGAGAGATCAGGTCGTACGTCCAGCACCAACAAAGGCTGAAGAAGTGCCTGCGAAATCCAGAGAACGCCAGAGAATCAGAATGAGAGAGGAAGAAAAATGAAACAGACAGACAGATGGGGGGGGGGATGAAGAGAGATGAGACAGAGAGAGATGTGAGAAAGAGGGGGAGAGAGATGAGAAAGAGAAAGAGAGAGGGGGAGAGAGGGCAGAGGGGTGAGAGAAGTGGGAGATGAGAGGGGGGAGAGAAGGAGAGAGGGCGAGAGAGATGAGAGTGAAAGGGGAGAGAGAGAAAGGGGGAGGGGGAGAGATGAGAGAGAAAGAGAGGCGAGAGAGATGGGAGAGGAAGAGAAAGAGGAGGGGGAGAGAAAGGGGGAGAGGGATGAGAGAGAGAAGGGGAGGGAGATGAGAGAGAGAGGGAGATGAGAGAGAAAGAAAGGGTGAGAGAGGGGTGAGAGAGATGAGAGACAGAAAGGGAGAGAGATGAGAAAGAGAAAGAGATAGGGAAAGAGAGAGAAAGAGAGAGGGAGAGAGAAAGAAGAGAGAGGGGGGTGAGAAAAAGAGAGGAGAGGGGGGGAGAGAGAGACGAGAGAGAGAGAGAGAGAGAGAGAGAGAGAGAGAGAGAGAGAGAGAGAGAGAGAGAGAGAGAAAGGGGGGGAGAGTGCCTGAAGGACCCCATCCTGTCACTGGGAGTCCAAGCGCTTCAGCAAGCGGCGTGCTGGGTTCGTATTAGTGGTCCGCAGGATTTAAAATTATGAATTTAGTGGTCCCTGACATCTGTAAGGAATATAAATCCTTCCAAATCCTGCCAGAGCTGAATAAGCTTCCATGATGAGAAGATAATGTTTTCAAAGAAAAAACAAGGAAGTTCAGTTGCCTCTTGAAAAAGTACCTTTGGGTTGCCTTATTATGCTGTGTATTTTATGCCAACACTTGCTATCAGCTATTAATCCCAACCTAAATTATATATCATGGCCACTCTGATCAGTTCTATTAAAGTCACTCTTCAAATAATTCTAAGTATGGCCAAATTCTGTAATATGATCTGCAAGATGTGCAGCAGCCTGACAAAGCTGTTACATTAACTAATTGATCAATATTCATAAAATACCAGTGTTTTATGTGCTTGTCATTGACTGCAATAAATATTCTCTTAATTTAAAAGGCAACTCTAAGAATTTAAAAAGACTAATAATACAGATATTGGAACTTCCCAAGTAAAGCCCAGAAATACTTAGGATTTGGGAATGTCCATATTTACCTTGGTCAGAAAGGTATTTATTGTGAAATTGTCCTGTCATTTTACCGGTAGATCTCTTTTGGTATATCCTTAATAAACGACAGAATTCTTTGGAGAATTGGAGAATGCTCTTTTTGTACACATTTTTAACATGCTTCCCTTACCATCTCGAATCTTACATCAATGTGTTTTAAATTTTTATTTTTAATTGGTTAGCACACTTCAACTAGATAGGCCCTGAAACTGAAACTGGGCAAAAGCAACTCACAACGTTGCATGAAACTAAACAGAAGAGGCTCAAGGATAGAAATAATGACGCTCCTCCAATATATTTTGGAAGCAAACCGCCATAGAGAAAACGGCTTGAATTGCGGAGAAGGAGAAATGCGCGAGAATATAAATCAAGTGAAGCATCCCGCTAGACAACAGGAGAAAGCTTAATTCCCCAAGTGGGCACGAACCTCCCCTTGCCCTGCGGAGACAGGCGCGGACGCCGCTTAGATTGAACGCCCTTCCCGAATCCGTGCCGCCTCTTCCCTCGGAGCCTCCGCGTCGGACTTGCGCACTGCCTGCGGCGCCGAAGGGATGCTGACGGGGCTGGCGACACGGGAGCACGAGCTCTTTTAAGAACGACGACCTGGTCTCGACATCAGTGGGCGGCCTCTGCAGTCCTGTCCCCCCCAGTAAGAAAAAGGGACCGGCCTTAGTTTTCCTCCGGCTTTCCTTGTCCCCCGTCGTGTTGCTGTTGCAGCGCCCTCTGGTAGCACGCCGGGAAAGCGGGGAGGCTGACCGCCACTAGACGAAGGCGGCTTCTCCAGGCTGGACATACATCAAACATGCTGTCCGGCCATCCACAGTTGAGGAAATCGCCTGTTCTCCTTGGAGACTGGTTGGACCACTCTCCGGTAATCCAGATTTCACAGCAAAGAGGGCCACCCAGCAGTTAGGGCGCATCTGTTGTCATTGCACAAATTCCTTAATTTCAGGACTCTGCGTGGGAATCTTCTCCCTATTGCATTGACTTCCCTTTCTCCCAAGCCACATTTAAACATTGCACCGGTTTAAAACAATGCGAAAAGAAAAACATGATGGCATCTCCCAGTTATAGAAATGGGTCTTAAAAATGTTTAAAATAAGGGAACAACATACCAAAATGATTCAAACTTGGACAAATGTAATTAACACAGAGAAAATGAGACAAAGTTAAACTTAGATTTAATCATTAATTATGCCAGCTACTTTATACATTTTTTTATTTCTTCCTCTAGTATATATTATAATTGCAGAAGTTTCATTATCCAAGTAATCCTAGCATTGTTGATGTTATTAATCAGGTAATAAAATGTCTGCAAAAACAACAACAAAGCAATGAAGTTCAGAGAGCACCAGCTCAACTGAGCTACAAATATTCTTTTCTATTGGCAATTCAAAATGCTGTTTTTTTACCTTTAAAAGCCCTAGAGGGTTTGACCCTGGAGTAACTTCAGGAACAACTTTTCTAATCAGCTTTGGCTTCTTGATTAAACTTGTACACTGGCCATCACACCAGAGATGACTTTTGAGTTATAAAATACTGCCACATCTATTTACTGGTTGTTACTTTGTAGTAATTATTGGGGATGGTGTTATTATAATCTATTTTATTATATTTTATTGCGAAGCAAGTGACCGAAGAGGTGATTGCGCGCAAAGCGCGTGCACAAAGAGAACCGATAGTAAAGCTGGTTAGAACCCACCACTGGCCCTATTCCACTGCAAAAATATGAAATGTACTTCGATTACTAACAAATTGAGAAATTCTTTAACTGAGGTACATATATTAAACATAGAACCGATACTCAAAAATGTTATTTTTTTTAAAGTTGATGTGTGATAATCAAGAGTGCAGTCCTAGTTTAATGTCAGTCTTTGTTTATTAATAATTCTGTTAATAAACTGAAGCCAAAATTATATAAAAAGAGTTTTTCTTATACTAATAAGGACTATAAAGAATGTCTTTGAATAAACATTAAAAGGACGGTAATATGAACAAATATTGTTTATTCACAATTACTTAGTGCTATTTTCCCAAACTATAATAATCAGTCATGTTTAAAAGTATGAATAACTGGTATGAGTATACAGAGATATATTTAAGATTAAGAGGAACTTGAAATGCGAGGTGAGAAAAACATGAATTTCAGAGTACATTTCAGTATAGTTAGAACGGAGTAAAGCCTGCTGGTTGAAACAGAAAACTAATCATGTTTAAATAACATAACCTTTATTGTCATTTTTTCTGTGGACACTCTGGTACACATTAAAAATGAAATTCTATTGCCTGCTCTCAAAAGTGTACACATATATAACACAGGGAATATTTCCAGGTTAATTATTTCATCCAAAATTGAGTATAATATTTAAAAGACCACTGCATATCATAATGGGGTAGTAATTATCTGATGACAATTTCAGTCCAAAACTACTTAATATTAAGATCTCTGGTGTATATATTTATATATGTATTTATATGTTGGTAAAAGGAGAGGCCCATTCTATGATTGGGGGCTTGATGAGGCGAAGGGGCTTCTGCAGGTAGATGAAACTGTGGGCTATGTTGTCAGACATGTATATGTCCAGAAGGGTCACCCAAGCAAACAGGCCATGATGGATACCCCAGACTAACACCAATCACATCTGCCAACCTGTAGATGTGATCGGTGGCAGGCCATCATGGCAGATTATAGTCTATTCCTTCAACATGTCAATACAACCTCAAAAACGGCCCTCATTCCGGAGACGTCCGGTCTGGCTTCCATCGCCACCAGACGGTCCTCCGTGACTGCCAGCCCCGTTGCCTGTAAAGAGCCGCCTTTACATCTGAAAGGCAGCTCGAAAAACTCCATTTCCTGATGGAAATGTGAGCCAGAGCAGGCGAAGGCAGGTAGAGCCCTCTGCGAAGTCCCCAGAGTTTTTTTTTTACTCTTGGGGATGAGCAGATTGTGGCTCCCTATTTTCCCTCGCCGCTGCTCCAGGCTTCGGGAGTACTCTGCCTTTTTGCAGAGCTAGGCGCTGGGACCGGACCAACTAATAAAATAACAGATGGCTCAGTTAAAGAGAGTGAGATTTGTACCTGGGACCCTAAACCGCAAGTATTTTTAATGATTTTACAAGTGTTTCTAACTGAACGGAAAAAAATAAGTTTAAAATGGTGACTGCTGAGTCTTGAGAAGAAAGCCGAAAGTGAAAGTCCTTCCGTAATAAGCTACACAGTAGTGAAATATACAGTGCCGGCTAGACTAGAAGGAATATATCCATTTTAAGTTTCTTTTTTTTGGGGGGGGGGAGATCTGTATTTGATCTTGTTTGGGGAAAAGTTTTCTTTTTTAAAAAAAAGAGCTTTTTTGTGTGGCAGGATGGCTGACAAACAAGCAGTGGGGGGGGGTGTTCCCCCATCCACAATTAGCTGAACAAGCCCTGAGCCTACAGACTCTGCAGAATGGTTTTAATTTAAAAGAATTTCTTCAGGAGGAAATGGCAAAATATCATGAGACTATGAACCAGAAATTTGAGAAATTAAGGCAGGAAATTAAAGAAATGATACAACTAAAGTATGATAATCTGCAACGAAAGATTGTAACAGTGACTAATGCTTTTTCAGAAGTTGTTATAAAGATGGATACAAATATCAAATTATTAGAGTCTAAAATGGAGGAAGTTGATAAGATTTATAATTTGGACAATAAAATACAAAGAATTGAAAATGATTTGACAAATATTCAAGACAATAGTTTAGAAGTAAAATCTAAAAAGGAAGCTGGTCACGAGACTTACAATGCAGAAGATATAAAGCAAGGGATTGAAAGAGAAGTTGTAATGATGCAATACAGGCTCACAGAATTTGCGGTCAGAATGAGAGGATTACAGGAAAATAATAGAGATGATCTAAGAAAAATATCTGCTCAAGTTCTGGCTGGGATTTTAAAGGTTCATCCTGAGGAGGTATTTTATAAGATTGACAAGGCCTATAGAGTAAATTCTTGGATTGCAAAGCAAAGGCAACTGCCTAGAGATGTGGTGATTTACTTCACAGATAAAGAAATAAGAAATGATATTGTGCAAAAATCCTTTAATTCTACTCCACAATTGTATGGGAGAAAGATCTGGATATATAAAGAATTGCCGCCTAAGATGTTAAAAGATAGAAAGAAATTTGGACTTTTGGTGACTGAGCTAAAAAAACAAAATATTTCATTCAGGTGGGATGTTCCATTGGTATAATATTGAGATATCAAGGAGAAAGATATCAGCTAAATACTAAAGCAGAAGAATTTTACTACAAGGTCCTCAAAAAGCAAAATCAACAAGAGATAGAAATTCAAGAAAAGCAGAGGGAGGTGGAAGTAATGAAGAAACAACAAGTTACAGAGGTCTCTACAGATGAGCCGCTTTTGGATTCTCTTTCAGAGGTCTCAGCTGGACCATTTAATACAAGAGAGGCGGCTCTGGATTCTAATGTAATGACTTATCAAGTCACAAACCAGCATGGAAATCAATCAGTTGATATACAATTTATAGAACCAGAATGGAGATTTAAGCCACAAAAGCGAAACCAACAAGATCAAGTTATAGATCAGCTTGAAAACCAAAAAGTTGATACACAATCTACAGAAAGGAACTCAGGATGGAGATCCAACCCACAAAAAGTTAAGAAAAGAAGAAGCAGGTCTCACAAAAACAATAACTTTTAAACTAAACAATAGTGTAATGCCAGTTATTTAAGAGATGATTGAATACATGAAAAGATAGCTGAGGCAAAGTATTGGTTTATATTATCCTGAGGAGAGTGACAGACTTCTGCAGTGCTGTACTTTTGGGATGTGAAAAGGGCCTTAAACTGAATGGATTGGAACTATCTTTTTTTTGGATTCTTTGATAAATATATTACGTTTATGCTGAGTTCCAAGGCAAGAGAGTAATGGGATTGCGGCACGCAGAAGATCTGGTTATTACCCTATTACGGTGGTTGGAATTAATAATTTGGATAAAAGACACCTCTACAGACACTATATGGAATACAAATACAAAGTCACTCGGGTGGTGGTTGTTGTTTTTTTATTATGAAGATATTTGCTATTGATGGGGGCAGATGATAATTGAAGATACCGAACATACTGTTGGAATTAGGATGTGATGTTACCCTAATATGGGTGATGGAGTTTATAATCTAGTTGAAAGACATTACAGAAGATATTATATGGATTACAAGTCTAAAGTCTTTTTAAGAGGATTTTATTTACATAAGAGAATATTTTTAGTGGAGTGGGCAGAAGAATAAAGATATTAAGAATTATTAAGTATGATAGTCTTGTAGGAAAGTGGGTGGAGACAGGTTAGTTTATTGATTGTTTAGTTTAAGAAAAGGGATATTATGTTTAGATATGAATATATGTAAAAGATTTGAGTTAAGAGATATAACGATGGGGGTGAAGGAAATGGGTAGACTATGAACTGAATAAATGTTAAATTAGGATTTATTATATAGTTTTATAGCGGAAGGTTGTTTTTAAATGATAGATTAATATATATAAAAGATTTGATTTATTATTATGCTAAATTAGGAGTTATTATATAATGTTATAGTAGAAAGTCATTTTGAAATGTATAGTATAAGGGGGATATGATAATCTTATTAGAAAGAAAGGGTCAGCATATGGGGATGGAGTAAGGGGATGGTAAAGTATTATATAATCTGTTATGAATTCGGCTTTTATTATGAAGAAGTCACAGGGGGAGGGGAGGGGGAGGGGGAGTTAGGGAGGAGGGGGGAAAAAAGGGGGAAAAAATTTGTATTTGAAAAACTTTTTCAATTAAAAAAAAAAACGGCCCTCATTCCCTGGAGGCCCTAGGGCAACTACCTATGGCAGCAGAAAGACCTGCCTTAAGGCAGAGGGTGCTAAGAATCTCTGGCTAAATCAGGCTGCCTTTGGACTTTGAATATAGGAACGCTCAACATCTAAACAATGAGAATGGATGCTCGACTAGAAGAACTGCTGATTGAACTCAACAGTGTTCATTGGGATATCATTGGATTATGTGAAACACGTCAAAAAATTGAAAATTTAGCCGAACTTGATAGGACTGGGCATCTACTCTACACTAGCCGTACTGAGGATAGACAGTGTGGTGGGGTTGGTTTTCTCATCCACCAAAAGCTGAAAGACTGTAATAAAATATGAAGACAGTGTTGCCCAATGTATCATTCAATCGAACAAACAATACATGCTTCAAATCATCCAAGTTTATGCGCCAATATAATCTGTTGATGATGAGATTGAAGAGTTTTACGATAATGCGGCCCATCTTCAAGACAAAGAAAAATGGCAATAGAAGCAACAGACTAGTATATTTTGTCGAAAGACAGGAACTTTTATATCATGAACTCATTTTACAAGCAAAAGACTAGCAGAAAATGGACATGGAAGAGTCCATCTGGGTACACAAGCGAAATTGACTACATCATGTCAAGTGATAAAATCATATTTTGCAATTAAACTGTCATCAATGGCTTTAATGTTGGAAGTGACCGTAGAATGGTACAAGCTAAAGTGAAGATAGACTGTCAAAAAGAGCATATGAAAATGATAAAAATGTCACAAAAAATGAAAATAAAAAGTGATAAGCTGCTAAAGAAGAAACATGTCCATTTAACATGAAGCTTGTGAAAAGAGCAATTGAAGAAAACAAAGGAATTAATCAAGCAATACAAGAAATACATATAAATATAAGAAAAAAGGTTTTTGCATTAAGATATGAAGATGACTCTAGGTATAGAACAAGACAGGAAATGTTGGAAATAATTGGAAAATTCTATTGAGAACTATACAAAGATCAAGATCACTCAACAGTAACAACACCCATGAAAGAGGAAATGTCAGGCATCCTAGTAGAGGAAGTGTCAAGTGCCATATAATCAGGGGTGAATGCTCCTGGTTTGGACCGGATCGCCCGATCCGATAGCGATGGAGGCGGGTGATTTGGAGAACCGGTAGCAAACATCCCTGTGCGTCCCCCCCCAATGCCCAGCTGAGCCACGAGATGATCAGAGGCTGTTTTTTTCACTTTTAAAAGCATTTTTTCTACAACCTTGTTGGCCGAAAAAATGCTTTTAAAAGTAAAAAAAACCCTCTGATGATCGCTGGGATTGTCAGAAGCTTCTAAAAGCATTTTTTTCTGCAACTTCTTCGGCTGAAGAGGTTGTAAAAAAAAATGCTTTTAAAAGTTTTTTTAAAAAAAGTTGGCCACGCCCACCCAGTCACATTACCCCCCTCCCACCAAGCCATGCCCTCAGAACCAGTAGTAACAAATTTTAGATTTCACCCCTGCATAAAATTAATGAGAAATGGCTTCCGGAAATGACTGTGTGGTTGAAATGCTGGAAGCAGATGGTCAGTCTACAAAAGATACAGGCAAACTACTCGAGATGCCTCAGAGAAGAAAAAGTACCCAATGCATGGAAAAATGCTGAAGTGATTCTTATACACAAGAAAAGGGCCCAAGAAGATTGAAAGAACTGTCCCCCAATAAGCCTTTAAAGTCATCTACAAGGCTTTCACCGAGATAATAGCAAAAAGAACATTGAGAACATTAAATGATGCCCAGCCAAAGGAGCAGGCAGGATTCAGAAGTGGTTACAGCTCAATGGATCATATCCAGGTTGCTCAGCAAGTCATTGAAAGGCACAATGAGTACATCATGCCTCTGTGCATGGCTTTCATTGACTACAAAAAGGCATTTGATTCATTGTTAAGATAATGAATCAAATGCCTTTTTGTAGTCAATGAAAACCATGCACAGAGGCATGATGTACTCATTGTGCCTTTCAATGACTTGCTGAGCAACCTGGATATGATTATTTATCTTAACACTGGAAGTACTAACTAGAAACATTAGACAAGATGAGCAAATCAAAGGAATGGAAATCAAAACACAAAAGTACCAATTACAAGCTTTTGCGGACAATTTAGTTTTCATCTTAGAGGAACCATTAGAATCAGGCCTGAGACTCATAGAGAAATTAGAGGAATATGGATTGTTTGCTGGACTAAACATAAATAAGGAAAAAACCAAAATGATAGTTTAAAATCTTACAAATAAACAGAGGGATGAATTAATAAAGAAAATTAATATCCAGATAGTGAAAAAAGTGAAATTCATAGGAATCTAACAATAAGATATGTAACAATCAAAGAGGACAACTATACAAAATTAATGCATCAAATTAAACTGGATATAGAAAGATGGAAAAGCTTGCAACTGTCAATGATGGATGGAATAGCTGCAATAAAGATGAACACACTGCCGAAGATACTTTTTTTATTCCAAACAATACCAATAATACTAGAGAAAAAAAAAAGATTTTGAGGAATTGAATAAAATAATCTTGAAATTCATTTGGCAAGCAAAAAAACAGAATAAAACTGAAACTACTGCAAGAGTCAAAGGGGAAAGGAGGTTTTGGTCTGCCTGACTGGGAATTGTATTACCAAGCAGCTGCACTCACATGGGTGAAAGAATGGATAACTTTGAGGAATAGAAGACTATTATTATTGGAGGGTCATGACCTTCAACTGGGGTGGCATGCGTTTCTCTGGTACGGGAGAAATACAGTACATCAATATTTCCAAAGACATTATGTAAGAAACACATTGTTATCAGTGTAGGACAAAATTATACAACAAAACTATAGGGAAATACCAGTCTGACTCTCCACCTTAGAAGCATTAATACACCCAAATCTTATAAATATAGAAAAAGTTGTTTCTTATAAGGATATATTAAATGAGAATGGTGAATTGAAAAAAAGATTAGAATTAAAAGACTAAGGGGTGGAATTAGAGTGGTGGTCGTACCTGCAGATACAAATATGTTATGTGAAAGATGTGAAAACATGTTGTTTTTATAAAGAACTAAAAACATTTTACAAGTTATTAGTGGGGACTGATGACATATTGATAAGAATACTCTACAATTATTTATTAAATTATAAAATGGAAGAAGAACAAGTTAAAGAGACAATGATAGTATGGGTTAAACATTTTGGATATAATATCGATTTGGATAAATGGCAAACGGCGGTCTACGAGACCGCCTTCTGCCGCCAATAATTAATAATAATAATAATAATAATAATAATAATAATAATAATAATAATAATAATAATAATAATAATTTTATTTCTATACCGCCCTTCTCCCGAAGGACTCAGGGCGGTGTACAGCCTATTTAAAAACACAGAACAAAACAACGATTAAAATTTAAAATCATTAAATAATTAGGCTCCAATTAAAATCCCAGAAATTTAAAATACCCCAATTTAAAATCGTTATGTTAATAGTCCGGACTGGCAGAACAACAGGGTCTTCAGTGTGCAGCAAAACACCCGGAGGTCGGAGATCTTACGTATTTCCGGGGGCAGTTCATTCCACAGGGCTGGGGCTCCCACAGAGAAGGCCCTCCCCCTGGGTGTCGCCAGCCGACATAACTTGGCCGATGGCACCCTGAGGAGACCCTCTCTGTGGGAGCGGACTGGTCGGTGGGAGGCTATTGGTGGCAGAAGTCGGTCTCGAAGGTACCCGGGTCCTATGCCATGGAGCGCTTTAAAGGTGGTAACCAACACCTTGAATCACACCTGGAAGACCACCGGGAGCCAGTGCAGCTCACGCAGGAGGGGTGTCACGTGGGCGCAGCAAGTTGCACCCATAACCATCCGCGCGGCTGCATTCTGGACCAGTTGGAGCCTCCGAGTGCTCTTCAAGGGGAGCCCCATGTAGAGAGCATTACAATAGTCCAGCCGGGAGGTGACAAGGGCGTAAGTGACCGTGCGCAGGGCGTCCTGATCCAGAAAGGGCTGCAACTGGCGAATCAGGCGAACCTGATAAAAGGCCCCCCTGGCCACGGCCGTCATATGCTCTTCTAAAGACAGCCGTGCGTCCAGGAGGACACCCAGATTGCGAGCCCTCTCTGTGGGGGGGGCAAAGATTCACCCCCAATAGTCAGCGATGGCACCTGCTGACTATATCGTGGCGCCGGAAGCCACAGCCACTTGGTCTTGGAGGGGTTGAGTCTGAGCCTGTTCCTCCCCATCCAGGCCCGCACGGCCTCCAGGCAACAGGACATCACATCAAGGGCATCGTTGGGGTGGTCTGGGGTGGAGATGTACAGCTGAGTATCATCAGCGTACAGATGACACTTCACCCCAAAACCACGGATGATCTCACCCAGCGGCTTCACATAAATGTTGAACAGGAGGGGCGAGAGGACCGACCCTTGCGGCACTCCCCATGCGAGATGCCTCGAGGTCGACCTCTGTCCCCCTGCCAAAACAAACTGCGAGCGGTCGGAGAGGAAGGAGGAGAATCACCGCAGAATGGTGCCCCCTATTCCTAACCCCCTCAACCACTGCAGCATGATACCATGGTCGATGGTATCAAAAGCCGCTGAGAGGTCTAATAGGACTAGGACAGAGGAGCAACCCCTGTCCCGAGCCCTCCAGAGATCATCCACCAACGCGACCAATGCCGTTTCTGTGCTGTAGCCCTGCCTGAAGCCCGACTGGTACGGGTCCAGATAGATAGCTTCATCCAGGTGCCGGGGAAGGTGTCGTGCCACCACGCTCTCAACAACCTTCACCACAAAATGGAGGTTGGAGACTGGACGATAGTTGGCTAATTCAGACGGGTCCAGGGAAGGCTTCTTGAGGAGGGGCCTCACTACTGCCTCTTTCAAGGTGGCAGGAAAGGCACCCTCACTCAGAGAAGCACTTATAATCCCCTGGAGCCAGCCTTGTGTAACCTCCCGGGAGGCCAGCACCAACCAGGAGGGACACAGGTCCAATAAACACTAGCCAATAGCTAGTGGGGGTCCAATAGCCTCCCACCGGCCAGTTCGCTCACACAGAGAGGGCCTCCTCAGGGTACCGTCGGCCAGACAATGTCGGCTGGCGACCACCAGGGGGAGAGCCTTCTCTCTGGAGGCACCTGCCCTCTGGAATGACCTACCCCCAGAGATACGCACGATATCAGACCTCCAGACTTTTCGTTGGGCCTTGAAAACACATCTATTTCATTTAGCCGGGCTGGCTTGATCCCATCCATGCAGTTTTAATTTGTAATTGGTTTTAACTGGGTTGTTTTAAATTGATGGCCAAAATTATTTAATGTTTTTTAAACTGCTTTTAAATTTTATATGTTGTGTTTTACTGTTGCTGTTCACTGCCCTGAGTCCTGTTGGAGAAGGGCGGTATACAAATTAAATAAAATAAAAATAAATAAATAAATAAATAAATAAATAAATAAATAAATAAATAAATGCTTTTGGAGAGAAATCGGAAACTGAAAATGGCCACATCATACAAGGAAAATAGTCAATTAAAACCAAGCTCTGTGGGAAAAACTTTAGTCATGGTATTGATTTAGAGAAATGGCAAAAATTGTGGTCGCATAACTATAAAATGACAATGTCTACAGCATATAAGGAGAATTTGTATAAGATGTTTTACAGGTGGCATCCCCGACGAGGATAGCCAGGATGTTCCAGAATAAATCGGAGAAATGTTGGAAGTGTCATCAGACTCCAGGATCATGCTATCATATGTGGTGGACATGCGTAGAAACTATTGGACTAAGATACACACGTGGTTGGAAAAAATGATAAAGAGACATATTAACTTTAAACCAGAGATATTTTTATTAGGGATCTTACTAGAGACATATAATAGAGAGTTGCAATATTTAATCGGGAATGTTTTAACAGCAGCTAGAATTGTATTTGCTAAAAACTGGAAAGGAGAGAAGATACCTACTGATGAAGAAGTCATTAAGAAAATGATGGACTGTGCTGAAATGAGTAAATTGACATTTGAAATAAGAGAACAGGAAGATAAACAATATTATTTGATATGGGATTTGTTTTATCAATGAATAGATAATAAAATATGGAGATTAAATATGTAATATGAAGTGGAAGTTAAGATAAAATTTGTGAAATTCTTCTTTATGAAAAATAAGCTTTGGTCATATATGGATATTGTGAGGATGGGATTGAGCACAAAAGGATGTTGACCGATCGATACACTGTCTGTAAATGTTTGGAATGATGATGGTTTTATGCTTTGCCTTTGTTTTAAAATAAAAAATTGTTTTAAAAAAAAAATAAAACCAAGCTCAGAGGCATGATGTACTCATGAAGAATACTATAAATTTTACTAATGAACTGGAGTACGTTGAACTTTGCAAGACCATAAGAAAACATATCCAAGAAGAAACATATCCATTTAACATGAAGCTTGTGAAAAAGGCAATTGAAGAAAACAAAGGAATTAATCAAGGAAAATGCAAGCTTATATAAATACAAGAAAAAAGGTTTTTGCATTAAAACGTGAAGATGGCTGTAGGTGTAGAACAAGACAGGAAATATTGGAAATAATTGGAAAATTCTATTGAGAGCTATACAAAGATCAAGACCACTCAACAGTAACAACATCCATGAAAGAGGAAATGTCAGACATCCTAGTAGAGAAAGTATCAAGTGCCATAAAATCAATGAGAAATGGCAAAACTTCCGGAAATGACTGTGTTACGGTTGAAATGCTGAAAGCAGGTGGTCAGTTTATACAAGATACCAGCAAACTATTCGAGATGCCTCAGAGAAGAAAAAATACCCGATGTATAGAAAAGTGCTGAAGTGATTCTTATACACAAGAAAAGGGCCCAAGAAGATTGAAAGAACTGTCCCCCAATAAGCCTTTAAAGTCATCTACAAGGCTTTCACCGAGATAATAGCAAAAAGAACATTGAGAACATTAAATGATGCCCAGCCAAAGGAGCAGGCAGGATTCAGAAGTGGTTACAGCTCAATGGATCATATCCAGATTGCTCAGCAAGTCATTGAAAGCCACAGTGAGTACATCATGCCTCTGTACGTGGTTTTCATTGACTACAAAAAGGTATTTGATTCATTAAGATTCATGAAAACCACGCACAAAGGCAAGATGTACTCACTGTGCCTTTAAATAACTTGTTGAGCAACCTAGACATGATTTTTTATCTTAACACTGGAAGTACTCCGTAAATTTGTGCAAGGTAATAGGAAAATACTACCTTTAAAGAAAACATTTGTAACAATAGCATTTAATTTTAGAATGCAACTACAATTTCTAGGCATTGTGTAAGGATAACCATGTCTGGCCTAGTTGGCCATTAGGTGGCAGCAAAGACAGAATTTTACTACTGTATAGTTTTGCTGCAGAATTTTTGCTGCTCAGCTATGGTAGCTCTATTCTAGGGGTTGATCTAGTTCAGTGATGGCTAACCTTTTCCGGACTGAGTTCCCAAAGGGCATGCATGTGCCCGAATCCCACCAAATGCAATGTGTGTGCGCCCCCCATGCATGCACCTCACTCCCCCCACATGTGTGCGCCCCCTGCATGCAGCTCCGCATGCACACACTCTACTTGATACCCATGCGCGTACGGCCTCCCCATATGCACCCCTCCCCTCGTGCATGCACAGCAGAAACCTGAAGACCAGCTGGCCGGTGGGAGGCGCATGCACATGTGTGGCAAAGCTGAACTGGGGCAATGGCTCGTGTGCCCACAGTGAGGGCACTGCGTGCCACCTCTGGCACGTGTGCCATAGGTTCATCATCACGGATCTAGTTGAAAACAAATGCCACAAGAAATTATATCTTTGCTGCTATCTAGTGGGAGCAGGTAGAAAAATTAATACGGGACCTCCTTGGAAGAGCTACAAGTATATTACTGTACACAAAGCTGTTGCCAGAAGTCAAGCATGACTTAATGGCACCTAACCAACTCATATTTTTCTATTTAGATTTTAAATTCAGAAAGCTGTTTAAATCTCCAAGAAAACTAAGAAGTCAAGCAAAATTAAATAAAACAAGATATGAAAATTGGGAGAGCTGCGGCACCATTTACTTAGAACTAAGTTGTACTCAGCTCAGAGGGATTTTGTTCTTCATAGCAATGTTCACAAATATTGATGAGGATTTTTAATATTGTATTATTATTATTATTATTATTATTATTAATTATTTATTATTATTATTATTATTATTATTATTATTATTATTATTATTATTATTATTTTATTTTTATACCGCCCTTCTCCTGAAGGATTCAGGGCGGTGTACAGCCTAATTAAAAACACAAAGACAGACAAAATTTAAAAATAATTAAAATTATTAAATAATAGGCCCAATTTATAAAACCCCAAATTTAAAATCCCATTTAAAACCAATTAAAATCTGTTCTGTTCTGTTCTGTTAATCAAACAATAGTGGCTCCATGTTACTAAACAAACAAACAAAAAAATCAGCAATGTGATCTATAGTTGCCACGGTGTCCATGACGGTTCTCATGGTACCCCTCCCCCACATTAAGTTAAAATAAAATAATAAGGCTATGCATACTTTGAAAATAAATTGGAATTACTTTGGACTTCATACATGCCCTGTACCTCACTAAAACAACTGCTTGGTTTTTAAGTTCCCACATGAACATTTTCTGCATTGAAAATTGAACCACCAGCAGGCAAAAGCTCTATTTATTTGCGTCAACTGGCCTTGTACGTGATATCGGTGCCTATTCTGCTTGAAGACAGAGCAATCCGACTCTGCAAGTGAACAAGTTACTAAGGGATTTTAAAGACCCCATAACTCAGGGATGTGACAGATACAGCTGCAGCTCCACACGGATTTGCTTCATTTGCTTGAGAGACATTTGATGCTGGTACAGGAGCATTGGTGGGGGCGGGAGTACTGGCAATGCCCTGCTGACATGGCGTGTGATCTTGACATGTTGCAGAAGGAGAATCAACGGAGATTACTTGTAAGATGAATGTTTCAGGATTTTGAGCAGGAGCTTTTCCACTTCCTTGACACTGTTCATTTTGCACCAATTGCGCTGCCACTTGTACGGTTGTGTCAGTCAATTTTTTTTTCTGCTGATCAGCTGCACGTCTCATAACTTCTTCTGTAGAGAGAGAAAGTAACATCTTGAAATAATTATCATTCTAGGGCCAGCAATATTTGTAAAAGCACATAGAATGTGTTGTGAATTTCACTGCAGATGCAATTTTGATTTTAAAAAGCTATGATTCCCAAGTGCTATGAAAATTATATATAGATGGTCACATGACAGGCTCATTGGTTTTTTCCCCCCTCCCACATTTTTAGTTTCACATTTTTTTTCTCAGTTTACATGTGCTAATCAGAGCTTCTCCATGAAGTAACAAAGTTTCTGATTATATGCATCTTTCTAATATACAGTATTTCTCCCTGTAGAAAATCTAGTATTTTATGAATAAGTCATAGAATTTTTGGAAGATGGCAGCACCTTTTTGACACTGCTTCATCTTGGAAACAAGAAGCATTGCTTCTAGTTATTATTGGATTTTCTAGGAATGCCATATGTTAGGCCTGAAGATTGAAAAAAAAAGTATTCTGGATGAAACCATGGCAAGTCACATGGCATTGACAAGAAAAAGGTATGTATATAAAGATCATTCACATGTCTTGCTCTCCTGGCATAAGGATAGTCCTCTGATGGTTTCTTAAGGAGGGGCATGCACATGATGTAGTCTTCAACTCACCCCCAGGTAACCATGAAGGCAACTTCCACCTGTATTTTCTTGCTGTACATCACAGCACTTTGTGATGTATGCCAGCACAAACAGTGCTTTGTAGACTGCCAACTTCAGTTCATTTAATCATAGGCAGATGCCTCAGCTCCACTTGGCCCTGGGTATTTGACTGGAGGGCTCCCCTTTTTACCTGTTTCGTACTAAGTGGCTGAGCTTTTTACCTTCTTCTGAAAGCCCCCCTTCCTCCTCCTTTTTTCACTGGTGGACCAATGAAAGGCTAGGTTTTCTTTTTCTTTTATGAAATTGTGTGTGTGTTTTAAATAGATGAAACTGCCAAAATTTCTACCAGTTTTTTTTTTTAAATAAAGGAATCTGCCAATTAGACTCAGAGGCTAATGATAACTGCCATCCTGACAGAGACCCTGGCTAGCTTCATTGCCAAGTTAAAAAAAAAAAAATTGGAATCTGCCATTTTTAAAAACGTGTCTTGATTTCCAGCTGGTTTCAGTAAGGACACAAACAGTTTAAAACTGCCATGCAAAATAGGCTATAATCCCCCAAAACTGGCCTTAACCTTAGTAATGCTTTAAAGAATAGTATTTTAGTATTCTGAAATACTACCTAGTGTCTATACTCAGTCTAGGAACTCTAAAGTGACCTATCAGTAGAAATGCTTCCTTTTTCACGACTTGCTCATTGGTTCTTGTTCTTGCTGTTTGCATTTTCACATTTGCCCATTTCAAAGGGAGAAGTAACAAAATTGATGCCTTACAGCATGGGTGTCAAACTCACGCAGTCACATTGTCATCACGTGACGTATCACAACTTTTTTCCCCCTTCGCTAAACCGGGGATGGGCGTGGCCAGCGTGTGACGCAAGTTTACAGTAACTTTTTCAGTACTTTACCATTTGGAAAACAAATCCTAAAATAATTATGATAATAATAATGAGTCTCCGGAGAAGGGCGGCATATAAATCGAACCAACCAACCAATCAATCAATCAATTAATTAATTAATTAGATGTGTGGTTTTCTCACTATTTCTCATTTTTGCACTTGAAATCTGATTGTCCTACTTAAGATTTTGTAAAGTTCATACACAAAGTGTATATTCATTGTGATATTTCCTGATTTCTGGTTTTTGTATGTACTTTTTTCTTGCTAATACATTTCACAATCAATTATCCCAGTTTCCCCAGGCATTATCCATGAAGCAGCAGATTACCATTCCACAGTGAAAAAATTTCCAGGTCACTTTTGGTTAAATTTGTCCGTAAAAATCCAAGATTAGGTAGTTGCTGACAATCCATTGGAGTAACATCATCAGGTGGTTTAATAGTTTTGGGGGGCTCTGGATCATTTGGCATAAATTCCTCAATGATGACATCATCACTTTCATCAGGATGCAGAACCTTTGTTTTGGGAACCATGTTTCTCATCTCTTGCACACTTTCATCTATATTCTGACATGTTGCTTTCCTCCAAGAACTTTCATTATCTACCAATTCCTCTAGAAAATAACGCATAGAAAGGAATATTCAATTAAGTCATTTTGTATGAAAAGTAATGCTGTGTCATATTAGAAAAAATGAAGGTCAATTTTTTATTTAAAAAAAATTGTAAGTTTATATTTATAAAATGTATTAGGACAATTTTACAAAGGAATTTTAAAGTAATTCAGCAAAAAGATACTAATGTATTAGCAATATGCAGACAGCTAGATGTAAATTATAACAGCTATTATACTGATCAAGACTAAAATATGCATGTATATCCAGAGATGATTTATGCTTAAAATCTACATTTTATTAGAATTTATAAAGCTATAATTAGAATAAGCCACTTCATTTTGTTACAGTGATCCCCATTAATGAAATACTAGCTGAACACATAATCTCAATTAGCTGACATAATCAAGACATGAAAATATAACATATCTGGAATTCAGTGATGGAATGTTTAGAAAGATGAATTCTCTGTTGGAAATTACAGATGGTAGACAAAGATTTCCGCATCACCTCAAATTTACAGGTGAACATTCAGCAACAGAAAATTTGCATAATTATTAATAAAAATTATTTAATTTGATGGAGCAAGATAGGATTTGTCAAATGTGGTAATTCATGTATGGAACGGCTCTGACAGCAGGGAAAAAAATGCAAAGAGAATTTGGTGAAGTGGAAGTTTCAACTGGATTCATCATGAAGCAATAGACATCTACAAAGGAAAAATATCCCATACCCTGTTAACAGAAATTTCCATTGAATTTCTAATGCTTGGAAGACACAGGTACTTGGAGTTTGTTTGAATTTTGCAGGTATACCTTTACATATTTTTTAAGAAAAATATTGCAGAAGTAAAATTCTGCATTTATTATAGTATTATGTATTTTCATTTGCATCATATAGATTTTCTGGTTTGTAAATCTATTTCATCTATAGCTTTCTAGAACTATGGGTAAAAAAAAACCTATGGTTATGAATAAACAAGAGTTTTTCCCCCTTTACCTGAATTCATAATGAACTCTATTTATAGATAACCAAAGACACCTTGATACATTTTGCATGGCAAAAAGAATGATTCTACAAAGTCAACAATTGTAAAAGAGAGCTTTTCATACCATATGATTCCGTGACATCCATGACATCAGTATCCTGTTGTGGTTGTGATAATTCTGATGAATTTGCATTGTAAACTATGAAGCTGACTTCCATTGGTTCAAATGCTTTGCTGATACAAAGTTGACAACGGCAAGTTGAGGGATTTTGTGCTGCAGTACAGTAATCCTTTGGGCTAGAAACCTGGGATTTTTCCTTTGTTGTTTTCTGAGGTTTTCCTTGCTGTCCTTTAGATTTAACTGTAACTTGCTTTTTAGCCTTGTTGCTTTCCTTATCTAGCGGTTCTCCTGAAAAATAAATGTTCAAACAGTGTTAAAAAGTTTTTTAAAAACCCTAAGCTTATAGGAAGAAAGACTGTTAAAATAATATATTATGCAGCACTTGTGAATTTTCCTAAAGTTCATTTTTTTCATTGGATTTGTTCTTACAAGTTCCCTATCTAGGTTGTACATTTTTCTCATGTTAGTGTCTTTTTGTATACGCAGAAAACCAAGAGATAGCACAGAGCTCCCATTTAGAAAGGAGAAATAGGATGCAGGTATAGACATAAGAATGGACAACCTTTTTAGACTGTTCAGTTTGTCACTATAATGCCACTTCTTTATACCACTAATTGTTTAACCTCCCCAGTCTCCTTTCTGGAAAATTTCATATCAGGCATAGGATTTCTGCAGTGAAAAAGCTGACGCCAAGAATTCTTTCAGCATTTTGATCCTGGCAACATGCTACTTGTGGGTGGCTCTTTTTCCTTGCCTGCATCTCTTGTATGGGACTATATGGGGTTATTTTTTGTTCTTTTTTAGAAAAGACCCATTTCCAGATGAAGCCTTTCTTCCTTCTAGAATCTTCCTTGATAATGCTTATTAACTATTCTTACTTCTTGGGCTTAGTGGTGTTTTTCCTGGTATGTGATATGGTATATCCAGGGGAACTTTTAATATAATGGTTTGAGTAATCTCAAAGGTGTAAGAAGAATTTGCTCTTTTAATTTTCCCTGTCAATTTGGTTTTTTATCAGAACCCTTATTTTGGAGCTACATATCCATAGCAATTTTTCCACCTGAATATACATTAAATTTGAACATTCATCTTATTCTATGTCCTAGGCACCAACTGGGACTACGACCAGGGCCACTTTCTCTCTCTCCATAATCAATTCTTTGTGAGTGGAATAATTTGGGGTATTTAAAAGGTTACCTATGCTTATTTTAGTCATTTTTTAAAAAGAAAACATTTTGCTTATGTTTATTTCTCAATACTCATGACTGACACTCATAGAAAAATTTCCTCATTTAATTCTCACAACTCTTATTTTATTGATAGAGAAACTTAAAACCTGATAGCATTTTCCTTTCCCTACTTTTTATACTAACGTGAGCCAAGGAGTCTACTATAAGTGTTTTCTCTCACATATTTTTTTGTTTTCTTGGGCTAAGATGATGTTTTGCTAACTGTCTCATTATACTTTCTCCAAGGTATAATCTCTGTGCTCCTCTCCACCAAGTTAGAGCATACTCAACCAAGGCATCCTCAAGAGATCCAATGATTTTAACCAAATGGCATATGCAGAGTCAGAACAGAACAGACTAACAGAGATGGAAGGGACCTTGGAGGTTTTCTAGTCCAATCCCCCTGCTCGAGCAGGAGACCTATATCATTCTGGACAAATGGCTGTCCAATCAAACTGAATCAAACTTTGCAATGCAAGTTCTGCTTCTTTCATGTCTCACAAGATTGGGACTTGTAGTACAATAGTACACTGCCTTCATCTCTATCACCTCTATTACCCCTGAATACAGTTTATTTTTCTTCCAATATTATATCACACTTACTTAGTGTCCAGCTACTCTCAGGAAGTTTATGGCTCAGCAGTAAGGAATTTTAATTTGTGTTTGCTTGGCTTTCTGTTTTGAATTGGTTGGTACACCTTTAAAAATTGATTTCTGCTTTGAGAATCTGATCATTACAGCTCTACCCACAATATTTACTGTCTGACCTTTGCAGTTATTGGACAACATATTACTCCCCCAAATTATTAAGAAAATGAAGGAGGAATTTTGCACTCAGAAAAGAAGAAAGGAGGAAGGAGAAGAAAGTATCCATTTCTGTAGAGTCATGCATTTTCAGGGGAGGTTGTTCCTCATTTTACAAACCACAGTATGGAGAGGCAGCATAAATTTTTATTGGCACTGCCTTCATCTCAAATTATCTCAATTTAAAAAAATATATATAAAATTTTGTTTATATGAATATCTGCATTAAGATCAAACACAAGTATGTCAGTATATGTTATCCATACCTTTGTTAACAGCTTCTTTATTATCCTTCCATTTGTTTCTATTTGTTTCAATATTGTGCAGAATTTGGCCCCTAAAGCTTGGTAGGTTTAAATTCTGTTTTTCTAGGCAAATCGCATAATCTTTAGGTAGACAGTTTCCACTGGGATTTACTTCATTATTCTCCGTGGATTGTTCTTTCCTAGGAAGGCAGTCACACAAGAAGGCAAGCAGGAAGGAAGGAATTGTTAACATGCTTGTTTTAATCATATAATTCTATTTTGTCATTGGATTAATGTGGATTGTATTTAAATGCAAATCACATTTTAAAGTGAACCTGGAATAGCAAATTAACAGGAGACAATAGGTTTGTGGTTAATACAAGTAGTTCTCGACTTAAAAACCACAATTGATCCTAAACTTTCCATTGCCAAGCAAGATGGTTAAGTGAATTTTGTCCGATTTTATGACCTTTCTTGCCATAGTTGTTCAGTGAATCACTGCAGTTAGTTAAGTTAGCAATATGGTTGTTAAGTGAATCTGGCTTCCCCATTGGCTTTATCTGTCAAGTCACAAAAGGTGATCTCATGACCTAGGATACTGCATCCGTCACAAATACATGCCCATTGCCAAGTGTCCGAATTTTGAGCATGTGAACACAAGGATGCTGCAACAATCAGAAGTGTGGGAAATGGTCATAAATCACTTTTTTCATTGCGATTTTGAACAGTCATCAAATGAATGGTTGTAAGTTAAGGACTTCTTGTAATAACCAGGATAGTTCCACAATTAGAAATTATTTTAGTGAGTCATCTACTCTCTCTCAGTCCAACAGGTGGAGAAGGAAGCATTATGTATATTTGCTGCCTTGAGTTACTTATAAAGTAATAAAGGTGGGATAAAAATCTAATAAATAACAATAGCACTTAGACTTATATACCGCTTCACCTGCTTTACAGCCCTCTCTGAGTGGTTTACAGAGTCAGCATATTGCCCCCAACAATCTGATTCTTCATTTTACCGACCTCAGAGGGATGGAAGGCTGAGTCAACCTTGAGCTGGTGAGAATTGAACTGCCGAACTGCTGGCAGCTGGCAGTCAGCGGAAGTAGTCTGCAGTACTGCATTCTAGCCACTGTGACACCACAGCTCTGTATAATACAGTTAAGGAGGACTATAATAACATTTAGTACTGTAGTTCATTTATGCTATGCTCTTAATAAATACCTTTCAGGCAGAGATGAAATGTACTTACCTTTCCTATTGGCTTGCTGATGTGCACGCACCACTTGCACCATCATCTGTGCATGCGTAAAGCCTTCTGCACATATGCAGATGGTCAAAATGGATGTGACAATGTCCCGGTTTGGGGGGGAGGCGGAGCCTCCCACCACTGGCACTACCAGCTTTCCAAACTATCTGCCACTACCAGCTCCCGCAAGCCAGATAGAGCCCGCAGCATTTCACCCCTGCTTTCAGGGGAGATGAAAACCATAAAAATCAAAGGTCCCTGTTCTTCATCCTGAGCTGAATTTCTTTACCGTTTTACATGGATGGATCTTTTTCACCAGTATGTTTGTAACTATTCCATTCCATTTCCTCTTATAGCTATCACTTGCTTTTTTGCAATCAGGGAACGTGCTACAATGTTGAGCATGCCCACTCCCACTTAGGTTCTGTAATAGGGGAGTTTCTGAATCAAGAAATTAAAGGAATTTAATTCCTCTCTGTAAAATGCAACATGGAAATTTGGGACAAATAGTTGTCTCAAGTTTATCAGTTCTTCTATACCTCCAGGAAAGAATATGTTTCTTTGAAAAACATTCAAAAGAACTAATTTCAGTTTACATAGTGTTGTTTATATTTCTGCATAAACCATTTAATAAATATTTACAGCAACATGGAGTTGTTATGATAAATTCTGCTTTTCAGATAAGCAATTTCTTTGGGAGCTTTATATTATTCCATTGTACAGCTCCTAAAGCAGAATATTCATCTTTAAAAAGAAAAAAAAAGGATAAAGCTGCAAAACTCCCAAAACAAAGCAAGCATCACATCTTACATATGAAGCAAGCACTAAAATAATTATAGGAAAAGCAATGAACAATGCTAGTATAAATAACATGACCTAGAGATCTGGTTATGAAATAATTCTATTCAGATGTACAAATTATATGAAAAAAATTGAACGAGTCTGTACACTAGTCCTCTGCTCTAGACTTCCATTAACATTCCACCCTACAACATTCTTCTAATCTCCATGAGAAAGTCTGAACATGACAGTACACATGTGGGAGCAAATGTGAGGGCTGGTCTTCTTCAGACTGTTGCATCTAATTTGTGGAAACTGGGGAGAATAAGTGCTGGAATACATAAAACAGAATATATGACACAAAGATTAGGGAATACTACATAATCTTGTATCTGCTCACCAGGCTTCAAAGAACAGGCATTAACCTCTTCTATTGTTATTTCTCAATTCAACAACAAATAGATAATATGTGTTTTATGCATACAGTATGTTACAGAATTGTTATGAGATTCTACTAATTACTGCCATGACTAAGCAAACACAGTATTACTGTATGAGATACTACTATTATCTTATAATGTAAACTTAATGTGGAAGCCACTTTTGCATGAATTGTAAAAGAATACAGAAGATAGTTATACCTGTGAAAGTAAACTCTTATTTAGTTTCTTCCCAAACCTATGCTGGAAAAGCAAGAACACCATCACCTCCACCTATAACAATTTATTCCCTTAATGCCATTGACAAAAGCTGGCACAGAATACTACAAATAGTCCTTGACTTACAACAGTTCATTTAGTGACCATTCAAAGTTACAACGGCACTGAAAAAAAAGGTCTTATGACCATTTTTCACACTCATGCAGCATCCCCATGGTCACATGATCAAAATTCAGACCCTGGGTAAGTGGTTCATATTTATAATGGTTGCAGTGTCCCAGAGTCATTTGATCAGCTTTTGCGACCTTCTGACAAAGCAAAGTCAATGGGGAGTCCAGATTCACTTAACAACCATGTTACTAACTTAACAAATGCATGACTCACTTAACAACTGTAGCGAGAAAAGTCGTAAAATGGGGCAAACCCACTTAACAAATGTTTCAACATAAATTTTGGGCTAAATGTAGTTGTCACCTGAGAACAACTTGTATAATATCCCTTACAGCAGGGGTCTCCAACCTTGGCAACTTTAAGCTTGGAGGACTTCAACTTCCAGAACTCCCCAGCTTTGCTGGAAGTTGAAGTCCACCAGGCTTAAAGTTGCCAAGGTTGGAGACCCCGGCCTTACAGTGTGTCGCCATTGTTGCAAGAGTTGATAAGTGATGGAGTTAAAACTTAACTCCTCCAGTTGTGAAACTGCCCCAAACATTCTGGGTATTTCTTCAGTCTCTCTTCTTCTCCGTCAACTTTTCTAGAAACTCACAAATATATTAAAACTAACTGGAAAAGAATATTTGGAAGAGTGGAAAGAAAATGTATTTGCATGTTCTGAGGGTTGGAAACAATGAATGAAAGAAGAGTGCTATCTTGCTCTTTGCCTTTCCTGTAAAGTGTTTAGAACATGACATTATAATTTCTAGTTTGGTAAAGTTATTTCAAGAAATTTCTTAAAGGAAACCTGAAACAGAATTTTGGAATCAACAGTAACTGAAATAAGCAAGGATGCCCACACCTATCTTTTTCACATAGAGAATTAGCAGCTTCAGATGTAACAGGAGTAGATGGTTTTTCCACACTTTCAAGTAGAAGAACAAATGCTGGTTTTACTATAACATCAATAAAACCTAAAGGAAGAAAGAAAGGAAAAATTTAAACACAATGATTAGTTTAAAACTGAACAAATAAGCTTTACTCAGGTTCAGTTGAGTGTGGTTAATGGCCAAAAGTCTTTAAAAATGCTCTTTTTAATGGTCACTTAGTAGCTCCTTAGTCAAAGCCTCAGTAAAATTATTACTTCTACACTCCAAATCCGTTAGCCTTATGAGATAGACCAGACAGGAAGCACAACCAAGTGACCTAATTATACATTATTGTAAGGTTACATTAACAGAATCTTGCAAGACTGACAGTACTTCTCTTCCCCCATTCCTTTTATAGAGCCAAAACTAGGGTCTCTTGTGAGCCTCTGGCTCCACCCACATTATTGCTGTGGGCTCAGCTGTCTTTTATTGGGTTGTTTCACTTTGCCCTGTCTCCCAAGGTCATTCCCACATACCATTAAAAAAAATCAGCTTTGCAGGCTAGAATTTAGGGCAGTTGTAATCTAATATATCTGGAGGAGACCATGTTTGGGAAGGCTGCTCCTGATAAAAAGCAGGTCATTAATTTCTAAAATGCATAGCATTATTACAGGGTTCTTTATTTATTTGTATCCTGCCTCTATTAGTTTACAAATAACTCAGGGCAGTGAATACAGTATATCCAATAGATCTTCCTTATCTTGTTTTCCCCACAACAACAAATTGGTGAGGTGGTTTTCAGCTGAGAAGAGTGGCCTAAAGTCACCCAGGTGGCTTTCATGGCTACGGCAGGACTTGAACTCACATATACATATTGTGTGCAGAAGCATTACTTTTAATTTTTGATCTCTCTCCAAAAAGTAGATGGAAGAAGAATTTCTTTCTTCTGAAAGGCATATATTTTTTTCACCAGCCTCCTAAATCATTGTTTCCAGCTTAATGTTATACATAAATTATATCAATGTGATTCAACAAAGCATCAGTGAAACAAAGCGTAACTCTGGTGCTCTCTGAGTTTGGTTGTTTCCTTGAAGATGTTTTATTATTCATACTAGGTAACATCAACCTGTTACCTAGTTTGGGTAATGAAACATCTTCAAGAAAACAGCCAAGCTCAGAGAGTACCAAAGGCCCCTCATTTCAGCCCTTGAGCTACAAATATTCTCCTTTATTGAAACCACGGCTTCATGTGATGTAAGAATTCAGCCAATGCAATGATGCATTTCATTACCTAAGTAAAAGGGAATCATTCTTTGTTCTGATGGTTGTTTTACTACACTTAAAAGAATTACCTCAATGCAGTGGTGAAATTCAAATTTTTTTACTACTGGTTCTGTGGGCGTGGCTTGGTAGGCGTGGCTTGGTGGGCATGGCAGGGGAAGGATACTGCAAAATCCCCATTCCCTCCCCACTTCTGGGGGAAGGATATTGCAAAATCTCCATTCCCACCCCACTCTGGGACCAGCCAGAGATGGTATTTGCCGGTTCTCTGAACTACTCAAAATTTCCAGTTCTCCAGAACCTGTCAGAACCTGCTGGATTTCACCCCTGCCCCAATGTGACTGACAAGGGAAAAGTTTTCTCTAGAAGAGAAAAATACGACATTGTAATTTAATGAAATCATAATTGCAATCTGACTTGTTACCAAGACCCCTCTCTGCATCCTAGTCGATACTGACGGGGGAAGCTTCAAAAAAAAAAAAAAAGCTTAACATAAAGGACAGTCATTGTTTGGAGGATGATTAGGAAGAAGAGTCAACAATGTCAGAAGTAAAAAGAGTGGAGGGGAAACAAAGATTGCCTCCCCTGTTTTAAATGAGCTTCACCTATTTGGGATTCTGCAATATTGGTTGTCTTGCGATCACAGAGCGAAGAAATTGGAAGTCCCATTTCAGCCTCTTTGTCTCCCTAGCATTGGAGGAAGGAATTCACAGAAGCATGAGCTATTCTGAACAAGTGATGCTTTAAACATGCTATACTATGAAAACAGTTAAAAACAGTATTTTGAACATACTCTTTTTAAAACAGAGGAAGAGAGATACACATGTTTTAGCAAAAATACCAAGAGCCACATCAGAAGATTTTATCCTGCAATTTCTTTCCATCAGTGAAATTGACATTGTAAATACCCCTCTGCCCCTGCCTTTTTTTCATATGCTCCATAGCAAAGTTGGAAGGCAGGGATGAGGAGGAGACCAAAAAGTCCCTTAAAAACATTTAAGAAGTTGCAGACATGTACTACATTTGCATTCTGTATGCTCTGAATCAGCCTTTTGCCTTTAAATCCAAATTGTTGCACAGACCTATAATATATGCTTAGACTTCTAAATCCAGCACCTGTTCAAAGAATTCTTCCAGTAATGCTTCTGACCATCGATGGTGCAGTTCCCAAGGCTTTGCTGGATGACTGATATCAGCTATGTGTACCAGAAAAGACATGATTTTATCCTTGTGTGTCCTGTCAAATTAAGATCATTCTGATCACCAGACAAAAAAAGGATCCACTTTTTTTTAGCCAGAAAAAACTTTAGAACTCTTAAGTGGTCTCCATGCCCTCCTCCTACTCCCTATTCAGAGTAAGGACAGCTTCTCTTTCCAATACAACTAACCTGTCAGTTAATTGGAGACACTGCAGAACATGTTTCATGACTTTCATCTGCTGGAAATGATGTGACATATCTGTAGACAAAACTATATTAATAACCATGCGACGCAACTCCCTGAAAGCAAGCAGAGGAACATTTTATTCTAGGTGTTGTCAAAATAAGAATGTCCAAATATTACCAAGCCTTAAGAGGCACTTTATCCTATCTTCTACTTGGGAAAAACAATTTGCAGGCACTTGCTGCAAAGTATGGCTTCCGGTTTTTTATCTATTTCCATCTGTATAAGCCCTTCACTGGATGCCTTCACTACTTGTTCTAATTGTTCTGCTTCAGTGAGGTTAGCATGGAAAGAAGTGCCTGGGCCATCTCCAAATGTGAACAAATTAACTTCCACATTTGGACTTCTGAAAAATGTTTCAAATAGTCATCACATCCCCAACATGAAAAAAGCAAGGAAACAACTTTAGGGTAAATTCGAAGAGTTATTGAAAATCATTGGTATTTTACACTGTAGCAACTTACACGATTTGACTACAGGTAGTCTTCAACTTACAAGCTTATGTTGCTAAGTGAGACAGTTGTTAAATGAATTTTGCCCCATTTTACAACCTTTCTTGCCACAGTTGTTCAGTGAATCACTGAAGTTAGTTAAGTTAGCAATATGGTTGTTAAGTGAATCTGGTTTCCCATTGACTTTGCTTGTCAGAAAGAAAGCAAAAGAAACTGGCAATTAATACTGTATATATTGTAACAGCTTAGCTACATATCAATATATAGCCTCACCTCCACTCATCTTTGATTAAGTTGCCTAAGATATTTGTATCTCTGTCTTGCAGCAGGCGGAAAGCAGCACTCAGGTGATGATTTTCAAGAACTGATCTATCATTATACAAAAGAGCAGCTTTTGACCTAATGTAGAAGTCCAAAGAATGTTTGTGTTAAATTGATGGAAAAAGATAAATTAATGGAAAAAGATAGATGATGGATGGATGGATGGATGGATGGATGGATGGATAGACAGACAGACAGGCAGACAGACAGACAGACAGACAGACAGACAGATATGGATAGATGGATGGATGGATGGATGGATGGATGGATGGATGGATGATAGATAGAGATACCCTTTATGTTTACTTTTTAGAATAACAGTTTCATAAATATCTATCTGAATAGGGGTTATTTAGCAGCAGCTTTATGGCTGGCTGAGAGAGAATTACGTGCCTGGATCCTCTTATACCTGCACAACATTTTAAGAGAGATTAAAAAATGAAGTCCTGCAAGCAAATGAAATAGATTATATTGTATTTTCATCATAAAAGAATTATTAGTGGAAACCACAAACAGTTGAGAAGCATATTGTCAGCCAGCAGTCTGTCAATAGTGAAGTTCACTTTCATAAAATACAGGGGTAGTGGAATGAATGCTTTGGGCTTCAACTACTCTACAACTACTGTTAATGGGAAATAAACCAAACACTAAATCACTTTAGCTCCTACACTTCTATGGCTGGATGAGATCAACTATAGGAACTGAGTAGTGAAAGTTTCATCTCCAGCTCTGAGTCATCATATACCTACCTATTTGTTAATCCTTATCTCAGAAGGAGTAATAATTCCTTATCTCAGAGGAAGACACAGGCAGGGACTATTTGCTTTGCTAAACTTAAGTATGCATATTGAGCATCAGCCATAATTCATTAAACCACTCAAGCTTTCCATTTTGGCAACAGGTAGAATAGGACAGATGATTTACCTTGTCTCTATGTGGAAATGGTTTGTAGTTCCGGTGTGCTCATAATCATGGATGCTGCTGCTAAAAAAAATAGCTAAGATCTCCAGGTCAGTGAACCATTGCTAGTGGAAAGAATTAGAAGCTCATGATGTTCCTTAACACAATAATAAAGTACGAAGTATACAGTATCTGTAAATACTAGCTTTTATTTTACAAAATAGATGGGGAGTGGGAGGAAAGGATTTTTACTGAAACAAATGTCCTCTCATATGCAATAAATGGCAGCTTCAGGTAGATATCAAGTGGGTTATCAAGTACCAGTACTTTAGCTTGTGCCAGGTTCCAATCAGTTCCTCCTTCTGCATCTCCATATGTAAGATTCTCTGATAAACATAGATATACCAGCACAAGCTGCACTAACTCAAAAATCATTGCAATGTGCACTATGATGTCAGTGGTGATGAATGTTGGAAACTGTGTTAGCAACATCTGTCGAACCACATGCTTTACTCATTTTTATGCAAATGAAAGTAAATGGCTGGATGTAAATTTGGCTAAAATGCCCATCCTGACAACTTTAGCAAATTTATTAGTTCACAACTTTCTCTGGGACACACAGAGGAAAATCAAAAGACAGTAAGTCAGAAGTTCCTTTGCCAGGTTCCAGGTGACCTTTATCCCACCAGTGAAGGTTTCATCTGAAACTTCTCCCTTTTATGTCAGGCTTTTAAGATACTCTTGAGGTTTAGAAGTATGGGCTACAAAACCAGAAACAGATGGAGAATTTACAGAGTTTGGAAGAGGTATGAAGGAAAACACTGGACATGACTAAAATAAAATATCCAGCAGCTACAGGAACTGGGAAGGGGAACTTAGAACAAATAAAAGCACTAAAAGCAAATTGCTAATTTTATCTGAAGGATCAAAGTATCACAGATTTGCTTGCCTTTATAGCATTCCAATGTTGCTTCATTGTTCATGCTTAAAATGCAATTTGGTTCCATTATTTTTCTATTCCTGCAGTATTACTGGGTTGGTTTGGGGTTTTTTTGTCCCCAAAAGTACAGTGTAAATATTGTTAAGGAAGTCATCACAGGGAGAGAATGGGAAGATAATAATAATAACAACTGAAGGGACAATAGAATCTGGGTTACATTTTGTGAATGTTGGTCTGCACCATTAGGTTGCTTATTATCTAATACATCATGGAGACAGATACAACCTTATGGGTGCATCCAGAGCTGCTTCTTTACTTCACTGATGAGGAAGCAGAGAAAGCAAATAGACTTTGAACCAGAAAGCTTTATCTGCCACTGGAAATCTCATGAGTAAAAACTTACTTTTCCACTGAGTACACAAAGTACATTATTAATTTTCAGGTAGTAGCTAGTTGCCAGATGTCGGCTACAACTATCATATGTGACTTAATGTCAGAGGCTTCTTAAAGAGAGAATTTATCTCTCTGGGGTATTGTGTCATCTCTTACCATCATTCCAGTATGAATCATAATGGCATGCACAGTTTGAGTAACATCTGCAGCGTGGATAGAATTGTGATATGGATTTTTGTGTTTACTGTAACCAGCTTCCAAAGCTTTTGAAAAGGAGATTAGAATGTTAAGTGGTATCTGTGGGAGAAAAGAATTGAGTGTATACAATAGCCATTCACAAGATCAAACAAGGTGTCATTCTTTCAACTATTGATTTTCAGTATTCAATGTCATATGGAGGGTTTTAATTATACATGGATTAAGCCCAAAACAATGCTAATACTGGGGCATCATGAAAAGATCTTTCTTTAGAAGGTCAAGAGGAACAGCTCAATTCCACATCTGTTCAGAAATTTGCTAGATTTTTCTCTTAAATCCTAAGGGCGAGATATACCAAAGCATCTTATTTTGCTCCTGATGAACTTTATAAACTAAGACAACTTGATGATCATGTCTTAATATTGTTTGTACTCTATATTAAACCTGTTAAGAATTTGGACTTCTGTATTTCCTGATACACACACACACACACACACACACACACACACACAGAGGGGGGAAAGGAGGGAGGGAGAGAGATTTAACATATTATGGTTTTGTTTTCTATTTAGTTCCTGACCTGGAAACGTTTCAAAAGATCATATTTGCTGAATATTTCACACATCATAAATCTTAAGCAGTGTCCTTCAGCAGCTTCATCTAAGGTAAACACATTAAAATCCCATTTATCGATAGTCTGTCAATAATGAAAAACATATGTAAATAAGCAAATATATTTAGCCAGAATTGGCCACAACAAGAACTGTAAAATTTAAGCTAAAACATAAATACAAGTATTTTAGCTTTCCAAAACTGGTCTCATTTCATACTAACAGGGTCAGAACAGAATTCAAAAACATGTGCAGTATAAATGTGCAAGTTTCATTTAATTAATTTGAACAAAATCCATAATACCACTCTACTATACATACTCACAAAGCCTTAGATGTGACCCAGACAGACACAGAAGTTCTTAAATATATAGACATAAAAAACAGGATTTGTGGCATGGAATGACCCTTTATAGAAAGACCTATCATGTTAATATAATTTCATGCTATCCAAGTTGGATGTGAATTTTTCATAAATTCAGATTGATGGTCCTAGAATCGTTCCAGCACCATCTGATAATAGAGCCAACCACAGACTTGGTTCTGTTGCAGAAGTATCTTTTGCAGCAGTATCTGTCTGATGCTGGCCCCGCAAGGGGGAGAGGACGAGGGAGGAGCTGGGCTGAAAATTGAGCCCACTATGTAAATAGGACAGAGCATCAAAGTCCCTGCTGAACCTGGCACCAATCCTAACACTCTTCTGTATAGGAATGTGTGTGTGAGAGTGAGTGTGAATTATATATCAACATCAAGCTAAATCAATAAATAATCTAAAATATAGTCACAACATTCAGTAGTGCATATGCATTTTGGGGGAGGGGGAAGGAGCCACAGCTGTGGTATGAAAAGCAAAAGAAAAGAATATGCTTTTTAATTAAGAATCCTGCTCATATTTTACTGCATTGCAAGAGAATTTAGAGTGGACTGTTACTTAAATATAGGAAAGACATCCAGTCCAGGCTATCTGAATGAATAGATTTTTCAGGGTCAAAAATGGGAAAGGCATATTTTTGCACAAAAATCAGCTGGGCAAAGTATTAATTAACTGGCAAGCATGACAGCATTATCTCTATCGCCATGCCAAGATTTATTTGAACATCTGAAAATGCTGATTTTTTTTAAAAAAAGAGAGAGAGACAGGGAAAAAGCTTTTGATTGTGTAAACATACAAGCAACATTTTCAGCAAGAAAATAAAACATGGCTGGAGAAAAGGAGTATGATATATCAGAATTCCTGCCAAGCACGTCTGTCGATTGCCTGGGGAAAGCAAGAAGCAGCTAATGTCAGCCCATAGGAAAACCTATCATATGTGTGCATATGTTATGGAGACTTTCACATAGCATTTTTATGGAGATTTTTATAAGGAAAAGGGAGAAATGATGTTCTCTGCCCCCCCTTCTCTCTCTCTCTCTCTCTCTCTCTCTCTCTCTTTCTCTCTCTCTCTCTCTCTCCTTCTCTCTCTCTCTCTCTCTCCGTCTATGGCAATACTGTATTGCAGCTTCCCCTTTCATTAGCAAGATATCTGTCCATGTTTTCTTATTCTTTATAAGCTTAAATATTTTGGCAAAGATATCCTCATACCACTAGTTAAAAATCTAAACAAAGCACATGTTATATTTTTCTACAACAGCAGTAAGGAACAATAAGGTGAGGGGGTGCTCCTTCACCCACAATATTATCAAACCATAATTCCTAATATCCCTCTGTATTGGACATAATTGTCATGGAATTTACCATATCGTTTTCTTATGTAACCTAAGTAGATTCTATTTTAGTCGTCCTCTTTAAAATTGCTCTTTCTGAAAGATTTATCCTATTATTTTATTGAAAGACAATAAAATAATAAAAAACAATAATAAAGATTTCACCTTCATAGCTTGTATTACTTCCACTTCATAAGCCATGCCCATTGAAGTAGTGGCTGTACGGAACTCCCTAGGAGAACAAATTAAATACATGTAAGCGAGTTTATTTACCAAGACTACAATCCCATGTACAGAGTTGGCCAAATTCAGTTACAAGGCTGCTATACCAGGTGGTTTAGGGGTTACAGTGTTGGACCAGGAAAAGCTTTTTTTTCCAGAACACAAAGTTTGGACTTTATACATCCATCTGCCTCTATTCTGAAGATCATGACTCTAATTTTATACTTTGCCCTAGATTCCCATTGGGCACTATCGTTAATATTGATTCTTCCCAATATTGATGGAGGAAATTATTAAACACAATATGCAAGTTTTTAAAAGCCTGTTAATGCACAGCTCCTTCAGAGGTTTTGCCAGTATTTTTCTTATTGAAAAACAAGTAACTAGTGTAAATATGATCTGTATCAGGGGTGGCAAACTCAAGGCCTATGGGCCAGATCCAACTCGCCGGGTGCTTAAATCCGGCCTGTGGGGCCAACCTGGAAATATCAAAGGACCAGCCCACAGTGCCTCTGCCTGCCAAAACGGGCCACATGCGGCCTCCCTACAGCCCGTTTTCAGCCGGCAGAGTGCTGCTGGGTTGACTTTATTTATAAATGATTTACTGTATAATTTTTATTAGATTTTTTTTTTTTTAGAAAGTGGGGTGGAATTTGACATTTCATATTAAGCTTCCAATAGTTAGGCGGAGGCATGCTTGATTCCAAGATCTTTGAACCATAGGAGCTTGAGAGGATTCAGTGGGATTCTTGGGGACCCAGCTTTCAAACCTGAGGCCACTAACAGATAATTTCAATTTTAAGAATGATTTAGAGCTAGATTATCTCACAGTTTTGTCATGGCTCTCTAAAGTAGGGGTGCATTCAGAATCAAGCTAATCCTGTACAATTGCTGAATTCCTTGAACATTTCCACTAATTTCCTTTGTGAGTGTAATGGAAACGTCAACAAAATAGGAGCGTATAAACTTGTAGCATAGAAACGTATTAGGGTTAAAAGTTAAGGTAGAAGAAAAATCAAGAGGTTCTTTTTCCCCCATTGATCCCCAAATCTAATATCATCCTATTTTATTCCCCCCAAAGATATTACATCTTTCTTTCTCCTCTCCTCCCACTCCCCACCTTTCTTTTCTACCTTGGAGCATTAAGAAATCATATCAATATTGCATTTCTCTGTTTCAGGCAAAAAAGCAGTTTGGGCAATACCTGAGTGCTTTTCATAGTCACAAATTCTTAGTTCTGCTTTTTCAATCCCAACGCTCATTCATCTAAATAGGTCTTCCTATGCAAAGTATTGAATACTAGGTAAATTTTTAAACTTTTATTTTGTTCAAAACATTAAAATACAAACACCAAAAGAAGTAAAAAAAATACAAAAATAAGACAAAACTAAACAAGATTACGCAAAAAATGCATACAAAAAAACCCAAAAACAAATATATACATAAATTGCCCCTCCTAGTTGAATACTGATAACTATATTCCAAAGATAATAATTCCTCCTCCCTTGCGAAACAGGCACACCATTTGTGAATTTGTAAAACACTGAAATGTCTTGAATATTTGTATATTGTAAAGCACTGTTTACCCAACCCACTTAGCCTGACATCTATCTAGAATATAAAACATTGTTAATAAGTAAAACCAACAACTAAATTAAACTTCCAAAGCCTCTGTTAACAGTCTATTTAATGTATTTCACTCATAGAAAATCTCTCAATGGCTTCTGGTTTATTGTAAATTATAGCAATTATTGTCTCTGGTCTATCCAGCACTAAATATCCCTGATTGATTCTTAATAATAAGGCTTTTCCTTATGACATTAAACGGGATATTTTCTAACAGCTGAATTTTATTCCCGAAAGTCATAAATTACTATTGTGTGTAACACTAAACCATTTGCTGTACAAAAATGTCTCTGTAAATTGTAAGATAACATCTCTTGACATTTGTTTTCCAATTGAGTACAATAAATTATTTCCCCGGTCTTCCTCAATCTTCTTGAAAAAGTGTTCAACACTGGTCCATTCTATCAACTTTGAATCTTTGGAATCCTTTGTTGGAATCCTCTAACCAACTTGCATTTTCCAAGTCAGCCTCATCTTTCCAGGGCTGGGAGCAGTGAATTACACTTCAGTTCATCTAATTGTAAACCTTGTTGTAATGCTGTTGCTTTAATCTGATTACTACCTTTTAAATTCATCACCACTTTATCAAGCTACTTATTCAAATTTTCAAGTTGAACTTGTAAATTGAAAAATATTCTTTCTGCCCAGCTTTCTCAATAAACTTTATCTTGATATATTACTTGCATTTTGATTATATTTTTATATAGTCCAAAATACTTCAGTAGTTAAACTTTTACAGCTGAAACTTTTAGTTGTAAACAGATCATCACAGAGGCAATGAGAGCACCATAACAGATTAAAACAGATAACATAACATAACATAACATAACAAAACATAACATAACATAACATAACATAACATGATTAAAAAACCCAGTGGTTTCAGTGAGATATTTTTTTCAGAAGTTAAAAAAAATTAAGACAAGAATTTTCTTGATAAATTTATAAAATACAAAATCACTGTAGTGAAAGTTCAATACTAACTGAAATCAAAACAGATCTCTCACTACGTAGAGTTGCCGTAGCTTCCATGCAGAAGAGATAGAAATGGTTTATCGTAGATAATATAACCACAAAAAGAACATAAAAAAGCCACTTTTAGATCTAGCAGGGGGTTAAATTGAATCAGCAGTCAACTTGTAGGTTAACATTTAAAAGTACACACAAAAAACCATATCAAAATGTACAGTTAAAATTCAGGCATTCTTAAAAAGCAGACAGTGGAAAGGAAAAAATTGGAGATTTTGCTTTCTGATCAGTCCCACCTAGAATTGTTATCTTCTAAGTCTTTTTCTGAGGTAGACCATTGTCATCCAAGAGTTATCTTGGGTCATTCCTAGTAGCTTCCATTCATAATCAGGGAGTGTGCTGCTAAAGAGCCAGCTGTGGTGGTCAAACCAGCTGTCTGCCAGCAGTAGAGAAAAAAATTCCTGCTGGCTCAGAACGCCATCTTGGCAAATACTAGGTTCATTTTATTTCACTGAGTTTTTTAGTTAATGAGTTGATCCATGACAAGGGAATTTGTAACAAAGTAAACATGAGAATTCAGTTGAAAAAGAAATTATTATTTACATATGCATTGTATAGGGGTTAATTTTAACAATGATTAAAAATTACATGTAAAAAGTCTCTGGATTTTCATTCTCCTATAGAAATAGGATGAAAGCTAAGGTGCTGTATTTTTTAAAGTTTCAATTACGCTGTTCAACTGTGTCATCTTTTAATTATGCATCTTGAAGAAATCCACTCCTGGACCTGATATAGTAATGTCTACTGGAGATAATGTGGTTCAATCTACAGTCCAGCACTAGGAATCTTCTCTGCTTTTCTCCTCCTTTTCCTTCTAATTTCTCAGGTGAAACAAGAATATAATAGCAGAACAATGCACTGGGAAAGACAAAGAAACTGGAATGCAGCTGAAGTTCTGAAACAAGACAACTCCCGTCCTGATTGAACTTGAACGAGTATTTCTTGGCTCTCCTCTTCACTTCCAGCCAGATCTGGGAGATTTTCCCCTGAACTCCTTCTTTTGGCACCTTTCCTGCTTCCCTTTTTTCATCTCAGTATGAGTTTTGTCTGCCATCAGCTTCTGGTTATATATGGAATATAAAGGAAGGAAGGAAGGAAGGAAGGATGGAAGGAAGGAAGGAAGGAAGGAAGGAAGGAAGGAAGGAAGGAAGGAAGGAGACTGTATTTCCTTCCTTCCTTCCTTCCTTCCTTCCTTCCTTCCTTCCTTCCTTCCTTCCTTCCATCCATCTTCTGAAAAATTCTTATCAATTCCCTTTTGAGTAAACAATCACCTACCATAGCACTGCATTTTATTATTTATGATGTTGTTTTACACAGTCAACTACAATGGTTAACTAAATATCCTAAAAACTAATTTGTTCTGCCATACTTGGCTAATAGACAACAGAATATATCAAAATAATTACTGTATTTTTCAGAGTATAAAACACACCGGAGTATAAGAGGCAGCTTAGATTTTGGAGAGGAAAATGGGGGGCAGGGATCTACCTACCAGGTATTTATCTGGCTAGCATCCTTAGTCTGGTCAGCTTCAGCACATTAGGTTGCTGGTTTTGAACCTGCACGCATGCTTTTTATCCCCTGCTTGGGGATAAAAAACAGCTTCTAAAGCACAATTGATCTTTGGAGAGAGAAGCAATGAAAAAAGCAGGCAAAGCACAGAGATCGCTTCAGTGAAAAAAAGCTTCTGAAGCACAGCTGAGAGTTGGAGGGAGCAGGCAAAGCCCGGAAGATCGTTTCACTCGCTAGTGCCTCATTAGGGCTGAAAAAAAGCTTCAAAAAAGCTACATTCGGAGTATAAGACGCACCCAAATTTTCAGCCTCTTTTAGGGAGGAAAAAAAGTGCATCTTATGCACCGAAAAATACGGTAGTCAGACTTTTATAAATACACTTAACAGGAATCAATGGATGGTTACATAGTCATGTTCTGTAAATTTTTAGTAGTTTTATAGATTACCCAGAGTGAATGTATAAAACCTGCTTTCAAGATTTTCCAATAACACAGAGCCTTATCCCAGGATTACATGCAGCTGATTCAAGATCTTACATTATTTTCCTATGTAAAATGATAAATCCATTTTATAGTGATTTAATACAGTTTATAAAAAGTATATTTCTATTATTCCAATATCTCAATATTTAAGAAACTTCTATTTAATCAAGTTACATCAATCCCATAGTTATACCACCAAAACCCCACATTTTATTTCACAATATTTTACAGCCTTATAGTTCCCCAATTGTCCAAATTTTAAAATCTTATTTCCTCCTTCTCTCTTTTCTTCTGACCTTTTCTTCTTTTGCCTCTTAGAATATTCTATTAAATAACATTAATAGTCCAAGTCCAAATTTGTCCAGGTTAGTCCACTAAATTCTTCCAGTCTTTCTAATCTATAATCCAAATCAATTTTAATAAGATTTAGTTATTTGCAAATTAGTTCCTTTTATAACTCTTCAAAAGGAAAGAAAAAAACCCCCACTATTGAATGTTCTCAAATTTTTCCAGTCATCTTCTAACAACAGAGTCAAGGTCAGGCCATTCACCAGATGTTGTTACTTCAGTTCTGTGTATCAGACTGTGTGTATTAGATTAGCTTTTATTAAATATATTGCGGCTATAGTATTGTAGTACTTCTCTTTCTCCAGTAGATGGCTGTCTTATGCCCCAATCCAAAATAAGCAATCTGTCAAAGACAGCTGATTGTGGGATAAATCCAAGGGCTTTAGAAATTCAAATACACAAATAATTTCTTCCTAAAGTTGCTTTCAGATTATTTGGGCTTTTTCCAGCTGTCTGTGTTTTATAGCTTCTCTTGGGCTATAGCTATAGTGTTATAGCTTCTCTTGGGCTTTTTTTTTCACCTTGTCATTTCCAGCTTTTTTTTTTTCCTCCTTGTGTCAATTTGCCACTATTTTAAGCTTAGGAGTTTTCTTTTCATAATCTTTTTGTTATTGCAAGTCATTAAAGTAAAAGTTAGTAAATATCTCATCCAATTTAAATGTTCTGTCCATACACCACTCCTGCACAATCTTGGTTCCCGATTGTCCTGGCTTCGGGGCAGTCGTGCCTGCTGCTGTTCAGGGAGAGTTTGCTTTGGACCTAACGAGGAATTTGCAGATTCCTCATGGTCAGTGAAGCGCCTCTCCTTCCTTCACTATCCCTACAAGATGGCTATGACCCCGAAGGGTCTCCTGGCAGCTGTTACCAGCTGGATTTTCACAGGGTTCAGCAGAGCCCGCTATTTTCCAGCTGTTCATGCCAAGGTTGCAACCAGAGGTCAGTGCCGTTGTAACTTTGAATGGACACTAAATGAATGGCTTTAAATCAAAAACTACTTGTAGTCTTCTTAATGGAAGGAATGAATGGCTCAACAGATAAAAGTTAACTTGAAGTTGGGGCTGGCAAGACATTGGTAAGAGCGATTATGTCAAGCACCAGGAAAATCAGGAAACCCAGGCAGTTCAAATGAATATAAAGATTTATTGCAAGCTAAAGCTGAATCTGAACTACTAATAGTCAACATGGCTTCAAAGGAATTCAAGGTGGGCTGGACATAGATCTCCTGTGGGTGCAAAGGGACTAAGGATGCATTTGTCCCCTCTCTCGGGTACAGCCTGGTCATCTCTTACATCATACAATAGAAAAACAAAGAGAGTGCAAAGGCCACCATAAATTCCAAACAAAAACATAGAAAGAAAGGAATAGCAAGCAAGAACATGTTGGTTTTTATACACTTCAAAGACACACATTTTAGGGGCTGGACTTGCATTAGCACGATTCATGTTTCATTTTGAATTTTCTGCACAGGTTCACAAATTGCAAGGATTACATAGCCCCAATGATTATTACAGCCTATGGCACTCTATTATATAGCTGTGATGGCAAACCTATGGCACACATGCCAGAGGTGACATGCAGACCCATCTCTGTGGGCACGAGCGCCATCACCCCAGTTCAGCCAACTGGTCGTCAGGTTTCCAAGGCACATATGCATGCTAGCCAGCTGGTCATTGGGTTTCCCCTTCTGGCTTGGGCACTCTGTGCCAAATGTTGTGGTCTGCCGGCAGCCTGCGGAGCTGGCAGCAAAGTCAGACAGTGAGGAGGCTGGAGAGGAACATGGGCCAGTCCTGGAGTCTGGGGAAGGCTTGGATGAGGGCTTTGCATTGGAGGCAGAGATGGGGCCAGGACCATCTGGGAGTTATGTGTGGACTCCGGAGCCTTCAGAGTCGGACATCAGGGAGGCAGAGGAACATGGGGAGCCTGTTCCCAGTACACAATGCACAGAGCTGCCAGAAGGCAAGAACAGTTAAAAGGGTCGACTCAGGAGTAGGGCTTGGAGATGATTGGCCCCTCCCATAAGACATAAAGGAGGAGTAAAGGCACATGGGCCTTTGCAGGAAGCAACTGTTGTTTGTGCTGGCCGATTTCAAGACTGCATCTCCGTGTTGACTCTGTGTTCCATGTGGCCTTGCAAAGTTAATTACCAATTAGGTCTTGGCAGCATGTCAAGGGAGATAAAGGTGGGTGTTTATCAGCCTTATCAGAAGAACTGTGGCAGACTTCTGTTGGACACTTTACAACTATTTGGGACTCATCTGTGAATGAATAGATTGAGAATGAACAGGCTCTGGATGAGCAGAATTCACAGCCGTTGAAATAAAAAGAGGGTTTTTGGGACTCATTGTGTGCTTTTATTGTATCAGGAAACCTAGGTCAGAACACCAAATAGGTTCGCCATCACTGTTATATAGGTATAAAAACATGATCAACTATTTTTGGATCTAGTCCCTAACACTCCTACCTAAAGCTGAAACAGCTTAATCCCTGTACTAGATGATCTTTTTTATTTTTTTGTTACTGTAGATTTATTTATTAGACTGTGAACATACATAATACTCCTTCCTCCTCCTTTTCCCATAACAACAACTCTGGTCAATTCCAGCTCTGATTCTAGAATTCATTTTTCTAATTATAAACTACATCATTTAGGTCATACTCTGAAAAACTCATAATTTGCTATGCAATCTATGCTTGCCTTTCTACCACAACGCCATTCTCTAAAGCGTATGAAATACTTCGAATGCTTGTTATTTCATCAGGTTGCAGTCTGTATGCCTCTTTTTTCTTTGCAAAAGTGTCTGTTAACCACTCTTTTACATCCATAGGTACTGAATCCCACCGGATACTAGAAAGTTCATCCTCAGTGTCCAAAAGGTTCCTGCAAAAATCCAAATTTTTATATATGTATCTTTCTATTCATTCATTCATTTAAATAACTAAAATTATTAAGTGGCCAAGAGAAAGAAATAACCTTTGCAAATAGCAACCACATGGATGCATAAATGACTACCATGAGCAATGGGGAATTCAGCCTTTTAACCCTTGCCATGATTCCAGTGAAAATTTCCTATCTCCCAAAAGTTGCTACATAAACTGAGATTGTTTTCCAAATGCAAGCAGAAGTTCAGGATAAGATGTTCTTTGCAACAGCATGGGACACCTTGTCTGCCTATTGTGTTTTTCATGTCTGTGTGCATGCATATATGTGGCCCTGATTTAATAACATCCTTCAATCTGGGTTGCAGTGAAAGGGCTTCCTTTAGGCCCATGATGGCAAACCTACGGCATGCGTGCCACAGGTGGCACGCAGCGCCCTCTCTGTTGGCATGTGAGCTATCGCCCCAGTTCACCTCTGCTGTGCATGCGCACGTACCTCCCACCAGCCAGCTGGTCATCGGGTTTCTTCCGTGCATGTGCGGGTGGGTGGGGGGAAGCGGGGAGGCACGTCAGCATGCATGGGGTGCAGGCAGGGGTGGGTTCTACTTACCTTTATTACTGGTTTACAACGGGACGGCTCTTCACTCACGTGCGCGCACACATGCACGCTTCTGTGCAAGCACAGAAGCTTCTGCACATGCGCAAAAGCATTTTGATAACATCAGGGTCAGTGGGCAAAGCCTCCCGTTGGTTTTACTACCGATTCTATAGAACCAATGTGAACCGGGGGCAACCCACCTCTGAATGCACGTGCAAAGGGGCCTCATGCACATTGCATTTTAGGGGTTCGGATGCACATGCATGATTTGGGCATTCAGTCCAGAAAAGGTTAACCATCACTGCTTTAGGCCCTGTTACTGAATTAGATGCAGTCTCAAAATAAGTGTCAAATGCCCAAGAAAGGTGAATCCCAACAGTGACCAGGAATGCTTCCCTCTCCTTGGGTCAAAGTAATGATATACTTACAAAAGAGTGGCAGAAAGTTTTTTTTTGGTCCTTTGATCACAGGTTTTTGTTTTGGCTTGGCTAGTATTAGTTTTGATGCCAATCTTCTCTCTTTTATCCTGTGTCATATCTGCAGCTGTTTTTGTTTTGTCTACAAGCCTTATTGAAGTTATTTCCTACATTTATAGCTAATAAAGTACCTTCCTACTCCTATTTGCATATCATTATTATACATTCTCAAGGGATATAAGTTCAAGAAAAATGTCATGCTTTCCTCCAGAAGCATTGTGACATCATTCTAATGTAACCATTAACAACTATTGTGCAATCCCTGTGAATCTTTTTTTAAAGTTTTTTTACTTTTTAGACACACAGACAGACACACATACAATGTATTTTTTCTGAACAGAGTATTGGCCGGTTCACAAATTTAAACAATTTTTCATCATTTCAACACAATTTATATATTCCCTTTTTGCCATAGTATTTATTCTCTCTATTTTCTTCTTTTTCTTTCTTTCTTTCTTTCTTTCTTTCTTTCTTTCTTTCTTTCTTTCTTTCTTTCTTTCTCTCTCTCTCTCTCTCTCTTTCTTTCTTTTAAAAATCAATATTACTCATTCATCCTAACTCTAATCTTAACCAAATTCCATTTTTCTGTGAATCTACTGCACAAGAAAGCGATATGAAGAGTATAATCTTTTGGTGTTTTTAGTCCCACTTTTTCTCTTAGTTTAAATGTCCTGTGCAAGAACTTAGGGCAATGACAGCCATAGCAGTGACCACATGAAGACCAATGAATAGTGATGGTGATAGCAATGATGAGATACAGCACTCAGTATTTCTGACAATAGATTTAGGATCATTAAAGTCACATTCTCATCTATAGCAGTAGCCAAAAACTAGGAAAACACAGGATTTATAAAAGAAATGTTTGCCCTTTCATTGGTCTTCACACTAGTTTAGCTATGAAGCTAGAATGTATAGTATTTACCCCAAAGGAAGGCAACCTATAATTTAAACTGACCTCCCCTCTTCCATAAAGTTAGAATAGAGAAAAGAATTACTGAATATATTACTCAATATATTACCTAGTCTGGTAAAGAAATATCTGCAGAGCAGACAAGTAAGGAAGCAAATCAAAGAGCACCCAAGACTCAACTCTGAGCTACAGATAATTTAGTCTCTTAATTATCAATACAGTCCAAAACCACCTGCATAGCTAGTTTTTCTATCTTATCAATCAAGGGAGGCCAACACCAGCTAAAACCAATCCTGAAATTTCAGCCCCTCAATTAATGTGGAGATATTACAATTATATGTGTGTGTAGATATATCTGCCAGAAGACCCCGCCCACCAAAAAATAAAGTAGAAATTTACTAATTTTTAACTTACTAATTGCAAATGACTAGGCTCAAATTTTGAACACAAGATGTGAGGACCCAGCTCACCTGAGAAGACTTTAAGGCTGGGAAAGAGGAACTGGAAGAAGAGGATAATCAACAGGGAGTGGATGGACTCAATTACAGTGACCAGGGTACACCATTGGTAGCCTTGAAAAGTCAGCTTGGGGGATTAATTGCCTATAAATAAAGTATCCCAGAGTTCATTGATTCCCCATCTCCATACACCAACTATTCTCTCTCACACAAATACATGCTTTCCTTTCCATCCCTCCAACAAAAAGAGAAGGAAAAGCTACTATGAGGAAACAGAAACTGCTCTGGAAAATAAAAAGATCGAAACAAAACTTAATGGAGATGAAGAAAAAATAACAAACAGAAAAGCCCTCTCTGAATCTTATTAAAAGATTACAGGTAGTCCTCAACTTTCATTTAGTGAAGTTAAAATAGAACTGAAAAAGTATGACTGTTTTTCACACTTCTGACAATTGTCGAATCCCTTAGATAGATAATCAAAATTCAGATGCTTGGTAACTGACTCAAATTTCTGATAGTTGCAGTTTCCCAGGCAGTAGTGAGTTTCAATTTAGTTTGCTACGGGTTCGCTCGTGCGTGCGTGTTCGCACACGCATGATGCTTCTGCGCATGTACAGAAGTGTCCAGGCAGGTGGGCGGAACCTCCCGCTACTGCCGCTACCAGTTTGCCCAAGCCGGAGAGAACTGTTAACCCACCACTGCTAACCCACCACTGGTCCCAGAGTCATTTGATCCCCTTTTGCGACTTCTGACAAGCAAAGTCAATGGGAAAGCCAAATTCACTTAACAAATGTGGCAAGAAAGATCGTAAAATGGGGTAAAACTCAGTTAACAACTGTCTCACTTAGCAACATAATTTTTGGCTCATTTGTGGTTTTAATTCGAGGACTGCCTGTACATTCAGCAGGCAAACAGCCACTTTTAAGCATTAGTCATTGTTAGGTTAATCTTCAATCTTCATTTTGTTCATTACTTTGGTTTCTACAACTTCTATTTTTCTCAGGGGCTAGAAAACCCATGCCCCATTGGGTGTTCATTTCAGAAATATTTCCTTACCTAAACAGAGAAATAGAATGACCATAGGTGGGCAAAAAAGCAGTGGGAGTGGAAACGACTCTGACTTTCTGCTAGCTTCCACATTGAGATTTTTTATGGGAAGCTGGCAGAGAGCATGAGAAACCTCCCTTCCCTTCCCTTCCCTTCCCTTCTAGCAGGAAGGTTAGTGGAGGCCGCTGGGTAGGGGAAGAAGCAGAGAGTTGGGAGATTGTCTGGGAAACTGTCATAGAATACTGAAAATGAAGATCACATGATTGCAGCATTAGCCCACCAGCACAGCAGCAACCAGTAGCACTAAGCAGCCACAATGTTCCTTAATTTAATCCTCTTAAGAGTCATGGGTCCCTGATTTGGACACATTCTATAAATTAGCCCATTTGAAGTGCCTTGGTTCAAGAACTATGATGGGCCATTTTACCCAGTTGAAAGGCATGACAATGAGCGTTTTAGTAGTATATAGATATTGTAGATGTAAATGAGACTATGCCATTTGCAGGTAATCATTTAGGAAAAACAGTCTTCCTACAGGTCAAATACTGTAAGTAAATGTTATGTAAGCTTCTCAGTATAAGCCTGGATATTCTCAGGTCCAAAACCAAGAATAACGTGACAATTCTTCAGATTCTTTCCTGTTTCACACTATAGACTATTGGTAGATTAAGGATCCTATAATCTGCTTGTACAATATACTCTGTGAACTATTAGGGAGAGCCTGTATTTCCCTCTTTCTCCCACACATAACTGGGTTGGGTCGCCTCTTATTTCTCTAGAATGCATCCTCTCCCTTCTGGGGATCTACCTCATTGCTATAGTCCAGGGATGTCAAACTAAAAGCGCAGCGCCCCCCACCATGCCCCATTTTGGTCTGCAAAATGCAGGAGGCTATTCAGGCCAAAAACAGGGCATGGCTGGATGGGGACTCTGCTCCAAGCATGTCCCCCTCCCTGCCTATCTCCCAAATCTTCAATAGAAGCGTCCTTGGAATGCTGAGAACGGATTCTTGCTTTGGTCTGCTTTTTAAAAATTGTTCTTAGCTACCCAGAATCATGTTTGCAGTCTTAAAGTTTAAATTTGATCTGGGAAAAAAAATGCTACGCTTAGCATACAATTTTGGGCATAAAGCAGTGCCAACACATGATAACACCTCTAATGACAAGTCCTATGATTTAAATGCAAAATACACTGACTCAAGCGTGGGACGAAGGCCCAACTTGCCCGTTACAAGGAATTGTTGGGACAAAAGAGATGGCATTTATCTGTGGCATCCACCACATCTATGAATTTTTACACAAAAATCTTGGATAAGTGAGAGGTTTCCAAGGAAAAAATCCCAAGAAAGTCCAGTTGCCTTTTGAAAAGCACATTTGGGAGTGTAAGACTAAAACTAAATCCAATATTCCTCTCCAATTTGGTGAGGAATCATTGATAAGCCTAACTTTCAGGACAGTTTAATGATCATTCCATCCAGCTCATATTTAGCTTGTTTGCTAATCAACCGTATCACTGGATACTTTGTCAAATCAAATACAGTATATTATGACTGCAGTATTCCTTCAATCTACTAAACAAGTTATCTAGTCAAAATATGGGATACAATTAATCTGGAAAGATATGTTTACTTCTGGTAATTGTTATATTATTTTCAAGATGCTTACATATGGCTGCCTTTATCATCTGATCTGGAATTGCCACAAATAGATTGAATGGTTTACAGCTCCTTAGTTCTTATTTCTCTCCTCTTTTGAAAGACAGGGATATTTGCCTATTCCATTCATTCATTTATTCATTTGTTTGCTTGTTTGTTTGTTTCACCAAGTATGTAATAGGTAACAGATATAAGTATAAACATAATTATGAATAGATGAAATGGATACATATAAAAGGGAACATTAAGACAGGGACTGAAGGCACACTGGTGTGCTTATGCACGCCCCTTAGGAATGGGGTGAGGCCGACAACGGACAGTCTAAGGTTAACATTTTGGGGGTTAGGGGAAGAAACCGCAGTGTCAGATAGTGCAGTTCCCTAGGAGTTTCCAGGGATAATATATAACAGTTTGGCCAGGCCATTTTCTCATTTATTAATACTTCAATGGTTCCATATACCTGGATGCTTTATTCATTAAATTTATGAACAATTCTTATATATTTCATTACCAAAATGAAACCTCTTTCTAGACCAGAATGCTTTAGATGAGGGAATAGAAGGGGAACTTGTCAAATTTGCAGACGACACAAGGCTGACAGGAATAGCCAACACTCCTATTCTTCTGGTTAAGCTCAAGATCCACATGGATCTTGACAGAATTGAACACTGGGCTCTATCTAATAAAATGAAGTTCATTGTAGAGAAAAGTAAGGTTTTACACCTAGCCAAGAAAAACCAAATGTAGAGGTACAGATTGGCTCAATAGCAGTAAACTGCAAGAGAGATCTTGGAATCCTAGTGGACAATTTCTTAAATATGAGCAGCAGTGTGCTGCAGCCACCAAAAGAGCAAATGCAATCCTAGGCTGGATTAACAGAGTGATAGAATCAAAATCACAAGAAGTGTTAGTACCACTTTATAATTGCCTTGAGAAGACCACACTTGGAATATTGCATCCAGTTTTGGTCACCACAATATAAAAAAGGTGTTGAGACTCTGGAAAGAGTGCAAAGAAGAGCAACAAAGATGACTAGGGGACAGAAGGCTATGAATGGTTGCAGGAATTGAGTATGTCTATTCTCCTGAAAAGAAAGACTAGGGGTGACATGATTGCAGTGTTCCAATATTTGAGGGGCTGCCACAAAGAGGAGAAGGCCAACTTATTTTCCAAAACACCAAAGGCAAGACAATAAGTAATGGTTGGAAACTAACGAAGGAGAGAAGCAACCTAGAGCTAAAGAGAAATTTTCTGACAGAGAGAACAATAAATCAGTGGAATATCTTGCCTTCAGAAGTTGTGGGTGCTTCATCACTGCAGACTTTTAAAAGGAGCCTGGAAGCCATTTGTCTGAAATGATATAGGGTCACCTACTTGAGGAGGGGGTTGGACTAGAAGACCTCCAAGGTCCCTTCCAAAGTCCCTTTATTCTATTAAATGAATACCCTAATCAAGGAACTATCAACGCATACAAACAATCTAACAGTAAAGAAGAGCCTAATCAAGAAACCACCAAAAACATTTCCACTACTAACAGAACAAGTCAGTAGTATATAAAAAGAGAGAAAACCCTACTCCCACCTAGCACTGATTATGTCACCTAACTTGGTAATGAAAGGTCTGCAAGAAAAAGCACCAAGTTCAGAGAACATCAAGGTTGCCAGAGTTCAACCCTGAGCTACAAATATCTCTTCTGTAAATTTCAGTATTCCCAGGTAGAGGTATTTATAGAGAAAGCAAATCTTTATATAAATGTGTTTTGAAGTATTTATTTCCTACAATTGTACAACTCTGGAATAGAGATGGCCTCATCTAAATCTTTCAGGTTATCTTTAAACATATGTGTACATATAGGGATCATCTATGTTCTTAAAGCCCTACTTTTTAAAGGGTTTTTCTGGTTCACGATTCTTTCAGAGGAATGCTCTTTGTGAGTTTCAGCCTGGCTGTTACAGTAACTGAGTGACAGATTTATGGGATCTTTGTTACACTATTTTTTAATTATTATTTTTTTATTTGATTTATATGCCGCCCTTCTCCGGAGACCCAGGGCGGCTTACAATGCGTTAAGCAATAGCCTTCATACTTTTGTATATTTTATACAAAGTTAGCTTATTGCCCCCACAAACTGGGTCCTCATTTCACCTACCTTAGAAAGGATGGAAGGCTGAGTCAACCTTGAACCTTGGAGAGATTCAAACCAGCAGAAATTGCAGGCAGCTGTGTTAATAACAGGGTGCGTAGACCACTGTACTATCAAGGCTCACACTATTCTGTCTTATCCATTGTTCCTCTGAGCTACTGACAAGTTACATTTTGTTGAATCAAGAAGTTGACAGGGAGTGTATAAATAAAATAATTGTTTAAACTGATTTCCTTGTCAAGTGTATAATTAGGAAACAATAAGATGAATTAAATATTAGCCTGTAGTTGCTTAATTCTTAATAATTTTCTCTGACACTGCATAAAAAGACTGGAAATTTACATGTTATTTAAGACATGCCCTCAATCATTCACAGCCACTCCAAAATGTCTTCTCCTCGTCTCCTGTGCCTGGCTGCACTGCTGACTGTCTCTTCCACCCTTACGGTATGAAACTTTCCTAGATACTTCCGGATTTGATATGATACTGTTTTATTTTCCTTGCTTGAGTTTCTAAAAATGTCCAATTGCCGTTGCAGATCAGGAGGACAGCAGAACATGAAGGTAAATAAAAACAAACTCAAAAAGAAATAAGTATCTTTTTCTAAGGTGGGAAACATACAATCTGAAGTAATTATCTGTAAAGAAGTACGTATTGAATACTAATGTATGTATTTATTTATCTAGAAGGGCACTCCTTAGATGAAGGAAAACCTAGGCAAGGCATCCCTGAAATCAATGCAGGTAAGCAAATCCATTGGAGAGAACTATTGTACTGTATATTTATGTATATAAATGGAGTGGGGGGGAAATACTTGCCTGGGATCCACTGATATCAATAGAAAAGAGTAGGGCTACATACAGAACATCAAAACAATCCATCAAGATAGCATGTTGGCTTCAGACATTCTTATCTCCCTCATTATCACAATTATTTTACTTCATACCCACTACATCAGAGAATGCTCTGAGAGATTGTTTATGACAAAGAACCTACATCAGTGTATGACTAATGACATCCAATCTATGTCTATTTATTTGTTCAACTTGTATGCCGCCTTTCTCCGAAGACTCAGATGTCTATTCACTCTGTTGTGTCCAGTAAAAAAATGTTCAGGCTAAAGTGTATAGCAATGCAGCAAAAATCCAGCCTAATTCTCAGGCCTAGATATGGACATGTTAAATAGTAAATGGGGAAAAAATTCTATCAAATGCTGTTTTTTATCTATATGTCTAAGATTTTGATAACAAAAACATGTAATAATTTCTTAAATATTGCTTTGCTCTTAATTATTGTTCATTCCAAATTTAGCAACAGGAAAGAAGTTCTTTGAAGGTGACATTATCATGCTGGTAAGGTTAATCTACTTTTTATAAAGAGATTAGAAAATAAACTTTTAAAAAAATATAGTTTAATTTTCTTAACAGCTTGACAGAAATGCACTGAGGAATGACGCCTATAGATGGAAACTTCCAATTCCGTACAAAATTGGCGCCAGTATAGGTAACAAGACATTTTCTGGTCTAGAACTCTAGGTTAATTATTACCATGATAGATACAATGGATTAAGCAGTAAATTCCAGTAGAGGGCAAATTGAGTAGATCATCTGCCCTCTTCCCCTTGCAACTCCCTAAAAATGTTCCTTCAAAGTTCCTTTCTTTAATTGAATGCTCATTTTCTCTTGGGCTTCAGTTTCAATGCCAGCTCTTCCAGATTTCAGGCTTTTTAGTAGATAGAGAAACTCACCTTGAGTCTGATCCATTAGCTACCTCCATGTAACCTTCCTGACAGCAATATGGAAATGGTTGCTTTCTTCCAGGATGTTTCTAGTCAAGCCCTGATGGAGAGGAACAAGCACTGAGTGAGAAAGAGGGTTCTAGTAATAAAAGATCCAATATTTCTAACTAACATTCATCTCATTTGTCTACAGCCTGGATAAGAATATAAAACATGCATTCTTTTCTTTCAGGCCTGAATACCAAGGGTGTCATATTTCAAGCATTTGAGATGTTTCGACTCAAGTCTTGCATTGACTTTAAACCCTACGAAGGAGAGAAGTCCTACCTCCAATTTGAAAAGCTGGATGGGTAAATTTATTCAAACAGACAAGCTAATGTCATGACAGAAAGCTGTAGCATTTAAATAATTATTGCCCATAATTAAAGTACGCAGTAGTTAAAGTAGTTAAATGATATTGTATTCCTTCCCTCGTTCTTTATCGAAACCTAGTATAAAGCACAAACTAGGCCTTTGCCCATATTTCAAGGCTGGATCAGGTTGTGTTTCCTTGATTTCCCTGAAATGCTTTATTACCAAGCAAGAAGTAGTAGCCCTTGCATGTCCTTCTTGTCATCTGGATATTCTCCACCTATTATTTGCACCACCTGGCATGTTTCTCTTGCGGTGTCATTTAGTCTGCAGTACAGCCTTTTGAAAAGTCAGTGTATTCAAGGAAACCTATTCCCTGCTTGTTGCCAGAAGGAATGGTAGATTTCCTCTTCATCTTCTCCAGGTTGCATATTGCAGTTCCAGTTGAGATCACTAGACCCATAGTTAGCTTACTGCACACAGAATCTCTTGTTTGGAGCTGGACACTGCTTTATTAAGAAAACATATAGGTAAATCCTAAGTATCATGGAGGAATTTCTAGAATTCCTGACATGCTAGCGTTCTATAAGGTTTCTTCCCTTTATAAGACACACACACTGCTTATAGTCTGAAGTAATGGATTACCATATCACCTCAGTGGGCATTGTAATAAAAGCCATTTTTTCCATCCACTTTCCCTATTCTTTCTGTGTATGTCTGTAATCTATCCTCTATACATTTTTTAATGATTATTCAGTAAAAATGCAATGCTTTGGAAAATTCCTTGCTGTTTAGTGATAATGCAGTCTGGATTGCTTGGCATAAATAATTCATCAAACCCACACCCCCAACTAAATATGATAATTCCACCTGGAAATGAGCTAAAATGTTTTTTTTTTTATAAACAAAGCTGAGGTCTTCTGCAAGATCTTGATTTAGGGACATGCAGTAAATAGTCCTTTCCCACCCACCCCCCACTGGATCACATGGATTGTTAATAAACATGAATATATATGTTAGTAAACCTGTTTTTCTTGATACCTAAATGAGAATGGAACCAAGTTAGAAACTCCTGTTGACGAATTCTGTTCACATGACATCACCCTCCCTTGGTTGCCATCAATATGAGGCTAATGTCTACAGCAAAGAAGTCTTTGAATACACAGTCATTTCTGCAAAACTTGTGATTGTTCGATATAAGTCCTGAATAGTCCTATGATTTTCTGCCTTTTAAGAACTATAAGAATAGGCGTCACCCAGGGGTTGCATTTGGTTGATATAAAGCAGTATCAGTTTATTTTTTTTGAATGGATAACTTAGAAAAGTAGGATGGTATCCTGTGTGGTGGATGGGGAGTTCTCGCTCTGCTATCATTTGGCTCTTGTAAGCTAAGTGGCTTTGTGTTTATATTAGTTGCTGTGTTAAATCAGCTATTTTGAATGAATAAATATATCTTTGTATAACAGATGCTGGTCTTATGTGGGAAATCTTCAGACTGGCCAGGTCGTTTCTATTGGATCACGCTGTGAATATAAAGATATTGTGGAGCATGAAGTCTTGCATGCCCTTGGATTTTATCATGAACAGTCACGCACTGATCGAGATGACTATGTTAAGATTTGGTGGAATCAAATCATTGATGGTAAGTGGAAGGGACAGAAAAGTTACTAGGAAGATTTGGCGCCTTTCAAATCTTTTGTTCCCATTTGGATTTTTATTACTTCAGATAGATTTGAGCTAGAAATCATCTCACTCAATTTGATTTTAGAAAGTGTAACTTACCTTATAATTATTAAAAAGGATATTAAACCTATCATAATGCAGTAATGCCACGTGTCTCAGGCAAGGAAAAAACAGATTGACCTGAGTATTTTGGGCCTCCTACTTGCTTCAAGAGAGGATGAACAATTCTGTGTTTTTCTCATCTAAAAGACAATTCCTAAATATGAAAGATAGATTTATCAATCTCTGTTTCGATTAATAGGGAGAATAAGAAAGGCACAAGGCCACATGGCTAAAGATGTACAAAAGGCAGATTGAAGTAAAGTACCAAACAGCAGTTCAATACAATGCAACAATGTTGTTCATTAAGTATGCATTAAGTACAGACCAATCCACAAATCTATATTATGTGTGTGATTTTATTTACCACTTAATTATTCAAGAATAAATGTTCTATAGATTGAGGACTATTCCCAAACTTTAAATCTTATTTTCTAAGAGGTATAATGGTCTACTACTCTTTGGATCAAATGTCTCTCAACATTTCTAACTGCTCCATCTTGGAGTAGAGTAGAGTAGAGTAGAGTAGAGTAGAGTAGAGTAGAGTAGAATAGAATAGAATAGAATAGAATAGAATAGAATAGAATAGAATAGAATAGAATAGAATTCTTTATTGGCCAAGTGTGATTGGACACACAAGGAATTTGTCTTGGTGCATATGCTCTCAGTGTACATAAAAGAAAAGATACATTCACCAAGAATCATAAGGTACAACACTTAATGATAATCATAGGGTACAAATAAGCAATCAAATCATATTAGGAAACAGTCAATATGAATCGTAAGGATACAAGCAACAAGGTTACAGTCATACAGTCATAGGTGGGAGGAGATGGGTGATAGGAATGATGAGAAGATTAATAGCAGTGCAGACTTAGTAAAGTTATTAGTTATTAAAGTAGTAAAACTTAGTAAAGCTTTCAATTATTAAACAAAAAACCAACCCATTACTGATGTCTGTTGTTTGGAATTTAAAATGCAACAACAAATTAATTCACTCAAAATTGCAAAGCAATTTCCAGTGGATTCTTATAAGTATTAAATAAAATATAAGGGATGTGATGAAACCATCTGTTAAATAATGTATTACCGATGAAGTTGTATAAGTTATATCTGTTACAAATGATTGCTTCCGCTAATTGTTTAATAAAATATTAAAGCATTAATAGTCAAACTTGCCTGACAATTTTGGTATTTTCTTTCCTAGGTCAGGCATATAACTTCAACAAATATAATGACAGTTTTATTTCTGATTTATACACTCCATATGATTATGAATCTGTCATGCATTATGGACCTTATTCATTCAGTAAGAACAATTCTGTCCCTTCAATTACAACAAAAATTCCAGAATTCAACAACGTCATTGGGCAAAGCCAGGATATGAGCAAGATAGATGTAGAAAGGCTTAACCGCATGTACCATTGTGGTAAGTTTATTCTATTTTACTCAACTTTTTAATGTTACAGTAATGGTGAAACCTTACATCTGATATATTCATTACCAACAAAGAACAGTTAACCACTAAGTCTATCACCTTATATTATATTAGGAATAGGTCTATGGAAATTACAGAATTGAATGCACAAAGGTGTTTTGGCGGTTCATCAGAATGCAGACACACCCACTGCAACTTCTTAAGCCTTGCATGACATCACCCAAGATTATACATCATACATGTTTTTCCCAAGGAATCTTTCAGTAACTTCTATGCATGAATTCTCCTACCCAATCTATCACCTCTGAAAAGGACCAGTGCAATGAGGAAGTTAAATTAGCCAAGGAAGTAACATCCAGATTGTTTCATTCAACAACCACCAAACTTACATAATCAATGGATACACAACCTGTGGCCTACGGCTGCCTATGATCCTGAAACAGAAGGGATCAAACTATTAGTCCCCATTAATTGCCTTCAGTGCCTACACTACATTACACTAATACTCACTCATATGGAGCTGGGAATGGTTCTCAAACTGTCCTAGGTTGTTTTAACAAGGTAGTTTTGTATTTAGATTTCTTTAATCTGAAATGCAGGGATTGTTTCCTGCAGCTTCCAGTCTTACTCTGCTTGACCAATGTACATTTGAGTCCATCAATATCTGTGGCATGGTGCAAAATGGAAGAGACGATGCGACCTGGAAACATACCTTGACTACAAGTTGGGATAACAACAACAACTGCTTAGGTAACATACTAATGTGTAATTTAAATGGCTGAGAAAGTGGCTGTACAACTGGAAATCATTTAGTAATGAAAACCAATAGGAAGGATATAGCATATGAAAGAAAAAGACAAAATTAGAAATGTTAATTGTATCCAAAGTGTTAATATGTGACAAAGTAATCAGAAATGAAATTCTCCTTATAATGATATATATACAGTATATACACACACTAATATACATACATACATAAATACATAAATACATACATACATATTATTATTATTATTATGTTCCTCTTGCAAATATAGGGGAATTAAAAAAAAAATGTTGTGGGCAGAAGGAAAAACCTTGAGGATCAGGAGGGAGACCCACAACCAAGGCAATGGCCAAACAAAAGAAATCTGGGGTGCAAAAGTAATTTGAGAAAGTGTCTCAGAATTGACCCTTCCCGGGTTTCAGAAAGATAACAGGAAGAAGGGAAGGAGAGGGAAGCATATTCAGACCTGCAAAAATGATGCCAGCCCCTTGAAGTAGACAGGGCTAGGAAACCAAAGTTATGAATGCTAATATTACTATTATTATAAGATTACAGTAGCACATTTTCACGAGCGCCTCAGTTTAAACCCAGTGAAATCCTCACAATTGTCTGAAATGAATCATGGTCCACAGGACATTAAATCACCTTCATCTACTTTACAGAGAAAGACTATGTTATGAGCTTTGATACCACCAAAGGCCTTTCAGGTGAAACAGCCATTTTGGAGTCCCGTATTCTTTATCCAAGAAGAAATGAAAAATGTCTACAATTTTATTACAAATTTGATGGCAGTCCAAAAGATGAGCTGATTGTATGGCTTAAAACTGATGATGGTACTGGAAACGTTAGGAAGTCAATGAAACTGAAAAGCATCAATCGTAAGTTCTCAAATAACCTTTGAAGATTTAGTTACAATGACACATTCAGGACTACACTTTATCTTCTAAAGGGAGCATCAGATATCTTCGTTCCTCATATCCAATATCTAATTGGTGTGTGTTATAAATCCAGAAAAACTTTGAAAAGATTGGTGGCCTTTTGCAGAGAGGGAATAAGAATTGTCCTGGCTTCCCCCTTCATGCCACACTGCAAGCCTATTGGTGCAGTCTGTGAGCTTCCACATAGCGTGACTAGGTGGCTCAGTGGCTAAGACACTGAGCTTGTCGATCAGAAAGGTCAGCAGTTCGAAGGTTCGAATCCCTCGTACAGGTCTGTGTGAGCAGGGGGTTGAACTAGATGACCTCCAAGGTCCCTTCCAACTGTGTTACTGTTTTGAGACAAGGAAGAAGCCTTCCCCCTCATCCAGCTAACTCAGAAGCTATCTTGTGAGACAGACCAAGCCACACAGCTCTCCTCTTTCAGGGATTTTGTTGAGATCTGTGGCAAGTAGAAAGCAACAGCTGTGTGTGTGCACGTGCATGCACATTGGGGCGCACACAGGCATGCAAATTATCTCCTAATTTCCATGCCAAACAGTTTCTCATCACTCCATTACAGTGTTTCTCAACCTCAGCAACTTTTAAGATGTGTGGCATTCTGTTCCCAGAATTCCCCAGACAGCCACTCCAGTTCTGAGATTGAAGTCCACATATCTGAAAGTTACCAAAGTTAAGAAACCCCCTTCTGTTAAAATACGTCAGGTTAGTCTTTCATATATGTGACCAGCTGAGATCAGAAGGATTAAATCTAAAAAATAAAGAATGAACAAAAATCAGTCTTCTTTCAAAAGACATTCAAATATTAAGCAAAGTTTGGAACACACCTTGACAAAACTGTTGCTTCTCTGTGGTCACGTAAAGGACCTCAAACATGGCATCAGTGGAATGCAATCCTATGGTGGAGGACTTTCCAACTTTATTAAATGCAATTGTTTCTTCAACTCTTTTAAATTATAGTAATTTCATCGTCATTCTTCCTCACTTAATGTCTGCTAAATATCGCTTTGAGATAATCGTGGGGAAAGCAGCATAAAATGGGTTGAATGTGTAAATGAATCAAATATTAGATCTCCCCCCCCTTTCCCCTTTCAGGTGATGGAGAGAAGCAGTGGAACTTTGCAAACATTCCTTTCAACAGCCGGACCAAATTCCGCTATGTTTTTCATGGCCTTAAAGGAGACCCACAGAATTCCAAAGGAGGAATTCACATTGATGATATCACTCTGACTGAAACGCAATGTCCTACCAGCGTTTGGCAGATAAGAAACTTCACTTCCATTGTAAAGAGTTCCTCAAAAGGAGATTATGTGTCAAGCCCTATCTTTTATAACTCTGAAGGCTACTGCTTTGTGCTCAGTCTCTATCCCCGTGGTCCAGCCAAATCAAATGGAGATTACGTGGGAATGATGTTTTCTTTATGTAGTAGCCAGAATGATGGAGCATTAGAATGGCCAGCTGGGAACAGGCAAGTGACACTCACCATAGTGGATCAAGATCCTGACATCACCCAAAGGATGTCAGCAAGTCGAAGTTTTGTTACAGACCCCAACCAGCGTTACAGTAAGTCGAGGGGGTGTGGGGTTATGCAGAATTGACTGCTTTCTTTTTTAGCAGCATAATTCTATGGCTGTTTAGCGGATCCTTTTTCAAGTGTGATGCAAAGATGCTATCGGTAAGTGAGATCATCTAAAGTAATTCTGTTAATAAGCAAGTGAAGGTTAAAGCTGGCAAATTTCACAGGTGGCTCTATCAATTAATCAGGCAAACTTACTAAATCTTCAAGGTTATGATTAATAATTAGAATATATCTAAGACAATGTATTCAAACTGTCTTCCAATAATCTGTACTATTTTTGAACTTAAATGACAGTTTTGTAAAATAATGCCAGCTGGCCTAGAGTTTGAAATAATCCCTATGACTGGATAGATTAAAATATGTTAAGAATCACATAATTATTTAAGATACTATAGCACTATCTGGACACAAAATAAGTATTAAGGTTATCATAACAAACAAGTCTAATTTTCTGCAGAATAGAACTCAACTATTATATTCTATACCTCTTACTCCATTTCTAATTTACTGAGTGAAATCCAATCTGGAAATGCCACAAATTCTTGGGTTGGTGGTAAATTTGAGGCAATCCCTAGAACCTATGACAAATTCAAGTGACAATAAGTGTAAAAAATATCAAGCATAAAGTAGTTGGCACCTGATAGGAGAAGAAAATGTTAAGGAATCTAAAAATGAATCTATTAATAGTATTCCATGCTACTTTATTACCGGTAATTCCGTCATCTCCTTCATTTGGAAAAAGTAGGTGTATTTAGACCATGGCAGTAATTTTTATTTATTTATTTATATGCCGCCCTTCTCCGGAGACTGAGGACGGTTTACAAGGCGTTAAGCAATAGCCTTCATATTTTTGTATATTTTATACAAAGGCAGCTTATTGCCCCCACAAACCGGGTCTTCATTTTACCTACCTCAGAAAGAATGGAAAGCTGAGTCAACCTTGAGCCTGGTGAGAATTGAATTTGCAGTAATTGCAGGCAGCTGGAAGCTAAATACTACCTTTTAACAGTAGCATTAGTCTGCTGTGCCACTCAGGCTCTTTTAGATTTTGTATACCATCATTTGATTTTTCAAGGTTTATCAGTAGCATTTTAAATGTCTCTGAAAATAAATTAGCATCTTGCCACATCTGTATTCACTGACAAAATATAACGCAGACTCAGTTATAAACAAGATACTGTCTGAGCTAAGTCTCCATTTTGCAGACGTAGTCAAACACTGTAACATGTAAATCCAGCTTGTTTGTTTGTTTGTTTGTTTGTTCAACTTCTATAGCCATCCATCTCAGCAAACAAGTCTGGGTGGTTTGCAATTCAAAAACATATATTACAATTAAAATCTTAAAAACATTTTAAAACAATAAAAACAAACAATTAAAAGTGTTTAAAAAACAACCATGACCTGGATGACTGAGAATCTCCATAGACATTTAAATACTAAAAAAAACATTAAAACATCTAATTTGAGTATGTACAAAACCAGACATCTGCTTCTTAAAAATAAAGCCAGGAAGCAGGGCCTTTGTCGCATGTAGTGCTGCAGGCTGAGGAGCATAGCCAGGTCTTTAAAGCTTTACAGAAGGTTAACAGAGTAGGAGCCATTATAATCTCTGCAGGGAGAATGTTCCACAGAACAGGGGCTGCTGCAGAAAAAGCTCTTTTTCTAGCGCCCATCAGCTGACAACCTTTGGCTGACAGGATCTGCAGCATGCCCATTATATTTGATCTAATTGGACAGGTAGAAACTCTTGTAAAAAGAGGATCTCTCAGGTACCCTGCTCCCAAGCCACGTAGGGCTTTACAGTTAATCCCCAGCATAACATATAATGGAAGTTATGGTAACTAGACCAGAATCATTTTTTTCAAGAATTACTCTGGAGAATGAGAAAGTTTATTAACACAGACTTTATAAAATGTAGGGAGGACAATGCTCCCATTCCACTGAATCAAAATTATCTTAAATTCCAAATAGAATTTAAGCATCTCCATTAAAAAATGTTGGATGGAATGTTGTGCCTGGTTATTTGAATCTTACATAGCCTACTAAAAATATTGGGGTTTGTATATTTAAAATATTGATCCATTTCAGTTTATTTATGGTTGTTTATTTTGCTTGACAGATGGGAAACCTTTTTGGGATAAGGCTGACATTACTGGAGCTGTTGATCCTTTCTATAATATCCACATAGGTCAAAGATGGGGATGGCGTTACATCTTGCCACACAGTGAATTGCGTCGGAGAAATTTTCTTAAAAATGGCAATCTCATCATTTTGGCGAATTTTGAAAGTAGGTTCAAAATATTATTTATTTTATTGTATTGAAGTCTTTGAAAAATATAATTCTACACAGAAAGATTTAAAATATTTAAAGCAGTGTCGCTTCACCTGAGTTTGAATAGTCATTGGTTTACCTACTTGTCCCATACTCATTTAAGAAGTAGCTTTTATTGAGATGTTGTTTGAAAAGGCTGCACACCAGTGGTGAAATCCAATTTTTTTTTACTAATGGTTCTGTGGGCATGGCTTGGTGGGTGTGGTGTGGCTTGGTGGGCGTGGCAGGGGAAGGATACGGCAAACTCTCCATTCCCTCTCTACCCCTGGGGGAAGATATTGCAAAATCTCCATTCCCACCCCAGTCTGGGGTCAACCAGAGGTGGTATTTGCTGGTTCTCCGAACTGCTCAAAATTTCTGCTACCGATTCTCCAGAACCTGTCAGAACCTGCTAGATTTCACTCCTGCCACACAGCTTTTTAATATGTGTGGTTTGCTTTTTAAGGCTGGACAATAATTGATTCACTTTAAAGGTCCTCGCCCAGTTAGGGAAGATAGCTAAGGCCACATTTGCCAGATAGAAGAAACAGGTTTTTGGACTACATGTGGTAGCAGAGCTGTAGCAGCAACACCAAGGCTAGGCACATATCAGGACAGGACAGTCAAGGGAATAGGAGACAAGCCCCATGGAATGTTTGCATTGGACTCAGGAGGAGACAGGAAGCCCAGATAGAAATCAAAGAAGGGACTGTAAGATCAGAGTGATAAGGGAAAAAAAATGACAGAAGAATCATGGACACAAAGGATATGAAGGTGGTTTGGCAGGTGTTTTAAGCAGAAAAAGTAGATAAGAGCATGGTTGCCACTTTTAGGTTTGATGTGATCGACTGTTGCATAACTTTGTTAGGTATCAGATGAGAAGGAGCAAATCGGAGCAAGAGGCAGAATAGGGGGAGGATGAATTTTTGATATAACTAATAGGAGGGGTGAAGGGAACTCACAAAGAACAGTGTTCTTGCTAAAGACAAGCTCAAACAATGCTCAGCACAATGTGTGGAATCCTCAATGCAAAATCAAAGATCAAAGGAAATGCTAGGGTGAGAGGAGAAGAAACTTAGTCAGGATAACTTGCCAGTCTGACTGTTAAATCAACAACAAACAACAGGCAGCGTGGATGAAATGTCATAGTTGCCAGGGTCAAGTGAGATGCATACAGGAACTATATAAGGTATACTTATATATGTTTATGTGATGACCACACACATTTAAACTTACCGGTAGTTGTTTTATGTGGACGCATGCAGAAAAAAACTGAGCTCTATTTGGGCTTCATTGTAAGATAAAATATAGATTAAGGTAATCCTGTAGCTCCCTGGGTTCAGTTGCATGATTGAACTTCTATTTTTACATGAGAGCTCTGCTTACTGGGCAGAAAAACTTTTATCCGTTTATTTCTCAAGTCCAAAGATCATGTAATTTATCTTTCTGCTTCTTGCTGACAATTATAATTAAAAGCTTTTTCTTTTTCTCCCCTTCTGGTCATATCTGCAGTTATTCACGATCCAGGTAGTGTTTTATAAATCCTTGGAATTCTTGACAAACAAATGTCCGTCTCATCTGCTTCCATCAGCTATCCCAAACAATTTCTGACGGTTGGCCTATGGATTAACGCTTACCGGCCCTGTTCCCTTGAAAACAGAAGTGGAAAATAAAATAATAATAATAAAATGCACTGTTTCATGAGTTAATCTGAATATCTTTTGTATCTCAGTCTATAATTCTTCAAATTTTGTTTATAACTGTGGCATAGTCCACATGCTGTATTTGTCAAAAAAAATGACTTTTTAAGTCATAAAAAATGTAAAGTCCAGTCATGTCTGACTCTAGGAGGCAGTGCTCATCTCTGTTTCTTAGCCAAGGGAGCCAGTGTTGTCTGAAGATATTTCCATGGTCATATCGCCAGCATGACTATATTCTGAGGCACATGGAATGCTGTTATCTTCTTACCAAAGTGGTACCTGTTTATCTACTCACATTTGCATGCTTTCAAACTAGGTGGGCAGGAGCTGGGCAAGTATCGGAAGCCCACTCCATCATGTGCCACTTGGATCTCAAACTCCTATCTTTTGGCTGACAAATTCAACATCTTAATCACATCATATAAACCTGCAAACAGCAAACAGTTGAAATATCCAATAGTGAAAATTATTTATAACATATCAGAAGACAGTATAGATTTATATTTGATGAAAAGTAGGTTTTATTTGGGAATCTAGCTGTTTTTGCAGATCGCTAAATAAAAAAAATACAGTGAATATATGTTTGATGATAGACGGAGAGTTTTCAAGTAAAAGGAAGATACACCTCTGGGGAATTAATGAAATAATGCCCTTCAGTATCAAATATGGGATGAGAATTTTTGCCTGACAATGACAGATTCTACATTTTCATAGTAATACTGTATATCAGGATATCCAGAGTGGCATGGTGGCCTAGTGGTGAAGACAGTCACCTCCCACTTAGAAGGTTGAGAGTTCAATTCTAGGTAGCGACAGGTGTTTCTCTCCTAGGGCACAAAGAAAAAAAATCTGCTGCGAACTGTACATGGCATCAGGAAGAGCATCTGGCTTGTAAACACTAGCTCCATGCAGTTGCTCGTCTCCACCTCATATTAAGGGATTACAGGGTCATAAAAAGGAAGGTTTTTTTTTTTTTTTACTGTAGTCCAGGGTCAGACTTAGTATTTGAGGGGTATGTTAAAGGATGTACTTCACTCTAACTTTAATTAATCTAAGCCAGTTAATAAGTATGTAATATATATTTTATAATCCATTAAAAGTTATACCCCTTCATGGATTACTGCCTTATCATGGCAAAGGGGCTTTACAGCCCATAGTAGATATGAGTTAAGATGTGCAGGACTATCCAAGATGGACAGGTCATAGTGGACAGTTCTGACAAAATGTGGTCCACTAGAGAAGGAAATGATAACCCTCTCACAGTATCCTTGCCAAGCACTGAAGAATTGATTCTTTCAAATTGCAGTGTTGGAGAAGACTCTTAGCACTCCCTTGGACTGCTAGGAGATCAAATCAATCAATCCTAAGGAAATCAACCCTGATTGTTTTTGGAAAGACAGATCAAAGGAAAGCTAAATCTCAGCTATTTTGACCATCAAGTGAGAAGAGAGGACTCATTGGAAAAGACTCTGATGTTGGGAAATATAGAAGGCAAAAGGAAAAGGGGACAGCAGAGGATGAAATGGTTCAATAGTATTATTTATTCAATGAACTTAAATTTGGGCAAATTCCAGGACATTCTCACCGTAGATTTTACAGCCTAATATTGAAAGGGTAAGGCCAAAAATTCACTAAAACGTCCTTGGCAAAATATTTTGCTTTTTCTCTCTTTCCTGGGGATTCAGAATGAAGAAATTTGTACTTCAGTTCTAGAAATGCACCAGTGTGTTATATAAATCACCGTAAATGCTGCTGCTGGTAAGCTGAGAGATGATACCCCACAAATAAATTCAAGTGAGTTGCTTTGAGAATATCCATGATTTTCCTCCCTGTTCCCATCTCCCCCAATGCATTTTTAAGTCACTACAAAGAAAGTTCTGACCCTTAAAACTAAAATGTTTGCGTTGGGTTAAGAAAGTAATGGCAGTGAACTTGAAACCGTGAAACATACCAGGACTGCCTGAAGATATGTAGAAGTCAACTCCCAGAATTTATGCTGGCAAGAGAATTCTGGGAGTTGAAATCCACACATCTTTAAGTTGTCAAAGTTGAGAAAAACTGAACTAATATACTAACTGAACTAACTGTATACAAAAGAGAGGGAGAGAGAGGGGGGAGAGAGAGAGAAAGAGGGAGGGAGGGAGGGAGGGAGTGGGAGACCCCCTAGTGATTACATGTATGCTTTAATTAATTTTTGTGGCAGCAAAAATAATGGTTAGTCAATGTCTTCTTTTAGATTTTTTTTGAAAAAGAAAAATGCATTCTGGGAAATTAGACTTCTAAGGCTTTTCTTCGGTTGATCTTTTGCAAATCAACTCAATTTTGAAAGAAAGGATTCTAAACACAGAAGGCCAATACAAGACTTTATAGTCTGTTTCTATTGCTCCGCTCTGAGGGGAGGTTTTGGAGTATTTCTAGCAGGACTACAAGATTCTGCAACAGCTTTGTTTACCCGCCATCCATCTGGTAAACATGCAAGATTGGTTTTTCTCACCATGTACATGTATACATCTGAACTAGACTCTGTTGTTTCTCTGTGTCATATAATATATGTGGATATATGCATAATTTTGTATTTGTTGGTTTGTTTGTTTTGTCATGTTTATATATGTCATGTCATGTCATGTTTATGTAAGACATTATTATAGTATAGTCTTACATAGATTTGCATTTCCTCACCGTGGTATGCAGCATGACACCCTGCAATTGAGCACTTAGGTACATGCTTAATTACATGACATTGTGGAATGTGATTTATAGCCAGTGCTTTATCTTCACACAGAAAATAAGATTTCCCCTACTGTCTCAAAGCATCAGTTGCCAAGACTTGCTTTCAGTTACATGATGTTTCTCCTATTTTATTAATTTTTGCTGTTTGGACAAACACTTCCAAAACAGCTGACATCCTCTCTCATGCTTGAAATTCAGCAATGCAAGGGATTGCCTCCATCTAGCGGAATTTCACATCACAGCCAGGGGTTGCACTGGAACCTTTCTCCACCGCTGCTGTTAATGCACCCACCCACTCATTCACTCACTCCCCCAATCCTAGAGCTGGCAGAAAGATACACCATACCTGTCTTGATTGCTAATCCTAGTCCTGATGCTATTCCCAATCTTGGTGGTCATCTAAATTCCCTCCATACACAGATGGATGACAAAGCCTAACAGATTTTACACAACAGATGAGGTTGGGGAATCTACTGCTGGCTAGAAGGAGAAAAATATTTTTCCTTTCACACCAGTTCTGCTAAGGATACTTACGGCAGCCTCCTTACACATGGGGTCCTTGTAAAGGGGAGAAAGCATGGGGTTTTACAGTTAGTTGTGAGTAAAGATGCATTTTGCAATTAATCAATGGGGATTGTTCTATTTCTACTTGTGGGTTTTTGTATTTTGTTATCTTCTCCAGTCTTTCTCTTCTATTTCACTGTCCCCAGGTATTGCCACATCCACTCTCCAAAACTGTTTTGTATTTCTTATTGACAATTGGCTTGTTATATGGCAGCTACCTGTCTATTTGAATTCTGAAGTCCTAGAACCCTTTAGCTTCTTCATTTCCTGTGCCTTTATTTCATGGTCCCAACAGTTCTTACTTGCAGGCAAATGGTTTTTTGTCTTTTTGCAGATCTTGCAATGTGATCTACTTGTAGGAGTTAATCAGGTGGTTCTTTCTTCAGCTTCTTTGCAAAGGCAGCACTTGTTATCTGTTCCCAGTTTCTCAATTCTGGCCTTGTGTGCATTTGTTCTTAAGGCTTGGTCTTGTGCAGCCAGAATTAGCCCTTTGGTCTCTTTCTTCAACTTTCCTGCTCTTAGCCATTATCAGTATTATCAGCTCTGCCTATTTTCTTTTTAACATGCTAACAACGTAATACTTTGTCTTCCCATGTCTCATTTCTGTTCTTCATTTGGTCTTTCTTGCAGGCCTGTTTGGTCTCTCCGGTACTCAGTAGGTCTTCCTGATACACTAGCTTCAGTGCATCTTCTTCCCTTCCCTTCAGATATTCTTACAAAGCCCCTTTTTTCCCCCCTTCAATGATCTGATGTACTTACAACATTCCAGGCCTATCTTTTTTCCTGGGCATGTAGAGTTCATCAGCATTGCTGCAATGATGAAGGGCATGATACATTGTTATTATGTTTCTGATCTTCCTATTGATGGCCTTTAGTTCTGTTTGAGTCCAATTCACTATTTCCTCTGTGTATTCAATGCCTGGAATTGCCCAGGTATTAATTGCCTTGAAGGTACTTCCTCCTACCAGTTTGGACTTTAAGATCTTCTTCATTCTCTTGATATGTTCATTTCTAACCTTTTTCTTGAGTATGCTTGATGTTGTCAGCCCAGGTATTTCTAGTGATTGTCCTCATCTAAACTCTTCATGTTATTTCCGTAGAGCATCTTGATTCCTTCAGTTTCACTATTTTTCCTCATTTGATGGTGACAGTGGCACATTTGTCCAGTCCAAACTCCATTATGATACCTTGGCTCAACACTGTTGAGCAGCAATTCTATTTCAGTTGGTGCTTTTCCATACCACTTTGGATCATTCATGTAAAGGAGGCGGAATACTCTTGCAGATGTTTTTGATGTTTGATAGCCGTAGCCTGAGTTAGTCAGCATTGTTGACAGAGACATTAGTGCAATGACAAATAATAGTGGTGATACGGAGTCTTCTTGGAAGAGTCTTGATATTAACCTCTCCCAGTCTGTTATCACCATTGACCAGCAGCTGTGTCTTCCATTGTGACATTGATCTTTGACAAAGCTTTTGCTGTTTCTGTTGACCCATGATAGTTCTAGGCACTTGATTATCCAATCAGGTTGAATGGAGTCAAACACTTTCTTGTAATCAATCCATGGTACATTCAAGTTGGTCTTGCTTTTCTTGCAGTTTCCACAAATTATTTTGTCAATCAGGAGTTGAACTTTTGTTCCTCTGTATAGGGCAATGTTCTTTCTGCTCAGATGGAAAGAGCTTGTTTTTCATTAGACAGTGTTGGACTACATCAGCGACCAAACCAGTTAGCAATTTGAAAGAGGTTCATAAGCAGGTTTATTATTTAGTTATTTATTTGGCACATGGCGGTTGTACAAAGATGGAACTCACTAACATACTCTGTCAAAGTCCACCACCCTGTTTCAGGGCCTTGGGGCATCGACTGGCCAGGGGCATTGCTGCTGACCCTGAATCCCACGCCACCTCCTCCTCTGATTCAGTTGCTGGAGGGGCCGGTGCCGACAGCTTGACGCCTAGATTCTGTAAAAGAATAAACACTGTTGCAAAATTGATTTTATTTTTATTACCAAATGTTGCATAACAACTTTTCTACAGAATAAAAATATGTAATGTCTTAAAAACGGTATCACTTACCTTTTGAACGCAATCAGGTGTTTCTGTGGACACTTCTCTGACAGAGACTAAAAAATGTTAAACAAATATTTTAGAACAAAGTAGAGAATCATCAACTGAAACACATTTATTTCTCTCCAAGAAACGGAAGAACAAATCTTACCGTCTTGGTCTTCCCCGGACTGATAGGGATACAATTTCAGAGCAGACGTCATCAATTGCCTGATCCCGAGCCCTTACCAGTTCTCTGGTTTTTTCCCTTTCTTTTGAGACCTCCTGTAAAAAGAAATTGGTGAAGTACAATCAAAATTAACTTTTTTTAAAAAAAAATATTTTAAATACAAATACAAACAATGCAAACATAATACATATCTAAATACAAAAAAGGGGAAAATATGAATATTACAGTCCACCCCCATCCCAGCGACAATTTTTCCCTTTTATTTTTTCTTCTATAACAACTAAAAGATATACAATATATTCTAACTGTGCCCTTATCTCCTCCAAAACAACATATATTTTTGAGTAGGTTTATTCCCTTTGCTTTCCACCAATGCTGATTTTATAAAATCCCTGCATATTTCATTATAATTGTTTGCTTTGATCATCCCTTTTTAAAATTTAATTTCTGTTGTTAATTTATCATTTGTTGCCATATTCCAAGTTTCATTATACCACTCATTTCTTTGAATATCCCAATTTCGTCCCCAATATTTAGCCATCACTAATCTAGCTGCCATTATCAAATTTACATCAATTCCTTTTTTGTTTCATTTATATCCTGTTTTTGCAACAGTAATGCAATTCTCAATGATGTATCTAAATTACATTATCTAATTTACATTCTCTAAGTGCTCTAATTTCTCTAAAAACCATGTCCCGTATTTTTCGTGCACTATCACAATCCCACCACATATGTTTATATGTTCCAACCTCTTTCTTGCACCGCCAACAAATATTTGTATATTTACCATCTATTTGATTTAATTTATGGGGTGTTAGGTACCACCTCCATATACTGTACTCTATATCCATTTTCCTTAACTCTAATTGACATATTCTTATATACTCTTCTATTCCAAATATTTTTCCAATCATTATCATTTATTTATCCTAAATCTGATTTCCAAATCAATTATAAACCTTTTGGCTGCTCTTCTAATTCAGTTAATATTCTATATATTTCCCAAATTTTTCCTTAACCTATATATTCTTCATTCACCTCAGATTCTTTTATAATCATTTCAAATTTTGTTAACTATCTATCTTTCTCCTCAAATCTTTCTTCCACTTTTATTCATTTCTCTAATTGTATTAAATACAACCAATATAATTTAATATCTGCTAAAACATTCTTTAGTTGTGTTACATTCTTTATCTTATTCTTCCAGTCTTCCAATTTATATATTTGATTTTCTTTTGGTTTACTAATCCATTCTTTCAATTCAATCTTAGTGAATTTCTCCATTTCCATCACCAGTGTTCTTTAACACTGGTGGTGGAAATGGAAATTCCTGGCATTTAGCCAATATCTCCATTTATTCCACAAATCTATCAAATTTTTTAAAAAGGGATTTTGAATAATTAAAATTAACTTTTAATGCATGATGAAATCTTGATTAACAAGGTTGTTCTAATTTCTTACTATCATGTATGATACTTACAGTCTTTGCTCTTCTGATGACTTTCTGGTACATCTCGTATTTGTCCTTTAGCACCTCATACTCCTTATACATATCTCTGTCAGCATCTCCTGGCAAAAAAATAACAAAAGAACTAGAACTAATACAGACAAACTTAAGGTGAAATAAATCACTTTTCTTTTTAGAATGAAAACAATTAAAATATTAAATTTAAATGATACTCACTTTCTGGATTGTCTTTTATTTTCTTCTCCAGCTCCGCATTCTCCCTTAAAAGAACAGCCACTTTGCTGGCTAAACGGCTGTTCTCCTCTTCCAACTAAGATGCAGAAATTACAAGAAGCAAACATCAGTCATATAATATAAATACGTGGACAAAAACAACATTTTAAGGGAAATGAATGACTTACAGCTCTTATTGTGATGTTTTTTTCAGCCAGCTCTCTTCCTTGCAGCAACGCAAGTTCTTCTATGCGTTTTATTTCTGCATTTTTATGGAAAAAGACTTGTGCTATTAAACAATATTCACAAAAGACATTACATATTAACCCACCACCAACACTGAAAGTTAAGGCTGGCCATTAAATAGGAAGGGTCAGGTGTGAGGCAGAGGGAGGACTGTCTTTGTATCCCCACTCCTGCTACAGGTTTTCACAGAAACAAAATAGTTGGTTACTTACTTTGGTCTCTTTGGTATTGTTTATATTTATTCAGACACACCTGCCAAAAGAAGACATTGTCAACACCTGAGGACAAGCCAACTGGAGGAGGCGAATTTACTAAGTATTATAAACCATAGTCTGGATACAATCATACTGGCTGGAGTCTTATCTAGTTGCAATGTCCTTTGGCTGTGCTCTGGCCATTTTTTCTAAAACACTTTGCAGTAGTTCTGGCAAAAGTCCTGCCTGGACTATTGTAATGCTCTCTACATGGGGCTCCCCTTGAGGAGCACCCGGAGGCTCCAACTGGTCCAGAATGTGGCCGCGCGGGTGGTTATGGGAGCATCATGGTGCGAGCTGCACTGGCTCCTGGTGGTCCTCTGGGTGCGATTCAAGGTATTGGTTACCATCTTCAGAGTGCTCCATGGCTTAGGACCTGGGTACTTACAAGACCACCTGCTGCTACCAACAGCCTCCCACCGGCCAATTCGCTTCCACAGAGAGGGGCTCCTCCGGGTGCCGTCGGCCAAGCAATGTCGGCTGGCGACCCCCAGGGGGAGAGCCTTCTCTGTGGGGGCTCCTGCCCTCTGAAACGAATTGCCCCCCGAGATGCGGAGGATTCCCGACTTACGCACCTTCCGCCAGGCCCTCAAGATGCTTTTATTTCAAAAAGTCGGGCTGCCTAATTTTAATTTTTTAATTGTTAATTCTTAATTTTAAATGTCTAAATTGGGTAAAATTTATTTTAATTAGATATGAGCCAAACTATTTAATATTTTTAAATTGTTTTTAAATTTTATATTTGTGTGTTTTATGCTGGCTGTACACCGCCCTGAATCCCTTTGGAAGAAGGGCGGTATATAAATAAAATAAAATAATAAAATAAAATAATAAAATAAAATAAAATAAAATAAAATAAAATAAAATAAAATAAAATAAAATAAAATAAAATAAAATAAAATAAAATAAAATAAAATAAAATAAAATAAAATAAAATAAAATAATAAAATAAAATAAAATAAAATAATAAAATAAAATAAAATAAAATAAAATAAAATAAAATAAAATAAAATAAAATGCTTGGACCATAAAGCCACCTTTTAAAAAGCAAAGTAACTACATCAATCTATTGTCAGTTTTACATTGTGGCATCTTCATGTTTTTAGTGGAATTTATATATGCCTCCTCTAAGGAAAATGTTAATACTTGTAGATGGGACAAAATATGGTAGATTTAGATTTTTAGCAGCAATCCTTAAACAGGCTGAATACAGATGAAGCTGCTGAGAATAATTATTTTGTCGACCTTCCCTCTACTTTTAAAAATTTGTAAGGAATTCTCTAGCTCTAAATGTCTCTCTCTGTGTGTGTCTGTGTGTGTTTTTCAGGGGTGAAATGTTTCTGGTTCGTTCCAGTTCAGGCAAACTGGTAGTGATAAAAACTACTGGTTCAGGTGAACCTGTAGTAAAAAAATGCTATTGGTTTCTCCGAACTGGTATTTCCGATGATCAGCTGTGCAGCAGCATTCAGCTTTGCTAGAAAGCAGGAAATCCTGCTTTCTAGGGAAGCTAAATCGCGCGCCACAGCTAATCCCCCCCTCACTTCTACTTACCTTCCCAAGCCTCCTTTTGGCGCGTACTGCGCATGTATGCGTGTGCAGAGCGTGCATTGTCGCACTGCGCATGTGTGCACGTGAAGAGCATGTGTTTGGTTGCATTATGCATGCGTGCGCATGCAGAGCGTATGTTTGGTCACACTGCGCAGGCATGCATGTGCAAAGCGTGCATTTGGTTGTACTGTGCATGTGTGCACAAGAAGAGCATGTGTTTGGTTGGACTGTGCATGTGTGCGCATGCAGAGCGTATGTTTGGTCACACTGTGCATGCATGCATGTGCAGGGTGGGCATTTGGTTGCACTGTGCATGCACACACAGGGTGCATTTGGTGCACAGTGCACATGCACGGCCACCAAACTGGTAGCAAACTGGTTCGGACCACTGGTGTGTTTGTGTGTATATATATATGAATATGTATGTATGGGTATATGGGTATGGGTGTGTGTGCGTGTGTGTGTGTGTATCTCACAGGTCAACAAAAACTGCTTGGATTAATGAAAAGGGTTCATTTTTATGTGCTCTGCCTCTACAGCTAGTAGAACATAATAGATTGTTTTCTGTTAAGTTAAATCAGGCTAATAAGATAGGAGCTAAACTGAATTTTCTTGGGATTTTATTTATTTCTTTATTCATTTCTGTGGGAGTATTTCTCTATTGAAGTCAGTGTGAGAGAAAAAACAGCAATTTCCATAGGCTGTACAATTTGGCAGATTGAACCCATTTTTTAAAGTATATGGTTTCTAACTCTCTACAAATAGTACTGCAAGAAGTACTCCTAGAATTTGTTTTCAATTTGCCATGCTGCATCAAGTGAAAATGGTGAGGCCCACATTATAGAATCAATGTCCGGGGATTAGGATTCTTTGTTCTTTCTCCACTCCCACTGCTTCACTTGACTGGTCTTTGGGGCGTGCATAAGCGCACCAGTGTGCCTACTGTCCCTGTCCTAATGCTTTCCTTTATTCGTATCCATTTCATGTATTTATAATTATGTTTACACTTGTATCCATCTTAAAATACATGCTTGACGAATAATACAAATCATCTTTGCTTACTTGCTTGCCATCTTTCCTGAAGTCAAAATCAACATGATTCCTTATTTATGTTGAACAAAAAGTTTCTGATGTGAACATAGGGGGCTATTTCTGTATAACTGAACAAGGAGACTAGCGCACCTCCTGCCTCTGGCCTGTACTTCTGAGGCAATACAAAATGTGCTCAGGCAGCCCAGTTTTCCAAAGATGTGTCATGAGACGCTTGGCCTTGCGTCACTCTAAGTACACTCCCAATCTTTATGAACATCCACACTGCTGCTGAAAGTCACATCAGAAACATGCTTGAGCAGAAAGGACAATATTGAGAAATGAGGGGTCCTTGGTTTTTTCTGAGGCTGGTTCCTTTCTTGCAGCTGTTTCATTTCCCGAACTAGGTAACATCATCAGTGCTAGGAAGGAGTGGGGTTTGCTCTCAATATATTTTCTGGTAGCTTGCCCTGTCACTGTTGGAGGGAGTGGTCTTGGAGATTTTTTTGTTGCGCTATTTGCATTAGCTTGTGTGGTACTTCCTTGATTGGGGTATTGTTTACTTCTTGATTGTTGGTAGGATTTTAATCTCAGTGTTAGTCTATGCTCATCTAAGTGTTGTTTTGGTGGGGAAGTGTTTTAATCTTTTTGTTCCTTTTTTGTCTTGTTGACTGTCTCTTGCATAGTATGTAGTTATTGTTTATGTCTATGAGGGCCAGTTTGTCAGAATGCTAGGCTTCCAGGAATTCTCTCCTGTTTTTGGACTTGGCTTGGTCTAAGATGGTCAATAATATAGATGCATAAAAGCAAATTCTGTTCTGCCCAATAAGATTGTGCAACATTTCTAGGGCAGAAAACCAGGCATTGCCTCATAATCTTTTTCTTATAAAAACCTATCTCATAATTAAGGCAAAATTTAGCATCACTAGCTCAGTATTTCTCAACCTTGGCCACCTGAAGATGTGTAGACTTCAACTCCCAGAATTCATGCCGGTGAGAAAATTCTGGGAGTTGAAATCCAGACATCTTCAAGAGGTCAAGGTTGAGATACACTGTCCTAGTTAGTGGAGATGGGGAGGGGGAGAGAGAGAATGAGACCCCCTACTGACTATATTCATGCTTTCATTAAATTTTGTGGCAGCACAAATCAATGATGGGCAAATATCTTCTTTCAGATTTTTTTTTAAAACTGAGAAATATAATTCTGGGAAACTACACTTTCAAGGCTTTTCTTCAGATGGTATTTTGCTGTTATGGTCAAAGCAAGTCAACTCAATTTTGAAAGAAAGAATTTTGGACACAGAAGGCCACTTGGATTTTTAAAAATATACATATGGTAGAATTTCCCAATTATAGAAAAAAGATTAACAGGAACAAAAGTTCCATTGGATCCCATATGCTAATCTTATTTAGAAAGTTAGAGTGAATCAACTCAGCTAGTTCATCCTCATGTCCCTCTAACTATAGCATGAAGACCCTCATTAACCATTGTTAAGCAACAATCCTCATGACATCATGAATTTCACTTCTAGCCAGCTGCAGGGACAGCTGAAGCTGCCTTTAGTTGCTCTGCTGTTAAAGTTATGTTTTAATGACACTCTTCTTCCAAGATAAACCTTGTTGTACAAACAATTGACAGAGCCTCCAAGATAGTGCTGATGACAACTTGGTCTGAAGCTAGGATCCTCCCATCTCTAGTTTAGTGTAAAGTGATTCTAGACCTCGTGACTACTAGTTGTATGGATGTTATGCAGATGTTTGTAAATTGTCAAGACTTCCTATGGAGCCAGCAATATAAAAATACTATGTATTATTAAATAATACAGCCTGAGCCAGTTTCTATCCATCTTTCCTCCGATACAGTTATCAAAGAAGACATTGCTACATCTACTGTTCTGGTTCCAGTGTTGCGTATAATAAAATTGACAACATAAGATTAAATCTCAGCTTCATTTAGAGCTGGGGTGTCAAACTCATGCCGTGACGGCGGCATCATGTGAGGTATCAGGACTTTTCCCCCCTTTGCTAAACTGGGGATGGGGCCAACATGGGGCATCCAGCTCGTGGGCTGCGAGTTTGAAACTCCTGATTTAGAACCTAACAGCCCCCAAACACTCGGTCAGGACTTTCACCATATCCATGGCACATCCCTGGGATATGCACTTGGTTTTCCTCAGTATATCAGTGATCCTACATCCAAAACTGAGGGATGACCTTCCCTCAGCAGCTTCATGTACTGAAATGAGCAGCCACTGGATGACTTCTCCTTTCCTCCCTTATTTCCAATAACTGGTATAACCCACTCAGAAAGTAGCAGTATCACCACAAGTTGTTCTCAACTGCCTAAGTAGTCCAGGATGTTTTGGTGAATAATACTGAAGCCCTTAGAAATGTAAAAGAATCAAGAAAGGTGCCCTTCCCCTACCATTTACCAGGGGCAACCAGTGCTGTTTCTGCCCAAGTCTTGAGCCTCATCACTTTTTCAACAATTTCCCTAAAGAAATTGCCAAAGAAGAAGATAGAATTTCAAATCCTGAACTAATCCTAGAGTTGCACATACAAGTTGGCAAGTAAATAAATAAAACAAAGGATCTCTTACCTCAAAGAGGAGTTTCCCCCCATAATAGAGGAATGTCTCCATCCCTAATGCCCTGAATTTAATGATTCTAATCCTAAACTAAATATATTAAATATAATTAATAAATAAATATAAGTAAATATAACAAATAAATATAAATAAATATAAGAAATAAATGAATAAATAAATATTGTGTGTAAAGTAATCTAAGTAAACAAGTATATTAAATAAGAAAAATAAGCAAATAAACAAACAAACAAACAAGTACTGAAAAGTTAAAGAAAGCCAAAATCTGATCTAAGATACCACTAGTCAACGCGCACACAGAGTAAAACTCATCAGTGAGCAACTTTCATTCAGCCCACCCAAAGATTTTATATACCTCCCCTTTGTGAGCTCATCTACCTCTCAGCACCATAATGAAGCATCACCTCACAAAGGAAAAGCAAAGCAAACTGATGGGCTGAATGAAGGCTACTCAGAGTTTTATTTATTTTTCAATTTTGATAAAAGTGTCAGTACAAAATCCTATTGATAGGTTTGGTAGAATCAGAAGATTAGCTAACAACAAAAATGCCATTGAAAAATTAGTGCCACTGAAGAAAGCAGGGAGATCTCTGGAAAAATATGCACAATTTAGAAGGAAAGATGGTACAGAGGAAAGAACTGGACAGATTTCTGTGCTTGGCAGAGTAACTACAGTGTGGCTCCTGCTCCACCATCCTGTACTTACAACATACTGAATCTGAATTTCAGAGAGTGGGTTTATGCAACAGTCTAGAACTTGTGTTTATTAGCTAGTTTGTGGGACATATGTGACACCTATTCATTGTGATGAGACCTCACAATAAAAATGCTGCCCAACCCACACCAAATTAGGGAAGACTAGATGACTAACAATAGCCCAATAGATGACCAATTATTATTATCTCTTTTATTCATTAAATGTGAAACTCAGTCAACAAACATTTAAAAATGTATCACAAATACCATTGACTGGTGCTAATGGTTGCTGCCAGCATCCTAGGTATCAACCAAGTATCTTCTTAACATTTACGATGTTCCAAGTAGCGCAGTTTTTTGCAGTTCCGCTGGTGTTATTACAGGAAGCTGAAATTTCTTGATTTTTTTTAATAAAAAAAATGTTTTATAAAATTCTTGGACATGCTAGCAAGTGCTCCAATGACAATGGGTATCACTGTTACATGTTTCATCCATAACCATGTAGTTTCTCACTTAGTGAGTGTTTTGATTCTATTTTTTTTCCAAAAATACAAAATAAAGTATTAATTTCACTGCATCTCCAATAACAAATAAGATCATTTCAAAATATCATTTGTTATTGAAAAGGCTTTAATCTAAAAAATTCCAACTGTTAATTTTTTTAAAAAAAAAACCTGTCTATTATATTATTGGTTAAAACATGCAAGCAAACCAAAAACAAAAAAGAATTATATGTATGCATCTAAAGAATTTCTAAGAAAAAAAGTAAAAAGCAAAACAAAGCAAGTTTTTTAAATGAATAAAAAGAGAATTCTAGAAGCAACTTTCCCTTTTTCCAAGTTATTTCTAGGGCAGAATAGACTAGACTAGACTAGACTAGACTAGACTAGACTAGACTAGACTAGACTAGACTAGAATAGAATAGAATAGAATAGAATAGAATAGAAAGTACCTTGGAGGTCTCTTAGTCCAACCACCAGCTTAGGTAGGAAACCCTATACAGTATATAACCTTTATTTTTCTCATAAAAACCAATCTCATAATTACTGGCCTCCTCCTGCCATGGCCTGAAGCTCCTGTTTTTGGTGCTGCTGCTGCTGCCGCCACCACAGCCAGGCATTTTCTCTCGGGCCTCCCAGTCCCAGTCTCACTCTCCTAGACTTTGAAGGAGGGAGGGAGGGAGAGAGAAAGTGAAAGAAAGAAAGAGAGACAAAGGAAAAGAGACAAAGAAAATGAAAAAAGGAGAAAAAAAGAAAGAAGAAGAGAGAGACAAGAAAGAAAAAGAAAGTAGGAAAGGAAGGGAGAGAGAGAGAGAAAAGAAAGAATGAAAGAAAAAGAGACAAAGAAAAAACAAAGAAAGGAAGGAAGAGAAAGGAAGGAAGGAAGGGAGAGAGAGACAAAGAAAGAAAAAAGAGAAAGAAGGAGAGAGGAATGGGAGAGAGAAAAAAGAAAGAAAGAAAGAGAGGAAGGGAGAGACAAGAAAGAGAGAAAGAAAGAAGGGAGAAGAAGGGAGAGAGAGCAAAAAGAAAGAAAAAAGAAAGGGAGAGACAAGAACAAAAGAAAGAAGGAAAGAAAGAAAGAAAGAAAGAAAAGGAAGGAAAGACCACAAACCCTGGCACTTAGACGTGGCTTTAGAAGATGCTTTGAAACAGGACAACAATCTAGGGCTGGAAGGGACCTTAGAGGCCATCTAGTCCAACCCCCTGCTCCAGCAGGAAACCTTACATCGCCTGGATTATTTTGGTGCCTCTAACAGAGGAAAATTGCCAGAAAGGAGAAGGAGTTTACTAGGATAAGGCTGCCATGCAGAGGAAGGCAGAGATAGTCCTTGATTTATGACCAGAATTGAGCCCAAAATTTTGATTGTTAAGCAAGTGTGTTATTAAGTGAGTTTCACCACATTTTACTCAATCCATGATCTCTCCTGACTCTAACAGTGATGTACATGTTAGGGAAGAACATCTGAAGGCATGTGTAATGTTCTAAATGTATAGAAGTTATAGTTAAATGTGTTGCAGAAAGTGGACTCTGGGTGTGTTTTTCCATATGTAGTGAGGTTGAATATAGTTTTAGAAGAGGTGTGTGTGTGTGTGTACATACACATACAGTATATATAGTAAATAATGTATCTTTTTGTGTGCCTATACACTATACTATGTAATATGCATATACACATATGCCATATGTACATAGGACTAAATAATATATTTTGGATGTTCAGTAGTAGTAAATAAATAGACAGAGAAATTGTATCTTGTTGTGGCTGTGTAGGCCTTTGAGGTGAGGAGAGGCCAGGCACCCTAACCATAACCCTTGACATGAGTGACCGCAAGCTGGCCACACCCACCCAATCACATGACCAAGCCATTCCCAGTCACATGACCGCCAAGCCACGCCCACCAAATAAGCCACGCCCACAGAACCGGTAGTAAAAAAATTTAGAACCCACCCCTGATAAGGAAGCAACTAAGAAGGCTGGTTCCGATGCTCGGTATTTAGGGGCAGAAAGGAGAAGATTGTCCCGCCGATCCATTACTATAACTCGAAAGGGGATTCTACTCCGCCATTTGTAGGACCAGAAGCACAAAGAAAAAAACAACAACCCCGAGAGAGAGGTGGTGACAGACACTGCGCGGTTGCCTGGGAGGATCAGCGGCTGTTTGGGGAGGCAGAACTCGTGCCCGAAGCAGCAGGTGCCTAAACTAGCCCCCCCCACCAAACTTTCCCCGGTTTCTGCAAGCGACCCCCGCTTTATCCAGCAGAGGCCAACCTGACCGCTTGAAGGGCAGCTTTGCTCCTTCGCTGCACTTCAAAGAGGGTTTCCTCTCGCTCAAGCAACGCCTGGCCACCAGAAAAAACAACAACGCACCACTTCACAATATTCCTGCCGTCGGAGTCGCCCTCCTGCCGACCGCCGTGAATGGAAGGCTCGCGGGGGCATCTCGAAGGCTTCCCCGCAGGAGGAGCCAGTTTCTCTAGGAAACAAGTAGCAACTCGTGTCGCCCGGGAGATAGCTGGGTCCTAATGGCAGGGAGGGGGGAAATGGCGCTCTCTCTTTGTTTATGTTGCCCTTAGCAGCCCTTGGGGTGTTTGGGGCGGATGGCGGCAGCAGCAGAAAGGGGTCCGGAATAATTTCTTCGCCACATCTGACCCGCCTCTCTTGAGGACAAAAACTGGTTTCTTCGAGGTTTTGCTGAACTCGTAGCTGCGTGTTCAACTTCAAGAACTTGGCCAAAGGCAGCATGACGGAGCTGCACGAAACGGTGGCTTTGGGTAAATACGACTTAGCGGAAGAAATCCTCCAGAGGGAGCTCGCAGACCCAAATTGCAAAGATGCGGACTGGAGCGACCGCACGCCCCTCCACTGGGCGGCAGCAAAAGGTAAGCAATCGCCCGGGGGACGCGCATGCGCCAGGAGGAAACGAGGACAGGCGCTGGGCCCAAAGTAAGGTGTGCGTGGAGGCAAGTTACAGCATTCGGGTTGCAGGCGGCATATTTCCAGCCCTTCTCCACATCCTGATCGGAGCAAGCACGCAAGCCGCTCCGATCGGTTAGCAAAGATATATCCCCACGGTCTAACAGAAATCAAAAGCAGGTAAAAGTTAGGCAAAAGCAGAGGTCGAGACAGTCAGGAGCAACAGGCTGCCTCCCTTTTAGATTCTGGAATCAGAGCTGCGGCTGATTACCAGGGAGGGTTATTGGCGGGGCCTTTGGTTATCCCAGTTTAGGTACCTAGCAGAATAAAAGCGGAAAGGGAGCGCCAGGCGATCCTTCCTTTGCTCTGCCTCAGTAAAGAAACGAATTGACGGGGACGATTTTTATGCAACGTTGCAGGAGGCAGAAGAATGAGAGCAGGAACCCCGGAACATCTTCCTTTTCACTCACATTTTCCCCACGGATCTTTCATGAGTTCTCCCTGGGGTTAAAGTGAGGTGCTGTTGTGTGCCTTACAAGTGCTTCCCCAGGCAGCGAGAAGTGCAGAATCTGTAATCCTATATTTTGGTATGAGAGGAGATGGTCAGCAGCAGAACCTGCATAGAAGAAGTGGCTGGATGGAGACCCTGAATCTTTTCCCAGCATCCCATGGACACTTCTATTGAGGATTTGGGAGATGGGCAGGAAGGGGGACATGCTTGGAGCAGACTCCAAGCATGTCCCCCTTCCTGCCCATCTCCCAAATCCTCAATGGAAATGTCCATGGGATGCTGGGAAAAGATTCTTGGTTTGATCTGCTTTTTTAAAATTGTTATTAGCTACCCAGAATCATGTTTGTGGTCTTAAAAGTTTAAATTTAATTTGAAAAAAAAAATGCTACGCCATCCGGATTAAAATAAAATAAAATAAAAAATATTGACTTAATTGAAAATAAGATTTGTGAATCACAAAAGTGGTTTCAGTCTTAAAGTTTAAATTTGATTTGAAAAAAAAAATGCTACACTATAGAGTGCTTAGCATTACAATTTTCGGCATAAAGCAGTGCCAACACATGAGAACACCTCTAATGACAAGCACTATGATTTAAACACAAAATACACTGACTCAAGCATGGGGCGAAGGCCCGACTTGCCCTTTACAAGGAATTGTTGGGCCAAAAGAGATGGCATTTATCTGTGGCATCCACCACATCTATGAATTTTTATACAAGAGTTAGAAGGCGGGAAGGCAGCCAATAGGGAATGTCACTATGCTATCGCCTTACATGTGTTCCCCTACTAAGAATCTACATATTTTAGACACCTATTTAAATTCATGAAAAGAAAATACCCATCAAAAATAACGTAGATATATTGGTAAATAATACCTCCATTGTGTTGTTCATGAAACCGGTAAGTATAAAGATTTCAAGAGGGGGAATACAAGTCAGCCCTCCTGAGATATGGATGAGGTGAAAATGTGAAATGTGAAGAATGTGAAAAAGTTCTCCAATTAATAGTTTGAAGAAGTCACAACAAACCCAATTCTCCAAATTAAAAAAAAAAAAGTTTCTCAAAACAAGAGATTCCAGAGGCTGGTGTAAAAGAGCTACTTCTGTCTTAAGGGGAAAGACAGAAGTAGCTACTTTTGTCCTTGTCCTTATCACACTAATCTCCTGTTTGCATTTTCAACAGGCCACTCAAAGATAGTAAAGCTGCTTGTGGAACGTGGTGCTCGCCTGGTTTTGCGAACTGAGGCAGGTTGGACTCCAGTTCATTTTGCTGCAGAATCAGGGCAACTGGGCGTGTTGAGAACACTGCACTCCTTGCACGCACCAATGGATGCACCAGATCTCTATGGAGATGTCCCAAGAAGAATTGCAGAAATCTATGGGCACAAAGCCTGCGTCAAATTCTTAGAAATGTAAGCATGGTATTGGCAAAAGAATTAAGGCAGGTGACCCTGTAACTTTCCTAATGCTAGTTTGTGGCTTACTTCAAAGGGGCTTACTTCAGTCCAGAGTTAGAGGGGGAAATGAAATTATCAAAACAATTCAAATTGATAGTATCCAAATCAGTCAATACAAAAATCTGCTTTTTTTAAAAAAAAAAAAAAGTCAAATCACATTTTAAAGATCTTTCAAAAATTAAAAGCTTTTAAAATAACATTAAAAGAGCAGCCAGCCAAATCTACTTTAGAAGTAGTATTTTAGAGCAATGGCATAAGAGCTGCACCTCTCCTATTTTTTGCATTTCCAGATCATACAGTTTGGGATGAAGGGATAATGAGCAGGGTTTCTGAGAATGATCTTAAATCAACTCAAAATGTTTGGGCTTTAAAGCCCAATAACTTTCTGCACAGCAGTATTAATCTATTTAACTCTCAGCCTTTCTAAACCTTCAAACTTTTCCTCCATTTTCACCACATTACACTTAACCAAATCTCCAGTTGGTGGATGTCCCTGCTTCTTTTCTCCCAATGCATGTTGGGAAAGCAAACAATTAATTGCTTTTCCTTTGTGGGCAATATAGGTAGTCCTTGACTTGCAAGGGATGACCACATGAAGCCAGAACACTGCAATCATCACAAATAGTCAGTTGCTAAGAGTCTGAATTTTGATCATGTGACCATGGAGATTCTGCAACGGGTTGCGTGAAAAAATGTCACTTTTCTCAGTGCCATTGTAGCTTGGAACAGTCACTAAATGAACAGTTGGAAGTAGAAGAGTACCTGTATGCCTTTTTATGTCATTCTCTCCCCCCCACCCCCCAAATCCCCTCTTCCTCATGTTTGACACCTTCCCATCTGCTCTCTCCACATCCTCTGTTCTATGAGGAACTCTTCACAACTTTAAAATTCACAACACTGTTCAAGGAAGTAAAATATAACACAGTTGGATTGAGGATAGTAATTGTATTAGCAAATCTTTATGAGTGATTGCCTCCTGCTTTCTCTTTGCCTAAATAAGCATTCAGTGAAGTTGTCTTCATTGCTCTTAAAATGATATTTCTCTGTAGAGCTGAACTGCAGTAATGATAAAGCCTCCATATTTAAGGAATTTCCCCATATTTTGTTGCGTTAGTGTCCTTTAGGCTTTGAGAAAGCAAAGTCAAAGCTGTTTTGCTTTTAATTAATTTTAGAACTGAGGTCAAGAGGAGCTTATGGTCAACGCGGATGTAATATCTCCCATTTATCAACTATCCAAAATTGTTTCCTCTTTCCTTTTGATCTAGAGCTGAAATAGAATACAGGGCATATTGCCAGATGGCAAAATCAAAGGGAATCCAACTGGATGAGAAGGATGAAACTTGGGAGCTTAAGAAGGAAGAACTTTTGAAAAGTAAACCCTTCTCTCCAAAGAAACATATGAAATACAAGATGCATGGAAAGGATGGCGTGCAACTTCCTTTAAGAAAACAATGAGAAGAATGTTATATTTCAGATAAGCTAGACGAGAGGGTCTCAGCTACCTTAACTTTGTAGTCATTGCAACTTATCTATTTCATTTATTATTTTTCTTATTTTGAACTGATTAGTCAGTATCTAGTGATAGTGCATTTTATCTCATGCATTTTTTAAAACAGGCATGAAAAATACTATTTTTATATACTTTATGCCTGATTCATTTTGTGCACTTTTGTATAATATATTCATATTTTTAAGATTTCCTCTAATTTAATAAAAATTTTGTGCTTTATGACTACACTATGTCTATCTTTTCTGTAATATTCTCTTAATATTTTTATTAACATTAAGGGGAATATTAATATTCTTTATTTTTATTTTATTAGTGTTTTGGGCCATGTTTTAATTGGAAGATGCTGCCACAATAGCCAAAGTGTGAAACAAGGTTGCACTAAATGCATATGAAAATTATTTGTCTTGCTTTTTAATGTATATAAAGAAACTTTACAGTTTTATTCATTGTTAACAAATTGTTTGACGCTAAACATGAGAAAGATGCAGATAGTTGGAATATTGTGCTAGGTTAGGGTTTCAAAAATTTTAAATTAAGATTATTTTAAGATTATTTTGATAACATACTTTCTTTTTTATATATTTTGCATATAGGATACCTTATAGTGAAGATAGCAAGGGCTGGGTTACTGCATGTTGGAAGTTAATACTTCATATAGCTTTAATATTTACGACCTTATAAACAAGGTGCTTGGATAAGAAATAAGGGATTATGATAATAAGGTAATGTTGAATTCTATTCCAAACATTTGAAACCTACTGAAGTATGAAGAACTTAGATTTTAATGTGTGGACAGCAATTAAGAGATGGTTCTACACCAATGGAAAAAGCTAGCATGAAGAACAGGTTCAAATGTTCTACAGATTTATCAACTTTCTACAGTCACTGTGGAAAGCCTTGAGTGCTGTCAGTTAGTCTTGGCACAGTAGAGTTCATGGGAAGGCAGAGAAGTTCTAAAGTACACCATTAGAAGCTGGATCAACAGCTGTTTGACATAAATGCATGTAAGTGCTGACTAGGGTGCTAGGGGGAGGCACCAGTTTTTATGAGGGAATGCCATGGGAAAATCAGCCTGTTTGAATTTCCTGGACGCACCTGTTGAGTATTCCAATACCTCACTGGGCATAAGACCAGGTAACAGCGTTTTCATTGGTGGCTCTGCCTTACAGAGTGGGCCCAATCCTAATTTTTTAGGAAGCTAAATCCAGTTTGCTTGTAAGCTTCATACTTCTGTTTGGAAGATCATCACAGATTGCTCGAGACGCTATTTTTTATTGCTCTGGGGAAAAAAATTATCATTAATAAGTGGCTGATACCACATAGAAGAAAAAACTAAAGATCTTACTGCTACCAAGAATTAATAAATGGATTTCAGTTTCCTGTGTCACTTCAGTGTAACTCTGAAAACATTTGGTGACTTTATTTATTTCCGACTTTTATTATTTTTATAAATAACTCAAGGTGATTAACATATCCAACACACCTTTCTCCTCCTATTTTCCCTACCACAACAACCCTTTGTAGTGAGTTGGGCTGAGAGAGAGTAAGTGGCCCAAAATCACCCAACTAGCTTTCACGGCTAAGGTGGGATTAGAAATCATAGTATCACAGTTCCTAACATTGTACCTTAATCGCTAGACCAATAATGACCTCAACAGCTAAGAAATCCAAGTATCTTATGACTAACCATAAAAGCCTAGCCATTCTTGGAACTTTGCCCCTTTGCTTGCCATTTTTTTGGGTTATTATTTATGATGGTAACAAGTTTCACACAGCCTTGCTTTTTTCACTATGGAAATAAATGATTGCATTACATATTACCTTTTATTTCATTAATTGCCTATCCCCACATGTATATAGGTATATACTGTATGTATTCAGTTTATAGTATATTGCCCAATTCAGTTTGGCATCCATTGCACTCATTTCTTCCATTTTCCCCTCAACCTTGTGAAATGCACTAAATTAAGGAATGGTTGAGCCAAAGTTACCCAATGGATTTCTGCTGAGGTTGGATTAGAGTATGGCTCTTTCCAATTCCATTCCAGCAGCTCATCTGAAACCTAGAAATATTTACCCACGTGGGTTAAGAATCAAGTAAGAATTGCCACTTCATAAAATTCTTCTGGCATTCACTGACCATTGGTTTAATTGCTTTTTCTTTTCGTGAGCTTTGGATGACTGTACATTTCTTCCTTCTTGCTCAACCAAATTTTCATTATTTATCCCGATCCTGCATTTCAACAAGATTCTTCTGAGCTTGAATTTGATTTGGTGTTTCATTTCAGATCAGGTAGAGGATATATATTGGCTAGATTGCTTACACATAGAGTCTCTGGTTTCATAGTAACTGGTTATTTTGCTTTCACCCAAAGCCATGACATGCTAACTACAAGCATCCAGATTGCATTGAGTTTCCTCTTAAGAATGTAACTGGCTAAGATCAAAGGTAAATTACACAATAAAGAAGGTGACTGAGGGATCCTCCATGTCCTGTTATAGAATGAGTTGCTACATAAGAAGACTTCTGTGCTACCTGGAAATCTGAATAGGAAATGTCTCCTTGATCCAACCTAGAATTAAGGATAAATTTCCTGTTAGTAAGAACAATTAATCAGTGGAACAGCTTGCCTTCAAAAGTTATGGGTGCTCTAATACTGGAGATTTTTAAGAGATTGAATGGTCATTTGTCCAGAATGATATAAGGTGTTCTGCTTAAACAAGATTAGATTAGAGGATTTCTAAATTCCTTTCTATCTTTGTTAATTTAAATCAGTGGTCACCAACCAGTGGTCCATGGACCCCTGGTGGTCTGCGAGAAAATTTTGATGGTCCACAGAAAAATTACTTGCATTTTTTATATTGCACTAAATACTATTTATCTTTTTTAAAAAAAATCATATTAGTGATCCGTAGGATTTAAAATTATGAATTTAGTGGTCCCTGAGGTCCAAAAGGTTGGTGACCCCTGATCTAAATAATTCTTTTGTCGCTTTGCATAGTAACATAGGCAAGTTAAGACAATCTTTGCATTTTTTTTTTAACTTGACAACTTTAAGATATGTGGATCCCAACTCCCAGAATTCCCAACCAGGATTCTTGGAGAGCTGAAATCCACACATCTTGAAGTTGCCAAGTTTGAAAAACATTGCACTATTGGTAAAGGAACTCTGTGAGGTAGAAAAATAGCATTGTAGAATAATTCACAGGATACAGTTATTAAGAAAAGTGCAATTCCTGTTAATTAACTCCTTTTAAAAACACTTTGTGTTTTTATAGAAAAGAATCCAGTGGATTGGAAAACCCCACTGACAAAGCACATTCTCTTCCTGCACATTTTTAAAAATTTTGCATGAATATAGTTCACAATAGTGGATTTACCTTCGAACAGAAACTATTGTCTCTGTGTCAATTAATTAAAATGCTAGCTTTGGTTTAACTGAGAGTTAGCATTTTTATGTTCCTTCAAACTCAATTATTATAAAATTATAGATCAGCAATTTAGTTGTTCTCCGAGTGGTAAAAGAGGTAAACTGGATCATATAGCTACTGTTCCTAGGACATTGCTATCTGCTACTGCTCAGAACATGTTGTCAGCTGTTTTAGATGATATACAGTAGCAAAGTCCCTTCTGTGTCCAAACAACACATTTGCTCCTAATTTTCCACATTAATATGAAAAAGTAGCAATTTGCAATGACTGGAAAAAAATGGGAAAGAACTACCGGTATATTTTAATTCTATCAAAAATCTATCAGCATGCTCCACAATTTTAAGGCAGTTTATTTGCCAAAGACAGAGACACAAAAGATAGAAGCCAAGTAAAATAACACTTCTGGCTGACTTCATGGTAAAGATCACTCAGGGCTGGGTGAATAAAACGTGTGAACTAAGCATGACTCTCTTAAATAACAGGAGTTTACTAATAGTAGATGCCATAGTGACTGTATGTTCCAGGGTATATTCTAGTAATGCCATGTAAAGTTAAATAAAATATTACCAGTAAGATTTTGGGACTAGTTTTTAAACTTAATCTTTGCAACAGACTGTGAAAACGAATGTACATAGTCAAATTGCTGTCCTATGTAATGAGTGGCAGATGATATTGTCCTACTTGAGGAAGATGATACGAAAATAAAGTGACAACTGCCTTACAGTAGATGAAGAAGCAACCAAATTGACCTCAGGATAAGTATGGAGGAATCATGTAGATTATGTATGTGAGCTCCACTGCACAGATACAGGGAATCACACATGGATCACACAACCACTTGAAGTAGAAAGGTTTTTTACCTATTTGGGCAGTGTAATCGCTTGAAATGGAGATGAAATGAGGGATATCAAGAGCTGCATTGGAAAAGCAACACTGTTTTCCAGAGGATGAATAAAATCCTCTTTGTCTATATCACTGAAACTTAAAAACTCCATTTGCTCACCTCTACAGTGATCCCATTTATGTCAGCAAGACTTGGAAGCCTATTGGCAAGTTGTGACTAGATACTTTGCAAGATTAGCAGGTTAGAAAAGGGAGAAAATAAGTGCTCTGCAAAGTCCTGAGTCAGACACCTATGGCACTCCCTCCAACTGTTTTCTAATCAAAAGCCATTAAGTTACACTATCTATGCTGTTGCTGTTTCTGCACTCATTAAAAAAAAGATTATTTCAAGGTCTTGTGCTTAAACCTGTTTTTTCTACCCCCTCCGCATGATACACAATACATGATTTAGAAATCATTTCTATTGAAGCAATTTATAATTTCATTTGCTGTTTTTTGCAGCCATATCAATATTAATTATTGTCCTAGTATCTTGCTACTTGCCAAGCCAATATCCATTCTATATCCATATCCATTCTATAATTAGTTTTAACCAGTCACTCTGACTCTTGGCAACTTTATAGGCAAGTACGCTCCATGCTACCCTGTCAAGTACAGCTTCTTTCAGTTATTGGGTGTTCAATCTTTGTATCAGCTTTAACTATAATCCAGCAAATGCTTTGCTTGCCCATTCTTGATCCGTTAACCATTTTGGCATCATTGCCTTTCCAATGAATTTGCACACATGACATGGACAAAGAAAATCAGACGTAGCCTTGTGATTTTTGGTTTATAGTGATGTTTCTGGTTTTATATGATTCAGTGTCTCTTTTTTGTTATTTTGGCTGTCCATGGTATACACAATAATTTATGCCAGCACCACAGTTCAAAGACATCAATTCTTTGAATAACCATTCTTAGAGTCCAACTCACACCAATAGTGATTATAAGGAAGACTATTGTTCTAACTAACCTTTTTGTATTTATATCGATATCTCTGCTTTTTCAGATCTTATTCATATTAACCATTGCAGTACAGTCTAAGATTGTCCTGCATTTGATTTCAGAATAAAACTGCCATCTTGAACAATTCTTGATCCATTGATAAATTCTCAAAACTACTTCAATTTCCTCCTTGCTGATTTTAAACATCTCATGTCCATATGCAGTTGTTGCCATTATCTTTGCTTTCCTGATGTTAAAACTTCAGGGTCTTTTTCAGGATCTTCCTTATTTTTAAGGCAACAGTGTTGTATCATCTGCATACTTCAAATTATTTATGGTTCTTCCTCCAATCTTCATTACCATATCAGGTGGTTCCAGGTCTAATTTCTACAGTATACGGATTGAACAAAAATGGTGATAAAATACATCCCTGTCTAACTCCTTTACTGATCCTGAGTTAATCTGTGTTGCCGTAGAGCAGGGGTGTCAAACTCATATCACGTCATCACTTTTCCCCCTTCACTAAACCGGGGGTGGGCATGACCAGCACGTGATGCATCCAGCCCGCGGGCCATAAATTTGACACCTTGCCATAAAGTGTTCTCACTGTTGCCTCCTGATCAGTTATAGTGATTTGATAAGTCTGGGTTGGGACACCAAGATGATGCAAACTCACCCATGGCTTATTGTGTTCTACAGTCAAAAGCATTTTGATATTCATGTGCCTTTTCCATAATCCATTTAATATTGGCAATGTGATCTCAAGTGCCACACTCCTTTCTAAAGCCAGCTTATACTTCAGGTAACTCTTGGTCCATGACTTTCTGTAGCCTCCATGGAATGGTCTTTAACAGAATCTTGCTTGCATGAGAAATCAATGCAATTGTACGACAATTGGAGCATTGCCTGGCATTGCCTTTTTTACTAATGGGATAAAAACAGATCTTTTCCAGTCTTGAGGCCATTGACATGTAGACCATATCTCTTGACACAGGGCAGTAATGATGTTAACTGGCACTGGTCTTAGTAATTCCGCAGGTGTTCCATCAATACCTGGGGCTTTCCAGTTCGGCAATTTCTCCATGACCCATTCTACCTTTTCTTTCAAGATGTTTGGTTCTTTATTAATTGGGTTGTCATTATCATCTTGATGGAAAACAAATTGTAATAGAGTCATTCAGTATATTCTTTCCATCTGTTCTTGATTTCCCACTGGTCACTTAGTACATTCCTGTTGCAGTCTTTAACAATTCCTTACCATACTGAAAAGCTGGATCGCATCATTTTCACTAAGGCAATCATGACCTTAGTATGTCCCGTCCTATTAGCTTCTTCCAGATGTTGACACTCCTTCTCCCACTGCCTCTTTTCGTCTTTCCTGGTTTCATATTGGAAAATTACATTCAGCCTTTTAACTTCATCCTTATTATCTTTGGCTTTGGCAACCCTATACTGATCAGCTAGTTTGATGGTATCATCAGATAGTTACTTGTTTGTTGTCTTTGGTTTTTGGCCTGACACATACTTTCCAGCAATTTCCACGTTACCTTGGATCTCTGGCCACTGTTCATTTCGATCTTTCCCTTCTAGATTCAGTGGTTCAAACTTATTCATAACTTCTATGGCATAGATAGGTAAGATATTGTTCACATTGAATTTTGGGGATTTTTTTTCCCCTTTTGCACAGTTTGAGTTTCAGTTTAGCCATTAATAACTGATGGTCAGAGCTGCAATAAGTGCCAGGAAGTGTCTTAACAGATATAACTGAATCTTTCTAGCATTGTTAGCATAAAATGAACTCTACCTAATTTGATGTTGTCCATTTAGTGCTGTCCATGTGTTTAAATGTCACTTGTATTGGTTTATTCAACACAACCATGTGTTATGCTGAGATGATTTTCCAAGCAAAATTGCACTAGGTCAGTGATGGCTAACCTTTTTGCTGTTGGGTGCCAAAAGCAAGGGGGGAGGATGGGGGGGTCGCACGCATGTGTGCCCACACCCATAATTCAATGCGACCCACCCCCCCACCCATGCGCATGCGACCCCCCCCTGCGCTCCCCCCGTAGGCCCGTTTTTTCGCCCTACCCAGGCTCCAGAGGCTTTCTTGGAACCTGGGGAGGGTGAAAACAGCCTTCCCCACCCCTCCGGAGGCCCTACAGAGGCCGGAAATGGTCCATTTCCTGACTTCTGGTGGGCCTGGAAGGCCTGAAAATCAGCTGATTGGCGCATGCATGCGCGCTGGAGCTGAGCTAGGGCAACACTCGTGTGCCCACAGATATGGCTCCATGTGCCACCTGTGGCATGCGTGCCATAGGTTCGCCATCACGGCACTAGGTTATCGCCAGCTTCATTCCATTCACCTATACCAAACTTGCCTATGCTTGCAACTTTTCCTTAGCCTACTTTTGTATTGATACGTATCGCCCATAATGAAGAAAAGATCCATTTTGTAATCATCTGAATTCTGTTTCCTACTTATATACATTTACTTTAATTTCTGTTAAAAATATTATTATTGCCTGTCAAGAATGTTTTGAATTTTCTGTATTTTGGGTTACAGGGAATAGTATCCCACCTATTTTGTGTCATATGCAAGATTGATAAACTTCCTTATTTTTCATTAATAAATATGTTGAAAAATGCAAGACCAAGATTAAATTTAACATTTCCGTCCAATATGATGAGGACTCATTGATAAGCCTATCTGTCAGGATAGTTTAATGATCATTCTATCCACTGCAAAGTAGTGAGTTTGTTAATCAACCATGTCACTGGATACTTTGTCAAATCAAATACAGCATATCATGACTGAAGCATTCCTTCAATCTACTAAGTAAATTATCTGGTCAAAATATGGAGTACACTTAATCTGGAAAGATATGTTTTTGACAAATTCATGTTCATTTCTGGTAATTGTCATATTATTTTCAAAGTGTTTACAGATGGCTGCCTTTATGATTTGTTCTGGAATTGCCACAAATATAGCTGTTAGATTGATGGCCTGTAATTCTTTAGTTCTTATTTCCTCCTCTTTTGAAAGATAGGGATATTTACCTGTTCCATTCATTTGATTCATTTCTCCCTTCATCTGTTCTCTAGGGGTAAATACATAATATATAAATAATACATAAAATAACATGTATTATTTATTAATAAATGAGAGAATGGCCAGACCATTATCTTATTTATTAATACCAGTACTTACATGGTTCCATATAGATGAATATTTTATTCATGGAATTTATGAACAGTTCTTTAAACATCTAAATAAGCTATAATGTCCATATCATTATTTCTGATTCTCTAGAGAAAGAAGGGAAAACTATATAAAGAAAAAAATGAGTTTATTGATCCTTAGGGTGTAATTAGGAAATAATAAGATGGCTTAAATATTAGCCTGTGATTGCCTAATTCATAATAAATTTCTCTGACACAGAATACAAAGTCCAGAATGTTTACACATTATTTATACCATGCCCTCAATCATTCCAAGCCACTCCAAAATGTCTTCACCTCGGCTCCTGTGCCTGGCTGCACTGCTGATTGTCTCTTCCACCTTTACGGTATGATACTTTCCTAGATACTTCTGGATTTGATATGATACTGTTTTATTTTCCTTGCTTGAGTTTCTAAAAATATCCAATTGCCATTGCAGATCAGGAGGACAGCAAAGCATGAAGGTAAATAAAAACAAACTCAAAAAGAAATAAGTATCTTTTTCTAAGGTGGGAAGCATACAATCTGAAGTAATTATCTGTAAAGAAGTACGTATTGAATACTAATGTATGTATTTATTTATCTAGAAGGGCACTCCTTAGATGAAGGAAAACCTAGGCAAGGCATCCCTGAAATCAATGCAGGTAAGTAAATCCATTGGAGAGAGCTATTGTACTATATATTTATGTATATAAATTGGGGGAGGGGGAGGGATACTTGCTTGGGATCCACTGATATCAATAGAAAAGAGTAGGGCTACATACAGAACATCAAAACAAAGAACCAATCAAGATAGCATATTGGCTTCAGCCATTCTTGATGGTGAGGTCTGGAAGGACTATCTTGTTTGATGTGAAGTTTTGAGTACTACAGTACTGAATCCGAATGAGTTCTGTCACTGCCAAAACAGAAAATTAGAAGCATCATAAGAGAATAAGGAAATTGGAATGTTTAGTTTGGAGAAGAAAACTTTGAAGGACCTATGACTGCATTCTTCAAGTTTATGAAGGGATGTCATATAAACGAAGACCTGATTTGTTCTCTGAGGACAATTCTGGAGAAACAAAAAAAAAATGACTTGCTTCCTTTATTTCTTGTCTCCCTTCTCCACTGATCATATCTTCCTCATTATCACAATTATTTTACTTCATACACACTACATTAGAGAATGGTCTGAGAGATTGTTTATGATAAAGAACCTACATCAGTATATGACTAATGACATCCAATCTATGTCTATTCACTCTGTTATGTCCAGTAAAAAATGTTCAGGCTAAAGTGTATAGCAATGCAGCAAAAATCCAATCTGATTCCCAGCCTAGATATGGACATGTTAAATAGTAAACCGAAATGCTGGTTGGTTTTGTTGTTGTTGTTGTTTATGCATCTAAAATTAGGGGACACAAAATGTCTAATGATTCTTTAAATAATGCTTTGCCCTTAACTATTGTTCATTCTACTTTTAGCAACAGGAAAGAAGTTCTTTGAAGGTGACATTATCATGCCGGTATGTAAGGTTAATTACTTCTTTATAAAGAGGTTACAAAATAAACTTTTTAAAAAACATAGTTTAATTTTTTTTAACAGCCTGAAAGGAATGCACTGAGGGACGAGTCCTATAGATGGAAACTTCCAATTCCATACAAATTTGGCTCCAGTATAGGTAAGAAGACATTTTCTGCTCTAGAACACTAGATTGACCACTAATTTGATTGATAGAATGGATTAAGCAGTAAATTCCAATAGAGGGCTGATTGAGCAGATCATCTTCTCTCTTTCCTTTGCCACTCCCTTAAAATGTTCCTTCAGAGTTCTCTTAAATGAGTGATTACTTCCTCTTGGTTTTCAGTTTCAACGTTTCCAGACAGCTTTTCCAGATTTCAGGCTTCTAGTAGATAAAGACAAAATCTCGTTGAGTCTGACCCATTAGCTACCTCTATGTAACCTTCTTGGTAGCAATACGGAAGTGGTTTGCTTTCTTCCAGGATGTTTCTAGTCAAGCCCTGATAGAGAGGAAGGAGCACTGAGTCAGAATGAGGGTTCTGGTAATGAAACACAGTTATTTAGGGAGTCATTTTTAAAAAGTATTACTTCTGATTTAAAGAGATTTCCATAGGTTTCATTTCCCCACCTCCTGCTGTAAATCATGAATCACAGTGGAGTGTTAAATCAGCCCCAAACATATAAAGTGATAACCCAAAACAGTCAGGATGCCTGATAGGAATGTTAATGTTAGTGCGAAGTCATTAGTCATCTTCACTTGTTCCATCTCAAAATCTAACATACCTCTTAAATATATATATATTTATATCATGTAATGTGTTTGTGTGTGTATTGAACATTTAATGTTGATTACTGCTGAAGAAGAACTCAAATATCAAAGGGTGCTACTGTTGAGAACCAAATACTGTTATTCAAGGACTAAGTAACATACTGCTCCAATAATAAGTACCCAAGAAAGTAACTTTGCAAGTCATTTTCTTTATCCCTGCTTCAAATCATTGGTTGAAGCTGTGATGGGTAGAAAAAACGAATGACTCCTGGGAGAATCCTTCTAATAGCATTCGCTTTTTTGTCTACTTTATTACTTCTTATATTGTTGTCAAAGTATATAATGTTTTTGTGGGTAGCTATGGTATCGCCAAAGCCATGTAAAAATATCTTGCATATTTTATTTAAGAGCAAATTTTGAATCTCTCATTTGTCTACAGTCTGGATATTATAATATAAAACATGCATTCTTTTCTTTCAGACCTGAATACCAAGGGTGTCATAATTCAAGCATTTGAGATGTTTCGACTCAAGTCTTGCATTGACTTTAAACCCTATGAAGGAGAGAAATCCTACCTCCAATTTGAAAAGCTGGATGGGTAAATTTATTCAAACAGACAAGTTAATGTTATAATAGAAAGCTGTAGCATTTAAATAATTATTGCCCATGATGCTGTATTCCTTCCCTCGTTCTTTATTGAAACCTAGTATAAAGCACAAACTAGACTATTTCTCCATTCACCCCCCCTTTCTGAAAGAATATAGACAGATTTTCTGTACATGCCTCCAGTTTCCCCTCTGTACAGTTTCTGTAGATTCATCTGTACCTTTGTGCATTTTTGCAAAACTCATGAATGTTTGATATAAGGCCTGTTTATTAAGATCTGAATAGCCCTATGATCTTTTGTCTATTAAGAAGTATAAGAATAGTAGCATCCAACATTTGCTTTTGGGTGATATAAAGTATATATTTTTGAATGGGTAGCTTAGACAAGTAAGATCGTATGCTATGTGGTAGATGGGAAGCTCTCATTCCGCTATCATTTGACTCCTCTAGCCTAAACGGTTATGTATTTATATTAGTTGTCATATTAAATCAGATGTTTTGAATGAATGCACATATCATGGTATAACAGATGCTGGTCTTACGTGGGAGATCTTCAGAATGGCCAGGTGGTTTCTATTGGATCACGCTGTGAATATAAAGATACTGTGGAGCATGAACTCTTGCATGCCCTTGGATTTTATCATGAACAGTCACGCACTGATCGAGATGACTATGTTAAGATTTGGTGGAATCAAATCATTGATGGTAAGTGGAAGGGACAGAAAATGTATTTCAAAGTAAATAATGTATTAAGTAATGTATTAGGGACCAAGCTGTACAAGTTTGATCTGTTAAAATTGATTGTCTAATTGTTTAATAACATATTAAAGCATTAATTTTCAAACTTGCCTAAAAGCTTTGGTATTTTCTTTTCTAGGTCAGGCATATAACTTTGACAAATATGATGACAGTTTCATTTCTGATTTAAACACTCCATATGATTATGAATCTGTCTTGCATTATGGACCTTATTCGTTCAATAAGAACAGTTCTGTCCCTTCAATTACGACAAAAATTCCAGAGTTCAACAATATCATTGGGCAAAGCCAGGATATGAGCAAGATAGATCTAGAAAGGCTTAACCGCATGTACCATTGTGGTAAGTTTATTCTATTTTACTCAATTTTTATGCTATAGTAGTGGTGACCTTACATGTTAAAATGTCTATGGAGATTCTCAGTCATCCAGGTCATGGTTGTCCCAAAGGTGCTTTTTCAAGAGGCAACTGGACTTTCTTGTTTTTCTTTGAAGATGTTTCAATTTTCATCCAAGAAGCTTCTTCACCTCAGCACCTTTGTGATTTAAATCTTAAATATTCCTTAACAACTAAGTCTATCACCTTATATTATATTAATTATGAAAACTACAGAATTGAAAGCACAAAGGTATTTGGGGGGGGGTTCATCAGAATGCAGACACACCCATTGCAACTTCTTAAGCCTTGCATGACATCTCCCAAGAATATACAACATCACACAACATGTTTTTTCCCAAGGAATCTTTCAGTAGCTTCTATGCATGAATTCTCCTATCCAATCTATCACCTCTGAAAATGACCAGTGCAATGATATTAAATTAACCAAAGGAGTAACATCCACATTGTTTCATTCAACAACCACCAAACTTACATAATCAATGAATACACAACCTGTGGCCTAAGGCTGCCTATGACCCTGAAGCAGAAGGGATCAAACTATTAGTCCTCATTAATTGCCTTTAGTGCCCTCTGATCATCTACTTCACTACATCCCTTAGTCTATAAAAGATTGTGTAGAATTGACTCGATTATTTGTTCAGAACACTTATAGCACATCATGCTACACTAATGCTCACTCATATGGAGCTGGGAATGGTTCTCAAACTGTCCTAGGTTGTCTTAACAAGGTAGTTTTGATGATGTTTTAATTCTCTGAAGGAGCACAATGCTAATTTGGGAAGAGGTTTGTTAAGCAGCACAGAGACCTGTCTTATTTGTCTTTAGATTACTTTAATCTGAAATGTGGGGATTGTTTCCTGCAGCTTCCAGTCTTACTCTGCTTGACCAATGTACATTTGAGTCCATCAATATCTGTGGCATGGTGCAAAATGAAAGAGACAACGCGGACTGGAAACATACCTTGACTACAAGTCGGGATAACAATAACAACTGCTTAGGTAACATACTAATGTGTAATTTAAATGGATGAGAAAGTGGCTGTACAACTGGAAATCATTTAGTAATGAAAACCAATAGGAAGGATATACCATATGAAAGAAAAAGACAAAATTAGAAATGTTAATTATATCCAAAGTGTTAATATGTGACAAAGTAATCAGAAATGAAATTCTTTATATATATATATATATATATATATATATATATATATATATATATATGTATGTCTTTGGTTATTCGGGTCTTCTCCCACGTAAAATTGGAAGTGTCTTGGCGACGTTTCGACGAAGTCTCATTCGTCATCTTCAGGCTGGTGTTCTCGGCTTCGTGCTTCCAGGAGCAATGTGAGATCGCAGCTGTCTCTTCCTTTTAACATATATATATGCAAGTCTTGGCGTATTTGGGTCTTTTCCCATGTAAGATTGAGAGTATCTTGGTGACGTTTCGACGAGGTCCCATTTGTCATCTTCAGGCTGGTGCCTTCGGCTTCGTGCCTGTGCAAGCAAAGCGTGATATACTGGTATATATATCACGCAAAGCGTGATATATATACCAGTATACATATATATATATATATGTATTATTATTATTATTATTATTATTATTATTATTATTATTATTATTATGATGATGAGGAGGAGGAGGAGGGAGACCCACAACTAAGGCAATGGCCAAACAAAAGAAATCTGGGGTGCAAAAGTAATTTGAGAAAGTGTCTCAGAATTGACCCTTCCCGGGTTTCAGAAAGATAACAGGAAGAAGGGAAGGAGAGGGAAGCATATTCAGACCTGCAAAAATGATGCCAGCCCCTTGAAGTAGACAGGGCTAGGAAACCAAAGTTATGAATGCTAATATTACTATTATTATAAGATTACAGTAGCACATTTTCACAAGCGCCTCAGTTTAAACCCAGTGAAATCCTCACAATTGTCTGAAATGAATCATGGTCCACAGGACATTAAATCACCTTCATCTACTTTACAGAGAAAGACTATGTTATGAGCTTTGATACCACCAAAGGCCTTTCAGGTGAAACAGCCATTTTGGAGTCCCGTATTCTTTATCCAAGAAGAAATGAAAAATGTCTACAATTTTATTACAAATTTGATGGCAGTCCAAAAGATGAGCTGATTATATGGCTTAAAACTGATGATGGTACTGGAAACGTTAGGAAGTCAATGAAAATGAAAAGCATCCATCGTAAGTTCTCAAATAAACTTTGAAGATTTAGTTACAATGACACATCCAGGACTACACTTTATCTTCTAAAGGGAGCATCAGATATCTTTGCCTTCTCCTATGGCAGAGGACCTTCCAACTTTTTAAAATGCACAATTGTTTCTTTAGCTCTCTTAAGTTATAGTAATTTCATCCTCATATCTTCCTCACTTAATGTCTGCTAAATATCGCTTTGAGATAATCGCGGGGAAAGCAGCATAAAATGGGTTGAATGTGTAAATGAATCAAATATTAGATCTCTCCCCCTCTCCCCTTTCAGGTGATGGAGAGAAGCAGTGGAACTTTGCAAACATTCCTTTCAACAGCCGGACCAAATTCCGCTATGCTTTTCATGGCCTTAAAGGAGACCCACAGAATTCCAAAGGAGGAATTCACATTGATGATATCACTCTGACTGAAACGCAATGTCCTACCAGCGTTTGGCAGATAAGAAACTTCACTTCCATTGTAAAGAGTTCCTCAAAAGGAGATTATGTGTCAAGCCCTATCTTTTATAACTCTGAAGGCTACTGCTTTGTGCTCAGTCTCTATCCCCATGGTCCATACAACGCAAATGGAGATTACCTAGGAATCATGTTTTCTTTATGTAGTGGCCAGAATGATGGAGCATTAGAGTGGCCAGCTGGGAACAGGCAAGTAACATTCACCATAATGGAGCAAGATCCTGACATCACCCAAAGGATGTCAGCAAGCCGAACTTTTGTTACAGACCCCAACCAGCGTTACAGTAAGTCTAACATTTGTTTGGGTTGTGGACAACTAACTGCTTTCTCTCTTGCTTAGAAGCATAATTGTACAGCTGCTAAAAATCTGATCCCTATGACTGGATAGATTAAAATCAAATTGTATAGGTTAAAAATCATAGAATTGTTGAAGATAGTGTAGCATCAATAGAATAGAACTTTTAGTTTTGGAAGGTTAGGTTAGCATCAAGAAGCAGGTCTAATTTTGGGCAGAAATTAATTAACTATTGTATTTTATACCCTTTCCTCCATTTCTAATTTACTGAGTGAAATCCAATCTGGAAATTCTACAAATTCTTTGATTAGTGGTAAATTTGAATTAATTCCTAGAACCTATGACAAATTCAGGTGATAATAAAGTGAAAAAAATCAGGTATAAAAGTATTTGTAGTTCGAACCTAAAAAGAAAACAAAATGTTAGGCACTTGGAAATGTATTTACAAATAGTATTACAGAAGTCAAGGCTACTTGGATAATTCCCCCAACTCCTCCATTTGGGATAGCAGATGCACTCAGAAGATGACTCTTTAAAGTTTCTTAGTAGCATTTTAAATTACAGCATGTCTCTGAAAATAAACATGCATCTAGCTGCATCTGTATTCACTGGCAAAATAGAATGCAGAAACAAGTCATAAACAAGATATGTCTAAGCCAAGTCTCTATTTTTCAGAAGTAGCCATACTCTGTAATGTGTGAAGCTAATTATAATGAAAGTTATGGTAATTAGATTTTTTTTCAGGAATTCGCCTGTAGAATGATATAGCTTATTAACACAGATTTTATAAAATAATGTAGGGAGGACAACATTCACACACACACCCCACCACCACTGAGGCAAAATTATCTTATATTCCAAATAGGTACTTTTTCTATAAAAAAGGTTGGATGGGAATGTTGTCTGATTATTTGAATCTTATATAGCCTACTAAAAATGTTGGTAGTTGTATATATAAAATATTGATCCACTTCAGTTTTTTATGATTATTTGTTTATTTTCTTGACAGATGGCAAACTTTTTTGGGATAAGGCCGACATTACTGGAACTTTTGATCCTTTCTATAACACTCATATAGGCCCTGGATGGGGATGGCATTACATCTTGCCATATAGTGAATTGTATCGGAAAAATTTTGTTAAAAATGACAATCTCATCATTTTTGCAAGTTTTGAAGGTAGGTTCTTATTGTTATTTTATTGAAGTCTTTGAAAGTTGTAGCTCTACACAGGAAGATTTTAAATATTTAAAGCACTGTCGCTTCACCTGACTTTGAATTGTCATTGGTTTGCCTATTTGTCCCATCCTCATTTAAGTATTTATTGAGATGTTGTTTGAAAAGGCTGCACACTTTTTTAATATGTGTGGTTTGCTTTTTAAGGCTGGACAATAATTGATTCATTTTAAAGGTCCTCGCCCAGTTAAGGAAGATAGCTAAGGTCACATTTGCCAGATAGAAGAAACAGGTTTTTGGACTACACGTGGTAGCAGAGCTGTAGCAGCAACACCAAGGCCAGGCACATATCAGGACAGGACAGTCAAGGGAATAGGAGACCAGCCCCATGGAATGTCTGCATTGGACTCAGGAGGAGACAGGAAGCCCAGATAGAAATCAAAGAAGGGACTGTGAGATCAGAGTGATAAGGGGAAAAAATGACAGAAGAATCATGGACACAAAGGGTGGTTTGGCAGGTGTTTTAAGCAGAAAAAGTAGATAAGAGCACTGTTGCCATTTTTAAGTTTGATGTGATCAGACTGTTACATAACTTCGATAGGTATCAGATGAAAAAGGAGCAAATTGGAGCAAGAGACAGAATAGGGGAAGGATGAATTGCATACATTTTTTATGTAACTAATATGAGGGGCGAAGGGAATCTCACAAAGAACAGTGTTCTTGCTAAAGACAAGCTCAAACAGTGCTCAGCACAATGTGTGGAATCCTCAATGCAAAATCAAAGATCAAAGGAAATGCTAGGGTGAGAGGAGAAGAAACTTAGTCAGGATAACTTGCCAATCTGACTGTTAAATCAACAACAAACAACAGGCAGCGTGGATGAAATGTCATAGTTGCCATGGTCAAGTGAGATGCATACAGGAACTATATAAGGTATACTTATATATGCTTATGTGATGACCACACACATTTAAACTTACCGGTAGTTGTTTTATGTGGACGCATGCAGAAAAAACCTGAGCTCTATTTGGGCTTCATTGTAAGATAAAACATAGATTAAGGTAATCCTGTAGCTCCTTGGGTTCAGGTGCATTATTGAACTTGTATTTTTACATGAGAGCTCCGCTTACTGGGCAGAAAAACTTTTATCAGTTTATTTCTCAAGTCCAAAGATCATGTAATTTATCTTTCTGCTTCTTGCTGACAATTATAATTAAAAGCTTTTTCTTTTTCTCCCCTTCTGGTCATATCTGCAGTTATTCACGATCCAGGTAGTGTTTTATAAATCCTTGGAATTCTTGACAAACAAATGTCTGTCACGTCTGCTTCCATCAGCTATCCCAAACAATTTCTGATGGTTGGCCTATGGATTAACGCTTACCGGCCCTGTTCCCTTGAAAACAGAAGTGGAAAATAAAATAATAATAATAAAATGCACTGTTTCATGAGTTAATCTAAATATCTTTTGTCAAAAGGAGACAAGGATGTATCTCAGTCTATAATTCTTCAAATTTTGTTTATTACTGTGGCATAGTCCACATGCTTTATTTGTCAAAAACAGAATAATGTCTTTATAAGCTATTTAAACTGCAAACAAGTTGAAATATCTAATAGAGAAAATTATTATAATTACAATGTCACATTAGCAGTTCACTAACTATTTCTGAAGATAGTATAGACTTAATGTTTGAATTGAAATAAGTTTTATTTGGGGTCAGTTGTTTTTGCAGTTTAATAAATAAAAACAAATTCAGTGAACAAACATTCAGGCATGAAAAGGAGAATTCTGAAGAAAAAGAAAGGTACATCTAGAGATTTATTGAAGTAATGCCCTCCACTTAGTATCAAACATAGATGGGGATTTTTGCCTGCTAGATGCTATCTCAGGTGGCAGATTCTATGTTTCCATAGTAATTCTGTAGATCAAGTGTCTATTGAGATTCTTAGTCATCCAGGACATAGTTGTCCCAAAGGTGCTTTTTCAAGAGGCAACTGGTCTTTCTTCTTTTTCTTTGAAGACGCTTCGCTTCTCATCCAAGAAGCTTCTTTAGCTGCTGAAGAAGCTTCTTGGATGAGAAGCGAAGCGTCTTCAAAGAAAAACAAGAAAGACCAGTTACCTCTAGAAAAAGCACCCTTGGGACTGTAGACCAGTGTATCCCACTGTTCTTGAACTCAGGATCACATTTAGCATTTTAGTGGCAGTTAAACCATATACTTCATTCTAAATTTAATTAAACCCAGTTAATAATGGATATTAACATCCATTAAATGTTAGTTCAAAAATATTTTGGGAGGTGCCCTGAAGAAGAGCATTATCTAAACCAGGGGTTACCAACCTTTCGGGCTTCAGGGCTCACTAATTCATAATTTTAAATCCTGTGGACCACTAATATGATCTGCCCAATGACTGGCTGGGTGGGTGTGGCAAGGTGGTCATGTGACTGGGTGGGCATGGCCAAATCGATGTCACTCACGTCAAGGGGTGCCTTGCCAGCCTCTACTTGATACTCCTTGCCTGCCTGCCCAGGCTCCTTAGGGCCCCAACAGGAAGCAGTTGCTGGAGCTAAGCAGCCACCATGAGAAAGAGTTGGCAAAACAGCTAGCTCAGTTCAAATTGGATCTGACTGAGAAGGAGGCTCAGCAGAAGCACCTCACTGAGGACTACGAACATAGGCTTTCCAAGCAGAAGGAAGACCTGCAGGAGTGCAAGGCCAGGTACTGGTGCTTGGAGGCTCACAAGCTGAGATTGTCAGTGAGTTCCAGGCCATGATGCAGTCCCACTGGAACAAGGCCCACTAGCCCCTTCACCACTAGTGGCACTTCCTTCCAGCCTTCGCCCAAAGCCTCGCAGCAGGAGGCTGAAGCAGACCCCAAGTCGAATTTCTCCCCCCTCCCCTGACCTGCACAAAAAGACCCCGAAGGGGGAGACTCCCTGCAGCAACACAAATGTTCATTGCACGTATCCGGCCCAGGAGCCATAGTTTGAGGACCCCTGATTTAGTGCAATATAAAAAATGCAAATAATTTTTCTGCGGACCACCAAAATTTTCCCGCAGACCAGTGCAGGATATTCTAATACTGACCCTGACAGAAATCTCTCCATCTGGTTAAGAATCTAGTTACTACCAAGGCAGTCTATTACATCAAATACTTTTTTAGCTTCTTCCAATGTCTACCCAGTTCTAAGTCATACACTCTAGAACAGTGGCTCACAAACAGTTGCATGCATACCATAGATTGGATTTATAGTCCAGGTAAAGTATACCAGCCACTTCTAAATTTATTTAAATATTATATATATATATATATATATATATATATATATATATATATATATATATATATATATATATATAGGACTAGAGTGAGCTTTAGGTTCTTTGATAAAGTGGACTACTATGCTCTAACGCAACAAAGAACTGCTCTAGAGCAACAGAGAAGCTTACTTCTTCATATTATACTTAGTTTATTTAGTCTCTTCTTCAGACTAAAGAACATTTAAGAACATTGTTTCTTATTTTTATCATTATTTTTCACAACCCAACCATTTGTTCAACAGTGGAAACTCAACTTTGCAAAATATTATTTCTTCTTATTATTAAAGAATCCCAGGTCAATCACAATGCACCTTTGTCAGTGTAATATAGCTTACTCCATATGATGTAAGGACAGAGGTTTCAAATCTTCCCTCCTAGAAGCCCTCTAGGTCTTTAGATCTGGTTTTACCTCCTGTACCGAGTTGCAGCTATTTTGCCCCAGGGTGCCTTCCATGAGGTGTCTTGGTGTATGAGAGGTAGGGTGGCCACAACAGGTACTGCCTTTCTGGCAATTAGAAAATCAGTATATGGAAGTTGGAAAAAAAAAAAAAGCTCTATAAAGTTCTATCACTTTATAGACATATGGATAGAGGATTCAACTCTTCCCTTTTGGAAGACTGATTTTGTTTATTGCTTGTAAAAATATTCTAACTATGGAAAAAAAATAAAAGAAATTAAAAATTTAAACCTTAATTTTAAGTAATCAAAAATCTGTGTTGAAGGAGATAAATTGCAGGGCTATTCATATCAAAGGACCCCATGCAACTCTTTGCAAATTAGTTGAAAGGAAATCCCAAAATAAAATGCCGTGTTTTGTTAAGACCACAAGATGGCAATGATCTGCTGCACTATTTTTTAAAAAAGTATATAAAGATATTGCAGCAGAATTCAAATTATTTCAGATCACAAAAATAAAAATGATATCTTCATGTCTAGCCTTAAGTTTGGATAGAGCTAGATATATACCTAGTTCACCAAAAAGATATAGAATACACAGTATATAAAATACACAGAATATAAAAATGAAACTTTTTTCATTTGGAGAGATTTTTTCAGATGGAGAGATTTCTGGTTAACTGTCTGTCTAATTCTAAAGAAATAACATGTTTTGAACAAATGTTATCTGGTTCAGTTAATTCTTTCAGCTTCTTGGAAATTCCAAATATTATTCAGTGAATATAAGGAACATGGCTGTGTCCCCTGCTTTACAGTACAACTTCTCTTAAGTTTCTAGTTTTGAAAGGATCAGGCCTTTTCTTTCTCCTGCTGAGAGAGCAGCTGTGGTATGTTACACCTTATGTATCTGAAAAAAGGCATATCTTCTTCAGGAGGGTGCTGCATCTAGCCAACAGTCTGCAGTACTGTGTAATAGGAGTAAGTAATCTGCTATAATATATAGAGCAAGAATGAACTTTGTTTTCGGACATCTTTGGAGAGTAAATATTTGCTGATGATGGATTGTGCTGGAGCAAGTCTTAGACAGGGCAACATCTAGCAGTGGTAGAGCCCATGTTTCTCTTTCAGGAATCCTTCTCTCCCCTTTGCCCTCTTACAATACTTCCTTTCCCTCTCTCTTTCCCCTCTCCTTCTACTAGATTGGGACAAACTGTTCTTTCGGAAATGTAATTTGGAATTTCAGGAAGGTATTATAATGAATGCTCCCCTTTAATTCATGATGGCTTGTGGAATTTAAAAAAAAACACTATTATATAGTCCAGAGTTGCTGAGAAAGGGATGAAATATGCCAATAAATAACATATCCAATTATCTCAGCAGCAGATATACCAATATCCCTGATTTATTCAAATAGTTGGAATCCCCTTTTTAAGTCACTTCTTGAAACATTGCCATTTGGTTTATTCATTTTAGAAATGCTGAGAATTCTGCTGAAATCGAGATTATACTTATTTTAGTCACTTCACAACTAAGCAATTTTTTAAAAAAATAAATAAATGAAAGTGCCATATATATGTATATTCAGTTCCTTCTGATCAGGAGGTATTCATGGGAACTGGTGGGAGACAAAGAGAAAAACTAAGACAAGAGAGAGAGAGAGAGAGAGAGATTTATAATTGATCACTGTTCCCTATATCCCATCTTTCAAGATACTAATAATACCAGACAGCTTGCAAGTAACATCAATCATTATGAAACCTAAAGCTATTTTGGGCAGTAGGGGTGTGAAGGAACAGCACCAACAGCTAGAATCTTTTTAATAAGGCAGTTGGTGGAAATGGTCATATAGATAGTGGAGGGAGGATTCCAGGCTTTAAGTGTGTTTTTCCCCCAGGTTTGAGTTTGTCACTGCACACTCTTCCCAGAGGGCAGCCAGTGGCAGGGACTTTATGAGGGGTGAGGAAAGAGGCCACTTGAAAAAAACCAATTAAATTCAGCAAACCTACGCATCTTGAAAAACAATTACCTAAGGTTTCATAGCTGTGTTTGTAGTCTAAACACAGCTCTGCTATTCTATGGTCCCAACTCAATTGCTTATCACTTGCCTCCTGTAGCCCCCGTAGGTAGATCAGAGCAGGAAATCAAGTCCACATGAAATCTACTTTTATTGAAACTGGCCAAAATAACAGAATTTTTGCAAGTCTGATTGTGCTTTCCCTCCTCCTCCCCCTTATATTTCAGTGAATTAGGGAGGCATTTGCCTTAGTCACTTTCAAATGTTATACATTGTTCCCTATTTAAACTTCAAACCTTTTTGCCTAGGTAACATTTCCTGCATATTTCTGTCAAGATCATCTTTCTCACTCTCTATACCCTGTTCCTTCAAAGGTCCTATCTTTTGAATGGCTGTGAATATATTCAGCAAGTAAAAGAAAACCTACAATTCTTCCCCTTGGGTGCCTGGCATGTCCGCCACCACACAGCTGACTGTCTTGCCAGAGAGAACAATAATGAGGAAGGAAGACCCTGGCTATGGGCTGCTTTTCCTAATTTTGCCCCTGGTTAAAAAAAAGGGGGGGGACCAGTTTCCTAGTCTTTCAGAGTTTCCTGCACCCTGGAGATTGCAAAGCTCTCCTTTGGGAATCCGACCCTTGCATAAAAGGCGGCCACTTCCATTAGCGCCAATGAGGCACTAAAACTAAACCCTCCAATCTCTATCCCATTTAAAAACCTTGCCTTGACTACAGGCTGTAGAGGCTGAGTCTTTGCAAGCTTTAGCTGCCCAACTGACTGCGTATAGAATCTACAATCTAAATCCTAGCTGGGCTCTACTGGCAGTCAGTTGGGCTTGTAAAGACCCAGCCTCCTCCATTTTGTTGCATGGGTTTCTACAGCAGGAAGCAGCTTTAATACAGAACATTTGAGCTAAGCTACGGCCAGGCTCCTTCCTGTCTCCTTCTTGCTCACACAGCAATACTGTTTCACTTTCCAAACAGCCCTCTGATACTTAGGAGTTCTACTCCCCCTCCCAACCTGAAAAAAATCTGTTCCAAATGCAAAACACAAGCAGAGGACAGGAGTTTCACTTTCAGTTTTACTTTCACAACAGCAAGCAGCTTTAGTACAGAACAGTTGAGCTAAGCCATGCCCAGCCTCCTTTCTGTCTCCTTCTTGCTCACACAGCAAATACTATTTGAGTTTCCAAAAAAACCTTCAACTCTCTCACACACTGACAGGATAATAGCCAGATGAATTTTGATTGATGCTGCAGATTGGGACATTCTACTTCCCTTCCCCCTCTATTCCAACTACCAGTTGCATTATATCAACACACTCTGATACTATGGAGTTACACATTCTACATTAAGTTTCAGGCTGAAAGTGTCAATTTATCAAGCCTGAGCACATAGTTTCGTAGCAAAGCATGGGCGTCCAGCTAGTAATTAGAATAAATTGAACTTCAGTGAATTAAATCCCTGGTCCTTTGGTTTAACTGGACTGAGGTTTGGGTCTGAACTGTACTGAGAAGCTATTTCTGCTGTCTGGGGAAATAAAGGAACTTTTTCTGCCATGATCCCCAAGACTAGAAATTTGGCAGCTGTTCTCATCTATCCTTAGATAATCCTAAGGAATGAGCTAACAAACTTCCAAGAGGCACGCTAAGGGATTTTCCCACTTGCAACAAACCATGGCACAAAAACGCCTTGGCATTACGTTTTATTCAGTTAGATCTCCATGTCATCACTTTAATTTCATGCATGAGTGAGAAAAGATTGTATTGTCTTTAGCTGTACAGTATGGGTAGTAGAGAATAATTTGAATTATTGAGGGTGGATTTCATGCGTACTAGATTTTTCTCTTGTTTGCTGTGATATCTGATGCATTCTGTCCTTATCTGTCAGCATAAGGTTTTGCAGTGACTTTTGAAGTTAGCTACGTAGTCAGTTTTGTTTTTGCGCCAAAGAGATTTTTTTTTTAATTGAAGCTTCCTTATTGTTATGGGTAATTTGTTTTTCCTGGTTTTGGAGGTTATTAGTGGTACGTATAGTTTGATGATTCTTTTGACTTCATGCAAAAAAATGTTATAATGGTCTTTGGCAGTGTTGCAGTCTATGACCAGAGTTTGCCAATCAAGAGATGAGAGATCGTCAGTTATGAGATCATAGTTGGCTTTTCTAAAGTTATACTTTCGGATACCGTCATTATGATCATCTTTGTAAGGACATAGATTGAGACAAAAGTTAGTCATGCTGTGGTCACGGTTGGAAAAGGTTGCGTGGTGTTTTTAAGGCTTCTAGATTCTTATGATCAGTCCACACCTCGAAAGGGTGTTTCGCCCCTTCTAAAAATTGTCTCCATGTTAATAGCGCCCATCTAACTGCAAATGCCTCCTTCTCCCATATGGCCCATCTCCTTTCCGTATCTGATAGTTTACGGGACATGTAAGCACAGGGTTGTAAGATCCCGTTTTCATTCTTTTGCAAGAGTATTGCTCCTACAGCTACATCGCTGGCGTCAGCTTGTACTACAAAAGGTTGTTCCATGTCGGGGTGTTTGAACACCGGTTCAGCCGCAAACAGCCGTTTCAATTTTTCGAAAGCAGCTTGACAGTCCATAGTCCATTCTAGTGGTTTCGAGGGTTTGGGCCTTACTTCTCCTTTGGTTTTTAACAAGTCTGTAATTGGTAGTGCAATTTTCGCGAAAGAGGGGATAAATTGTCTATAGAAGTTAGCAAACCCTAAGAAACTTTGTAACTGTTTACAGGTGCACGGTGCGGCCCATTCCAGCACTGCTCGGACCTTTTCAGGGTCCATCTCTATTCCCTCATGCGATATACGATATCCAAGATAGTCGATTTTGTCTTGGTGAAATTCACATTTAGAAAGTTTGGCATAGAGTTCAGCTGCTCCGAGTTTCTTCAAGACCGTTCGAACCAACTTTACATGGTCAGCCATGTTGTCAGAATAGATCAGAATGTCATCCAAATAGACCAACACCCCCTTATACACCTTATACAGGTGCTCGTGCAATACTTCATTGATCAACTGCATGAATACAGCCGGGGCTCCCTGTAGTCCAAAGGGAGTACTCTAAACTGGAAACATCCCAGTGGGGAATTAAAGACTGTCTTCCATTCATCTCCCTCTTTTATTCTCACTCGGTAGTATGCCTCTCTTAAATCAAGTTTGGTGAAAATTTTTCCCTTCCCTAAATGGGCTAACATGTCCTTCATGAGTGGGAGGGGGTAGACATTTTCTACACAAATCGCGTTCATATTTCTATAATCAACCACTAAACGAAAGGATCCATCTTTCTTTTCACAGAACATTACTGGCGCCGCCACCTTGGGTTTGGCTCGTTCGATGAATCCCTGTTCTAAGTTTTTGTCAATAAAATTTCGCAATTCCCCCAACTCTCGAGGTGTCATGGGATAAATTTTTGGTTTGGGAAGCTTCACCCCAGGGAGTATTTCAATGGTGCAGTTGGTGGCCCTCTGGGGAGGCAGAGCATCCGATGCCTTTTCGCTAAAAACTTCCTTGAGATCCCAATATTCCTTTGGAATTTTCTCTTCTCCCTCAATATAGTTAATGGCTACTGCCACCTTTTCTGGTTTCATGTAGTCTCTCGTGGGGGGGGGCTTCCCTTTCTGGAGTTGGTTCTGCCGTGCGGATGCGCAGGACCCCCGTCCTCCAATTTACCCGTGGGTTCCATTTTCGAAGCCAGGGCAGTCCTAGAATGAGGGGTCTTTCCATACCAGGGGCTACAATAAATCTGAGATTCTCTACATGATTCCCCAATTGCAGTTCAAGGGGTTCGGTCATAAAGCTAGCTGGGCCCCCTCCTGCAATCGACCCGTCTAATTGACAAAATGCAATGGGTCTTTTTAAAGTTTTTAGTCTCAGTCCCATTTCCTCCACTTCTTTGGGGCTAATTATGCACCTAGTGCACCCCGAGTCCAACAGGGCTAACAATTGCGCGTGAGCCCCTGTGGAGGGCACCCTTATTTCTACAGGGATGAGTAACGGTTCTTCCGTGTGACTCACCCGATCGTTGGTGTCGGAGTCGGAGTCCATCTCGCTGTCGTCATCGTTGGTCGGAGTTCCCAACTCACCCTGGTTTCGGGGAGTGAACTCAATGACTTCTCCTTTCAGGGCGGTGCCGCGGGCTTTGGTGGGTATTTTGTCGCCTTTCTTCGGGCCGGCCCCGGTAGCTTTTGGCGGTGGCTTGGAGAAGCATTCGGCAGCCCGGTGACCTTCTTTCCCACATTTGAAACAGGTGAAGGGCTTTGACTTGGGTTTGAATTCGGCCTTTCCCCCAGTCATCTTTGGTGCCCCTTTACGGTGGAAAGAGGATGACTGGTCCCCCATACGCCTTCCTCGGAGTTCGCTCCATCTCAGCTCGATCTCCACATCCTCAGCTACTATGTACCATCTATGCAAATCTTCGGGGACCCCCATGCTTCTGCAATCTCGATATATCTCTTCATTCAACCCATCTTTGAAACTCTCCAAAAGAGCCATTTCTGACCAGCCTGTCATATAGGGTGCCAGCTCACGAAACTCTTGGATATACTCTGCCACCAGTCTCTGGCCCTGCTGAATGCTCTTCATTCTGAGTCTCGCCTTTCATTCAGCTAAATGGTCTTCAAAACGCTTCCTCAGGGCCCCCATGAACTGGTTGTAATTTCTCAGCAAGAGGGAGTTGTTATTGTGGAGAACCACCATCCACTCAGCAGCTGCTCCCTCTAGAGCGTTCGCGACGCTTCTCACTTTAGCAGCCTCTGATTCATAGTCCTCCCCCCAATCCTGCATGTGGTTCCACACTTGGGTCAGGAAAAATCCCAATGTTTTAGGATTTCCATCATACTTCCCAGGAAGTGGGGGGGATTTTTGGCTTTTTACGTCTGCGGGGGGGGGGTCTGCAGGGCTGGGGTTCTCTGGCCAGCTGCATCTCTCCCTCGAGCTGCCGAAACCTGGGAGGTTTCTTCCTCAAACTCTTCCTCTCCCCCGCAGGCTGTCTCTTCTGGCTCCCCCCTGGGGCTTGCTCCCCCCTTCTCCACAGGAATTCCCAAAGACTCACATTTTTTTCTGCTTTCTTCTACATCACGAATAAGCTGCAAGGCTTGTTCCATCATGAGACATTCCTTTTGCTTTTGCATCCACACTGCCTCCTTTTTACGGGGTCTGGAAATCGTCACCCCCCGGGGGTCCTCTCCCCAGTCCGGCAGTCTCCCCACTCCTTTCGACCATCTAGCTTCCTCCGGCTCTAAACGGAGTCTTTCCAACCATTCTTCATTCTCTTTCTCTGCTTGGAGGGTGGCTGCCGTTGAACTCGCTGCCCCCATTTGCTCTTCTTCATCACTCCCTCGATCTGACATATTTTGGATTTACAGTCCCCTCGGTTTTTGTCCGGAATGACTGGATATGACTTCCAGCTTAATGTCAGGTATGCTTCCTTCAATATCCAGGAAAGAAAAACCCAAACTCAATCATTTTGAAGAGATTAGTACTTTTACTGAATACGAAATGATCACAACCCAGGTAAAGCTGGAAGTGAGTAAAATGCGCAAAATGCATCTACTAAACTTCTCCCCCCACCCCCATGTCCATTGATCATCAGCCAATCCAAAGGTCTCCCAAAGGTCAGGTGGCATCACGTCTGGCAGCGTCATTCATCAGGAATGTAGGGCAGTTGGTCAGCCGTCCCCTTTGAAGATTCACTTTCGTTTCTTATGAAGACACGTCCTACAAGGAAAAAAAAAAACACCTCCTGCATCTTCCCACCCTTCGCCCCCATAGCTAATCCCTCCCCTGTTTCTTATGGCAGATGAAGCAGGCAAAGCTGAGGCTGACAGTTCATTTATTTGTAGACCATAGATTGAGTTTATACTATTGCAGAAGATGAGATTAAGGTAGTTGTTGAGTCTAGTGTTGTTTGTTACTAGTTGACCCAATCCCAGATTAGTAACGGCATTGTACATGGTTGTATGTATTAGTTCTGTTGTACATTTGTTTAGGGTCCAATTAATAAAAGATAGATTGAGGTCACCAAGAAAGATAAGAGTGGGTGGGCAAGAGGCCGCCCATGTTAGTAGTAAAGTTAGTTTGTTCTCATGTACAAGGTCATAATCAGGGGCTCTGTATTTGGCCTGGCTAATATTTAGTTGAGATGAATGCTATAGAAAAAATGTTCAGTGTACTTCAACATTTTACCAAGATTCAGTTTCAAGTTTATAGAGCATTGGTAGAACACTGTTATTTTCATATGTCATAAGAATGTATCTATTCTGTGAAAACCTAGCAAGAATGTAATTGAGGAAAATGTCATTTCTTTTCCCACAGCAATCAATTGCAAAGTCTTGTTTTATATCAGCTTGATTTTCTTGGCTCTGGGAGTTTTAACCTAGTAGAAAAGCCTACTCAAGCAGGTTTTATCTCCTGATATACTTATTTTGTAACCAATGTGAAGGAGGCAGGGAAGCGTGCCATTCGATATCTGTCCATGTGAGTGAGGCAGCAATTAAACAGTAAGTTTTCAGACTTGAAGTTGAGATATGCTCAATATTTATTGCAAAATCCATGCTAATGTGTTCTAACAGTGATAAGACAATTTTATGAGTTTTCCTCTGGAACTGAAAAATACTGATTCATGATTTATTCCTCCATTAAGAGGTTTAAATGAAATGTTGTTGCTAAACATTACGTTTCAGTCTAGAAGCATAGTTTGGGGTAGTCATTGTTTCAGTGTATGAGTGTTGATCAGTAGAAAGCCCACGGTCACTCTGGCTTTCTAATTAAAGTTGTACCTTAGCTATGTTGTGTAGATAGCCCACTCAAATTAATATTTATTAATAAATTACTTTTTCCAGAAAAATCAAAATAAATGAGGCAGAATATTTTTAACTGGTCCTTCGAGTACATAGTCATGCTCATAATGCTTTTACATCATTGATTTAAGCAATAAAAATTTCAAATCTATTAGTTCATCAAATTTTACATTACCAATAGATCTGGTGTTAATGACCAGATTCATATGCCATATTATATGAACTAGAATTTTTAAAAAAATATTATTTCAGGAAATAATGTATTTATTCATTTTACAGAACAAATGCACAACTTTGAGAAATATGTAACAAATTGACTTGAATATTACCTATGATTATGAATCAATCATGCATTGTGGTTCCTTTTCTTACAGTACAGTAAAAACTCAAGTTTAACAACGATTACTGCCAAAATGCATGTCTGATCTAGAAAAATGTAATTGCCTACTGTATACAACTGCACTAAGTCTTCACTCACATAACAAATTTAAATTAAATTAAGTAGTATATGACATTTAAATAAATTTAAGATTGCAATCCAATAAACCCTTTCAGAGAATCCCAAAATCATAGTATTTATTGATTCTTCCTTCCTTCTCAGATCCAGAGGTTAGTTGATAATATCAAGGTTATCAAGTTGATAACATCATTAGTTGATAACACCCACAAGGCTGTGTGCTCTCTCCACTTCTCTTCTCTCTATATACCAATGACTGCCTCTCAAACGATCCATCAGTTAAACTACTAAAGTTCGCAGATGACACAACAGTGATTGGTCTCATTCAAGACAATGATGAATCGACATACAGACGGGAGGTTGAATAACTAGCCTCGTGGTGTGACCGGAACAATCTGGAACTGAACACACTCAAAACCGTAGAAATGGTGGTGGACTTTAGGAGAAACCCTCCCATACTACCATCTCTTACAATACTAGACAACATAGTATCAATAGTAAAGACCTTCAAATTTCTAGGTTCTACCATATCTCATGACCTAAAATGGACACCCAACATCAGATTCGGGCCAGGTACATTACGCAATGTCCATGACCATGCCTGGTTTAGCGAAGGAGAAAAAAGTTGCAATACGTCACGTGATGACATCGTGATGATGTGAGTTTGACACCTGTTCTAGTAATTAAATATAAACAGGAAACTTAATAAGCCAATTTTTGTTCTAATGGTGCTATCTGGCTAAAGGATATGCTTGTGCTGCTTTGATAACTGCTGATGACATATGCATAAATATTCAAAACATTCAAAAATATTTAGAAATCAAATAGTCTGTCTCAGTCCAACCCATCTCACAAGGTGGGGAAAATAAGAAGAGGAAGCAGTACTATATATGTTCACTGCCTTGAATGATTAATAAAGAGAGGGAGAGAAAATTCATCAAGATATAAAAAGCAGAAATGTCGACAAAATCCATGTTCACCATCAGACTTACTTTATATCTGCAATATACTTAACAAAATAATAAATACAACAATAACAACTGCTAAAAGTTAGGTTTAAAGGATATAGGTTGACATCCTTTTGTAAGCAGCCAGCGTGAACGTTTTCAGCTTCAGAAAATAATTAATTTCACCACTTGGGAGAAATTCTGGAAAAGAATATTTCCCACATATATTATCTGATTAAAGTTGTATTTCGGTAAATTCACGGCTCATGGCTTGTTTTTTACACTTCTCTTCTTCACCATCCTCAAGTATCAATGGATGTACAATCCCCTTTCAGGATAATACTGTCCACTTCAACACTGTATGTGATAAAGTGGACAGATGAGGTCTTAACCTAAAGCCTATGATGACTGCGCTCAAAGATTTAGTAAAGATAAGGGCAAAAAGATAACTTGTGAGTCACCACTTAACTGCCAAGTGTCAATAAAGCTCTCCAGAGCTGGCTCAGCCTTGATTAGAACCATTTTAACTACCAAAGATTCTAGAACAGTGCTTCTCAAACTCAGCAACTTTAGTTATGTGGACTACAACTCCAAGAATTCCCCAGCTAGTCATGCTGATTCAAGATTAATATACACAGATTGAAATGACTCTAGACCAGTGCTGCATTTCTCTCTTATTTGTTGATAAATAAACAAAACTAATAAAGTAGAAAGAATGAATGAATATTCACTATCATCATTTCTCCTTCTTGCCAAGCAGTGGTCAGTGTTTTTCAGATGCAATGAAGCTAATGAGTTTAGCATCATTAGGCAAGTTAGACTATTTTGCATAGTTCAGGTTATTTTTCAACACTTAACAATCCAAATGAAAAAATTAGTAACATCTTAATTCTTGGGGATAGCTAATTAAGTGCCCTGCCTTCCACGTTGTATTCATTTAGTTTTCAGTTCCACATTTCCACCATTAAAAAGCAAATATTCTGTTGATTAAAGTACAACAGTTTTAGAAGAGGTTATTTTACAGTTCAGAAGTATACTGAACACCTGCAATGTAGAAAATAGCAATTTGTGTGATGCATAAGGTTTTCTAAAAGAATTATTCTGGGAATCTTCATCATTTAATGTAAGAGCCACATCTTCAGCAAAAGGAGAATGACTAAATGGCAGCAGAATGGGTTGAGTATAATAACATCTGTAGTATATTCTGAGAATTCAACATAAAGTACACTCTTTGAGACCAAATTGAACAGAAACCCTAGAGAGGAAAATGAATAGAGCATGCTAAATCACTCATTTAGTCTCTTGACTTAATTCAGTAGATTTCCAGCAAGTACTGTATGTGTCAATGCCAGTCCCCCCACGCCCCAGTCTTCAGAACAGTCTTCAGAAGGGCTGGACTGGAGCTATTGACTCCCAGGAATTATTATCACTTTAAAAAGCTGATGCAGTTAAAACTGCCATATTTCAGTAATATACAATATGATCTGTGAACCCTGTGGTAATAGAGGACTTTCAACATCTGTTATGAATTTCATTCTCACCTGATTTTTACTGAGGGATAAAAAAACAGTTCATAACCAGCTGATAAATATTTACAGATTGTGCTTAATCGTTTTGATTCAGGAACATTTTCTCTAAAGCATGCATGAATGCTGTACAAAGGACTAAGGTCCTTTGTGCAGGCACAAAAGCTTGTCAAGCTTACATCGTGGAAGGAGAGAAAGTACAGTATCCATTCATCCATTTTAATGATGGCTAACATGATGGTTCCTGAGTCTTCGATCTATATGGGCACCACCAGGGTGACAAAATGGTAAGATTCAAATCTAAGAGATACGGTACAGATGTTATTCAGTAGGACAAAGATTTTATCTACAGACATGGCCATTTCATTTATGTTAATATCAGTGCTGGGTGGAAAAAAGAGAAGCAGATGTCTTACAATCCTGAATTCTCTAACCAAGGGGAAAACATCAGTGTCTCCTATTCTTCTTTAAAATAATATGAAGTGACCAGTGTCTGGGTGGTGGATGGTGATGAAAAAAAATGATAGAAGCCAAAACTTTGCATGGTAATTATGCAAATCAGTTTAAGATTACTAGAGTAAATTTGTACAGTCATTTCTTTAAAAATACAAGAGATTTGATTTAGTTATCTCAGTGAGTTGAGTGGTCATGTGCTTTTATCACCATATATTAAATTATAGCTATTACACATTTTGCTGCTTCTGTGGTGGAGAAGAAAAACGTTTTTGTTTCACTGCATTCTTCCAAAGCAGAAATGTAATTCCATGCTTTTCTAGAGTGGGCAGACACCTCAAAGTCAGGTTGTGAAAACAAAGGATGTTGCCACAAACTTTAGCCATCAGATAACTCTAGGTAATCAAAATTTGAGAACCAAAGAAATTCCTGATTATTTAACATAATTAAGCGATGATTTCTGCTACTATCTAAGAAGAATATATATATATATGTATAGTGTATATACATATATATATATAGTGTACCTCCAAGTGCAACCACAAATGCAAGGCATGAAACAATTTCCATTTTATAAACTCAGCATTTGATACTTGGTTTTATATTACCGTATACTTCACGTATTAATCAAGCATGAAAATAATCCTCTAGAACAGAAGAGGAGAGCCCCCATCACCACAGAAGTCTGGTAATCCAACCAGTAAAATGAGTTGAAGCCAAATCCCTGCTAGAATGATGACATCTTTGAACACATCAAAGGGAAATGAATTGCAGGCACCCAATATATTTTTTCTGGTATCCTGCCATTTTTTCATTTCTCATTTGTGAATTTCTGTGAGAATCCTCCTGCAAGAACAGTTTCAACAGTTTCATACTTTGAGCCATGGCATGTTTAGGATATTTTTAGCGCTTTTACTCTACATGTTTACTCTTAGATGTGATACTTTTACAGGGACATGGTCCAGTGAAATAAATAGATTAATACATCATTTTAAAGATAGGACCATATAATACTGTGTTATTCCTTGACCATTATATTTACTATCCCTAAATTCTGCTGAAGCTTTTTCTAAAAATCAGATTTGAGAAACATAGCCAGGCAATGGCAACAATACTGCAGCCATACAAATAGCATTTCTCCTTCCCTGCAGCTGTGCTGGATTACAGAGTCAATCTGACAATTTTAATAATGTTCTGAATATTATGAAATCAGGTACCTTCAGCTTTTCACTTCTGCTTTTCTTTTCTGTCACCTATGTGTACCTTTAAATTATCAGGGAAATTTATTGCATATATATGTTGGTAGGCCCAGAATGACAAGATATGATTTTTTGTTTGGTTAGATAGAGGTATGAATTGCAAACAGAAAGAATTGTTTAATATGCTGCCATAAAGTTAATTACGTGCCATAAAGTAGATTATAGAATATAGATCATAATGTGTGCTCATAACATGTGAAATATTAACTCTAGTAGTTTTCCCCAGTTTGTTTACAAGTGCAAGTTTTAATTTTGTGTTTCTGAAGGAACAGTGTATGCTGTGTCCATAAATATAATCCTTATCTTACTCCCTTTTTAAAAATTGTAAGGGAAAGATAGAGGAAGATATTGAGTAGTACATGCAATAAAAAGCAACCCATTGACTAGATATTCAGGTTTCCTTGTAAAATCTGTCTCTCTTCCTTTTTAAAAATATTTTTATCCAGGTGCACCCCAAACAAAATCTTCCCCTAGAGACAGTGTGAAATGCCAGTAAGCACCCATCCACTGGAATCTTCTGCTGGTTGTGGAGTTGCTGGAAACCTTGCAATAGCTATCATAATTGTTTCTATAGTAGCAGGAGGAAATGCTTCTCTGAGAAACATTTTGGGACTGTCATCATATATCACCTCATATATCACATCATCAATACACAGTATGGGCCTGATGGATCTGTTTTATATTCCTTTTGATGGATGAGTGATATCTGGTCTACCATTCCTATACTGTCCTCTCCACCTCCATCTCCCATTTGTAGCCTGCAGTCCTATGGATGTGGAGAACAAAGGGCCTGCTTCCTCTGTTTAGTTGTGCTGTAGAGAGCAGGCTGCTGTGCTATTTCAGTGAGTATCCGTTCTACTTCATTGTTGTGCTGCTGTTCTTTGGAGGTGAAACATTCTCATCAACAGACCAGGAAGATGCATTATTAATAGCTAGCACATAGGCTTGCATGAAAATCAAGCGGCTGAGTTATATAATAATCAGTAGATGGTTTGCTTTATAAGAAGCCACTAGATCTGCTGTGGTCTTTTCTGCCAAGGGGTTAGAATGTTAGGTACAAGAAATGCTTTTCTTTTAATCTCATCTCACAACATCTTAATTATTTAGAAGTGATGAAGGCATGGTGAAAAAATGTGTTACATAAATCCTTTCTTTTCTTAAATAAATAGATAAAGTATCGCTGAGCTCAACTCCTGTGGACTTCATAGACATGCATCCCTGAGTAGTTAACAGAAATGATCTGACATTGCCTTCTTCTGGGACATTTATTTTCAATTTTCCAGATTAGCCTACAGCCCTGCTGACAACTCATTCAAGGATTAACCTGGCCTGACTTTACTTAACCTTTTGAGATCAAACAAGGTTTACTAAGTGCTGTCACAAAGTAGAGCTTTTAAAAATATGCTCTTTAGTTTTTTTATATTCTAAAAATGAATTTGTTTGCTTCTTATCAGTAGCAAACCAGTATAGAAATATTTTTTTAAAATATGGATGCTCTTTTGTAATTTTGGAAATTTGTATGGGGTTACCTTCAAATCCTGGCCTCATCCCTGTTGCAAAAGGCAGTTTCCATAGATTCTCTACAATGCTCGCTCGCCAATGCTTCAAGATCAAGTTTCTGAAACTCACCTTAGAAAGATTCTGCTTGTATACAAAAAGTTTGAGATTAAGTTCCGGGCACTCCAAATGGGACTGAGAAAGACACCAAATCTATAACATGGAACCCTTTTTTTTTGACAAAACAGGTGAATTGTCAGATTTATGAAGACAGTGGTCATAAAAAAAATGCCCAGCATTCCCTAAGTCTTTTGTACAGGAAAATAATGGTGAATATCTGTCGCTTGGGTGAAGGTTTGTTCTCTGAGCTTGTGGGTTAGTTTCCGATCATTTTGTTACCAGGATAAGTAACATCTTCAGCAGAGTTTAGGGGATGTCAGTGTCAGTGTTCTTCTGCTTATAAGGGCTTCCGGTGTGGGTATGTCAAGTGAGAGTCTAGTGATGGGTCAGCTGTGAGTCATCAGTGAGTCTTATGATGGATTTTGTGATGGGTCTTGTGATAAGGAGATTACATCAAGTCAACTCTTCACTAACAAAGCATGCCCAGAAGAAAAATCCCCCCCCCATTATAATTATATCCCATGTTGCAGTTTTCCCCGTCTTCCTCTCTCTAGAAAATTCTTGCAGAAGCCCATAAAGATAATCATGCAAGAGTAAGACACTTAAAAAAAATTCTGGACAAGCAGGTTTTATTAAGTAATATTCTCATAAATATATATTTACATAGAAAGTCTCCTTTGTTTTTTCCTAGTAAAACAAGTAGCAGAACTGGAAATGTTTCTATAATATAAAAATAAAGTGCTTCTCTTTCTGTAGAGGCTGATAGCACAAATGTTCCAGTTTATTTACAAGGTGATCAGTGCAATTTAATTGCTTTAACTCAGAAGCCAGTCTTGCTAAATTCAATGGAGTTCTTCCCAGGTGAGTATATAATGGATTTTGCCTTAGAAAAGGATGTACCAATGAAGAGAACCACTGAAAATTATATTTACTTCTGAACTGACATCTCTAGGATTGCACTAGCAATTTTTTCACTTTCAGGAAAATAATAAACAAATGCTCCTACAATTTATATGAGCACACATAACTTTTGGGAAGTATATTTGCTCTTGGCAGTGATATGTCTTTCCCATTGGTCCATTTTTAACACTGGATTGGAACAAATATGGCTACATTGAAAGATACTGTAAAATAAATAATGCTGTAAAATAGCATTAGAGCCTGTGTCACAAACGTCTAGCTTAAAAGATTTCAATTATTTGTCCGTTCATTATGTGGTATACCAGGAAAAAAAAGTTAATTAAAAAGCCACTTCCTTTCCACAATCTGTAAATCTGTAAAGTCAGCATTCTATTATTCACTATTTATTCTGTAGTTATTATTTGAAAAATACTTGAGCTCTTTCAAATATGCAGGTATTTAAAAACTCATGTCAATATAGTATGTGCCTTCGAAGTGCTTTCAGTCAATACAGTTGATGATTCCATAGAAGAGACTTGGTATTTTCCTGTAGAGTAGAGAAGTAAAATGGTAAAAGTCTTGCTTAGTTATTAATTACGGTATAAAGCACAAAACAGTTTCTAAGCCTAGTTGCCTTTAAACTGTTCTTTGAGCTTAAGAGGAAACCAAAGAAAACAACAATAAGCCTGCATAAGACCACCAACATTAAAATATGTAGGTTTATAGTAAATTCTAAATAGTCCTCTTCAATTCTTAGCCTGTCAGTTGCAATCAACAACTTTTTTCAAATTGATTTCCAGTGTAATTGCCTGCCTTTCGAGTGTGATAATATCAACCATATCTTGAAAATGCCCAAAGATAATGAAAATACCCAAACGGTTTGGCCCAATGGGCCTCATATCAGGACCAATGGAAGAGTTAGCATTGAAGAAGTTACCTAGTTGGGTAGCAAAACATCTTCAAGCAAACCACCAAGTGTAGAGAGCATCAAGGACCCCTCATATCAAGGAGTCAAGCCAGAGACTCATTTTATTATCTTTAGCTGTTTTCCAGACATGATGACTGCAGTTATAAAAAACTGAAGTTTCAGAGATCCTGAATGGATTGTTCATTTAAAAGGAACATTTATATTGAATGTATTTGCATACATAACTGAGAAGGCAAATTGTATGCACATTTCAAGGTTACCAAGCCAAAAAGTTGGACTAATTGGATCTTTAATGATTTAATGAAGTTTTTATGTTTCCGAAGGCAAATGTATAAAGAGTTTAAGAATTCTTTAACCGTATAAGTGTTAGGAATTTGACTGCCTATGAAATATATATTTGAGGATTAAGATGATGAAAAAAACTCAAAACAGAATAGCAACAATGGGAAATGAATTGATGCCATATTTTTTCATCACATACCTGCTTTACCAAACAAATTATTTAAAGTTCTTGAAAAAGGTGAATTGATGGAAAGCACAGGAGCCGACATGCCTTGCGATATTGACTACAAAAGGGAAACAAATACTAATAAAAAAGATATCAAAACCTGTGCTTGTACATTTTCATTTTGCCAACAATATACACAATTAGAAATAAATCTCTCTCAAAACAACTGCTTTTATTTTCAAACCAGCATGGATTAATTAGTTTTCTTCATCTCCCAACTGCAGAAATAAAGTGACAAATTTTTCTCATGATTCACTTGCAGAGGTGGAATGCTATCTTTGGATCTAAATCCACCATGCCCTGCTCTGGCTAAAGCCAGATACTGAATAGAATAGCCCCTTTATTGACACAAGTCATTTTCTCCATGTAGAAGGATATTCTTTATTTAGAAAGAATATTACCTTTGAGTGTTGTGAACTCCACTTGGACCAAGAATATTTATTCCGTATAGCTTCTCGTACCTGTGCATTTCAAAGAAAATGAATGTTAATATTTAATCCTGTCTGTAGTTGTAGTTGTAGTTGTACAATTACAATTATGTGTAATTGTATACATATAATTTTATTACACAATAAAACAATAAACACAAAACAGTAAATATCCTAAAATTATGTTCTTACCTTCCTATCCCAGAGAGTTCCACCCAATAGAATGAATAATCCCTGAAAAATATTCAAAGATTGAAATTACATATTTCAGTAATTACACTACTATACAAAGTATTCAATACAGTTCCAACACTGATTTGTTTAGTTTGGTCATAGACTAGTAAAGTATATGCCAATTAAAATCCAAAGAGATAATTATGATTATTTATTTTGCACAAGGTAGTTTGGCTTATTTCTATGCCAAACCAAAATTCTAGAAGCAGGTAACTGAATTCATTCAGTCATTCATTCATACAATTTATTCATTTATTAAATTTATTAAAATTTTATGCCACCTATCTCACTGATACAGCAACCCCGGGTGGCAAAAACTGCTATTAGCTTTGTCATTTTCAAGAACAATGTGTTTTTCCAGAAACTCATGGTTCATCTATAGAATGCTGGTATCAATGACATCATTAGATTGCATGTTATGGAAAGAGCTGCTTGAATCATCCCTCAGTTTAGATTAAGTATATATTATAACACAGTGAGATACCCAAAGAAAATGTCGATGGTGTTTTTGACATCTAACTATTCCAAATAGCTGATATTATCAATCCACTTACCTGAAAGGCATTGAAAATAGTAAATAGCATATGGAATATTTTGGGACTTCCTGGAACAACTGTGGCCAGTCCAAATCCCCAAGTAAGACCTAACAGCGGTGTCAGTACACCAATGCTCTTGGCAATTCGATACAAAGAACTCTTTTCTTCATTGATGGACTTTTCCCCAATTGAACGTCTTGATATTTTTGCTATAACCACAACAGTAACAATAGTATTAATAGCAACAATGATCATGGCAGGAATCACCAAGGCCAAGAGGGCTTTGCTTTCCTCCCAGTTGAGAAAGCAGCTCTTTTTCCTTGTGTAAGAGGAATATGGAAGGGTACTGGCTATTGTGATGGCTGATATTATTAGAGGACAGACGTATCCCAAGCAGAAGCCAATGGTTTTCATGATAGTCTTGCTTGCATTGTGCAGAAGAAAGACCAAGTGATAGAACAGCATCAGTCCCAAAGCGAGCATCCAAAAGAAAACACAGAGGTAGAAATAGTGAACGAAATAAGTTGCTACTATGCAAAGATTCCCCTCCACTGCATAATTTTGGTCATGTGTCGCAGCAACAACAATGAAGCAGATATCTGCACTCAAGAGAGAAACTGCAATGTTCAGAATGCAAACATGGCGCATGTATGCAATTCTTGTTTTAGTGACTGATTTCCACACAAGCAGTTCTATTCCAAGGCAAATAATCAGGCTCACTATAGAAAGGCTCAGGCCAATGTAAGTGATATAAGTCAGTTCATCCAGTGAAGTTTCCTGATTGGAAGACATGAGCATGGCAAAGGAGGTTGTGTGATTGCAAGAGCAAATGACACTGTCCCCATCATCCTTAGTTTCACAGCCTGTATTATCCCAGTCTCCTCCTTCTGCCAAACTGAAATTCCAAAAGACACATTGTGGATTGCTCATGGCCTTTTCACGCTTTGCAAAAGTCATTTTGATCTGGAAATCCTCATTTATTTGGGGATTTATTACCGTCGTCATTACCAAACTATTTACCATTTCCTTTCTATATTGTGGAATGATACGGTCAATTGTCAAATAAGCCACACTGATGATCGTGATTGATTTCTCAATATCAACATTTGCATCCTCAATAAGCACACTTCCCCTGAGGCCTGCAGACTGCAGAAAAGCAAAGCTGCTGTTATAAATGGAGGTGCTGCTTTCCCCAAGAACTGTTCCTTTGATTTGAAGACTGTCATGTATGATTGAAGGAACAGATTGATTAATTGGTTGGAGTGATCCTAAAAATTGTTCTACTGAACCAAGTAATTGAGAGCTCCCATTCTGTACATGTTTCCAAGTTTCTGTTGGACTGGTGATAATAGTTTCTACAGTAGATCCAAAGTTCTGCCAAAACAAAAAAAAGGTGGGGGGGAGAATAATAATTCTTTTTAATTACCAGGTTGCATTAGAAAATCCTCTTCCTGTCAGTGTATCTCAATCCACTTACCAACTTCCAAAACAAAGATCCTAGTGCTGAAGTCTAAAATTCTTCTCACACTTGAAATATGTTATTAAGTTCAGATATGATAGTATATTATAACAGTGGGGAATTATATAAAGGATTAGTCATTAACCTCCATTAGCATCAGCTAGGCATCTATGAGTAAGGGGCTCCATCAAAATTGGAACCTTGCTCTGAATTTCAGGTTATCATCAAGCTTATCATGAATTTAACATGATCCTCCCCAAATTATCATCATGTCACAGTTATTGTAATTTCAAATGTCCTGCAGTATTTCAAAAAGGAACATTAAATAGAAAGAATTATAAGCACAAAAATCCTATACAGTGCTCTCACTTTGTCATCAGTCAGTCCCAGTCAGGGAGCTTTGACCCACCCAAGAAAATGTGTTTGTGCATGGCCCATTTATGTATCTCTATGCACGTATATGTGTCCATATGTAACCACTAGAAATAGCACTCCAAAAAAGGGCATTGCCAGAAAAAACAATTAAATCAGTTTGGGTTTCAGTAGTGTTGACCGAGACCAACTGAGCAGTTAGGAAATTTTGGAGAAAATACTGAAAAGACATTCAGGAGTCCTGGGTGAGAAAAGTTGGTTTAAAAGGTCATGAGGATTGACTCCAGTGGTGGGTTGCTCACGGTTCTGTCCGGTTCTTGAGAACCGGTAGTAAAATCAATGGGAGGCTCTGCCCACCCGCCCTGACATCATATTTGGTGATCTGCGCATGTGGAGAAACCAGTGGTGGGTTGCTCCTGGTTCGCACCGGTTCGCAAGAACCGGTAGTAAAAATTTGTCGTAGTTCGGAGAACCTGTAATAACATTGGCTGGCCACACCCCCGAACCGGTCCCCAGCCCGGTAGCTGCTCGCTTATTCCACCTCATCAGAGGCTTTTTTTTTTTTACTTTTAAAAGTATTTTTTCTACAACCTCTTTGGCCGAAAAAATGCTTTTAAAAGTTAAAAAAAAGCCTCTGATGATCCCGCGGCTCAGCTGGGATCGGCAGAGGCTTTTCAAAGCATTGTTTTCTGCAACCTCTTTGGCCAAAGAGGTGGTAAAAAAAAATACTTCGAAAGCCTCTGACGATCCCAACCTCTTAAGGTAGAAAAAATGCTTTTAAAAGTAAAAAAAAAAAAAGTTGGCCATGCCCACCCAGTCACATTACCCCCCCCACACCAAGCCACGCCCACAAAATAAGCCATGCCCACAGAACCAGTAGTAAAAAATTTTAGAACCCACGTGTGCGTGTGCTCCCATTGCGAACCGGTAGTAAAGGTAAGTAGAACCCACCCCTGATTGACTCCTTCTGTAGACAGCTTTTCAAGTAGAGCTATTGTGTTTCTTATTCTGTTTTCAATACTGATAATAACTCCCTTCAAGTATAAGCAAGTAAAGTACCCCCAAACAGTTTGCCACTTACTGCCATATTCTCTTCATTTGCCTCTACAGGTATGGCTGATACCAAAGTCAGGGTTTCAAGAACAGCATTTAGGTTTGCAGCAGATTTGTTTATTTCCTCCTGTGTCTGCTTGGTGGTTTCTTTCAGTTTTTTAAGGAATGTGGGCAACTTTTTCTGGGACTCTGGACTGGAGGCCAAAGACTAGAATTAGAATTAAACATGTTAAAGACAAATTAGATGGCACGGCTGGATAATCAGCTAAACTGAAGAGCTTTGGCTACTTGAAAAAAAAGTATTGAATGTTGGGAACTCTGCTTGTGATATGGCAATGAAGGCACATCACTTACGTTTCTTCACAAGTTAACAATGCCCAATTGCCACTGAATGGGACAAAGAGACATTCCACTTTGAAGAAGACACCATAGTAATTTACTGTTTTTCCTTTTTGGGCTAAAGAAAATATAGAATATTTAGCCCTGAATATTCATAAACATGAATATTAACCTGCATATTTAGAAATATGTCTTAATATGTGATATCCTTTGTCTGTTAGCTGGAAAGTATGTCTTAAGGCATCGTTCCTGTTTACCTGCACCTTCTGTTTCTTGTTCTACTGAATAGGAGGAACTGAGGTTATGGGGAATAGAGAACTAGGCATTAACAGTACATAGGAAAGGGACACCATTGTAAGATTGTGGTTGGCAAAAGAGCAACGGTGTAAGATTGAGGTTGGCAAGAAAATAATGTTGCATAATTATGATCGGAAAAAAGGGCAACTGACTCGGTTGCTATGACATTAGGGACAAATCCCGAAAGTCACATGATTTGTGGCTTTAAGGTATAAAAGACAAAGGCAAATAATAGAAAGTTGCCAATCGGCCTCAAGCTGACCCATTTGACTGCTTGTCTGATTGATTGATCCTCATTGCAATGTGATTAATGTAAGTGTTTGATGTTTGCTATGCTTTAAATTCTAATAAACCTCTGAATCCTAAAGTGAGACTTTTTGTGGTGTGCTGTCTGTTCAATTGTTATTACCGGTAAATGAGGCTATGCTCAATAATTAGTTTTTTTCCTCCTGACAATACTGTTCAGATGCTGGCTCAGTGCCTGTGTAAAAACCTGAGAGGGGAGGGGAGAAACTGGCTGCAACTCAATCCCAGAAAGATGGAGTGGTTACATAGTTTTGGCCCCTTAGAGTCAGGACAATTGGTATCTCTGATTCTGGATGGAGTAATACTCCGCCAAATCTGATGTACAATTTTGGGGTCTTCCTGGACTTATGGCTTCTGATAGAAGAGCTGGTGGCAGATGGGGCCAGGGAAACCCTTGCATAAATTCATATCGTCCACCAATTTCACCCATTTCTGGACTGGGAGGATTTGCTCATGGTCATTTCTGCCTTAGTCACCTCCCATTTGTTTATTGCAATGCATTCTGCATGGAGTTGCCCTTGAAGACTATCCGGAACCTGCAATAGATCCAGAATGCAGCAGCATATAGTTTTGGATGCCTGATAGTTCACCTGAATTCACCAGTCCTGTGTGAGCTTCACTGGCTCCCAGATGCTTCTGGGTGCAATTCAAAGTGCTGGTTATCTCTAAAGCCTTACATGACATAGGGCTAAATTATTTGTGGGAGTACCTCATCCTGAAATAAGATATATCTATCTTACTAGGTTATGTAGGAAGGGCATGCTTCAGGTCCTTAAATGTTGTCATCTGATATGGTATGCCTTCTCAATGGTCACCCCAATCCTAAAAGGTTAGTGGCTACAGTCTGAGGGATCCCTATCCTTTTAGCCTTCCTCCAACATTGAGTTAGGATGAGGATTAACCCAGGAGGCTGTTTGGTCTGTCATCTGCAGAGATGGGTGTTTTTGTTTTTAATATCTATTTTCTTGTTTTGAGACATCTAGAAACATTTAATGAGATAGACAGCTACAGTATATAAGTTATGTAAATAAATAAAAATGACATGTTAATTAACCCTTAGAGAGAGTGTGATAATGGAACTCTGCTTTTTAACTTTAATGATTCCACAGAGAATCAGAAGGAAAAAGCTGAGCTCACTGATGAACCAGACTGTCAACCTGAAACAGACAATAGTCTAATCTAGGACAGAATTCCCACATATTCTTCAAGAGAGTGGGGATATTTCTTGACATGTGCAAATATATGTAAATATATTACTGATATATATGTATGTATTCTTGTGTGTGTGTGTCTGTCTGTGTGTAAAGCCAAATTAATGAAATATGTATCTACATCTAATCTTTATTTATAGCTATAGCTACACACACACACACAGCTAGTTTGCTGTGTAGTTTGCTGAAGTACAGGTAGTCCTTGAATTATGACCATTCGTTTAGTGACCATTCAAAGTTACAACATTGTTGAACAAAGGAAACTTAAAATGTTGCAGCATATGTGATATGACACTTTGCGGCCATGTTGTTAGCAATGGCAATTTCAGTCCCATTCAGAAACCGAAGACCACCTGTCTTCGGTTTCTGTCCAGCTGTTCAAAGACTGTGGAATGAGATGGAAAAATGAATCTATGTTCTTGACCATTAATCAAAGCTACTGAGACCTTGTTCTTCCTAGACAACATCAGTAAAAGAAAGAATCAGTCCTCCCTATGAGGCAGAAAACACTTGGTTCTAACAACCAGGTCGAAGAACCAAAGGGAAGCTTGCTCACGCCTCAGCCATTGATCTCAATTCTCAGAGCACTTTGTTTCAACAGACCTCAAATCCCCTGACTTGGCCTGGGTTCACTGTGGAGACTGGAGCATGATTACCTCAGCAGAATTCAAAAGGTCATTGATGGGACCGGCCAGGCAGCTGTTTCTATAAACAGTCCATTTTGTATGTTCACATCTATAAGTGATGTTTCCTCTCACAGAGTTACTTGTCCCATGGAAATTTAAGCAAGGCTTTATGATCTGCGCTTCATTTGCTCCCACACCAATGTCTGAGGAATTGCACACCACATTCTTTGCTGTGGGGAAAAAAAAAGGTTTTAAAAATTACATCTTGCTTTCTGAGTCAGATGTCTACTTACATATTTATAAAGCTAGCTACAGTTCATCAGGAATAAGAAATCTTCCATTGCACATATGAACAAAACATCTGCTTCTTAATACATTACAAGATAACTCCTTTTAACTGAAAAATCCTGTAGTTTATTCCAATGAAAGTGTGTGAAGAGTTGATCATGGATAATTCCCACCCACCGGGGTGAAATGCTCCTGGTTCGGACCGGATCTTCCGATCCAGTAACGATGGCGGCGGGTGGTTCAGAGAACCAGTAGCAAAAAACCCTGCGCCCCCTCCCCCATGCCCAGCTGAGCTGTGTGATCATCAGAGACTGTTTTTTTAACTTTTAAAAGCAATTTTTCTTCTAACCTCTTCAGCCGAAAAAATGCTTTTAAAAGACAAAAAAAAGCCTCTGATGATCGCGCAGCTCAGCTGGGATCGTCAGAGGCTTTTAAAAGCATTTTTTTCTGCAACCTCTTCAGCTGAAGAGGTTGTAGAAAAAATGCTTTTAAAAGTTAAAAAAAAATAGTTGGCCACACCCACCCAGTCACATTACCCTCCCCCCCACACCAAGCCACGCCTACAGAACCGGTAGTAAAAAATTTTACATTTCACCACTGCCACCCACCCCGCAATAAGCTTAGCTTTTAGATGTTAAAGGAGGATGGCTTTTTTAAGGACAGAATTATGTAGGAATTCAAATTTGAAAGGAAAAGGAAAGTATGACTTCGTATTAAAATTCCTCTTTTCCAGTGAGGAAGTACAGAACAAGATATTTTTGGAACAGAAAAAATATCTCCCCCATTTTTCTACAACGTGAAAGACAGTCTTCAGAGAAAAATACAAAACATAAAAGACCCAGCATGAACAAATTATCCGTTATCGTTCTCCAGTTATTTTTCAAGCAAACTTGTTTGTACTAGAGACAAGGCAGATAATCCTATATTATAATAAAATTGACTTGCATGCATTTATGCAATGTCATTCTCTCTTACCTGGTACAAAATGTAAGACCATAGCTGGACTTGTCACATTTTGATTGATTTGATTCATAAACATACAATGCACCTGGAGAGCATGCCCTTTGGAATTGCAGTGTATGTCTGTGAAACTTTGTATGGAATAGTAGCAATTGAGATTATTTTTTCTTCTTCTTTCTGTAAAGGAAGAAATTATTTAATGTGGGGTTAAGGTTTCAACATCCAGAGTAAGAAGCTAGTCTTGCACTCTTAACCTAGATATTAGTCAGGTTTATTAAAATAGATGTATTCATATCTAGCTAAGTGAAGACATTTTGTGTTAAATCTCTGAGAAAACAACGTTTTAACTGTTTATAAAAGGCTTGACAGCTTCAGTCGAGACTCTGAGAGCTTAGGCCATGTTTTCATCCAGTTGCCTTCTATAATGAAGACTCCTGATAATGGAGAATATTTGTAGCTCAGGGTTGAAATGAGAGGTCTTTCGTGCTCTCTGAGCTTGGTTTTTTTCTTGCAGATGTTTCATTACCCAAAGTAGGTAACATCATCAGTGTGAGTAAGGAATGGGAATGCTTACTAGCCCGGATGATGTTATTTAGTTTGGATACAATACATGAGCACACAATAAATACAAACTTAAAGTGAACCACTCCAAACTCGATTGCAGAAAATATGACTTCAGGAACAGAGTGGTCAATGCCTGTACTTCACTATCTGACTCTGTGGTTTCATCACAAAACCCCCAAAATTTTAACCTTAGACTGGCTACTGTTGACCTCACCCCATTCTTAAGAGGTCTGTAAGGGGCGTGCATAAGAGCACCAGTGTGCCTACTGTCCCTGTCCAAATGTTTCCTTTAATTGTATTCATTTTATGTATTCAATTCATGCTTATATATATTATCTAATATGTACTCAAATAAATAAATAAAATAAAATAAAATAAAACAAATAATGAAACATCTGCATGAAAACAGCCAAGCTCAGATAGCACCAAGGAGCCCTTCACATAGACACCTGTACAGATTTTTCCTTCAATACTAACCAACATTAGGAAATTAGGAATGTGGAGATCACTAAGGGAACTGGTGCTGAATCTCAGATTATTCAACCCCTGCTACAAAACTCTGGGACAGTGTTTCTCACCCTTGCTAACTTTTAAGATGTGTGGACATCAAACTCCTGGAATTTCTCGGCCAGCATGAATTAAGGTTCACACATCTGAAAGCTGCAAAGGTTGAGAAACACTGATGTAGAAGCAAACTGTGATTTTCATGGTTGCATTTGACCTTGCCAAACCCCCATTAAGTTTTCAAGAGAAATGGATATCTAGCTATTCATCAGCAACTCTTCTTCCACCCAGCCTATGATTACTTACCTGCTCTAATCGGTAAAGGCATATTGGGATCATAAGAAAAAAAATAAACAATGTAATTTTCCATCCGGCGTGTACAGCATTCCAGACTTCTTGTTGCTGGACAAGAAATGACCGTCTCTATGGGATCTCTTATGATCTCTTGAGGCTGGAGCAAAGGAATAACTTTAACTGTTATATTTCCAAAGCTGCTCAAAAAACTTTGAGAAAAGTTGCATGTATAGATGCCTAGAAAAATAAAACCAGCAGGTTTAACAAATGAAATGCTAAAGAAATTAAAATCAAAAAGTTTAAAGCAGCAGCAACTACAATTCAAGTCTTCTAAAATCAAGGAGTAGAAATGATTGAAAAGGCACTTTAGTGAACACGTTATTTCATTGATAAAATTATTTTTCTCATCAATGGGATGGCTGAGTGAAACAATTCATGTTTTGACTCACCAGTCCAATCCTGGTTTGCCCTAGGTACAGTCAGCACAGACGTGGCACCTGTGAAGCTCTTCGTGGTGGTGTACCACATACTATCTATTTCCTTAATAGTCCTGCCATTCTGAATTTTCCAAATGACTGTGTCATAATTTCTCACATCACTCTGGCATGTTAAAAAGAAAGCATCTCCCTCAGAAACAATGTCCTTTGAACTAGAAAGGGTTATTTTTGCTGGTGAAACACAAATAAAGAGACATTATTTAGTATTTCATTATGAGACCAGCATTACAAAAGAGACTTATTGGAGAATTGTGTGATTTGCCTTCCTAATACAAAGATTAGTTCTCATACATTAAGATATTAGTTCTACCATACAACACATGTTCTAATTTTTTATTGACTATTCTAGATCTCAGACCTAAAATGTTTTGCTTCCATCATTTGCTGTGTTCCTTAGCATGGTTTAATAAAGTATTTCTCCTTGTATTTTTAAAACAGCTGGCACAAAAATATTTGTTTACGTCATCTTGTTAATGGCTGTGGGTGGTTTTTGATGTCTGCAGTCTACAATGTTTCATCATATCCTATGAAGATTGTCCATTAGTTAACAGGCATGCTCTAACAAAGATTCAATAGCAGAAAAATTGGAAATCACCCCACCCTTCATCTCTCTCTCTCAATCTCTTTTTTAAAAAAGCAGGAAAAAAAAACCCCTCCACTCTATAATATCAGAAGGATGAAAAGGATACAACACATATTTACAAAAAATGTGTGGCCAAAAAAAGCAATGTGAAATGCGATGAAAGACTATATGGAGAATTGTATGAGTCAAGCCTATATCAAAAATTTAAGAGCAAAGTTTAAAATGAGCAGTTAAAGTTTGAAGAACTTTTAGAATCTAGTGGAGGAACTGAACAAACTTTCCATGGGTCAAAGTCTGGCACTATTGTGTCTCAAAAAATCTCCTTCTTGCTTTCTCAGGATCCTGATCTCTTGCCAGAAACTTTGTACAGTTTAATTTTGTCCACATTCATTGATAGTCCATCCCTTAAACTGCAGCCTAGCTAGAAGCATTTATGCAAAAGTGCTAGCTTCAATACTGTATTCTAAATCTAGTACTACAGATTTTCTCAAATGATTACTGACTCCATCCACAACAGTCAGAAAACAGGTGCTGTATCCAAAAAGATGCTTACCCACACGAAAATATGTCACTTTGAGTATTTTATTGGCACGAGCACCATAGGTGGTATTTAGCTCACATGTGTAATCAGTGCTGGTGCCAGACTTGTCTACTGGGCACTCAGATTCACTAGCCTTTAGCAAGTAGATGGTACAGTTGTTCATTGAAGTAGTGCTTCCTGCAAAGAAAAGCAATCAATCTGAAAAAGATTGCAGAAAGGCTGATGCTTGAAATAAAGCTATGTAGTATCTCAGTTTCTGCTTCCTATAGCACTTATACATTGTATGCATTGGAATGGAAGAGGAATTTGTATGTTGTTGTGATGGTTAAATTTATATCCCACCTTTCTTACAGAAGCTCAAGGCAGTATACATAGTGCTCACTCCTCCATTTCCCCGCCCCAACAAAAACCTATGAGATGGGTTGAGCTGAGAATTATGTTCCCTTTACTGAACATGCATACACAGGAAAAGATTGAGTGCACGCAAAATAATAATAACCTGACCTAAGTTACACAAAATAATAGTAACAAATTCAGACATCAGAAAACATTGTTGTTTTAGATAGTGGGATGAGCAGCATATAAATATAATAATTAAATAAATCAACTGTGGGCTTATGACTGCAACAGCAAAGGCTGCTTGGTCTTGCCAAGCTGTAGAACAGTAGGCAGGGGATCCTTTTTAGCCTCGCAATTGCAGCTCTGGATCGGGTCCAAGTAGAGACACATCGACATAAGTTCAGAGCCTCCTGTACATGAGGAGCCTCCTTCCTCCAAAACAAAGTTAGTATGTGTGGCATTCTGAACAGATAATGTCCATGATCATTGTTAACTTTATAAGCATTTCAAGTTTTAAATTAATAATAATTAAAGTTCAAGAAAGTTCAGAATACATCCAGAGAAGAAGGAAAGAAGGGGAAGAAAGAGTGGTGTCTATCTAAATGCTTTTCATATAATGCTTCCCTCCCTCCCTCCCTCCCTTCCTTCCTTTGGAGTCAGACTCTAGGAGTCAACAATGCCTTGAAGAATGTGTGTAACGCATTATTATACCTTTTACTTTCCATATTTTAACAAAGAAATATGTGAACATTTTAACATGTCAATATTGCATGTATTTACAATTTATTCATATACTTGCATTGTGACACATAAATATGTCCTTGGCTGGGGAAAAGCTACTCAAAATATATATTTTCCCCACATGGCATATAAGAAATTGGAGGAAACACTGGCTGAGAAAGAATGGTTGGATCAAAGCAACCTAGAGAGCTTCAATGCCTGAGGAGGAAGCAGAAAGTTTCCCTGCTTCTCATCGTTAACTATTGCCCCACACTGGTTCTCTGATCAATGCATTGGTTTAGATGCATTCAGGAAGGCCTAGAAATAAAGGAAGTGGAGCTCTGGAAACAGGATTATGATTGAACTACTCCAGACATACAGATAATAGAAGTTTGTGTTTGACTGCAATTGACTTTGGGTGTGCCAGTAATATAGAATTTTTTTCCATGCTTTCCCAACAATCGCAAACTTATAAATTTACTGATTGTTGGAATTTATCTCCATTACAAAGAGTCTTGTGGCAGTCTACAACACCCATCAGTCCAGAGTTTAAACAGTGGTAAAAATAAATCGACAGCCAAGTAAGTCCTAGTGTGTGCTACTTTATAATTGATGATTCAAACCTTAGGGGTTCAATTTTAACAGCCTGCAGAAGGACAACAGTATAGGGACAAATTGAAACTCTGGTACAGCCAATTCCACAGACCAGGTGCATCAACTGAACACAGTCCCTGCCAGTGTCCAGTCTTCTCATTTTCTTCTACAACATTTAGGTTTCCCTTTTTCAGGGAGTTATTTGAGCTATTATTTCCTTGAGTGTGTTGTGTGGGGGATGTCATAAGGAGGTAGTACAGGGCATATATACTCTTCTTCTTCTTCCCCACTTCATAGCCATAACTACTTTACGGTTAACCAGTTGCTCCTAGATGACCAATCCACTGAACATACATATTGGAATTTGTACCAAAAGGTGTGTGAATCTCTATGCAATGTATCTCCACTACCATTCAGGTCTTTTTTATTTCAGAATAGGAATCAGAATAGAGCTGGAGGGACCTTGGAGGTCTTCTAGTCCAGCCACCTGCTCAAGCAGGAGATCCTATACCAGGGGTGTCAAACTCGATTTGTGTTTGACCTTGGGGGGTTGGCATGGGCGTGGCCAGGGTGGGTATGGCCAGCTCGACATCTTTTGTGTCAGGGATCTCTGTGGTGACCCAAGCATTCTGCAAGCGAAAATGGGCTCCTGAGCTCTGTTTTCGGCTGTGACAGCCTCCTGCAACCCTCTGCCAGTGAAAATGAAACTCTGTTTTTGCTGGCAGAGGCACTGTGGGGAGGTCTTTTGCTGTTTCCAGGGTGGCCCTGTGGGCCAGATCTAAGCACACTGCAGGCCGGATCTGGCCCTGGGCCTTGAGTTTGACACCCGTGTCCTATACCATTCAGATAAGTGACTATCCAGTCTCTTCTTAAAATCCTCCAGTGATGAAGCACCCACAATGTCTGAAGGCAAGTTGTTCCATTGGTTAATTGTCCTCACTGTTAGGAAGTTTCTCCTCAATTCCAGGTTGCTCCTCTCCTTGATTAGTTACCATCCACTGTTTCTTGTCCTGCCCTCTGGTGCTTTGGAGAATAAATTGACCCCCCCTCTTCCTTGTGGCAGCCTATCAATTTTTCAATCTCAATTTTTCTGATAAGGAATGCTACATTTCCCATCAACAGATCAACTACTTTCATTCTCCCCTTTGCAGGTAAATCTGGAATTCTAGGTTTTGTGGAGGAGAAGAGAAGAGAAGAGAATAGGAAAGCACCTAGTTTTCTGCCTCACATTTCCAACTGAGATCAAGAGATTGGAGCTCTCCATGACCAAAGATTATTATCTTTTTGGTCTAGGAAGGGAGCAAACAGCGAATTTGCTTAACACATAGGCTGGTGCAAATTAGGCAATGGTAGAGCAAGAGAAAGTTACACAATTTCAGTTCAGGTCTTGACTTTGCTTTGATGGAAGAATGTATGAAAGTCAGATTCTGGGCCCATGTTTGTGTCCAGTTTATTGTGACCCACAAAACAACCCAAATATTGAGAGACAGCTATACTTTCTATATAAAGAGTGCTGGAAAGAGAAAAATGATCAGCTATAATCGGCACTTAGTATAGATGATATTGCTACATACCTGAAATATTTATTGCTCCATTGGGTCTCCAATAAGGAGAGAAAAGTTGTATGTCTCTATCTGTGCAGCAGCTCAGTTCTCTTATGTCTGTACCATCACAGACAATAGAAACATTTTCTGATGGCACAAGTTTAATCTGAGAGACCACTACATTAACTTCAGCTCTGTATATTGAGGACAATTTCGTTGAGTCATCTTTAAAATTGCAACCAAAATTATCTGCAAAAAAGACAAATATGTTATGGGCAAACAGTTTCCTAAAATAACACACTTGTTAGGCACAAAAGCCACTTTTGAAATATAACAATCTTATCACAGTTCTCTAATAAAATAAATGTATGTTGCAGTTCTAATACATGAAGATATATTAGAGAAGTAATCAGTCCCAGACTGAGCATGAGCCAGAAGGGTGAGTTTGAAAAGTATAATGCAGTATTATTTTGCTTTCATAGAATAACCAGTTCAGCTAACATCATAACAACCAGCAGACCTCTAGTCGTGCAACAGGAATTTGTTTTCCATCCTAAATCTGCTCTTGAGAATTTCCCAAAATAGTAACGAATTTAGTGGAAATGGCGAAAATCTCAGCGTACTTGAAGGACTATACACAAGAAAGATACGTATCGGAATGGAGAAGATGGATTGACTATATTCAAAATAAGTGTCAGACAAGAAAATATCAAATAGCTTATGAATGAATGTTACGTTTTAGAAGTATTATGTTATCTATAGTGGAGTTAAGGTTTCAGGGGGGGATTTTGTAGTCTAAGGATAGATAGGTTAATTTGGCTTATGATTGTTAATTGAAATACCCTGTATTTTGCTCTGGGAAGTCTGGGGGGGGAAGGTGGGATGCGGGGAAGGGGTGTGGGGGTGGTGTGGGAGAGGGAAAAAGGGTGGGGGGAATATTGGGGGGGGGGAAATCTTTTTTTTTTTTTGTAAAACTTTTCAATTAAAAAAAAAGAATTTCCCAAAATAATATAGGCTGGCAGGATAATTTTTGTTAATTTTGGTAAAAAGTTATTCAATAAAAATTATGTAACAGTGACAAAGCATAGCTTGTCTTCATCATTTCAGGCACCACATCTTAAGAATGAGATAGGAAAATTAGCATTGGTTCAAAGAAGGCCACCAAATGATCAATCAAATAAGTGCTGTGAGGAAAACTAGTCAGAAACAGGATCCCTAGGCAACTGTAGTGGGCAGACAAGTGTCAGAGCACACAAAGCCTATGACTTACATATTTGTATTCACCACTGAGAAACAAACATGTAAGGGCAAATTTCACATGTCTTCATTATGTGCCTGCTGTCATTATGTACACTGATGTGGTGCTTACGACTGAGTCTATTGACACTGGACAGGAGAAGGTTGAGAGAGAATGTGTCAGCTCTTTACAGGTCATCTGAAGAACTGTTCCATAAATCAAACCAATAATTCTGAAGAGCAGGGCTAGATCTAAATTAAGAAGCACCTTTTAACAATAAGTGTAGGTGGAGCCAATTAGCCATTGGGGTGGTAGGCTTTCCCTCACTGGAAACCCAAATAATGATTCCCCAGCTATTTGTTGGAATGGTCTAAATTCTAAATCTCCTGCTCTGAGAAGGGAGTTATCCATGATGCCCTGTAATACCTTTCTTTCTGGTCTTTGCTGGTTCCATAAACAAAAGGACTGATGTTAAAGTGGCCTAGAGGTGGAGCTCTTGCCTCACAATCAGGAGGTTGTGAGTTTGATCCTAGGTAGAGGCAGATGTAGGGTCTCCTGCTTGGGCAGGGGGTTGAACTCGATGACCTGCAAGGTCCCTTCCAACTCTGTTAATCTGTTAATCCCAGCAAAACCTCCACAGTCTCCCACCACAACTTGAAGACATTGGTTGGAATGACTGACCAAGACCTTTGATATACTGGAGAGGACATGCTGATACTATTGTAGCTATCAGCTCATCCATACATGTTGCTTGCCCTGGCATAAGGATAACCCATTCACTGTTTTTTTGAGGACAGAAACTCATAAAATAATCTTCAACCACACCCCAGACCATTTCCAAGGCCATCTCCAACCATCTTTCCTTGCTTTGCCTCCAGACTGCTGTTTTCTGACTTTTGCCAGCACAACACATTCAATGCCATGTGTCTGCCATACAATCAACATCTCAGCAGCCTTCAAAGTTTGCAGAAGGGCAAAATATATTTGGGAAAGGAAAAGGCATGGAACCTGACTAATGATTGGTAGGAAAAATGGAGATCCTGATGGAAATGGAAATGACTAGAGGAGGATAGGAATGCCTAAAATAGTGAGCAGAACACACACTGCACTGAATTCCTGCTTGTTGATTTCAATTCAGCACACAGCTTGGGCTGATATTCTGACTCGAGACTAGCTGAAGCTCTGAGCACAGGAGACCTGCAGCTAATCTCACCACTGATGGAGGAAAATTTGCTGAAGCAGGAAGAAAGGTTATTATTGGGAACACATCAGAGCAGGTTCCATGGTGTTGCCAGCATTGATCCAATCTTTTAGTATAGTCTGGCTACAGTTGGTAGACCGGCAGTATTCAAGTGGCAGTAACATTTTATGTCATACTTCAGTAACTTTGCCTAGAGACAGTGATAGCATGTTGTTTTCCCAGCATAATAGAATAAGTGTGTTTGGTTATACTTGCCCAAATTTTAGATCTATGAGGAATATTATTTTCAAACAATCCCAGTTTAAAAAGGGATGTTGTTGGCTCCAACAATGGACAGCAAGGAACATAAATTTGTATCTTCTGTCTGATCCTGCCTTTGTACTGCACTATTTATAAGAAGAAAATATCTGTAGCTTGGGGTGAACTGTGGACTTCTTGGTGCTCTCTGAACTTGATTATTTGCTTGCAGACATTTTGTTCCCTAACTAGGAAATATCACCAGTGCTAGGAAGTGTGGGGCTTGTTCCCTGTTTATACAGTTTACAATGGCTTAACCTGCTAATGTTGGCAGGGGTGTTTATAAGAATTGTTTCTGATCCTTTGATTGCTGATTATCAGGCAACTCAAACAACGGCTCCAGCACTCTTCTATTTAGAATTCAGAATTACCTGCTTCGTTCAGCTTGATGTTGGTTATTGTCAGGGTTGCTATCTTGCTTCCCTCTTTAACCTCTTCTGTCAAGGTAAGTCTGTCAGGCATGATGACATTATAACTCCAGGACACCTTTCTTGAAATGTATTCTGTCATGCAGGTTATTTTTACTGTATCTCCCTCGAAAATGTGTTCAGGAGAAACAGAGATGTTTACATTACCTAGCATAGCATAAAGAGAAATCTTCAAAACTAGTGGAAAACGAAAGGTTTATTATCATCATATATAATTTAATGAAATGTATAATTTAATAATTGTACTCTCCTGGACCCCAAAGTATCTTTTGGGGAGTGAAAATGAAACTCTATGTGGTCCTGTAATTCAATATATAGTTAATCTTTCATTCTAAATATCCAGCTAGCCACATATACATATACATCTATACACATATCACACACAGAGACACACTGTTTCAGCATGAAAAAATAATAATTTTCCAAAATATGAATTCTAAAATTGATATTCATATGTAAAGTAACATATAATATAGAGTATTGCTTGTATAATGATCAGCTACTTCATAGTATTATTTTGTACTTTTCTGAACATGTTTTGGAAATCTACTGAAACTACCTAGCAAAATTGCCTTAAACATTGATGTCTTCAGTTGAATGGAGCTCTGGTTCAGGAGGTGAGATAATTTTGCATGTGGGATTTTCCAAGGTGATTAACAATAATTTAGCTTAATGAATACAAACATCATTTTGAAACAAAGCGTTGCCAATCAATGACCACCTGTTCACAAATCTGTGGTCCAGACTGAATCTCCAAGTTTGATTCTTCACTACCATAGCTTGGCCTGTGGTTGTAAAATGATATTAAAACTCTAAATATATTTTCTCACCAACAAGGGCAGTAACTGTATTCACCAAAACAGAAATACACATTTTAATAAAAGACATTAAAAAACATTACCAAAGATTTCTATTGCAAATGTGGAAGATGCTAAGTGGTAGGGGTAATGTAAAAAAGCAGCTATCTTGGGATGTGCATTTTCAAGCGGGATCTGCTTTGCTGAGGTTATTTCATAGTCAACCATGATGCTTCCAGGCCTATGTAAAAAGAATATTGTCCAGTAAGTTGAAGCTCATTATGTAATAAATGATACACAATACCGTTCTCCTGCCAACCTAGTAGTTTGAAAGCATGCAAATGCGAGTAGATAAATAGGTACCACTTCAGTGAGAAGGTAATAGCATTCTGTGCACCTTAAGCATATAGTCATGTCGACCACATGATCACAGAAGCATCTTCAGATAATGCTGGTTCCCTCGGCTAAGAATCAGAGATGAGCACTGCCTCCCTAGGGTTGGACATGACTGGACAGGGGAAACCTTTACCTTTACCTTTTTAAATGGCTTTTAAAGCTATATTTTCATGGTAGCTGGAGGAAAAGAAAACCAGATGTGGATTGCCTCATCATTCTCTTCTACGATTCTGCCTTATCTACTCAGAAAGCAGTATAGTCCAATGTGATAGTTTATGGCTAACAGGAGAAAGGGATATTCCACAGTGAACTCGTGCTTCTGCAGTAGATTTTCCATCTTCCTGGGTCTCCAGAATCTATTTCAGATGGCCCACCAATCTTCCTGACAATTGTTTGTTTGTTTGCTTGTTTCTTCTAGTAAATGCTGTCCTTCAATCTCTCCCCACCAAAAAACCACTAGTGAGGGTAACCCGAAGTATCTTAACTGCTATAATTTTATAATGGACTGTAAAGATGAATTAAAATATCCACTGCTTTGTTTTAAGTGCTTACATTGTGTTTGTATGTTTATCTCTGCATTTCAATTATGAAGAGAGATATAATATCCTTATCAAACTCAACTACTGTACCTATATTATAGAGTCTATGTGTCTATATGCTATTTCTTAATTATACAATCAGAACGATGAAAATTTCAAACTGGAAGAAAGGTTTTTTTTCCTGATTGGAAACTCCAGAATATAATGGAAATGCCCTTAGAGATCTCTTGCTAATTGGAGATTTGGCATTAGGATTGAGGAAAACAAATTGTATAGGAGCCAAAAAGTAATCCTTGATGGGTGATCATGATGGGAACAAGCTCTTCAACTTAGAATAGGTATTACAACATAGACAACAAAAATATAGCTCTAGAATGGATTTGAGGATTTTTATCATGGACAATATAATTTATTTTGCTTTCTTCAAATATCTATGCAGTTCTTATGATTATTCGAGTGAGTTTTGACTCTCCAGGTGACTATATGCAGTTTACTTGGAAACATTTTTTAAAAAAGTGGTTGGTTAGTACCTTGTTCATGGATGTTTTTCAACTTTCTAATTCAGGGTGATACTGTATTTAGCCCAAAGTCACCCACTTGGTTTCCATGCAATTGTTTGCATGTTGTTTGCATATTGTTTCCAATACAATACCTTTAACTATGACAAACTTGTCTTAGACAAAATTATCTCCCAGGGGGAGAGCCTTCTCTGTGGGGGCACCTACCATCTGGAATGAGCTCCCCCCGGAGATACGGAGAATCCTGGATCTGCACACCTTCCTCCGTGCTCTCAAGACCTTTTTATTCCATCAGGCTGGCCTGGCCTAAGTTTCCCTTTTTTCCTTTTAAAATGTAAATTTTAATCTGTTCTTAATTATTAGGGTGTATTAAATCTGTCTTGGGCCAAATTGTTTAATTCTGTTTTATTTTAAATTTTGTATTTATGTGTTTTATCTTGTGGCTGTTCACCGCCCTGAGTCCTTCGGGAGAAGGACGGTATAGAAATCAAATAAAAAATAAAATAAAAAAATAAAAAATCTGTAGGTTATATTTATAGAGGTTGTATTATCTATAGAATGGGGATGGGTGTTTGCTGATTTTACTGCAGAAAAGCTTTTCTCTGCATTATAAGTTTGCCCTACTTGAAGCTAATTTTCATTTTAGGCTTAGCATTTATCAGTTGGATCATTATGTGAAGTCGAAACAGATCATTTTTTTCCTATAAACTTTTCAAGTGAAACAAAAAGGTTTTCATACCTGAATCCTGTAACTGTTGCATTTATGAAACCCGGTAAAGTTGAATAGCCTTCAATAAACTGAAAGAAAGCAATACATTTTGCAGGGTATTTATTATTAATTAAGACCATATTATTTCACTTACTATTACAGACATCCTACATACTTTCATGAAACATCAAACAAATATTATAATTTTCACAGTCCTGGTCTCATGGACTAAGGATTCTTTGCCGAATCTAATATAGAAATAATCTACTAAAAGTGGATGAAGAGATATGTTGGATTACAATACCCATAACACCCAATCAGCATGCTTATTAGTTAAGAACACTGTTATCTAAAACAGGGCTTCCCAACTGTATGGAACCAGGCTGTGGAAGTGGTGGGTGAGCACGAAGCTTCATTTGTGAAAGCAACGAACATGTGCCTGCAAAACCATCTGCAAGAAAACAACCAATCTCAAACAGCATCAAGGAACCCTCATTTCAACTCAGAATTATAAATATTTTCCTTTATAAAATTAAAGGCTGTATATTGCATATGGAATGCTTCTTCTACTCTTTCAGTATGCTATTGCCAGATAATCCCTAGTTCAGTGGTGAAATCTGAACCGGTTTGCCACCAGTTCGCTGGCCACATATGTGTGGTGCATGCCAAACGCGCACTGCAAGTGCATGCACAGTGCACACCAAATGCATGTTGCACACACGTGCATGCGCAGTATGCACCAATATATCACCCGAACTAGGGCAAACCGGTAACATTTCACCACTCCCCTAGTTGAATATATCTATGTATTATCTTCCATATTAGGAACTTGGGATCCACATATATCTGCAAGCATTTATTACTTTCTGTTATATAGGTGTTTCAAATAAAAATATGTATCTGTTTTTGTAAGTTTGATACTATCAATCCCATAAAAATACAGCACCCTTCATAGATCACTTAAAGTATCAGCTCCATTCCCAACTACACAAAAAAAGCAACTGGACTTACTTAATTTTTATCCTTGAAAACATTTCACTTCTCATTCAAGATGCTTCTTGGATGAGAAGCAAAACATTTTCAAGGAAAAAAAACCTGAGAAAGTCCAGTTGCCTTTTGAAAAGCAGCTTTGGGACAACCATGATTCCCCATAGACAACATTTTCACAATTTCAGTGTAGTTCTATTATACACTTATAATAATAAAAACCCAACAACCAACAGTGTTGTGGGAGAAAGCCAATGTTTGTTGCTCCAGGAGCTGTGGCAGTTCAGGGGATAACAATTTTTAATCCTCCTATTGGTCATCTGGAAAGAGAACATGTTGGCTTATTGCCTGCTCTGAGCCACCAGAAATGAAGATAATCTAAGGTCAGTTTCAAATTCTTTTGTAACAGGTTGTAAATGGACATGGAGTGAAAACTGTGCAATATGAAAGGCCTACGGAGAGCTTATTTGGGTGGCTTCAGTTAATAGTTTAGCTGAGGCACTAAAAAGACTACAAAATGGGATTTGCATTTGTTTAAATCACCTAAAATATCTAGACACCTTCAAAAGAAATCCTCTTCAGCTAAACAATAAGAGTTTTAAAATATCTTGGCCACGTTTTAGCTGAAGAACCAGCTCAGACTTACTGCCTCCTCAAGATCATGTTTGTATTGTCTGAACAACACAGAGGACGAATTCCATAGAGCATTCTTAAAGGGTATATCAAGTCGGACAGACATTTTTGTTATGAGCACTGAAGGAATATCTGTGGTAAAAAAAGGAGAGAAATAATCTTATTAGCTGAAATAAAAATTTGAAAATAAAGCATCATTTAATCATAAAATTCAGGCTTGGCTAAATGCTTTAGTCCATTCATTTAAAATTCATATTAATTTAGTTATGTATTCTTTTACTGGAGCTTGCATGTGGAGAAGAGAAAATGGGAATAATAATCTGAAATCTGGCAGTGTGAGCAAATGGAACAACATTTACAATAGAGGGATTAAAATCCTGGGACCGGAGTAGGAGCAGTAATATAACAAAAGTTGAAAACAAGAAATTTCATGGAAAATAACTAAAAAAGAGCCAGGTGGCGCAGCAGACTAACAGCCTGTTATTAACATTTAGCTGCCTGCAATTACTGCAAGTTCGAATCTTCCCAGGCTCAAGGTTGACTCAGCCTTCCATCCTTTCTAAGGTAAGTAAATTGAGGACCCAGTTTGTGGGGGCAATAAGCTGAGTTTGTATACATATACAAAAGTATGAAGGCTATTGCTTAACACATTGTAAGCCGCCCTGAGTCTCCAGAGAAGGGCGGCATATAAATCAAATAAAAAAAAATAAAAAAAATATGGAGGATGGGAACAGAGCACAAACAATATGAAATGATCAAGAAGGGGTTCTTTTGTGGCTTCCGGTTTGGTTTCCCCCGCCACCAGATGGTCTTTCGGGACCGCCAGCCTTGCCGCCCGTAAAGAGCCGTCTCTACAGCTGAGAGACGGCTCGAAAAACTCTGTCTCCTTGAGGAGACGTGAGATAGAGCCAGCGAGGACAGGTAGAGCCCTCTGCAAACTCCCCAGAGTTTTTTTTTTACTCTTGCGGAGGAAGCAGAATGTGGCTCCCTATTCAGCTCACCGCTGCTCCAGGCATCGGGGGAACTCTGCTTCTTGCAGAGCCAGGCGATGGGACCAATCCAATCAACGAAATCTAACAGACTATCTGAACAAACAGGATGAAATCCGGATTTGGGACCTTAAATTGCAAGTATTTCTAACAATCCTATGAGTGATTTTAAAAGTGAACAAAGAAAGTTTAAAATGGCGACTGGCTGAGGCTTGAGAAGAAGAAAGATGAAAGCGAAAGTCCTTCTGTTTGAATAGTTTAATACATTACAAAGTATGGGAAATAATAGTGCTGTCTAGAATCAAAGAGAAAATTTTCTATTTCATGTTTCTTCCTTCTTAGAGACTTGATATTGATATTTTGGAGAAAGGCCTTTTTTTTAAAAAAAGAGTTTGTTTGTGTGGCAGGATGGCGTTAAAACTGACAAAGGCAGACAACCAAGCTGCGGGGGTGGGGTCCCCCATTTACAAATCACATGAACAAGCTTTGAGCTTGCAGATTCAGAAGAATGGCTTTAAAGACCTAAAGGAATTTGTTTTGGAGGAGATGGCAAGACATGATGAGATTGTGAACCAGAATCTTGAAAAATTCAGGCAGGAAATTAAAGAGTTGGTACAACAAAAGTATGATAATCTGAAACAACAAATTGTAACAGCTTTGAAAAGTTTTTCAGAAATAGTTATAAAGATGGATAAAGATACCAACTTAGAATTAGAGTCTAAAATGAAGGAAGTTGATTATAAGATTTATAATCTGGACAATAAAATACAAAGAATTGAAAATGATCTGGATGGGGAGGAACAGGCTCAAGCTCAACCCTTCCAAGACTGAGTGGCTGTGGCTCCCAGCATCCCGATATAGTCAGTTGACTCCATCACTGACTATTGGGGGCGAGTCTTTGGCCCCCACTGAAAGGGCTCGCAATCTGGGAGTCCTCCTGGATAGGCAGCTGTCTTTGGAGGAACATCTGACGGCTGTTACCAGGGGGACCTTTTATCAGGTTTGCCTGATTCGCCAGTTGCGGCCCTTTCTCAATTGGGATTCCTTGTGCACGGTCACTCACGCCCTCGTCACCTCTCGCCTTGACTACTGCAATGCTCTCTACATGGGGCTCCCCTTGAGGAGCACCCGGAGGCTCCAGCTGGTCCAGAATGCAGCAGCGCGGGTAGTGATGGGAGCAACATGGCGCTCCCATGTAACACCGCTCCTGCGCGAGCTGCACTGGCTCCCGGTGGTCTTCCGGGTGCGCGTCAAGGTGTTGGTTATCACCTTTAAAGCGCTCCATGGCATAGGGCCTAGCTATCTGCGAGACCGCCTGCTGCTACCGACGACCTCCCATTGACCCGTGCGCTCCCACAGAGAGGGCCTCCTCAGGGTGCCATCAGCCAAACAATGTAGGCTGGTGACCCCCAGAGGGAGGGCCTTCTCGGTGGGGGTTCCCACCCTCTGGAATCAGTTGCCCCCGGAGATAAGGAGAATCCATGACCTCAATGCCTTCCGTCATTCCCTTAAAACCCATCTTTTCCAGCAAGCCGGGTTGGCTTAAGAAGAAATTTTTAAATTCTTTTAATTAGTCTGTGATTTCTTAACTTTCGGGCCAAAATTTATATATATTTTAAATATTTTTTAATATTTGTATTCTATATTTTTATCTTGGCTATACACCACCCTGAGTCCTCAGGGAGAAGGGCGGTATATAAATTGGAAATTAAATTAAATTAAATTAAATTAAAATATTCAAGAAAATAGCTCAGAAGTAAAGCCTAAAATAAAGGAAGCTGACCACAAGACTTACAATGTAGATAATATAAAACAAAGGACTGAAAAAGAAGTCACAATGATGCAATATAGGTCCATGGAATTTGCAGTCAGAATGAGGGGAATACAGGAAAATAACAGAGATGATTTGAGAAAGATGTCTGCTGAAGTTCTGGCTGTGATTTTAAAGGTTAGTCCTGAAGAGGTATCCTGTAAGATTGATAAGGCCTACAGAGTAAATTCTTGGGTTGCAAAGCAAAGACAGTTGCCCAGAGATGTGGTGATTTACTTTACTGATAAAGGAATAAGAAATGATATTGTGCAAAAGTCTTTTAACTCCACTCTAGAAATGAATGGAAGGAAGATTTGGATATATAAAGAGCTGCGGTCCAAGATGTTAAAAGATAGAAAGGACTTTGGATTTTTGGTGACTGAGCTAAAGAAACAAAACATCCCATTTAGGTGGGATGCTCCAGTTGGCATAATATTGAGATACCAAGGAGAAAGATATCAACTAAATACTGTTGAAAAAGCGGAAGAATTTTACTACAAGGTTTTTAAAATGGATCCAACATCTCCACGTATGCCATCAGTGTTAGGAACACAGGAGGGGAATAAAGAAAAGCAAAATGAACAAGAGATTGAAATTCAGGCTAAGCAGATGGAAATGGAGGTAATGGAAAAACAACAAGTTACAGAGCCCTTTTGGATGAGCCGCTTTTGGATTCTCCTTCAGAAGTTATAGCTGGATTACCTATAAATATAAGAGAGGCGGCTTTGGATTTTAATGTGATGTCTTATCAAGCTACAGACCAGCATGGAACTCAATCAGCTGATATACAAGTCCTAGAAAGGCAACTAGGATGGAGATCTAAACCACAAAAAGTTAAGAAAAGAAGAAGCAGGTCCTATAAAACTAAAATTTTTTAAACTAAACAACAGTTTAATGCCAGTTACTTAAGAGACGATTAAATATAATAAGCGGGATTTATAGATGGCTGATACATGAAAATATAGCTGAGGCAAATTATTGATTTATACTATTTTGAGAAGAATAACAGATCTCTGCAGTGCTGGTGCTTTTGGGATGTGGAAGATGGCCTCTGATTGAGTGGATTGGAACTTTCTATTTTGGACTCTTTGAAAAATGGATTACGTATATGCTGAGGTATAAGGCAAGAGAACTATGGGATTGGGGCATGCAGAAGATCTGGTTGTTACCCCAATGTGGTGGTTGGAATTAATTATCTAGACAAAAGACACTACAGAAGATACTACATGGAATATAAATATAAAGTCACTCGGGTGGTTTTTTTATATACGAAAATACTTATTATTGATGGGGGCAGATGATAATGGAAGATACTGAATATACTATTGGAAGCTGAACCTGATGTTACCCTAACATGGGCGATGGAATTAATAATCCAGTCGAAAGACATTACAGAAGATACTATATGGATTACAAATTTAAAGTCATTTGAGTATTTTATTTATATATGGAAATATTTTTTAGTTGTGTGGTGTGGGCAGAAGAATAAAGATATTAAAAATAATATGCATGGTAGACCTGTAGGAAAATGGGTGGAGATAGGTTAGGTTACTGATTGTTTAGTTTAGGAAAAGGGATGTTACGTTTAGATATAAATATACGTAAAAGATTTGAATTAAGAGATATATGTATGGGGGTGGACGAAATGGGTAGATTATGAGCTGAATAAATGCCAAATTAGGATTTATTATATAGTTTTATAGCTGAAGGTTGCTTTGAAATGTATAGTATAAGGGGGATATAATAACATTGTTAGAAAGAAATGGTTAGCATGTGGGGGTGGTGTTAAAAGGATGGTAAAATATTATATAATTTGATATCAACTTGGATTTTATTTTTGGAGAAGCCATGGGGGGAGGGGAGGGGGAGGGGGGTTAGGGAGGAGGAGGGGAAAAAAGGGGGGAAAATCTGTATTTGAAAAACTTTTTCAATAAAAAAAAAAGAAGCGGCTCTTTTGTGAAAAGATAACTTTTATGTAGTGCCAATTATGTATACTAGTATGCAAGAGAGACCAAGCTAAGGTCGCCATTCTTGGGGATCAGTAAACATATTTAGAATGTTGATCGAATGTCATAGGCACTTTCCCACAATGGTTGTGTTGGTGGATACAGCTATTCATAAATGACCCATTTACCAGAAGGTTGCAGCCCACCCATCCTCTTATTTTCTAAGAATACCTCCAGTTTCTGTGGAATCCTCTTCAGTTAAACAATAAGAGTTTTAAAATATCTTGTTAGATATTTCTGTGTTGGGAGCATGAGAAATGCAGGTAATGCTTGAGATCCATGCTTTGATTTGCTACATGCTAGCTTTCCATTCAATTTTCAAAATCAAAATATTCTAAACCAATACAATTAGATGTAGCAGAGAACTCAGCAAGCACCAAACAGTGCATGGTCACTCCACATTGGGGATTTAGGCTAAGTAGAATAAAAATATAATGAATGCAGTTGCAAAATGCAGGTGTCTTTTCAAATTTTGCAAACCATAGGATGAAGTTAAAGATCTGAATCAGATTTCTGATCTGAAATTCCAGTATTTTGTTTGATTGCATAGATTATAGAAGCCAAACATTATTTAGATGACATATGGCAGATTCCAGAAAGTGAAGAATTGGCATATAGCTATAGTGTAAAATATAGGCGGAAAAGGCTGTGAGCTGCTATCCTAGAGCATGTAAAACTCAATCAGAACTTTCTGATTTGAAAGTAATTTAAGATTCCATTTTGGCAGATTACCATGAAAAGTTATTTTTTCATGAATGAATTGCTGTTGCCCATAAACCACCATTCATCATCATTTGCCACCTTCTCTTACCTTCTGACTGAAGTTGACAAAAGGTCCCTTGAGGGAGAAGCTGCGCGATACAGTTGCAGTTCTCTCCCCCTGCAGTTGTAGTATTATGGCAGACAGGATATGCTTTACAGATCTTGGCAGACCATCCATAATTAGGCTCACAGAAACAATGAGAATGATTAGTGCCAACTGAGTTGCACACTAATGTGAGAAAAGGGAAAACAAAAACAAAAAAAGACTTAAATCATTGTATCTTACTGATGTTATTTATCTCACTGATTATGGTTACTCTGTATGCATTATTCAAACCTTATACAAACTTGGAGGGTTGAATATCCAAGATCCTAACCCAGTGTTTCTCAACTTTGGCCACTTGAAGATGTATGGACTTCAGCTCCCAGAATTCCCCAACAAGCCAGGCTTTAAAAATCACTTTAAGCAATTTTTTTTTAGTATTGGCTTTTCAAAAGTGTTTTAGGCTATAAACCGTAAATACACTTTGAATATTGGTTAAGTATAAATGAATAATATATATGAAAACACATCTTTAGCATCACAGGTTGATTCATGCAATAATCAAAAATATTGGAAAAGTCATAAAATAATCAGATCTGTAGTAGCAAAGATAATGTGTTGGGTCTCTTATTGAGTCTCAATTTCTCTAGCAAATATTAAGTGTGGTTAATCTGTTCATGTATGAATAGATTAATAAGTTAAATCATTACATTGGATATTATTGATTTCAGGGTGTGACATTCAAACCCTACGGACTATTTTGCAGAACATCAAATGTCAAGAGGAATTTAAACCTTCATACAGACAAGGGCTTCCAGGTGTCTCATTTTTCAGGTATAAAACAATTCTTACCAAAGCAGTCTAAATAGGAGGAGGAAGGTATGTTGGATATGTTTGCTGCTTTGAGTTAATTGTAAAAATAATAAAGGAGGGATACAAATAAATAAATCGTTATTTACGTTACGCACAGTCACTCATGCCCTCGTCACCTCTCGTCTGGACTATTGTAACGCTCTCTACATGGGACTCCCCTTGAGGTGCACCCGGAGGCTCCAACTGGCGCAGAGTGCGGCCGCGTGGGTGGTTATGGGAGCGGCGTGGAGCTCCCATGTAACACCTCTCCTGCGCGAGCTGCACTGGCTCCCGGTGGTCTTCCGGGTGCGCTTCAAGGTTCTGGTTACCACCTTTAAAGCGCTCCATGGCTTAGGACCTGGTTACTTACGGGACCGCCTACTACCATCAATAGCCTCCCACCGACCAGTATGCTCCCACAGAGAGGGGCTCCTCCAGGTGCTGTCGGCCAAACAATGTCGGCTGTCGGCCCCTAGGTGGATAGCCTTCTCTGTGGAGGCACCGACGATCTGGAACGAGCTCCCCCCAGAGATACGGAGGATTCCGGATCTGCGCACCTTCCGCCATGAGCTGAAGACTCTGTTATTTCATCAAGCTGGCCTCGCCTAAATCTTCTCCCTTTTAAGTGCAAATTTTAAATTTTAATGTATTTTAAAATATGGGTATTTTAAATTATGGGTATTAATTCAGCCAAATTTATTTAATTCATTTTATTCGATTTTAAATTTTGTATATGTATGTGTTTTATTTTATGGCTGTTCACCGACCTGAGTCCTTCGGGAGTAGGGCGGTATAGAAATTCAATAAATAATAATAATAATAATAAATATCTGCAAGTAATCTGCAACCTAACCAAATAACAAAATAATAGAGCTTGGAGGTCTTCTAGTCCAACCCCTTGCTCATGAAGGAAACCCTATACCATTTCAGACCAATGGTTGCCAAATTTCTTTTTAAAAATCTCCAGTATAGGAGCACCCACAATTTCTGGAGGCAAGTCGTTCCATTGATTAATTGTTTTAACTGTCAGGAAATTTCTCCTTAGTTCTGGGTTCCTTCTTTCATTGATTAGTTTCTATCCATTGCTTCTTGTCCTGCACTCAGGTGCTTTGGATAATAGCTTGACTGTCTCTTCTTTGTGGCTTAGATTTTGGAACACTGTTATCATGTCATTTCTAGTCCTTTTCATTAAACTAAATATACCCAGTTCCAGCATCCATTCTTTATATGTAATCATCTTTGTTGCTCTTTGCTGCACTCTTTCTATAGTCTCAAAATCTTTTTACATCGTGGCGACCAAAACTGAATGCAGTATTCCAAGTGTGGCCTTATCAAGGTATTATAGAGAGATATTAACACTTCACGTGATCCTGATTCCATTGTAAATGTCATTCTTAGAACATGGAAGGATTGTGTAAATCTTTTCTGAACAATCTACACTAGGGGTATCAAATTTTATTTCATTGAGGGCCACTTCAGGGTTGTGTTTCACCTCGAGGGGCTGGGTGTGTGTGGCCAGGGGGGCGGTTGGTGGCCAGCTTAATGACACTCATTGAGGCTCCATTTTTGGCTGTGACGGCCTCCTGCAGTGTTCTGCCGGTGAAAATGGAGCTCAGGGAGGCCACATGAAGCCTCCCTGAGCTCCATTTTAGCTGACAGAGGGCTGCAGAAGGCCATCATGGATGCGTGCAGTCCTCCCAGCTCCGTTTTTGCTGGAAGAAGCACCATGGACAGGTCCTTCACTGTTTCCAGGATGGCCCTGTGGGCCAGATCTAAGCAATCCATTGGCCAGATCCAGCCTTGAGTTTGACACCCCTTATCTATACCATTTTAAAACCAATAACAGAACTATCCAATCTGAACTGCAAAACTCCAGATTTTACAACCCAGATATGATAGGTCCGATGCTCACATTTCTCCACTGGATTGAAACAATATGTTGAGAAACAGGGAGGACAAACATTTAAGAACATTAAACAAATTAATGTACCGTTTTGATAAATCAGATTGTTTTACAGAATTTTATCTGTTGCAGGAAGTATTGCTAATCTTTTATAAATATTTTAGACTTTCCTGCCTATCTTAATTCTCCTAAATACATTTTAGTTCTGAGTCCTTTTATAACTTCCAAAAGAAAGTCACCCTCCAACTTCTCATCAGGACATTAAAGGAGAAAGGAACTAAGTGAACGAAATGTGCTTACAACTTCCTGGAACATGAGAACATGAGAAGTTCCTAATCGAACTTCCTGATTCCATTAGGTTGAACTGCAAAGAGCCACCCTATACTGCAAAAACGCTCTTGTGTTTTCAGCAGACTTTCCCTTTTTTTCATATTAAAAGGCATATAAAAGGCATGTCAGGCATTATCAAATGTTTATAGAAAGTGTTTTGTTTCATTTTGAAAGAATAGATAAGTCTCTTGATAGCTATTCCTGAACATATAGTCTTTCCCTTGGCACCTCGGCATGGCCTGCCAAAATTGTAAGGTGTCAGCAAAGGTAAAATGGTCAAACATTTAGTGATTGTTTAAAGCAATGGTTCTCTATGGACTCTGGGTCTCTGGGACCTTTTCAAGGGGGGAGGTCTGAAAATTCTATAAAACTATTTTTATAATGATACTAAAATGTTATTTAAGTTTTCCATTCCTATTCTCATAAAGGTAGACTGCAGTTTTTTAGGGGCTACATGACAAGTAATGAAGTCATCACTCTGATGGGTAATAACATATGTACTTGTGTTTCCCCATATTTGTTGGGGTTTTTTAAGGGAGCAGGTTTAGGATATAAATATGTGTGTTTTCAGAATAACTCAGTTTTAGGGTTAAAGTTAGTTAACATGTAATGGGTTTATTATTGTTATTTTAAATGAATAAATAAACCCAACAAACCATAACTGTTTGGTGTCTTCAATAACTTTTAAGGATGTAAAGGAGTACTGAGATTAAACAATTAAGAACTGTTGGTTTAGTTTTGTACCACAGATCTAGCAACCCTGATTAATCATGATGTACTTTAAGCCACGCAACACACACACCAAAAATACCCCAAAATTAAATTAAACATAGAAAAAGCAAATGTTGATAGTAAATGGTCAAAGACTACTTACCGGTAGTAATATTAATTTGTGAAATGCTTATATCTGAATCAGGGACATTTACTGAAACTGGGAGACTAAAGTTTTTGAAAAATCTTCTGAGGTCCTCCTGGAGTGAGATGCCTACAAAGTTTATTTCAACAGCAATCGTGTATTCTGGCGACATGTCTAACAAGGGAGAAAATGATCTGTCATAATTAATTGTGTAATAAGAGTGACTCAGCCATGTCCTGCTATCTTCTTCTCAATGACTGTCCATGTCAGAAAATCTCAGGCCCAGGAGTCAGAAAATCTCTCACAATGAGCATATCTTGTCAACTACCTTGCAAGTTTCATCTAGTACAGAATGTAGCAATGTAAGCAAATACGTGAATTTTTCAATCAGTTCTTGTTGTACCTCTCTTCCAGCAGCTGCATTGGTTGCCAATATGCTTCCAGGTTGAATTCAAGGTGGTGGTAATAAATTCATGGCATGAGGCTGGGTTATTTGAGGGACCACCCCTCACTGGTTACATCTACCCATCCCATCAAGATTGACATGTTATAGGTCTTGTCCAAGACTCAAGAAGAGAGCCTTTTCTATCATCATTCCTATCCTTTGGAACATCATCCCCCACACTCACCCGAAAGATTAGATTGGCTGCAAATTTTGCTTGTGCCCTCTTTCCTTGGTCTTCCTGTGATTGTGCAAGCACACACACACACATGCCCCCTGCCCCCTGGTCTCCCTGCAATTGCACAAATGCATTCACCCAGCACCTTTTCCATGGCCTCCCTGCAATCACAACTACTCCAGGTCCTCTTTCAACAGCTTCCCTACAATCACACACATGCACATGCACACATACATCAACTCCCAGGACCTCTCTACACGCCCCCCCATTCCTTACCTGGGACTCCCCACTTAATGACTCACACATCTTGGGTTACAAAAACAACCAGGACTGCCTGAATTGCTGTTGGTAAGGGTCATGTGATATTGTACTTTATGGCCCCCTTACTTAGTGATGGCAGTCCTGGTCCCAATTGCAATTGTAACTTGAGGACTACCTTTATCTCCATTTAACATGTTTACCATAACAAGCATTGGTGCTTTTGAGTTGCCCTGTATCCTATCTATGCATCCCCCAGTGTGATGCTCAATGATCCCAATGACATCTTCCTTGATGACTTTTGGATGCTCTTCCCAGTTTGCTTGAGACTGACCATGCTCAATTGGCATCCTTTTGTGAATAGGCAAGCTCTCATACCAGTGTGCTTTAACATTGCAAATGTTGATATACCCATCAAAGTTGACATCCCATGTCTACCTATTAAGAAAATGTCTGCAAGAAAACAAGCAAGCTCAGAGAGCACCAAGAACCCCTCATTTCAACCCTGAGCTACAAATATTCTCCTCTATCAGTATATAACATTGTGCTTAACAATTGCATCTTATTTGCTTCACAACTGCAGCTGGAACTGATGTCATAAGTCAGGCATGGTCAAGTAACATTTTACTTTATGATCACACTGTTAACAACGGAGTTGTCAGGCCCAGTTGCAGTTGGCAAGCAAGGCAGAAATTAGATCATTTACCAAAGCAAAGCGATTGTACAAATTGATGTATATCAGAAGATGAAGCTACTATTTGTAAGCAAAAGACATTAAAAGATATCCACCTACCCTGACGCTTTTGTCTGTGTAACTCTAGTTGTGTGGTGTTCTCCTCTATTTTGCCCCACTTGCTGTGAATCTGAAAGACAGGGATTTTCCTCTTTATAAGAAAAGAATTATACATTGGGAGAGGGTTTTCAAGAAGAACCATAAATATTCATTCCTGGTGAATTAAACACCAGGAATTTCAACCACCTGATGACTCAGCTGTCTGGAGCCAACATTTACATAATAGTTCATGAATGAAGGTGTCCCAGGATAAAGTTGCAGGACCCAATCTGGGCTGGTCATCAGGACCAGAGGTTTTGTCTTCCGAGCTCAGGGAACTTCTCTCTCTCTCTCCCTAGGCTAGAGATGAGTTCCCTGAAGATGGGCACCAGCATGAGTCCAAAAGCTCGGAAGAAAAAACCTCTAGTCCCAATGACTAACCCAGATTGGATCCTGCAAAACTATACTTGTTAAAAGAATGTTCCATTTTTGAGAATTTGCTGCCTCCAGCAATTAGAGGTTCTAGCATTCCCTATTATGTGGGAGAAGCTATTGACAGTGTGAAAAGACATAAAATCAAGGTGCTGCTGAACTGCGATATCCAGGACTGCTCCTTGGAGACTCAGTGACACATGCCACCTTCTCTTATTGTAGCCTCTAGATATTCAGAACTATAGATTTTCAGAATTCCAAGTTACTACGTCAACTGTAAGATCTGATCCTCGGCCAGAGCAAGTATGAACATTATAGGTACTCACAGATGAATAGATGAAGGTGTCCAAGATGAAGTCCCATGAAATCTGGGAAGAGGTGTGCACCCTCATGAGAGCGCTGAACATGGCTATCCTCCAAAAGAACATTATTTCCTGTGTTTTGTTGCTGCACCAAAGGAAAACAAGTTTTATTTATGTTCATAAAAAAAGAAACACTTTGTTCTTTACTCAAAGTCAACCCAGAGTAATTAAGCTTACTTTTTAAAAGTAAGTCACGTGATCAAAATTTGAATGCTTGGCAACTGGCCTATATTTATGATGGTTGCAGTGTCCTGAGGACATGTGATCACCTTTTGCAATCTTCTGACAAGCAATGTCAATGAAGAAGCCGGATTACTAATTTAACAACTGCAGTGATTCACTTAATGATTGTTGAAAAAAAAAGTCATAAAATGGAGGAAAACTCACTTAAGAACTGTTGCTTAGCAACAGAAATATTGGGCATAATTGTGGTTGTAAGTTGAGAACCACTTGTACAAGTTGTTCAATTACAATGCATAGCAATTATTGGTCTGCAAATAAATTCCCTCTAATCCCAGAGAGCTTCAGCAACACCTTTTGTCCTCTAGTGTTTCTTTCAGCATATCAAAATATTAAATCCTCTTCCGCCACTTGTATCCAATCTAGCACTTTTCTGGATTCCTAATTGAAGGTGGCTTGGGAATTGACCAGATCAGAAATCAATCCCTCAAATAAACTTATCCTGTTCACCTAATGCCAGCTTCCCTTTGGTATCTGAGTGCCTTTTTCTTAAAGCTTTTCCAGCTTAAAAATTAGGGCCTTCTGTTAGATTAGTAACCTTTTAATAAACTCATGCTAACTGCCAAGTATACATAGGGTTGCCAGATGTCCACTATTTGAGCGGACAGTCCACTTTTTTCACATCATGTTCACTATTTTTTTTCACAAAATAGTGGACATTTTTTTTATTCAAAAGCTTTATGATGAAATGGTACGTAATCTAAAGCTGTACAGTTTAAGAGAATAAGGATAGGAGAATCGCATTTTGTCTTTTTTTTTCATAAGTTAGAATGAGACAAAGATCAAATGCTCATTGCAATAATCACATTTTACACAACAGCGCAAAAAATGCATTAAAGCAGTTATCTTTTGATATCGAAAATGTAGTGCTGAAGGTTTTTGCCGAATTTCGAATTCTGCGAAGAAACGAGAAGAGTTGAAATCATTTTTTCAGTTTTGCGAGTCAGAATTCCATGAAGTTTTGTGCCATGTTCCAACACGTTGGTTAAGTTTGTTTAAAGCGGTCGACTGACTTCTTTTAAACTGGATACCTCTAAAATCGTATTTTATTTCTCTTGGATCTGATGAGTGCCATAAGGTTATCTGGAACCTTATTTCAGATCAGGAAAATGAACTCGCAAAGGACGATGAACCAACAATTTCAGAATTGTATTTATATTTCACGCACTTCTTCATGTCAATAATGCAAGATACCCTACTGAAGCTGGAAAGCAAGAAAATTCTTGCATGTGATCTTCACATTATCATGTGTAAGCTGCGTGATTTTTTGCAAAAAAAATACAGTGAGCAGTTTTTTGGAATGAAAGTTTTATTTGCCTTACGTAAAAAATATTTGCCTGAGAATGCCGTGCAAAAGTTCAAGAAAGAAGCCATCAACATGTATCAAAGAGCCATTGCGTACCTAGAAAAGTGGTATAATTTCACCAATTCAGTATATGAGACACTAAGTTGTTTCAATCTAATTGATCGCAATAATCCTCCAACTTTAGAAGAAATGACGAACTTTAGAAGAAATGACGCTAAGTTGTTTCAATCTAATTGATCGCAATAATCCTCCAACTTTAGAAGAAATGACTGAACATTATCACCATGGCGAGAAGAACTTCCACCCAACACTCTCTTCGATGAAATTTCTGCCTTAGAAGAAGTTTATGTTCATCTGCAGGGCGATTCATCCCTTGATAAGCGGACGTACTTTTTCAAGAAAAAGCCAGCTCCAAGTTTACTGAAACTGTTCCAGTATTGTGCATCAATTCCGGTATCAAATGCAAACGTTGGATGAATTTTCAGCATCATGGGAAATTTGTGGACTGACGAACATAACCGATTGCTTGTACCATCAGTTCAAAGTGAACTTTGTATATTTTTTAATATTTCTCAATGTTGTACTGAAATCAAAGAATTATTCCTTAAACACAAAGAATTGATCCAAGCTGCGCAGTCAAATAAAAAATACACATGACAGCAAAGTAAAATGTAATTTAATATTTTATATATTATTATAATATATTTGATGTTTTGAATTTTAAGTAAAATTTTGAAGTGATTATTTTAATACGTGTTAAAATGTTTGTAAGAAAATATATAATTTAATTGTAATTTTTTTTAACTACTTAAACCCCCCCCCGCCCCCCACTTGTCTGCTATTTTTTGGAAGCAGACCTGGCAACCCTAAGTATACATAGATTAGGTCTGCTTTGCTGGTCAGTAACCAAAATAAACTAACTGACTGACTGCTTAGGTATTAGAAAACATATACTCTTCCTGAGCAAATCAGTAAAGACAGACTGAGTCTCAGGAAGGACTTATTAGAAGACAGACCATGAAACAGTAGAACATCATTGGTTATCATTTACAACTCAAGTCATTCAAATGCATTATTTATATATATTTAAGCTCTACTAGACAATGTTATTTCATTTTCTTAGGCACTGGCTGACAGGTCCATATTTGCATACAGTCAATACCCCAATTTGAAGCAGATTGTCACATGCAACAAGAAACAACAGGGCAACTATAGCAACGTGGGAACCAGACTGCCAAAAACCCAAATGTCTATTCTGCCTCCCCATCTACTATACATCAACAACAACATCATCAGCCCCAACAAATACACATATAAGATTTGTAACACATTATATTTGTTAATTGGTAAGGAACATGAGGTCTGTCATCTGCATAACTATTCTCTCTTCCCACTCCGCTTCATCCCAATATATTTAAATCCTATATCATTTAAATCACTCCATGCATGTGATGAACTCAGCTGTAGCTCTTGAAAGCTTGTGCCTTACAATAAAATGTATTACTCTTGAAAAGTACTAGCAGATTGCTCTGAAGCTTCCTGACAAGTTTTTTATTCACAGAAAAAGAATGCTCACTTGTCTTTCATACCTCTTCTATATGCATGTTTCAGATTTATTCAATAGTCAAACATTTTCTTTGATTATTAAAATGCAAGAACCTCTATATTTCAACTATTCATATCTTGCATGCCACACAATAAGGCAAAACCAAATAAAGCCAATCCTGGCTTATGTAACAACATGAATACAATCCCGATTAACTTGTTGTTTTACCCAAACCTTTCAACTTTAGGGCAACTAAATAATACAGTACACACAATTGTCCAATTTATCCTCAGAACAACTCAGCTGGGAATGTTAATTAATAAACTACTGGCCCAAATCCCTAAGTAAGTTTCTAAGAATCAGCACAATTCCCTATTTTCCCTATTTTCTATAAGACGGGAAACTCTCCTTTGTTGTTTTGAAACACCTTGTATTTATTGTATATTATTATTTACTATTGCCTGCTTTTGCCATGGGAGCTCAATGCACTATATTTTGATCCTCTTTTTTTCTCCATCAGACAATTATCAACTATCAAAGGTAAACTAGTGGCTTTTATGGTTAAAAATATGCTGGGCATCTGTTGGATAAAATCACTCAGATCTGCTCCCAGTTAGATTCTCGTTTTGGAGTAGGTTCTGTGGAGATACTTCTTGCTTAGTTAGTTACAGTCTTGCTTCATTATCCAGGAGGAACTGGATCCTTTTGAAGCTGAGAAAGCAAATGGGATCCTCATGACTGAGAGCTATATATTAGATGCCCAACCTGCCTTGATGAGGCCACTCGAGATGTGACATGTGGTTGAATTCTTCCATGAGTGAGGGGGCTGGTTCCTTCTCCCTTTAAACAGGCAGTGGTTCAGCCCTTAAGAAGCTAATGCTAGACAGTTTTGCACATTTTTATCCTCCTTGCTTCCTTTTTTGGGAAAGGTTGTTGAGAAGTTGGTTGCACAGCAACTTTGGAGGATTCTGAATGAAGAAATTTTCCGGACTCTTTTCAGTCTGGATCCAGGCCTGAGTATGGAAAGGAACAAATATTTGGAGGGTAGACAAAATTGAAAGTAGTGTACACATCAGTCGTGGGTTCCTCCTGGTTCGGTCAGGTTCGGCCGAGCCAGTAGCGGTGACGATATGACATCACTGAACTGGTTCTCCCCCTGCCCTCCCACCCCCCCACCCCCCAGCCATGTTATTCTTACCTTTTATTTGGTCCCACCCCCAATCTACGCCAGTTGCGCCCCTTTCTGGATCGGGACTCCTTGTGCACAGTCACTCATGCCTTGGTTACGTCACGCCTGGACTACTGTAACGCTCTCTACATGGGGCTCCCCCTGAGGAGCACCCGGAGGCTCCAACTGGTGCAGAATGCGGCCGCGTGGGTGATTATGGGAGCGACGTGGCGCTCCCATGTAACACCTCTCCTGCGCAAGCTGCATTGGCTCCCGGTGGTCTTCCGGGTGCGCTTTAAGGTGTTGGTTCTCATCTTTAAAGTGCTCCATGGCTTAGGGCCAGGGTATTTGCGAGACCGCCTGCTGCTACCGATAACCTCCCACCGGCCAATACGCTCTCACAGAGAGGGCCTCCTCGGGGTGCCGTCGGTCAGGCAATGTTGGCTGGCGGCCCCCAGGGGGCGAGCCTTCTCTGTGGGGGCACCCGCCCTGTGGAATGAGCTGCCTCCCGGAATACGATTGATCCCGGACCTCCGGACCTTCCGTAAAGCCCTGAAGACGTTTTTATTTCATCAAGCCGGCCTAGCCTAAATGGTTTTTAACTGGGATTTTAAATTTTATGGATTTGGGGTTTTAAATTGGGTAGCCAATTATTTAATTTTTTTAATTATCTTAACTTTTGTATTTGTATGTTTTTTAATTTTGGCTGTTCACCGCCCTGAGTCCCTTCTGGGAGAAGGGCGGTATACAAATTAAATTAATAAAATAAAATAAATAAATAAATAAATCTATTGCTGCCTCCTGACTCAGGAGCCCTGAGTCCCAGCTGATGACTAGAGGGAAAAAAACTGTTTAAATTCTTGCCAAATTTAAATTTGCCAAATTTAAATTTAAATTCTTGTCAAAGGGCCGTTCTACAACTGATCAGTGTTAAAAGCAAACAAATGAGTCGGGTCGTAAGTGCGAGGACTGGTCATAAGTGCGAGGACCTTCCAGAAATGACTCTGACCAGCTAGCCATGCCCACCTAGTCACATGACCTCCAAGCCACACCCACAAAATAAGCCACGCCCACAGAGCCGGTAGTAAAAAAATATTGAGAACCCACCCCTGGTACACATCCTTTATATCCCAGTGGCTTTCAATACCATCAACCATGGTATTCTTCTGGATCAGTTCTTTATCATGGCCCAGGACTCAGATTCTGAAGAAGCTATTCTAGCTGAACAAGAGGAATGTTATCCTTAGGAGACACTAAGCCAGGAATCACCTGAGGCTGATCCTACTCGGGCACCATTAGAACAGCTGGAGTAGTCAGTTGATGATGTACGGTCTCCAAACTTTCAGAGTTGGCAAGTAGAGCAGACAGCAGAGCAAAGAAGCTCAATGAGGGTCCTTGCCAAGCAAGGGAGTAATTCTCTTAATAAAAGACAGTTGGCTGCAGCCTAATTTCAGATACAACACTAACACATTTCTCCATTGGAAACATCTGTCTGATTTCCTGCTCTGGTGTGTCATTCTTGTGAATCTCTGACCTTGGCCTGGCTGATAAATCTGACCTGGCTCTCTGAACTTTGGACTGGATTTGACTACTTTTCAATGTGCTTCTTTTGAAAGCAAAACCACTTAGGAAAGCTTTCTTACCAAGAGACTTTGTTGATTATGTTTTCTTCTTTGTCTGCTATTATTTGCTCAGACTTAAGTAAGTTGATTTCCTCATCTAGCAACTATGTGAGTTTGAGACCTGAAACAGGACAGCTTCAGGGATAGGATGTTGGTGACATTTTATTGTGCCGGTTCTCTTCCTTCAGCTGGGGTGGTTCCAGGTACTGTTGATTGGCTGGGAAAGGTCCTACACTGGGCCTTGACTTTGTAGAGTGCCTTACAGTTTGTTATTTTTTCCTCTCTGGTTTAACATCCAGATAAAGCTGCTGGGTGAGCTAATGGGTAAGTATGCTGATGATACCTAGCTTTATATCTCCACCCTTGGACTACTAAGTGAAGCTGTGGAGGTCCTACCTTGATGTCTGGAGGCTGAAGGGGAACGCACATTCAAACTTGCATGATTGCTTTCAGCTCTTCAAGGTAGATCAGACTAGTATGCCAGGATTATGAATGACAGTACTACTTCTACTAACAGGTTACTGAACAAGAGAGAGGTACTTACTCAAATTACAGGCAGTCCTCAATTTATGACCACAATATGCCCAAAATTTCTATTGCTAAGCAACAGTTGTTAAGTGAGTTTTCTCCCATTTTACAACTTTTCGTATCACAGTCGTTAAGTGAATCATTGCAGTTGTGAAATTAGTAACAAAATTATTAAGTGAATCTGGTTCTCTCCTTCCAAGTACTCTCCTTCCAAGTTTTGAATTCTTTTCTGGGATATATTTTGTTTAAGACCTCCAATTAAAAAAAAGACCATTCCAAATTGTCAAATGTTTTTTCTGCAGAAATAGTACTGCAGATTTTTTTTCTCCCAATGTTGATAAACTCTAGTGCATTTATGAAAATGCACTAGATGATAATGATTGTTTTTATAAAACAATCTGATCCCTGTGTATAATTTGGGAATGTATTTCCTCATACATTCAGCTAATATAACAGTGAATATCTTGAAATCAATATTCAAAAAGAATTTGGTTTACATGTTTGAGGTTTCTTCAGGTCATTCCTTTTTTTGTATTATTATACATGCCTCCTCCCATAAATTTGGTATTGTTTTTGTTGTTTTAATTTCTTTCATCATCAGTCATGGTACTGCTAGTTTCTCTTCTATGTATTTTTTTTAGTGCTGACAGCCTACATATGCCTGTCACCCTACAATTATAATTTTCTTCTTTAATCTCTTTCTTAATTGCTTCTTTAATCTCTTAAATTGGTATAAATTTCTGCCCTTCAAAGTTGCTCATGCTCAGAGATCAGACAAGTCACCTCTTTCTTTTCTCTCTTTTCTTTTATTAGATTTGTATACCGCCCTTCTCCTTTCGGACTCAGGGCAGTGAACAGCCAAAATAAAAACATTTGTACACAAAAATTAAAATAATTTTAAAAATAATTAAATGAAATTTGGCCCATAATTTAAACATTTCAATTAAAAATCAGTATCAAACTTTAAAACCAACATGGAATCAGGCCAGCCCGGCTAACTGAAAAAAGTAAGTTTTTAGGGCCCGAGGAAAAGTCCGGAGGTCTGGGATCACTCGTATCTCTGGGGGTAGATCGTTCCAGAGGGTAGGTGCCACCACAGAGAAGGCTCTCCCCCTGGGGGTCGCCAGCTGACATTGTCTGGCTGACGGCACCCTGAGGAGGCCCTCTCTGTGGGAGCGAATCGGCCGGTGGGAGGCAATTGGTGGCAGAAGGCAGTCCCATAAGTACCCCGGCCCTAAGCCATGGAGCGTTTTAAAGGTGGTCACCAACACCTTGAAGCGCACCCAGAAGTCCACCGGAAGCCAATGCAGCTCACACAGGAGAGGTGTCATGTGGGAGCGCCCCGTCGCTCCCATAATCCCCCGCGCGGCTGCATTTTGCACCAGTTGGAGCCTCTGGGTACACCCCAAAGGGACCCCATGTAGAGAGCATTACAATAGTCCAGACGAGAAGTGATGAGTGCTTGAGTGACCGTGCGTAAGGAGTCCTGATATAGAAAGGGGTGCAACTAGCGTATCAGGCGAGCCTGATAGAAAGCCCCCCTGGCCATGGCCGTCGTATGCTGTGCATCCAGGAGGATGCCCAAGTTGTGGGCCCTTTCCGTGTGGGCCAGTGATTCACCCCCCAATAACCAGCGATGACACCAGCTGGCTATACCGGGACACCAGCAGCCACAGCCACTCGGTCTTGGAAGGGTTGAGTCGAAGCCTGTTTCTCCCCATCCAGACCCTCACAGCCTCCAGGCACTGGGACATCACTTCCAAGGCATCGTTGGGATGGTCTGGGGTGAAGATGTACAGCTGAGTGTCATCAGCGTACTGATGGAACTCCACCCCAAAACCATGGATGATCTCACCCAGCGGCTTCACATAAATGTTAAACAGGAGGGGCGAGAGGACTGAGCCTTGTGGCACCCCACAAACAAGGTGCCTCAGGATTGACCGCTGCCCCCGTCAACACAGATTGCGACCGGTCGGAGAGATAGGAGGAGAACCACTGCAAAACGGTGCCCCCCACCCCCAATCCCTCCAACCGGTGCGACATGATACCATGGTCGATGGTATCAAAAGCTGCTGAGAGATCTAACAGGACCAGGATAGAGGAATAACCCCTACTCTGAGCCCTCCAGAGATCATCCACCAAACCTCATGGCTTAACTACACACATTATGGCTTACAAGTCAATGAGGATTAATAATTGTCTGGATAAGCCTTAGAAGGATGTTTTCCATGGTTTGTCTTCTTCCTGGAAGGAAGTGGTGCTTAAGGACTTGAAACAGAAAGTTGCCTTATGGCCATGTTGGATGCCTAAGCATTCCATCTTATTCCCATGCTTGTTAAGATAGACTCCTAGAAAAAGCCATCCAGAGCTTTAAACTAAAATGCAGTTGATGTCTGCTCCTCTTTTCATTTCCATCTTCAAGGGGGAAATGATACGTAGCATAGTCCCAGTGGGCTTTTGTTTGTTTGCTTCTTTATTTATAGATTTGTATGGCTGCCCACCTTAGATCATAACTCTGGGCAGTTTACAACAATAATCTCAAGGTGCTATAGGAATACTGAATAGGTGTTTAGTTCCTTTACAAAATAGTGATGACTTAACATAAGAAATCAGTGTTATGAGAAGATGTAATTGTGATGAAGTGAATGACAGATATAGTTTTCTCTTCAATAGCATCTGCTCCAAATGCAGAGTTAGTCAGATAAAGGAAGGTGAGGAGCAAGCAACAAAAGAGCAAGACACAAGAAACAGAAGACCTGTTTTGACTTATTTGGGACTGGGAAATATTTTGATATAAAATGTGTTCAGAGAGTAATATTCAACCTTTTCAATTATCAATTATCCTACTTTTTTTTTTTCAATTACAACAAGGAAAAAAGCAGGGTGACAAATCCACATGGAGCATTGGAGCAAATCAGGAAGCAATGGCTTTCTACTTCATTTTGGGTAGGCTGCCTTTGTCCATGCAGGAACAGATGGGAGCCATGCACAGAGGCACTGATAATGCAAAGGTCTGACTTTTATAGAAATCAGAGCATCACCCCATAGACCCCTACCTTCTTGCATCATCTTAGGTAAGTTAGGAGCAAACTGATCTTTGGCTATGTCCTGTTGGCTTTGGCTCTGTTGAAAGCAGCATTATGAAACTGAAAATATTGAAAAAAAAGGAGAACCAACAACTTATTTAATTATACATATGATAACAGCAGCACGAATACTATACACGCAACACTGGAAGAGTAGTGATATACCAACACCAGATAAAGTAATCAATAAAATTATGGAATGTGCGGAATTAGATAGACTCACAAAGGAATTACAAAATAGGGAAGAACATGACTTTTACTTAGTATGGGAAAAGTGGTACAGTTGGTTGAAAGATAGGAAAGAGATGAAGCAATAGGAAGTAAATAAAATGACCAAATATAATATGATGGAAACAAAGAATAGACATAGGTTAACAAAGATCAATATTAGATAGATAAAAGGGAATGACCAAGTAAGGAAGAGTCAAAATACAAAGAGAAATGTATATTATAGTTGCGACAAATTGGACATGTATTGAAATGGTTGTTTATATGTTTTTATGTTTTGTACGTTTCATTGTTCTGTTTAGTTTATACTTATAAATAAATAAAAAGAAAAAAAAGAAAAAAAAAGAAAAAAAAGAAAAAAAAGGAGAACCATAGTGTTCAAAGCATGGGAGCTTTTGAGGATGGAGTGAGATTTGTGTACTTACAAACACAATAAAAATTGGATGTAAAACTGTTCAGGAGTAAAACAGTTAATACAATACAAATAGAAAGATTTTCCCAAGGGACATTCAACAAATGCTCAAATAGAAAACCAAGTATTCAGCTGGAACTGCTGAACAGCAGTGTGGGGCCAATCTGGTGCTGGGGGGAAGGGCTTCCTCAAACCATTGTATTTCAAAAGAAAAAGCTTTGTTCCCCTTTCCAGATAATGCATTTTGCCCAGTCATGAGGCCTTGAGGTTAGTTTCCTGCCCAAATCATAGATCTTAATATTGAGGCAGAAAAAGTGTGAAAGTCCAAAATCATCTAAAGGATCCTTCAAACATCAATTCAGCCTCTATATCATATTCAGGAACAGATCTAGATAAAGTCCTTGTAGAAATATATACAACAGGGGTCCCCAACCTCTGATCGGTGGACCAGCACTGGTCTGCGGCAAGCCAGTAACTAGGCCATGCAAACAAGCAAAGTTCTATTCGTGTGATGCAGGCAGCACATGAAACCATGCCCCCTCCAGTCCACAGAAAAACCTCTCTCCACAGAACCAGTCCCTGGTGCCCAAAAGGTTGTGGGGCGTTGGCATACTAAATGTTGACAGAGCATAACCACCACAGCCTGGCCACCCTGTTTAGGAAAGATATGCAGCTGATTAACTAGTTGCAACAGGTTGCATGATGCCCAGTGAGCCACCAAGGTTCCTTGTGCCTCAGATGAATGAGGTGAAGTCAGGAAAAGAGTACAGTCACATACTTGTTCTCTCATAAATGTTTACAGAATCTGGGACTTTATTTAAAGTAGTTTTCAAATGCAAATTCATGAATTTTTCAGCTATAAACCCTAGTACTCAAATTAGTAAGCTTCCTGTTTCCATTAGTTCAGGAATAGGAGAGGGTGATTGGTCTTGTAGCCTTCACATAGGCATCTGATTTGCTATTTTGGAAGGAGAAAGCTAATTCACAGATATGCTTAATACTGTTCTGTCTCTGGTATTGTCAAAAATTAATAGAATAGAATAGATTTTTTATTGGCCAAGTGTGATTGGACACACAAGCAATTTGTCTTTGGTGCATATGCTCTCAGTGTACATAAAAAGACAAGATACGTTCATCAAGAATCATAAGGTACAACACTTAATGATAGTCATAGGGTACAAATAAGCAATCAAATCATATTAGGAGACAGTCAATATAAATTGTAAGGATACAAGCAACGAAGTTACAGTCATACAGTCATAAGTAGAAAGAGATGGGTGATAGGAATGATGAGAAGATTAATAGTAGTGCAGAGTTAGTAAATAGTTTGACAGTGTTGAGGGAATTATTTGTGATAGCATTTGGGAAAAAAACTGTTTTTATGTCTAGTTGTTCTGGTGTGCAGTTCTCTATAGGGTCGTTTTGAGGGTAGGAGTTGAAATAGTTTATGTCCAGGGTGGGAGGGGTCTGTAAATATTTTCACAGCCCTCTTTTTGACTCGTGCAGTATACAGGTCTTCAGTGGAAGGTAGGTTGGTAGCAACTGTTTTTTCTGCAGTTCTAATTATCCTCTGAAGTCTGTGTCTGTCTTGTTGGGCTGCAGAACCAAACCAGGCAGTTATAGAGGTGCAGATGACAGACTCAATAATTCTTCTGTAGAGTTGTATCAGCAGCTCCTTGGGTAGTTTGAGCTTTCTGAGTTGACCCAGAAAGAACATTCTTTGTTGAGATTTTTTGATGACGTTTTTGATGTTAGCTGTACATTGTAGATCTTGCGATATGGTAGACCCTAGAAATTTGAAGGTCTCTACTGTTGATACTGTGTTGTCTAGTATTGTAAGAGGTGGAAGTATGGGAGGGTTTCTCCTAAAGTCTACTACCAATTCTACAGTTTTGAATGTGTTCAGTTCCAGATTGTTCCGGTCGCACCACGAGGCTAGTTGTTCAACCTCCCATCTGTATGCGGATTCATCATTGTCTCGAATGAGACTGATCACTATTGTGTCATCTGCGAACTTCAGTAGTTTAACAGATGGATCGTTATAGATGCAATCATTGGTATACAGAGAGAAGAGAAGTGGGGAGAGCACACAGCCTTGGGGAGCCCCTGTGCTAATTATACAGGTATCTGATGTGATTCTGCTTAGCTTTACCTGCTGCTTACTGTTTGTTAGGAAGCTTATGATCCACTTACAAGTGTGTTCAGGTACCGCTAGCTGGTTTAGCTTAGTTAGAAGAATGTCTGGAATGATGGTGTTGAATGCTGAACTAAAGTCTACAAAGAGGACCCTTGTGTAGGTCTTTGGAGATTCAAGATGTTATAGGATGTAATGCAGTACCATATTAACAGGATCATCTGTTGATCTATTTGGTCAGTATGCAAATTGCAGGGGGTCTAACAGCAGATCCGTGATGGTTTTCAAGTGGGACAGCACTAGCCTTTCACTAGGTTTTCATGATTACAGATGTTAGAGCGACTGGTCTGTAGTCATTCAGTTCCTTGATGGTGGGCTTCTTCGGCAGTGGGATGATAGTAGAGGATTTGAAGCAAGAAGGAACATAACACATCTCTAGGGATTTATTGAAGATTTGGGTGAAGATGGGGGCCAGTTGGTCAGCCCAGACTTTTAAGCAAGAAGGAGTTATCTTGTCTGGGTCTGGAGCTTTTCTTGGCTTTTGTCTGTGAAATAGGTCTTGCACTTCCTTTTCTGTGACCATTAGGGGTTGTGAACCCAATGGCATGGGGTCAGTTGTAGGAGGCTTGGCTGTTGTTGGTGTGTCTGAGATTGGGGCTGTGGAGATAGGTGGCTGTAGTTTCCTTTCAAACCTGCAGTAAAACACATTCAGGTCATCTGCCAATTGTTGATTTCCTTCAGCCTGGGAAGGAGGTTTGCCATAGCCGGTTATATTTTTAAGAATTTTCCACATGTTTGCTGGTTCATTTGTTGAGAACTGATTCTTTAGCTTTTCAGAGTAGCTTCTTTTTGCTGCTCTGATCTCCCTTGTTAATACTTTTCTGGCCTGATTGTACAGCATTTTACCACCACAGAGTCTTATATTAGGAAAATATTAGAATGTGCAAAAATGAATAGGTTAACACTTGAAATTAAAGGGAAGGAACAATTTGATTATTATAACATATGGGAACTATTTTACCAATGGTTAGAAAATAAATATGAACAGTGGCAAAAAGCAGAAGAGTGAAACAGAGAAAATGTTTTAACAAAGTTAAATAAATTAAGAAGAGGGCTGTTATAGTATTAGGTATGATATATATTACTATTAGTATTAAGTTAAGAATAGATAAAATAATAAATATGATTGTAAATTGTAATTGTTATTGTATAAAATTCTTGCAAAAAATATTTGTACCCAGATGACACACTGTTTAATGGAAGATGATGTTTGAATTAAAATAAAATTTAAAAAAATATTGTTCTGTCTCTGGTATTGTCAAAAGTGACCATCTCACCTATATTTATTCCTATTTCCATGATTTTTCACATCTTGTACTGAAAGGCACCTCAGTTTAGTATTCAGAGTAGCAAAAAGCTATTGCCCTCAAACCCTCAGGAAACAGACTGAGAGCTGCAAAGCTATTATATTTAGGCTTTACGCATCTAAAATGAAAGGCATGCTTCTCAAAAGGAAATAGGAAATTTTTGTGATAAGTCACAATTCCTCTGGTTTTACCTGGCTAACTTCCCAGAGTCTCACACAATATTAACCTTTTAATCCAAATAGTCTTATGTCTTTACCCAGTCGTTAAACAATTATGCAACTGAATGGATGGTCAGTAAACTATGAAAGTAATAACTGGGTTTCCCATCCCAGTCATTGTTTTCAATTTTTTTTTCCTGCAATAAAAACACAGATAATTTTTATCTAGAATCCAGGCCTGTGCAAGTGAATTATTTTACAGGGGTGGAGGAAGGGCAACATATGGCCATCAAAATATGATTAGAAATGATGGTCATTGAACATCAACAAAAGTCTATCTTTGACTCACAGAGATAAGAAGAAACATGCTGTCTGTTTATCTATCTGTCTGTCAATCAACATACTCAGTGCAAAGCATCTGGATTTCTATAACAATATCTAAATCCTTAGATATATTTTTCTCCTTAGGATGAACTTTTTTTTAGTCACCATGTACATTTTAGTTATTTAATCTACAGTTGTATGCATTTTGAATTATAGTTAACAATTGTGAATAAGACCCATTAAAATCAAAGAAGCTTATATCTGAGTAAAATTCCATAAAACTGCACTACTATGGTAATTGGGAGGAAATTCCACTATTACCTATGAGTAGATTAGGTTGCAACATTCTACAAGAACTACTGATAAGAATATTTTTGTAGAGATCAACGCAATCAAAGCAATAATTTCAAAGGCCGTACCAAATACAGTAAAACTTGAAAATATTTTGGAGTTTTAAAACACATGCGCACACAGAGAATAACAAAGTCCCTTTAAAAAATAATAATCAAAAGTTGCAATCAAGTTTCAGATTCAAAGAAAGGGTCAAAAATATTACTTTGTTCCTAATCTAGCTCTTTTTCAAAAGTATCTATATCGGATGACTGATTTTCAATGTAACTTTGATTTTTTGATGTCTTTGAAGAGATATGCTCTCCTGATTTTTCCTCAAATGTCAGCCACTTAGCTACCTACAAACTTGATTTCTGAGTGAAGACTCTTAATGTGCATAGTACCTCCTACAAATCCCTAATCCATTCTTTATTTCCTGCTCAAACTTGTCACATTCTTGTCTGTATTAACCTGAGTGAAGATACAACAAGAACAGTCTATTTTAAATTTCATTTCTTCACAAATTAAATTAAGTACATACACAAATTCTATTCTTACGATCTTACCTGCCAGCTTGTCCTGGACAGTTCTTCTAAACAAAGCTGGGGTGATTGTATATTCCTTCTCCTGTTCACTGCTGTGATCCTTGTTTTGCTGCAGATTGAAAGGAAGTTACATCAAATATAGCCTGTTCGTGAAACTGAATGGGGCGTTGCTGCTTAGACAACAAATCTAAACAATGGAAGAAACTGAATGTCACTGTCCCTAAAGCAAGAACACTGAGTTTCCTGATGCTATTTGCACCAGCAAGAATCTGCCTTTCCCAGCAGCCGATCAAAATCTTTCAGTTCATCTGAAGTGATAATGGATCCTACCCACTGGCATTGCCTCTAGAATGTATAAATGAGATAAATACAATTATCATTTTTATATTGTTTTTACTTCAGAAGTAGAATAGAAGCCATAAATTAGCAGAGGATATAAAATTAATTGCTCTGCTTTTGATTTTTGTTTAGGCTTTTGATTTTTGTTTAGACATTTCAAACAATGCCTAAACCCTTGAAAGGCTTGATTCACATTAAAAGGAAATTATAGACATTAATTGGAAATCATCAATATACTGATAATGTCTGGATTGTCAATATCCCCGACAACAATAATGTTAAAATTAAACACATTTCTTCTATCAACAGAAGCAGATTTATAATCTGTGTGGTGCTTTTATACCAGGAATAATCCTTACATGGACTTAAAGGAGGAGGCCAAATGTTATTCAATAGGGTTGAAACCATCTGCCAGGAATTGAACACACAAAACTTTGCACTTTAGTCTAGATGACTACTGTATTATATACAGCGCATTCGCTTTAGCCAGATCCTGGTGCCCAATTGCTGTAGGAAGAAATATATAGAATTTATCAGAATGTTACATGCAGCCCACCTTCTCCTGAGCTCTCAGACCATCAGATCAGATCAGAAATACAGATGCTGTACTATGTCTACAGCAGTGTTTCCTAACCTTGACAACTTGAATTTTCTACATAGCTACTAGCTTGAGAATTCTGGAAATTGAAGTTCACACATTTTCAAGTTGCCATGTTTGAAAAACAGTGGTCCATAGTGACTATACCTCCTTTATTATAAAGGACAGTCCTTCCCCCACCCCAGTAAACTGTCCTTTAGATTTATTTATTCTTTAAATTTTTCATTTTTTCTTTTAGTCATTTAACGTGTATCATACAAATGGTACCATTTAATGCACAATTTTTCACATTCATGCACAAAGTATGGTGATTGAATTATCTTTTAAAATTATATTAATATAAATGCTTGATTTAGATATTTTTATTAGACTATACATTTTTGTAAAGATTTTCTTGGGATTTTTTCTTGAATTTTGCTTTATAAAGCAAAGTTGTAAACATAAAAATTGAGATTTTTTTTCTATATGAACCTCTTTCAGATTTGCTCCTTTTTCAGGTTTCTCCTTTATTTTTTCCAAAGAAGTATGGTTACCCTAAATATATTGTACTCCAAGGATGAAACTGGTCATATAGTGCCTGCCTTCTTAGGGTTAATATGACTAAAAGTAAAACATTAGTCAAAACATATAATAAATGCTTAGTTTATACAACTGGCTTCAGTTGGTAAAGATTCCAGTCAGGGTCATTCCAACAAGACAAATGCTAGGTTAGGACTGAAGTAGAGGAAGAATACAAGTATCTTTATTATAGATTTGTAATATTAGTGATCATTGTTTTTCTGTGAAAAAGTAGACAGACTCATGTACAACAACTGAGCCTATCAGTCTTTTCAGGCTCTGCAAGAGTGGAGGGAATAGCCTATTAATTTATGTATCTTGCCTTTATTATTTTTTATAAATAACTCAAGGTGGCAAATATACACAATACTCCTTCCTCCTTTTGTGTTTCCCCCAACAACAATCTGTATTCCAGGGAAGTAAATCTCAATTGACACACAGGTGATTGCACTCTTATTGCAATGATAAGCCACTTTTCATTTCACAGAGAACAAATTATTCATCTTTTATTAATTAAATGTTTAAAAATGAGATACTTTCTTTTACTAAAGGAAGCATTTTAATTGAGAAAGAAGGACCATGAAGGAGGGAAGAAAACCCACCTCAAATGTATTTCATTTTAATAAGGGGTTAGAGGTGAGAAAGGAAAATGGATCTCTGATGAGAGGTCATGGGCCGGGGGGGCGGGCTCTTATGGTCAGGGTCTGTAAGATCTTAGATATTTTTATGGACTCTGACTAAGGAGTCTCACAGGTTACCAGTTTTGACCAATAGGTTAACATGAAAAGTCTATTTTAAAGACGGAGTATGGATAGAAAAGATAGAATATTTAGCCTTGAGTATTTATAAGAAAACGAAATATGAATATTAACCTGCATACTTAGAAATATGTCTTAATGTGTGATTTCCTTTGTCTGTTAGCTGGAAAGTATGTCTTAAGACATCGTTCCTGTTTACCTGCAACTTCTGTTCCTTGTCCTACTGAATAGGAGGAACTGAGGTTATGGGGAATAGGGAACTAGACATTAATAGTACATAGGAAATGAACAACATTACAAGAACGGGGTTGGCAAAAGAGCAACGGTGTAAGATTGAGGTTGGCAAGAGAAGGTAGGCAAAGTTAATATGCTTTGCATTAACTATAGCTCAGTAATTAGGTTTTTTTCCCCTGACAAAGGTAAGGTTTAAAAATCTTCCAACTTCATTTTTATAAGCATTTTTTTTCCAAACTGGTATGCTTTGCATTAACCAATAAGCTGACTTTGTATAAATATACAAAAGTATGAAGGCTATTGCTTAACGCATTGTAAGCGACCCTGAGTCTCCGGAGAAGGACGGCATATAAATCAAATTTTTTTTAAAAAAAACAAAACCCATAGGCAGAGAAAAGGCAATCTGATGCATGAGGACCAGTGGTGGGTTCCTCCCAGTTCCGCCCGGTTCCGCCTAGCCGGTAGCAGTGACGATATGATATCACCGAACCGGTTCTGGGGGGCCCCCGCCCCTCTGCCACCGCCACCCACCCCCTGCATTATTCTTACTGTTTATTTGGTCCCACCCCCAATCTATTGCTGCCTTCTCAGTCCCAGCTGATGGCTAGAGGGGAAAAAACTGTTTAAACTCTTGCCACGGGGTTTCAAAGGGCCGCCCTACAGCTGATCAGTGTTAAAAGAAAATAAATGAGTAGACTGTGCCTGCAAAAGTAAATGGGTAGACCAGTGCCTGCAAAAATACATGAGTAGATCAGTGCCTGCAAAAATAAATGGGTAGATCGCTACAGCTCTGCAAGCAGTTAAAAGCCTGGTACCTCTGTTAAATCCTAAATAATTGTCACATGACCATCAAGCTACGCCCACAAAATAAGCCACGCCCACAGAACCAGTAGTAAAAAATTTAGAACCCACCCCTGATGAGGACCAAAGGATTCAAAAAGCAAATCACTTTTACCTCCACCTGTACAGGTACCTGCATCCCTATATGATGGCTCTAGGTCAGTGATGGTTAACCTTTTTGGTGCCGAGTGCCCAAAGCGTGTGCACAAGCATGCAAATGCACACATGCATGCCCAAACCTCCAAAATGCAATGCAAGCACCCCCGTACATGCACACACGTCCCCCACGTATTCGCACGTGTCCCCGTGCATGCCCAGCAGAGACCTGGTGGGAGGTGCGCACACATGTGCGGTGGAGCTGGGCTGAGGCGATAGCTGGCGTCCCCGTAGAGAGGGCTCTGCGTGCCACCTGTGGCACATGTGCCATAGGTTCACCATCACGGCTCTAGGTATATAAGATTGGGCTGATAATGCTGATGAGAAATATATAATACCATCTGCCCAAGCTGCCAGATTCATGGAAGAGCAGCAGCACAATTTTGTAGACTGTGATTCCATAATTCTGTAGAATTGTGAATCCCATCCATATTCCTATAATAGTGAGAGTGTCAGCCTCCTCTGGAACCACCTGTGCTCCGCCGAACAAACACCACACGCACACACTCAAAGGTGGAGCTATCCGGTTTAATTGTAGCTTACACGGTGGTCATACAGTAAGCGCTGAAGTTTTCTGATGAAAAACAAAGTCGGAGACGCCCGATTCCTCCACTTAACTGGCTTTATAGAACGCCCCCAAGCGCCCCTCCCTTGCTCAATTGTGCATTTAAAGTGACCGCGCTATTTAATCCTTCAGTTACTTCCGGATCGTGCTGTCCCTCGCATTGAAGGGCGTTTGTTTCCTTTGACATCGTTTTATTGACCCTGCCCCCAGATTCCCTATCCCGTCCACCACCTGATATCACCGTGCCCTGCTAAACGCTACAACACCCCCCTTCACCGTGTCTCTGTTCTTCTGGCTTGTCACAGTCCCCGGGATCATGTGTCAAGGGAATGGCTGACACTCGACAGAGAGCCCAGTTTTATAAACAACTAAATTATTTTAGTTTAGCATAGTGGTGTTGGAAGAAATATCCATCTTGTTCAGTTCCAAGCTGGGAGAAAGACACTGGAAACATGGAGGCTGATTGGAAAGATGGTTTACTGATGAACAGGATCACATGGGTTTGAGGTCTGGACAGCTGACCACATGGAATTGAGAATGAGGGTTATTTATACCTTCTCTTGCGCCTTGCCCTTGAGCTTCCTGTTACTGTGCAAGAACACGTATTCTATTGGCTGTTGTAGGGGTCATAGCAGGGGTGGGTTCTAAAATTTTTTACTATCGGTTCTGTGGGCATGACTTATTTTGTGGGCATGGCTTGGAGGCCATGTGACCGGGTGGGCATGGCTAGCTGGTCATGTGACCGGGTGGCCATAGCTATGTGTATAGGGACTACTCAGAGGGCTGAAAAAGTCATTTCTGACAGATCCTCGCACTTTTGACTGGTCCTCACACTTATGACCATCCTCACATTTATGCCCGTGCAGCATTCTTAACAACCATATCACTCATTTCACAACTGCTTCTCTTCACCATGGTGATAAGATAGGGCAAAAAATGTAAAATGTGAGGACAGTCGTAAGTTTGAGGACTCGTCAAAAGTGCGAGTCAAAAATAACTTTTTCAGCCCATTTCTGCTTTCAACACAATATACAATTAATAGTATCTCAATTATTACAATTTCCTAGTTAAATAGAGCTTTTTTTCTTTTCTGTTTTAAAATCTTGAACTCTCCTCTTTTGCCCTAAATTTTCCATTGTTTGCAGTTTTGCACCTACCTTTTTTGGTGAGGAAAAAGAAAAAGAAATCTCTCTCAGCCTCATTTTGTCACGTTGCAGCAAAGACCCTGCTTTACTTTCAGTTTCGCTTTTTCAGCATAACTAGGGGGAAAAAAATCTGCTCCAGCTCTCTTTGCAGCTAGCAACAAGAGAACAGACCCTTGTGCAAAACAGCTGAGACCAAATCAGCTGAGAGTTGGGAGGCCGATCTAATCAACTTGTGGTAATTAACTTATGCTGAAGCTTTAAGGGGCTGTTTTTTTCTATTTTTGCAGGCACCAGTCTACTCATTTGTTTTCTTTTAACACTGATCAGCTGTAGGGCGGCCCTTTGAAGCCCCGCGGCAAGAGTTTAAACAGTTTTTTTTCCCTCTAGCCATCAGCTGGGACTCAGGAGACAGCAATAGATTGGGGGTGGGCGGGGTAAGCGAACGGCGACCGGGCGGGAACCAGTTCGGAGGCGTGGCCAGCCAATCTTATTACTGGTTCTCCAAACTATTAAATTTTTTTACTACCAGTTCTTGCGATCCGGTGCGAACTGGGAGCAACCCACCACTGGGTCATAGCTAACCTTGTAGGTTGTCTGAGAAGTTTGGTTGAAGCCTGCAGGGTGATCCAATGTCCCCAGGTGATTGTGCCACGTGGTGAGCTCTGCTGCTAGATAATCCTATTATGTCCTGGAGAGTCATGTCTTAATCCATCACCCTGGAGCTGAAAGATTTTTGTTTTGTAGATAAGCTGGCCCAGTCCTTAACGGGCACCAAATATCTGCTGGGGGCAGGGAGCTGGTTTCTGTCTTTAGAAACACGTTTCTCCTTTAGGGAAAATATTTTATCCTACCTTTTTAAAATATTTCTCAAAATATTTCATTCTTCTAGGAGAGGTGGCTTCTCTCAGTGTTTAAGGTGCTGAATTAAAACTATTGCATTAATTTTAATCCTCTCTTAGGAATGAAAGCCAGCTGGGTGACTTTGGGCAAGTCACTGTCTTTCAGCCCAACCTATCCTGCAGGACTGATGTTGTAGCAAAAGAAGGAGGCAGGAGCATTATATATGCAGTCTGGAGTTGTAAAAGATAATGATGGAATATAAATATAAGAATAATAATACTAAAAAGGCAGCAATGCTAGGATTTCACATTCAGTTTCCATTCTCTTTTTCTCATTCAGTGGATGTACAAAAGAGGAGGGAAGAAATGGCCAGGGACATCCAGACTGTGTGGTATGTGAGAGTACCTATAGACACACATGTGATCTGGATCAGAAATAAAGCTTATGCAGTGGAACTTAATTTGCACTTCAAGCAAACCGGAAACAAGATTTTGTGGCTTTCTGTGCAGTAGTTTCTTGAGGTCACAAAACAAGTTTCATGATATGAGTGTTTCTTTGAGGTTAAAAAAAAAAACTTCAGGAAAGAGTTATGTCCTTTCCTGCCAGCCTTCGATATGTCCCTTGGGACCATCAAGAATGTATTAGGCAAGTTCAAGCAAAGGAAATAAGATCTTTCACATTTAATGGATGGATTTCTGTGAGGGCCATTAAACACAATGACTAAAATCTGTGATTAGATTGTTCTCTTGCTGTTTAGGTCAAGAGCAACCAATAATGATTGTGGAAAGTTGGGTGACAGTGAGCATGTGGGTAAGTAGCTATTCTTCCATGAACCATTTTCTCTAGTTAAAACAATCAAGCACAATCCAAAAATATAACAGCATTATAACCGTTTACTAGATGGGATGCCTTTATGGATAAATCTGGATGCAACGTAGCCACAGGCCTAAGGCAAAAAGCTCAGCAATTAAAAAGGTGGTTTTAGGATACTGTCAGAAAATATCTAGGTATTGTGGTAATCAGGCAGTCTTGCCATTAGAAAGCAAATTCACTGACAGCACAGCTCTGCATAGAATTTACATCTTAGAAAAACATGTTATAGGACTTCAAATTCATCACAGGCACAAGGGCATTGCCTAAGTGCCACAGGCTGATATAAAGGAATAAAGGAATATTCCTTTATATCTGCCATCCAAAATGCTCATTTCTGCATGGAATATTCAACAACATAATTTTCCAAACTGTTCATTCAGTTTGTCCTAAAGCGTCTTTCTAGGCTTTTCAGATCTGTTTTGTGGTGATTGAAAAAGAAAATAGATTTTAATCTACTGCAACTGTGCAGAATTCATAACATCATAATGAAGGTACTCCTAATCTTAGAAATTCATGCTAGACTTTTATAAATAAATACTTATCTATTGTTCTTCCTTTTATTTTATTTTATTTATCAGTCAAATGTGTAAGGCTGCCCAATGCCATAAAGACTATGGGCAGCAGGCAACATTAATTAACAGCAGAAAACAATATACCAGGGGAAGTAACAATTACTGCCCAGTGGTTTCCCCATTTCTTAAATAAAGCTTTGTTTTCCAGTCTGTCAAGGATGCTGTAGTTGTTGATTTGCAAGGCACATCAGTTCCAGAACAATTCCAGCCAAAGCCAAAATAAACATGTGTGACAACCTTCATTGCCTAAGAGAAACCCTTCTTATCCCTGCTATTTCCTTGATCTTATCTAACACTTTTCTTTCCTCAACAAATTCCAAATAACTTGACACTGCCTAAATAAACAAAGTTTTTCATGTCCAGCTCCTGCTGTAGCTGACATTGATAAGAACTCATATTATAAACCTTTATAAAATATTAATGATGATATATTTTGTATTTTTCTTTATTGCCATATATTTAACCATTTTCCCCAAAGTAATACTCATTATTATTCTATTGTAACATATTTTCCATTTCTATGTCTTATTTCAAAATTTTGAAATAGTACAGAAATATATCTCCTATATTTTTATCATTTCCTCATTATTGCCAGAAATCATTTATTTGCATTAACAGAAACTTGTACCAATGTGAAATACTTCTTAATATTTTTGTTCATTAATGTTTCTGATAATAGTCCTGGATGCTATATAGTCTATTACAAGATATGACTTAGAACATAGAATTTAGTTTGAGACATCTAACTGTGAAACTATGATAACTCTTTATTTGAAAACTTCTTTTCCTTCTTATGTGTTTCCAGTTGAGGGGTTTTTTTTTTTTCCTGTGTGATTTGAGAGAGGAGCCCTAGACAATGTCATCTTCCAATTGTATCCATTCCAATTTTCCTGCTTTGTCTTTGATCCTTTTTTTTTTACTGGGGAAAATCTGCTAAGGAGAAAAACAAAAAATGATCCCTATGAATGCTGCAATGAAACCTGGGCAGTTTGAAAACCTACTGCAAAAATAATTGGTGTTACCAATTAGTGAAATCATACACAGGGCAAGAAATTTGTTTCCTGTATTGTGATGTTGGAACAAAGGTGAGGCTGAAAATTGGTTGGCAGGTTTGAATAGGCGCAAGCTCTTGGTCAGAAGGCAAACTAAAGAACCAATACATGGCTATTTTGGAAGACTTGAAGAATACCGTCAGTCATTACCAGCTGATCAATAGATTCAATTCATTTTCCCTGATGAGTAATAAAGTTCAGTATTGGCATTCTAAATATGAGGTAGTTGTTCACAGAAAAAATTCTTATGCTGACCCATGATAATTGCTGGCCATAATTATGCAGATTATTATTCTTACTATTATTATTATTCTTATAATAAAAGCATGGAACAATTCTAGACGATCATGCTTATATGAGGTCATGACAGCAGAAATGCTTTTAATGATTAAGAAGAAGGTGACCTTCAGGTATCAATCTAAATAGTAGAAGGTACTTTTTCCCATTACAGGTCTAAGCAGAAGACCTGGCAACAGGGGCTTGATTTATTCTTTTTAAAATATTTTTTATTTCCAGTTCTCTGGATGTGCAGAAATAAATTATGCAAAGGACTCAGAAGGAAACTGTGAGGACTAAAAGTAATTAAGTTACAGGATGCTGGTAGCCAGGAGGAAACTAATTCAGGAAAGTATGAAAAGGTCACTATTTTCATAATCTCAGGAGTCCATTGGAATAATTTCAGTTGCTGAACTATAGTTGCTGAAAGCAGCAATCCTGAGCATACTTTCTGAAGTGGTATTGCAGCTAATAGGACTTAATTTTAAGAATCATCTTTGATTGTAAGGGGAAATTAAGCACCAAGAATTATTATGATGAGACAATTATTGTACTCCCACAACATGCTTGAAGAAAAACAATTCTCTAGCAATACACTGTTATTTCATAATGGTAAAAGTCAGTAGAATCATGCAATTCTGTTTGCGTGCCATTTCCAGTGATATGTTTAAATGTTCAGTCTGAACATTAGCAACGCTCATATGGGAAGCAGAAGACTAAAATGTTATCATACCCCTTAGAGTACTTTGCATTATCTTTTAATACCACATATTTGCAAATCCACAACCTGAGGACAGATGCTTTACTAGGGTTGCACAGCCGACTTGCTGACTAGGCAGAATAAGATGGCTGCCTGGACTTCTGGTGCCACAAACAGGCAGCACTTAAAAGATCGCATAGGCATTCTTACTGATGTGTTCAGCAAAAGAAGGTAAAAATATTGTGGGACTTTCTGCCTGAGCTCTCTAAAAAACTTGGAATATAGTATATATACTATCCCAATATATAATGTATATCCTAAGTAAGAGTTTGCTGCATTCAGGACCAACATGGCTTTAGCCAGCCTTCAATGAAGACCCTGGCCAATGATGCACTCATTTGCTGCACCCCACCTCACAAAGTTGTATCCTGTCCTGAAAATTCCAGATTATAGCAAAATTGGGCAGTCTCTCTGTTTGCTTTGCCTGACCTGCCATGACAAGCCTACACAGGCACCCTAGCAACTCCCTCAGCAACCCCCACATCAGGTCAGAAGCCTCTTGCCCAGGGGTGAAATGCTCCTGGTTCGGACCAAATCGCCTGATCCAGTAGCGATGGCGGCTGGTGGTTTGGAGAACCGGTAACAAAAATCCCTGTGCCCCACCACCATGCCCAGCTGAGCCACACGATCATCAGAGGCTTTTTTTTTTTTTTTTTACTTTTAAAAGCATTTTTTGAAGCATTTCAGCCGAAGAGCTTGCAGAAAAAAATGCTTTTAAAAGTAAAAGTTAAAAAAAAAAGTTGGCCAATCCCACCCAGTCACATTATCCCACCACCACCAAGCCACGCCCACAGAACCGGTAGTAACAAATTTTACATTTCACCACTGTTCTTGCCCTTTCTGACTTTGTTTTTTAATACTTGAGAGACAGACCCTGGCTTCCAACCACTAATTATCTCTTTTTCCCCCAGAATGTTTCTTGGATCCCAGTCTATTGACCCAGAGAAGTTCACAATGATGGCAAGAAAAGGGAAGGAGAGCAGCAGGCTTTCTTTCCAGAGAAATTGCCTTTAAAATTAGAAGAAAAAGGAGACAAGCAACTGGTTGTAAACCTGGGAGAGTTGGGGAAAGGCTGTCCATGGGAGCCATAGTTTTCATAGCAAAGCAGCACGGTTGTATTAGTTTCTAAATATGGTTGTTGAAATGAGGATTCAGTGGGATGTAAATTTCTTTGTGGGGAGCCATTGTCTTTAATTGTAGATGTGGGATGCTTGGGGAAAAGGTTTATTTCAGAGTACCATCACATTCAGATGTGGGTACTTTAATAATGGCAAATGCAGTTCTAGGGCCCGAAATCATTTATAGATTAAACATTTGATTTTCTTTTTGATGGGTTAATTGCATTCTCAGTGAACTATAAATAAAATGGTTCTACGGTAGCCACTTGTAGTGATGTCTATAAGAGCTTTTCAGGTTTCCTAATGAGCTCATGGGCCCAGAGAGTTTCTCCCCACCCCCTCCTGAATATCTCCTTAGAAAATCTGTGCTCTTTCATTGTTTTGATATTATTTCTTTACAGAATGACTTTGTAACGGCAACAACATGTCTCATAAGTAATTGGTGTTTCCAGCCATAGAGTTTAGGGTGACCTTTATAAAACAAAAGCCTAACCCAAACAATTTTTAATAGGAGAGTTTGTGAGAATGAGACCCTTTGAGATAAAGCTATGTAGTGAAAAACAGTAAGAATTATTAAGACCTGAAGTGCCAGCTTGTCATGATAAAGATTTAGGAGCTGAAAAGAAACATTGACGTATATCCTGCTGGGGTAGAGAAAAGAGTCACCAATGGGTCACTGTAAGCAAAACAGCATCAGCTAGTTGTTATGTAATTCATATATGCAACTTACATTTTGTTTATTTATTTAAACATTTTATAGAACTACCAATCTCACAGCAGTGACTCTGAGTGGCGTACAAGCTTAAAACCTATGTGACAATAAAACTCTACATGAGGCCTAGTTAAAATAATAACCTTCACAGATCCAGCCTATCTATAGGTTAAGGATTTAGCTCTTTTTGCACAGAAATCATGCATTTACTAGCTTAAATGTTGTGGTAAACTCATATCAACATATGAGTTCTGAAAACCAACATAATACACTCATGTGCACAGAACATTATGAAAGACCAGAACTGAGAGAAAGGGCAAACATTTTTGGTGCCTGAATAACAAATCACTGTTAATTTTAAAGGGTCCTTCAGCAACAAACAAAAGAAACAAAATGTGTTTGGGGCTCGAACTGAGATTTACAGGGTCCAACATTTCAAACAATAAAAAAAATCTGGATCACAAGGCTAAATTATAAATCCAGCATAGATAAGATGATTAAATGTACAATTTTTTGTGCACTCACCATACCACTTGATCTTGGGTGTGCTTGGCATGGTTTTCAGCTTTAATCTCCTTCATCCATTTTCACCATGTTTGACTACCAAGATTAAAGGTATCAGTTTGTCACCTTTTTTTTTTTTTTTTGCTTCCTTATATTTTACAAAACAACTTTTGGCCCTGAAGGTTTTGAATCATAGAATCATCAGCTGGAAGGAACCTTGTAGGTCTTCTAGATCAAATCCCTGTCCAAGGCAGGGAACTTTACTGCCTCCTGGAGAATTTTTTTCTTGAAGACTTCCAGTGAAAGAGCACTTACAACTCAAAGAGACAATTTGTTCCCCTGGTTAATTGTTCTTACTGTCAGTAAGTTTTCTTTAGTTCTAGGTTGGGTCTTTCTTTAACAAGCTTTTATCCATTGCTTCTTGTCTTGCCCTGGAAAATAAGTCAACCTTCTCTTCTCTCTGACATTCCCTCAAGTACTAGATGGTAACTACCATTTCCCTTCTAATCCTCATCTTCATTAGGTTAGTTCCTTTAACCATTCATCATATCTACAGACTCCTCATCATACCTCCTCATCATATCATCATATCTCATCAGACCATTCATCATATCTACAGACTCCTCATCATACCTCCTCATCATATCATCATATCTCATCAGACCATTCATCATATCTACAGACTCCTCACATCCTGGACAAATATTGTTTCAACTTCTACTTTCAAAATGACGCTATAGGGTACTGCACACCAGAACAATTAGACACAAGGACAGTTTTTTCCTGAATTCCATCACTCTGCTAAATAACTAATTCCTACAATACTTTCAAACTATTTACTAAAACTGTATTACTATTATTCTTCTCATCCTTCCTATTACCTCTCTCCTCCCACTTATGACTATAACCATGTTGCTTGTATTTTTACGATTTATATTGTTCTGTTGTTTCCTAGTATGATTTGATTGTTTATTAGTAACCCATGACTATCAATGAGTGTTGTATCTTATGATTCTTGATGAATGTATTTTTCCCTCTCTTTTCTCTCTCTTCTTTTTCCTTTTATGTACACTGAGAGCATATGCACCAAAGACAAATTCCTTGTGTGTCCTATCACACTTAGTCAATAAAGAATTCTATTCTATTCTATTCTATTCTATTCTATTCTATTCTATTCTATTCTATTCTATTCTATTCTATTCTATTATCATGCAGTTTAGCCTCTTAGACACCTCATCATCTTCTTGCTCTTCCCTGCACTTTCTAGTATCTCAGCGTCTTTCTGCACCATGGCAACCAGAACGGGATGCAGTATAGAGCAGTACTATCACTTCTTGTGATCTTGATGCTATCCCTTTGTTGATGCAGCCTAGGAGTGCATTGTTGTTGTTGTTATTGTTGGCAGCTGCAGCACACTGCTGGCTCATATTTAAGTGACTGTCCACTAGAATATCTTCTCACAGTTACTGTTGAGCCATGTGTCACCTACTCTGTACCTATGCATTTGGCTTTTCTTGCTTAAATACTTTTCTGACCATTGAACTGTGTCTTGTGGATAGGGCCCAATGCTCAAGTCTATCAAGATCCTTCTGAATCTTGAGTCTATCTTCCAAAGTGATAGCAATTGTCCCCAGTTTGGTGTTATCTGCAAATTAGATGACTTCCCCTTCTATCCCTTTACCTAGATCATTTATGAAGATGTTGAAGAGTACTAAGCCCAAGTCAGAACCTTAAGATACCCCTCTATGTAAATGTAGTTCCATTAAGGATTACATGCCAAATGTGATTGGCCAGCTACTGAGAATCCATCTGATGATAATATTTATCCCACATTGTTCAAAATAGGTTGTGATCTACTTTGTCAAAGGCCATATTGAAGTCCAAATAACTATATCCACAGCATTTCCTGATTCACTAATTTAGTCACTTTATCAAAGAAAGGCTCCTCAACACACAAAACAGTAAAAAATGGAAGAAAAGAAGAATAAAAGAAGGAGAATAAGATTTGTCTGGCATGATCTGTTTTTAACAAACCCATGCTGCCTTCTAGTGATCACTTTGTTCATTTCTAGATGCTCACAAATCTGGTACTTTTTTTTTTTTTTAATTTGATTTATATGCTGCCCTTCTCCGGAGACTCAGGGCGGCTTACAATGCGTTAAGCAATAGCCTTCATTCTTTTGTATATTTTATACAAAGTCAGCTTATTGCCCCCACAAACTGGGTCCTCATTTCACCTACCTTAGAAAGGATGGAAGGCTGAGTCAACCTTGAGCCTTGGAGAGATTCGAACCAGCAGAAATTGCAGGCAGCTGTGTTAATAACAGGGTGCACTAAACCACTGTACTATCAAGACTTGATTATCTTTTCAAGGATTTTTGCAGATATTGATGTCAAGCTGATTGGTCTATAGTTTCCTAGATCCACACACACCCACACCCACACCTATTTAAATATTGGAATCACATCAGCAGTTTTCTAGTCCTCTGGCATTTCCTGAGTGCTCCAGGATCTTTGAAAGTTTTTGTTCAGTGGTTCCATAATCACATCTGCCAAGTCCTCCAGTACCCTGGAATGTAAACCAACTGGTCCTGTGATTTGAATTCATCTAAAATGGATAGGTGTGGGTTGTTTTTTTTTTAGCAATTTCTTACCTATTTTGACTTGCATTCCTCTTCTGTCTCCCACTATGTTGCTTTTCATAAATTGGACTATTTTTTCCTTTTGTGTAAAGACAGGTACAAGGAAGGAATTAAGTAACTCTCCTTTCTTCCTGCTGCTCATCATCTTCTTGCCATCTTCTCCCATTAGTGGACCTATCATTTCCTTGACTTTTTTCTTGTTCCTTACATATTGATTTTTGTTGTTGTTGTTGCAAGTCTTAGTTCATTATGAGCCTTAACTTTCCTGACTCCATCTCTGCAGAGCAGGGCCATTTGCTGTATTCTGTTTTCCAATTTATATATTTGTTTTCCTTGTCCCTGTTTGTCAGATACCATAACTCTTGTGTCAAACCTGACTCATAACACACTTCTACTTGCAACTTGACAACAAAAAGAAAGGGAGGGAGAAGAAGAATGCTTGGAATGTATTGGGAGCTGGGAGAGAGATGAGGAATTTGTGTGAGCCATTTACAGCCTGAGAAGATCCTGTACTTCAAGGTCGTGCAATGGGAACCCCCCAAGGGGGCAGATTGTTTTACCAAAATAAAAATAACTTGTAGGATGGGTGAACAATGGACAATGGGTGGCCCAAATGGGGTAAAGGGAAAATTAACTATTCTGCTTTTTGCACAAAAACCTCAGAGCTAGCTTTGCTTCTTCTGTGCCTATATAGATCTATCAGTAAAGTTATACTCTTGGTAAAATAATGTCCAGGAGTTTATTTTGCTGCATTTGCCAACTGGATGGTTGACATCTTGCCTGGTATCCTTTATTTTAATTTCTCTGTAGTATTTTGTTTAGGCCTTCAGTAATTCACTTTTTAGTTTTCCATGCATCCTGAATTGTTTTTCCATCTAAGATTTCCATCCATGGAATCTTTCCCAAGCTCTAAGTTTGTGGAAATCAGCTCTCTTAAGTCTCTAAGAGACTAGTTTCACTTTGTTCTATTACTTGTGACTATATTATGTTGAATTCCAATATCGCATGGTCACTCTCCTCCAAAGTACCTGTGGCTTCAACCTCCTCTAACATTTAATTTCTGTTGGTGAGAATTAAAAGCAATATAGCTGGCCCTCTAGTTCCCACCTTCACCTTTTGGTGACAAAGTTGTAGGAAAAGCATGTCAGAAACCTGTTCAATCTCCCACTCACTGTAGATTTTGCCTTCCAGATGATATCAGGGTAGTTAAAGTCCCTCATGTTGTGGTGTGTTTCCTACATACCTCGGCTAATCGTTTAGCACAGAGTGCATCTATTTCCTTCTCTTGGTTGTGTGGCCTGCAGTACATACCTGTGGCAATGTTATGTCTTTTTCCTCTGATATTCACCCAATACTTTCAAGAAGACTTTCATCCCTCCCTAGCATTGTATATTTCTGTAGAGGTGTAGTAATTCTTTACATACAATGCAACTCTCCCCTCTCCCTCTCCATTTTTAGTTGATTTTGTTATGGGTCTATTTGTTGGTAGGAAATAATGGGATATAACAATTACTTGCTGCAGACACTTTGGGTACAATAGGAAGCTAATCAGAAAATTGTACTCAGATGTATCATTTATGCCATATTACTTGAATAGAAAGTGTTTGGGGAATATTTCACAAATTATAGAAATAGTAGATGAGAGCCTTAGACTGCATATCATCCTTCCCATTCCACTGAAATGGACAGGATCCTTATGAAGCTTCTCTCCAAGCTTTCCATGAAGAATGTTTTGCAGCCATTTTAGATTCCTGCAACATGTACACATACTAAAAAGAGAAAAGGAAATAAATATAATTCCTGTATTTTGAAAAATGTACTTACATCGAATAGAAAAATGTTCTGTATAATTTCTGTCATGAACATAATTGGGACTAGGTTTTTCAACTTTCCTCCTATAAGTTCCCAAACTGTAATGGCCAGTACGAATGGTGCACTTGTTACCACTTGCATAATTCATATATTGAGTGTACATGAACACTCAACACTACTTTGGGTTAATTTCATTTTGAATGCATACAGCCAGTGAACATGCTACTAATTAAAAGAACTTCATAACCCCTTTCTACTTCCAAAGGTACTCTCGGTATCTTTGCCCGCCTTCTGGGACAGTGATATAAGGTGGCGGAAAGGAAAGATTTCAGAAGGACTCCAGCCTTCTCCTTTGGCAGGATTAAGACAATGCCTCAATTCCATAAACTCTGAGAATACAGCAGAGGAGCTGGACATCTGTGTGTCCCAGGAAAAGTGCTAGGTCACTCCCCTGAGAAAGCAGGTGCCCCGTTAGAAGACACTTGCAGAAGAACTGATATCCAGAATGAATGAGGCTTTGGAGAATGATAGCTGTGCTTGGAAAAGCAGTGAAGTCCTAGAAAGTCTAGTGATAGAATACTTCCTGTTTAATGCAGCTCATTAAACTTCTCTAAAAGCCCTTTTCCTGTTATTGTCAGAAAGTTGCTGAAAAGGCATCAAGGCAGCCAAGCCAGAGGGGTCAGGCAGGCAGGTGTTACTATTCCACATTTACAGAATTTAGTAGAGGAGGCTGAAACAGTTTCCTGAATGGAATATTAACTCTGGTACACCTAGCAACCACATTTCCAAGTACAAAATGGTATGCAGTGACTGACACGTAACAGATTCTAGCTTTTAAAAATCATAAATCCCAGTTTAGACAAGGTTAAGCTATTATGTAAGCATTATGATTATAGAATCTAAAATTATATCTGCAACACGTCAACAGTTGACATTTAACTATTGAAAGGTTTGCTTTTCAGAAGTACAATTGAAGTATTGTAGGCATTAGAAGTTCCCTTCTAAGCACAATATTGCTTAGAAGTTTATGAGCCATTTTGAATGTTTAAAATTCCTGCATAAAGATGACCCAAAAATCTGTTCTCCACACAAGTCTTAAAATTAGAAAAAAAGAGAACCCAATTAAAGAAATTAGTCAAAAATATCATACTTATTGTTTTTTGAGGAAAATGATGCAAAGCCACATATTTGTATGTGAACCACTAGAATCAGTTCACTTGAAGAGGAAATAAGGTGTTTCCTAATGGGATGGGATGCTAATTAAAGAACAGCATTCTGGTTATTAGCTACCAAAGTCTGATCTTCACCAAACAGATATGTGGAAGTGTGTCATGACTCAAAGAAAGGAGATTTGTGATGACCTCAAAAACAACAACAACAACAAACAGTTGTTGAGGTTCACCAGGCTGGAAGAGGATATAAAATGATTTACAAAGAGTGTGAACTCCACCAGTCTATTGTTAGGCAGGTTGTGTACAAATGGAAACAATTCCATTGTTACCTTTTTAAGGAGTGGTTGATCAACTAAATTGACAGCAAGAATAACATGTTAATACTCTGGGAAGTCTCAAAGAACCACAGGATAATGTATGAGGAGCCAAAGGCCTCTCTTCTATTGCTGAATGTCAGTGTCCAGAAGATTACTATTAGGAGAACATTAAATAAAAATGGTGAGCATTGCAGGATTATTTTATGTTAAAAAAATAAAATAAAAACAAACACAAGCTAATACAGAATAAAGAAAGGAAGGGGAAAAAATGAAAAAAGATAAAGATGCAGAAAAAAAGATAAAAATAGCAAGAAGCATCATCTGATTTCCTTTGCAGCAAATACTTTGCAGCAAGTATAAAGATAATCCTTAATTCATGACTGGTTGGTTAGTGAACATTTGAAGTAATGATGGAACCACAAAAGCTACTTATTACTGGTTTTCAAGGTCTGCATGCACACCTGTGTGGTCATGTGTTCACATATTGGGTGCTTGGCAAACGGCTCACCTTTACGGCCATTTGCAATGTCCTATGGCCACACAATTGCAATTGTCAACATTTTTTGCTAGTTTCCAGTGTTTACTTCTAATTTCCAGCAAAACCACCCATAGAGTAAACTTGATTTGCTTAATGACTGTGTCCTTCATTTAATCACCACTGGAAAAAAAATGACATAAATAGGCCCAAATCATATGGTGACCTGCTTAATGATTGCAAAGATGACTCTAATTCTGTGCTCAAATACTGTCCTAAACTGAGGACTACCTGTAAAAGTGCTCCAAAACCAGCATTTGGCTTAAATAAAATTGCTATCTGTAGCTTCACTAATGTCATGATCTTTTTCCAGATCAAAGATGTATAGAAAACGTATATATTAGGAGAAAGATTTTGGTTGGATCTTGAAAGTCTAAGGTTTCCTGCTAGTACTGAAGGCATTCCACTTGGGCAGTCAAGGCCTAAATTAGTGTTTCTCAATCTTGGCATCTTTTAAAATGCATGGACTTCAACTTCCATAATTCCTTAATCCTGCAGTGTATGTGGAGAAAAGACTCATTCCAACTGAGATGCCTGATTCTAATGCAGTGAAAGATACAGAATCCATACAGAATCATACTGTCTTTCTCACTTGGTCCATGCCCATTTTTGTCACACATTTGAACTACACAGATCTGATGTATACATCTTGAGGAGAGATGGAAACCTGTACTCCACAAAGTTGCATCAATCTCATCTATTGGTAGGTTGCTACATTTTAGGCAAAATAAATCAAATGATTAATAATTATCAATATAGTTTTAATGGTAACATATGGCCATCCTATGCTTTGTTTGTTGTGCAAATATCACAACCTGCCAGGAAACAATTGAATGCTTTTCATACTCAAAAAATTCACCCAGATGTTATAAATCAAACTTTAGATCTCTTTAGATCTCTAATTAATCTTTAGTTTTCTAAAGAAATGTGTTTAAGTTGGGCATATTCTATATTTGAAGAGATAATAGGAATTTGGGTCCTTAATGCTGATTGAATTTCCTACTGAAAATAGTCTCCTGAATTACCCTTCTAATGATGTTGGATGATGCCGATCACTAGGGAAGAAAAAATGTTGCAGGGCCCTGAACCAGAGTTTCTGTTGTTCTTTTCTTCAAAACAACTGATATAGTAAGTTCTTCGCTCCTTAAAAGAGGAAAAGCAGAGAGAAGAAAATAAATGATACTCCAGTGAATACCATTCTTGTGACAATTGAAGCAAGCTGAAGCAAAATCTTTACAAATATTTCAAGATTGCTTTTTTTCTTTTTTTAACAATCAAAGGAAACTTTGCCCTGCCTGAGAAAATCGCAAGGAAATTCATTTGCACACTAATGCAAACAAAGCCCAACATGGATTAAAACATTCAAGAGTTGTTTTAACAGCTGCTGGCAGTGGAGACATTTTAGCTAACAAATGGCAATAGATGAAATGAAAGGGTCAAGCTTCTGTTTCTGATAGTAGCCCATTCAAAATAGAGAAATAAATGCAGTTATAATGGAACTTGGTCTCACGTCTAGGTTCACCCTAAAACAAAAGTCGTATTTATTGTTACTAAGAAAAAGAACTTCCTTTCACTGAGATTTTTTTTTCCAGCTAAGCATTCGTCTTCTCTCATGCACTTAAAACAAAAGTAAAATATAAAAAGGTTTTTAAGAAGTTACACTGGAAAGGAGTAGTGCACTTTAAATATATTTTCATTTGAATTATAAATGCCGTATGTTACTTATTAACGACTGTTTCAGGAAGGGTCTTGGTAATGTTTTTAGTAAGGTTTTGTTCATTGTCTTTTAAATGGCTTTGTAATCTCGGTAGCTTTAGTTATTGAATTAATTAAAATATACCCAATAAATATCAGTGTTTAAGTGAATCCAGGGGTAGAGATGCTGATTGAGAATTTCTGCTTGAATGATCATTAGAGTAAAGAAACTCCTCATTTGAATCTGACTTCCCCAAATGCTGAAGTGAAAACCTAGTTTAGTTTGATTTTAACTTGTCAAATTTTCCAAAGAAAGAAAAGTGGTCACCTGATCCTGCTTAACTGGGCTCTTCCCTTTTCTCTCTCTCCCCACCCCCCATCCTTTTCTTGATCCAGAAGAGGCTAAAGCAACTTCCAAGACAGCAACAAACACACACCTTTTTTTCTTTCTGCTCATACTCTCTCCTCACACCAGAAATTGTTTTGTTACATCAGGTGCAGGGAAAGAAGACGCGACCAGCAATGGTCCATTCAGTACCTTTATTCAGCTCAAGAATAGACAGCCAGCTGCGCTGCCGGAGCTCTCTTTTATAGCGCTCCGGCAGGCTAGCCGACCAGTGACAGCAGTTCATTTTTCCCGCCAGTGGTTTAGCCAATCACCAACTGGGCATCTACTTTGGGCCGCAAGGTGAATGGAACTCTGCGAGGCTTTAGTCTAATTGGTGTGATTGTTTTGTCTAGATTTAAGGAAATGGGTTTTCCCACAAATTTCCCCAGCTTACCATAGAAGACTTCCTTGAACTCTTTGATGAGGTTGTTGAGTTCATTCCTGCGAATTTGGTGGATCCCTCCAATTGAGAGCCCTAAGGGCTTGAACCACTCCACTCCCAAAAGGTTCGAGTGGCTGTGCTCAACGATGGTGATGGGGAGGTCGCTATGGAACTCATGATAGGTGATCTGAAGGGAGGTTCTTCCCAGGACTCCGATAGGATTTCCTCCAAAGTCTATGAGTCTTGATCGCAGGCGTTTCAGGTCCTTCTTGCTGAAGCTGGGCTTTAAGCGTTTCAGTTGATGCCAGTCCATGATGGAGTAGATCGATCCCGAATCTACCTGCATGGAATCCCTTCCACGTTCACTGTCACGTGGTATTTGGTGGCGCTCTTGTCGTCAGTGTGCGCGATGGTCTGGTGGACTGCTCCGTTCTTTGCAAACTCGCCCTCTCCGTGTCTGGGTTGGTACGAGGACCATCTAGATGGCCTCTGGTAATCTTTGCGATTTTCGTGCAGACGGTGACTGGATGGTTCAGGGGCTGGATCCTCGGCTCTGCAGGCTTCTGCGATGTGACCCCTCTTGAAGCAGCGTCTGCAGGTTGCATCTCTCCACCGGCATTTGGCCCTCGCATGGTCCCCTCTGCAGCTGTCGCAGCACTCCCCCAGGTCGCCATTTTGAGCGGTTTCCCACCTTGGGGGTCTGGAAACCTTGTGGACAGCCATTTCCTCATCCGAGTCAGATCCAGCAGTCGATTCGCCGGTGGAAGTTTGTGGAGCCCTTTGGATGCTTTGGCCTTCATCATTGCGGCTGCCGCTTTTTCTGATGTCTCTGCGCCCATGGCTTCCTCGATGACTTCCTTGAGTGTTATCTTCTTTCGGCTTAGGAATTTCTTTTGGAGGGCCACGTCCTTCATGCCAAATACAATGCGGTCTCTGATGGCATTGTCCACATTATCAAATTCGCAATTTGCTGCGATTTGGCATAGGACTGCCACAAAATCTTTGATCGTCTCTCCGTCCCGCTGGTTCCTCTGTTGGAAGGTGAAGCGGTTGGCGATTGGAGTTCCCGTTGGGGCATAGTGCTCTTGCAGCACTTCTTGGAGGTCAGCCCAAGACATTTCCTCAATGTCCCTCGGTGCTACGAGGTCGATGGCCATCTCCAGCACTTCGGACCTGCAGAGAGCCAAGAAAAGGGCTCTTTTGCAGTCATTGTTCAGGTCCTGGTAGTTGTTGCCCCTCAGGAACTGGCGAAACTGGATCATGTAGGATCTCCATTTCTCCTTCCCGGGGTTGAATGCGGCTAGCGAGACTAGCGCGGCTTGTGATGTCACCATGACTTCGGTGGCTTTGGCTTCGTGACTTCAGCTCAGTGCTTAGCTCTTAGCTCTGTTGGTGGTTTGCCACAAGGTTCGTCGCTGCGGTTCTTTGAATCCTTCGTCGCCAGTGTTAGATCAGGTGCAGGGAAAGAAGACGCGACCACCGATGGTCCGTTCAGTACCTTTATTCAGCTCAAGAATAGACTGCTGGCTGCGCTGCCGGAGCTCTCTTTTAATGAACGCAGTTCATTTTTCCCGCTGGTGGATTAGCCAATCACCGACGGATGTCACTATAAGGACGTAACATGTTTGCCCCCAAAATACAACCTTCTCTTTTTTCATTCTCTATTTCTATGTCCTTTCTTCTCTTTTCACACCTGTATTTGTGTTGTGTTATTCCATAGAGCTCTTACTTTCTTTGCTCTGGCACAATACCTTGATGTCAGTCCATGCATCCCTCACCTTTTCTTGCATATGCTCTTTCTAATCCTTCTGTCATTTAGCTGAATGTGCAACATAACCCGTTGACTATTGATGGTTTAAGATCTCTGGGTCAGCCTGCTAATTGTTAATTATAATTACCGATTGTTGAATAATTGTCATATATGCCAAAAGCTTCAAATATTATTTATTAAATTATTTTGATCAACTCTTTATAGTTTAATTTTGGGCCTTGTGGAAAACATAAGCCAGTTCAATAAGCTAGTCCCAACAGGACTGGCACTGTGAGAGGCCACAATTTATTACAACTTGGATAGCTGTTAATTAAAAAATGAATAGTCAGTCATGCAACAGCAAAACAATTGTAGGCACCACAATTTAGGAAGGATTAAAAGAAAGTGGAGTACAAGGATGATCAGAGGATTAAAAACTGTCCTATAAAAAGAGTTTGATAAGAATGCAGAATGTTGAAAAGGTAAAGTTTCCCCCATCCAGTTGTGTCTGAGTCTAGGAGGGCAGTGCTCATCTCTGTTTCTTAGCCAAGGGAGCCAGAATTGTCTGAAGATATTTCCGAGGTCGGAAATTGACATTTGAAATTAGAGAACAGGAAGATAAACAATATTATTTGATATGGGAATTGTTTTATCAATGGATAGATAATAAATCATGGAATTGAAATATGAAATATGGGGTTGATGTAAAGATAAAATATCTGATTTTTTTTATATAAAAGGTATAAGTTTCTGTTATAAATTGGTATTTTAGAAATGGATTTATGCACAAGAGAATACAAACCATTCGACTCACTGTCTGTAATTGTTTGGAGTGATGATGGTTTTATGTTTTGTTTTTGTTTTAAAATAAAAAAAATTCTCAAAAAAAAAAGATATTTCTGAAGTCATATGGTTGGCACAACTAATACACCATGGCGCACAGAACATTGTTACCTTCCCACTGAAGTGATACCTATTTATCTACCAGTACTTGCATGCTTTTGAACTGCTGCGTGGGCAGGAGCTGGGGCAAATAATGGAAGCTCACCCCTTCATGCAGCATATAGAATAGAATAGAATAGAATAGAATAGAATAGAATAGAATAGAATAGAATAGAATAGAATAGAATAGAATAGAATATTGAGCAATGGTGCCCCCTTACAGGATGTTGAACCTTAAGTAGGCCATAAGGGAAGGCATGACAGCATATTCAAATGACTGAAAAATGCTGCAAAGAATAAGGTCAACTCCTGTTCTCTTTGATCTCAGTGCAGGATACAGATTTACAGGAAAAAGGTTCTGATGGAATGTAATCCTAACAGCAAGAATGTTTCAACAGTGAAACCAAGTAACCAGGAGGTGGTGCCTCTGGGAATTTTTAATGTGGATTCTCAAACTGAGGAGGTGGTTGGAATTGATTACAAAATTACTCCTTCTCATCCACGTGATTCCAATGAAACACAACAGATACTCCGCCTCCCTTATGGCCTACTTAACAAATCTATTTTGAATAAATGTTTTATTGATACCTATGAGCATAAAAATTTCCATATCCATCTGAACAGCATGTTGTCTGGGCACAGTTGGTTTTAGATAGAAACTTAACAAATCTTAAAGTGCCTAATCATGGAAGGACTTTACTTTGGCATGATGTCATGACCTCCCCTCTGTGGTTCTTGAAGGCCAATATAGCAGGATTATTTGGCAGAGAGACACGGTCTCTGCATCTCTAGACATGTAGAAACAATGGACATTGTGCTTCTCCAGTGCCTATACTACCGAGTCACTTATATTAGCCTCACTTCACTATTATTGCATAAATATCAGGGCACATAAGACATTTCTACATTTCTCAGATACCAACCCTGCTATAACATACAGTGTTGCCTAGTCCTGTGCAGCAGCACTTAAAATACATCAGATGATGACCTGTGCCATAAATTAGTTTTAAGGAGCACTTAGACCAGGGGTGTAAAACTCATGTCATCATGGCAACGTCACGTGACGTATTGGGACTTTTTCCCCCTTTGCTAAACCGGGCACGAGTGTAGCCAGTGTGTGACGCATCCGGCCCATGGGCCGAGAGTTTGACAGCCCTGACCTAGACTGTTATTACAGGGTATTTTGTTTTACATGTACTGTATTATTTTACCTATCCTTTTAGATTTTCTTTTAATTAATATTTTTTAGCTTTTTATATAATTTTATTTTTGTATCTTATGTGTTTATGCTTTTATATTTCTTGTATCACATCCTGTTTATTCTGGTCTTTGACTGTAATAAAGATTGATTTGATTTGACTAATGAAATACTAACAAGTTAAAGAAGAGGCTATGCATTTCCTCAAATAATAATGGAGTACTTTACTACAGATGGCATGCAATGCACAACACATAAAATACATAAAGTTTAAAATCTTGTGCTGTATTTGCAATAGGCATTGTAGAAAAAGATGCCCAAGTTCAGATAGACAAGTAGAAGGGCACATCATGATTAAATGTGTGCAGTTTCCTAATATCATAGATTTTATTCATCAATTCAAAATTAGTTTTACTAAATCAGGGAGGTTTAGATAAATGTAATATGTGGCCTAATTATGCTTACCCGATGGAAAAGAATTATGTTGTAATTATATTTATAAATATTAGCCAGTGTGAGAGTTCAATAATGGCAGCATGTATGTGCCACAAGCAGTGATCTGAGAAGCTATCCTTTCAGACTGGATGAATGGGTTAAAAAAAGAGGAATTTTAGTTTGGTTTCAGTGTGTTCCTTTGTGCTTAACAATCGGAGGAAGCTCTGCCTTGTTTAAGGAATTTCCCACGCCTCAAATTCAAACAAGACATTACAAAATTGCTCTGTTAAATTCATATTAGATATGTTTACAAAAAGACTAAACAACTAAACATTGTAGAGCAATTATCTGGAGATATCATGGCTTATTTGAATGTGGCTATTATTATGCAGAATGAAAAGCAGCCAAAATAGTAAATTAAACTGTGGAATGGTTATCTTGAAGTCCCGTCACATTCCCTTGCTTCAGTTTCTTTAGATGGATCACTGAGAAAAAATAAAGACACATACATAATTATATCTTTAAAGTCTTCATTAGAGAAGATCTGATGCCACTGTCTCTTTCCCTCATTGGTTGATAATAGCTATTTCACCCCAAATATGATATCATTGGTCTTTCATTCCATCAGATACTGTACCCAAAACACATACACATTTTGATTCTACCTTTGTGTTAGATTAGATGTTTTTGGAATACAGAGAAAGTACTAAAGGGTGAGCATATAGTTCATACCTGTTATAATTTCTAGTTCTTCAATATATATCGAATATGATGACTTAACCATGCCACAGCAGAACCACCCACCCACCCCTCAAGAAACCAGTTTTGGTCACCACACTATAAAAACAATGTTGAGACTCTAGAAAAAGTGCAGAGGAGACCAACCAGGATGATTAGGGGACTGGAGACTAAAACATATGAAGAATGGTTACAGGAACTGGGCATGGCTAGTCTAGTGAAGAGAAGGACCAGGGGAGACATTATAGCCATCTTCCAATACTTGAGGGGCTGCCATAGGGAGGAGGTGGTCAAGCTGTTTTCCAAAGCACCTGAAGGCCAGACAAGGAATAATGGATGGAAACTGACTAAGGAGAGATTCAACCTAGAAATGAGGAGAAACTTTCTGACAGTGAGAACAATCAACCAATGGAACAGCTTGCCTTCAGAAGTTGTGGGAGCTTCATCACTTGAGACTTTCAAGAAGAGATTGAACTGCCATTTGTCAGAAATGGTGTAGGGTCTCCTGCTTGGGCTGGGGGTTAGACTAGATGACCTATAAGGTTCCTTCCAACTCTGTTAATCTATTATCTGTTAACTGCTATGGTGTCCTCATCCTTAAGAAAGAGATTTTTTTTAGTATTGTATTCCTTTCATTCTATGGCAGTCTGTCTTTCCTTGAAATTGTCTTTCTGAACATCTTATTTTCAGGCATAGACAAGTTGGAAGATTGTGCCCTGATCTAGTAATCGTATGTCTGGCATATATCAATATGTAACTCTAACTTGTCTTTTCTGTTTCTTTTTTAACTTTTTATAATATTGGCTGATAAACCAGAAGTGAGTTGGAGACAAATTCCACACGTACATATGAGACAAAAAGGATGACAAAAAGCTCCCAATTTTATTATCTTGTTGATCTTCTTCCACTTATACATTTTTAGGCACACTAAAACTATCCAACTCTAAATAAAGGCATAATTTCCTTTATGCCTATCATTAAAAGAAAGATTATATATGTCTTATAATATGGGGATTGCCAACACTATCAAGGAATGAAAGGATAAACTGTGTTCCAGAGAAGATGACATAACCTACAATCTTGCATGCAACATGTAAACCAAAAGTCTTTGATCACTAATATCATTCACATGGAGCCACAAGTTCATGATCTCTCTGCTTTCTCTGCATTCTTTGTTTTGGTTGTTCCTGTTCTGATAAGTTTGTATTCTTTATTTATTGACAGACTGGTAGGTCAATTCCTGTCACAACCAGTTGATCAACACTCTGTTGATTTGAAAAAAAGAGCAAATCCTGTACTTGCAAGAAAAATGCTTGATAGAAAACAAAAATCTAACACTAATTGCTAACAACAAAAATGTAATGCAATATAAACAGTCCAGAACAGCAATCAGAATGTACTAAATAAGAAATGATTGTTTTGTCTACTTCAAAAAAAAAATTCCAAGAACAGCTGCTCTAGCTTGTTATAAAGTACTGCGAAATCTGTGGCATCCTAATGATAACAAAATGTCCATTGGCTGAAGAGATAGAGTTGAATTGTCACAAAAACACAAGTGTAATTTCTAACAACTCAATGAAAGTTTAAATGTATATAAAACTACATGCTTAATTTCAGATGCACAGAGGGATGGGAGTTTTTTTTTCTTAGTTTTTTTTTAAGTACCGGTAACCAGATTGGTATAAGGGGGGAGAACAAACAGATCCTCAGTAGAGTCATAAACTACAGTAAGGCATCATTTGTTTAAACCATGGTCAATCTACGAATAGCTGTGTTCAAACAGAGTGTTTACCTTAAATCAATGTTTATGAATTTTCATACATCATGCTAAATCAGGTGTGAATCCAAACCTTCTCTGGTCACAGTTGTCTTGTGTTGCCCTCTGGGAAAAATAATCTATCAAAATCTCTATTTGCAATTAAAGGAATCAATATTTAAAAGAAAAAAAAATAGTGATGCATTTGTGCAATCATCACAGCTGAAATACAGAAAAAAACCTTTGTTATTTATATCAGTCATGTTTCAGCCACATTCCAGGTATGCACTCAATCTGAGATCAAAATCAGTATTAATTTTTTCTGAGTGCTCTTTCTGTAAAAGGTGGGTGAGTCTACTTCCTCATGTTTCTTAGATTTATATAAGACTGGAACTTCTTAGGAAACAACTTGTGAGGCAAGAATTGAAAATAATGGAAGAATTTTGACAAAAATGTCAGACAAGGTGCCCAGTACCTGCAGATACCTCCAAAATGACATACTGTCTGCTCTTATCTTTTTCCATCTCTATCCCTGATAATGCTGCAGTATTTATGAGGAGCATCCAGTGCCTTGTGCTCAAAGCATGTGCTGAGTTACTGCAGTAAGAAACATGGCCTATCTCAGGCCAAGCAGTTTCAGCAACATCTTTTTCCTTAAGGTAGAGATCCAGTACCACCAGGAATAATTTAATTTGTTGAAAAGCACCCCAAATTGAGTGGGTGGGATAGGGGTAAAATCAGAGATCTCCAAACCGTGGACCACACAGGTGGCGGTGAGCACCAGGCAAGCGAACAAAGCCAAAAACTGTCCCTCTCCCTCCCCTCCCTAGAAAAATTGTCTTCCACAAAATTGATCCCTGGTGTCAAAAAGGTTGGGGACCACTGAGTTAAATGAAATGAAAGACTGCCATAGTAAGAAGCAGGGCAATGACTCAAAGCAGAAATTATGACTCTTCCACAATCCATTCACTATGTTACTTAGATATCACCAAAATTGACGGCATCCCATCTCATTATGAAGTAACCATCAGCTAAAACCAGAACTTGCTCAATTTGAGATCAAAGAATGGTTTATGTCTATTACATGCCTACCACCTACTGGTGCAAGTTGGTTTATTCATTTTAGTAAATGATTTGAGATTAAGCTTGTCAATATCTGGCGTGTGAAAAAAATTAGGCAGCCATTAGATGGCAGCAGAATTTTTAAAGTGAAGGAGAGCAGCAGCTCTGTGGCTTTTTGTTCATCTAATCGTTTATTTTACCTTGAAAGCTCTTTTATGCTCATTTTAAAAGGAACTTCAAAATTAAGAAGTGTGCATACATCCCTGCTACCCACCCCGTTATGTATGTACCTATGTATGTATTTACCTATGTAGGTAAGAGATCATGCAATCTCTGGATTCAAATGCTTCTGAATTCTCAGCCATGTTCTCCTAGTGGGAGTCAGTATAAGGCTGTGCTTTGATTATGGAAAACGGCAGTTAAAGATTGTTGTGTGGAAGGGGGGAGTTTAATTTAATTAATTATTTATGCTTATATTTTTAAAAAATCCACTTCTCTTTGTAAATGCTGCCATTGCTTAATTGTGCAGTTCTCTCCTCAAAACAATGCTTGCCAGTGTTGGAAGAAATGTCCATCTGGGTTCAGTTCCAAGTAGGGAGAAAGACATTGGGAACATGGAGGCTGCTTGGAAGGATGGTTTAATGGTGAAGCAGAATCTCCAAGCATGTGTGATTCTGGGTACTGACCACATGGAGTGGAGAGAGAGAGATATTTATACCCTCTCTTCGGCCCTAGAGCTTCCTGTTCCTGTGCAAGAAATGTATCCTATTGGTTGTCAGACTCCCAAGGGGCTACGTGGGGATCCAGCTAACTTGTAGGCTGTCTGTGTCCCAGGCTTGGTTGAAACTTGCTGGGTGATTATGTAATGAAGAAGCTTGTGTTCCGAAAGGGTGTTGGGTAATTCCTATTATGGCTTAATGGCTTTGTCCTGGTTTGGATCTTGAGTGAAAGCTAATCCTATCACCCTGGAGTTGAAGGCCTTTTGTCTTGTAGATAAGATGGCCCAGTCTTTCTGGGGCTATTAACAAAGATGAGGGCTACTTTCTAAGAGCATCTTTCTCCTTTTCTCATCCAGGGAAGTATAATATTCTGCTTTTTTAATATTTTCTAAAACATTTCATTCTTCTAGGAGGGGGTGGGTGCTAACTTTCTTCATCAGCCAGCGTGACAGAGAGAAAGCGATATCTGCACAACATTTGGATGTCTGTATTTCTATTTAATTTCTGGTTACGAATGTGTTTGGTTTAGGTTGTCCTGGTTCTGCCTCATTTCTTGAATGTGGCCCAGAGGTTGCCTTGCAGGACCCCATGTGGCCATATCTCTTTGTACTCTTTTTGGAATTAGGATATTTCTTGCAGTTGACATTAGGTCTGGGAAACATCATTGAAATAATTACAGAGGCCTGTCATGCTATTGAGTTTTGAAATTAATTCCAAGTAATTCAAAGAATAACAAGAAGTGAATTGCAGTTACAATGAAATTCTTTTTAAAATCACATGCCAGAACATTAGGCTATGTATAAAGTTGGTAGAATAACTTTACGTTATGTGTAGATCTGCAAAATGCAACCAGCTGAACCCTTTGTCTATTTGCTTTTCCTCCTCTTTTTGCTGTTCTAGCGCAGAGGGGGATGGATACAAGTCAAAAGAATTTGGTTGTTTACCCAGCAATTACATCAAAGGGTTTGAGGCATTTTCATTTAATATATGGTGTGATTTTGCATCACTTGGCCAAATAACCGCTTGTTATGAAACCAGAATATGGTGTAAATAAAAGAGAGAGAAAAGACATTTGAGTATTTCAAAACCTATGTGTGTGTGTATGTGTGAGAGAGAGAGTTTTGAAATACTCAAATGTCATATTTGTCCTATATATATATATATATATATATATATATATATATATATATATATATATAGGTTTTGATATAGCATATATGTCATATATATATAAAGGATGAAAGCCTCTTTCACATGTTTCCAACCAATAAGATCCTGAACTTTCTTTGCCAATTGGGCCTGCAATACTTGCTGATGTCACCAATTCATCTTGTTTTAGGTCTCTTTCATGAATGCTTTTTATCAAGTGGAATTCATTCTATGGCTGCCTTGGTCTACCTGCCATCAGTTCTTCTTGCTATGTGACCAGCCCATATTCATTTCAATTCTTTTAGTCTCTTGATATCATATACTTTCGTTTGTTCTCTAATTCATGTGCAGGTCTTTCTACTGTGTTTCCCTGAAAGTAAGACCCGGTCTTCTTTTCTTTTGTGCTCCGAAATAAACTTATTTTTGGGGAGGTCTTATTTTTTTGAGGTGCAGGAGGCAGAGAGCATGGGGGCCGACAGGAGTGGGAGGGTTGCTACCACCAGCCCAGCCCTTTGTCCCACTGTCTACTTGCCTGCGGCCACAATGGGCCAAGCTCTCTGTGCGCCCCAGTCTATGCCCTGCCTGATTGCTGGCCCTGCTGCTGCTGGGATACTGGAGCTTGGATCTTGTCCCGCCATTGGAGCCACTTGTGGCAGGCTGCACCACGAGGCTCCTTGTGCCGATTGAGTTGCTCTTGGAAGGATGCCATGAGGCTCGTTGCACCAGTGGAGTGGCTCTCAGAAGGATGCCATGAGGCTCATCATGCCAGTGGAGCTGCTCTTAGAAGGACACCATGAGGTTCATTGTACTGGTGCGTCTGCTCGCAGCAGGATGCTGCAAGGTGTGTTATGACATTGTGCGTATGAGTGGATCCACTGGCACAATGAACCTCACAGCGTTCTGCTGAGAGCAGCTCCACCGCTGCAACGAGCCTCGTGGTGGAGCCTGCCACAAGTGGCTCCACCAGTGCAACAAGCCTCACAGTGTCCTTCCGACAGCAGCTCCACTGGCATGATGAGCCTCACTGGGTCCTGCCAGGAACGGCTCCACCGGTAGCTGCAGAAGAAGCCGGGCAGTGGCACAATCGGTGTTGGGTCTTGGAAGGCCTGGCTGCAGCTATCCTAAGGTAAGTGGGTAGTGGGTGCATCAGCCTCCAACCCCCACCCCTGCCCTAGCTTGATTTTTACACCTGCGCCTCTCCCCACCTCATACAAGCAGATGGTGGACAGGGCTCAACTAGGGCTTATTTTGTGGGTACGGCTTATATTAGGTGCAGGTATGAAAATCAGACGAGGGCTTGTTTTCGGGGTAGGTCATATTTTCAGGGAAACACGGTATCTTGTTTTGTAATGCTGAACATGTATCTTTCCATCATTTTTTGTGCCGCTCATAGCTTTTGTATCAATTATGAGGTTAGTGTCCATGTTTCACTGGCATATGTTAGAACAGGTCGCACACACTGATTGAAAAGTTTTCAATTTTCTTCAGACACAGGGGAGGTGATTGGCAATGATCTTCTGGGATTTTAGATCTTTTCCAATAATCTTATAAGAAGATGGCGAGAATTCAACCGTGGGACCTTTTACAGATAAACTGTATGTTGTACCACTAGTACACATTCTTCCTCCAAAATCATTAGTTCCAAACAACTTGCCCCACCTCTCTTCTGTAAGCCTGCTACCTTTGAATAGGTGAAGGATGCAGGTCAGTCGCAACAGATGACCAGTTCATTGACCAGTTTAGTCCATTTGTGTTGGGAGGGCTTTGTTTTTTGGACTGGCAGCAAAACATATTATATATCCCTTAGCCTCAGTGCAGTGGTAAGAGACCAAGATAAATAGGTGGCATCATCTTAACTAGCAGTTGAGAGTATATGATCTGCTAGTCAAATCTGTAGTGATTGCTTTGACATGTTGAAAATCTGGTCCAGATGCTATCACTCTACTCCACAGAGAAATGGACAAAGAGTCTGATGTGGATTAGCAGCTCCATTGCTGATGAACAGCCTTGCTGTCTTTAAAAGAGCTGAGTGTCACCCTTGTCTCCTTTCTCAACAGCAAAGCCAACAAAAATTTTAGCAGGATTAGAAAAGGAAGGGGGTATTGCACAGGGCAATATCTCAAATTATCATGAGATGTTCCTGGTGGAGTTTCAAATGTTTAGGAGGGATAATTTGTCCTAGGATTCGTGTTACAAAATAGACTGAGCTCTTGAAATCAATCCCTGCCTGATTAAAAAGAAAAGAAACCAAACCCTGATGAACTGGGCATCTGCTCAGAAATTGTCTGCAGCCTTAAAACTGTAGTAGCTTTTGATGAGTGCACAACCTTAAAATAGGCCAGCCCTGCCTGATTAATCAAATCAAAATAAATCTTTGGGGGAAATGATCTGAATGACTTGCTAGGTGTTTAGAAAATCATTTCTGGTAGTTCCTTTTTCATGCCATTAATAGCCTGGTCAATCATTAACCCAGACAGTAAAGGCTAGACTCTTAATACTGCAAATGATTGGCACATATATCTCTCCCCTGCACTTTAAGGTCAGGTTGCTGTAGTGATCAGTGTGACCTAATTACATTCCAACAGACAAAATTTAACTTGAGTGCCAAGATATGACATGCCCAACTACTTTAAAAAGTGTCAGTATACCGGTATGTGATTATATAAGATTGGACAGGATTGCATGTCCCATAACCCATCCATAAAGCAATGTCATCTCATGGGACCCAGGAGGCCTGCTTCCGTGTCTCTCTCTCTCTCCCTCTCCCTCCCCCTCCCTCTCCCCCCCCCCTCTCTCTTTTGGGAAAAGTATTCCTCGAGAGGTCAAACAATCTTGATCCTGTTGACCTTTCAGAGAGCATTAAAAACCTACATTTTTGCATAGGGACAGAGTTGATGATAATGTGTGAAATGTGAACCTATTAATTGTGATACATTGCTGTTGTTTTTTCATTAGTTCTTACCTATTTTTAACCCTCTGTAAGCTGAGATGCATTGGTTAGTGGGTAGTTTTAGAAACTAACTAACCAAATACAAAAAATGTAGATGTAAAGTATATATCATCAATATTGCAAGTGTTTTTGCCTGTGAATACCAGTATTACTTTAATGTCTTGTGTGTCACATTTCTTATGTGCTTATGTAGGGAGGAGGAAATAAATAAATAAACTTTCAAAAGTCCTTTCTCTTTCTAATACCAAGCATAACAAAGGAATCTTGTCAAATGTATACAATTAACATAAGTTGAAGCCAAACTGAAGAGCAACCGATTTCAGAAGAAATGAAAGCGCCTGTAGTACAGTGGACTAAAGCACTGTTATTAACATCTGCTGCTTGCAATTACTGCAAATTCAAATCTCACCAGGCTCAAGGTTGACTCAGCCTTCCATCCTTTCAAAGGTAGGTAAAATGAGAACCCAGATTGTGGGGACATAAACTGACTTTGTATAAATATACAAAAGAATGAAGGCTATTGCTTAACGCATTGTAAGCCACCCTGAGTCTCCGGAGAAGGGCGGCATATAAATTAAAGCAAAAAAAATAAATAAAAAATGCACAAAATATCTAGTTTAAATCCTGGGCCCATACCAGATATATTTGTGAATGTGAAGATGTTCATTTCTGCTTCTGGCTATAGATAAAAATGACGGAGATGGAAAATTAATGTGAACCAGTTAGTTTTTTTGGAAAAGTCTGGAAATATTAAAATTTATCATTTCTATGGAAAATTTAGAAACAAGGACACACAGTTTTGTCAAATCATTCTTTAAAAACACATTTGACAAAAATTCCACCAAAGTTCTAGCATTCATTGAGAAATATTTACAGTATTCCCATTTGATGTTGCCATCATTATTATATGAAGGTACATATTAGATTCTTTTTGTTCCTTTGCACTTTTTCAGTTTCAATTTCCAGAGTTCCAAAGTGATCTATAATGTGCAGTTGGGTGAAAACAACTGTAGTTATCCAAGAATATTATAATCCCTCAACTAGAACTGTGCTAGTTTGAGATCCTTGAATAAATGACTGTGAAAAACGAAGTGAGGGATGGAGGTGGGGAACAATTCAGCCTTATGATCGGCAGCTTCATGTAGTGGACTGCTCTACTTTTGTTTCTATATGTTGTGTCACCTTCCAGAAGAAAGTAAATGTAAAATAAGCCCTACAGCAGGGACTGTTGAGTTTTTAAATTCAGCTTATTTAATTTTCACTTCCTCCATCTGAATGTCAGAAGAGCTGCTTTTAAAATCCGTTTTTAATGCAGATCTTTGTTTTAAATCTTGAATATTTGTACATTACATTTGAAAAATTGATGAAAGTTCTGGTAGTCTGCAGGGAGAAGTCTATCAGGTATTCTGCATGACCTGATGAGGAGAGTTTTTCCAGAATTGCACCAGTTTCTTCTCTGAGTATAATTTTTATGAGGTGATGCCAATGTTTCAGTTCATTTACATGCCATTGAAATGCTTTCCACATTAAGGCTGTTTTACAAGAAGAAAGGAATAATATGATACTGTATGTTTTTGTTTTGTTAAATACTATTTAGATTAGATATACACAAAAATGTAGGCCAGTCTAAGTATCTACATATTGGCTGCCTTTAAAGTCAACCTAGAGGAACAGCATTTTTTTCAACCTACCTTGAATTAAGAAGGGACACCCTGAATGGAGAGGAATATGGAATGCAATACTGGAGGCAGAGCTAAAAGAACATTGTCAATGTATAAAAAAAAAAAATCTAATTCTGAAAAAGGCTCATCTCCATCCATGTCAAGAGTGAATATTACTAGGTCCTTCCCAAATGTTTTGAATATAAAATGAAAAATTAGTGTGAATTAAAGTCCTGGAGTGAGAATTGATGACCACTGTTTCATTATGGTATAATGCCAGATGAAATTTGATATCTGCAACGTCTCCCAATAATTTCATTTGTAATGTCTATATTTATTTTGATTCTACCATTAGGCAATCTGGCCTAATTTGGGGAACTACTTCCACCATTCCTTCTTTTTTTGTGATTCTAACTGGTATATTCTGGAGAATTTAACCCTTTACATACTTCTTGTGGTATTTTGGGTTTTTTTCATAGCATAAACATTAGTTAATTATGGGATTTGGATCTTTTAACATAATTCATGTTTCCATATAAAATCCCCATTTCTCCATGCAACTGGAAATCTAATATTCAGAAAGATTATTGAATATACATGGACTATTTGATATACACAGACATTAGAAAATATCTACAGTATATCTGATATCACCCTTATTTTTTTAGAAGAAAATTTAAAGTCAATCATAATTAGAGTCAATTCTATGGATACACACACAGTCAGACAGACACACACACAGCCAGACAGACATACACACACACTCTTCTTTTCATATGAACCTTCAGGATAAGCAATATTGTCCATTGTTTTACATCTTATTTTACGTGCTCTATGATGTAACATGAGCAATAACATTAATACTTAAAATATAATAAATGACAGTTTTGGTCCACAGAATCTCATGTCCCATAATTGAACATGGACAAAGAATACCAAACCATCAGCCATCTTTACTTCAAATTCTCACTGATGTATCAGTACGATCTTATTCTGGATAACTTGGTTGGGCTGTCTCCAGGTGAAGCAAACAAAAAGCTTTTTGTGGAGTAACAACCCTGGAAAAAACTTCTTGGCAGGTGAAAGCAACCTTATTACTTGGCACCTGCTGGGTCCCAAAATGAGTGTTTTCACTTTCCAAGCACTGTCTTGTTTATGGAAAGCAAAACAGTTTCTTCTTCAATCAGGCAGTTGTGTGTCTTATTCCTTCAAGCAGCTTTTTACTAGCAAGCAGCTAATAATAATTATAGGGCTTCACATGCACAGCAGCCTTGACAAATATTAGCATTACTTGCAGACTCCAGAATTAGGACAAAGTCTAAATGGCCAAAGAGGAAAAAGCCCAGCTCCATTCCTAGAGGTAGCCCTCTGGACCATAAGGACAAAAATAGAGTCAGGAAACCAGAAAAATAAGTGTGCACTGTTTCTATCTATTCAATCTGCTAGTATTCCTTGACTAAATACTTCTGACTTTTGTTTGAAGTAGATAGCTCCGGACCATAATTCTCAGAGGCTCTGCAGTCGACATGGCTGGCTTTATGGAGTGGAAAATGTGGACTTGCATTACTGAAGAATTCTAGCAGGCTAGAAGATAGATGAGCGGTACTGATGGCAAGTTGCAAGGTATGTAGCAGCTGCTCTGTAGAACCAATGGATCCATAAATTATTTTAAGCCACAGCTTGAACACAATTGACATTTGTCTACAATAAGTATTTTACGTAAGCCTTGAAAGTATCTTGTGAGTTCAAAGTGGGGCATTTTTTCTTGGCTAAGTGGAGATTCTTACTAACTTTATCAAAAGAAGATCTGGTTTATGATGTCATGTACATTTCTCCAAATCTATCATCTATCTATCTATCTATCTATCTATCTATCTATCTATCTATCTTTCAATCTAATTTTTACTGAAAAACTTTTAACAAGATAAAAAATATTAACAATATTAGAAAAGACAAAAGTAAAGAATATTAAATAAATATGAAAAAAAATAGAAAAAGAAAAAGCTTCCCATCTTTCTGACTCTCTAAGGTTTCACCATAATTTTCATAAACTACTTTCTAATCATAAAAACCATAAATTAAAGGGGTTTTTTTCCAGCAAAAAGCCCTTTTATTTGTTGCATGGAATCACAATCTGCTGATCCTTTTCTTTGATGCATGAAACTACTTGTAAGAAGATTGTAGTAAGTCACAGATTATGGAACTGTGGAATAAAATGCCTTTAATATGCCTAGCAAATGCCATTAGATGAATAGGAAAAATATAACTCTTCCAAGATGTTCTCTTTTTTATTATTTTTCTTTCAATCTTTACTTCTAGATGCTGTTTCCAATACCATTGATTGCTCCTCTCCTATAAACATTTTGGTCTTCTGCAACATTTCTTAGATTTCTTGTCTGTTTTATTCAGATTGCAACTGTCCTTGAAAAAAATAATCTTGTTATACTTTTAATGCTCAAAAATCAGAAGGCCAGTTAATCAGAAAGCAGATGCTGGTGGATTTAGTGGCCTAATTAAGATTCATCCGCTAATCCAGGCATTCCATATTGTACATGCTTGGATTTCAGTTTATGAAGCATCTTAATCAAGCACATTCTTCTAGAAAGCTTATCTGGAGTTATGGAGACCAAATAGGGGGCTGGGCTGAAAATGAAACAAATTTAATTAGATGCAAACAAATTTTCTGCAAAGCGCTTCAGAGGCATCTTTCCCAAAGTTCCTGGAATGGATGAAAATGCAGTCTAAACTAAATACGATATATATAATAAGATAGATATTGGCTTCCACATTCCATTCTCCTCAGTTAGTATGAGCATGTATTTACCATCTGGTATCTTGAGGTCCTATTTGGTAGAAAGGTAAATTGGAGCACAATAAAATGTCCACTTTGGTATGTACAGTATTTATGAATTCTGTGGTTTGGTCTTGCTTGAAGTAACACAAATCTATCACAGTATAGTAGATAAAAGCAAGGGAATGTGTTAGATACATTTAAGGAACGTTCACCATTTTTGAGGCTTTTCATCTAAAGAAAAATGGTGATGAAGAGGCGATTTTAAAAATGGGGGGGTTTATTATTATTTAACTGACAGGGGTGTCAAACTGGCAGCCCATGGGCCAGATGCATCACGCATAGGCCATGCCCACCCCAGCTCTGCGAATGAGAAAAACATCATGAAACGTCACATGACGGCAATGTGAACCGTGATTTAACACAATTTTCATCAGATAGTCTACTTATAACAACAAACAATCTCCTTTTGTGACAAACACCTAATTGCTAGTGTTGGAAAATAGGAAATGAGGTAACAAGTTGTGGCTCACAAAAAGCTGTTTAAAACAGGAGGAAAACAAGGCTGGGTTTCTTTGAAACTGGGTGTCAGGAAGCAGGTGAAAGAAACCCAGGTGTCCTGTTCCCTCCATGGAGGCCTGAGCAGGAAGTTTAGGCCAGGAATCCTGCACTCTCTCAAGCCCTGTCACTTTGTGTTAATTATAAGTACATCAAAGAGAAGGTTGAATTGTAAACTCGTTGAATGATATTCCAAAATGTGAGAGTAAACACTTGCCACAACATCTAAAACCTTAGGTGCTTGGATTCATTTATCTGCTAATTTTTGGCAGTTAACTGCTAAATTTTGTTCCATTTTATACAGATGATTATTAGAAATGTGTATATTTAGACTGTGCAGCCATCAAAAATGACTTGAAAGAAATGCTTGCCCCATCCCAACAAGCACACCAGCTGTCTTCTGTTTCTGAAAGCAAACAGCTCTTCCACTTGAGCTTGAAACAAGTTATTGCTTAATGATCTCACTTACTGAAACAGGTGCATCTTTTCTCACACACATTGTATGCAGAAATCAGAAAAACAATATGCCCACTTTAATATATACATTAGTGGTGTTAAGCTGTTTGGGGTGTAAGGGACTTCTTCTGAGTCATTTTAAGGCATTCTTATTCTTTAAAGTAGCCTGTCTTTTTCCAGGCTTTATTATGACACTGGATAAAAAACGCAGCTGCTATAAGAGTTGCATTAACATTAATCAGTAAACTACTGAAAGCATTAGCTCTTTTCAAGTTTGCACTGAAGCCTGGAGAAAGTGGGGTTGCTTGGTTCCGACTTGGTTTTCTTCCAGTGGAGAAAATGCCACTTTAACCATCTTCAAAGGGAGACAGTGTCACAGCTTCTTCCATCCTCAGTTACTCTTATCTGCTTTTCCTATAGATTTAAGGAGGAAATGTGAAATCGAGTCATCTGTCCTCAAAATTGTAGGTCTTCATGAGCAAATCATGGAAAGAGGTTTTCTTGATCAGCCAGTGAGATGAGTGATGGGAAGGAGATGTCTCCCATCAAGTTCAGAGCTGAGTCACAGCCTAAATTTATGGACATTAGAACTGACGTTCCTCATTTCTAATGAATTTTTATATTATTATTTTTTGTTAAAAAAAGATTTTCTTCAGATAAGTACTGTGTTACTCTTTGGTTATTTTCATTGTAACATTCAGAAACATCTGCAAACTTTATTTCACTTATCAATTGTAAAACACATCCTTGAAAGCTGATTAGCAGAACACAAGATGGCTACTCTAAAGGAAATATTTGATTTACGGCCCTGTTCAGTGCTTGAACTTTTTAACCGTTTACTGTAACTAGACATTGCTACTGAAGGGTTGAACAATCCCCTCTAGCATTCCTTCTGCCCTCATGCAAGGTCTGAGGCATGTCCTCAAATCTTTTTCCAAACCTGGCATATTCCTAATGTATTTTTGCCATCTCTAAGTATAAAACATGAATGTATTTATCATTTTGAGACAGCAGCAACCAAATAACTCATGCTTGATTGCAGTATTCCAAATATTTTATCAATAGCCTGAGACAACTGCACTGACTTTTCCTGATCTAGATAACAACAGGAACAACAAAAGGTACAGGTCACTTAAAAAGTCACAGCCACTGTTGCCAATTAATCTCCTTTTTTTAAAAAAAAAATAGGCCTTTGCTAAATTCTTGAGAAGAATGTGGGTTTTTGAGAAGCGTACCTAGCTATTGAGGACTAAACTCATACAGTTAAAATTGTTTTAATGCCCCTGCTACAGTAGGCAAATCTGCCCTTTTCTATTTTGGACAGAATGAAGTCTGATGCTTTTGGAACACTTTGATCTGCCAAGTCCTTCAAGAGAAATCAGTGTGTAGGCAGAGATTCTACAGGGTAAGGCAGAGATCTAATATTGCTGACTGTCGGGACACTGCAATTTGGTGTTGACATACGTGCAGCAGGTGCCCTTGAGATGCAGACAATCAAATCTGGAATAAGTGTGTTCTAGGCTTTTCTTTTATATAGAACAAAGGTTGCAGAGCCACACTCTCTCAGGAGTATTTAACATTTCTAAGAACAAAGGACCAGTATTTTAACAGACTCATTCTATTTATGAGACAATGCAAAACATTCTATTGAGGCACATGCTGATGGCCTGTTTGAAAAATTGGAAGTATAATTTCTACGGTGCAAAACACGGGAGCAGAGAAATCACTTCATTCCATTCTCAAAAGCTGTTGAGTGATTAGGCTCAAGCTATGATGTCACACCTTAAACTTCTATCAGCTTTGCATCATTAAGTATTTAACGAACTATAAACACAGATGGCAAAGAATTTTCTTAAATTAAGAATGCAAACACTTTTGAACAAACTAAGCAGCACCCAATGGAATGGATAGTTTAAGGCCACATGGGCAACACAATAGAAATTGCATTGTTTGGAAGATAAATTGAATATTGGTATTCATCTCCCACAAACAGAAAATAATTTATTTAAATCTATAAGTGTATTGCCAATGAACATCTGTTAACATGAAATATAAGCTATCCAATATATGTTGGATAAGTAAGTCATTTAATTTTTTAAAAAAGAAATTGCTTTAGGTCGGAGGTCATTGCCCTCTGCTTGGAAAATATCCATAGAGGTTGACTGAAAAGCTGTTAACTTGGCTGCATCCTAGTGTGGTTTTCCATTGAGACCTGGAGCTTAAACAAAGTTTCTAATTATCTGAAATCACACAGCAGTTTAGTGCAAGGGTCTGCAAACTTAGCAACTTTAAAACTTTTGTACTTACACTTCCAGAATTCCCCAGCCAGCCATGCTAGGGAATTCTGGGAATTGAAGTCCACAAGTCTTAAAGTGGCCAAGTTTGCAGACCCCTGCTTTAATGGGCTGTATTCACTTCCCCCTACAGGAGACTCTGTTTCTCCCAAAGATAGCTTTAGTCTGGCAAGTTTTAGTCTACTTTATTTATAATCATACTTCAAATAATGTGAGTAATTTGCTCCTGAGCCTGTTAAATATTTTAATCTTTATCACCATCAATAAATGTTGTAGTCTGAGACCATCACAGGGATAATTTTTTGCAGGAGAAAAGGTCTCATGAGAAATCATTTTTTGTCTCCCAGTTGAAATATAAATGTGCAAATTACATGTAAATATTGGTAATTCCTATCTGGCATAATCAAAATCAGACATGCCCTGTCACAAATTCTTGTGCCTAACAATATAAAGGAGAGATCCAATCTAGAACTAGGGAGAAATTTCCTGACAGTGAGAACAAATTGGTCAGTGGAACGGCTTGCCTTGAGAAATTATGGGTTCTTCAGCACTAGAGGTTTTCAAGAAGAGATTGGACAGACATTTCTCCAGAATGGTATAGGGCAGTGGTGGCGAACTTATGGCATTCATGCCAGAGGGGGCACTCAGAGCCCTCTCTGTGGGCACGCTAGCGGCTAAACTATCTTGCTCGCCTTCCCGCAAGACAAAGAAAACGAGCTCTCGATGCCAGACTCCTCGGCCAGGATTAGAAGGAAAACTTCCCCCCTTCCTCCTTAAAAGTGGAACCTTACAATAGAGGTGCAGTGTCCAGGGGAGGGGATTGCCTTCCAGGTGAGGGGTTTGAATTTGGCAAATGGGGGCAGGAAGTGGCGCCCGAGGGATTCACAAGGAAGGTCACCTTGAGGCTCCCTTTTGCTTTCAAGTCAATTTGGTGGCGGGGCTTTTCTGTAGAAATTGACGGAAGCAATTTGGCCAGCAAATTGGGAAGAGCATATCTGGGCTTTCCTCCTCCATGCCACTGCTCACAACCCTTGGGAACAGCTGGGAAGCCCCTGAAAGCTTTGGGAGAAAGAAGGTGAATGCTCCATTTCTCTTCTGTTTTTTTTGGGGGGGGAGGAGCGAAGCAGGGAAATAACGACTCTTCTTCCCCCACCGTCTCTCCATGTGCCCAGCTTGGATCTTTTGTTATTCAATAGTGTTATGCGGAGGAGTCCCAGTTATTGGTTAGCCGAAATACCCTCCTGATCAGTAACTTGGTTTTTCCCCGTCTGCTCAAAAGCCCGTCCTAAAAGTTATCTGCACAGCCTGAATTAAAACTGTTTTATAGCTTGTCTCTAAAAATTTAGGGTTTGCTGTGTTATCTTACATACACCACACCTATAACCCAGAAGCCTTGACTCTTTTAACTTTCCCAAGTTCAAAAGCATGCCAAAAGCAAACTTTTACCTTTCAATAAAAAGTTGTTTGTATCATTGAAAGCTCTGTTATTGCGTTTTTCTAAGACAAAAGATGTTAATGTAGTTTTTTTTCTAAACTAAAATCTTAATATTCAGATTAAATTGCCGTGTTGGCACTTTGTGATAAATAAGTGGGTTTTGGGTTGTATTTGGGCACTCGGTCCCTAAAAGGTTCACCATCACTGGTATAGGGTCTCCTGCTTAACCAGGGGGTTGGACTAGAAGACCTCCAAGGTCCTTTCCAACTCTGTTATTCTGCATTCTGTAAATCCTACTACCTCACAAGCACCATACACAAACACTTATAAAGGGAAGGTGTTTGCTCACCTCCTGTACAAATGCCTTCACAGCTTCTGAGCCTAAGGTTCCTGATCTTGCAATACTTTGGCCACATATACCATTGATCATTTGAGAAGCTCTCTGACATAGAAATACTGTCTCCACCCATTGGGCAGATTGTTTTTTATCCACCAGTGATCAGCTGCTAATTTTTTTATAATTCCAGTTGTTTCTTCTACAGGTATTGAACCCTGCTTTGGAATAGCATTTAATGTAATCAGGCTAAAATATAAAGTATTGCAGTTGGACACTGGCACATTCCAGTTCCCATGCCAAGAGGTCCAATTGACATAGTAAGGAATAATTAGCAGAACTAATAGATAAAAATGTAGCACAGATTTTTGGATAAAAGAGTTAAGAATCTTGTGAAGGCTGCCTCATCCATTAAGAAAACAGCCATATTTGCTATAGAAAGTAGATTATAATTCAAAGGGCTGCACGCTATGGGGAATGCAGTCCTGTTTCCAAAATGCAGTGAATTCTGCAGATGTAGTTTTTATCCTTTTATCAATATCTTGAACTTTACTGGTAAAGGCAAGCAGTTGGAACACCTAGAGGAAATGAGGGCAAGAGGGAATCTGTACAAGGTAACTACAGTGACATCACCATGTAAAACTCAAGAACGGCTAATTGTGTGCCCAACTCAAATAGGGAAACATTTCCGGAGTAAAGGTCAACATTCTTGGAAGGTTAGGTCTCATTGCTGTTACTTGATCTTTGCAGAAATGTCAAGTAGCCATTGTTACCGTATATGAATTTGCACATAAAAGTGAGACTACTGAAAATAAGTGTTTTTAAAGTGACATGCAGTTTTAAAGGAGCCCTCTCCATTTTTTCCATCCCAGCTTCTGACTTTACCAAATTTATGCTATGTCTCTTCCACTAACACACTAGGGCTGTGATGGCGAACCTATGGCACGCAGAGCCCTCTCTGCTGGCACACGTGCCATCGTCCCAGGTTATACCTCCGTGGCGTTTCTTTCGTGAGCTTGTTTCCCTGCAAACGACAAAACAGAAGCTCACAAAAGAAAAAAGATCTTACCTCTTGCCACGCTGCCAATGTTGGGATGCCCCACCTCCCACCTGCTCTTCAGGTCTCTGCTGCTACATGCACATGTTCATGTATGCACGCATTCGCACGCAGACCTTTCAATTTGGACATGCGTGCACAGAGTTTGGGTCCTCAGTGTCTAAAAGGTTCGCCATCACTGCACTAGGGTCTAGACCAGTGATGGCTAACCTTTTTGCCATCGCGTGCCAGGAGAGGTGGGGAGGGTTGCGCGCACACATGCCCACGCGCATGTGTGCGCAACCCCCTCCCCCCCGCTCCTGGCACATGATGGCCTGGTAGGCCCGTTTTTCTTTCTTACCTGGTTCCAGATCCTCTCTGTGTATCTGGAAACGGCGAAAACAGCCTTTCCAACTCCCTTGGAGGCCCTATGGAGGCTGAAAGGGCCCATTTCCCAACTCCTGGTGGGACAGGAAGTGACATTTTTTGCTGTCCCCAGCCTCCAGAACCTCTCTAGGAGTCTGTAGGAGCCTCTCTAGGAGTCTCTGGAGGCTGGGGACAGGAAAAAAGTCACTTCCTGTCCCACAGGAGTTGGGAAATGGGCCCTTTCAGCCTCCATAGGGCCTCCAAGTGAGTGGGAAAGGCTGTTTTCGCCGTTCCCAGATACACAGAGAGGATCTGGAGCCAGGTAAGAAAGAAAAACGGGCCTTCCCCAACCCGCCCCCAGAGGCAGGAAACAGCCTGTTTCCCTACTTCTGGTGGGCCCAGAAGGCCCGAAAATCAGCTGGCCAGCGCGCGCATGCGCCCCAGAGCTGAGCTGGCATGCCCACTAATATGGCTCCGCGTGCCACCTGTGGAGGTTCGCCATCACGGGTCTAGACGTTTATCCTTTGAATAAACTGGCAGCGTCTTGCCTACTGTAAATGAAGTTGAGAATGAATGAATTTACAAAAATGAGTGAACAGTGATAAATTTTCAAGTTCTAGTAAAATTTATTTTCCAAAAGGAACTTGCTCATCCGTTTGCTGGCCGCTAGAGATTAGGTCTTAATTTCTGATCAGTCTAATTGGCATCTTTTTCTTCTTTTAGCTACCTATCAATTAGATGCATTTTCAAACTTCTAAAAGACTGATTAACTTTTTAGTGAGTAGAACCGGGGTACAATCAAACAGGCCCTCCTGCCAATAGATTGAATCTCATACAAATTGTGGGACAATCCTAGGAAGAAAAAAGATTGAGACTACAAAGTATAAAGGCAGTGCAGCACTTTGGATCTGGAAGCAAAAAGTTGCTTCAATGCAGAAGAGACACTTTACCATTTTCCCCCAGGATCCTTCTGCAGTTGCTTTAAGGAGTTACAAACAGCTGCTATGTGAGCACAGAGACAATCCACATGCTCCAAATTTTTTGGCTTTGTAATTTTAGTGCTGCGCAGCCTTTAGCACTAAAGGTCTCACTAATCTCCCTTCTCTGATAATTTAAGACTCACCCTAATGAGTCAACATCAGAGGTAGATTAACTGCAGCTCCCTTACTTCTGAGAATTCCTTATAAAAGTTTGAGTCCGAGAAGTTGTGAAAGACAGCCTCAGCCAAATGGCCAGAATAAGCAATACTCAAGGTGCAAGACAAACTCTAATCCTCCAAGCAATAAAACAACTTGCAACTCTAAGCTGCATGCCTGACTCTACCAGAAGAGATTTAAAACCTGCTTACCATAAGTTCTATGTCTGGATGAATCAAGGAATGCTATTATTTTACAAGAAGCAGTAAAAGTTATGTTTTCTACCCAAAAGCCCTGAAAGCAAAGAGTATGCCAAGAACATTGCCCCTTAATCATTGTTTCTCAGCTACAGGCCACAGGGCTGAGACTATTCAACTGCATGCCTACCAACTGTACTGACTCTGCCCTTTGTGCCAAATCCAGAGGATTGCAACACATGGTAAACTTATTTGCAATTCTCCTCCTCTGTGAAGTCAGTTTAATTGTTTATTCAGCAAAAGACCAAAAAAATCTGAACTACTTGAATGTCTGTGTTAAGTTCATATGTAAGAATCCACCCTGAAAGTGCAATAACACACCATGAAAACTCTGCATGGCAGCCAGTATGTCTAAAGGAGTTAAAAACAGTGAGCCTTTTGACTCAAGGCAAGTAGCTGTATGACTTTCCATTACTTTTTCTCTGAGGTGTTTTTTTTTTTTTTTTTTGGTGGTGGTGGTGGTGGTGGTGGTGGAGGGGTGCTTTTGAGTCATTGTTGACTCCTGGCAACTTCATGGATTAGTCCCTGCAGTTTTCTTGGCAAGATTCTAGAAGTGGGCTTGGCCTTATCTTCTTCCAAGGACTGGAAGAGTGTCAGGCCAGGTCACCCCAGCCACCTCTGTGCCTGATGCAAGACTAAAACTCATAGTCTCACAGTTTTTGCTTGATGCTTTAACCACATCAAACTGGTGCATCAGATTAGATAGTCCATGATCATTCCCATCTTCATAACTGCTCCTTTCTTATGCAGACAACATGTACTTGACCTCAGGATATGATTTCATTTAAACCCCTGTATGACAGCAAGAACCGCTTTTAAAGTCCCCAATTAGTTACGGAGGATAAACAGAAACATTATCACATAGCAAACACCTAGTATTTATTAATAAATTAGTACACCAGAAGGCAATAGTCTCCCCCCCCCAAAAAATATGCTCTCCTTTCATCACCTCTCATCATGTTGCCACCTTGCAATATCGTCTCCTAAATAAGCATGATTGTAGATCGATTTATTCCTTGAGCACAGTAGATGCAAATATAGCAGAGGCAGGATTTTTCACAATGCAGCATTTTTAATAAAAAGTGAAGTGGGGATGGGGAAGAATTTCAAAGACCACATGAAGGCCTTGAAATATATTTATTGGCCACATCTGTATAAAAACCCACAAAAGGACAATTTTGAAGCACATATCAATAAACCTTATAGAATGAGAAATGTGGCACCACCAGGGTTCTCTTTTACTTTCCAGAGTCCAGCTCCAGGTGCTATTCCCAAGTGATCAAGCCTGCTGAGATCCTACAGGGGCAAGGCAACATCTCTCCCTTAAGTCAAGCAAACAGAATTACATTCAGCTGCAGGCCAAGGTCTCATTGTCTGGAAGGCTGAAGAAGTTACAGTTGAAATGTTTTAGCATTCTAGTTCCAGAGAAGCACAAGTCACTTATCTGTTTGTCCACGTGAAAACCATACAATAAATAGCTGTGCTAATAAAATATCAGTGAATGTGCATCATTCAGCAGTAGTTTTTCTTAAAGTCATCTTGAGGAAAAGCAGATCTAGCTAACCATGAAAAGAGTAGAGAAGAATTATTCAAAGTATCTGTAAGGAGAGGGCAGGAAAAATCAAACTGGAATTAAAGAAAAATCCAAAAGGCTCCTGAAAAGTTAAAAGGATTAAAATGCAAGTCCAAATCCAATAAGTAAATTATGAATGTATAATCCATAGTTTTTAAGTGGCTACAATTACAGCTTTGAATGAAAAAATAAAATGTTGTAATAGAAGAGGGGAAAACAACATCTTTTAATTCAAACCATAAACTTGAGAGTAAACTACTCTCAGAAGACAAAAAAGAAAAGAAAAGAAAACTGAAGAGGAAAATACTGGCCACGGCTTCTACAAAATATCCTGCCCATGTCTTATCTTTAACATGTGCCAAGCGCATACAAGCAGCAGCCACTGTGTAGGTGCAAAGGGCCTCCCTCTGGTGGCCCATGTCTAAAGCAGATCAGGCAGGTGGCTATAAACTGAATCCAGTAGAGTCTGGCTCGCTTCCTGGCTTTTGACACCGGCAATTTCAAAAAGCCTATCCAACTTGTCCTCTGCCTGTGGAATCTCCTCAATAGCATGCAGTTCTTCCGGGTTTAGAAGGTGAAGCATGTCGTCAAAGATGGGCTGCAGGTCACAAGGGTCCAGGCGCACCTGGCGCAGCACCGTGTCTTTCTTTTCTAACAAAAGAGAAGATAAATTGGCTGTTAATCACAGATTTGCAAGGAGTGAATTGCCCTAGGCTGTGTTACCATTCACTATGCTTGGCAGTCTTTTCAGTGCTGCTTTCTGGCTCAGATGCCGAATTCAGACTGGCCTGTTTCCATAGTCCAAGCCACAGACTAAGACCACCAATGTGGGACTTTGGGGATAGGTCCTGCCACAAAAACATCAATAATTAACACTAGTTTCTCCATGGCAGGATCTGCATTATGGAACAAACTGCCACCAGGGCTGAACAACACCACCTCCCCACCCCCGACCACCTTCTTCAGCCTAAAATCTTTATCCTTGTCTTTTATAGCATTTTATATATTTACTTTGATTGCTTTTAGTAGAATTATTATTATTTTTGTGACCTTTTTGCAAGCTGCCCAGAATCATAGGGTGAGTGGATCAATGGCTCTCAATTCATCATGATGCTACCACCTCATAAGTGCCTGTGTGCCCCAAATGTCTAACAGAAGAAAGCCTAAATATGGAGTAATTAAATGAGAGAATCTGGGTCACTGAAGACTCCTTTCCTCTATATGCAAAAGCTTTTTTTTTTTTTTTTACTCTGCTGTTTTACTTTTGTCACAGAATAAACTGCAGTTTACTCTTTTACTGCTTGGGCTATGAGTCTATTGTCCAGAGATGAAGTAGTAATGCCCTACACCATTGTGATCCAAGCACAATATGACTTGATCCTCAAACTTAGACAGCAGGTGAATGATGATTATGTTCACACAGTGCATATATGGTTGCCAAATCAGCAGTAACAGCCCCCATTTTCCTTCTAGTATAGTTTAAGACAGAAAAAACCAGTTGTACCATAATAGATGAGTTGGGCTCAGAAGTCTCAGATACAACTGATTTCCTTAAATGACCCAAGTGTGATCAGTATCACTTGAAAATAAGAGCACAATGGCTAAGTTAGTGCATGTAGGCACTCCTTGTTGAATAACCACTCATCCAGAACCATTCAAAATTACAATGGCACTGTTTTATTTATGACTGTTCCTTGAAGTTGCAGCCCTTGTAGTGCCCCCTCAGTTGGATGATCACAATCTGAACGCTAAGCAACCAGCTTGCAGTTACGACAGTTGCAGTGTCCCAGTTAAGAGATCACTGCTGGTGATCTTTGTGATCTTCACTACTGTGCCTGACAAGCAAACTCAATGGGTGAGCCAATAGGATGTTACAAAAGGCAATGACATGACTATGGGAGATGCTGCAGTCACATGGGATTTGGCTAACAACAGCAACTGGGACAGCTGCAATTGTCGACTACATGATCATGTATGTCAAGTTTTGCAACTATGTCTCTTAGTGATGGAGTTTCTCACCCCAATTACCATTGTTAAGTGAGGACCATCTATAATACTAAACCAAGTTTTTAAATATGGGATAGTTGAAGAAGCCATGGAACTACAGAACAACAGAGTCAGAAGGGACCTTGGAGGTCTTCTAGTCCAACTCCCTGCCCAAGCAGGAGACCCTGTACCATTTCAGACAAATGGCTGCCCAATCTCTTCTTAAAAATCTCCAGTGATGGAGCACCCACAACTTCTGAAGGCAAGCCATTCCACTAAGGGTTCTGTCAAGAAATTTCTTCTTAGTTCTAGGTTGTTTCTCTCCTTGATTAGTTTCCATCCATTGCTTATAATCCTGCCTTTCAGTGTTTGGAGAATAGGTTGACCCTGTCTTCTTTGTGGCAGCCCCTTAGATATTGGAAGACAGCTATCATTTTACCCCTAGTCCTTCTTTTCACTAGACTAGACATACCCAATTCCTGCAACTTTTCTTCATTTGTTTTAGCCTCCAGTCCCCTAATCATCTGCATTATTTCTAGAGTGTCAACATCTTTTTATATTGTGACCAAAAACAGAAAATTTATTTCTATAAATGATAATAAGCAGGCTTGGGCATCATACAGTATTAAGCCAAAATCAATTTCTAAATAATTTGCCATATGTGCAGTCTAGGTTTTTGAAATATGTTTGCAGGACAAACCTGAAGTCTGCATTATGTCCCATCTATTCCCTTTACATCTGATTCTGAATGAAATTAAACAATGGCCCTGTGAACAACTGAGGTTCCAGAGACTAGCAGATATCAGTACCTTTGGTAATAAAAGAGCCTGTTCGGCTAAGAGCAGAAGAACCGCTGGAGGTGGAATCGCAGCGAAGAAGGGGTTCGGACTCATCCACAAAGAAGCACTTGTTCTTTTCCAAGGGAGATGATTCCACAGGGATTATGGTTGCCTCTGGCTTTGGATTTGGGCTGGGAGTGGGGCTGAGTAGTCCAGAATTTACCGGAAGAATCAACTTGTCAGCTTCAAGCTGCAACAGGAAGACATAATATGAAAAAAAATACATACTAGTGTTCTGAGACAAGTTGGGCCAACCCACTTTCGTTAGGACATACAGGTCCCTTCAGAAAAGTATGAAGATGACAACAGGATGTTTTTGCCAGGCCAAGAAATTTCTCTCTTCACTACTCCAACAGACAGGTCTGAAAACAGTAAAGCTGAATGGTTTGAAATTATGAAATTAAAATTATGGACAGACAAAGAGAAGTACTGCTCCATAGATCATGCTATAAAAATTTGAAATTAATTCCTAAAAAATGTAGAGATAGACACTGCCTGGAAAACTTTGAAGGGGAGTAAATAAGTTAGATAAGGAAAGACAGTGTGATGTAGTAGTTAAGTTGCTGGACTGTGGAGACCTGGTTTAAGTCTCCCTGTAGCTATGGCAATCCCCTGGATGATTCTGATCAGTCATTTTCAACCCAATCCATTTCAAATGGAAAGTAAACTATCATGACCTCCAGTAAAGAAGAGGAATGTAACGTTAACAAATAAACAAGGTGGGTAGTTATGGTATCAGTACTGGAGACAATAGGCCCCTCTTTGCCACTTGCTGAAAAACTAAAGAAGTTACTGCTTTCATACCCAATTTATGGGATCAAAATAGCAAGTAGGTTGCCACAAATCCAGGTACACGAATCCAGGTACAGAAATGGAAAAATGGGGGTGGGGGGAGAATGGGGAGGAGAAGGTGTAAGAAGACGTTTCCTTAGATCGCTGACATTCCCAACAATGAGTTTGGCAGCGATCTAAGGAAACGTTTTCCAGCTCTTCAAGACTGACTTTAAGCCGACAGCAAAAGTAGTGGCGAGGGGTGTGCACGCGTGTGTGTCCCTCCCTCTGCAAGGACTTGGAGGCAGACACTGCCCCTCTAAGGAAAAGAGATGGTGGCGAAGCCCTGGCTGTCACCTGGGAGAGGAGGACTGCGGAAGGACACACACACACACACATACATCGTCGCCCCCGCTGCCGCTACTTTTGCTGTCGGCTTCTCAACACTCTTCAAGTCGATCTTGAAGAGTTGGAAGATGGACGGGATCGGGCGCTTTCAGGGTAGTATGGCCAAAACTGTTAGAAATCTATAATGAGGCCTTGATAAAATCAAAAATACCAGAATCATGGAGGGAGGCTTATATTATACTTTTATAAAAAAAAGGAACGGATGTAAAATTGATAAAGAACTATAGACCAATCTCCCTCCTCAATACTGATTACAAAATTTATATGAGTATTATAGCGGGAAGGCTAAAGGTAATTCTGAATGTAATACATAGCGACCAAAATGGATTCCTTCCAGGGAGACAGATAAGAAACAACACAAGGATAGTTCTAGATGTGTTAGAATACTATGAGGAACACCCGGATAAAGAAATGGCACTAGTCTTCCTAGATGCTCAGAAGGCATTTGACAATCTGAACTGGGAGTTTATAAAGCAACAAATTAACAAAATGGGATTCGGACAAAATTTTGTGAACACAATAACCACGATTTATGAGAAACAAAGGGCCAATATCTTAGTGAACGGAGAACTAACAAAAACCTTCCAAATCAGCAAGGGAGTGAGACAGGGATGTCCATTATCACCACTCCTGTTTATTTTGGCTCTAGAAGTACTTAAAGAGGATAATTATGTACCCCTGGTCAAAAATATTAAACAAGATTTAGAGAAGTGGGAGAAGCTCCAGATATCCTTTTTAGGGAGGATTGCAGCAATCAAAATGAGTGTCCTACCCAAATTGCTGCATCTATTCCAAACCACTCCAATCAAATTAGATAGGAATTTTTTCCGGGAATTTAATTCTATTATCAGGAAATTCATTTGGGGAGGAAAGAAACCAAGGATTGCAATTAGGAGCCTACAAGACAAAAAAGACAGGGGTGGTCTCAGACTTCCAATTTGGGAAATCTATCACAAAGCGACAACCTTAGTTTGGTTAAAAGAATGGGCAACTCTGGGAAACAAAAGAATTTTGACATTGGAAGGATACGACCTCTAGAAGGATTGGCATGCTTATCTCTGGGAAACAGGAAAAGGAACAAGAACATATTTCCATAAACATAAAATAAGGGACACGTTAATGTCAACATGGGGAGAAATAAGACAAAAGCAATATACTAAAGTCCCCAGATGGCTATCTACGATGGAGGTGATAATATACCCCAATGTCCTGGAATTGGGCAAAACAGTAAAATATAAAGAGATATTAGATGGGGCAGGGAATCTCAAAACAATGGAACAATTGAAAGAACAGGGCACCCACATAGAATGGTGGACATATGCACAAATTAAATCACGATATAAAAAAGATAAAGAGCAATATGGCATAGAGATAGGCAGCAATGGGTTCGACAAGATATGGATGGGCACGGATAATAAATTATTGGCCAAATTATATAATTATTTGGTGGAATACGACTTGATAGAGGAGGTGGTTAAGGACCCAATGCTAGCATGGGCCAAAAATATTGGACAAACCATAAATCTGGATGAGTGGGACCAAATTTGGAACAACAATCTCAAAATGACCAGGGCAACAACTTATAAGGAAAACCAATATAAGATGATTTATAGGTGGCACTTAGCACCAGCCAGGATTGCCAAAATTTACCCAAATTTGAGTCCAAACTGCTGGAAGTGTGGTCACCAGCAATGTACTTTTTATCACTGTTGGTGGACCTGTCCACAAGCCAAAGAATTTTGGAGGATGATATGTAAATGGCTGTCGGAAATAATAGGAGACACTATTGAATTAGAACCAAAAATATTTCTCCTGGGAATCTTGAAGACAAATTGCAAGAAAAAAGAAGTATCTTATTGTACATATAATAACAGCAGCAAGAATCTCCTTCGCTCAACATTGGAAAGAGAAAAAGTTACCACCCGAAGAGCATGTAATTAGGAAAATAATGGAATGTGCCAAAATGAACAAACTGACGTTAGAAATTAATGATACAGAGGAAACTGACTACTATAGCGTGTGGGATATGTGGTATGAGTGGTTAGAGAAAAGAAAATTGAAGTGAAGCGCGAGAGGGCTAAAGGTCAATCTGATGATTAATTAAATGGGTATATTGAAACGAGTTGTACTACAGGCAGTAGGAAATAAAATGGAGTAAGGATATAAGTTTATGTAAATAAAATGTAATAATAAGTATTAAGGATGATATAAGTAAGAATTCCTACGGGTAGTACTTTTGAAATTAAGATAATCAGGCAATACCATGTAAATAATAAGTAAATATTATGTATATGTATGTGTATGTGTTTATTAACACCATGAAACCGGAAAGGTGGAATTCTATTATAATTTTTTAACAATAAAAACTTTTTTTAAAAAAAAAGAGTTGGAAGACGTTTTCTTAGATCGCTGATGCTCCGAACAATGAGTTTGGCATGTGGAAGGCAGACAAGCATGGCAGGGCTGCTGGGAAGGGAGTAAGCTGCTAGCTCCCTTCCCCGCAGTCCTGCCATGCTTGCCTGCCTTCCACGTGGCCTTCCGCTTGCCTGCCTTCACAAGCTGGCCACAGGAAGGCCGCATGGAAGGCAGAGAAGCATGGCAGGGCTGAGAGCTGTGGTCTGGTTCGGGGGCGTGGCCAGCCAGCAATTGCTACTGGTATGGCAAACTAGCCCCAATCTCTGCTACTGGTCCTCCTGAACCAGTCCGAACCAGTAGCATTTCACCCCTGCGTGGTAGGCACATACCAGACAAGCACAGAGAACTAGAATGCAGATACACGAGGAGAGAGAGAGCGATACACGCCTTCTAATGGCCTCCCTTATATAGACAGCTTCTTAAAGGGCAATAACCCTGCTGATTCATCCTCAGTCTTAAAGGGGCTGGTCAGCTTTAAATCTTCCTTATTCTGACAGAACTCCTGCACTAAATCTGCTGGAGAGAGAAGACAGCCCAATGGCATCTCTCTGCAGCACCAGGTTCTGTCTTGCATCTCTCTTTCTCTCTGGTGGAAGAAGCTGCTCTGCCTCCTGAGAAGCCCAGGCAGCTGTTTTGCCAGTGGTCTTAAAAGTCAGCGAGGGGCAACCTAAGCATACTTTGGTGCTATAGCCCAAGTCCATAAATGGGTCACAACAACTTTCTGTTTATTATCACCATCTTCTCTTTTCTAAATTCCTTTATTTCATTTGAAGGAGAAGAAACTTGACACCAGTGAAGTCTGACAAATGCCATGTCTGATCAAAATTAAAGACAGCCTCAGATTGCTCCCTATTTTGAGGCCCTGGGAGTCCTTCCCAGACACAATGGCAAAAATCAGATTGAGGGAAAACTGAAAAAAATGATTATGTCAGCTCATATACTACACTACAAGCAAGACTGTTCTCTTAAGGCCGAGTCCCTGAATTTTATTTTTTAGAAATTAAATGTTTTCGCCCTTTCTTTCAAGTAGTTCATAAACAGGGAGTAGCCAGAAATGGGTTGTACTAATTAATCCCAGTCCGCCAATATTTTTACACAAAATTCTATTGAGCAAATAGCTAAACAAGCCATTGCATTACAGTTTTCTGCCTATTTTTATGATTATTCACAATGCTAAGTGTCCTGAAACACAGAGCAGGGTTCGTTTGGGTTCAATTATCATTAATTAATGCCCAAGAAAAAAAAATAGCAAGTGGCTGCTTTAAAATGACCATTTTCCATGCATGCATTTACCTCAGCCCTCCCCCACTGCACATCTTGCTGCAGAAGGAAGGCACTTCTGCTCTCTGAAATGGGCCTTTCATCAACTGAGCGATGGTGAAAGCATGAATATGCACATGCACACAGAGGAGAAGTATAAGATACTTTCTAAGGAGAGGAGATGGAACAAGCCTACCATCAGATTGGCCCAGGAGCTGATGATACCATTCTACACAGAAATTATTGATTATCTTTATTTGTTTTTCTATAATTGTCTGGTTTGGTACAGCAACCAAACAGGGCAGGTGCAGATTTCAGTGAATAGTTAGGGCTGCAGAAAAAACAATTGAAATCAGCCTGCCTTCCACTGAGGACTTGTATACTGCATGGGTCAGAAGGAGGGCTGAGAAAATATCTACAGACCTCTCACATCATGGACATAAACTGTTTCAACTCCTCCCATTGGGATACAAGGCATTGCATGCCAAAACAACCACACAGTTTTTTCTTTTGTGCCATCACTCTGCTGTACACTTATTTCCCACAGTACTGTCTTATGTCTAATTATATTTACCCATGTAGTATGGCTCTATTACTATTATCCTTCTCATTTTTTCTACTACCTTCTCTTATTGATATAATAATAATTATTATTATTATTATTATTATTACTCTGCTATTTTGCATGTATATTGAAAGCTTATGAACTGGAGACAAGTTCCATGTATGTGTAATCACACTTGGCCAAATAAAATGCTGAAACATGTCATTTATCCGTGTTTTTCTAATGAAACCCCTTTGCAAATTTGAAAGTTTATTAGTACTAATAAACAAGTCCTAAAAGCATCTGAAAAGAATACTTTTTTTGTTTTGTTTTTTTAAACATTATAAGCCAACTCATGATTAACAGGAATAATAATCAAAGGACAATGGAATTCTAGTACATCACTGAAAGAGCACTCTGAAAAAGCACAGTCTCTGGCATTCACAGATCCACTCTCAAACAAATGTTTAATGTAATTGTTCACCAGAATTTTGAAAGAAATATTATCTACCAAAGAATGCCATGTTTTATATACATAGAGGGGGAAGACAGGGGTAATGAGGAACAAAATATGAGCTGCAAATGATTTTCTATTCCTGGAGCTTCAAAGGTTGTTTAGATCCAACAATCTCTTTGGAATCTTTTGTTCCTATCGGCCAAATTGCTCAGTGCTATTACACCAACAATCATCCTGTGACCCTCAGAGTAGGATGCTGATTCACTCTGGGCCTTGTTTTCAGCAGGAGGAGGAGAAAGCAAAAGAGACAAGGGTTCAAGAAAGCAAGGGAACACACACACACACACACACACACACACACACACACACACACACACAGCTTTCATCCATCTAATTCAATTCACAATTTACACAAAGCAGCATTCATATAAGAATGTCTGAAAACTCAGATGAACTCAACAGAGCACATGCATCCCCCACATGCAAGAGGAGGAAAGCAAGAACTGATTTATTACACAATAACTGTTTGAACTGGGATGTTTGATAACCACATGATGTACTTTTGGGGGTGGACTCTTGTGCACCCTTTGTTCTCGTATAAGACAATAGTAGCTTGGTTTACAAATACAATAAAATGTGGTGAGGGAATGAACTTTAGACTGAAAGGATTCGTCTTGTTTAAAACTCTACCTATCTGTAGTTGACCACAATGAGTGGTCTGGGCCAAAGGGATTTATTCTGTTTTCTTTACCTTTTGAGGAGTTCTTCATAATTGATGCATATCTATTACTCTGTCTTTCTACCATTCATTCTGACAACAATGATAAACTGTTGTACAGCCTCCTCCACTAGTCATGGCAGGGGAGATCTTGCTAAGTACCCTCCCTTGTTTCGCTAGTATATTGATGTTATTTTTGGAGAGTTCTATCTATTCTCACTATAATTTCCCTGTGAGAATCACTGTTTCAAGAACAGACCTAGCTAGATCTAGATCAGACCTAGCTAGAACACCCCAGAAGACAAGCTCAGGATCCAAAAATATCTTGACAGAATTAAACAATGGGCGCTATCCAACAACATGAAATATAATGTGGAGAAAAGCAAGGTTTTACACCTAAGCAGGAAAACAAAGTAAGTACAGCTTAGGCAAAATCTGGCTCAAAAACAGTAACTGTGAGAGGGACCTTGGAGTCCTAGTGGACGATTACTTAAACATGAGCAGCAGTGTGCAGCAGCAGCCAAAAAAGCTAAAACAATCCTTGGTTGTATGAACAGAGAATCAAAACCACATAAAGTATTAGTTCCGCTTTATAAAGTGTTAGTAAGGCCCAGGGGTGAAATGCTCCCGGTTTGAACCGGATCACCCGATCCAGTAGCGATGGCGGCGGGTGGTTCGGAGAACCGGTAGCAAAAATCCCTGCCCCACCCCACCCCCTCCATGCCCAGCTGAGCCACACGATCATCAGCGGCTTTTTCTTTTTTTACTTTTAAAAGCATATTTTCTACAACCTCTTCTGATGAAAAAATGCTTTTAAAAGTAAAAAAAAAAATCCTCTGATGATTGCGCGGCTCAGCTGGGATTGTCAGTGGCTTTTCAAAGCATTTTTTTCTGCAACCTCTTGGCCGAAGAGGTGGTTAAAAAAATACTTTGAAAAGTCTCTGACGATCGCAGCTGAGTTGCCTGATCAGGCAGAGAGGTATTTTTTAAAAAGCCTCTCTGATGATCCCAGCTGAGTTGCCTGATCGGCAGAGAGGCTTTTCAAAGCATTAGAAAAAATGCTTTGAAAACTTAAAAAAAAAAAAAAGTTGGCCACGTCCACCCAGTCACATTACCCCCACCACCACCAAGCCACGCCCACAGAACCAGTAGTAACAAATTTTATATTTCACCCGAGGTAAGGCATGTGGAATACTGCATCCAGTTTTGATCACCACATTACAAAAAAGATTTTGAGACTTTGGAAAAAGTGCAAAGAAGAGCAACTAAGATGAAGGGCCTGGAGACTAAAACATATGAAGAACAGTTGCAGGAATTGGGTTTGGCTAGTCCAGAGAAAAGGAGGACTGGGGGGACATGATAGCAGTATTCCAGTATTTGAGCGGAGGGGGTCAATTTATTTTCCAAAGTATCAGAGGACAGGACAAGAAACAATGGATGGAAACTAATCAAGGAGAGAAGCAACCTGGAATTAAAGAGAAACTTCCTAACAGTGAGGACAATTAACCAGTGAAACAGCTTGCCTTCAGAAGTTGTGGGTGCTTCATCACTGGGGTTTTTTAAGCAGCGACTGGACAGCCACTAGTCTGAAATGGTATAGGATCTCCTGCTTGAGCAGGGGGCTGGACTAGAAGACCTCCCAAGTCCCTTTCAGTTCTATTCTGATTCTGATTTTTCTCTTGATCAATACAACATTTTAACTGTGGCATTCCTACAAGTAAAGGCATAAAAGACGTTTAAGCTCAGAATCATCTGTAATCTTTTGCGTACCATAAATATGCAAAAAGATCCCTCATCACATAATGATATAAATCAAAATTCTAAACCTAAACTGAAATCCCAGAGATAAATTCCAAAACAATAAAGGTTTCATAATCAGCAACAATTTTATTGATAAAGAAAAACAATTCCTGCTAGCTTTGGATTGCATCTTTTTTTTAAAAAAGAAAAAAAAAGAAAACCTGTTTGATTCAAAAGTCAGGCCTTTTTTTCCCCTGAAACATAGCTGCCGCAATTCTGAAGTATCAAAATCTTCTTCCACCCAGAAAACAACAAACATTCTGTACAGGAAGACTGAAGATGGGTATCAGATGAAGGCGGAGATTGAGGCAGGACAAAGGGTGGAGTAGGGGGAAGCTGGATGAGGTCATGGGAGGCCAGAAGAGGAAGGGCAGGGACAGAAAGGATAACAGATAGTATTATTTAGAGACACTCAAAGCAATTACTCCCATTAGTACTAATAAAACCTTTCCACGAACCCACACAAACAACCTCATCTAACTGTTGTTGTCCCTTCTAGACAGTAATTTATGCTAAATCATTGCTAGCTCTTTATAAAAAGATACTTTCCCAGGACCCATAGATGCACACTGGTGGTTCTACCCTTGAAACAACCATTAAAAAATGTCTAATTCTGAATACCAGAGCTAATGTACAGCTGCCTCCTATAAAACACAAGAAGTTGCAACGAAAGGCAACCAAGTGATCATGCATGCATTTGATGTGGTTATCATTACATTAGTTTCAACAGGAAGCAAAGGTTCCCAAAGTACCATACTCAAGAATGAAATTATGATCTTGCAACTATTTCTCTATAAGATAACTTCTATCTCCCTAAAACACTAACGTAGAGGTAGGCAACCTAGCAACTGCTAGCTGCTTTAGATTATAACTTCAAAGGCCCTCAATGTTGGCCTTACTGGTCACTCTGAAAGTTGAAAGTTGATTAAATAATGTAGGAGAAATAATACCAAATACAATATTTTGAAACTAATTTATAACTCAACTCAAAACAGTATGTGTACAATAAGAACTAGTTTTAATTTAATCATTTAGCCAATTTAAAGAGATTCTGTTTGGAGCGTGCATAATTCAAAGTTAACATATATACCAGGGGTCTGCAGCCTTAAACACTCAAAGAGCCATTTGGACCCGTTTCCCACAAAAAAGAAAACATCGGGAGCCACAAAACTCTTCCCGTGCCTGACTATTTCTTGAGCAGCCACAAAACTAGCATATGTAGTTGAATTAAACGTTCTGTTTTCTTCGGAAACTTTCTTTTTTTGGATTTATCCATGGTTGGCCTACCGGGGGTTGAAAAGCTGAATAAACCATGTGCTGGCGGGTATCACACATTGGCGGTTGTGATGCATATTTTGAGTGACAGGGAGCTGCAGCAGAGGGGTGAAAGAGCCACATGCGGCTCCAGAGCTGTAGGATGCTGACCCCTGATATATACAGTACTCACCAGAAGAAAAAAACACAGTCAATAATGATGGCTTGGGAAACTGAAATAATGCAATGAATACAATGATCTCAAAAAAACTGCTATTTGATGGCACCTGTGGGATGCAGATCAAGAGGGGCAAATGACAAAAGTAGTGCCATATTAAGGCAAAATAAGCATTGCCAATTTTCTGTATGTGCTGTGACATTATATGCACCTACAAAAGGGGTGGCTCTTGCACTGTATGCAACTTTCAATGAGACCACTGGATCCTGCCCACACCTCTACCTTTCATGATTCTCCAACACGAAACCTTATTTTGGTGCCTCGGTGGTTACATCCCTCCCCCCCAGATATTCTGTATAGGACATGAAACCTAAATAACTGCTCCTGAATGATGGAGGAGGGAGACAGATAGAAGGCGCAGATCAACTACTTAGATGATTAACGCCTATCCAGTATCCCAAATTGATATTACAGTAACAGCTTTACTGAATCTTCAAAATGTGTCTCATGAGAGTGATAACTCAGGAAATATAAGCAGACCTGGGAAGATACTTTTATGTGCTAAAAAGCTGGTATCAAGTTGATCTCTCAAACCATTATGCCTCTCAGTTCCAGTGGGAGAATGTTGCTACACTCATTTCATTTCATTTCAGGCTGACCATTATGGATTTGATAGGTCTTTGTCTAGTCTACCAGGAGTTTTCTTATGCTTCTGATTTGTCATGGGAACAGGCTATTTACCTGTCAACATGTAGGGGAGAAGATTAAAGGGTTCTGATTTTGAACAGAGTTACAATCTTTAATGATGTCTGAATTGTGACTTATTGAAAAATAAGAATATCAAAGTATGATTTAGTCCATTTTTAAAATGAATAGTTGAACAAGTGACAGTTAATGGCATGATCTTCAAGTATCCAATGAAACCTAAATTCGAAGAATATAAAGAGTTTACCACCATTTTAAAATATCTCCATTATGGGTAAAAATGTACAATAAACAGGATGAGGATCACAAATATAGTCTAGAATTTTGTCTTCACCTTCACCTGAACATGTTTGTCCCAAAAAGAGGATTCTACAAAATTACCTCTAATAACTATGTAATATATTTTGGCACAGAGAGCTGTAGTAGCAGAGGAAAATGAGGTTAAGAACTGTGAGCTAAGAGGAAGACAAACAGCAGGATCTAGTAGCCCTGAGACAGAAAGAAAGCAATGAAGATTTCCAGAAGCTCTGAACAAGATCCCTTTCTGTATAACAGAATGTACATAGTCATAACTTTATGAACACTCATAATCTGAAGTCCTCATAAAAGCTAACACTTGTGGCAGAGTATTTTTTTTAAATAAAATGAGCAGTTTGACATATTTTTAAAATTCTTATTCTGCCACTTCTAGTAATTCCAGAATAACGGAGTTGCTTTAACTCCTTTGACCATGAAATAATACAGAAAAAAATTGTAAATCTGGGGAATCCTAAGGTCAATGATACGGATTTTGTAGTAAATATTGCAGTTTCTTCAATTGAAAGGAATCTGTTCTAGTATGTTTTATTCAGATTTAAGAAATTTTTTTTGGATATTCTGAAATAACTCAGTTGAATAATAAAGCTCTGATTACTGTCAAGAATAAACACATTTACTTGAACATTTTTAACTGAAATTATCATGGGGAACCTCTCAGCATCTCCTTAAGACAAAAGTGTCTTTTTCTAGAATTCTGCAGCTGTCTTCCAGAGCTGCTCAGTAATTCCCAAGACATGATTGGTTTTAAGGATTGCTAACATGAATTCTAAAATCCCCATTTCCATTCAAATCTGACCTACTACAAACTCAAACTATTTTTAAAATATAATGTAACTCAGTAGCATACATGTATTTTTAAATCTTGCATAGTTAATTTTTTAAGGGGAAAAAAGTCAACTGCAACCTTAACCGAGGAAGCAATATTCATTTGGGATTTCATTAATCAAACCAGGAAAATGGAGGTACAGAATTTTGCAAGCAAAATAAGCAAACATTCAGCTTTTCTTTATTAGTGAAATCATTAAGACCGGGTCTTTATGAATTGTCTGAAGTTCTTTCCTCTGAACTGCTTGCCTGTACTACTAATGGATCTTTTACCAGATAACGTAAAGTCCATCTGCTCTCTGTTTGTCATGTTTTGGATTACACCTTTTTCTTTCTCATCCTCGCTTACAAATATATTTTGGGGGAAGTACTACTGGATTTAAATAGCTTATGACTTTTTCTTAAACATAATAAGATAAAAAAAGTTAACAGCTGCTATTTCCTCACTTATACTTAGACTACTGCCAATGATGCAGCGCTCGTGATAAAGTTTTTTAGAAGACTAATTCTGCTTCAACCTATATTGCAGTAGGGATACATTTGAAAGCAGCACAATTTGTCATATCAAAGTAAAACCTGAAAGTACATGCTCCAAGAAGCAGATGCATTTTTTCATATCTATGTCATATATACGGCTTTATTTGGATCAGCCAAATTCAGCTAGCTGATCTTCTCTGAACTCAGAAGCTGAAGTTACTTCTTAAGAAGAAGTTACACTTTAACTTCTTAACTTAACTGAAGTTAAGTTTGGGATGGTGAACTAGCTGGGAATTCCAGGACCGTTAGTAATACTGAGAAACCAAAACTGTATTTCAGAGAAGCAAACTATTCTGTAGCTGTACCAAGAAAACTGCATAGGTTTAGTCACCAAGAGTCAAAATCAATTTAAGGATATATTTACTTCATTTGTAGCTGTAGACATTGGATAATGATGAAGCTGGATCTAAAGAAACATGGTGATACAGTCCTTAAAAAATGACTTTGATATCCAATTCTCTTTCCCTTTCTGCCATCCCCTCAAAGTCTCAGACACATTCCAAATAAGGTGAAAACGAAGTATCTCAAACTGATATTTGGAAATTCTTGCTTTCCCCTGCTGTGTTACAGCCCACTCATTTATCTGGATTCCCTGATTACAGGCAACCCTTGCTTGAATGTGGTAGATAAAGCAGGAAGAAGGGAAATTCAGTTTCTACAATCTTCTTTTCCTGCAGGGTTCCTTGGACCCAATGCCACATTTTGTAGTGTATTACCTGTGTTCTAAAATATAAAAATAAAAGTGGGGGAGAAATGAGAGAGAATCATCATTGGGAAAATAATTGGGTATTCTGATCTAAATTTAAAACATGGTGGCATAATGGGAGCCACCTGCCACCATATTCAGCTCCAGCATCCTTCAGTATCCCATTGCTACCCGAGTGGACCGGATTAAACACTGTGGTATGATTTTTTTTTGTTTTTGACAGACCCTTAAAGCACTATTTTATTTCCTAAACCATCTCCTACCAGTCAATCATTCCCACTTTGGAAAGGTTAAGGGGCAAACTATCAACTTTCATCACTTAAATTTCCCCCAAACCCATATTTCAGCCCAGCCCAGCCAATTTTTGTAAACGTTGGCCATGTCTCTTGAAGCTCCCAAGCAGGGCAAAATGGCAACATGTGGTCCTGTCAGGTTCCTGTCTCAGCCATTTAGACAGTAAAAGTTATATATTCCGTTGATGAGCAAGATGTGGGAAACTGCTGGATGGAAAATAAAATAAGGTCAATATGCTGTTACTTGAACTTTTGGAATAAGTATAATAGTCGTTTTGCTTAGCCGGAGCAGACGTATTTACAGAAGTTATAACAAGGCTCTCCTCTGTGAATATGAATGACTCACATGCATATACATAGCAGAGCCCACAACTAAGATTTCAAAGAATTTTAGTCACTTTTATCAGCTTCCTTTCAAGATTCTTTTTTATATATATTCCTGCTTTCTAGCCTGGCGCTTTAACCAATAGACCAAACTTGTCCATTTTAATTCAATTAATTTAAAATTCTGAACATCTTTACTTAGACAATGAGTAGATGGAACAGGTTCCAACCAAGGGTGACTTTTCCTGGGAACTAGAAGACAATGAAATCATTCGGCTGACGACCCCCAGGGGGAGGGCGTTCTCTGTGGGAGCCCCGACCCTCTGGAATGGATTGCCCACTGAGCTCAGGACAGCCCCCGACCTTCTTTCCTTCCGTCGTGAGCTGAAGACGTGGCTCTTCTGCCAATTAAACTGATCCATTTGGGGTACACTGGGATAATTTTAAATTGTTTTTTAATTGGGTTACTGATTTTAATTTGGTATTGTATTGTGATTTGTATTGAAATTGTCATTTTGTAAGCCGCCTTGAGTCCCTAGGGAGAAAGGCGGCATATAAATCGCAATAAATAAATAAATAAAATAAATAAATAAATAAATGGAACAGAACTGTCTGTATTCTACTGAAATTATTATGATGGGGAAAAAAGAGGTTGGTAAGACTTTAAAGACAGTTTACAGTACTGTAGAGATTAGTGACCTAATTCCTCTATTTTCTAGCATAATACCCAATTAGCTTTGCTGGGAAGAGGCAAGTGTAGTTCTGTAAAAACTGTACAATTTTCTAACCAATAAATGAAAAAACCTCTCAAAAGGAGGGGAGTTTAAAGGGCCCATCCAATCCTTTAGTACTTCTTATGAAATGTGGTTATGATGAAATTATGCTATCCCACACAATAATTTAAATTTCCTTTAGCTTCTTACACTACTTTGTTAAGCAAGCAGTATGTTGTCCAAACTTCTTTCTACACAATAGAAAGTATGCTACACAATATTTCAGAATGTTGTGATAGAATATGAACAAAAAATGGAATTAAGAGCATAATCCAACCAAAACTGACTATATTTAGTACTCTTTTCATGAAATATAAATGGGGAGATTAAGGACGTCACTGCACTGAGAGCAATAGGCATGTATTCCAAATATATCCATGAATAAATATTAGCTAATATAACTAGGATTACTGCAGGGTGGACTCGATTTGAATCACAATTTAAATCATGATTTAAATCACTAGTAAAAAGGCTTGATTTAAATCAACTCAATTTAGATCATAATTTTTAAAGAGCAACTGTCATCCCTGTCCTGCAGCGGCTCCTCCTCTGACCTGTTGTTGACTCACCAACAGTCCCAATATTGCAGAATATATAGTTTCATGCTACATAACTAAACTCCATTTCATGCTGAATAAACTAAATTTGAATGTATCTTAAATAGAAAACTATCTTTGGATAGATTTTTTACTCCAAAAGCATTTTATTAAAATAAATTTGATAAAAATAAAAAAAATCCGATTTAAATTTTAAAAATCCATTTTTTTATTTTTTTTATAAAAAAATCATCAATTTTTATCCACTCCGGATTACTGGAAGAATTCATTAAGAATTCATTTTCAGGATAAGGCACCATATCATACAAACAGCTCCAATGAAGTATCTAATACAGAGCAGACTCACAGATAAATGCTTTGGTTCACTATGGCTAGACCTCAAGATCCAGCTGCCACTTCAGCAAATCCTAATCATAGTATTTGTGAGTCACTTCCTTTTTTTATTATTCCACAGTTGGTTTAACCTAGCAAAGAGGCTACAGAGGCATCAGAAGACTATGGGGAACCATTGTTCTATTGTGAAACACTGAAATGCCTGCTATTTAGGTGCTAAGCATAACCAAAAACAAACACTATTATCCGAAGGACACAAATCAGGCAATGTTGGTGCCCAGACAAACACTTGAGAATGATAATTGTTATCATCTCTGACCTATCGATTTTTATCACAAATCTCAAATCAAGTGCAAAGGAGATTAAGGGAGATTAAGCTATAAAATACTTCTTTGCATATACAAGAAATGTTATTTCATTTTACCATTCAGACAAAAATTGTATTTGTCAGAATTTTGTCAGCCTTTTTTTGCACATACTGTTGGAAGAAGTACTACTGGATAACAATGCATCATATATCATATATATTTTAGTGTTTGACTTTAATTAACTTGTTTTTTGCAAAAAATTCCGTAGACCCCCGTCGTATCAAAGGTTGCTCCCAATTTCCATGAATCAATCAATCTTTAGATTGTTCTTATTATTTCCAAATTTTCCATTAACATTTCTGTCTTTTATTTTAACTTAATAACCTATATATAGAAATCCTTGACAAGTAGTGTGTGGGAGGGTGTATACTATATGCTGCTTATTCACTCCCACCCCAATCTAATGGCAATATAAGAATTGCTCGGACTTCTGTTCTCTTCAAGATTAACCAAATAAGAAACTGCTGGACTATTATTGGACAAATATTCCTCAGGGGGACAGGTTTAAAGCATGATTTCATTCTTCCTGGATAAACAGGGAAGTAGAATTTGTAAGCAATACAGTACAGAAAGCTTGCTCATTAAATTCTTAAATGTCTCTTTTTTAAAGGAACAATATTGTTTTCAGGCCAATTAATGCCTATTACATAATTATATTAATATAATTAAGATTAGATTTGATTTAAATGGATCTTTAATGGGTCTCTGGGTTAGTTCAGTTCCTCATTTTGGTCTGAAAATAAACTATGAGATTACAAAATTATCTCAACTAAGAACTGCTTTTCTGAAAGTTTCTTTATCAGGTCTTGGCTCTTAATAAATTTGAGCAAAATGTGAGACCATTTTTTTTGCAACCATGGTGACATTCAAGTTCTCTTCTAGTTCTGGTGTTTGATTGCTGCAGGGGTAGTGGCAGAGATATACTACTGAACTATAGCAATTCAAAAGGAAGGGGTACAGTAGAAAACAACCCATAATTGACTCAACCATGATTTCAACAGTGACTTGTGTTTTCATTAATACCTCCTTTCAATAAAGTTCTATTTTTTTAAGACAAGAAATTGTGCTGAATCTATCATCTTGAATTTCTCTTTTTTTATTTCTGCTATTTCATTTGTTTCTGCTCTGAGCATTTCTTTAAAAAAAATCAGTTGAAAGGACATATTGCTGAGTATTTAAATCAAACAAAAGCAAAAACATATCATGATAATCATAGGTAAGGGCACTGAATGGAGAATATTGAATGTTTCCATTAACATGGATAAATATATAAGGTTGCATGATTCCCTATTAGTTTGCAGAATTTGGATATCAAGATTATGATCAAAAGGAGATGTTTCTCTACACATTGGGCTCAAAAATGGCCAGCTCTTTTTTCTCACTGGCTGTTAACGTGAATAAATAGCCCAACAACACATGATGGGATATACTGAAATCTTTTGTCAGGATCTCATAACCCATCTGTATTTCAGTACAAAACAGAGAACTATCCATCTTTTTGGCTATTAAGAATGTGATTAATGTGCCTCATTTTGGACAGTTGAATTGGCTGAGCATTCTGATAACTTTTTTGGCACTGTAACTATTACACATTGTTCTTTCATTCGTTCCATGTAAAAGTTTGTGCTTTCACCAAAATTATTGTTTATGTTACAATTTTAGTATATAGTATTTGAAGTATTTGTAAACTGTCCTGATTAACAGTGTTTATTTTAGAGATGAAAGTGAATTGTTTTCATCTTGGATATCTTATTTCTTGCCAAGAAGGGAATAACTTTCTGTAACTCTGCAAGATATCAAACAACCATATGCCTTCCTTCATTATTGCCTTTGTGCAGCATGAGTTTTCAGAAGCTCAGTAACATTGAAATCAGTCACTTATACATGCTGGCTGTACAGCTACTGAAAGCAAAATATGAGAGTGCAGTGATGAAAAACAGCTGACTTTCAACAGCTAAGGACTCTGGCAATGACTCTCATAATCCATTGCTACCGTAAAAGAGGCTTAAACTCATTCATTTTTAAACATTACCAAACTATGAGAATTGAAATGTTAGCCATGATTCTCCAGCAACCCAAGTCTGGTTTGCTGAGATACTATTCTCACCAATACAGACCCATTAGTGCAAAGTGGGATAGATTCCTATCAAAACATCACATAATCAGTATTATTTCTTTATGGACGAAAAAAAGTGCTCCCTCTATATTATCACTAGAAAAGTTAATGTTGTTTTTCTGTCAAATCTTGCATTCTCCTTTTAACTTTGCATCAAAATCATTTGAATTCTGCAATGAGTGTAATTACATACATTTATCCTCTTATTTTGCAGATTTTTTTCCTGCTTTTGCTTGTTACAAAGGTTTTTACATTGGAAGGTTGAGCATTTATCTTATTTTAGTCCTCTGACTTCTACAAAGTTCACATTGCTGGCATTCTGGTAGTACATCATTTACAGTAAGTAAAACAATTAGGAATTTGCAACATTTTGGTAATGAAATGGGAGACTCTTGACTCTTAATGTACAAATTGTGATTATAAGCTGCTACATTCTGGGGAGAGCCAGTGTCTACATGGGTGTATAATATGATACAATCATTACTATTACTGGTAGTATAATTATCAGTGGTGGTTACTTTATGAATGCAATGCTTGTGATAGGACCTGCTGTAGTCCTCAATTAAATCCAGCCTCTCCATCAGAGCAGGCACTTTAGCTACTTTTAATGTACAGAGTCCACAGCATTTTGCATCATTTGCATGAGCCTAGAAATATGTTTACAGGCCATAACATAGTGAGGCAAAGCCATTCATTATTTAAAACAAGGAATTAGAAACCATTCTTAATGTGTAGATGGTGATAAGGTTACAGCTGAAAATCCTGCACTTTCAAGCTCTTCTAAAACAAATTTCAAATAACATACAATGATAAAGCGAAGCATCAAACTGTTCTGATACAGAGAAAAGAGGAAGAAAAAGGAAAGCAGAAGAGAAATTAAAACTCTGCCACAGTATTGAAAAAGAGTTGACACCTCTGTCATTGGGACAAATGATCGAACATTTCCATATTAGCCAACTCCTTCTTGGTAACAACAGTTTTTCAGTAAACAGAAACTCTTCAATAGAGTAAGTTTTAAAACATAAAAAAGCTCACTTTATGTATCAGCAAAAAAGGGCATAAATCAGGTAGTGCAATGTTGGAAAGCACTTGTTGAAGGCATCAGGTTAGGCAATGTCTTACTCTCCTCCTGAATTGCAGAAAGATAAGTAAGATGAACTATAAGCGTACCTTCATAATCTGGGGAAGAGCACTAAATGTGAGGAAGCACCACTTAACCCTTGACTTGCCAGTGATTTCCAGAGCACTTAACCTGCTGCTTAAGTGCATTAAGGTTCCAGCAATGACTGCTGGAATTATTTCAGGTCTACCCATTTCACATACTGAGTATAGCATGATGAACTGACACAAAAGATGGAAAACTAGGAGAAGGAAACCTTGCTGCCTAAAAAAAAAAAATTCCTACAGCCGTGATGGCGAACCTGTGGCATGTATGCCAGAGGTGACACGCAGAGCCCTCTCTGCTGGCACGCACATCGTTGCCCCAGGTCAGATCTCCGTGGCGTTTCTTTCATGAGCTTCTGTTTCCCTGCAAACGATGAAACAGAAGCTCGTGAAAGAAAAAGATCTTTCGTCTTGCCGCACTGCCAGGGTTGGGATGCCCCACTTACTACTGGCCAGCTGGTCTTTGAGTCTCTGCTACGCATGCGTGCATGTCCGTGCATGGGCACATTTGCGCACATTCGGTCATGTCCCCGCATGCATGCGCATGCACGCTTTTGCGCACATGCACCTTTCAGTTTGGCCATGCACGCATGCACAGTTTGGGCACTCGGTGTCTAAAAGGTTCACCATCACTGCCCTACAGTGTTGCCTTTCCACTTCTTCAATTCTTGCACTTTGGCTGACCTGGAGTCAGTACTAAGATGTTTGGAGAAGACAATTGCTTGATTTCAAGAAAAACAAACGTTTCCAGGAAGTATCTGTGTTGCTGTCCCCCCACATTTATTCTTTAATAAGAGAGAGTGGATTACACTAGCAGAAGGAACTACAATTGTGCTACATAAGACTGTTCTGTACCCTGCCTCTAGATTAGCATTGAATATGAATGCACATAGCTAGCAATATAGATATTACCTGTGTTGCATCTTCCATCAAACCCCTGATCTTCTCCACCACATCTGTGCGTCTGTGCTGGCGGAGAGCACTGATCAGCTGGGCAAGGCTAGCTTCAGAGCCCCTGATAGTCCAGTGCTGTAAAGCGGCATAAGCCCTTTCATGATCTGCAGAATATCCATTGGCAAAAGCTGCTACCTCCCGCTCACTGGCATTGCACAGGAACTGGTAGATATCTTTCCACTGGCTTCCAAGTTGGGCGGCTACCAATTTCAGAATATCGATGCCTGTTTAAGAGACGAATTTCAGGTAAGGTGCAAAAATATTGAATACAAGCTTATCAAAAAGTTCTCTTTACCTTACGGTAGGAACGCTTGTTCAAAGAAAATTTTGCAAATTACATACTAACACAGCTATGAATTAGAAGATTCACTAACACTTTTCGTTTCTTTTCCACCCCTCAGTATAGTTATTCATCTAAAAATGCATGTAATGTTGGCGACCTTATTGGTAGTCTTGCTACAATGAATACAGATGATAATTTTCAAAAGCAAATTTTAAAAATGGAACTTGGGAGTTGCTTTTACCAAAGCAATTTCAATTATGGTTTCACTTCTCTGGAAATCCTCATTCAACTATCATGATTTTGAAGGTTACATCTGCATTACATATATTCATAAAATACGTTCTAGTTGAAAAGAAAGATGTTTTCATTTATTTGTAAATAAATTTACATAATTAATTTACACCTGAGAAAGAGCAAATATAAAGTACAATAAAATAGAAAAATTAAGACTTAAACTATATCAAAGAATAGATTTTTGGAAAAAAAATAAAATGCCTGTGCACATAAAAACAGCGTATTTCATGCAAGTTAGAAGTGATATAACAAATTGCCCAATATTCTATCAGATGAATTCTATGTTACTTAAAGATTCCAGAGTATTTTCAAGAAAGAGTTTTGAGTTCTTTGGATAATTGTCTGGTAATGCTAGCATGCAAAAAACTGAACTCTCAACAAGCCAAGGAGATCTAAAAGTGACATAATATAGTTCCATCCTGGAATCTAATAATAAGACAAATAAAAGCAATGGAACTAAATATGATGGAGTAAGACAAAGATACTCAAATTCCAAAATGATTATACAACAAATCTCAATCAATCATCCCTTAGCCCAACCTAATTTACAGGATTGTTATTTAGGTTGTAACAAATTCAACTAATTTATTTTAGAAGGAGGCTATTCGCCTCATGTAACATTGAAAGCTGAGATAAAAATGTTGTAATAAAATTGTATTAAAATTAAAAAAGGCAGAGTGTGGTTCAGCAACCAATCTTCAAAATTCATGCAGATTTATTTTAAATTATAACAATGTGAAAGTCAAATTTTCAGCATTCTGGTTTCAAGAGGTTTAATATGATTTGTGCTGAATAAATTTCATGGATTTTGCACATTATCTCCCTTAATCAAAAGCAGTTTAAAATGATCTACTTCATTATTATGTTTTATCATATAAAACAATGAATAATGCTTCATTGTGCCAAGAAGAAACTGCTTATGATATCAAATAAGAAAACAATGGTGGAAGCAATGGATATTAACAGAATTGTTTGTACCCAAGCAAAGTTTTTCCAATAACTGAATGGCCTCAGTGGAACAGATTTCTTCTGAACATAAAGTCAAGCCTCACCCAAGTTGAACTCAAAACTTAATTACTTGATGGACATGTAAATATAGTTTCCTTGGCAGCAATATGGAAATGGTTTGCCATTTCCTTCTTTGGGGATTTTTTTTTCTTTACTTCTCTTCTCAGTCTACTCTATAGCATTGTGTTGTTCTCTGGCCCAAATTTTGCTTTAGATCACCGGAGTTATCTGAAGATTTTAAGAAATTGGGGAGAAATGAGTAAAAATTCCACTTGTATAGCATTAGATGGACTTTGGTACTGGCAATGGTACTATTTATACCTCCTTTTGTTTCATTAGTAGAAAGGAATCTTAAATACTGTATGTCCATAAGACTCAGACTGAATTGAGTAAACCCTCAATTCCAAGATGATTAAAAAAATTAAATCTTTAATTCCCTTTATCATTAAAGAAAATTACATTAATCACCTGCCATTAGAGCTACATAATGACTATTCTACAGAAAAGATTTTGAAATCATATCATGCAATTTCAATGAAAATAAACAAGCTGTCCATTTTTCATTTCCCTATTAAAGAGCCAGTTTGTTGTAGTGATTAGGGTGCAAATCTAGAAAAGATTAACTGTGAGATTTAGCCCCACCTTATACGCAAATCCAGCTGGGTGACCTTGGCCCAGTCATCCTCTCTCAGCCCTAGGAAGGAGGCAATGGCAAACAACTTCTGAAATCTTGCCAGGAAAACTGCAGAGATTCATACAGGCAGTTGCCAAGAATCTACACTGACTCAAAGGCAAACATAAAACAAAATAAAAACCATTAACTCCTGTACTCAGTTGAGACCACTGTTGTGTGAATCAACGTTAGGGAAACTTTATCTGGGTTACAGATATCCAGATAATCACTACATGGCCGTGAAAAGGGTCAGAAAAATCTCACTCTTTATTGTCATCCAGCATTGGACTACCCTAGATTTTGTAGCTAACGTCTATCTAAAAAACTGTCAAGACTTATTTATGGGCATTGTTTTTTTCTTTTTTACATCTTTAGTTTTCAATGAAACTTACCCAACTAAAGTGCAGATTTAAATCAAGCAGGCTTATTTCATCCATTAGTGAAATGACCCAAAATTAAACCAGCAGAATGCCATTCATTTGAAATTGCAGCCAAACTATCAGAAAGGGCTAAATTCTTTGGAGAAAAAGAAGGGCATTTTCTGAAGTGGCAGCCAGTGGAGCAGTACTTGGAATTCAATAGGGAAGCACAAAGAAACTTAGTGCTCTGAACAGATAATTCCTTCATTTCTCTGCTCCAGGATGAGTTAGATAAAACTGCCGTGAATCTACGTTGCTAAGATTAAGCAAGATGAACAGTGTGTTCTATATACCTGCCCCCATGATATAATAGTCAATGTACAAGGTTTTACTACATTTCCATGGAGCACTGAAGATGCAGCATCAAACGGAAAATGGATTTTCCAAAAATAATATTCTACGTATACTAAGGATCCACAAACTTTGGCTGGCCCTGTGGTTTTCCAAAATGTTGTGGTAGCTATTAGCTCAATCCTTCCAAACTCCCCTTTGCATTAGACCATACTTTTGTGAAGTTGTGCCTAAGCCCTTCTCAGTAGCCTCTTGCAGCATGGATGGTATATCCTTTCCATCCAGCAATCACTCTCTCATACAAAGCCTTATGAAGTACAGATTGCCTCGGTTTCTGTCAGGTGACTTAAAGTTTACTTTTGTTCTTTATTGTCTTCACAATAATTTCAATTCTAGAGTTCTGAGGAGCTGAACAATCTTGATATTTACTTTTGGCCCCATGCAGAAATTCTAATGCATTAAAGCCCAGAGCTTTATCAACTCTTTCTTGATAAGTTCTTCAGGTTACTTAATTTCAGTCAAGTAAGTTTGCTATGTTGTCACATGTTCCAGATGTAAATCAGAATGCAAAAGACACTGCTGGATATTCCAAGACTTTGGATTTTGTTCCTTAACAATTCAGGACTAAAATTATAAACCATTTAAGATGTTCTTGCAACGAACCAGTGTGCATATATAAAGAAATTATATGAAGTGATAAATCAACCTTTAAAAGGTTGTGGATATATATTTTTTCAATTTGTGTCACCCTGAACTGACTCCCCCACCAAAAAATACTGGCTTCCGGTTGACATCGTGGTGAGATTGGACACGAGGAGCAGGTCTCCGTGTCCCCACACCAAGTTCTCCCTGTTGGTAAGTTCTGAAAGGAGCCAAATCCACCCTGTAGGGGTGGTGAAGCAAAGAGGGGTACCCTGTGAGGTTGCAGAGAGTCGCAACTCTCCTGCCTGACCTAGGGTTCTCTTTCCCTCTCAGCCACAATGAGGAGAAGAGGCAGCCTAAAGATGTCTGCCACGAAGCTGGGACAGCCGAGGAACAACTAATACTGGTGCTGGAGCAAAGTAGGTGAACAGTGATTAACAGATTACTGGAACTGAGGGAGAGGATTCCTTTTTAATTAAAACCTAACCCCAAGGAATAATCTAGATCTATTTGCTCAGAATTATTTGTTAAAGCAGCGATTAAGCATTCTGATGTAAATACCAGACCGGAAGGAAAAGATTTAAAGAGAGAAAAACAATAAACTTCTAAAAAATACAGAAAATTGGACTCTTAAACTGGGAAGACGTGGTAATGGAAAGGCATTTTAAAATGCTAGAATTATTTACTTTAAAAACTTATCCTGCTTCTATAATTGAATTACAATTAAAATTATAATTAAAATAATTAAAATCAGACTGACTAGTGGCAACACTGAAATTTAAGTTGAGAGTACCACCTGCTGACAAAAGGAAAATATACAAGCCTGGGAATACTTATTTGAAGGACTGTGAAAATACTTACTGGGCTATATCCAACTACCCATGACTACTGGAGATTTAAATATTAAAACAAGGAAGATATTCAATTAAAGTGACCCCTGTTACGCTAGAAGATTGAACCTATAAAGGGAACTCAAAGAGGATTTGGATAACTCCCAGGACTATTTGAATGGAACTGCTTGATTACCTATGGAATACAAAGAACTGTGATTAGTACTTCTTGATGGGCAACTTTAAGTCTGAATAAATGGTTCTTAGACCACTGGACAAAAGGGGGACTTCTTAAAACAAAATAAGATGCCCCATAAGGAGGAAATGAGTGGAACTTTGAATGAGATGGCATTGATTTTTCAAAGCACAAAGGACATTACGAGAAAGGATTTAAGATTATGGAAAAAATGGAAAATGTTATATGAGGGACAATGAGTAAAGATCAAGACACCCAGAAAAGGGAGGAGCTAGCAGAAGGAATGGAGGAAAAGATAGAACCGAGGAACCAGCGAACAAAAGAAGACGACAAGGAGGAGACAATAATAAAAATAACAATGATTGATGAATCAAACCAAGGGGAAAATATTTTAAAAGAGTTAAAAAAAAGAATTGGAGATACAGAAAGATACATTTGAAAGGGAGATGGGAGTTCGGGCATATATTTTGAAAGCTAGGCAGTGTAAGAGGGTAGAGATGGGATTGAATAGCTAGGATGTAGATGCAGATAGGGATAAAGATCCAAGAAAGAAATATGGAAGACAAGTTAATTAAAAAGTATAAGAATCAAAGTACTGAAGCAGGCAAGAGATGATGGATAGAAAGGGTTCTGTTGTTGTTGTTTCTTTCCCCTTTTTTAAAGAATGGTGGCATGATTAGAAGTTAGGTAGAAATAAGAGAATGGGGGAACATTCATGTGTGTGTGTGTGTTTGTGTGTGTATAATGAAACAAAAGCAATAATAAAATGAGAAAACTAGAGATTGAATGATGGTATTATTAAGAACATTTAAATAATATTGTGATTGGCATTGGAATAATATATTGAAACATTGAGCAATTAAATAATGAAAGAACATACCTTAATATAAACACATGTGAATTACTATCAGAATTATATAGATTTGATTATTGTAAAGAATATGATTAGAATAACCTTGTATGTTTAAATAATATTGTGATTGGTATTAGAACCGTGTATTGAAACATTGAAAAATGAAATAATGATTGTACCTTAATACAAATAGATGCAAAGAGTGAAATATGGGAGGTAAGTTAAAAATGAACAGGATTCAAAGCACCAAAGTGGGTGAGAGATGTTGGATTGAAAGAAAACATCTTTTAATATAAGGGAGATATGATTAAAAGTTAGAATAGAGACAGCAATAAGAGAAAGGGGAAATATTAGTATACACATTTTTTTACATAATAAAATGAAAGGAATAACAAGAGGGAAGTTTAGAAATTGAATGGCGGTATTATGTATGTTTAAATAATATAGTGATTGGCATTAGAACAATATATTGAAACATGGATTAATTTAATAATGAAAAACTATAACTTAATATAAATGTGTACTATTATTAGAAATACATAACCTGGATGAATGTAACAACTGTGATTATTATAGTTTTATCTGTATTAAAATGTATAACACCCAGGTGCTACGCTGTTCACGCATTGATATATATATATAAAATAAAATAAACTTCAAACAAAAAAAGAAAAGAAATACTCATATTGGTAAAGGCTGCTGATTTTTTGCTTTCTCCTTTACTTACAGAATGTTAAAAAGCTTCACATATTTTATTAAAAATAGCTTGCAGTTGAAAGATTATTTTCAGCTGATATTGCCTAAAATTAAGCCATAGAAGTAGTCACTAAAATAGTATCTAGGATGGTTTTAACCTTCCTCTTTAAGCCAAAAGGAAAGATAGATTATAAATTTTACTGTTTATATGTGTGTGTTTAAGGTCAGCATTTTAGTATAGCAGTTAAGGCATCAAGCTAAAAACTGGGAGAGACAAGGAGTTCTAGTCTTTTTTCCTTAGGCATAAAGCCAGCTAGGTGACCTTGGACCAATCACTTTTTCTTAGCCCTAGGAGAAGACAATGGCAAACCACTTTTGAAAAACCTTGTCAAGAAAACTGCATGGTCTATTCCAGTCTCTGAGAACTGGACATGAAAAGAGTATGTACACAGGAACAGTCTCTTTTCTTTTTTCCTGATAATTGAATATGAAAGAAATAGAATGAATGAATCTTCAAATAATCCATAATCCTACCGTTTTCATTTATCTGTTTTCTTTCTCTGAAGCTCCTTGTTTAGGATAATCATCACGAAATCCTGCCTGTCATGGACAGAAACTAATTATGCTAAAGAATTTCTTTCTTCTGCTGTTCCCCCTCAGCTCAGGAAGAAAAACAGGTTTCTCCTTTTCTTCACACCTCATCAACAACAATTTTCCAAGTGCAAAGTGAGAACCTGGTTGTGTTTTCTTTCCATTCTCGTAGATCAGAATACTATCAAAACTTATTAAAATAAAGTGACAGAATAACAATTACACATTAATAAACTACATACATTTACACAGTCAGTATCAAGAGTGTGGTCACCACAGATCCCAAGAAGCTACATGCTAGGGTAGGGGAAAGAAGCAAGTTGCTCCCTGTGATCTACCAAGGCTCTGATGCCAAGCATCACGTCTGGTAAACACAGCCTGAGTCAGAAGCTTACAGGCAGGATTGAGATAGGTAGAAATAAATGCCAGGAAGGCTATATTAAAAAGCACTTTAAAATAGCAGATTCTTGAGGGTATCTGAGGACTGATTTTCTCACTTCATACAGCCCCCATTTCCCTAAGCAGGAGAGCAAATGTTCAACCTCAAAGGTATCAGACTTATGAACAATAAGCATTTGACTAAATTGAAAATTGACCCCTACTGTTGTTCAGACCTTATACAGTGAAGCATAGGTCTTGGGATCACTTGCAGTTGCCCAACATGTGGACCTCAGTTTGTACAGACCATAAACACAAGGGAGGTCCACTGTGTGAAGGTTTACTATACATCAGGAGTATCTTTGTGAAATACAATTTTTCTAAATATATATTTAAATTTCTTAAAATAGGAGGAGCAAGGCCTTGTGTCATCAGGTTTCCACTGACATGAAATGATTTTATTGTTAAAAACAACAGTGAAAACAGATACAGTTTAAATAAACATGTGCTATGGGTAGCATAAAAGATAAACTGGAAGGAAAGAAAGAAAAAAGAAAATATGGGAATATGGGAAAAATGCAAGCAGATAAAAAATGCTTGAACTGAATTATGAACTGAGCTGAACCTAAGATCATCTGAAACAGAAATGGCAATGGAAAAAAATGAATCTAAAAGATTTATTGTTTCTTAATAATATGCTTTAAAGAGCCTATGAAATGGTAGCAGAGTAGAACAGACTGATGCCTGAATGGTTCCAAATACATATGAGGTCATTAAAGATGCCAGTGTCCTTGAGATCATGAATTGATGACAGGAGGGCAGAACAGATTTAGGTTGTAATTGATCCCAAGATTCTATGAGATCATGAAAAGCATCAGCATAGAAGAGACTTAAATTACAAAACAGAACTTACATTGACAACTTGTTTTCTGAAAAGCCTTTCACTAACAGTAGTCTGAGAGGAGGAATTCTTAGGCTCTGTAGAAATGACCCAGATGCCTTTCAGATACTTTATTTTCAGATGGAAAACCCATCAGCTGCATATAGTCCACCAGCTCGCAGAGCACTTCTGATCCTACTGTCAGCAATCCAATTTGTGCTTGGTGGTTACCTTTTAAGCAAAAATACTTTCACCAAAAATAACACTTCATCTTTGGAAGGAAGACTTCTCCTTAACTTTATTTCCCTAATTGGAAAATGTTGCCTGCTATTGTTCTAAACTGTTTATTGAAAATCAAATAAAGTTAGGGGGAATGGCTTTAGACCAAAAATATTGCATATAATAAAAAAGAAAACAGGCCCCTATAAAAGGTTTTAGTTTATCCATATCACAATGTTGAGGATCCCCACGGTTGCATTTTCTGAAGAGAGATGACAAGTGTCAATCAGAATGCAAATTCTAATCATTAAAACAGGCAAAAAAACATAGCAGGATGCACATGCAGAGCTGCTGATTTAAGACAACCACTTTCCTTTAAATATTACCTCTCTGTATCAGACAGATAGGAAAACCTATTGAGAGAAACAGCTTTAGTGCTGTAGTAAGTTGTTTGGGAAACTGTGATCTATCATTAAGGCAGCATAAGAGGATCTGCTGCCTGAGATAGGACGAAGACCCACTGAAATCTTCTGTCCCTTCCTAGTGATGCTACTCACCCTCTGGACAGACACCTATGGAGACTAGTATATAGTCAGGCCCACAATACGTAGCTCTGACCAATACATAGACCTAAGATAGCCAAACTTTTCAAGAGTTGAACTCATTTTGGCTTCAGTTTGTCTTTTTGTTACTTTTAATATATTGTTTTTATTTTGACCCTAGTACCATGATGGCGAACCTATGGCACGCGTGCCCGAGGCGGCACACAGAGCCATCTTTCTGGGCACACGAGCTGTTGCCCAATTCATCTGCAGCTGTGCACATGCGTGCGCCCCAGCTGGTGTTTGAGCCTCTGGTGCACATGCGCCTAATTCAGGGGACCCAGATGGTCTTCGGAGCTCTCCTGCACATGCATTCGCATTTGTGCATGTGCATGAGAGTATTTGCACGCAGCGCACGCATGCATAGATTGCGTTCGCACATGTGCATTGCACACACAAAAACCACATGCATGCGCAGATGGTGGGATTGCGCGCGCAGTGCACAGGGGAGCCGCGTGAAACCACGCATGTACAGATGGTGCAATCATCCGTGCAGCGGACCAGGGAGGAGCCACGTGTTAGCAAAGCACATACCTATTCGGCACTCAGTGTGTAAAAGGATTGCCACCACTGCCCTAGTACATAAGCCACCTAAAATTACTGTAGTCACTGAGCATCATAGAAATTGATAGATAAATAGCTACATAGCAACATAATTCCTTGCAGCATATATCTCCCTAAATGATTGCTGCAGTCCGCCTATTTGTAAAGTCTTATATGTTATATAGTTTGGGACACTTTGAGGAGGCAATTTGTGGGGGTTTTTTTGCAGAATGCACAGTATCTATTATGATCTCTATCATGACTATAAAACAATACATTCCATGTTAGTCTATATTACTATTTTGACATACATAACTAACATAAAAGAAGGCCTGTGGTTCCTGACATAATAAACTTTTATGTCAGAATAAAGTTATTTTTAAGAAGCTATGAGATTTGAATGTTTTAAACTGGAATGGAGGTCTATTTTAGCTGTAAATGTACTTCTGTTTATAGAACTATAACTACTCACCATGCCCATTGCAATAGTAGATCCATTTCTCCCGATGTTGGGTTGGGGTAGAAGATTTCTTCAAAACAGATTTTTCCACAATTGAACTGGGATCTTGCCTTGGTCCTTTTTTTAGAGTTCGTGAACTTTTGCGGACACTGCAAACAACAATAACCACAAGCACAAGCAGCAGTAGCAGGACAATCATCCATGGCAAATGTTCATTGATATCAAAATGCTTATGCATAGCCTGTCTCGGGGGCCCTCTTTTAGGGGGTTTATATGGAATGCTGGATTTCACATTGCCACTCATTTCCAGTGCTGGCTGTAAGTTAAGATTGGAAGGGGTGTGTTTGTGGTAATATAGCTGCTGGTGATTTATAGACTTAGAATAGTTCAAAGCTGCCACAGTCTCATTCTTGGAGGTTTCATTGTAAATGTCTGTTGGCTCCATCATGTCAGCATATGTGCTTGGGGGAGGAGTGGTGGTGAAGTTGGAAGAGGAAGCATTCACACCTGAAAAACACATACAATATTAAAAATGAATCAGCAAGCACAGATCCTATCAGCCAGTCTTTCCATGGCTGGTGCTACCAATTATGTTTAGAAGTCAATGTGACCGAAAAGTCTGGGAATTTCAAGAGTTGAAATCCAGACTGTCTGGAAAGCCTTTGATGGAGCTATTAATACAGCTCTGACCAAGAATGACCTCTAAGAGCACTTAATTTAGAAAGAAGTAACTGGCTCAAGAGTATACAATGAAGTGTCCTCCCTAATTGGTGGGGACTCCACATCCCACAAACCCATGAGGAAGAAAAATGCTGATAGCTGATGAAGTCCCAAACATCTGGAAGGCATCAGGTTGTTTACTCCGATGTAGCTCATGCTGTGAAATAACCCCGAAGAGTGCCTACAGGTCTTGCAAAACATAATTGCTGAGCATAGTTCTTAGGCTGCAAATCCTCAATTCATGAAAAACATTTTTGCAATAGATGCTGATTTTAAGCCAAGTTTAATACTATAGTTTCAAATGAAATCAAAATACTAACAATGAAAGATTTAGTAAAAGTAGTGGATGCAGGTGTTACTATTTATTGCATACAGTATTTTAAACAATCAAGCAAAAGGACGAAACACTATGCAAATTAATCAGTTTAATTGTTGGAAAAAGAAGAACTCACTTGGTATCTGACTATGCATTCTTATATATATATATATATCTACATAAGATCTATCAAATTTAAGAAATACAATTCTGTATCAGACTGATAAAGTGATGCAACTTAAAACTCTTCATGTCTCTCTCTCTCTCTCTCTCCCTACAGCGTAGTTGGACCTTCCATCTCCCCATTCATGCTGGTCAAATAATTGCTGCCATAATGTGCTGTACTTGCAAGAGGAATTATGCTGAAGCTGAATCAGGCTAACTATCGAAGAACTGTAAAAAAGGGATCTAACATAATGTAAAGTATGTAAAGTCAAACAGGCATCTTTTAGAGAAAGGAAGGGAACTCCAGATTGGAGCATTACCAGATTACTTTAAAATAAAGTTTCATATTCATCACATGATTTCTCATGTTCCAGCAGAGAATGCTTCCCAGTGCTTTACACCTACCTTTGGTAAGAAAAGTAGCAGAAGAAACTTTGTAGTGCTTTTCATCTTCTCCTGGACTTGACAAAAGCCCAGCTACATTCTGGGAAATTGACTGCAATCCACAGATGTTGTCTGTCATTTTTGTCCCTAGTTTTATCACCACCATGTTTAGTTGTGAACAGTTAGTAAAGGATTTGCATCTCAGCACACTAGAAGGCACAGCAGAGAAAGTGCCACGAGGGCATGGTTTGCACCTGATGTCTTCAGTTTCAGTTCCTTTTTTCCTTAAGCCCCATCCAATGGGGCATACTTTATAAGGGATACAAGCGTCTCCTTGTAAAAATTTGCCAGGTGGGCAGGAGCATTCACGGTCAGTTCGAGCAGTGCAAGGTGTCTTCTCAATCATTGACTCCTCACAGGGCTTTCTACATGAATGGCATTCTTCTAAACCATTTTCGTGCTTTGTGAAGGTCCCATTAGCACAAGAGCTGCATTCTCTTAAGGTCGTCATGGTACAGTGCTTAGATACGTAAGTTCCTGCAGGACACTTGTGGCAAGTCAGATGTGTGTTAGTAGCACGATCATGATGGGTGTATGTACTGATGGTATTCTGTTCAGATGACAACTCGGACTGAGCATCCACAGTGCCCAGGAACATAAATCCCTGAAACACATACACAAATGCAAGTCAAATACATCTTGCAAGGCAAATTACAGAAAATGGTATCAGCTATACTGATTTACTGAGTAAGTATAATCCAAATACATATTCAAATCTGTGGTTTCGCAGAAGCTATTTACCCTCTTATGAACACTTATTTCTTGGATTCCTGGAAGTCTTTTTGCCTTTCTCTTGATCTCAGCAAGTGATGGTAAACTGAATTAAAATATGGGTTTCAGATTGAATTTCAGTGGTGAAATCTGACACATATGTTCACATTTATAAAACATATAATAATTTATGGATTTACTCGTTTCCAGATATATACATACAGATATATACATACATTTCAGATGACAGAACCCTCAACCCTTCTCACAAAGCAGGATGATAGAGGAAGGGACATTTCTTAAGAATCCAGGTTTCAAAATGGGCAGTCTTGGAGGAGAATCAGAAGATAACTGCAGCCCAGATAGCTCATCTCCACTTGACACCTTGACAAAGCTACCACCCACTATTGGCAACAGAAGAGTACCCTTCAGTAAAAACAAGAAAGCTTGATGTAGAGTGGATGACCAGTTTATTTCTCTTTTTAAGTCCTCAGCTCACCTTTTTGAGAAAGAAATTGCAATAGAAGACTATGATTGACATGAGAAATGGTTTGATCTAGCTCCCAGGCAGCTCTGCCTTGTTTTCAAATCGATCAGCATTCAAATGCTCTTTCTCATCCCATAAAGAAAGGGCCAGTTCCAACTTCCCCTTCTTTCTGCAACAGTAAGATCTGCTAGCATGTTGTTGTTGCTGTTGTTTTTCTGACTGTATGAGAACTACTTCTCACAGTGTCAACCAATCTGCTTCTTTAATAGAATCCTTTCTAATCCCAAATACCAGGTCCACCCAAAAACTCTGGCTCAGCTACAAACTTTTGTAAGAGGGCAGATGTTTGGTCACAACCTACTCATGGGTGCTTCTATTACCTCCTCAATCAATTTATTCTATTCCCAGTAAGATATTCCCACTGGTTGGTGTACCAGAAATACATATGTTCAAAATTGCAAACTATGCATTTCCCGCAACCTGTAGAGAGCTTCTCTTCTTTCTTTCTTTTCTTCTCTTGCACATACACACAACAGTTTTATTGGTTTTATCAAGAATCTTAAGGTTGGGGGTGATATCAGTCAATATTGATCAATCAATACAAAATGAATGTCTGCTTACTGCGCATAGGAAAAACAACTACAAAAACCTACTGGATTTACATACAGATACACACACATCATTTAGTAGCTGGTATCCTCAATTCAGTCATTAAGCAAAGCAGTTGCTAAGTCAAACCACAATTGTGCTTAGGGCCTTATTTCAGCTTTCCTTTGCTTTGCAGACCTGCAAAGGTCATAAATGGAAGGATTGGTCTCAAAGTTACTGTTTCATTATTATTGCAACTATAAATGGTCACTGTCTGAGGCAATTGCTAAGTAAGGATACTCTGCATTGTGTTAAGCAAAATACAGTTTGCTTGTAGTGAAAGCATGATATATAAATATGAACACATTATGGTTTATTTCTTTTAATAATGATTGGTTGTTGCTTATTTATTGTAAGTAAGGATGAGCATGATGTGTGAACAGCCATCATTTTCTGGTGTATTCCTGGTTTACCCTGTACCAGGGGTGAAATCTAAAAATTTTTGCTACCGGTTCTGTGGGCATGGCTTAATTAGTGGGTGGGGCTTGTTGGTCAGGTGAATGGGTGGGCGTGGCTTGTTGGTCAGGTGGGCGTGGCCAAGTCGACATCACTTTGTTGCCCTTTTTTAACCTACAAAACACAACACAACACAACTGGCTCACCCACAAGGTAAAAGCAGCTGTGCTAGACCCAAAATGGCCCCTGCAATAAGCAGGAACCTCACACAGCCACAAAAAGTCCAAAAAACCAACTTTCACACTTTACACATACAAAATTCCACATACAGCTTTGTGAGATGTTGTATGTTTGTGTAGTTAGAGTGAAACCCTACACAAAATCTCAGAAACCTGCACAAATATTTTATTTTATTTTTATTTTTATATAAAAGCAGCTAAATTTAAAACTTCCTAAACTTTAAATGGCTAGGTCTAAAAAAAGAACAACTAAAAAAAACCCCAATTAACTATTTTTTTTAAAGCTCCCAAAGGGGAAAAAAACTTACAGGCAGGCAGGCAGAAAGAGCTGCTCACTGATGAGCTTGATTGCAGGCAGGGAGATTCAGTTGCTTGCTGATGCAATGGATTGCAGGGATTACAGCAAGCGAAGCAAGGCAGGCATTGCGACCAGCAGCTAAGGTAAGCAAGCTGGAGGCTGGTGGGGGAAGGGATTTTTGCTACCGGTTCTCTGAACTGCCCTCCGCCATCGCTATCTACTTGCCCGAGCCAGTCCAAACTGGGAGCATTTCACCCCTGCCCTGTACCCTACTTAACTTTCTAATCAATCTATAGCAACTCAAGACAAACAACTGGTTAAGACAGAGGAAAAACAAAGCAGGAATTATACAACCAGACAATCATTAATCTGTGTATTTGTAGGACTCTGGCATGTTCATCAAAGCATAATTAAAACAATGGTTTAGCATACAATGATAGTATTGCACACTATGCAATGCCAAAAACTGCTCTGACAAATATCTGTTGAGCAAATCAGTTTATCATGATTCAGGCATAACAAGCTAGGATTTTTAACCAACAAATCATAACTTCTCATGAACCACGCCAGTCCAAATCAACTGCTCACTATAAGAATAAGAACCATGATTTACTAGATCATGGTAACAAGGTAACAAGATTCCAAAACAAACCATGTCATCATTGACAATATAAAAAGATAGAGCCAGTACACATATAAAACAAACCAGCAATGGGTAATAACTTAATTTTAATAGAATAATTTTTATATTATGCTCAGGTGTTAGTAACATGCAAATATTTTCCAACTCTTAATTTCTTAACATTTAAAATTTTTGACACTTGAAATTGTCTTGAAAAATAAGCTTTAAAATCACTGAATACCTATTAATGCTGCTTAAGTATTCAGACAGCTTAATATTTGCTGATACTAGTTGGACTGCTTACGTATGACTCAAAGGACTGAATGCTCCTTTCCTTTTCGATGCTCAGATTTATTTTTTAAAAAGCACTTGAAATAGCTCAAAGTAAGTTACTTTATTAACAAAAAAAGTAATGTATCAGTGGCAAGTTATTAAATCAGGAAGGTAAAGACATTAAAGACAAAAGAGAGGGGGAAACTAGTTGAGTAGATGAGTTGCTAACCAATAACTAGGTCAACAATCAATGCACAGAAATGTGAAATAAGGGCAGCTGGCACCCTTTATTGCTGAGGCAGTAGATTAATTCAATGAGAGTCTGAGAAGTTCAAATCTGAATGAAACTATTAGCCTTGTATTAGTATAAAAATCATATATGGTGTATTATATTCAGAAGCGATAATTTAGTTTAGCATTCTTGTGTTTAAGACTCAGGCAACAATATTTGCAGGGCATTTCAATTCACAGGGACCAGGTCTGTCTCCTCGAATATTTAACACTCTCTTAACTAGTTCATCCATTTACTGGGAAGGAAGGAATATACCTTCTATTGAAAATATCAGTGGTTTATGCTGTTTAATATTATGTATGCATATAAATGTATAATAGCAACAGAAATTACAGTACTAAATTAGAATTTCTTAAAACTTATTTTTTAATTTTGTAATTTATTTACTGGGGTTGCCTTATTATGTTATGATGTGAAATGGCTATGTCATCCAAATTTTATAAAAAATGAACCTGAAGTAGAGAAATAGCAAGCATCATGGGCTTTCTCCTTCCTGCTCATTCATGGAGATACTTGCAGATCAGATTTCTAGGATGTACATTCTGATTATTATAAATGGGGGGGGGGGTTACATTTTTCAGGCTAATAATCAGTTGCTTTTCCATTTATTTGATTAGAAATTTTATCTTCAAAGACTAAGTACAATTTTCTATTGACACCCTTACATCAACTGTACATGTATACATACACATGTACCAAAAGTACATTTACAGATTAGGTGAGACCTGGCTTAATAGCAGTAACTGTAAGTGGGATCTTGGAATCCTAGTGGACAATCAATTAAATATGAGCCACTGGAGTGCAGAGGCAGCCAAAAATGCCAACACAATCCTAAATTGCACAAACAGAGGGATTCAATCAAGATCAAGTGAGGTACTAATACCACTCTATAAAGCCTTAACAAAACCACACCTAGAATACTGCATCCAGTTTTGGTTACCACACTATAAAAAAGATGTTGAGACTCTAGAAAGAGTGCAGAGAAGAACAACCAGGATGATTAGGGGACTGGAAACTAAAACATATGAAGAACGGTTACAGGAACTGGGCATAGCTAGTTTAGTGAAGACAAGGACCAGGGATGACATGATAGCAGTGTCCCAATATTTGAGGAGCTTTCACAGAGAGGAGTGGGACAACCTATTTTCCAAGGACCTGAAGGTCAGTTAAGGAACAATGGATGGAAACTGATCAAGGGGAGATTCAACCTAGAAATAAGAAGAGATTTTTCTTATTTTCGCCTTCATTTGTGAGAGATTTTCTGACAGTGAGAACAATCAGCCAATGGAACAGCTTGCCTTCGGAAGCTGTGAGTGCTTTATCACTGCAGGCTTTCAAGAAGAGATGGGACAGCCAATTGTCAGAAATGGTGTAGGGTCTCCTGCTTGGGCAGAGGGTTGAACTAGATGACCTATAAGGTCCCTTCCAATTCTGTTATTGTGTATTCTGTAAACTGGAACTGTTTCAACTGATGCAGGCATTAAAAAGCTCTCCTTATAATTTGATACATATACAGATTGAAAGAAGCAGTGAAGTATAGGTAGACCTTATTTAGGAACTGCCAAATTTTGTGACTGTTGGCAATTATGACAGTGATGAAAAAACAACTATGACCAACCCTCACATTAACAACCCTAAGATCTGTACAGCAAAGAAAAGTTGAAGTACAATCATATGTACAATCATGATTTCATTTAGTGAGCACTCCACTTAACAACCAAGTGGCCAGTTCTAATTATGGTCACTAAATGAATGTTATTTGTATTATAAAAACACCTGCAAGACGTAACAGAAAATGCAAGTATAATTCTGACTACAGACAATAAAGCCTGGAGAAGGATGTATTAGCACGTAAAAAAATCTTATTTATAAAAAGGAGTATGTGAATCCTAAACCTAATCCTGAGAATTTAATAATCTAATCTGGGTCAAAATTAGCCCAAACTGAGGTCCTTCCTGGAAGTGGTCCTGCTGGAACCCACAGCAATTATATCTACAAAAGAAGGTGGACTCCCTTTAACTGAATTATTATCATTTTAAAAAATCATTATTCTCAAAGCACTAATCACTCCTTGAAGAAGCAAAGAATTAAGCTTTCAATTGATGTTTCCGAAACATCCTTGACTATAAAAATAATCTCGAAAGATTAGCACTGCACCAAACCCCAAATGCTAGCCAAATTCAGCTGTTATAAAGGGAATCAAATTCACAAGGGCTCCAAATGAAAAACAAACTTCGTGTTGTCCTTGAAAAATGCTGAATGTACAGCACCATAGCAACAGTACAGTTCACATCCAAGTAGCTATGCAACTGTACCAACCTCTGTGAATCTCCTGAGGTCTAGTAGAAAAATTCCCACTTTGACAACAGAGAAGAAGGGAAACATGTCATTATCACCTTAATCATATAGTTCTCCTACGGGCAATATGATGATCATTTTACCATTGTTCAGAGATACCAAAAATGAGCCAAAGGATCCTACTCTTTTCTCCCATTATGTCATTATTAACTCTGAACAATGCTTGTGCAAGCATGGACCAGGCTGAAACATTTTGTTAATCTATAATCTGGTTTGCCCACTTTTGTTTCAGCTACCAAATGCAAAACCTCTGTTTCCAGCACTCATCACACTTCTTAAAGCCTTGGCTATAGTTTCAGGTCCCCTTCTGGATTTGCTACCAAATTGTGATTTTGAATATGACAGAAAGATGAAACTAATGCATGCTAAGCAATGAAATTATCTGGCTCTTTATCAATTAAATTTTATCTATATACTTAAATCTGCCCAGGCCTTTCCCATATTTTGAAGTGGGTTTTTCTGCCTGCCATTCAAGAATTGTCTCCCTCCAGCCTCAAGTGTTATATAAGAATCCTATCAAGAAAGCAAACTGTGGTTTACAAAAAAATAATAAATGAATTTGTTAAACTACCCCTTTTCCTAAATAACTCATTACGGCTTTGCATTATGTTTGAAATAAGTTTTGGCATTTTAGATCAGTACTGGGAAAACATTCCTGCATCTGGCAGACAACAAAATGACCAGGTTCTAAATGGGCTCTAAGGAGCCTGGTAAATAAAAAAGCCATTTCCTATGTGCCAGATGTTGCAACAGTATCAATGCTGATAAAAAGAGCTAAGTAAGACTTCAACAACACTCTTCCAAACACTTCAATTTAAATGAACTCAATGTTATTATGAAATGCAAGATGAGAAACTGAAGGCAACATAGTATCTTGCATCAGGGTAAGTCTACTGAGAGATCTGAACGAGACCATTTGCACACCCGCAGAGTGTCTTAAAGATGATGGATAGAAAATTGCAGGTAAATATTTGTGTGACTTCTATATGGCACTTTTGTACTGGTATGGATCTCCACTTAATATTCCTCACAACAGCAAATCCTTACAGTCATGAAGGTCATTATATGTCTTGCTTTAGCCAATTTCAGAGGATTACTCAAGAATGAAACTGGAGAATAGGCAAATTACACTTTTGCCTCCCTTGAAGACTGCAAATATAAATGCAATAAATAAAATCTAGAAAAGCAGCATATTGGTGCAGCAAGAATACATTCAAATTCTCAATGCTTTGTTACCAGGTATTTGACGGCATGATCTAGAACCCTACTAGTAATTCATTTTTAATGAAAAGCAACATTGGAACCACAGAGGAATTAAATAACAGCTGCTCAGTCCCCTCCCCTATAATAGGCCAAAAACTGAACAACAACGCGCTTGTCCACCCCATCTCCTGATGGCAACAAAGCAACAGTGGCTGTAGCAGAACCATTCTTTTCATAACCTCAGCCCTTCAGCCTTTTCTCTCTGGGTGTATGCCCTGAGACACACCAGAAAAGCATTTGCAAAGCCACTGTTATAATCATGATATGTGGAAAGCACTAACTAATCTCTGGTCTGAGACTAGAGTTTGGGTCAAAGATGCATAGGGGGTTCCCATGTTTGACACCCAAGAGTTCAGAACTCTTCTGTGACAATCTTCCTCTCTTCCAATTCTCCCATTAGCCATCTCTCTCTAACCCAGGGATGGGAATATTTTCTGTAAAGGTGTAAAGGCAGCCTATGGAAACTTCTCCCTATTTGCCAGAAAAAAGAGACACTGTCTATTCTAGGTAAATAAGAGCCCCCCTCCCCCTCCCCAGCCTGAGGGAGGAGGTGAGGAGTTCCCAGTTGGGAAAGGGGTGATTCATAGGTTTCCCTGCTGCAGTGCCACTGGTCCATGACTTAGCAAATTGAAACATCTCTCCCCACCAGTCTGATGGCAGGAGTCCTTTGGCAGACAGAAGAAATGAGATCCTGGAGGTATCTTCGCCCACGAACTTTGGAAGGAAGCCCAGCCCAGGGCCAACCCACTGCCTTTCCCTAGCTTCTGAACATGTGGGATGAGCAGCCGGCTTTGTGAGGCTTCCCCACGCCAGCCTTCCCCTTGGATAAACGATTGCTCTCTTCTTTTGAAGGCCACTTGAGGTTAACCGCCAAAACTGCCTCCGACCAAAGGCAGGTTGTGACTTGAGTTGCCCCAGGTCCGGACGGAAAGCTCATACCAGGGAGAGCCGGCGTGTTTCATTTTCGGAGCACGGACCGCTCGAGTCAAAGATGGTTGGATGGCTCAGGGCGCAGCTTCCCGAGCAACAGCATTGCGGAGAGGCTCGCTCCCCGGCTGCTTCCCTCACCCCCCCCCCCCCCCGCCGTCCCCACAAACCACCTACCCCTCTACCGCAATAGGGAAGCTCCCGAGGCGCTCGGTTCTTCCTTTCTCTCGCCCGCATCCCTGACACGGTGACTCACCAGGAGAAGGCTGGAGACCAACGCGGCTCCTCGGGTGGCCTTGCGGAAGGCGGCGGCGGCGGAAGCCCCCATGGCCGGCGCTGGGTGCGGGGAAAGATGCTTTCTGCGCGGGCGGAGGCCGTTACGAAGCCATGGAGGCCGAGAGCTGAGAAGGGCGCGCCTTGCCCACCGCCGGAAGAGCTGCCCATCTAGCAGCCCCGCTGCCCCATTGCCGGGCAGGGGATGGGCAAGGGAGGACTCGGGGAAGGGCAGGGCGGGAAGGGCAGGGGGCTGGCGGGGGTTTACCAAAGGGCAGTCCCCCCGGCACGAGGGAACGCTGGCCCCACCGGGCTCCGGGGCCAGCCGTGCAGCTCCTTGGCGGTAGGAGCCGAAAGACACAGGAGGAGGACTGCGCTCAGCAGGAGAAACGGCCGGCTTCCCATAGCGACTGGGGGCGGCGGGAGATCCTACTCCCACCTACCTCGCTCCTCAGCCTGTTTCGAATGACCAGAAGGGCGGGGAAACGTCTGTGCCCAAGGCAGCCGGTGGGCGGGAAGAGAGGCGGCGAGAGCGCACATGGGCCGAGAAGAAGAGGCGGGGCTTTCTTTTGTTACATCATCTTTTCAGAAAGACTGCCCCGCCCCGTCCTGCCCAGCCCAACCCAGCCCAGCCCAAAAACCTTTCGTCGGACTCGAAACTACTGTAAGAAGAGTAATGTACTCCATCTCCATTTCGAGACTAGAGTTTGTAAGTGACTGAGCTTGTCCGCAAAGGGGCTTTGGGTCAGATGCGATTAGCTCGATTCCACAGGAACAGGAATCGGGCACCCGCGCTCTCCCAGGTGTATTAGATTTGGGGGAGACTATAAATCAGCTTTGAATGGTAAGGATGGGACATCATCTTAATTTTGGGCAGCAAAACCGGCTGTATGTTAAACTACAGTTTCCATTTTCCTTGACAGTGAGCTACCGGTAAACTGGCTGGAGTTGATCACAACTGAACAATTCTAGAGAGATCCCAGGGCTGTTCCAAAACCATGGACAGTCCTCTGTGCGTCTCTGTGTGTGTGTGTCTGTAAGAAAGAGAGAAAATCAGATTATATGTTATCTACTCCAATAAGTTTTTGTTTCCTTGAATTCTGTTCCCATAATGATTATAATGAAAATTGCTACTTTGCATTAGCGTATATATCTTAATTGTGCAAAGGGGTTTCACATGATTGAGGAAGAAAGGTCTATAATCATTCTCTCCTATGCTCTGAAAATGGATAGACATATGATAAAGATATATACAGGGAAAGATGCATGTGGAAATTCCCTTATATAGATGTTGTAAGTGAACTGCCACCACCATTCATAGAAGCATATACCATATTAACATGTTTCATCCACCATTGTACCACATCGGACAATCTCAATGTGAATGTCAAGATATGGACCTGTCCACTTAATCCATGTGGACCCCTTCCCATGATTAATAAAAACACATCTTCAGGAACCAAATAAAAGATCTACTAGTCTAGTCTATATGTTGCGCTGTATTGTATGGTAGCCCATTTGGCTTTTGTTATTGTGTGACTCAGCCAATTATAGCTCTTTCAGCAATATAAAGGTTGAAGTAGTGGTTCTCAAACTGTGAGAGGCGTGGGGCCTAGTGGTGAAAACACTTGCTTCCCACTTGGAAGGTTGAGAGTTCAGGTGGCAGCAGATGTTTATCTCCTAGGGCACAAAGAAAAAATATCTGCTGTGAACTATGCATAGTGTCAGGAAGGGCATCTGGCCAGTAAACACTCAGATCGATCCAATCGCCCCAACTCTACCCTGAGTTCAGGAATTGCAGGGTCATAACAAGGGAGCTTTTAGTAGTGGTTCTCAAAGTGTGGTCTTGGGCAGGGGTGAAATGCTCCCGGTTCGGACCGGATCGTGCGATCCAGTAGCAATGGCGGTGGGTGGTTCAGAGAACTGGTAGCAAAAATCCCTGCACCGCCCCCACCACCACCACTATGCCCAGCTGAGCCACACGATCATCGGCGGCTTTTTTTTTTTTTTACTTTTAAAAGAATTTTTTCTACAACCTCTGCTTTTAAAAGTTAAAAAAAAGACCTCTGATGATTGCGCGGCTCAGCTGGGATCGTCAGAGGCTTTTCAAAGCATTTTTTTCTGCAACCTCTTGGCCAAAGAGGTGGTTTAAAAAATGCTTTGAAAAGTCTCTGACGATCCCAGCTGAGTTGCCTGATTGGCAGAGGCTTTTCAAAGCATTAGAAAAAATGCTTTGAAAAGTTAAAAAAAAAAGTTGGCCACACCCACCCAGTCACATTACACCCCCACCACCAAGCCACACCCACAGAACCGGTAGTAACAAATTTTACATTTCACCCCTGGTCTGGGGCTCTCCAAAACCCTTTCAGCAGGTGAGAAGTGTCAACTACAGTATTTTAGAACTTTAAAATATTTTTGCAATTTTTCTAATGCAATGAATATCAATAAATACATACTAAATAAAGTAAAGAGCTTTGGGGTCCTCAATCGTTTTTAAGAATGCAAAAGGGTCCTCAGACCACAATGTTTGAGAACCATTGGGTTAGAAAATCAGAATTTAACTCTCTAGTATTTTCATCATCATCAAAATTGTAAAAATAAAATAAACTGATAATTTCATCCACAGTTGGGAAACCATTCAAAGCTTATTTTCTAACCATCCTTCTGTGACCACTCAAAAGAAACCAAAACTTCATACCGAGGCGGTATACTATATACTATAAAACTCTGGTCTTTACCTGGACAACAACAATTTTTGAAGCAAACGAGCTAACTTATAAAATGTAAGACTTATAAAATAAAACTTATAAAATAAAAGATGCAGAACCAGTGACTCCTGGGAGAATGAAATTTGGGGAAGTTGTGGCTGTTCCAGTACTCACAAATGAAGACAAATATATGTGTCCCAGGATAATGTTGCAGGATCCAACCTGGATCGGTCACCGGGACCAGAGTTTAAGTCTTCCAAGCTTTTGGACTCGTGCTGGAGCTCATCTTCAGGAAACTTCTCTCTCACCAGTATTCAGTTCCAAGTAGTTTAGATGCTTCACGGAGTGATGAAAGAATATTGTTCCTTCAATGCTGTCAGTGAAGGAACTAACACTACTCATTTCCCAACACGATTCCTTAACTGAACTCTCTGGATTATCATCACATAAACTGAATTGAAGATAGACTCTCCCATTATTTTAATGAGTAACTTGGATCTTCCAAGGCTTGCAATGGAACACAAGTGATAGTGGGGAAACTCCACAAGAATCTTATTGTAACAAAGATAAACATTGATCCATTCAAAAATGACCTTGTCATGATTCCAAGAATTAAGCTCAATTTATCAGAAGATGAAGATACCCCTCTTCAGTGGGCACAGTTTCCAATACAGTCGTACTTTGCTTTCACAAGGCATAGACAAACCATGTAGATTATGCTGCTTTATCTGGAGAAATTGGTGTCCCAGCATGGTTAATTGCCTGACGCTTTAAGTTGAGGAAATCATATTGTTATCAAAAGCATCTTTTGTTAAACAAAAAGCATTTATATTTGTCTTGCTACAAATCTTTCTTTTTTAATAAAATGATGTTTTTTTCTTTAATTTTAAAATCAAAACAATAACCATCAACCCATGGTCTTTCTGTTTCTCTGTTTAGGTATGGAAATATCTCTGAAAGGATGACCCAGATCACAAGTTGTCTAGTTACCTGTTAAAATCTTCACAGCATTTCATTTTGAACAAACATCAAGTTGTTTTATTTTTTTGCATTTATTTATTTTGCAGGCTTTATATTTTGCATTTAGAAAGATGAATGCTTCCTCTTCCTCCTCCTGAACAAGATAGTCAACCAAAAGTTGATACCATAGTTCTAAAGAGGTCTTCCTGTATTATTCCTTGGATAAAGCTGTTCCAAGGAAGAGCCCTTGAATAACTGAAAAACACGACTATTACTTTATTCTCCTGGAAAAAATTCTAGGCTTAAAGATGCAGGGTATTCCTGTTTGAAGGACTTTTATTATAAGAACAAATGGTACAAACATCTTCTGTAATTAACTTATATGATTGAAACTACACCCTCTGTCTGCTGGAACAGTTTTCAATTCCTTGCTGAAAATCTCCTTTCATTGCTAGGTTTTGGCAGCAAATTCAAAATCAAATTACTGTTATAATGGTAGAACCACTTGCATTTTTAAAAACAAAATTATGTTGAAATTATATTGAAATTATGGAAATGTATTAGTTTTACAGTAGAAATATTAGATAAGATACAGTCTTAATTAAAAGCAGCAATTTCAAGGCTGTAGGAAGTTCATTTCTCACCTGTTTAACAATTTTGGATTTTGAGTTGATCTTGATTTTTTTATCTCTTCTGCTAGGATTGCTAATACATGTTATTCTATATTCTACCTCTGCCTTTAGTGTTTTAGCATGAACTATTTTTATATATTATGATTCTGATTTTCTATTGTTGGTAATAACTTTTGATAAATTAAAAATAAAGAAAAGAATAGGAATGTGCTAAGAAAAATTCATGGCCCTAACTTAAGGTGACCAGACGTCCCGCTTTTGGCGGGACAGTCCCGCTTTTGAGCAATTTGTCCCGCGTCCCGCGGCGTTTTAAAAAAGTCCCGATTTTTCATTCTGCCTCCTGAATCCCCGCTGATGGCTAGAGGGAAAAAAACCTCTTTAAACTCTTGCCGCGGGGCTTCAAAGGGCCGACCTACAGCTGATCAGTGTTAAAAAAAAAATGAATAGACCCATGTCTGCAAAAATAGAAAAAACAGCCCCTGTTAACAGCTTCCGCTAGGTTAATTAGCTGCAAAAAGTTCCTGGAGCAGATTTCCCCCCCCCCAGCTATACTAAAAACAAAGGCGAAAGCGAAACTAAACCTGCAAGGTGACAAAATGAGGCAGAGAGAGATTTCTTTCTTTTTCTTTTTCTTTTTCCTCACCAAAAAAGGTAGGTACAAAACTGCAAACAATGGGAAATTTTGGGCAAAAGAGGAGAGTTCAAGATTTTAAAACACAGAAGAAAAAAAGCTCTATTTAACTAGGGAATTGTAATAATTGAGATACTATTAATAATTGTATATTGTGTTGAAAGCAGAAATGGTTAAGTTGTGGTTTGGAGGAATATATGGGGGAAATTATTTGGTTTATTATTATTGGTAAATATAATTAATTGATTTGTAAGAAATTGGATTGCATGGAAATAATTGGAATATTCATGTTCATATTGATTAATATACAAAAAAGATAGTTATATAACTAATTGATTTATATTAAAATGTTGAATTTGTATTAAACAACTGTATTATATAATTAACCAATGTGAGGATGGATATAAAAATAGATGACAATGGGAAGGGGTATAATATAGAATAGAAGGGAAAAATTGAATTTGATTAAGATTAGAGATGAGGATGAAGGGTAATATTGTTTTTTTAAAAAAATAGATGAGGAATAAATATGGCAAAAAGGAAATATAGAAATTGTAAATTTAATTGAAATGACTAAACGCTGTTTAAATTTGTGAACCAGCCAAATATTCTGTTCAAAGAAAATACATTGTACGTTTGTATGTGTGTTTCTAATTATTGTTATTCATATTTGTTCTCTTTTATTCTTTAAAGTTTAACAATTCATTCTTTATCTTAATATCTTTATATTTGTTTGGGGTTGGCTTTCTTCCCTTTCATCTTTTTTATTGTACAGCAATCTTTCTCCTCAAACCTACCACCACTCTCTTTTCTTTCCTTCTTACTTTCTCTTCCCCCACCCTCTTTTTCTCCTCCCTACTTCCTCTTCCTTTCTCCTTCTCCTCCTCTCTTCCTCCCTCTCTTACCCTCACTCCTACTCTAATTTCCATTCCTTCATCCCTCTCTATTGCTGTATCCTTTAATGCATATGGACTACTCAGAGGGCTGAAAAAGTTATTTTTGACTGGTCCTCACACTTTTGACCAGTCCTTGAACTTATGACTGTCCTCACATTTTACATTTTTGCCCTATCTTGTCATCATGGTGAAGAGAAGCAGTTGTGAAATGAGTGATATGGTTGTTAAGAATGCTGCATGGGCATAAATATGAGGATGGTCATAAGTGTGAGGACCAGTCAAAAGTGCGAGGACCTGTCAGAAATGACTTTTTTCAGCCCTCTGGTTAGTCCTTTTGTGCATATGGACTACTCAGAGGGCTGAAAAAGTTATTTTTGACTGGTCCTCACACTTTTGACCAGTCCTCGAACTTACGACTGTCCTCACATTTTACATTTTTGCCCTATCTTGTCACCATGGTGAAGAGAAGCAGTTGTGAAATGAGTGACATGGTTGTTAAGAAAGCTGCACGGGCAAAAATGTGAGGATGGTCATAAGTGTGAGGACCGGTCAAAAGTGCGAGGCCCAGTCAGAAATGACTTTTTTCAGCCCTCTGAAAAAAGTCTATGCACATAGCCACACCCACCCGGTCACATGACGAGCTACCCATGCCTACACAGTCACGTGACCAGCTAGCCACGCCCACTGTCACATGATTGCCAAGCCACACCCCCAATCAAGCCATGCCCACAGAACCTGTTGCTAAAAAAATTGAATCCCACCACTGGTGAAAGGGCCTTGTTATGTATTGATACTTTTAAGCGGGAGTTTCAAACCTGCCTACGTTTCTGATTGGCTGACAGTCTCTCCAGGATTGTATATAAGGAGGACTGCAGCCTCTGAGTTTTTGCTGAAGTCTCACTGTATATTAAAGAGCTGTTGTCACTTGCTTGCTTGTGCCTCTCGTTATTCCCGAACCACTTCATTGGCGACGAGGATGGGATTGAGGCTACAAGAAGCCGACCAGTGAGACCACGAGCTTCAGCTAGGCGACGAGGCGAACCACAGGAGACATACCGGACATGTCTGCCTACGTTCCGCCCAAGCCTTTTGATCCGACCCGCGAAAAATGGGTCTCGTACCTAACGAGGTTTGAATGCTCGTTAGAAGCCAGCGACATGCAGGGCCTCTCGGCTAATCGAAAGAGAGCCCTATTCCTAAGCCACTGCGGACCGGACGTGTTCGAGATGGCCGAGTCACTGTGTGAGCCAACGCCGGTTCAAACAGTCTCATGGGACACCCTGATGGCAACTCTCCGGGCTCACTACGCTCCGGTCCCCTCCAAGTTCGTGCAGCGATACCAACTGAGGCAGCGCGTCCAACGAGAAGGAGAGCCGGTCAGCGCGTACATGGCCAGCCTGAGAAAAGCCGCAACTCATTGCGACTACAGAGACTTGGATGACGCGTTGCTTGAGCAACTGATCTGTGGTGTTCGGGACATTAGGCTGCAACGGCGGCTGCTCGCCAAGCCTGATTTGACGCTCGCCGGAGCCCTTGACGAGGCCAGGGCTCACGAAGCCTCCACAAAGGCCGCTGAAACGCTACAGCGTCCGCCGACCAGCAAAGACAGCCCCAAGTCTGCCCCGGTGCACAGAGAAGACGCCGGATCCAGCTCGGAGTCCGAGTCGGATGAGGACGTCTTCCGAACAGAGCACCGGAGAAAAGACACTGGCAGCCCCCGGCGAAGCTGTCCCAGCTGTGGTGGGCACCATGATAGACTGTCCTGCAAATACAGAGAGGCTATTTGCAGGCGTTGCGAGAAGAAAGGGCACTTGGCGCGAGTCTGCAGAGCCATTCTGCCCAGAAGTCTCAAACCACGTGAGCGCCGCAACCAACCGGAATCAGCGCGCCAGAAGCAGCCAACGAGAGAAGGCGGCGCGAAAAAACGGCGCGAATTTGAACCGCGAGATGGCCGCAGCATACACATCGACCAGGCCAGCACAACGGTCGAGGACAAAGTCAGCACGGTGGTCGAAATCAACGGAAGACCGTGCTCGATGGAGATCGACACCGGATCAGCTCTCTCCATCATGTCGTGGACAACCCTAAAGACCCTCCTGCCGTCGTTCCGGAAGGATCAACTCTCCAGACAGAGACTGCGCATCCTAGACTACCAGGGGAACCGAGTCCCCCTCGAAGGCGTGGGCACGTTCCGGGTCACCTACGGAGACTACGAAAGAGACCTGCCGCTGACCATCGTCACGAAGCAGCTGCCGAGCCTCCTAGGCATGGGGTGGTTCCGAGCCCTTGGCATGGGCTTCACCGGCGTCCACCTGATGTCCAAGTCAACCCTGAAAGACAGCCTCCTGTCCGAGTTCCAGGACGTTTTCGGGGACACGTTGGGCAAGTATGTGGGGACCCCTATTTCACTAAACTTAGACCCCAACGTAGCCCAAGTAAGACTAAAGGCCAGACGAGTGCCGTTCGCATTGAAACCAAAGATCGATGCAGAACTGGACAAACTGATTAAGCAAGGGGTGTTGGTTCCCGTTGACCATGCCAAGTGGGAGACCCCCATAGTCACCCCAGTTAAGTCCGACGGCTCAATCAGAATTTGCGCCGACTACAAGTGCACGATCAACAAGGCTTTGCAGCCGAGCGCCTATCCGGTGCCGATCGTGCACCATCTACTACACTCCCTGGGCCCCGGAAAAATTTTTGCCAAATTAGACCTGGCCCAAGCCTATCAACAGTTACCGGTCGACGACGCCACGGCAGAGGCGCAAACGATCGTGACTCATAGGGGTGCATTTAAATGCACCAGGCTCCAATTTGGGGTGAGCGTCGCACCCGGCTTATTTCAAAGCACCATGGAGCGCCTGTTGCAAGGACTTCCGGGAGTAGTCCCCTATTTCGATGACGTCTTAGTCAGCGCCCAAGACGAACACCAGCTAGGGGACAGGGTACGGAACGTCCTGTCCAGATTCAGAGAAGCGGGACTAAGACTTAAAAAGAACAAGTGCAGGATAGCGGTCCCCTCGGTAGAATTTCTGGGGTACAGGGTGGACGGCACAGGCATCCACCCTACCGAAAGCAAGGTGAGGGCCATCAAAAGCGCACCAGCCCCCAAATCCAAAGCTGAGCTCCAAGCCTTCCTTGGACTGCTCAATTTCTACTCAATGTTCCTAAGAGATAAGGCCACGGTCGCTGATCCCCTTCACAAACTCTTAGGGAAGAATGTACCATGGGTCTGGGGGAAACCGCAAGCGGCCGCTTTTGAGGCAGTAAAAAAACTCCTATCTGAGGACAGTTTCCTGATCCAATACAATGCAGAGCTGCCGCTCGTCTTAGTTTGCGACGCCTCCCCCGTAGGAGTTGGTGCCGTCCTAGGCCATAGACTGCCGAACGGCCTAGAGGCACCTATTGCCTTCTACTCCCGAACTCTGTCCAGCACAGAACGAAACTATAGCCAATTGGACAGAGAGGCTCTGGCTGCGATTGCGGGGGTTAAGAAGTTCCACGAATACCTCTATGGCCGAAAATTCGAACTTGTGACTGACCATAGACCATTGCTAGGACTGCTAGCAGGCGACAGGCCAACCCCCGCTGCCCTCTCCCCCCGTTTAACAAGATGGGCGATTTTCTTATCGGCCTACTCGTACCAGCTCGTCCATCGGCCTGGGCGGACCCTGGGTCATGCGGATGCCCTTAGCCGTTGCCCCCTTCCCGACCTGCTGGACAACCCAACACCGGAAACCTCCGTCCTGTTGTTGGACACGTTAACCTTGGGGCCCATCTCCTCCGGCGAGGTGGCGAAGGCATCAAATAGAGACCCTGTTATCCGGACTGTTATGGGTTGGGTTTTGAAAGGGTGGCCGGACAAGGTGGTCGGGGAGGAGTACCAAGGTTTTGCCAACAAACGAAATGAACTGTTTACGCAAGGGGGGTGCTTACTGTGGGGCGACAGAGTGGTAATTCCAGCAAAACTACGAGATAGAGTTTTAGAGTTATTGCACGAAGGGCATCCTGGCATCGTTAGGATGAAGTGCTTAGCCCGCAGCTATGTCTGGTGGCCCAACATGGACCAGGTCATTTCCGAGTGGGTGGGGAAGTGCAGACCCTGCCAGGAGTCTCGCCCCGATCCCCCAGTAGCGCCCATCCGAGAGTGGGAGAAACCAAAAGGCCCATGGGGGAGGATCCACATTGATTTTGCCGGCCCGTTCCATGGCCAAACGTTTTTAATAGTAGTGGATGCCTTTTCAAAATGGCTCGAAATTGTATTAATGCCATCCACAACGGCCGAAGCGGTTATCAAGGCCCTAAGAAAGTTGTTTGCCACCCACGGCCTGCCGGATACCTTGGTGTCGGACAATGGGCCCCAATTTACAGCAACCCTTTTCGAAGGCTTCTTGGCCGGCCTGGGAATCCGCCATGCCCTATCAGCCCCATTTCACCCGGCTTCCAACGGATTGGCTGAACGATTTGTCAGGACAGCCAAGGAAGCACTGTCTAGATTAGACAATGGGGACTGGCAGGCCAGGATAGATCAATTCCTTGCGGTTCAGCATGCATCACCATGCACGGCAACCGGGAGAAGCCCAGCAGAGCTCCTCATGGGGAGAAAGCTCCGGTGCGTGTTGGACAGGCTTCACCCTAACTATCCGCACGAAAACTTTAAGGGTGAGACCTGTGGCTTAAGGCAGTTTCAGGTTGGGTCCCCGGTGTTCGCTCGCAATTATGCCAGCGGTCCTCTGTGGGTTGCAGGAACCATAGTGGGGATAACAGGCCCAAAATCATACACGGTGGACGTGGGGGTAGATAGGCTCTGGAAGCGCCACATAGACCAACTGAGGAAACGGGTGGTTGGCGAGGCAAACATCAACGCAGACATGTCCGAGCCTAACTATGACCACTTCTCCAAAACAGCTAACTCAAGCCCGGGGCCGCGAGAATACTTAGCTGACAAGCCCTGGTTCCAGCGCCGCCCCAGCGAGTCGCCACTCCCAGCCGGGGATAACCACGCCCCGGACAAAATCCAGGAGGTTCCATTGGCGGAGCCGGGAGAGACAAAGAGTCCCTCCGACCAGCTCGACGCCTCACCAAACACTGAACTGCGCAGGTCAACTAGGGCGAGAACTCAGCCTAAGCACCTGCGAGACTTTGTTTGTACATATGTTAATTTTTGAGTGTTAGTGCCTTCTGGGAAGGGAGGGGTGTTATGTATTGATACTTTTAAGCGGGAGTTTCAAACCTGCCTACGTTTCTGATTGGCTGACAGTCTCTCCAGGATTGTATATAAGGAGGACTGCAGCCTCTGAGTTTTTGCTGAAGTCTCACTGTATATTAAAGAGCTGTTGTCACTTGCTTGCTTGTGCCTCTCGTTATTCCCGAACCACTTCAGGCCTCATAAGTGGAATAGCCTAGGGCCTCTTTTCATCTAAATCCGGCCCTGAGAAGAGTTGTTTAGCATTTGCCCAGTCTTAGTTTGGAAAGTGTCATCCTTGACACTTTAATACCAGTTTTATTCTCTGTTGCTACTAATATTGCTGAATACAGAGGATTGTGCAAGGGACTATTGAAAGTATCTACTTTTTGCAAACTGTGTTCCTTTTTCCAACTAGACCTGTCTGCTAAACTCTTCAAGGACATGGATTGGTCTTATAATTTTACCACAAAAAGGAACTGATTCCTGTAATCAACATTTTTCATCTGGTGTACATGGCATTAAGGTTTTAAAAGATTGGGCCAAAATGTGGGCACAATTTTTTAGGAGGAGGAGGAACAAATCAAATAAGAGAGGCTCCTGGTTGAGCCAAATCTGTTCATCTTTCATGTTGCATGCATTGGTTTTCTGCACCTATATATCTACTGACCATTACATATAGCAATAGTTAGTGAAGGGACTCTGCACTTTCATCTCTTTCCCTAGTCTAAAATACTTACTTTGCATGCTACTCTATAATATGCCTTCTATTGGCTAGACCAGTGATGGTTAACCTTTTTGGTGCCGAGTGCCCAAAGTGCATGGGTGTGAATGCACACACGTGCCCAGACCCCGAAAATGCAATGTGAGTGCCCCCCGTGAATGCACTCCACCCCCGTGCATGCTCCCCCATGCCCCATTTTGGCTTCCAGGTTGGTGCAGGAGGCTTTCCAGGCCCAAAATGGGGTGCAAGCGGCCTTGGCTTCCAGGTTGGTGCAGGAAGCTTTCCAGGCCCAAAATGGGGTGCAGGTGGTCTTGTGTGGCCCTCCTGTGCCCTGTTTTGGCTTCCAGGTTGGTGCAGGAGGCTTTCCAGGTCCAAAACGGGGCATAGGGGGCCTTGCACGGCACCCCTGCACCCCGTTTTGGCTTCCAGGTTGGTGCAGGATGGGGTGCACCAACAAAATGGGGTGCAGGGGGGTCACGCAAACCCTCAAAATGCAATGCGAGCACCCCCTGCATGCACTCCGCCCCCACGCATGTGTGGCAGAGACCCGACGACCAGCTGGCTGACGGCAGGCGTGCATGCATGTGTGGTGGAGCTGAGTTGAGGTGATAGCTGGCGTGACAGGCGACATGCTCCGTGTGCCACTTCAGGCATGCGTGCCATAGGTTCGCTATCACGGGGCTAGACTGATACTTTCAGGATTTTCATCATTCCCTTCTCCTCCAATAGTTTAAAACAGCAATTAAAAAGGCACTTTTTCAACATCTTAATTGTCCTGCATATCCATATGAATAAAACACTTGAGAGACACAGCCAAAATAATTTGAAAAGCTTTTCATCAATACCTGATGCTGACCTTCCTTACTAACTTTCCTAATGTTTTCTTAGGCCAGAGAAAAACTTCTATGATCCATCTGAGGTCATATATTCACTGGTCAGACCAGGGGTGAAATGCTCCCGGTTCGGACCGGATCACCCGATCCGGTAGCAATGGAGGCAGGTGGTTCGGAGAACTGGTAGCAAAAATCTCTGCCCCCACCATGTCTAGCTGAACTGCGCAATCATCAGAGGCTTTTTTTTATTTTTAAAAGCATTTTTTCTACAACCTTTTTGGCCTAAAAATGCTTTTAAAAGTAAAAAAAAAAGCCTCTGATGATCACGTGGCTCAGCTGGGATCATCAGAGGCTTTTAAAAGCATTTTTTCTACAACCTCTTCTGCCAAAGAGGTTATAGAAAAATATTTTTAAAAGGAAAAAAAGCCTCTACCGATTAGGCAAGTCAGCTGGGATCATCAAAGGCTTTTAAAAGCATTTTTTTAACAACCTCTTCAGCCAAAGAGGTTGTAGAAAAAAATGGTTTTAAATTTAAAAAAAAGTTAGCCACACCCACTCAGTCATATTACCCCCACCATCACCAAACCACACCCACAGAACCAGTAGTAACAAATTTTACATTTTACCACTGGGTCAGACCCCAACTAGTGTGACCCTCTGGCCAGTCTGTCTACTCTAGCCCCTTTTAAAACAATCCACATTGGCTGCACTTACTGCAATCACTGGTAGCAAATTCCAGTTTAGCTGTCCACCAAATTCCAGTTTAGCTGTCCACCATGTAAAAAAAAGTTTCCTTCTATTTGTTCTGATTCTGCCTACATTTAATTAAAACAAGACATCACATATTTGAACACTGTTTCTGCATTACATCACATGTGATTTTAAATACCTCGATCATGTCTTCTCTGTATCAGTTCTGTTAAAACTTTAAACTGATTAGTTATTAATTCTATTGGTTGAATGAATAATTGATTGCTCTGGAGAAAATCTTACCTATGCATTCATTAAGAATTGATACTGACTGGATGACAAATAATCATCAATCATTAGTTAATCATTACAACAATATTTGAGTCTAGTGTTTTATAGGATAGTCAGATTTAATAAGCAAGATAATGGGGTATTTAGCATAGGTCATTAATAATTCCTAATTCTGAAGTCAGTTTTCTACTTCCTGAATTATAGGCAGTGTGCTATAAATACTGGATGATGGAAGGTGACAGTAGTAGAAGATGTATATTGCTGTCTAAACTGAGCTGTAATGGTTAATTTATGGTTCTATGTCTAGTGCAAACAAAATCAATTCAGTTACTTCAGTAAATCAGGTTTTTAGAGTATGGCTTGATGTGTTGTATGAATATAGCCTACAAAGAAATTGAGGAGTAAGGTTCAGTTTGTTATCTTGATATGATTTATTGGGCCAGAGATTTCTGTTTTTCTTCTAAAACCTTTTTGGAATTTCACATCAAACTAATATCTTTTCATTGTGTAAGATTTAATTGTTTAAGAGCTGTCACAGACAAGAGAGAGGCAATTTATTCACCATAGCACCTGAGGGCAGGACTAAAAGCAATGGGTGGAAACTCATCAAAGGGAGATCTAACCTAGAACTAAGAAGGAAATTCCTGACAGTGAGAATAATTCAATGGAACAGCTTGCCTTCCAGAGTCATGGGTGCTCTATTGCTGGGGTTTTTCAAAGAAAGGTTGGACAACCATTTGTCCAGCAGGGGAATGGAGTAGAAGACCTCCAAGCTCCCAGCTCTATGACTCTAAGGTTTATTTTTTTAGTTAGATATTGGAGATTCTTATCCAGAAGACCATACCATAAACTGAAAAGAATTTGTCCCAGGTTCATTACAGTTGTAAGAAGGTTTTTTGATATATATATTTTATTTTTATTTAACCTTAAAACATAGAAGCAGCCATGATAACCACAGAAGAGAAGGGAAAATCAAAAATCCACATTAAGATAATACATTTTTTTGTTTTGTTTTTGCTTTGCTGCCTTCAAGTTAGTGTTGACTCCTGGCAATTGCCAGGACAAATCCTTGCAGATTTTTTGGCAAAGTTTTTGGGAAATGTTGTCATTATCTGCTTCCTAGAGCTGAGAGAAAGTGACTGATCCAAGGTCATCCTGCAGTCAGGGAGATAACTCACAATCTTACAGTTTCTAGCCTGATGCTTTAATCACTACAGCAAACTGGTTCTCAATACATTTATTAGGCCTCTTTATTTATTGGATATGAATGCTGCCAGATCCAAATAGACCCAAGGCACATTATAGAACAACCATTAAATTATGCATAGGGTAACATAAAACATAAACATTCATCATATAATTTAACGTATAAAATACTAAATACTTTTGAATACCTCCCTTACTTTTGCTGTTTAGGAGGCTCCATCCCACATTATATTAATATTATTTTCAAAAGAAATGTATTGGGATCTGGCATTTGTAAAACATCATGTCATAATGTACACATAATTTAATATTATGTTCCATTTGCATTTAAGAGAATAGAAATGATGTATGTCTGTACATCTAAGTTTGCTTTGGAAGGTTTCTCACCAGTTCCCAAAGAAGACTGATAAAAGGATATCTGCAACCTCACCAATTTATCATATGGAAAATGGTGTGTGAATGCTGTGCCCTATGGTATCCCTTTTGTAAGGATGCCCTCAGGGTGTTCTCAACATTCCAAAAGTGCCCATTTATGCTACCCACTCTTCCAAATTCTCTGCTTCTGTTTCAGAAGCGCCCAGTTCCTTATGGAGCAAATATGCATATTTGTTCCGTTCATATAATTAATACCAACATCTGCTTTGTCTTTCAGTTAGTTGAAACAGGAATAAACCCTAGGCTAATTTCTTAAATAGAATCCACAAGATTCATAAGAATATATATAAGATTTTTTTGTTGCTTAGTAGTATGATCGAGAATTCAAAATGATGAAACTAGGCAGTTAGAACATATAGATCTAATCATAAAAAAATCATTTTTTATAACCAAAATGCAATGTTATCCCATTGTTTTTGCACCATAGTAGATAGAAACAAATGTGTGCTGGGCTAGAAATGAAGACGCTTGCCTCCAGCTCAGAAAGTTAAAATTTCAATCCTCAGGGTGCAAAGAGAAAATATCTGCTGTGGACTCTCTGTAGACTGTAAACACACGGCTCCATTCAGATCCTACCCCAATTAAGAGATTACAGGATGATAGAAAGGGGGAAAAAAGTAGATAGAAACAAATGTTTGCACGTCTCAGAAAGTCTGCAGGATAGTGAACTGATACTAGTGGTGGAATTTGTTGTGATTTATATATGAAAACAAAAAATGATTTTTGCTACACATTATTCCATTCCATTACTTAGTATTCAAACTAACTAACTAACTAAATAATTTGATAATATGTAAAACTCAATCCCAAAATGTCTTAGACTTAGAGGATGTATGATGAAAACCAGTCTTTCTTAACCAGGTTCCTGAAACAGTGAAGATGCTGTTAAAAATCCATCTTTGCATCAGCTTTAAGGTGCTAAGTACCTGTGGTCTTGAAAAGAAAATAAAAGAACTAATTAGTATTATGTGAACATATCTTTCTTGGTTCCATTCAGCTCTCATAATTATTTTTTTTTTTTTATGATAAAAGCTGGATTTTAACTGTGGAATATTTATGTTCACAATATGCCATCTCAGATTGTTATCAAACATAAAAAATAACAGGCTTCTCTGTCTAATTACTTCTCATGCAAGATGGAGGCCAGCTATCATGAGATGCATAAGAGAAAATTAACACAGAGGGCAAAGAAACATCAATAGTAAAGGGTTCTCTTCAGGGAATGTAGATCTGATTCCATAGTTCTGTTAGAAATTAGCATTCCTGCATGTAATCAGTTGTTTCTTCTCATTTCCCAAGGTGTGCAAGACTCTCTTTCAAGCTATTGTGAGATGGGTGCAGTGGGGAATCACAAGAAAGGCAATAGCAAAAAGAGGAAAGTGGGGGAGGGAGCAGATGCCAGTATTGAAACATATGGTGAATGAAAGAGCAATTCCATTCTTTATTAATGTGTAATAAGTACCAAAATAAAACCATTGCATATTTACTGATAGCTGATATATTGAATATCTCCCATTATGTATGTTGGCTCAAAGTAAGTACTACTATAAATATTTCTAAAACAAAGAAGTGAAGAAAATATTTTACATAGTGATTATAGAATTTCGAATTGTCTACTTATTGTTTCTAACAGAAATGTAACCAAGAAAAGATTTCAGTGACCTGTTTAATTTATCTAGATTTTTATCTGTAACTAGGTGAAATGTTGCAAATGAAATATCTATTAAAACAATTATCAAATTGCCAAATTTTAAAAATATGAGAGATAATTGTGTTAAAGCAGTTTAAATTATTTTTCTGTATTTGTCACTTTTAAAGTATATCTACACTTCCACTTTCCCCATTTGCCGGCTTAAATTCTATGAAAGTGCCAGGCAAATTCAGTTCTTCATGAATACAATAAATTTATGAAGCTATAAATCCCCAATTTTTGTTTAATATGTATAAAGTGATGATTAAGTCAAAAATTAACTTTTTAAAAATTGTGTTATTTATATTAAAAGAAATTCTCCACATTTTTCTGAAGTAATTTTTTTCCCAAATTCTTCAAGAGCTGAATTATTCCAAATTCTTCAAGAGCTGAATTATTCAATGGAACATTTCATGGGTACATTTTATTAATCATTATAAATGATTAATAATTTATATCAATTAAATCAAAGCATTTTTAAGCATAGAGGCCTTACAGGATATTTTATAAGCAATTATTTCCCAAACACTGCCATTTAGATACAAAAAATATTTCTCATAATGTTAAAAAACAAGAATATATTAAAATTACTGCTAGTTGCTTTTTTTTCTTTTCCCTTAACAATATTTGTGAGAAATGCCCTTCTGACTGTCCCGATTAATTAGTTACCAAATACCATGAATTTGCTCTTTTGAGGAAACAGACCTTTCAACTTTCCCTGTACCTCACCTTTTTCATTTTTCATCTCTTTATACCTTAATAAATATTGTAACATAAAAATATATTACAGTATCCAATTTGCTTTTCCAAAATCTGACTATCAGTATAGTGACCTCTAGTGGCTACATTAATATAATGGAATAGAGCACCTAGTAAGTAAGCAGAGATGGGAATAAAACTACCAGTGAAAATGAATTCAATGTAAAAATTAAGATACATAAGAAATTGAAAGCACAATGGGTTTGAGAAAATAACTATATGACTACAGTAGTGTTTGTGAACTTTAGCAACTTTAAGATGTGTGGACTTAAACTCCCATGCTGGCTGGGGAATTCTGAGAATTTTAGTCCATTCTTAAAATTACCAAGGATGGGAAAGATTAGACTAGACACATCCCCATAAAATATGTACTAAAACATACATGTAAATGCTAGAAAATTATTTATTCTACTTCCTGCCTTATTTTGTTGGCTCTGTATCCAATCATTGCCAGTTACCTCCAAGGGTATAAGAGGACGAGTCCATTTTTGCATAGTTCACTTTGGAAAACAGATTCAAGATTCAGAGGGCTTGACAAACATGAGCATTGGGTCCTATCCAACAAGATGCAGTTCAATGGAAAGAAAAATAAGGTCCTATCATCACCGCTACCGGCTCAGTGGAACCGGGCCGAACCAGGAGGAACCCACCACTGATGCTGAAGCTGTAGAAAGAATGCAGAGAAGAGCAGCAGCAGAGATGATAAGGAATCTGGAAGCTAAATTATACAACAATCGGCTAAAGCAATCAGGTATGTTTAGCTTAATCTTCATTAACAACAGAAGACTCAGGGGAGATATGATAGCAGTCTTCCAATATTTGAAGATCTGGGCACAAGTAAGATACATTGATTCACCATAGTATCTATCTATGATAGATACCATAGTACAATCCACCATAGTACCTGACAGTAGAACAAGAGGAAATGGGTGGACACTTGTCAAAGGAAGATCCAACCTGGAAATAAGGAAGAATTTCCTGACTGAGAATTTTCAAGCAATGGAACAGCTTGCTTACCTGAGCAATGGAACAACTTGCTTACTCAACATTGGAGGTTTTAAAGAAAATATTTCTCTGATATGAGATTTCATATCTTATGCAAGTGGTTAAACTAGAGGTCCCTTATAATCCTGTGATTCTATATTATCATTGGACAAATGTTTGTGTCTGAGTTTTAATTGTTATATGACTTACAGGATTTAGAAGATGGATGAGCAGTGTATAGGGATGAGTTGGAACTATATGAATGCCCAGTTGGGAGATGTCACTCAAGACTTTTATAGGCCATCATGCTGAAGTAGGAAACTAGAAATGCTTTGGGAGCTTCAGTTCACAATCATTTAAAACTCTGAATTCAGGTTTCTTATATCTATCGAACGGAGTAAATAGAGATAAATAACAAATCCTCCTGTTAGGTAACGAAGCCAGTGTACTCTCTCAAATCCTGTAGAAAAATATTCTGAATCTCAGGAAACTGAAGAGATATCTGGAGTTGGATTCTTCATTACAAAATTTGCCCTTTTTATTTCTGCTTTTGTTTTTCAAATAGTAAATGCAGCAGCCGTGACGGCTCAATTTATCATTTATCATCATCATATCAATTTGTCATTATAGAATGGACTATCAAACTTTTTATGTAATGCCATTTTTCTGGGAACACTCACTTTTCTTTCCTATTTTTCTTCCACATGCAATTTACACAACATATTCCTCCATGGTTAACTGAATCTTAACTTACTAAATCAATCCAAATCTTGAGTTTGCACATTGTACCAAGTCATAAACCAATATGTCTGCCTACCATGCTGTCCAAAGCCAGCCATGGCCACCCCACTCTCCTGGAGCAGCTGTTTGATCCCATGCATTAACACATACAGGCAGTGGTCAACTTGCTCTTTGAAGCAAGGAACTGGAAAAACAGCATGGAGGGAAAGGATTAAAATTACTACCAAAATTATGATGCCACTTCTGTAACTTCTATAGCAGGGCTGTCAAACTCCCGGCCCACAGGCTGGATGTGTCACGCGCTGGCCACGCCCATGCCCGGTTTAGTGAAGGGGGAAAAAGGTCTCGAAACGTCACATGATGCCACCATGACAACATGAGGTTGACACTCCTGATCTATAGCCTCCAAAGTTTATATAGTTTCTTCCAATCAGCTGGAGCTGTGTTACCTTCTCCAAACTCTGATGACTGGCTTTCAAAGCACTAATTAACAGTGATCCCCTTGCAGTTGCTGCCATTTAGGAAAAAGCAGAAATCATCATGGACCATTAACCAACAATATGCCTAAAAATGGAATAGCAGAATAATGCTAATTATTTTCTGTAATTAGCAAAATTCACAAGATGTATTCTTCACATGAAAGCTGTTGATTATAGGTAAAATTATACCTAGATGCGGTCTCATTGTAATTGTTCATATTTCTTCTTCATAGTCATAAGTTATTCAGAAGTATTTATTAACAATGCATTTTCACTGGAGGTGTTATTGCTGTTTTTACTAATGAAAGAATAAACCTATAAACTACTCTGCCTAGTAGTTAGCAATTAAAACTTGATGTCTATAATTTTAGAATTATTATTTTCCTCCTCGCTGTTCAGACACTCCTCATTCTGGGTATCGATCACTGTCATTTGCATGGCTGAGTGTCAATCAAATCCCTCTGGAGCTGGATCCGCCTCACTTCCTGCTCCTTCCTCAGACTTTTTCACTCAGCCTTTGCAAGAGCATTGAGTGTCTGACCTGTCTTATTCCAATTCGAATTTCCTTCGCTTTTCTTTTCTTTCTGGTTCTGTAAATAGCTGGATTTTACTCTGCGGAGAGCTGCGATTGCCTGCCTTCACTTCGGTGAAGTTACAGGCTCGCATCGGCGGTTCGGGGCTCCGGCCGCCGTTAGCGGCTTGGCTTGGCTGGCGGCCATTTTTTTCTCTTATTTTTTGCCGCTTTTGCCGCCATTCACCGCTACGCTCCGCGCGAGGCTTCTGACTTCCTTATACGGCACAGTTTCTTCGGCTTGAGTCCCTGCCGGCTGGCAAACTCATTAGCCGTCCTCTGGGGAGCTATCTTTTACGGTCCGGCCGCAGGCGCCTTGTTTCGCCTGGCTTAGGACTTCACTGGAACGTCGCCTCGCAGGTCGCCATTTTGTGCCGTTTTTCTCGCCACGTTTTTTTCGGCTGATTCAAAGGCACACCGACCAGGCCTTGGGTTCCTGGGTCGCTACATTGCCAGCAGGTGTGGACGCTGTCCAGGGCATACCTGAGAAGTGCAGTGGAGAGAGAGGCATACCTGAAGGATTCAGGGAAGTACTCATAATTTATTTTTATATATAAAATAAGAATTTAAAAAAAAAAAAAGCCTGGATCATTGCGTGAACGAATTAATGTTTGTATATAGTTAATTGCATCAGTTCATTATTATTATATATTAAAAAATACAAAATAATAATAATAATAATATAAAAAATATAACAAATATTTAAGGCATTATTATACTATTAGCCTGCACAGATATTTATATAGCTTTTTGAGTGTGTATCTTGGATCCAATGGAGGACAGGGAGGCTATGGCACTTTCCTCTGACCTGGATAAGAGTCCCTCTCCCTCTCCAGTGCCTTCCCCCAAACAAGCCAAAGGGAAGAAGACCAAAAGTTCTAGGCATGGAAAATCTTCTAAGTCTACCAGGCTGGATAAAGATGCCCAACGTAGACATAATGCACTAGAAAAACAGTTTTCCAAGGCGCAACAACAGGCTCAGGGCCGTTGTGAGGAGCCAGTTAGTGCAGAAGTAGGCCATGAGATGCCTCATGATCCTTTAGTTTCTCATAGTGCAGATAATCTGGCTGGTAGTTCGGGTGAGGCTCCCCCATCCACTTCCCATGGGTTGCCACGTGCTGCTCCCACTCAGCCCCTAATGGAAGCTAGATCCCGTTCATCTAGTATGGCCAGCCAATTTTCTCAGTCTTCTAGGCGTGCTCCTGAAGCTACCTTTACGCCCACTGCTGCGGGCCTCCGCCCAGAGGCGTGCCCTGCCTTTTCTCAACCAGTAGATTTTCAGTCCTTTTTTACGCAGGCCATGTCCCATATGTTCCAGATGGGGTTACAACAAGCTTCTGGTGCCTTTCCTGCTCCAGTCTGTGCTCCTGCAGCTCCCTTGCAAATGCACCCGCCTTGTATACAACAACAACCACAATATGCCCACTATGGTTACGTGAATGAGCCTGCCCAAGAAGAAGACTTCTTGGAGGATTTTGAAATGTCTGAGGATGAGGAGGAGGTTCACGACAAGCCAGCCTTCCCAGGCCTTTTCAAGCCTTCTCTTTTCCGTTCCCTTCTACGCAAAGCAAAAGCTGCCACCAACATGGATACTTGCATTCCTCCGGGTTCTGCCACTGACCCTCCTGGTCCTTCAAGTCATCTGTTTAATTTTCCTCAACCTGATTATGACTTTGTTCCGTGTCCTGATCTTTTCTGCCAGGTTATTCAAAAACCTTGGGACCGCCCTGCTTCATTATCTGGCCCGAATTCGTTCGATAGAAAGCTTTACGCGTTTGCTCCAGCGTTGGATGCCATCTTGGAGTTGCCTAAGATTGATGACCCGGTGGCCAGCCTCACGTCCTCTTCCATCTTGGTAGGTGAGGCTGGAGATGGCCTTAGATTCGAGGATAAGCGGGCAGAGATGTCCTTTCGTAAAACGCACCAAGCAGCAGCTTGGGCCATTCGGGCTGCGACTTCCTCTTCATTCTTCAATCGGGCTTCGCTGGTGTGGTTGCGTCAATTGAAAGACAGAATACCACCGGAAGATGCGCGCTCGCAACAGGACTTGGCCAAACTTGTAGCAGCGGCTGAATATTCCGCTGATGTGTCCTTGGACGCGGCTAAATTTGCATCACGTGCCTTGGCTTCCACGGTTTCTTCTAGGCGTCTTTTGTGGCTCCGTAACTGGAGAGCTGACGCTAAATCCAAATGGCGCTTGACGGCTGCTCCATATAAGGGACCGGCTTTGTTTGGCTCATCTCTAGATTCTGTACTGGTTGAGAACCGTGACAAGAAGAAGGTGTTACCCACATCCTTTCGTCGCCAGGATCGACGCTACGTGCCTTATAACCGACAGCCCTTTCGTCAGGACCAAGGCGCTGGCGGCGCCTCTTATTACAGATCATCACAGTTCCAGTACCAGCCTGCCTCAGACAGATCTTCCTTTCGTGACCGGGGTCGCCGACAATCAAACTTTAGACGGCCCTTCAAGTCGGCTACTAGTCGCTACGCCAGGCGCGGGAAGTGACTCACCGTCCCCGGTCCCGATCGGTGGCAAGCTCCAGGTTTTCTCTCACCGATGGCCAGCTACAACTGCGGATGCCTGGATTGTCCAAACTGTCACCAACGGCTTACGTCTGGAATTCACCACCATTCCACAAGACTTTTATGCTCATTGCCCTTGGCCGTGCCAACCGGACAAGCGTTACCTCCTGTCTCTCGAAATTCACCATCTGTTGCAGATTCAGGCTATAGAACAGGTGCCTTCGAACCAACTCAAAACCGGCTTTTATTCAACGTTATTCCTGGTTCCGAAAAGTTCGGGAGACTGGAGAGGCATTTTGAACCTTCGACATCTCAATCAACACATCCTATACCATCGGTTCAAAATGCATTCCCTCAAGTCCTTACTAAGCTGCATCCGACGGGGGGATCTGATGCAATCTATAGATCTAAAGGAGGCGTACCTGCATATCCCCATCCACCCTTTCCACAGGAAGTACCTCAGGTTTGTGTTTGGAGACCAACACTTTCAATACCGGGCCATGCCTTTCGGCCTGTCGTCAGCTCCGAGGACATTTACAAAGTTGCTAGCTGCGGTGGCGTCGCTCAGAGAGGTTCCTGTCCGTCTGGCATGCTACCTCGACGATATTTTGATCCTGTCGTCCTCGCCCGAACAGGCGATCCAAGATCGGAAACTGGTAGTTCGCACCCTTCAAGACCACGGGTTCACTTTGAACTTTGCCAAAAGCCACCTGTCTCCCACAACTCGCATTTTGCATCTCGGAGCAACGATAGATTCGGCTCTTTGTATGGTCTTCCTATCCCCCGACAGACAGAACAGCATACGGACTCTGGTATCCCAAATCTTACGCCACAAGTCTGTGACTTTACTCACTCTCTCCCAACTGTTGGGAAAATTGATTTCATGTATAGACGTTGTCCCTTGGGCGCGTTTCCATCTTCATCGCCTTCAATGGTTCCTGCTCCCTTACCAGAGACAAGGTCGAGCAGAGTCTCTTCTCAAAGTAGCAGTCCCAGCGTCAGTCCGCCTCTCCCTGAGGTGGTGGATGTCTCCGGCCCTTGCCAAGGGCGCGCCTTTTCTGGAACCGGAACGAACGGTGTTGACCACAGACGCGAGTTTAGGAGGCTGGGGGGCTCACCTCAACCTTCAGTTAGCCCAGGGAGTCTGGTCGGCGACGGAACGTTTACACAACATAAACTGGCTGGAGCTCAGAGCAGTTTGATTCGCTCTGATGCACTTCAAACGCCTTGTATATCACCGGGACCTTCTGATTTTAACAGACAATGTGGCCACCAAAGCCCATATCAACAAACAAGGAGGGACTCATTCCTGGGCACTTATGCAGGAGATGGAGCGTCTTCTGTCATGGGCAGAGATGCACCTCTTGTCAATAAAAGCCGAACATATTTCAGGGACCCTGAATCGAGAAGCAGACTGGCTCAGCAGAGACCGGATAGACAATGCCGAGTGGAGGTTGGACCCCTCACTGTTCCAGGATCTGACCAGGAGGTTCGGTCTACCCTTTGTGGACCTGTTTGCGACAGCTCAAAACGCCCAATTACCGAGGTTCTTTTCCCGCTACCCATCTCCAGCGGCGGAGGGTCTAGATGCCCTTCGGAGCCCGTGGCCTCAAGGGCTTCTTTATGCGTTTCCACCCCTTCCGATTCTCGCCAAGGTCATCCGGAAGGTGATTCAGGAGCATGCGAATCTTCTGCTAGTAGCTCCTTACTGGCCTCGGCGGGAGTGGTTCGCCGACCTCAGAAACCTATCTGTCAAACCACCGTGGAGGATTCCGCCCAGCAGGGCAATGTTAACTCAAGGGGCCGTATGCCATCCGGATCCAGAATGGCTTCAATTAGCCGTGTGGCATTTGAGCGCATAAAGCTCTTCAAAGACAATTTGTCTGAGGACGTTATCTCCATTATTCAGGCAGCCCGCAGACCATCGACAATTCGTATTTATGATGCCTCATGGGCTGCCTTCACGAGATGGTGCGGAGATCACCATGTTGACCCCACAACGGCATCGGTTCCGGACATTCTGGGTTTCTTGCATGCGGGGTTCTCCAAAGGATTGGCTCCCGCGACCTTACGCCGACAGGTGGCGGCCTTGGCCACTGTCCTGTCAGGAGATGCTCGAGTTCCTTTGTCGCAGGATCCTAGGATTCGTTCCTTTCTCCAAGGGGTTTCCAACTTGCGGCCTCCACCGATTCACCGCTACCCCACGTGGGATCTTACCTTGGTGTTGCAGGCCTTGACGGCACCACCGTTCGAACCGATTGCTACGTCCAGTCTCCGATACTTGACCTTGAAGATGGCCTTTTTGTTGGCTATTACTTCGGCTCGCAGAGTTTCCGAAATCGCAGTGTTACGCTTGGACCCAGCCTTTGTTCCCAAAGTAAACACCCGTTTTCATCGGGCCCAAGAACTTGTCTTGCCTAATTTCTGCCCGAACCCTCGTCATCCTGTTGAGAGGTGTTGGCATACTTTGGATGTGCGACGAGCATTGAGAAGATATCTTAAACGGACTGCATCTTTCCGCAAGACTGAAGCTCTGTTGGTGTCTTTCCTTCCCTCTTCCTTGGGTCAGAAGGTTTCCTCACCCACTGTAGGCAGGTGGCTCAAGGCCTGTATTGCTAAGGCATATGAAGTGCGGGAGGCTCCCGTCCCGGGTGGTATAATGCCCCACTCTACCCGTAGCGCCGCAACATCGGCGGCTTGGGCTACCCAGGCCTCAGTAGATGATATTTGCCGGGCGGCCACATGGTCTTCCCTCTCTTCCTTTGTGAGTCACTATAGACTAGATATGTTTGCCTCTGCTGACGCTGCATTTGGCAGACGTGTGTTGCAGTCTGTAATCTCCCCGCAAGGCCAGTCTTCGGCTTAGTTCCTTCCCTTCTCTGTCAACTTGGGTATGTCCCAGAATGAGGAGTGTCTGAACAGCGAGGAGGAAAATGGTCGTTGGCTTACCTGAACGACCCTTTTATCCTCGCTGTGAAGACACTCCGTCCCACCCCTGATCTTCGCCGGGTCTGGCCTTGGTGGGGGTCTGCTTTCTTTCCCACTGTAGTTGTCTGCTTCCGATGTCGAGTTCTGGCGGTGTATCTTCATGACAGTCCTAATGCTCTTGGACCACGTTGCCTTCGTGAAAAGTCTGAGGAAGGAGCAGGAAGTGAGGCGGATCCAGCTCCAGAGGGATTTGATTGACACTCAGCCATGCAAATGACAGTGATCGATACCCAGAATGAGGAGTGTCTTCACAGCGAGGATAAAAGGGTCGTTCAGGTAAGCCAACGACCATTCTGTAGAATTCATAAGAAGTCTTACACATTTTATATTTCAAGGTTTCCCATGTTCATAAGTTTACAGTTACATAATGTACTTTACTAGATGTTTTATACTGCTCCACTTTGAAGACAGAGGTCTAAACATCTGTCCGAAAAGCAGACAAAGGGGATGATACACAGAAAAGGATTTCTTAATTGGCTTCCTTTCTAGCTGGTTTATACAGGGGTGCTATTCAGCAGGTTCTGACAGGTTCTGGAGAACCAGTAGCAGAAATGTTGAGTAGTTCAGAGAACCGGCAAATACCACCTCTGGCTCACTCCAGAGTGGGATGGGAATGGAGATTTTGCAATATCCTTCCCCCAGGAGTGGGGAGGGAATGGGGATTTTGCAGTATCCTTTCCCCTGGACTGGGGTGGGAATGGAGGTTTTGCAGTATCCTTCCCCTGCCACGCCCACCAAGCCACACCACGTCCATCAAGCCACGCCCACAGAACCGGTAGTAAAAAAAAATGAATTCCACCACTGGGTTTATACCTGATAGTCCAGCAGTTGATCTTGCAGCGAAGTATAGGCCAGAGTCATAGTTTCCTCAAGGTAGTGCTGCCTTGCATAGTGATGATGTGGAGTTCTCCTGAATGTCTAGGATTATTACTGAGCAAACAGTAATGAGAAAAATAAGAAGTTGACAGATAGATTTTATGAATAGAGCACTGGTCCTCAGAGGGACTAAAACAGTGTTTTTAATACAAAACTGTCCATCTATTGTTTCCCATTTACTGTGTTTCCCTGAACAACACACAGATGGTGTCCCCGGAAGGGAAAAAGGAGCATCATAAACAAGGGACTAGTTTGCAGTGCTAGTCAAACATCTAAGTAATATCTCTGGCACTTACCTGAAGTAAACCTCATTTATATTTCTTAGGTCAATATCCTTTCGTTGACAAGAAATCATCTTGGCAGTCTACTTCTGGAAGTTTGTGAGGAGAAATTCAATTGTAACGTTTTGGAAAAGATAGATTGTAAAGCTTTCCACAACATGCCCAAACTTGCATACTTTATATTATATTTTGTACTTTGTATGCTTAACATATCTGTTCCTGTTTTAGCTTTAGTAGGAATGTAAAACCATTGGGCTTTTAAATTATTTTACAGAGCCTAGTTTCTCCCTTCCTGACAAAAAAAAAACCCTGTTCATTCAGATAACATTTTGAGACATCTATGGCCATTTCCCCACTATGAACCAGCCTTTTATTTGATTAAGAGCAGGTTCATTGGTGCATCTAATCAGGCCATCTCACAACTGTCCAAGATAGCTGGTGTCTTAGTGGGAAGGCATTGTCATAGCTTGCAGAAAGTCCCATTTTTAGTTTAACATATTCAGCTGAAACACCTTGAAATCTGATGAACTAATCATGCAGCATGGTGTTTTAAGTTCCAGAAGCCATTGCAGCACAATGGCAAAGCAAAATGAGGGTAGAGAGATGGAGAAAATAGAGAACAGCATGAATGCTCTATTTAAAAGTATTATGTAATAAAGGGTTATAGGTTATAACTTATTCTGGAATCTGTCTTAAAAATCATCTAAGAAAAAACATAAATTAGCTAATTCTACATTTTGTTTTATTTAAAAGCAAGCAACTTCTTACTTAGAGCTTGCTTACTTAGTAAATAATGTAAATATCCATCTAATTTTACGATTTTTCTTTGTAAAGCTTTACAAAAGCACTGTATTTTTTCTATAGAAATCAATTTTCCAGAACGCTGCTACTACACTCCAGCATTGGGAAAATCCTCTTATCTGACAGCAACTGAGCTCTCTCCACGCCCCCTTTTGCACCCGAATCCCCAGTCTTTCTCTCAGTTGCTGACAGACTGAGAGAGTTTTCTCTGTGCTCTGAGTATTGTGTTAGGCTTTTTGGTTATTTTAGATTAGCCCCTTTTTTTTCCTTTGCTTTTGGTTGATTTTTGGTCAGGTTTAGGTTTAATTTCACCTGCGAGTCAGCTGTTCGTCGGTTTCGTGCCCGGGATCTGGGTCGTACCAGCTTTCGCGCCTCTGCGCTTGCTGCCGCCGGCTTCTGTCCCTGCGGGGCGGATCCGGCCGGATTTCCTTTGCCGGTGAGGTCGGGGCTGAGCGGATTGCTCCCCAACTGCCGCGTTTGATCATCAAGCCAGAGCGGAGGCGTTTCTAATGAGCGACTACCAGCACCCTTTACAACGCTCTGTGGGCTATCCAGCGGCCGTCCCATCAGGCTTCTGCGGGCGGCGCTGCGGCTTTCGGCTTGCTCGGCTTCGACTCAACTGCTGTGAGTGCTTGTTGGGGGGTGCGGCGTGGCTTTCGGTTGCTCGCCACCCTCCCGCTGTGTAGCAGCCGGCCAGGCCATTATCCCTGAGTGGCGACCGAGTGAGAGCGGCGCCAGGGGAAAGCGCTCAGTCATCTGTTAGAGTGCGGGCAGACCGCCATTTTTCTCCTACGCCATCAACGCGCGACCGCCCTTTTGGGACATTAGGGCGGCCGCCATTTTGGATTTCTCGGGCTGTGCGGACCCTAATTAAAGGGCCGCAGCCTTTTCTCTGAGGGCTTCACTTGCTGAGCTCCAGTCCAGGTCTGGGCAGAAAGGGGGAGGGGCGTTACAGACTATCGCTCACCCCTTCTATCGCCTCTTTGTGTAGGCCCTACCCACACTCCGGAGCAGAGAGCGGGGTTCCCTCTTATTGGGCATGGCAGGAGGCCCATCACTGTTTGTTGGGTATAAAAACATTGCCCAGTGCTACTTTCAGGCAATCAATCAATTAATTAATTCAGCAATTAATCAATCAATCAACTAATCAATCTATTAGTTAATCAAGCAAGCACTCAATCAATCAATCAATCAATTATTCAATTAAGCAAGCAGTCAATCAAGTTATCCGATCAATCAACATTCAATCAATCATTAAATTATTTTTATACATCAATCAATCTATAAATAAATATCAAATAACCCGCCTATTTGGTCCCGCTTGGGGCGTTCTCACCATGGCGGACTGTTCATTCTCCTCAGATAGTGATCAGGAGGTCAGCCCTGCCAGATCTGCTAAGTCCCGCAAGAAACAGTCGGGCAAACGTTCTACGTCTGGCGGTCATAAGTCCCGCCACTCTAAAACCTCTGCTGCAGCTGATAAGGATGCTCTCAGGTGTCATAAGGCGTTGGGGAAACAATGTGAGAAAGCCAAGCAAGCATCAGCTTCTTTATACAGTTGTGACACAGGATCCGCCCAGCAATCTGTTCCTGTTCCCGACGGTTCGGAGCGGAGAGAGGCCCGATCCGTTTCCTTGGCTTGGCAGAAGGGTGTGTCCCAGTCGATGCCTGACGTCTCCTTAGCGGGTCTAGAAGCCTTTCCACCTCCTCGGTGCCAACCTTTGGCCACCTTCACGCCCACAGCAGCGGGCCTCCGAGCAGTGGACAATCCTCCGCCTCCTTCACAGTTCGACTTCCAGACGATGCTGTCTACGGCGTTAGCTTCTATTATGGCAGCTGGAGCACAAACAGCGGCCCAGACGTCCGCAGCGGGGACTTCTTCAGGAGCGTTGGCTACTTCGGGGTCCCGCAGGGCTCGCTCCCCCTCACCTCGTGAGTCTGTTTCATCTGAGGGTTCGTGCCATGACGAGGAGGGTCCTGAAGACCTTGAATTCTCCGAGGATGAAGGACTGGTGCCTGACACTCCGGCCTTCACGGGCTTGTTTCGACCCGCACTATTTAAGTCTCTCCTTCACAAGGCTCGTTTGACTACTAACTTGGGTTCTGTGGGAGCACAACCCCCGACAACCCCTTCTGAAACTGGTCCTCACGATGCCTTATTTAAACAAGTCAAGCAGGAGAAGGACTTTATTCCGTGCCCTCAACTGTTCACGGATGTGCTGCAGGCACCTTGGGCCCAACCGGGGTCGTCCACCGCGCCAAGCAATCTAGATAAGAAACTGTTCTGTGCAGCGCCCGAACTTGAGGCCATGTTGGACTTGCCCACAGTGGATGCACCGGTGGCGGCTCTCACTTCTCATTCGATGGTTTCATCTGATCCGCTGGAGGGTCTCAAATCTGAGGACAGACGCACTGAATTGGCATTTCGCAGATCACATCAGGCCGTGGCCTGGACTGTTAGAACTGCCACAGCTACTTCGTTCTTCAATAGGGCCTCTTTGATCTGGTTGCGTCAACTCCAAGAACAGCTACCTCCAGAGGATACCCGTTTGCGTCACGATATTAATAAGATTATTGCAGCCACAGAATACTTGGCGGACGCTTCGCTGAACTCCGTCAAGTTTGCATCGCGGGCGTTGGCGACATCTGTCACATCGCGACGTCTTTTCTGGCTACGGCCATGGAAGGCCGATGTTAAAACCAAATGGAAGTTGGCGGCGGCCCCATATAAAGCCCCGAACCTGTTTGGTACTGCTTTGGAGCCGGTCCTTGTTGAGGACAAGGACAAACGCAAAATTATGCCTTCGTCCTTTTGCAGACAAGACAGGCGTTATACTCCATACATGCAACGTCAGCCCTTTCGTTCTTACTCGGGGCAGGGAGGCCCCTCTTCTTACCGGCAGTCGTTCCAGACTCCAGACCGCTTTTCAGACAGACAGCGTTTCAGAGAGCGTGGCAGATCTCAGACCTCCTCCAAGCGCCCCTATCGTGGGTCCACTTCCAGGCCCTTCAGAAGGGGCAAATGACTCACCGACTCCGGGACCAGTGGGGGGACGTCTCCGGGCCTTTCATCATCAGTGGGCCCGGTCCACTCCGGACGAGTGGGTGCGTCGCACAATTTCGGGGGGCCTCGCGATCGAATTCACAGATCGGCCTCCACGAAGGTTCATCCGGTGTCCAGTTCCCCTGTCAACAGATTCGCGCAGACTGATGGTGGACGAGATAGCACACCTGTTGGAGATCGACGCGATAGAACCGGTTCTGTTGGACCAACTCGGGACCGGTTTCTATTCGATCCTGTTTTTGGTCCCCAAAAGTTCAGGCGGGGTCAGAGGTATTCTCAACCTCAAGGAGTTGAACCGAGCGGTACGTTACCGTCGTTTCAAGATGCATTCTCTTCGGTCCATTCTGGCATCTATTCGCCAAGGGGACCTGATGCAGTCGGTGGACTTGAGAGAGGCCTACCTGCATGTTCCAGTGCTTCCTTCGCATCGGCAGTTTCTGCGATTCGAGTATGCGGGCAGGCATTACCAGTACTGTGCAATGCCGTTCGGTCTTTCCTCGGCTCCCAGGACTTTCACCAAGCTGGTGGCGGTAGTGGCCGCATCTCTCAGTGCCGTTCCGGTGAGAGTGTTATGTTACCTGGACGACATTCTTATTCTTTCCTCGTCCAGGGTACAAGCGGCGCGAGACAGGGACAGGGTGCTTTCGGCGTTCTGAGAGCACGGATTCTCCATCAACTTGGACAAGAGCCAGCTCGTCCCCACGACCTCAATTCTACACCTCGGGACCCTGATAGACTCCGAGAAAGGTCAAGTTTTCCTGTCTTCAGAGAGGGTGAAGAACATCAAGTCGCTTTTAGTCCAAGTTCTGGCCCGGAGGAAGGCTCCTCTATTGACACTATCGCGACTGTTGGGGAAGATGGTCTCGTGCTTCCGCATTGTCCCGTGGGCATGCAGACATTCTCGCCCGCTGCAATGGCTACTTCTCCCGTTCAAGAGGACCGGCAGTTCCAACTCGCCAAGGACAGTGTTCGTGCCTCCTCAAGTCAGGCTGTCATTACGTTGGTGGAGGTCACCGGCCATCCTGCGAGGATGCAGTTTCCTGGAACTGGACCGGGTCGTGATCACCACCGATGCCAGTCTCCATGGCTGGGGAGCCCACCTGGGTGCTCAGGTGGGCCAGGGACAATGGTCCCCAGAGGAACGGGCACAGAGCATCAACCTTTTAGAACTTCGAGCCATTCGTCTCGCCCTTCTGCATTTCCGGACACTGGTTTGGGGTCGTCATGTCCTGATACTCACGGACAATACATCTGCCAAAGCGCACATAAACCGGGAAGGGGGGACGAAGTCACAGACGTTGATGCTCGAGTCGATACGTCTGTTCAATTGGGCGGAGAGACATCTGGAGTCAATTCTCGCAGACCACATTTCAGGGAAGGCCAACACACGAGCGGATTGGCTCAGCAGGGAAGTGATAGACCAGGCCGAATGGCAACTGCTTCCCAGTCTGTTTCAGGAGATCTCGCTTCGCTTCGGACGACCACTGGTAGACCTGTTCGCCAGTCCAACCAACGCCCAACTTCCCCGGTTCATCACTCGGTATCCGGCTCCATCAGCGGAAGACACAAACGCTCTACGGTGTTGTTGGCCAGCAGGTCTACTATACGCCTTCCCTCCCATCACGCTAATTCAGCAGGTGATCCGGATGATGATAGCAGAGAGGGCGGAGATGTTACTGGTGGCACCACATTGGCCGCGCAGGCCGTGGTTCGCAGATCTTATGGAGTTTTCTGTGACAGACCTGTGGGTGATCCCTCCACATCGGATCGTGCTGTGTCAAGGGGCCATTCATCATCCCGAGCCCCAGTGGCTGCAGTTGGCCGTTTGGCACTTGAGCGCGTCATCTTGAAGAAAGGCCGTTTGCCAGATACGGTGATTGGTACGATTCAGTCGGCCCGTCAACCATCCACGAGGATCTACGAAGCCTCATGGAAAGCCTTTTGCCACTGGTGTGCGACTGCTCATGTGGATCCTACGTCTGCGATGATACAGGATGTCCTCATCTTCCTACAAGCGGGATTGGAACGGGGTTTGTCTCCTGCCACTCTCAGGCGTCAGGTGGTGGCCCTGGCCACTGTTATCCTTTCCGCCGTACACCTCCTTGTCTCATCATCCATGGGTGAAGGGGTTCCTTCATGGAACTACGAACCTGAGACCGCCTACTGTTCATCGCTATCCTTCTTGGGATTTATCTCTGGTTTTGCAAGCCCTCACGTTGTCTCCATTTGAGCCATTGGGTTCCATCTCCCTTAAGTTCCTGTCGTTCAAAGTTGCTTTTCTATTGGCGATCACGTCGGCTAGGCGCATTTCTGAGCTCGCTGCACTATCAGTCAGGAAAGATTTGTGCATTTTCCATGCTAATACTGTGGTCCTGAGGATGGACCCTGCCTTTATGCCCAAAGTTAATTCATGGTTTCACCGGGCGCAGGAATTAGTTCTTCCAGATTTCTGCCCGTCGCCAAGACATCACTGTGAGGTTCTTTGGCATACTCTGGATGTGCGCAGGGCCTTGAGAAGTTACATACGTAGGACGGCGTCGTTTCGGAAGATGGAAGCTCTTTTTGTTTCGTTCCATCCTGCATCCATGGGTCAGAAGGTGTCGTCGACCACCATCGGTTGTTGGATTAAGGCCTGTATTGCTTCTGCTTATGAGAATCAGCGTCGTCCTGTGCCTGGGAACATTTTACCTCATTCAACTCGGAGTGCGGCTACTTCGGCCGCCTGGGCTACCCAGGCTTCTGTGTTGGACATCTGCAGGGCAGCTACTTGGACTTCTTTGTCGCCATTCATAAGACATTATCGGATTGATGCTTACGCCTCGGCTGAGGCGTCCTTTGGGCGACGAGTTTTGCAAGCAGTGGTGTCTGGGTCTGCTGAAGGGACTAGTGTTTTGCCCGACCCTGGAAGTTAGGCTTGGGTATGTCCCAATGCTGGAGTGTAGTAGCAGCGTTCTGGAAAATGGACATTGACTTACCTGAATGTCCTTTTTCGGAACGCTGCGTATACACTCCATTTCCCTCCCTTTTGTTATGTTTGTTGTGATTGTTTGTTTTAATAAATTTTGTTGTGGTTCACCTCTGGTGTCTTCGTTCAAGACTGGGGATTCGGGTGCAAAAGGGGGCGTGGAGAGAGCACAGAGTAGGAAGTTAAGATTAAAAAAAGTTCTCTCAGTTGCTGTCAGATAAGAGGATTTTCCCAATGCTGGAGTGTATACGCAGAGTTCCGAAAAAGGACATTCAGGTAAGTCAATGTCCATTATAATCAGATTCCTGCATTTTCTTGATCACACAGGCAGTAACAGCCTCTGAAAAGTATAGCAAACATCCTGCAACTACTTTGTTTAGTGTGACCCTAGTTTTTAATTTGAGTGTTTTTAGAAATATTTTTGTATATTTTCAAATGTTTTTAAGCAATTTGAACACAGACACAAATCATACTAAAAAAGTTAATTAATTTAATACAGCTGTCAACAGACAAATGGTTCAATCAAGGCCAAATTTTGGAATTCTTGTTTTATTCCCCACTGCACCACTAGGAGGCAATACTATTCCAGTTACTATTCAGATGTCACAAGAAACGTTTTCTGTTGGGGCAGTTAGCTTTGCACAGCAACAAAAATGTGTAGAAACAAAGCTACGAGTATTGTATTTGTAAAAACCTCTGGAGAAAAAAGTTTTGGAAGTAACATTGGGATAAGAAAGCCTAAGTTACCTAGTGTACTTGTAGGTTAAGGTAGCAAGGAGCATCTGCAAAAGGTGTGGACAGAGAGTGTATCAAGAACCAGGGATTGTAAGTGATGAGAAGATGAGACATCAGTTGGAGGCATATTATATAAAAAATGTAAAGTAAGCATTCCTACACAAAGCATAAACCTGCAAATTCCCTTTTCTAATCCTCTTTCCATCAATTGACAGGGATGGCCCATGAATCTGTGAATACAAGCTTGAATCTTCTAAGAGAGTTCTTCCCTCTTGTTATAACCACTTCACTGTTATCACTCACTATCTGAAAATAATGTAAAGTTATAGCTGTGTTTTAAAATTCCATATGACTTGGAACTAGACAATTTGTAAATGTCTGTTCTCCTATACGAGCCTGCCGAAGTTTTAACATCCTTGGGAAAATCCCTTCTTGTCTTGCCACATCTTCAAAGGAAATGCAAAAGGGGCTTTTCAGATTCAGGTCTCAAGCCCTGGAATACCTTATTGTAAGCTGTCAACTATCTTTCTACTGTCAAAACCATTTTATCTGATACTCTTGTTGCTTGATATCTAGAATAAGTTTTAAAATGGAAAACACTGCTTGCAATTCAAATGTTTTAATAACAAATAGATGAATCATTGTGTTAAACAATATTTTTAATGGAAATAACACTCAACTGTATTTTAATATGGACATTGTCTTCATTGTCTCTCTGGGAATCTATGCATAATATAATGCATAGTATTATATTAGGTGCAAAAACAAAAGATAATTGAGTAGACTGCAGAGATTTAAGAGCTTCTGACAGGCAGACATCTTTTCTTCCACTATACTCTGATCAAAGCAGTTTCACAAGCTTTTGAAGTGGTTCATTTCTCTGAAAAAAACTGTGTGTTCAAAATGGATGATCAGGCTGGAGGGGGAAAAGATTTGCTCATCAGAGGCAGTGGTGAGTCTTAACAAGTTCCTGGAAATCTTCCAGCCATCTTAAAAAATCCTTTCCAATAAGTTTGAAATATATTTTCCATAGTATTATTTTTTCCTGGACACAAAGCAGAGAACATTGAATGTTGCAAGAATCTATAACCAAAGCTTGACTGAATCCCATGTGCACCAAACATTGCAAATAATCTAGTCACTTTCTTTGTGGTTATTTGTTATCAGCAGTAATAGCCAGAGTGTTTGTAGTAAAAGAGTACCTGTTTTTGTTATCAGAAATTCATCTTTCAGCAAATCCACTCCTGCTTTTGAATGGATTTAAGGAAGCTTAGTGCTGGTTGATGTCAATATTAAAATAGAACAAGAAAGGTAGATACTTGGCATTCCTGAAGCATAATTACAGAGTAATACTTTGCCTTCTCTTGTCTTCCTGTTGGGACAGCCACATTTTTCTCCCTTCTAATAAAAGATTCTATAATTACAGTTTGGAAATGTTTCATTGTAAACTCACAAACAATTTATTTTTAAAGTCTAGAAAAACATTTTGTAAATTGAAATGCCTGGCATCACAAAAGCTTTAGAATTTTATTCTGTAGACCTGTCCTTGAACGTGCCTTTTGTTTGCACACGAAAGAATATCCAGCTGTTTCAAATTATTACATTTAAAATGAAAATATTCAAAGGAAAGCCTTAGAAGAAAAATGACTTTTAATGAAGTTTTATCACTTTAATTTAATTTAATTTAATTCAATTTAATTCAATTCAATTCAAGCTAGTGAATAGTTCTCATAGCTGCTGTAGGTTCTGTGTAACTCAGTGGAATTTACTTCTAAGAATAATTACACTAAACTTTCTGATCTTTGCTGTAGCCCTATTTTCTGAGATTATAGCCATATATAGTTATTTCCCACAAACATTAACTTTTCTTTGATTTATTTACAGACTTTTTTTTATCCCAAACATTTGATCCATAGATGGGGCATCTAACAAATAGTAATTTAATCACATCTTAACTAAAAAAAATGTAATCAACAATAGTTTATAAAGTATAACAAAATTAGAAACAATAAACGTGTTCAAAATCCAGGATCCATGACTCCCATGGAATTGAAATTTGGCAAATTTTATAAAACATTTTATCAAATTATCATAAAATAGTGAATCACATAATTCAGAATGTGATATTTCCTGTGCTGATTTCTGACTGTGCTATAGTTTTTCAACACAAATGTATTCCAGTTTTTCCTGTGAAGCAGCACAGATCACTGTTGAAGGCACTGAGGAATCTGATAAATACCTCTGAAAGGATGACCCAAAGGGTCAGATTGTCTACACAAGGTACCAAGTTTCAGGAGAAAGTTGTCTGAAGCTTTAGTAAAAAAAAAAAAAAATGACATCACAAATGTGGGCTGGAAATATTTCAAAAGTAATAACTACATTGAACATTTGCCTGATTGTGACTTTTGAGCAATTGTCTCATGGCACCATAACTGCTGCACTAAGTAATGTACCAGGATTTCCTTCTCTTTCATTTTTGTGACTAGAATTCTCTAAATGTGGAGTACCTCTTGAGATAAGAAGAGTGAAGTGTTATCAGATTTCATAGAAAGAATTCCAGTGTTTCCCCACAATACCAGTATTCTTCAATTTATGACCATTTTCTTAACACCATTTAAAATTATTGTGCATCTCCCCCCCAAAAGCTACTTATGAGCCAGTACCGAAGGTACAAATAATGCAACACACCTCTGATTTTTTGGCGTTATGAATAAAAGCAGAGACACTACAGTGCTGTCTGTCTCACCCCCATCTTCCCCTACTAGGTTCCTGCTGGCCTTTCACTCCCTCATTGAGTTCTCACAGGCTTTCCCCCTCACAGAGGCAATTCTCTCCCCACCAAGCCCACACAGGCCTTAGGCCTCATTCCCACAACACCAGGACCCAAACCTTCCTCATCTTTTGAAAAGCAGGCCTGCACTAGACCTCCCAGGGCCTCCCCCATCCAAAGCATCCCTTGTTCCACTTAATGGCCAACACATTCATTTAAGGACCACATCAGGGAAAGCAGAAACTAGGCCTGTGATGGCAAAGCTATGGCACATGTGCCGGAAGTGTAAGGTGACCAGATTTTAACATTGGTAAAGAGGGACACCATTGTGAGTGTGGCTTATTTTGTGGGCGTGGCTTGGAGGTCATGTGACTGGTGGGCGTGGCTAGCTGGTCATGTGACCGGGTGGCCATGGCTATGTGTATAGGGACTACTCAGAGGGCTGAAAAAAGTCATTTCTGACAGGTCCTCGCACTTTTGACTGGTCCTCACACTTATGACCATCCTCACATTTATGCCCGTGCAGCATTCTTAACAACCATGTCACTCATTTCACAACTGCTTCTCTTCACCATGGTGATAAGATAGGGCAAAAAACGTAAAATGTGAGGACAGTCGTAAGTTTGAGGACTGGTCAAAAGTGCGAGGACCAGTCAAAAATAACTTTTTTAGCCCTCTGAGTAGTCCATATGCATTAAAGGATACAGCAATAGAGAGGGATGAAGGAAGGGAAATTAGAGTAGGAGTGAGGATAAGAGAGGGAGGAAGAGAGGAGGAGAAGGAGAAAGGAAGAGGAAGTAGGGAGGAGAAAAAGAGGGTGGGGGGAAGAGAAAGTAGGAAGGAAAGAAAAGAGAGAGGTGGTAGGTTTGACGAGAGAGATTGCTGTACAATAAAAAAGATGAAAGGGAAGAAAGCCAACCCCAAGCAAATATAAAGATATTAAGATAAAGAATGAATTGTTAATCTTTAAAGAATAAAAGAGAACAAATATAAATAAATAGCAATAATTAGAAACACACATACAAACATACAATGTATTTTCTTTGAACAGAATATTTTGGCTGGTTCACAAATTTAAACAGTGTTTAGTCATTTCAATTACATTTACAATTTCTATATTTCCTTTTTGCCATATTTATTCCTCATCTATTTTTGTAAAAAACCAATATTACTCTTCATCCTCATCTCTAATCTTAATCAAATTCAATTTTTCCCTTCTATTCTATATTATACGCCTTCCCATTGTCATCTATTTTTATATCCATCCTCACACTGGTTAATTATGTAATTATGTAATACAGTTGTTTAATACAAATTCAACATTTTAATATAAATATATATTAATCAATATGAACATGAATATTCCAATTATTTCCATGCAATCCAATTTCTTACAAATCCATTAATTATATTTACCAATAATAATAAACCAAATAATTTCTCCCATATATTCCTCCAAACCACAACTTAACCATTTCTGCTTTCAACACAATATACAATTATTAATAGTATCTCAATTATTACAATTCCCTAGTTAAATAGAGCTTTTTTTCTTTTGTGTTTTAAAATCTTGAACTCTCCTCTTTTACCCTAAATTTCCCATTGTTTGCAGTTTTGCACCTACCTTTTTTGGTGAGGAAAAAGAAAAAGAAATCTCTCTCTGCCTCATTTTGTCACGTTGCAGCTTTACTTTCGTTTTCACTTTTTCAGCATAAGTAGGGGGAAAAAAATCTGCTCCAGGAACTCTTTGCAGCCAATTAACCTATGCAGAAGCTGTAAGGGGCTGTTTTTTCTATTTTTGCAGGCATGGGTCTACTCATTTGTTTTCTTTTAACACTGATCAGCTGTAGGTCGGCCCTTTGAAGCCCCGAGGCAAGAGTTTAAACAGTTTTTTTTCCTCTAGCCATCAACTGGGACTCAGGAGGCAGCCGGGACTCAGGAGGCAGAATGAAAAATCGGGACTTTTTTAAAACGCCGTGGGACACGGGATAAATTGCTAAAAATCGGGACTGTCCCGCCAAAACTGGGACGTCTGGTCACTTTATGGAAGTGGCACACAGAGCCATCTATCCAGGCATGCCAGCCGTTGCCTGTTGCTGGTCTGGGTTCCGGCGCGCACATGTGCACTGGCCAGCTGGTCTTTGCACATGCGGGAGTGCCTGAGCCCAGAAGAGCAGCTCCATGGCCCACAGGCGCGCACAGGAAAGCTGAAATTCTTGGTTCTGGCGCGCACATGCGCGCCAGCCACCTTGTGTTCATGCGCGCATGTGCGCCAGAAACCAGAAGACCAAGTGACCGGTGTGCATGTGCACGCAAGAAACCAGAAGCTCAGCTTCACAGTGTGCATGTGTGCCAGGGAACTGGTCTTCTGATTCTGGTGCTCCTGCACGTGTGCGCTGGGGAGCTGCTCTTCCGATTTCCAGTGTTCCCCTGCACCGGCACCCGTGCTCCCATTTCATGACTTTTCGGTGCTGAAAAGGTTCGCCAACACTGAGCTAGGCCATCTTGCTTAACAGCTGTCATGACACGCAACCATAATAGTTAGGCTTCATTATGGTCATATGTCAAGTATTATCTGTATGGCTTGGTTGGTAGTTATTCTAATGAGATGATCTGCCATTTATTTATTTTTATTTATTTATTTTTAAATTTGTATACCGCCCTTCTCCCTGAGGACTCAGGGCGGTGAACAGCCAAGTAAAAGCATAAACTACAAACATTAAAATACAATTAAAAAGATATATATAAATTTGGCCCCATAATTAAAAACAATAACAAACAATTAAAAACATTTTAAAAAGTGTTAGGCCAGCCCGGCTTGCTGGAAAAAGAAGGTTTTAAGGGCATGGTGGAAGGCACCAAGGTCTTGAATTCTCCTTATCTCTGGGGGCAGCTGATTCCATAGGGTAGGTGTCCCCACAGAGAAGGCCCTCCCCTTGGGGGTCACCAGCCTACATTGTTTGGCTGATGGCACCCCGAGGAGGCCCTCTCTGTGGGAGCGCACAGGTCGATGGGAGGCCGTCGGTAGCAGCAGGCGGTCTCGAAGATAACTAGGTCCTATGCCATGGAGCGCTTTAAAGGTGATAACCAACACCTTGAAGCGCACTCGGAAGACCATTGGGAGCCAGTGCAGCTCACGCAGGAGAGGTGTTGTATGGGAGCGCCATGCGGCTCCCGTGACTACCCGCGCGGCCGCATTCTGGACCAGTTGGAGCCTCTGGGTGATCTTCAAGGGGAGCCCCATGTATAGAGCGTTGCAGTAGTCCAGGCGAGAGGTGCTAAGGGCATGCGTGACTGTGCACAGGGAATCCCGATCAAGAACGGGCTGCAAGTGGCGGATCAGGCGAACCTGACCAAAAGTCCCCCTGGCAACAGCCATCAGATGTTCCTCCAAGGACAGTGATCTGTCCCCGTCCCCACACACACACAAACACAGCCAGCCGAGGGTTAAGGAAACACTTTGGAACGCACCCAGTTCTTATCTCCCACTTGGCAGCGATAGACACACCGTCTGCCAAGGGACTTTATTTCCAGAAACAGAAAGCTAAGATACGAACGTTCACAAAAGTCCAAGCAGAAATAATATTCCTCCCAGCATTTCCAGACGAGGCTTTAGTGACTATCCAAGGTTTACTTTGTTCGTCACAAAGATTCTTGACCACCACCCTCTATTATATAGTCTCTGGGGTGTGGTCCAGTGACTCAGTTCTAATCCCTAGCACGCCTCCTAAGCTGCTGCAAACGTTTATCACGCCTTCGGAGGCATGCGTCCAGGAATGATGTTTCATTATCACTTTGATCCAAATCAGCTGTCTCCTCTCCCTCGGCCGGCACTTGAGACAATGCCAGAGGGGAGGGGCCTGGAGAGGGAGGCCTGGCTGACTCCTCTTCCTCATGCTCGGAGCTTTCTTCCTCCGATGGGACAGGCTCAGAGGGCGGGACCACAACAGACAGCTGCATATCCAGGAGGACTCCCAGATTGCGAGCCCCCTCCGAGGGGGCCAAAGACTCACCCCCAATAGTCAGTGATGGAGTCAACTGACTATATCGGGATGCCGGGAACCACAGCCACTCAGTCTTGGAAGGGTTGAGTTTGAGCCTGTGTCTCCCCATCCAGATCCGCACAGCCTCCAGGCATCCGGACATCACTTCAAGGGCATCGTTGGGGTGGCCTGGGGTGGAGATGTACAGCTGGGTGTCATCAGCATACTGATGGTACTTCACCCCAAAGCCACGGATGATATCGCCCAGCGGCTTCACATAAATGTTGAACAGAAGGGGCGAGAGGACCCACCCCTGAGGCACTCCACATATAAGAGGCCTCGAGGTCGACCTTTGCCCCCATGTCAGCACAAACTGCAACCGGTCTAAGAGAAAGGAGAACCACCGTAACACGGTGCCCCCCCATCCCCAACTCTTCCGATCAGTGCAGCATGATACCATGGTCGATGGTATCAAAAGCCGCTGAGAGGTCTAACAGGGCCAGAACAGAGGAGCAACCCCTGTCCCGAGCCCTCCAGAGATCATCTATCAACGCGACCAATGCCGTTTCTGTGCTGTGCCCGGGCCTGAAACCCGACTGGAACGGATCTAGATAAGACGTTTCCTCCAGGTACTGCGGAAACTGTTGTGCGACCACACTCTCGACAATCTTCACCACAAAGCGAAGGTTGGAGACAGGACAATAGTTCACTAATACTGCCGGGTCCAGGGAAGGCTTCTTGAGGAGAGGCCTCACCACCGCCTCTTTCAAGGTCGTGGGGAAGTAACCCTCACTCAACGAAGCGTTAATAATTCTCTGGAGCCAGCCTCGTGTAACCTCCCGGGAAGCCAGTACTAACCAGGAGGGACATGGATCCAGTAAACATATGGCCGCACTAAGTCTCCCCAGAATCCTGTCCACGTCATCAGGGGTCACAGAGTCAAACTCTTCCCAGATAACATTCTCAAGACTATTCCTCGCCACCCTGCCTGAAACTACCCAGTCAGAGTCCAAATCCCCCCGGATCCGAGCGATTTTGTCATACAGATATTGTTTGAACTCCTCGGCCCTGCCTTCCAGGGGGTCCTCCCGCGCTCCCGGGTGGAGCAGGGAGCGGGTCACCCTGAACAGGGCAGCCGGACGATTCTCTGATGATGCAATAAGAGCAGAAAAGTAATTAAACTTTGCCGCTTTTATCACCACTAAGTAGGTCTTAATATGCGACCTTACCAGTGTTCGGTCAGATTCAGCGAGACTGGCCCTCCAAACGCTCTCTAGGCGTCTTTTCCGGAGTTTCATCTCCCTCAGCTCCTCGGTGAACCAAGGAGCCGTGAGGGATCGACACCGGGTCAGAGGCCGCAAAGGCACGACTTGATCCAAGGCCCCACCAGCCACCCGATCCCAGGCAGCCACCAGGTCCTCAGCCGAGTCGTGTGCCAGATCTTCAGGAAATGGCCCAAGCTCCATCTGGAACCTATCAGGATCCATCCGGTGCCTGGGGTGGACCCACCTAATTTAGTTATGTAGCCAGATGATGTGGGACAAGCAATGCTTAATGTACCTTTCTAACCTGCTCTCTCATGCAAGAGTCAGCAGCACCATCCTACAAAGGACTGCCCAATCTGCCTGGATGCTACCAGACATCCCTGCTGCCCCACGTACAGGGATAAATGACCACTGGTCAAAATCTACTAAAATTTGTGATTACAACTGCCAGTAGTCATCTGTACCTGTTGTATAAGTTTGGACTGAGATAAATCACACAACAAAAACTGGTGAGTAATGGAATTTTTAGTGGAATAGCCATTGCACCAGGGGTGAAATGTTCCTGGTTCGCACTGGATCGCCCGATCCGGTAGCAATGGAGGCGGGTGGTTCGGAGAACCAGTAGCAAAAATCCCTGCCCCCCCCATGCCCACCTGAGCCACCCAATCATCAGAGGCTTTTTTTCTTTTAAATGCCTCTGACGATCCCAGCTGAGTTGCCCGATCATCAGAGTTTTTTAAAAAAACCCTCTGCCCATCAGGCAACTCAGCTGGGATCGTCAGAGCCTTTTGAAAGCATTTTTTACAACCTCTTCACCGAAGGTTGTAGAAAAAATGGTTTTAAAAGAAAAAAAATGGCCACGCCCACCCAGTCACATTACCCCACCACCAAGCCACGCCCACAGAACCGGTAGTAACAAATTTTAGATTTCACCACTGCATTGCACAATTCCGTTCTCTTGGCAAAAGAGACCTTAATCCAGTGGCCCTTGAACAGATGTTACGGCTAGAGACCTCTTCTCTTGCAGTAGATGACCAGGAGGCCTTGTGTTTTTAACACTTCACAACATCTGCTCAACTTGCCTTCTTGATGGTTGAATTGTTGATTGGTCTCCTCTGCTCTATCTATCAGGATAAATTTCATATTCTGGAATAGACAATCCCCTACCTCACTAAAGGTCAAAGTCCTGTCAGCTATCCTCACCTAGGTTTGGCCTGTGTACTATGATGGTTTACTGGGGTGTGGCCACAGGTGAGAGCTAAGCACCAGGTGGGGACCAAAGGTGATGAAGCAATGCTAAAAAGAAGATAGCAAGCCCACTCCACCAGAGGCACTACCTTTCCATAGACATACTATACACTCCAATATTCTATGAAATTATTATAAATAATGTACTCCCAAAATATCAAATATAGTACAAGAAAGTCCCAGGCTTTATACTGTATAATTAAATTTTTAGCCATGAGGATTTTTCTCCCAGAAAAGTCTTCACAGTATTCATCCATCCATTCATACACATACAATAGACCTTTTTAAAGTCCAATGAGCATTTTTAAAACATATGTACAATACAGTAATTAAAGAAGTACTAATAACGTGAAACCAAGGGCCAGCAAATTAAGCTAATTAAGAATAACCTATAACATGGATCGGTAAAGGTTCCCAGAGAAAGGGAGCTTCACAGCTCAATTGCTGTTTCCAATGGCTAAGTACATGTCTGACAGTGGCAGGATGACAGAAAAAGCTGGGCACGTTCTACTATTTTTCTTTGTACCTGAGCTCCAGGTGCATTTAGCTTGAAAAGTGAGCAAAGAAGAGATTGGCTGAGCAAGGGAAGCATAGGGACTTGCAAAAACCAGTTTGTTATCTATACATTTGGGGAAAATAAATGGTTCTTAATTTTTATTTAATAGGCATAAGATCTCTGGAGGAGAATAAACACCTTATCCTCTCCTGATTCCAAACCAAACACGCCTAATTCAGTTGGTTTGGGGAGCCCTCAGAAAAAGCTAGGACTGCCCTAGAACTAGTGAAACTGGTTTTTGCAGCCTTTATCTGCTAACCAAGTCATGATTTGATTTACTGATTGCTTTTCTTTGGCTGTATCATGCTGGGCATGGCTCTTCTGCCGGCCTCATGATGAAATGGTTGTTTTTCCTCCCTGAAAGAGCTAGTCTCTGATGTGATGTTGCTGGTAAGATCTTACTAGAGGCCCCACAAATTGCTTTGCATCTGCATCTTCATGACCACCTGAAGATTGTGAAGAGAAACATTTGAAGAACAATGAGCAACACCAGGATCTACTGATTTTCTACTTATTCCTTGAGATGTATGTGGGGGGCAGGGAGAGCAGTTTTATAGTTGTGAATATGGGTGGAAGGATGGGTAGATAAGGCCAAGAGAGTGAATTCGTGATGAAGAGACCATTGCTTCCCTTTCTCTGCCCTCCCCACAGCTCTCTTGATCCTATGCAAATTGGAGAGTTCACCACTTGGGGGAAGGGTGCAATGACCAAGCTCATTTGTGCATATTTAAATATCTAAATTATTGCCAGTTTAACTGTAGTGAGAAATAGTGGGATCAGTGATGTTCATCAAACAAGGTGAGGATTAGAACAGAGACACCTTTTGCTAATTGAAAGAAAATAACTTTGCTAAAGGCACTCCAGGGACTAATCTGTTTGAGGAATTTTGCTTTGACCCCTTATTATTTCTACATATCACATATTTAGCCAGTGCCATGGTTTATGCACCATGCTAAAGATGATTTATTGATAGGATTTTCACACTAAACTCTAAATCATGGTTTACAATCCAAAATGACTCACAAAATATCTCTTTATGGCGTGAACCAGGGATCTGCATGATATTGGGGCATAAAAGAGTTAAATTTCATATTTTGAAAACTTACAAGAAAAATTACTGATCTCTCACTTTCATTCTAATAAATATTATATGCAAACTTTTATTAGAGCCGTGGTATTGCAGTGGTAGGATTGCAGTACTACAGTCTAACTCATTTCAGGAATTCGATTCTGAGCGGCTCAAGATTGACTTCCATCTTTCCTGTTGGTAAAATGAAGACCCAGATTGTTGGGGGCAATATGCTGATTCTGTAAAACACTAGGGCTCTAAAGCACTATGAAGCTGCATATAGGTCTTATTGCTATTGCACGAAAATATGAGAGGCATCAGACCTTATTCAGCTTGTTTCTTTGTAAAGAAGTCACTGAAATTTGATGGCATTTCTGTAATATAAACTATGCATGCAATCATATACCTGTACAGACTGAGCACAACGACTGGCAATTTTAACATTATAGTAGTTTCTGATTCTGTATCTCTTTTTTAAAAACATTAACCTCATAAGATTTGCTGTAAAGGCAGCTCACTGTCTGCTTTCAGTCTCAGTTCCTCTATAGCAGTGGTTCTCAACCTTCCTAATGCCGCGACCCTTTAATACAGTTCCTCATATTGTGGTGACCCCCAACCAGGGGTGGGTTCTAAATTTTTTTACTAACGGTTCTGTGGGTGTGGCTTATTTTGTGGGCGTGACTTGGAGGTCATGTGACTGGGTGGGCGTGGCTAGCTGGTCATGTGACCGGGTGGCCATGGCTATGTGTATAGGGACTACTCAGAGGACTGAAAAAAGTCATTTGTGACAGATCCTCGCACTTTTGACCGGTCTTCGCACTTATGACTGGTCATCATTTATGCCCATTGTAGCATTCTTAACAACCATGTCACTCATTTCACAATTGTTTCTCTTCACCATGGTGACAAGATAGGGCAAAAACATAAAATGTGAGGACAATCGTAAGTTCGAGGACAGGTCAAAAGTGCGAGGACCAGTCAGAAATAACTTTTTCAGCCCTCTGAGTAGTCCATATGCATAAAAGGATACAGCAATAGAGAGGGATGAAGGAAGGGAAGGGAAATTAGAGTAGGAGTGAGGGTAAGAGAGGGAGGAAGAGAGGAGGAGAAGCAGAAAGGAAGAAGAAGTAGGGAGGAGAAGAAGAGGGGGAGGAAGAGGAAGTAAGAAGGAAAGAAAAGAGAGAGGTGGTAGGTTTGAGGAGAAAGATTGCTGTACAATAAAAAAGATGAAAGGGAAGAAAGCCAACCCCAAACAAATATAAAGATATTAAGATAAAGAATGAATTGTTAAACTTTAAGGAATAAAAGAGAATAAATATGAATAAATGACAATAATTAGAAACACACATACAAACATACAATGTATTTTCTTTTGTAGGAAGTTAGCACCCACCCCTTTCCTGGAAGAGTGAAATATTTTAGAAAATATGAAAAAGGCAGAATATTATATTTCCCTGGGATAAGCATGTTTGTGAAGCAGCTCCCATCTTCCTGCCCCCACCCTTTGTCAATGGGCCATTAAGGCCTGGGCCAGTCTATTCTACATAACAAAGATTTACCTCCTTCAGGCAGAGCCATAGTAGGAATTGCCCAAGATCCAATAAAGATAGGATTAGCTCTCTACCCATCTAGCAACAGAAACTCACCACATGTGACCTGGGAAGCACATGTGACCATCAGCCAGCAAGGCTAGCTAAGATCCCTACCCCCTAGGAGTCTGACAACCAATCAGGATACTCTTTCGTGGCCCCAAGAAATGCAGAGCCAGAGAGAGCATAAAAACCCGAGGATTTACTGTATCTGCCCTTTTCTGTTCAGGAACTCAAGCCATGTGATCCTGTCCACCATTAAACCATCTTTCCAAGCAGTCTCCATGTTTCAAGTGTCTTTTTCCCCACTTGGAGCAGAACCTACAAGGAGATTTCTTCCAACACTTTGAACAGAGTATTTGGCCGGTTCACAAATTTAAACAAAGATTGCTGTACAATAAAAAAGATGAAAGGAAAGAGAGCCAACCCCAAACAAATATAAAGATATTAAGATAAAGAATGAATTGTTAAACTTTAAAGAATAAAAGAGAACAAATATGAATAACAATAATTAGAAACACACATACAAACATACAATGTATTTTCTTTGAACAGAGTATTTGGCCGGTTCATAAATTTAAACATAAATTTAAACATAAATTTAAATTTAAATTTAAACAATTGAAATGTTTAGTCATTTCAATTAAATTTACAATTTCTATATTTCCTTTTTGCCATATTTATTCCTCATCTATTTTTGTAAAAAACCAATATTACCCTTCATCCTCATCTCTAATCTTAATCAAATTCAATTTTTCCCTTCTATTTTATATTATACCCCTTCCCATTGTCATCTATTTTTATATCCATCCTCACATTGGTTAATTATGTAATATTACAGTTGTTTAATATAAATTCAACATTTTAATATAAATCAGTTATATAACTACCTTTTTTGTATATTAATCAATATGAACATGAATATTCCAATTATTTCCTGCAATCCAATTTCTTACAAATCAATTAATTATATTTACCAATAATAATAAACCAAATAATTTCCCCCATATATTCCTCCAAACCACAACTTAACCATTTCTGCTTTCAACACAATATACAATTAATAGTATCTCAATTATTACAATTCCCTAGTTAAATAGAGCTTTTTTTCTTTTGTGTTTTAAAATCTTGAACTCTCCTCTTTTTCCCTAAATTTCCCATTGTTTGCATCTACCTTTTTTGGTTAGGAAAAAGAAAAGAAATCTGCCTGCCTAATTTTCCAACTTGCAGCAACAGCAAAGCCAACAGCCTCTTTACTTTCAGTTTTGTTTTTCAGCATAGCTAGGGGAAAAAAAATCTGCTCGAGCAAGCAGCAGAGCCCTGAGCAAAACAGCTGAGAGCAAATCAGCTGAGAGTCGGAGCCGATCTAATCAAGGGCTAATTAGCCTATGCTGAAGCTCTGCGGGCCAATAAAATTACAAAAAAACACCAAACCATTTGTTAAATTGCTGGTTCCCCCACCCCTCGCCCACCACTATTTATTGGCAATAAATAGTGGTGCGGAGGGGCGGGGCAAGCCAGCAATTTAACAAACGGTTCGGCTGCACCACTGGCTATTTCCTCTAGCCATCAGCTGGGACTCAGGAAGCAGCAATAGATTGGGAGTGGGCGGGGTAAGCGAACGGTCGGCGATCCAACAGAGAGTGAGGTGAGTGAAGGCGTGGGGGGGCGAGAGAGGGCTTTGGCGACCCCTGTGAAATGGCTGTTCGACCCCCAAAGGGGTCGCGACCCCCAGGTTGAGAACCACTGCTCTTTAGGTTGTTTTTAAAATTACAGAAAAGGCTGGCTTAATGCTTGGTTCCATAAGATTTTTATTAGAGTAGCCATATTGGATCTCCTGAGAAAAATGAATGAAATTGCCCTACTAAGTTACAGTTTGGATTTAGTAAATATCCCTATTCAAATTTTTCATTGGGGGCAAATGGGAGGGAGTCACAGCCCCAGGATATTTTGATCCCTATAGCAAAGGACAAAGGGTTCCTTGTATTCAATTTGGAAAAAGTGCCTAGATTGGCAGATGCATTTCAGTTCAACACCTAAGCAGTAGGATGAGTTTCTTCATTCCTCTTAGTTACCTTGAAGCGTTTAGAATAAGACATCTGGTGTACAGAATGTGCTTTCTTCTTGACTGTCACTTCCTGCTCTACAGCTGCTCCTGCCTTACTTTGTGTAATGATAGGCCCTACCGGCTCTCCTTGTTAAGTCTTAAAATGGATGGCCTCGAAAATCACAAACTGAAGAAGAATGACAGAGTACGCAGGGATCCTGTTATTTATATGTCTGCCCAAAACAGTAACTTCCTGTATCAATCAATCCACAGTAAAGGAACTCATAAGAGAGTTAGTCCATTTTGTCTACTAAGCAAGCTTTAGTGCTGTTTTTTAAGCAAACAGGAAACAGTTTGATTACAGGTTGGAGTTGTAGTTCCAACCAGCCCACCATGCTTTTCAGGGACTCACTTTTTCCCATCGCGGGCTACATCTTCCTTTTAACAGGAGAGGCCCCAGACTGTCTCTAGAATCTTTACCCTGCAAATAATGTTACATCGCTCAGCCCCCATCCTCCCATGCAGGTGGGACTGTCTCATAAAACCGGTATGGGAGCTCTATGCTCTTTCCCATGCTGACGTTTCACTGGAGGATGTCTGTAGCAGCCTCTCAAAATAGCAGCCTTTTGCCAGACAGGGCCTCTTGCCAGACAGCAGCCTTTTGCCAGACGGGGCTACTCTTTCCAAAGTTATGTTGAAGTTAATGTGCTGAAAGGCTGGGTACAAAATTAGGATCAGCGGCCAATGGCCCCTGCACGTGCACTTCCTCGTGTTGCTTTCCATTTAACACCGAACGGGACTCCCGTGGAAAGGCCGGGACACACCAAGCGCGCCAAAACGGCTTCCTGTCCCTCCTCGCGGAGGCGGCACGGGTTCACGAGCGGGAGGAGCAGCCGGCACCGCCCGCACCTGGCAACCGCAGGCAGCTGGCAGTGGTGCCCGGCGCTACGGGAGGGACGGGGAGCGGGTCCGCCGAGGTCTCGCGGGATTTGTCGCCCCCAGGCCGGCCCCCATTCCCGTGTCTGGCGGGCGGGACGCAAGGAAGAGGAAGCACGAGCAGACCAGGACCAGACCGCCAGCGAGCGCTGCGGACGGCGCAGATTTGGCGGGCTGCTGTTACTGCTGCTGCTGCTGCTGCTGCTGCTGCCACCACCACGGAGCGAGCCCGACTCCTCCTGCCCGAGTCGCGCCGTGCGAATGCTGATGGGGAGCTGCCGAGTCTGGCCTGAGCTTGGCGGCTGCTAGAGCGTGAGGCCCGGGAGGCTGAGGAAGGAGCGGCGGCGGCGGCGGGGTTGCAGCCCAGCCGGGCTCGCACAGCATGGGTAAGGCGGGAGAGGAGGGAGCCTTCGCTCCATTGCTACGATGGAATGACCTTTCCTTCCTGGCCTTTGGGGCGGGGGTCGCCCCAGAAGTCCGCCTCGTTTCCTCCTGGGAGCGGAGAACAAACGCCCCGCAAGACGGTCCGTCCCGCCGCTCCTCCACCTCCGTGGCGTGGTGGTGGGGGAGGACGACCACAGGAACCCCTCCCGGCGCTCTGTAAAATGTTACGCTGGTCTCCTCCCTCCCTCCCTTCGTTGAGCATTCTTGGCTGGTTTCGCCCTCTTCCCCCAAGCCAGACTCAAATAGGATGGGGAGAGTGGCTTTTTTTGCGGTTCACCCCTCCTCCAGCATCAATCAAGATTTCAATTAGTCCCTGGGCGATAACGCTGGCGGAGTCCCATATTTTCTCATCCTGGAAGACTCCAGAGTATCCAATTAGTCATAATTACGCGAACAGGTAGGATAGGGGACAGGAAGTTTGAATGGGCTTCCTCCCAAATTAAGGCTAGAAAACTATAGTTGACTTCCTGGTTCTTCTAAACTTTTTCCTATATTTAGAAAATATGTAGGAACTTCTATATCCTACTGACAGCTATTGATTTTATTTACTGTTGGAAAGGGATGGGGAAGGAAACTCATTTATTCAGGTGAGCGTGCTTTAATATTACGGCCTGGTTTTTGTTTCAGGTGGAAGCATGTTTGGACTAGTGAAAATCTGTTGCTGTTTTGCAAGGCACTGTGGTTGAGAGTCTCTAGATTTTTGTTGGATTACAGTTCAGACATTGTGTACATTTGCCTTAGTTCTGTGCTACACAGTTCAGTGTTATGATAAGTTGTACTCCTGAGTATATTAAAAGAGTGATATGCTTTTATGTATTGGGTTTTTTTGTATCGGTTTCTTTAAAATAAAGTGAAAGAAGATTGCTCATTTTTTTCCTGCAAATCATATACAGCCTGAAAATATATGTGCTTCTCTAAAAATACTGTATAATCTAATTTATCCAGTGTGACTATTCCTGAGTATATGGTGTTTTGATTGTGGAAATCATATAGCACTTCCCCTCTCCATGTTGAGGAATATACACTGTGTAAGTTGCTAAGTAATGAATGCATTTCAATGTTAATAAAAACAAAAAGTATACACAATTGAAACAAGAATATTAGATCTCTGGGAAGATCTGCAATGGACCAGATGGATTTGTAACTTTATTTTTATTTGTGGGAAATAAAATTCTATGTAGATATTTTTTCTGATGAAGAATGAAATATACAATACATTTACAGGAGAATCTGGATATATTTTGAAAACAAAGTACCGGTACTTGATTTATTGCTACATAACAAAAACCAACTGTTATAATTGGAGGAAGTGGTAGTGGCTGCTAAAACCTAAATCCTGTTTTGGTTATTAATTAGCAAGTGCTTTAGGGCTACTTTTAAAGTTGTTTTCTCTGGAAAAATTATGTAATGTTGCTTGATTTATTCCCAGTTAGGAATGACATGTGGTTGCCTATGGACTTTATAAATTGTTTATAAATTGGTATTGGTGAAGCAAAACCTACATTTTTTATGATAAATTCTATAGATATTTTTTAATGCAACAGTAGTAGCATTAAATGTGTAAATGCTTGTAGTTACATGCTGTTTCTTGAAGGTTTTTTTTTGCATGCAAATATACTCTTCCCTGTTTAATAATGCACACATATATTTTAGTTAGTTTCTCATATATTCAGTGTATTTCTTGACGATCTATTGTATGTATTGTTTGCAAAGACAGAAGTTCCAATCCAAAAGTATTCATATTTAGGGCTGCCTAGTGTTACAATCCATATATGGCTAAGATACTTGGTTCAGACAAGCCAAATCCTCCATTGTGATCATTCTTGTATAATATCCTGTATAATTAGATGGAGTTGAATATATAAAGTATGCTTCCGTACACGGAAAGGAAAACATTCTGTAAATATATACTGATGTGGAAGTGCTTTCAAAATGCACTTAAGCTTGATTGTCTGGTCTCAAAATTAACTTATCCTGCCCTATTTGAAATTGAGTAACATCTGGCTCTTACACTTTCTTCAGTATCTTAAATATGATCATTATTTTGATAGAACACATAACTTGAAAGCCCTCCTGCTATGCTTCATGTAGTAGCATGAATTGATAAATCTGATAAGAAAGATATCAGTACACTTAAAACATAAAAGTTGAGTGAACAACAAGGTAAATCCTTTACCCTCCATGGCAAAGACTAGGATAGATAGTTTGGGATAGTGATGACCTATTTTTCGTTCAAGTATTAAGTATATACATGTTTTACAATTATTGATTTTAAGAAAGGAAGATGTGTTCACCACTGTAAGGTTGCTCTATGTCATGGATCTTATCCAAAGCCACTCCTAGAAAACTAACCCTAGTAGAATACATGTCTACTATTTTTATGAATTTTAACTGGAACCTTTCAGATGGCCATTCAACTCACTCTCTTCCAATGCTAGAACCCCCTTAATGTTCATCAAATAATGATAAATTCCATTCTACTGAATTCAACCCACTACTTAAGCCTGTCTAAATCTTTTCTGTCTTCTCCCAGTTTTGTGTTTAAGAGCATATTAATTTTTTTTAGAGTTTTTAGTATGTTGGGCTTTTTAATGTACTGATACTAATTCAAACCTCTAAATCTATGCTAAGTAATGCTGATTTTTTACTTTTTATAAAATCATTGAAATTTGATAAATGGGTTTCTGTGGGAAACTTTTAGTTACAAAGGAAATTGGTCCCCCAATTTTCCAAATGGTTTTTGCCGACAAAGCAGAAGGATGGAAGTCCTAAAACATTTTCTTCCAGAAGCTTTTGGGCCTTTCACACTCTAGCTGCTACCACAATGAAAGGGTTTACTAGTGATTTTCTGAAGAAAAAGTTCCTCTCCTTTATTTACCTGGATGTCCTCCAGATTCCTGGAAATTCGAACTTTAATTAGAGGACATGGGGAACAGTTGTAGTCCTATGTTTTTTATATTTTAAAGGGATCAAACCTTGTTTTATTTCCATCAGAAGGATGGACTAGAGAATTTTACTATTGTAAATGACCCAATAATATCTCCTATGTGGGGATGTGACTTGGCAAACTTATCATGAGAGTCTGGCTAGCAGATTACATTACCAGTGCTAATAACTATCTTATTTATTAACATGTATACCAAAGTTCAGTCATATATGTATATATTAAATATAAGATACAGTGATAATGAAATAGAAGTTTAGAACATAAGGAGACAAAACACTGGATTTGCAAAATAGATTAACTTCCTCTGACAATGTCAAAAGGGGTTCCTGAAGAAAGGTATCCAGGAGGATGTTCAAGAACTGTGGTATCACCAGTGTTTAGACTTGCTATCTTCACAAAGAATGTCAGAATGGGTTTCTGATCTCAAAAATATAGACAAGTGCATATGGGCATCGGCTTAATAGGACATTATAGACCGTCCCAATTCAGTGTAGGCCACAAACAGGCTAACTGCAGTTCCTGAACTATCTTTACAATTAGTTTCATGTACAGCATCATTAGCTTTAGACAATTCTAGTGCTCAAATATGAATAATCATCAGGAGTTCTGGGAAATTTTTTAATCTAGCAAGTTCTGCAACCATGTTTATACAATGTAAAATTCTGGTGATAGAAAATTGTTTACATTGGATAACATCAGTCACCCATTTAATATTCATTAGCAATGAAACTTGAAACTTAACATTATTATATCCAAATACAGCACAGAACAATGCATTTTTTTTAAAAAAAAAACTTCACATAGTAAGAAGGGGGAAGTGTACAAAACCAATCACAATTAGAGCCAAAATTCCCATAATAGATACTAAAAACCAGAGTAATAAAAATCTGTACTAGTAGGGATATAAAATCCATATTGCTACTGTGCAGTTATTTTCCTTCTCCATCTGGGTAATATTTGATGTTTGGCCTAAATGGGATCCAGTTTCCACTGCTTGGATCAAGAGGGTGAACAATATTGCAGCTCAGAAATAGCAAAAGGATCAGAAGTAGAGTAAGAACTCCAGTATTTGGCCAATAATCATGTCAGGATTTTTCCTATAGTCTAGGCTTGTAATCTTGTCATACACGTCCCTGCCGTCTTATAGTTCAGAGGAAAGTTTTAAAAACTTTTTTTAACATTTCTTCCCTATATACATTCATTTCCTGCTTTTCCTGTTTCTGTGCACGCTTTTATCTACTATTTTCCCATGTTTCTTTATCAGGGTAGAGCTCCCTTTTTAAGGGAGTTAAAACATTCAGTGATGTGGTGTTTTCATCAGGAAATACAAAATAGAATAATATAAATTAGTAATAGTGAAAATCAGAGTAGAATAGTGAGATGCCAGAATATTAGAACCTTATTTTAAATATTTCCATTCAAAGTTTGAAGACTTTAATGTTTTTCAGAACATAAATAGCATTACAAAAGTAGTATCAGAAACTACCCTTGATATTCATTTATTTTCTGAAGTGTCTAGAGAATTGATGCAAAACAACAAGATTTTTGGGCAGGTTGGTAATTGCCTTTGCAATAATATTATTGCAAAGGCAATAATTTCCAAGAAATTATTCCAGGTTTCCAAGAAATACATTAGTGTATACTTAATAACTCTATTTTGTGGGGAGAAAATTAGTATAAAAATGAATGGGTTCCTTGATTTCAGTTGGAAAACAAAAGAAAGAGGAAAATGTGAGTTGGATTTGGCCATATTTAGTATTAAATCAGGCTTATCCGGGAGATATCCAAATGGAAAATGATTGACTTGAAACCAGAACCTTCCTTAGCTTTATTAGAAAATCAGGAAAAAAGAGCACTATTTCTGTTCCTATTCTTCTCAGATGCTTAGATTTGGTTATATAGAGGAATAAAAATTCCATAAATTGGATGTAAATAAAGTTCTGGACAATATGGTTCTGGAAATATTAATATGGGCTGTGTTAGTCTTAGTCCTTGATACTTTCAAATAAATCATAGAACATTAGGTTTAAATTGTCCAGGAATTACTACCACAATTATTCCTGTCTCTTTATATGATGTAGTGCAAAATAGATGGCATTTTTGTTTAGGAGTGGATGAGGATTTAACTTTAGGACAACTGTTAGATGATAATGATACCATTTTCTATGTTAATGAAAAAATATCTTTTGTTGCAACCCAATGATAATACTCTACTGTATTTTAACATTGTATTGTAATATTTCAGTTTTAACCAGTGACGTTTTCAACTTTAGAAACATCTAATTTATTAGAAGTGATCACTGCTTGATATAAAAAAGAGCAGATTTTATATTTGTTGTTTTTATTTGTTGTTGTACATTGCCCAAAATGTTTTTTTGACTGACTGACCGACAGATAGACAATGTACATTAATTTGATAAGCAAATTTTAAAGAATGGAATAGGGAACAGGAAATGCCATTTATTTTACATAGTAGGAAACTGTCTTAATAGTTTAACAAAAATTTCAGCAGATCTTAGGGCCATTATGTTTATATAAAAGAAGAATGAGTAAATCATGTCTTTGGATATGCAATGAAAATAATTCTTTATTAAAACATACCTTTTTGCTTTGTTCTAAGGATATACATATATGCACAATAATATATTTTCATTTCATTTCATTTTCATTTTATTTGATTTATATACCGCCCTACTCCCGAAGGACTCAGGGTGGTGAACAGCCATAAGATAAAACACATAAATACAAAATTTAAAAACAAAGTAAAACCGAATTAAACAATTTGGCCCAAGACAGATTTAAAACACCCCAATAATTTATTGACAAGGTTAAATACGTACATGTCCAGACTTTTTTTAAACTATGTACAGTACTTGTTACATGGAAATTAATGACTGGACAATAGAAATGGATGCTATGTTCTCTTCTTATTGTTAAGAAACTAGTTCTTCAAAATAGAAAATGTATGGCTTCAGTTACTGAATAAATTCGGTAGAATATAACGTTACTTGCCATTTATGTTACTGCAAGGGTCAACAATATAAAATCCTGGATAGTGTCCGTAGCATTCCAACATTAAATATATGAACGTTAACTTTTTAATGGCAGAAATCTCAGATGTCTGTAGTTTCATATATAAGGATGAAGAAATCACAATATTTTCATACTCTTGCGTAAGATCTCATGCTATTTCAGATATTTTATTATCTATTTGGATACCTAAGAGGAGTGATCTATTATATGATGCACTGAAATCCTGCTAGATTCTGTGGTATTTGAAGCATTGCTTGTACATTTTCAAGCTCAACTTTGCCTCCCTAAGAAGTAGAATATTACAGTTGCCACATAAATTTTGTACCCAAACAGAACAAATCATATACAGTCTTGTCTGCAGTCAACTGATTGACAATTGTTTCAGACTATATATCTCCTTTTTTCAATATACTGCTAGATGTTATATATTACTAAATGTAGTCATCTTAAAAATGAAAAGTTTGAACTGATAGGTTTTTTTTTAATTACTAGTTTACTCCAGGAAAATTAAGTACAGTTTTGTGCACTGGATGTACACAAAAACAAAAGTCATTTCCTTGTTCTCCTAGTATTGATAATTGAATCCATGTCTCAATTCTTTTTCTGGAGAAATCTGACATGCTATATTGTAGGTAAGGTGTTGAAAAATTTGTGATAATTTTGTTTATAATGAATGCTGCTGTCATTCTAAGCAGGACCAGCCTCCTTGGCCCAACATAGCCAAATTGTGTTGTTGTCTGTCTGGGTGCTATAAATGTTAATATCTTGAAGTAGCAGTGACTCTGGAATCATTTTGGGAGTAGTAGGTAAGCACATTCCAACCTGGAGCGTTACTTGGCTATCTTAGGATGTATATTTCAGGCTATTAATAATTTCAACAAGCAAATTATATACTTCACTTCATGTTGTGGAAATTTACTAGCTGATTCACAATTAAATAAACATTTCAGCCTTGGGATACACATTAGAAGTATATTATCTAGAGGGCAGTTCACACAGGGAACAGTGGAAATTGCTTCTGTGTAAATACAAATAGTATACATTGCAGTATTAACAGTAATTTTGGAACAGGGTGGAGTGGAGCTTGAAAAAGAGATCTACAGATTGCCAGGCACTTTGTCAAGCAAGTTTCTTGGGCAATGTTATTTCATATAATTTCAAAGGTGGCATTAACTCTATGACAGAAATACCTTCACATTGTTGTATTACTGCCAGTGAGAAAATAATCACTTCAATTAATGTAATTGGGAGGAATTTCCATGCATCAAATTTTTATTTCTATAATTTTCTCTGTTTCAAGGATCATAGATTTTTTAAATGATTATTAATGTTATCACATCTGTACTCATGCTGCTGTTTCCTACCCATGATTTCCAGACTTTGACTTAATCTAGATTGTTCCAATGGCATAATTTTATGAAAAATTCAAATTCATTGTAATGGGACTTCAGCTCTGTTGATGGCTTTTCTACTAGATAATTCAAGTGAGTTTTATTTTGACAACATTTTACAAAATAGTATAACATAGTGCATATTAATTAAGAATACTTGAATATCAGTATTATTAAGATGCTTGACCGTCTTTATGCCCATAACCATATGTTGACTACTATAGCATTAGTGTATTACCATTCAAGTTTTAGCAATAAACTTCAGTTGCTTTTTTAAAATCGTGTTTCTGTCTTTTAAGTATGAAAAATCCATATTTATATAAAATTCTTGGAAGCTTCCTTTTTTCTTTTTAAACATTGCTTATTACTTGAACAGGAAACATTTATGCAGTAAATGTTTGTGGCCTTTTGTGTGGTAGAAAAATGGCAGATGCTCAAAGACAACTAAAATTAACTCTTGATTATTGACTTCCATAGGCAGGATAGTTCTAAGGCTATGATTTGGAACAGAAGTACCTGCTGATGATAACTTTTGTTTTACTGCTGTACAAAGTTTATCTATAGAATTCAGTAGTGAAGTCTCATGTATATATGATAGAGTTGTAGCTTCTTGGACTTCTCTGTAAGCACAGTGTTGGGCTTTAAACTTGCACAGGGCAATATTTTGAAACCTTTTCTTACTGGCAAAAGTTATGTCAATAAGCCCATACCAGTGCTATGGCTTTTTTCATTTCCTAAGAAATTGTATGCAATATACCTCATAACTAAAAAAAAATACAGTTTTTCTGTGCACTGATAGATTTTGAGCACAATAAAAAAGCAGTACTAGAAACATGGAGATCAGGGAGAAGATAACTTTAGAATCATTTGGAGATGTTACAGCATAGGACTTAACACCAAAAGATATTTTGTGATGTGATATTCAGCACCAGTATCATATAAAGGAAGTAGTCATAGTGTGTCTCTCAGAACCTTTCCAACATTTAGTATACGTTTTTTAAAATAATATGGCAAATTTCTTCTAGATATATTATAATGCAGTGAAAGCTATTACAATAGTACACCTTTTTCTCAGTTTTTCAATTAAAAAAAGTTTTACAGAGCAGTTCATAAAGTTTAGAAATAAAAAGGCTTTGCCTATGAAGGAGAAGAAAAGATCAGTTTTGTACAATAATTTACACTTAACAGATTTCCATAAAGGTAGAAATGTGCACAAATTATTAAGAACCAATGCACCCCCTTGCATGACTTCTTCAATAGCAGATAGTGAGTGGAGAGAGAGAGGCTTGATTTTTCAAGTACTTGTTAATACAATGGGAAGGATTTTAGCAGGGATTAGCAAGCTTTTCAAACAGGTGCCTTTGATAATTTTGAATGGGAGAAATAACCCAAAACACTTTGTCTAAAATACTATTTTTTTAAAAATATTATTTTAGGCAAAGACCGAGTTTGGCTGAAATCGTACAAGAATTCACACAACAGAAACATTGCAAAATGTTGGCATTTAAAAATCTATTTTCAAAAATTAGGTCAATGAGTACTAGTGCCATCTAGTGATATTTCTGGTGAATGTTTATGGCTTACAAAACATTTTAATAGAATTTGTAAATCTAGCTAGTATTGGTTTCTTGATAAACTTGAAGCAATTGAAATATAGTGGTTGTTAGGGACGCCCAACTCAAAAGAGAACATTTGAATTTTTTCCATTGACAAAAGAATTTTGGAAAGAAAGTTGGTAGAAAATATACAATTAAATTATTATTCAAAATGGTGTCCTCTGTTGTACAAGAGAAATATTTTTTTCCTATTCCCATGTTTATCTTAATTTAACAAGAAACCGCTTTCTCTGGATATTTGCAGAATAATGCTATTGCACTGCTGGGAACTTAATTATCAAGAAAAAAAACTTCAGAGATGCATCCCTAAATACGTAAAAGAATCTCAGCTTCCAGCTTAGCCCAAAGAGTTTAGGCCTATGCCATAAGTTATTAAAGGGAATTGCCACACAATTTAGTTTGGCATATTCACAATGAAAAAAACTGATTTTTATGAAAGATTCAGTTGGTGAAAATAACAAGTTTAACTAGGTCTCCTCCAATACTATAATCAGGGATCTACAAGTTATAATTCAATTTGATAGTGAAGTGATTATTTTTGCTAGTGAGATAGTTGGAATCCCACCATGATTATGCTACAGTATTATATGTATTTATCAATTTGAAAACTCTATAATTAAATTATTATGATAAATCAGGACTTTAAATATTTTCCTTTTATTTTCAGTCAATTTCACTATACAGATAGTCCTCAACTTATCACCATAATTGAGCCCAAAATTTATGTTGCCAAGTGAGACATTTGTTAAGTGAGTTTTTTGCCCCATTTTACGACCTTTCTTGCCAGAATTGTTAGTAACATGGTTGTTAAGTGAATCTGGCTTCCCCATTGACTTTACTTGTCTGATCACATGACATACTGCAACTGGCATAAACATGAGTCAGGTAACAAGTATCTGAACTTCGACCATAGGGATGCTACAACAGTTGTAAGTGTGAAAAATGGTCATGAATCACTTTTTCAAGTGCTGCTGTAACTTTGAACTGTCATTAAATGAACTGTTGTAAGTGGAGAACTACCTGTACCACATACAGCTGCTTTTGGACTTACTAATCACAGTTGTGACCAGCAATTCCTCTAGGCCAGGGATGGGCAACTGTGGCCCTTTTACAACCTGTGGACTTCAACTCCCAGAATTCCTGAGATAGCTTGGCTGTCTCAGGAATTCTACTTAACAGCTGACAGCTTAACCAAGCTGTCTCAGGAATTCTGGGAGTTGAAGTCCACAGGTTGTAAAAGGGCCACAGTTGCCCACCCCTGCTCTAGGCAATGCAGCCATAGAATAAAAATCACCTGAGCACACTTGACATGTTCCATCAGTCCCAGCTGCAAATTGCCCATTGTTTAAGGATTAAATGATGTGACTAAAACTTCCTGTCAACTTCCCTATTGACAATGCTAGTTGGAAGCGGGCTCTTAAGGTTACAGTAGCCAATCACTTGATATTTATAATTGTAAATGCATATTGGTTGCTCAGTGATTAAATTGCAGTGATGACCACAAGGATGCTTGCAATAACTGCAACTTCGAGGACAGGTTTAAAGTCAGTGCCATCATAACTTAAAACAGTTGCTATCTATATTTTGTGCCTAAAATGAGACTTAAACTGATGGTGCTTTTACAACAAAGGTGCTTTTTTTCATCGACTCCATAGACACTTAACCACAACACCAAATTGGCTTTCTTTAAACTGTTATAATTCATCTTTTTTTGATTTGGGGATGTTTTTTCTCTTCAATCTTCATAGTGTTTCTTGTGCCTCCCCTTGTTCTCTTTCACATAAATTAAAAGTACCAAATCTGTTCCTCATGTTGACCTTATAGTCTGACTATATACCCTCTCTAAGTCATAGCTTGATTGCAGTAGCATAAATTAAAGAACCCCTTCTTGAAATGTTAGGGTAGCCAAGTTCTTTGGGAAGTTTGCAGCTGTCCCCAAGGTGTTCTGTGTGTACACATAGCCACTTCATTTTATGGATGATCTTCATATACCTGGTCCCTGTAAATGCACATGCAGTTTCGCTTGACTCCCAAAGATAAGATTGTTTTACCTTCAAGGAGTGTTTTGCTGTGCTAATATACTTTGCAAAGCAACCTTATTGAATGCTTTGTATAGCTCTTCTGAAAGCCCTATGTTCATTTTCACTTTATATTTTTTTAAATGTAATTTTTTAAAACATTTTTATAGGTTTTATTTAACTAAACTGACTTTTTCTTTCCTTACCACAGTTGAATATCTTGTGGAATATAATTATGATGCTGTACATGATGATGAGCTAACCATTCGAGTTGGTGAAATCATAAGGAATGTAAAAAAGCTTGAAGAGGAAGGATGGCTAGAAGGAGAATTAAATGGGAAAAGGGGCATGTTCCCTGATAACTTTGTTAAGGTAAGCATTCATTATTCATTAAAGTTGTTGGTTAACTTTATTTATTATATCTATATTAAGAGCTATGGTGGTGCAATGGTTAGAATGCAGTTCTGCAGGCTACTTCTGCTTACTGCCGGCTGCCCGCAGTTCGGCAGTTCAATTCTGAGTGACACAAGTTTGACTCAGCCTTCCATCCTTCTGAGGTCAGTAAAATGAGGACGCAGATTGTTGGGGGCAATATGCTGATTTTCCTCCTCGCTGTTCAGACACTCCTCAGTATGGGTATTGCTCACTCCCATTCGCAATGGCTGGGTGTCAATCAAACCCTCTGGAGCTGGATACGCCCCTACTTCCTGCTCCTTCCTCAGTCTTTTCACTCAGCCATTTGCAAAAGCATTCAGGGTGTCTATTCTCTGTGATTTATTCTTTTATTTTTCCTCTCCTTTTACCTTTATTGTGATTTATTTCTATGTCTTTCGTTCTCTGTGCTTTATACCTTCCCTGCATTGGTTTAAACAGCTGGCAGGCGCGAAACGGCGGTTCGGGGCTCCGGCCGCCTTTAGCGGCTTGATTTTTCGGCGATTGCCAGGCTTCCCTTTTTCCCGCCTTTGCCGCTTTTGGATTGAAGAAATCAGTATCGCACACAGGTGTTGGGGCCAGAGTCCCTGCCGGCTGGCATACTCTCCCCTCGTTGTTCCTAATTGTCACCTGTTGGAGGCAGCTTCGGTCCAGCCGTAGGCGCTTTGTTTCGCCTGGCCCGCGACCAGAGAGAGAAAACGCCATTGCGGGACGCCATCTTGAGAGCTGTTGGTCACCCGCTGACTTGCGCTGCCGTTTTTGCACACCGCGACCTGGGCTTTGCTTTCCAGGGTCGCTGGCTTCTTGGCAGGAGTGGACGCGGTCCAAAAGTTTCCTGCATTTACCACCCGCTTGAAGAGAGGTGTCTGCAGCTGTTCAGGGAAGTACTTGCATCAATTTATTGAATTATTGCTTAATTGATTTACATATATAAAAAAAAAAAAAAAAAAAAAAAAAAAAAAGAGAGAGAGAAGGGGCTGTGTATATATTCCTGATCAATTACCCTGGTTATTCAATTTGGTGGATAAATTTTTATTGATTTGATTGCGGGTCTTATTTTTATAAAAAAAAAAAAAAAAAAAAAAAAAAAATTAAAAAATTAAAAAATAAAAAAAAAAAAATAATAATAATAATACTAGCAATAATATTATTCTTGATTTCTACAACAGACATTCTCTGTGTAGTTGAAATTTTTGTGTGATCATTGGCCTTGTGAACGAACTGATAATATGAGCAATATGGAGGAAGTGGCCCTTTCCTCTGACTTGGATAATAGCCCTTCTCCTACCCCAGCACCTTCCCCAAAACAGGTCAAGGGGAAGAAGTCTAAGCATTCTAAAACTGCAAAATCCACCAGGTCTTCTAAGGCTGATAAAGATGCCCAGCGCAGGCACAATGCCCTAGAAAAAAGATTTGCCAGGGCCAAACAACAGATCACAACAGTGCAGGAAAGTACACACCAAGAGGTGTCTTGTAACCCTGAAATCCCCATTGAGGAGGATCCACTTTCTGGTGAGGGGTGTGGGGAGGCCCCTTCCACCTCTCAGGGGACACCATTATGCCACACTAACCAATCAGGAGTTAGGACTAGGTCAAGGTCTTCTAGTGAGGCCAGTCACCTGTCTCAAGTGTCTAGACCTGCCCCTGAGGCTACGTTTACTCCTACTGCAGCTGGTCTACGGCCCGAAGCGGGCCCTGCCTTTGTTCAGCCTATGGACTTTCAATCCTTTTTTACTCAGGCAATGTCTCATATGTTTCAAATGGGGTTTCAGCAGGCCTCTGCTGCCTTTCCGGCTCCTGTTGGTGTTCCTACGGCTTCATGTCATAATCAGCCTACTTGTGGGCAACATCATGGTTCTACTTCTTATGGCCTAGAGCCTGAACAGGCTCGTGAGGATGAGATCCTGGAGGACTTTGAGATGTCTGATGACGAGGAGGAGGTCCAGGACAAACCTGCCTTTCCTGGTTTATTTAAGCCTTCTTTATTTCGCTCTCTACTACGCAAAGCGAAGGCTGCCACCAATATGGACAACAACCCAAATTTGGCATCTGCTTCGGTGTCCACAGGCCCTAGCAGTAATTTATTCAATGTGCCTCAACCTGATGATGACTTTGTACCGTGTCCTGACCTTTTTTGCCAGGTCATTCAAAAGCCATGGGATCACCCCGCTTCACTTTCTGGTCCAAATTCTTTCGACAAAAAGCTTTATGCTTCGGCTCCTGTGCTGGACGCCCTCCTACAGTTGCCTACAATTGATGAACCAGTGGCCAGTCTCACATCTTCCTCTGTTCTGGTAGGTGAAGCTGGGGATGGCCTCAAATTCGAAGATAAGCGGGCAGACATGGCATTTCGTAAGACGCACCAGGCGACGGCTTGGGCCATCCGTGCCTCTACCTCATCATCCTTCTTCAACCGGGCTTCGCTTGTGTGGTTGCGTCAATTGAAAGACAGACTTCCACCTGAGGACGCACGTCTGCAACAAGATCTGGCTAAACTCATTGCAGCGGCTGAATATTCGGCAGACGCGTCTTTGGACGCCGTTAAATTTGCATCTCGTGCTTTGGTTTCAACAGTTTCTTCAAGGCGCCTGTTATGGCTTCGCAACTGGAGAGCTGATGCTAAGTCTAAGTGGCGCCTGACGGCGGCTCCATACAAAGGACCAGCGTTATTTGGCTCTTCACTGGATCCCGTTTTGGTGGAGAACCGGGACAAAAAGAAGGTTCTGCCTACATCTTTTCGTCGTCAGGATAGGCGCTATGTGCCTTATACCCGGCAGCCCTTTCGTCAGGACCAAGGCTCCGGGGGCGCCTCTTACTACAGACCATCACAATTCCAGTACCAGCCACCTTCCGACCGGGCGTCCTTTCGAGACCGTGGTCGTCGACAAGGCAACACCAGACGCCCCTTCAGGTCCTCGTCTTCTGCCCGCTACGCCAGAAGAGGCAAGTGACTCACCGGCCCTGTCTCCAATCGGTGGGAAACTTCAGGCCTTTTCCCATCGGTGGCCGGCTACAACTTTGGATGCCTGGATTGTCCAAACTGTCACCAAAGGTCTATGTTTGGAATTCACCGCTCTCCCACGGGACTTTTATGTTCATTGCCCTTGGCCGGCACTTCCGGACAAGCGGCTCCTACTCTCAAACGAGATTCAACATCTGCTACGCATAAATGCAATAGAGCAGGTTCCGCCCGACCAGCTCAAGACCGGCTTTTATTCAACGCTGTTCCTAGTTCCGAAGAACTCGGGTGGTTGGAGAGGTATTTTGAATCTACGACGTCTCAACCAACACATCTTATACCGTCGGTTCAAAATGCATTCTCTCAAATCATTACTAGGATGCATCCGGCGGGGAGATCTCATGCAATCGGTAGATCTCAAAGAGGCGTACCTTCATGTTCCTATTCACCTCTCCCACAGACGGTACCTCCGGTTTGCCTTTGGAAACCATCACTTCCAGTATCGGGCCATGCCCTTTGGCCTTTCGTCCGCCCCAAGGACGTTTACAAAACTACTAGCGGCAGTAGCAGCTTCTCTCAGGGAGGTCCCGATTCGATTAGCATGCTACCTCGACGACATATTGATCCTGTCAACGTCACCCGACCGGGCGGTGCAGGACCGTCAGCTGGTGGTCCAGACTCTCCAGGAACACGGATTCACCTTGAATCTTACCAAAAGTCATTTAGTTCCTACAACTCGTCTTCTGCATCTCGGGGCAACAATCGATTCGACGCAGTGTGTGGTCTTCCTGTCTCCCGAGAGACAGGCCAGCATTCATCAGTTGGTGACTCACATCTTGCTAACCCGGACGGTCCCTCTGCTGGTTCTGTCCAAACTTCTGGGAAAACTAATATCTTGCATAGACATTGTGCCCTGGGCTCGCCTACATCTTCGTCGTCTACAATGGTTCCTGCTCCCGTTTCAGAAGCAAGGTCGAGCGGAGTCCCTCTTCAAAGTGTCGGTACCGGCCCCGGTCCGGCTCTCCCTTCGATGGTGGTTGTCCCCTGCTCTCAGCAGAGGCTCCCCCTTTCTGGACCCGACAAGACTGGTTCTAACCACAGATGCGAGCCTGCACGGATGGGGGGCCCATCTCAATGCCCAGCTAGCCCAAGGGGTCTGGACATCGGCCGAGAAGAAGCACAACATAAATTGGCTGGAACTCAGGGCGGTCAGGTTCGCCCTCCTTCACTTCCAACATCTTGTGTATCAGCAGGACCTTTTGATCCTGACAGACAATGTGGCCACCAAGGCCCATATCAACAAGCAGGGGGGAACCCGCTCTTGGACTCTAATGCAGGAATCGGAGAGACTTCTGTCGTGGGCAGAGATCCATCTTTCCTCAATAAAAGCCGAACACATTTCAGGGAATGTGAATCGAGAGGCAGATTGGCTCAGCAGAGGCCAGATAGACCATGCAGAATGGAAGCTGGATCCAGGCCTGTTTCGAGACCTGTCGAGGAGGTTCGGCCTGCCCATAGTGGACCTGTTTGCGACAGCCGCCAACTCTCAACTGCCGAGATTTTATTCCCGTTACCCGTCTCCGGCCGCAGAAGGGCTGGACGCTCTGCGGAGTCCATGGCCTCAAGGGCTCCTTTATGCCTTTCCTCCTCTGCCGATTATTCCCAAAGTAATTCGGAAGGCGATTCAGGAGCGGGCGCATCTTCTATTGGTAGCTCCATATTGGCCCCGCCGAGAATGGTTCGCGGACCTCAAAAATCTCTCCGTCGAACCACCGTGGAAGTTTCCACCCGACAAAGTGGTCTTGACCCAAGGGGCAGTGAGTCACCCGGAACCAGAGTGGCTGCGATTAGCCGTGTGGCATTTGAGCGCATAAAGCTGCTCCATGATCATCTATCGGAGGATGTCATCTCCATCATTCAGGCGGCCAGAAGACCATCAACGACTCGCATTTATAATGCCTCATGGACTGCCTTTACCAGATGGTGCGGTACCCATCACGTGGATCCCACAACAGCAGGAGTTCCAGATATTTTGCTGTTCTTTCATGCAGGATTCTCTAGAGGTCTAGCTCCAGCGACCCTTCGCCGTCAAGTGGCTGCCCTGGCCACTGTCTTATCTGGAGATAATCGATCTCCTCTGTCTCAGGACCCGCGGATCCGTTCATTTCTTCAAGGGGTTACCAACTTGCGACCCCCACCGGTTCACCGCTACCCTACTTGGGACCTTACATTGGTTTTACAGGCTTTGACTACACCTCCGTTCGAACCACTTGCTGCGATCAGCCTGCGATATCTGTCCTTGAAGATGGCCTTTTTGCTAGCTATTACCTCCGCTCGCAGAGTGTCCGAGATAGCCGCCTTCTCGATGAGGAGTGATCTCTGTATTTTCTACCCTGACCGGGTGGTCTTGCGACTTGACCCTTCATTTGTCCCTAAAGTGAACACTCGCTTTCACCGTGCCCAAGAAGTCATCTTGCCTAATTTTTGCCCGAACCCTCGTCATCCAGCTGAAAGACGATGGCATACTTTAGATGTAAGACGGGCTTTGAGAAGATATCTTAAGAGAACGGCCTCGTTCCGCAGAACTGAGGCGTTGTTAGTCTCATTTCTTCCCTCTTCTTTAGGTCAGAAAGTATCCTCGGCAACAGTGGGCAGGTGGCTCAAAGCATGTATCTCTAGGGCATATGAGTTGCGGGAGGTTCCTGTCCCGGGGGGTATCCTGCCCCATTCTACCCGTAGTGCCGCGACTTCAGCGGCATGGGCTACCCAGGCATCGGTAGATGATATTTGCCGGGCGGCAACCTGGTCCTCCCTTTCTTCCTTTGTGACCCACTATCGTCTGGACAGATTTGCCTCGGCTGATGCTGCCTTTGGCAGGAGGGTTTTGCAGTCTGTAATCTCTCCCCAAGGCCAGTCTTCTGTTTAAGCCCGCCCCTATTCTTCTTGAACTTGGGTATGTCCCATACTGAGGAGTGTCTGAACAGCGAGGAGGAAAATGGTCGTTGCTTACCTGAACGACCCTTTTGTCCTCGCTGTGAAGACACTCCGTCCCTCCCTTATAGTTGCCAGGTCTGGCCTTGGTGGAGGTTTTTCTTCTTGTTTCCCTCTGTAGCTGTTCTGTTCCTGTCCTGTTCCTGTCGTTTACTCTGGAGATCTTCTATACTTCGTCCTGATGTCTTTGGACCAATCTGTCTTCGTGAAAAGACTGAGGAAGGAGCAGGAAGTAGGGGCGTATCCAGCTCCAGAGGGTTTGATTGACACCCAGCCATTGCGAATGGGAGTGAGCAATACCCATACTGAGGAGTGTCTTCACAGCGAGGACAAAAGGGTCGTTCAGGTAAGCAACGACCACTCTATAAACCGCTTAGAGAGGGCTGTAAAGCACTGTGAAGCAGTATATAAATCTAAGTGCTATTACTATACTGGTGAGAATTTAGTTTAGAGATCAGAAATAATCAGAAAAGGGTGTTTGAAGAGTGGTGTAACATAGCATATTTACATAAGATATTTCAGTGTGCTTTTTTTATCCTGCCTTTATTATTTTTATAAATAACTCAAGACTGAACATATCTAATAGTCCCTTCTCCTCCTATTTTCCATGGAGCAACAACCTCGTGAGGTGGGTTGGGCTGAGAAGTGAGTAGCTGACCCAAAGTCACTTAGCCGGCTTTCATGCCTAAGGCAGGACTGATGGCATTTCCTTTCGTTAATATTTCTGTAGTGAGTAATCACTACATCCTTTTTATATGTAGATGCTAGTTGTGCTTTGAACTGCTAGTAAAATAGTAGGTATTCAATTTGTGCTAATTTGGTCATGATAAAAATAATATACTTGCCTTCAGTGGCCTTACATGTCTAGTCATGACCATCCCATCCGAAATACTTAGTAGAGTGCAGGAAATTGTGACATCAATATGTCCTGATAGGTAATAAAGAAAAGTAATATGTTTTACTAGTGGATACTATTTCACTGATAGGCAAAAATAGTTTTTAAAATTGATTTTCTGGAGCAAAACTAGAAAAATACCTAGATAGTTCCTAATGTTATTTATTTATCTTTTCGTAAACATTCAAAAGTCCAGTGCTTCCATAATTTTAAGTCAGGAAACATGACTTATGATTCAGGCTTCTTTGCACATATATCATTCAAAATATGAACACAGTCATCCTGTTCACATAAATATTGAAAATATTGAAATAGGAGCAACTAGGAGCAAACTACTGTATAATAATGTAATTATTCATTACATTATCTAAAAGTAATGTAATGAATAATTTAAAAACCGGTGATATCACAGTAAGAAAACTCATGTGCAAAATAATGATCATTTACAGCTGAGGAGGACTCAATTCTCAGTCATGCTTTAAAAACTTCTGAAGGAAGCTGTGTTGTAATGGCCTTTCTAATTGTCAATAGTTTTGGCATTGACTTGATCCAGAAAAAATGCTGTTTCCTAGCAGAGAAGTGGCAGCAGAAAAGAACCTTGTTTTCCAGAGTGGGGACCAAACCTGAACCCTCAGTTCTTAGTCTTATTAGATGGGCAGATACCACTGAGATCAGGTCATCCCAAAACTTTAAAAGTGACAAAACAATACATTGAATGTATCCAGAAACCAACCAGTAATAGTGCAACTCTTAGAGTTAGAGGTGTTAATTCACATAGAATAAATTCTTTGTATTACAAATGTTTCACAAGCAAAATTATGCTTCTTACCTGTATAGTCCAGAATTTATCAATCTTACCTAGCCAAAGAATCCCTCCCTGTCTTCCAAATTCCAATGATCTTGTGTATCATGACAGTAAGAACCATAAAATAAAAATTCATTTAAAATATAATATTCTGCTTTTATTACTGGTTCTAAAATAGAATTAATTACTATTAATTACTAAATTAATAGTAATTATGTCTTTTTTTAAAAGAATCCTCAGACTATTCTAATCTGGATTAATTAGATGTGGGAATCTTGAGGGTATCAAGAACACATTATTAAAAATAATAATTTATTAAATGTATATGCCATCCAACTCCCAAGGACTCTGGGTAGTTAGCACCAATATAAAATAGGTGAATAATTCAGTATTCTAGCATTTTCCCCATGAAATATTCCATTATTAGATCAAATGATATTCACGGCCAGGACATGCACTATATTAGGATTTGACAGATGCTTTGGACAAAGCATGACCCGAGTCACCATAGGGCCTAGCTATCTTTGAGACCGCCTGCTGCCACCGACGACCTCCCATCGACCCATGCGCTCCCACAGAGAGGGCCTCCTCGGGGTGCCATCAGCCAAACAGTGCAGGCTGGTGACCCCCAGGGGGAGGCCTTCTCTGTGGGGGCACCAACCCTCTGGAATCAATTGCCCCCAGAGATAAGGAGAATCCAAGACCTCAGTGCCTTCCGCCATGCCCTTAAAACCTTCCTTTTCCAGCTGGCCTAATTTTTAAAGTGTTTTTAATTGTTTTGTTTATTGTTTTTAATTAATGGGGCCAAATTTATATATATTTTTAATTGTATTTTAATATTTGTACTTGATGTTTTTACTTGGCTGTTCACCGCCCTGAGTCCTCAGGGAGAAGGGTGGTATACAAATTCAAAATAAAATAAAAATAAAATAAAATAAATTTTGTACCTAATACATCCTTGATGAAATCAAGTAATTTAACCAAAATAGAGCGTTGCAACCCCTTCCAAATTTCTATCTGAAGAAATTTGAAGTTAGCCTGCATTTGTGAATCTGGATTTATGTTATTGCAGTGCAACCTCTATTAATTGAGAAGGCAGATCCTCAGAACTGCACAGAAACTCTTTTTAGTCCTTTTCCATCCTTGAGGCAATAGAATGCATTTGTAGCACATGGCAAAACTGTGTCCAGAGCACTTGATCATGCTTTATAGGAAGGTGCCCTTCGCATCCTCTGCAGGCCCCAACCTTGCCTGTGTTTGCACACAATGGAAGCCATGATTTAGCAACGGCATGACTGGGTCACACAGCACTGATTGGAAGGACGGCAAATATAACTCCTTTTATACTAATACGGGTTAAATATCAGCACCAAAGAAGACTAGGCAAGCATTTTGGTTGAATTAACTTTTTTTAAAAAAGTATAATTCTTTAATAATTCTTTTATACTCATAGATCCTGAATTCATAGACATAAAAAGCAAAAAATACAAAGCATATCTCTAGGCTTTACAGGAAAAGAGATGGGAAAAGATCTGAGAAGTGTAAATAGCAGGTTCCTCACTGATGATGGACATTATTAATTTTGTAAAAAAGTATTTTTGGAAAAGGGTAATGGCCAGTACCATAAAGCTGCAGACAGATATTTTCCAGAGTACTGCTCCTGCAGTCCATAGCTAGCTGGGTTTCTTCATCATCAGTTCCTTTTGACTGGGTGATCTTTAAAGAATATCTCTCTCTTCGTCCTGTGGCCACGCTCCCCGCTCCCATAATGCCCCAGTCTTTTCACTCAGTCACTGAAGACTGGTGTGTTTTTTCTCTCTTCGTGTTCAAGTTTGAATAACTTTAGTCTTCTGGCGTTTAGGATTTTATTTATTTTTGTTTAGTTTTTTTGTTTCGGTGAGAGCCGGTATTTAGGAGGGCTGCAGGGAGCAAGAATCCGGTGTGGGGCGCTAGTCCGTTCTCCCCCCGGGCGTCTGACGGCCGTCAGACCGCAGCCAGGGCCTTCCGACCCTTCGGGGCGGATCCCTACTCTCGATTACAGCCGCTGGTGTGAGTGCGGGTGTTGTGGATCGCTGTGATCCCCCCCACACCTTCCCTTTGAATCTACTGTCTTGGCTCTCATAGAAGCGGCTCCGGAGTCTTGCAAGGTTTGCCCTGCAGGCTCTGATGTTTTTCTCGGCGTTTGCTTGCTTGAGCGATTCCTGATTAGTTCAGCCGGGCTTCCTTTTCCGCTGAGTGTGCTGCGCTGAGGAGATGCTTCGTTCGTCGATTTCTGGAGCGCTGTGCTGTCTCGTGCTGCTGGCGGTGAGAAAGTGAGGCGTCCGACCTTTGGGCGGCGTCTTTTTGAACTTTATTGCCGGGACTGAGGTGCGAGCAGTTGCGGTTGCCTTGAGAGCACGTCCTGAGCTTACTGCTGTCAGCCCACGCGGTCCCAAGCACTGCGGGCGCCATTTTGGGGCAGTCGTCGTTCCGGCGGCCATTTTTCTGCCAATTTTCTCGGCTGGTCATTTCCCTTCCTTGGCGGCAGACCTTCGACTTCAATCTCGGGCACGCAGATTGATTGGCCCCTCGCTTATCAGTTTCTGCCTCATTGCTGTCCCTGCGGTGCTGGGACCTGAGGCTAGTCTTCCCTACTCTGGGCCAAGTTAGCCTTTGGGGATTTTCCTGACCTTCCTACTGCAGATCTTTGTCGCCCCTGTCCTAAGCATCATACAACGCTAAGGTGTTCTCTGTATATAGTTCTTACTGGGTTTTTTTTTAAAAAAAAAAAGAAAAAGAGAAAGAAAAAAAATCAAAATATCAGAAAAAATCAAAAAATTATAAAGACAAAAAAAAAAAAGAAGAAGAATTTTTTGTGTATATATATATTGCCTCATCTTCCTGAGATGGCAGATTCATACTTGTCCTCTGACTCGGAGCGGGAGCCCAGTCCACCAAGGGCCCAGCCTAAACACAAATCCAAATCGCGAGTCAGGCCTTCTGTCACCCCTACTGAATCTCGTCAGTGCCCGCCTTCATCAGCGGCGGAGAAGGACGCCCAGCGCCGACATAGAGCGCTCGAGAGACAATACGATAGGGCCAGACAGGCCACTTCAGCTTCTGTCTTTGCTCCCAGCCAACAGCTGTCCCCGCGAGTTTTTTCTGCTTCACCGCCGGGTGCTGTTCCTGATCTCGGTGAGGTTCGTACCGCCTCCACCTCCCAGACTCCAGCTGGACTTTTCTTTGCTAAGAGGACCTCCAGGTCCTTACTTGATGTGTCAATCGTGGGCCTTGCAGAACCCCAGGTTCCATCTTCCCGTCGGGCAGAGGCTACGTTCACCCCGACAGCTGCTGGTCTTCAAGGTCCAGATGGTCAGTTGATGCCTCCCCAGGTGGACTTACAGGCGGCGTTGTCCAATGCTCTTTCCTCCATATTGGCTGCGGGACTTCACCAGTCTGTGCTTCAGCTTCTCTGATGGGCCCCACCAGTCTCGACAAAAAGTTATACTGTGGGGCTCCGGAGTTGGACTCTTTATTATCCTTGCCTGTGGTTGACCCTCTGATTGCAAGCCTTTCTTCTTCGTCACTCTTGTCCTCGGACGCCTTGGACGTTCTTAAATCGGAGGACAGAAAGGCTGAACTCTCCTTTTGTAAGGAACATCAATCCCTCGCTTGGACAATTAAAACGGCAACTGCTACATCGTTCTTTAATAGAGCCACATTGCTTTGGCTGAGGCAACTTCAAGAGAGACTACCGCCGGAAGACACACGCCTTCATCAAGATATAAATAAGATTGTGGCTGCCACCGAATATTCGGCGGATGCCTCGTTAAATTCGGTGAAGTTCGCCTCTAGGGCCCTGGCCTTGTCTGTGACGTCTCGCAGGCTGTTTTGGCTCAGAAATTGGAGAGCTGATGCCAAAGCAAAGTGGAAGTTGGCAGCGCCCCCTTTAAGGCTCCGAACCTCTTTGGTCCTGCTCTGGATCCCGTCCTGGTCGAAGACAAGGACAGAAGGAAGGTGATGCCACGTCTTCGTACCGCAGACTGGAACGGCGCTACGCACCCTATTCTCAACGACAGCCCTTTCGGGCTTCATCGGGGTCCGGTGGCCCCTTCTCACAACGCAGTTTCTTTCCTGGGGCTGACTGGTCATCGGACAGGCTGCGTTTTCGAGACAGGTCCAGAGCCAGCAGCTCCAGAAGCCCCTTCCGTGGGGGAGCCTTCCGCCAGCCCCGTCGAGGCAAATGACTACAGATTGCAGGTTCTCATTGGAGGGCGGCTTCAACTTTTCAGCCACCAATGGGAACGCTCGACCAAAGACGCCTGGATTCTTCGGATGGTGTCTCAAGGCCTGGCCATCGAGTTTCTGGGATGTCCCCCGGTTCGCTATGTTCGCTGTCCGTCCAGCCTGTCTCCCGACAAGGAGGTTCTCTTGCGGAAGGAGGTTCTTCACCTGCTCGCTATCCGTGCAATAGAGCCTGTTCCACTGGATCAACATGGCAAGGGCTTCTATTCGACTCTCTTTTTGGTCCCAAAACATTCGGGGGGTTGGAGAGCCATTTTAAATCTGAAGCAGCTGAATCTGTTGGTCCGCTACCGCAGGTTCAAGATGCACTCCCTGGGATCCATTCTTGCTGGAGTGCAACGGGGCGACCTCCTCCAGTCTGTCGATCTCAAGGAGGCATATCTGCACGTTCCAGTCCTCCCGGCCCATCGCCAGTACCTGCGCTTTCAACTTGGGGAGGACCACTATCAATACTGTGCGATGCCCTTCGGCTTGTCATCTGCCCCAAGGACTTTCACAAAACTGGTGGCGGTGGTGGCGGCTGCTCTCCGAATGTTACCTGTGAGGGTCTTGTGCTATCTGGATGACGTTCTAGTCCTGTCCTCCTCCAGAAGCCAAGCATCTCGGGACCTGGCCCTCGTCATCGGCTCTTTTCAGGACCATGGGTTTTCGATCAATTTCCCAAAGATTCATCTCCACCCGACCACTGTTCTCCAACATTTGGGGGCAGTGATTGACTCTGTTCGGGGCCAGGTCTCCCTGTCTCCCAACAGGGTAGAAAGCATTCACAATCTGATTCGGCTCATTCACTCCAAACGGACTGTCCCTCTCCTACATCTGTCTCAGTTGTTGGGGAAAATGGTCTCGTGTTTTTCGATAGTACCATGGGCGCACAGACACACGAGGCCGTTGCAGTGGTTCCTGCTACCCTTTCAGCGCACGGGTCGCAGCGATTCTCTCCACAAGGTTTCTCTCCCTCCTCAAATTTCCCTGTCCCTCAACTGGTGGACGAGTCCCAAACTTCTTCTCGGCACACAGTTCCTGGTCCCGGATTGGCTGACATTGACCTCAGATGCCAGTCTCCTGGGCTGGGGAGCCCATCTCAACAATCAGATGGTGCAGGGCCGCTGGTCACCTTCGGAACAAATGTTGAGCATCAACATCTTGGAGTTGAGAGCAATTCGCCTAGCCCTCTGTCATTTTCAGTCCCTGTTGCAGGGCCAGCACGTCCTCGTCCTCACGGACAATATCTCCGCCAAAGCCCATATAAACAAGGAGGGGGGCACGAGGTCGAGGGACCTGATGCTGGAAGCGGAGAGGCTGTTCGCTTGGGCCGAAGCTCACGTTCTGTCTCTGAAGGCTGATCACATCTCGGGCGTGGGCAACATCACAGCCGATTGGCTCAGCAGGCAACTGATAGACCAGTCGGAGTGGCAGCTGGATCCCATAATTTTTCAGGAGGCTGCCTCCATCTTCGGCCTACCTGTTGTGGACCTGTTCGCCAGTCCGGCGAACGCCCAGTTTCCCAGATTTGTGACACGTTACCCAACTCAGATGGCGGAGGACCACAACGCTCAACGGTGCCGCTGGCCTCCCGGCCTTTTGTACGCCTTCCCTCCACTTCCGTTGATTCCTCAAGTAATTCGGAAGCTGTTGGAAGAACAGGCGGAACTCCTGCTGGTGGCTCCCTGTTGGCCTCGTCGGCCGTGGTATGCCGATTTAGTGGCGCTGTCCATTCTTCCCCCGTGGGAGATTCCACCGAGCCGTCTCTCTCTACGCCAAGGAGCGGTGTTCCACCCAGACCCAGGATGGCTCCAATTGGCCGTTTGGCGTTTGAGCGGGTCATCCTGCGCAAGGACCATCTCCCAGACTCCGTCATAGCCACTATTCAGGCGTCTCGCAGGCCTTCTACGTCGTGTATATACGAGGCCTCGTGGCGGGCCTTCTGCGCCTGGTGTGCTGACAACTTGGTGGACCCTACGTCGGCTCAGGTCGTTGACATCCTCTGTTTCTTACAATCTGGCCTGGACAAGGGCTTGTCGCCATCTACCCTTCGTCGACAGACTGCTGCCTTGTCCACTGTTGTTCGTTGTCCACCTTATTCGTCTCTGTCTCAGCATCCTCAACTCAGAGAATTTTTGCATGGGGCTATGAACTTACATCCGCCTCCGGTTCGTCGATACCCGACCTGGGACCTTTCCCTTGTTCTTCAAGCGCTTATGTGTCCCCCTTTCGAACCTCTGGGCTCTGTGTCTCTTAAGTACTTGTCCTATAAGGTCACCTTCCTTTTGGCGATCACATCTACCAGGCAGATATCCGAACTTTCAGCTCTGTCAATCCGGAAAGACTTGTGTATTTTCCATGCTAATACTGTTGTCCTTCGCCTGGACCCGGTTTTTTTGCCGAAAGTGAACTCATATTTTCATCGCGCTCAGGAATTAATCCTTCCTGACTTCTGCCCGTCGCCCAAGCACCAGTGTGAGAAGGATTGGCACACCCTTGACGTGTGCAGGGCCCTCCGGCGTTATATTCGCAGGACTGAGTCCTTTCGGAAAACGGAAGCTCTTTTGATATCTTTCCATCCAAGATCCTTGGGCCAAAAAATATCTCCATCGACCGTGGGCAGGTGGATTAAAGCGTGCATCTCCACTGCTTATGAATGCCAGGCCAGGCAGGTCCCAGCTGGGATTTTGCCTCACTCTACTTGTAGTGCGGCAACGTCAGCTGCTTGGGCCACTCAGGCATCTGTTTCTGACATCTGCCGGGCTGTCACCTGGTCCTCGGTAACACCTTTTATCAGACACTATAGGGTGGATTCATTTGCCTCGGCTGAGGCTTCCTTTGGCCGTCGTGTCCTGCAGAGTGTTCTGGTGACGCAGGACTCCGGGGGTCTTTAGTTTCCCACCCTTGTTTTTCTGAGCTTGGGTATATCCCAGCTATGGACTGCAGGAGCAGTACTCTGGAAAACGAACATTGTCTTACCTGAATGTTCCTTTTCGGAGTACTGCGACTGCAGTCCATCCCCTCCCTTGTTTTTTCCTTTCTTGGACTACTGGTGTCTGTGCCGGTCTAACCTTGTTATTGCTGTCAACCTGTTGGTTTTTCTTGGACTGTCTTAGGTGGTCGCGCCTTCGTTCAAAGACTGGTGCATTATGGGAGCGGGGGGCGTGGCCACAGGACGAAGAGAGAGATATTTTTTAAAGATCACCCAGTCAAAAGGAACTGATGATGAAGAAACCCAGCTAGCTATGGACTGCAGTCGCAGTACTCCGAAAAGGAACATTCAGGTAAGACAATGTTCGTTCTCTTAGATCAGCGGTTCTCAACCTGTGGGTCGGGACCCCTTTGGGGGTCGAATGACCCTTTCACAGGGGTCGCCTAAGACCATCAGAAAATGCATATTTTCAATAGTTATAGGAATAATTTTATGGTTGGGGGTCACCACAACATGAGGAACTGTATTAAAGGGTCACGGCATTAGGAAGGTTGAGAACCACTGTCTTAGATGAACTGTACCACTGAAAAGGGATAATAACTTTTGTGTGGAGTGGGGGATTGTTGATCTTCCTTCACAGGTATAAGTAGGTATTGCTGCAAGCGTAGGCAAACCAGGAAATGTTTGCTTAGTTAATATTTGAACTTTGGCCACTGCAACAACTAGGTAAAAAATTCTGCAACATATACACCTGGGTGTGTTGAAGCAAATATGTCTTTAGAGCTAGTAAGTTCTTTTTAAAAAATTTCTTGCTAGAAGTTTCTAAACCTAATTAAATCATGATGTTTTTATTTTTTAAATGATTAGGGGATTATGTAATGTCATGGCATTGCCTAAAGGACTGTTTGCAAATAATATATTTTTTCAGGCTCAGACAGCTGTTTATTTTTCATAAACTTTATTTATTTGGATTTAGATAACGTTTTAGTTGGGATATGGATTTAGATATTGCTTCCATTTTATGGGCTTTAATGAATTTAGCAAGGTAAAGTTAAGCTGCAGAATTTACTTATTGATTTCATTGTGCATTTGTTTTTTAGCCTTGCTGAAAGGAAAAAACAAAGTAGGCAATTTTTAAGATGTTTTCAAATAAAAGTCAGCTCTTTTGAAAAAAAACCTGACCAACTCTCTAACTGTTGTTAAGGCTGAAACAAACGGAATGCTTTATTTTCTTATGCATCCAGTTATTTAAATCAGCTTCCTTATGGTAACTCTGCTGGGAAACTGTTATTTTTGATGAGGAATTTTTAATTGTATTGTTGATAACTGAAATAATAATTAATTATAATTTCTAAATTATTTTTATTCCTATATTAGAGATTTTTTAACTCTTCCTGAGTTCTAATGAAAGGCATTGATGACGGGTTTGCTGGTATCTAATGCACAAAGTACTGGTAATAGAATCCATACTGTGAATCAGTGTTTTATGTAGGTGATACTGGCAATTGTGATGTAGTTCATAGGTAACAGTATTAATTTAAAACAACGCAGAGGAAATACTCAAACATTTTCTGCTAAACTGCTTACATGCTTGTACCAGGATAACCTTAAATTGTTTTTACCTGCTGTTTGGTATTCGTTGCATTGCTAATGTAATGGTAGCTTCAGTTTTAATAATCTGACTTGGATGTCATGTAAAGATATAAATAGTACACAGAAATGTAGAGCTTGAGATGGGGGAAACATTTCCTATCAGGAAACTCAGATTGTTTATGCAGCCAAAAGAGTAATGCAAAAATATTTGGGAAAGTACTTGCAAATGTTACAATCAGAACTGAGCATGTATTGTTCAGTGACTAAGGAATATTGAATAAGGGTCAAAAAATGGAAAATTAAGAGGAAGTGGAAAGGAGTAGACTGGAATACAGTACTTGGAATTCTAAGGACTCCAGAAGCTGCAGATTTCACTTTGTGTTCAAATAAGGGATCATGTTGTTTTGCTAGAGTTAGGTTGTTACTGAACTGAAAAAAAAAAAAAAGAAATATTGTAAAAAAGAAATGAAAAGAGGGGAGGCTTTCCCTCCCCTCCAATTTTATAGGTAGTCCTCAATTTACAACCATTCATTTAGTGGCCGTTAAAAGCCACAACAGTACCGAAAAAAGTGATTCTACACTTGATCTTAGCCAAAAGGCTGAGAAACAATCACTCCTCCTTATTTATTACTGAATGTTCTGGATTTTCAAAAACTTTTCACACTTATGATCATTGCAGGATCCGCATGGTCACATGATCAAAATTCAGCTGCTTGGCAACTGGTTCATATTTATGATGGTTACAGTGTCCTAGGGTCATGTGTTTTTTGCAATCTTCTGACAAGCAAGTCAATGGAATCCAGATTCACTTGAGAACTGGGTTACTAACTTAACACCTTCAGTCAGGGGTGTCAAACTCAAGGGGCCAGATCAGGCCCTTGGGGTGCTTAGATCTGGCCTGCAGGGCCACCCTGGAAACTAGGGCGAAGGACTGGTCCGCAGTGCCTCTGCCAGCGAAAACGGAGCTTGCGAGGGCCATGGGTGGCCCTCCTGAGCTCTGTTTTTGCTGGCAGAGGGTTGCAGGAGGCCGTTACAGGTGAAAATGGAAGCTGGCAGAGCACTCGGGCTACAACAGGTGCCCCCAGCACAAGTGACGTTGAGCTGGCCATGCCCACCCTGGTCTCCTGAGGTGAAACACAACCCTGATGTGGCCCTCAATGAAATTGAGTTTGGCACTCCTGCGTTCAGTGATTCCCTTAACAATTGTGGCAAGACAGGTCATAAAATGGAACAAAACTCACTGAATACCTGTCTCGCCTAGCAACTGAAATTTTGGACTCAATTGTGCTTGTAAGTTGAATACTACCTGTATTATTTGAATAGGCCTTTGAGGTTGCCATAAAATACACAGACAGCATCACCACCAGATGGATTTGTAACTGGCTGATACACTTCACTCAATGTGTAATCCTTAATGGATCTACATCTATATGGATGGAAGTTGTTATGTCCTGACAGTCGGCGCATGCGTAATTGCAGCCACCAGCAGAGGGCGCTAACTTGGGAAAGTTTGAGGGCGCTGATTGGGTTAGACTCTGACAGCTTGCATATATAAGAGCTGTCAGCTTATGAGGGTTTTGCTCGCTCACACCGTTCATGCAGTTAGCTCTTCACGTTACTCTGTTGTTAAAGTAATAATTAAAGGACATTGTTACTGTTAACTATTCTGCCTTGATTTCTGCCTGCCCATGTCAGTATAAAGCACTGGCGACGAGGATGGGATCATGAGGCAGGAAATCGAGCATCGAAGCTTCAACTGTCAGTGAACTGAGGGTCTATTCGAAGCGCTGAGGTGCCTCAGGCTGCTGTCCGAATACCATGGCTACCCTAACGATGTTCGTACCCTTCAACCAGACCCAAGAGACATGGGACTCTTTCTTAGACAGGTTTAACTGTTTCCTAGCAGCTAATGATTATAAGGATATACCGGGCGAAAGGAAGCAAGCTGTTTTCCTCAGCGTCTGTGGGCATGAGATGTTTGAGACTGCACAAGTGCTTTTAGCCCCACTGAGGGTCCAAGACGTGCCATGGGACACATTGATGGCCAAATTAAAAGGGCACTATGCCCCCTTACCTTCCTGTGTCGCCCGGCGCTATGCTTTCCGCCATAGATATCAGGCTGAGGGAGAGACAATTACCCAATACATGACTGCGCTAAGGACAGCTGTCCTGTATTGCGAATTCCGGGACTTGGATGACCTCCTGCTTGACCAACTAATATGCGGGGTGCGGGACCTTCATTTACAATGGCGTCTGTTGGGAAGAATGGATGCCACCCTGCAGTGGGCCATCGACGAGGCCTGCGCTTTCCAGCTGTCAGACAAGTCCTCATCCGAAATGCAAAGGGCCCCTAACCCCATAGCGGCAAGGTAGGCTGCAGCTGTGCACCATGATGATGTGGACTCTGAGCTGTCATCAGAGGATGACGGGGTTAGCCGGGTAAAGGCAGCGCCAAAGAAGGTGCGAGACTCTGAGAAATTGAAGGCGCAGGTTTTGTGTGCCGGTTGTGGGTGGAACCATAACTGGTCTGCCTGCAGATTCCGAAGTGTGGAATGTAGGCATTGTGGCAGGAAGGGCCACATAGCTAAAGTCCGCTGCGCTAGCCAACCTTTGGCAGCCAATCCTAATAAGCCATCATCCCAGGAATTTCAACCTCAAGGTAAACAAGGGTCTAAGAGAAGAGAATGCTTTACCATCTACCAATCTGACACACACCAATCTGAGGCAGTCGTTGGCCAGGCCAGCGGAGAAGTAAAAAAGAAAATCTTCCTCACTGTACTAATTGAGGGTATTCCATGTACAATGGAAGTAGACACTGGATCCTCAATGTCCATAGTGTCTTGGAGCACAATTAAGTGCCTTATGCCCAAAATGTCAAAAAAGAATTTAGCACCATGTGGCATTTGGTTGCGGGACTATCAAGGTAACGCCATTCCAACCCTGGGTTGTGGAAGCGTCAGAGTGCGATATAACAACTTCAGCGGCCGCCTGAAAGTAATCGTTGTAAGCGGCTCCCTACCAAATCTCCTAGGGTTGGATTGTTTTGATGCCCTGGGTCTAGCAGTAACTGTGGTTCATAGAAATGGCGAGGATAAATTTGCTTCATTATCAGACGAATTTGCTGACGTATTCAGTGAGGGGCTGGGCACTTACGTAGGCACACCTGTCTCTTTTAATCTGGATCCTGGTGTCACCCCTATAAGGCTCAAACCTCGGAGGGTCCCCTTAGCGCTACAGCCTAAGGTCGACCAAAAACTGGACAAGTTAATTAGCCAAGGGGTCCTAGAGCCTGTGGACTACGCAAAGTGGGAGACGCCTATCGTCATTGCCATTAGACCAAATGGGTCTATCCGAATTTGCGCCGACTACAAGGCGACATTAAATAAGGCGTTGCAGTCAAATCCTTACCCTGTACCTGTGGTGCAGCACTTGCTGCATTCTTTGGGCCGTGGTGCAGTATTCGCCAAGTTGGACATGGCGCAAGCCTATCAGCAACTTTGGGTGGACAGTGCCTCTGCAGAGGCCCAAACAATTGTTACTCACCGGGGCGCCTTTAAGTGCAACCGCCTGCAGTTCGGGGTGTGTGTGGCCCCTGGCATTTTTCAAAGTTTAGTAGAGAGGCTGTTACAGGGTCTGCCGGGGGTGATACCCTATTTTGATGATGTATTTGTCTCAGCGAAAGATGACAATGAGCTTATGGCCTGTTTGCGGAAGGTCCTTCTGCGATTCCGGCGCGCTGGCTTTAAACTGAAGCGCGATAAATGTCAACTGGGCGCATCGCAGGTTGAATTTTTAGGCTACCAAATCGATGCTGCCGAAATTCACCCGACCCCAGTGAAAGTACAAGCCATTACGGAGGCCCCCCCCCCCCTAGGAACAAGCCAGAATTACAAGCCTTCTTGGGCCTTTTAAATTTTTAGAACATGTTCTTTCCGCATAAAGCCACCCTTACAGAGCTGCTCCATCATTTACTTAAGACTCAGACACCGTGGTGCTGGGGCCGCCGGGAGGCTGCCTCTTTTGCTGCTGTTAAGGACTTATTAACTTCGTCTAATCTCTTGGTCTAGTATGACAGCTGTTTGCCTGTGTCCCTTGCCTGTGATGCTTCCCCGTACGGGGTTGGGGCTGTGCTCAGTCACCTCCTGCCTAATGGGACTGAGGCCCCCATTGCGTATTTTTCTCGCACACTCTCTCCAACCGAACGTCGGTATAGCCAGATCGATAAGGAGGCCCTTGCTTTGGTGGCCGGCGTTAAAACGTTTTCATCACTATGTGTATGGCCGTCCTTTTGACCTCGTCACGGACCATAAGTCTCTCTTTGGCATTCTAGCCGGGGATAAACAGACCCCGCAGATCATCTCCCCTCGCATGGCTCGTTGGGTCGAGTTCCTGGCCGCCTACCATTAATGCCTTCTGCATCACCTGGGTAAGGCTCTGGGGCACGCGGATGCCCTCAGTCGTTGCCCCCTTCCTTCTGAGGTGGATGACCCCGCGCCCGTCGCTGCTGTTCTGCTGATCGATGACTAGCATTTTCCTATCTCGGCTGCTGACGTCGCCAGGCTCACTGCAAAAGACAAACTCTTGGCACAGGTCCTGGACTGGGTTCGTCGGGGGTGGCCTGTCGGACGAACTGCCCCTGAGTTCCAGCCTTTCAAAATCCGGCAGAATGAATTGTCTACGCTTAAGGGGTGTTTGTTGTGGGGTACATGGGTCATTATTCCATCTGACTTGCGCAGGCAGATTTTGTCTTCTTTGCATGAGGGTCACCCAGGTATTGCCCGCATGAAAGCTTTGGGCGTAGTTATGTTTGGTGGCCCCGTTTAGACCATGACATCACTACTTGGGTGGAGGGGTGTTCCCAGTGTCAGGAGTCTAAAGCTTCTGTGCCTGCTGCCCCTCCCCGGGATTGGGATACCCCCCGCAACCCCTGGTCCCGTCTGCATATCGATTTTGCGGGTCCAATGCAAAGGCGGACCTTTATGGTCGTGGTAGACTCGTACTCAGATTGGGTCAAGGTTGTGCCTATGTCTTCCACCACCAGGGATGCTGTCGTCCGGGCTTTACGGCTCCTTTTCTCAACCCATGGGCTGCCGGACATTATCGTTTCCGATAATGGCCCTCAATTCACATCTACCACCTTCCAGGTTTTCTTAGCGGGACATGGCATTCGGCATGCCCTAGTGGCCCCGTTCCATCCAGCCAGCAATGGCCGGGCTGAGAGGGCCATAAGATCGACTAAGGAGGTCCTCCGTAGGTTGGGGCCAGGGGATTGGCAGGCTAGAGTGGCCACTTACCTGTTAACACAACATTCAACATTCATTGCCCAGTCACCAATAAATCTCCGGCAGAACTACTTATGGGCCGCCGGTTAAGGATAGATTTGGATCGTCTGCATCCATCCTATGCCCCTGAACCTCCCTTAGACTCCATGGGCAGGGTCCGAACCTTTAGCGAAGGGGATTCTATCTACGCCAGAATTATTGTGGAGACCCCAAATGGGTCCCGGGGGGGTGACGGGGCCGCGCTCTTATACCATTCTGTTGGCCGATGGCCGTACTTGGCAACGGCATGTGGATCAGCTGAGAGCTCGGCATCTGCCGGGTCCACAGGAGCGGAGCGTTCCGGCAGCGCCTGTTCCTGCATGCCCACCTACAAGAATTGCTGCACCCGAGACCTTGTTGCTGCCGCAACCAACGCACCTACCTGAGGGGGAGGAGCCGGTGGCACCAGATGAGTTTGAGGGCAACGGCTTCGCCCCTCCTTCGCGGTCCAGCACCGAACCTCCACAGCAGTCGGCCACACCTTCAGCAGGAACCAATCTCTGCCACTTGGGGAGGAGTCGGCGCCGCCCAGCGTACTTAGATGATTATGTATGCGCCATGCCGGGGGAAAGGGGTGTTATGTCCTGACAGTCGGTGCATGCGTAATTGCAGCCGCCAGCAGAGGGCGCTAACTTGGCGGGAAGTTTGAGGTGCTGATTGGGTTAGACTCTGACAGCTCACATATATAAGAGCTGTCAGCTTATGAAGGTTTTGCTCGCTCACACCGTTCATGCAGTTAGCTGTTCACGTTACTCTGTTGTTAAAGTAATAATTAAAGGACATTGTTACTGTTAACTATTCTGCCTCGATTTCTGCCTGCCCATGTCAGTATAAAGCAGACGTAAGCAGTGGGGTTCCCAAATGTTTTTCCTTAGGCTCAGTACTCTTTAATATATTCATAAACAATTTAGATGGGGGAATAGAAGGGGAACTCATCAGATTTGCAGATGACACCAAGCTGGCACGAATAGCCAGCATTCCAGAAGATAAGCTCAAGATCCACATGGATCTTGACAGATTTGAACACTGGGAACCTAACTAATAAAATGAAATTCAATATAGAGAAAAGAAAGCTTTTACACTTAGGCAAGAAAAACCAAATGTACAGGTATAGAATAGGTGGAACCTGGCTCAATAGCTGCAACTGAGAGGGATCTAGGAGTCCTAGGAGACAGCCACTTAAATATGAGCAGGCTATATACTACAGCCACCAAAAAAGCCAATGCAGTCCTAGGCTGCATTAACGGATGGATGGAATCAATATCACATGAAGTGTTAGTTCCACTTTACAATTGCCTTGATAAGACCACACTTGGATTATTGCATCCAGTTTTGGTCGCCACAATATAAAAAAAGATGTTGAGACTGGAAAGAGTGCAGAGAAAAGCAACAGAGATGATTAGGAGACTGGAGGCTAAAATATATGAAGACCAGTTACAAGAATTGAATATGTCTAGCCTAGTAAAAAGGTGTAGGAATGACATGATAGCAGTGTTTCAGTATTTGAGGGGTTGCCACAAAGAAGTGGGGGTCAACTTATTTTCCAAAGCACCAGAAGGCAAGACAAGAAACAATGGATGGAAACTAACCAAGGAGAGCAGCAACCTGGAACTAAGGAGAAATTAGCAGTGAGAACAATTAACCAGTGGGACGGCTTGCCTTCAGAAGTTGTGAGTGCTCCATCACTGGAGGTTTCTAAGAAGAGATTGGACAGCCATTTATCCAGAATGGTACAGAGTTTCCTGCTTAAGCAGGGGGTTGGACTAGAACACCTCCAAGATCCCTTGCAATTCAGTCTATTATTCTATCTAACTCAGTCTGCTATTCTATCTACACAGTGTGGGTGAGGACTTGGGCTTCCTTCGCTCAAGTCACATCACTCCAGCCAGTGACAGGAGACAAACTGGCCTTACTCTTGCCAAGAGGCAATAGCATAAAGAAATTAAGAGTGCATTATGATTTGTACTTTGACATTGTATCAACATATTTATCATAGTAGGCTGCTATTGCATAGCTTTCTTTTTATGTGGTGAGAATTGGCAACTCCTCATGATATAGTTATGTGTATTGAAAGATATCTCAAGACTGTCTTTGAAATAAAACTATAAGGATTACTTAGCTACCTGATTGCCATTTGTTGGAGAATGGAAATGAGAAGTTCCAGGAATCATATTTTTTTCCTGCTGGCATAGAAATAACTTTCTTCCAGAGGTTAAATGTTATTCAGCCTGCTGCAAGTTTTCCATATTTTTGGGCAGAGTAAAACTTTTTGTCAAATAGAAATCAAGAACTCTTGAAATTTTCTTAATATGCTTAAAATAATTAATATGAAATTAAATTTTAAGAGCTTAATTAATATTTTATCTAGTTTGCTAGTAAACTATTATGGTTATAGCGTATCTTGTGAAAGTGATGGGGATGTATATGTCTTATTTTGATTATTTGGAAAGAGTTTGAGCCAGGGAATCCTGAGCAAGTGGACAGGATCCTTTCTCTACCACCTGTGAATTCTGGATTCATGTTCTTCCTGGCTGGTTAAGGATTCCAAGGAGATGGTATGTGAATGGTTCCAAGCAGTAGTTAATATCTCATTATGGGATGGGGATGTTTTCCCTGCTTGGATGGGAGTAGTGTTGCGTCCCTTTCTTAAGAGACCAACGTTGAACCCAAGATCAATGATATTTTTTGTCCTCTCTACAGCATTTCATTTTCTGGGAAACCAGCAGGAACTTTACTTGCCTAACAACTAGAACTCAGTTAATGGTGGCAGCTGAGACTGAGATTGCCATCACTAAACAATGCAGTCAAACTTTATGACTGCATCACTTAATGATGGGAATTCCAGTGCCAAAGCCGAGGACTATCTAATCACAATTCAGGCCAAGTTGAGATAGTATTGGTGGTGTGTGCAGATGACTTCTGGAAAGGTCAGACTTGGGCTGATACATCCATCTTGGCCTTTCTGGATCTCTCAGCAGCACTATTTGCTAAGGTAAGGTTGGAGCCCCAAATATGTGGGAGAGTACTTTGGGGGTGGCAGGGCAAGATGTAGTTTTTTGCTGCTAATATTATTGCCCCTTTTTGAGTGGTGCTGTGGCCTAGAGGTGAAGATGCTCACCTTCCACTCGGCTAAATTTCTTCTGCTCAACCTTTCTAGGTGTGTGCCTGTTAAATGTGCTCATTTTTGCAATTTATATTTGTATGGCAGGAAAATGACACTAAACAAATTACATTTATTTTCCTATGAACCAGACAGTTAATGTGGGCAATTAATTTCTCATTTTATATTTACCAGGAAGTTAAAAGAGAAACTGAATCTAAAGAAGATGGTTTGCCAGTCAAAAGAGAAAGGCATGGAAATGTGGCCAACCTTGTTCAGCGTATGAGTACTTATGGGCTTCCAACAGGAGCATTCCAGCCTCAGGGTAAAAGCTTCAGAAGAAGTATGTATTGTAGTTGATTTCTCCAGTACAGTACTTTTAAAAACATATATATATTCCTGAAGTCACAAAGGAGTGGAGAGAGGCTTAATTTGATCTTTATTGGGTTAGAAAAGTGCTATTGTATTTTTGAATTGATGTCTTTATTCATAAAGTGGGAAATTTGAAAGCTCTATTTAGAGAAACCCTTTAAGTATCTGTAAGTTGTTGGAGTGACCTATCTGTTTCTTTCCTGCCTTCTAGGAAAAAACAAATGGGATGTCTCTTCTTACAGGGTACTCTGAACTTGCATTATCCATTGCTAAGAGTAGGTTCTGAGTAACGATAGCTGGAATATTAAACATTCCAGTCAGTCTGTGTGTCTGCCAATCCATTGAAATGATTGTTCTAAGAAATGTAGATTCTTTGGTGCTCTCTAAGTTTGGTTGTTGCTTGCAAAATTTTTATTATCAAACTAGGTAACATTATCAGTACAAATGAGTGTGGAGTTTGCTCCTGTGTTAACTATAATAGCTTGCCCTGTGTCAGGCCCAAACCCGAAGATTATGCAGCGAGATTCTGTTGAGTCAAAACCTTTATTTGCTTAGATCTAATGGGCAGAGTCTTGCCAAACTAAAACTATAATCTTTTAATCTACTAGACATATCTTGAGAGATTCTAGGGTGTGGCTACTCTCATTCCCTTCTCCCCTTGCCCCATCCAGAACAGAACTGCATAGTCTCTTAATCTGGGCCTCTCTCGGTAAAGCTCTGTGTTTACTAAAACTCTTAATCTCCAGTGTACATTCCATTACACCCTGCCAGTTTTGGTGGGAGTATGGTTTTCTTCTTGGTACTTCCTTGCTTCAAGTATTTTCTGCTTGATTATTTGTCTGTTGTTAATCCCTGCTTGTTTATCTGGGTGTTGGCCACTGGAGAGAATATGTTCTGGAGTTTTGAGTGGGTTTTTTTGTTAGGTTTTTTTTGGGGGGGAGGGTTATTTCTCTTTTGAAGAGTGTGTAAATATGCTTTATCTCTACAATAGTAGGTGGCTATTATTATTATTATTATTTATTTTATTCAATTTGTATACCGCCCTTCTCCTAGTGGACTCAGGGCGGTGCACAGCCAGAACTAAAACACATACCAATACAAAATTTAAAATTATTAAAAGAATTACATAACTTTGGCCCAAATTTAAAACAATTCGAATTAAAACCCATTGACAATTTAAAAGCTAAAAAAACTTAAAAAGACTAAAAAGGGGGGGGGGGGTTCACGCCAGCCCTGCTTGATGGAAAAGAAAAGTTTTCAGGGCACGGCGAAAGACCTGGAGATCCGATATCCTTCATATCTCCGGGGGCAAATCGTTCCAGAGGGCAGGAGCTGCCACAGAGAAGGCCCTCCCCCTGGGGGTCGCCAGCCGACATTGCCTGGCTGACGGCACCCTGAGGAGTCCCTCTCTGTGGGAGTGTACTGGTTGGTGGGAGGCTATCGGCAGCAGAAGGCGGTCCCGCAAATATTGATGGCTTATTTATCTGAATGCCAAGTTTCCAGTAATTCCCTAACATTTAGGGATTTATCTTGGCCCAAGATGCCTGAAGTTTCTGAGCTGTGATTGTGTCTGTTCATGTGTTGTGAGATTCAGGAGTTTTCATTGTGTCTTTTGATTGCTAGTTGGTATTCATGGATTCACTTTGCTAGTCTTCTGCTTGCCTGTCCTACACAGAGGTAGTCCTTGTACTACCACAATTGGGATCAGAATTTTGGTCACTAAACTATGCAATCATTAAGTGAGTCATCACATGACTGGACCTGATTTTATGACCATTTTATATGGTTGTTAAGCAAATCACCATGGTTATTAAGTGAATCATGTGCTTTAAATAAATCACATAGTAAGGTGACTCAGACTTCCTCATTTGACTTAGCTTGTTGGAAGCCGGCTAGGCAGGTTACAAATTGCAGTCATATGACATCCCCTAGACACTGTGACTGTCATAAGTGCACTGGTTGCTGTGCACCCAAATTGCCATCACATCATTGCAGGGATGGTGTAAGAATTGTAGCTTTGAGGATGAGTTGCCAGTCACTTTTTCCAAAGCCGTTTATATCTAGTAATAAAGCAGACTGAGAGTTCAAATGAAATTACTTTGATAGACCTTAAATCAGGATACAGGTTGATAACAGTAGGTTAGAAAATGGACTAAAGGGGTTTTTGTCAGGACCAGACTTATATTCTTTATTTTCCTGCATGCTAGATTTAAAATGTTGTAGTTGTTGTTAGTACAGAATGCAGTGTAAATTTAAGTTGGAGTAGTAGTATTGGAGTTTGGAACTAAAAGGCCCAGATACGAAAGAAAATTAGATCTAATAATTAGTAATTATTAACCATGACCCTTTTCAAAATTTATATTCATGTTGAATAATCCTAACTCATTGTTTTTTTTAAAGAAGGAAACCACATTTTCCAGCATGTAAAACTTTAGGCACTTAACCTTCAAATTGTAGATTTGTAGATTTCCCTAAGTGAAATGATGCTAATACAACCTTTGCATGGTATAGTGTTAAGAATTTTTGAATGCATACAGAACTTTTGTGCAAAGTTGTTCACAGATGAAAAACAAGAAAGCAGTGACTTGCAGTAAATTGGTCATCCTTCCAGTTGATTCAGTGCTGCTAAACTAAAGTGAATATAATCCAGAGTCCAAATTCTCTCCATCCATCTCTGACTGACTAGCTGATATCTGATATCTCTGGTGGGATTTCAAGAAGGGAAAGTCATTCCCTAAAGTACTACTCTGCTTAGTCTTTTTTCCTTGCAGAATGAAAAAGGAATTCTTTCCATGTGCCTGAGGTGGTTTTTCCTTTCATTACGTGCATTGTGCTTTTCTCCATGTCTGAATATTTGGGAGTGATAAGCTCCTTAACACATACTGCATGGAGTTACTTCTCTGAAGGAAAAGGAAACAATCATCCACAACTCTTTCAACACAACAAAGAGCCTGGTGTTGGAGAGAGGGGCTGATACCTCTTTAGGCCAAGAGCAGAAACCTTTTATTTTATTGTACTTTGTACCCAGTTTGCTGCCAAAAATTCTAAATTCCTGTGTTAAATCTGGGAGGATAGCATGCTACTAATTTTATGTCCCTCTCTCTCCCCCCTCCCCCCCTCTCTCTCCCTCTCTCTCCCTCTCTCTCTCTCTCTCTCTCTCTCTCTCTCTCTCTATATATATATATATATATATATATATATATATATATATATGTCTTTGGTTATTCGGATCTTCTCCCACGTAAAATTGGAAGTGTCTTGGCGACGTTTCGACGAAGTCTCATTCGTCATCTTCAGGCTGGTGTTCTCGGCTTCGTGCTTCCAGGAACAATTGAATTGAAAACCTGAGAAAACATATATATATATATATACACACACACATTTACATACATACATACATACATACATACATACATACATACATACATACATACATATATATATATATATATATATATATATATATATATACATACATATTTCTTTTTTCCTTTTTCATAGGCTTTTATGTGCAAATTCTTTCTAGCCAGGTTTTACCTACGTAAGCTAAGATGTTCTTCAGCCCTAGTTCTGTGAAATCTCATTCAAAAGTTTCTGGGCTTTTTGTATCTTGCTGAAAAGCAACAACTCTCCCAAATTGCAGCACAGAGTTGTTGCTTTTCAGCAAGATACAAAAAGCCCAGAAACTTGTGAATGAGATTTCACAGAACTAGGGCTGAAGAACATCTTAGCTTATGTAGGTAAAACCTGGCTAGAAAGAATTTGCATATATATATATATATATATATATATATATATATATATATATATATATATATATATATTTATTTATTTATTTTAAGGAATTACAAATCAATTTATTTCTTTTACAGAGCAATAAACATTCTACATCTACTCTTATCATTTAAGTATCCTTAATCATAAACAATAGAATCTTGAAGTTTTAATGAAACTTTATTTTGAATAACTTTTCTTATTATCAACAGGGTCAAAAAAGCGACCATGTAAAGTTCTGTTTGAATATACTCCTCAGAATGAGGATGAGTTAGAACTGAAAGTAGGTGACATTGTAGACGTGAATGAAGAGGTAAGCTATTTTAAAGAATTTTTGTGAAAAATTAAATCTGAAAGTCATAATTGAATTGAACTCTAGAAATGTCTGTTTTGCTATTATAGTTCCAAACTATCGAAAAGACAATGACTATCTTACTTTCTATCTTACAATTTCTATCTTTCTAACTTACAATTAACTAGACAATTATTATAGTCCTTATTTATGCTTGAAGGACTCTGAAAAATTGAAATAGGAAAGTTAGGTCTGATAGTGTTATTTAGAGATTTACTGTAGTAATTAAAATACTAGAAATGAGATGCTCATTAAAACTTACGCTTTTTAATAAAAATATTAATTTCAAAAAGTGCCAATCACACTTCTGATTTTTGTCTGCCATTGACTAATATAGTTCTCCTTCTATAATGGGAGATCCAAATATCTATTTTGACTTAGAACAGGGGTGTCAAACTCGCATCATCATGGTGGTGTCATGTGACATATTGCGTCTTTTTCCCCACTTTGCTAAATTGGGCATGGGTGTGGCCAGCGCGTGACACATCCGGCCCATGGCAGGGGTGAAATGCTCCCAGTTCGGACCGGATCGCCCAATCCAGTAGTGAAGGCGGCGGATGGTTCGGAGAACCGGTAGCAAAAATCCCTGTTTCCCCCCCCCCTTGCCCCCATGCCCAGCTGAGCCATATGATCATCAGAGGCTTTTTTAAAATTATTTTTAAAAGCATTTTTTTTACAACCTCTTCAGCCGAAAAAATGCTTTTAATAGTAAAAAGAAAAAGCCTCTGATGATCGCGCGGCTCAGCTGGGATCATCAGAGGCTTTTAAAAGCATTTTTTTCTGCAACCTCTTGGCTGAAGAGGTGGTAAAAAAAAATGGTTTTAAAAGTTAAAAAAAAAAAAAAAGTTGGCCATGCCCACTCAGTCACATTCCGCCCCCCCCCCCCCCACCAAGCCACGTCCACAGAACCAGTAGTAACAAATTTTACATTTCACCATGGGCTGTGAGTTTGACACCCCTGATCTAGAAGTATCTCTCTGTTTAATTTAAAGAGCCACATAAATCAAATTCAAGTTCATGCAGTAGTATAAATAGATGAAATTTTTTTTTAGATATTTTCATTTCTGTGTTGCTTTCACTGTGAAAAAGATAGACTACAATTGACTCTATATAAATAGCTTGTTTACCAACTGCTGCTTGTATGACTTCAGAATTACAGTGGTGCTGAAAAAAATAACTTTGTGACCAAGGCATGCACTGACCATCTTCAATGTGTTTGTCTTGGTCACATGTTTGGCATTATAGTTAGTATACATTGTCCTGTGCCTGACCCATTTTTTTCTCCTCCACCCCCTCTGACAGAGTGAAGAGATTGCTTAAAACAATTGATCTCTTCCTCAGCTGTTTTTCTCTACAGTGCTTTCCCAAAAGGTGCTAACTGCAACTTAACAAGCTCTGCTCTGTTATCTTAATTATCTGGCTGCCAGCTGCTGCCTATAACTGACAATACATTAATAATTTTCACACCTTGGGCTTTTGTTTTCCTCCTAACCATGGGTACTTGAAGTCATAAATGCATTAGGCATATAGCTGCTGCTATCACATTCCTTTCCATGTGTATTCCCCATTGTGTGCCTGTTTACTCTCTTGTAATCGCTTCCTCTCCAGTGAATGTAAATACCAGCATTAATTCCCTTCTTCCTAATTATTCCAGTGCTGATTAGAGCCTTCCAAAGGGCAGGGAAGTAAGGAAAAAAGGAATGTAAGAAAGTAAGAAAAAAGGAAGTGAAATTATAAGCACAGAAGAAGTCACATAATTTTCTTCTTAATGACTGCATCACATAGCTACTGAGTTACCAGTGCCAATTGTGGTGACTAAATGAGGAGTACTTGTGTTGCAGATTTTTCAAAAGCACCAGTTGTACATCCTCAGGAAAAACAAATGTGTTACAGATCTTACAAGCCATTGAAACAGTTCTCTTCTCAGCCTTCTAAGAGTCTTCATCAAGCCTACATTCTAAACTTCTTGTTTATGGTAGTTTTCAGACTCCTTAGAACTTGCAGTCAGTTACTGATGTGAGGGAAAAGAAAACTAAAGACCATTCTTTTTTCCTCCAATTTATACTGCCGCCATACAGTATTTTCTCTCTTTTGGTTGCAAGACATTGGCCCAGAATGTCAGTTTTCTCAAAATAGTCTTTGCTTTGTTATTTGTAACATACTTGGTCATACTTTATGTTCGGAGTAAAGTTGAACAGAGTAGTATCACCCACTGCTCTGTTTTCTTAGTATCATACGGTTTTGTAGACAATTTCTATCCATTTGTGAATGACTTATTCCTTGTCCAACATCACTATTCCTTGCCTCACATGGTCTGATCATTTAAGTATATGTACTAGTCCTGCTTATTCAATGTACTCCTGAATTACTGCATATCTCTGATGGTATTTTTGCTCTAATGGTGAGAACAGTGAGCATCTTTACTTTTCATGTTAGAGATAATCCAACATCATTTTTCTCCACAGGTGGAAGAAGGCTGGTGGAGTGGGACTTTAAATGGCAAGACGGGCCTTTTTCCTTCTAACTTTGTAAAAGAACTAGAGATAACAGATGATGGAGAAGTACAAGAAAGCTTAGAAGACACAGGTAAAATGCAGGCGAACGGAAGGTGGACTGGATTACTTTTTTGTCAGTTTCAGGCTGGGATTCAATATAAAGACGGCATTAGTCATATTTGCTGATGACCTGGTGGAGCCAGGATGGAGTGTTGGATGCATCCTTGCTCTCCCTGATCTTTTCAGTATCTTTTGATACTGTTGATCATGGTGTCCTTCTGGATCAACTGTAGGGCTTAGAAGGTAAAGGCACTGTAATGTGGTGATTCTCCTCCTTTTCTCAGCAGTCAGTTCCAGTTGGCGTTGACAGGAACAATAGAATCATAGGGCTAAAAGGCATGGTGATGGCCTTCTAGTCCAACCAAGATGGTGCCCTCTGCCCCTCAACTATGGGATGCCTTAAGAATCAATATTTTCTCCTTCTGTTTACCATTTACATGAAACTGAAGGGAGAGGTCATCCATAATATGGAGTCTGGTACGTGTAATACTTTACTGGTTAGCATTAGGTCATTAGGCAATACAAGATACAGAATAGTAATAAGATCATGTGTTAAAAAATAGAGTAAAAGACATAAGTAAAATGGATCACTGCAGTGTGTTTCAAGGGGCCGCCCTTGAAGAACTCTCAAAAGGTTCAACTGGTCCCAAATGTGGAGATGCACACAGTATTGGGTGTTGGTAAGTTTGCCCACATTGCACCTCTATTGCATGAACTGCATTGATTTCCAGCTTCCTCCTGGGTGCAATGCAACATGCTGGATATCACTTTTAAATGGCATGGGATCTGACCATTTGCAGGACAACCTCTCTCTAAGAATATCTGCCTATATCTCCAGATTTGATAGGATAGGTACCCTCCAGTTTCCTTCTCTGAAATCCTGCCACTTAGTGGTATCTCAGAAATGTGCCTTTTCCATGGCTGCCCCGACCTTACGGACCACATACTCCCCCCTGATTTGGCAGCCTCCGCCCTTTTAAATTTGGGAAAAACTATCAAAATATGGCCTTTTACCTAGGTGCTGAAGTAGAATAGAATAGAGTACATAGAATAGATTAGAATAAGATTAATTGCAATTGGCTGGAGGGCATTCTAAGGGCATGATTAAAGTTGTCGTTTTTGTTTGACCATTTTATGGTTTTATGGTTATGTTTTATAGTAATTGGATTTTATTGCTATTATGGCCAGCCCAGTTTTGTTTAAGATGGACAGCCATACAAATCCTTTATATAAATAAAAGAAAATGCAAATCATATTTCAGTGCAACCATATAATTTACCCCAATCACATCCTTCATCAATATGTGAAAGATATTTAGGTGTACATTTCTAGCCAGCCAAGTGAGCTTCAGTGTCCTGTCCCTGTGCCTGAATGTCTGGATGGGGAAGAAGAAATCCAGGCTCCTTCATGCCAAGACTGAATAGTTGTGGATTTTTCATTTTCCCAGATCTGGAGTCTTTCCTTCTTTAGTCTTAAATAGACCTGCACTAGTGAACAACTTGGGGTTGTCTTGGACTCGCATCTTTTGCTCAGAGAGCCAAGAGGCTAGAGATCACCTGTATCTCCATGGCATAGAACCAAGTTATTTGAGAGACTACCTATTTTCCAAAGTTTTCTCAGCCTGGTTGGATTGATCTCCTCAGTCAGTTCTGTCTATTAAGACCCATACCTTCTTCATTGCAGCACCTGTTTTCTGAAATGCTATTCCCCCAGTGATCCACATAGTTCCCATTTGGATGATGTTCTGGATGTCTTTAAAAACATGGCCTTGGAGTAGGGTGCTTGTGGAGCCCTTGCTAGTTTTATTTCTTGGCTATAGAATATGGCTCGTCCATGCATATAATTTTTTAAATTGTTTTCTATTTTTTTAGAGTACACTTCACAGAGTCATTCTGAAATTGGGCAGTTCCAAACTACTATTACTCTAAATTAGTAATATGTAGTATCATTTATATGGAATGCGATTAAAGATTAGTTTTAGTTAATTGCATATGGTGCTTAATTTCAAGCACATTTATTAGTCCATTTAGAGATACAGTTTGCTCAAAGCTAAAGATATGTAAGTATTTGAAGAATTTGAATTTATATGAGGTTCCTCATTGTTTGGAAGCAAACTTACAAATGTTACTATATAGTCCTAGTGAGATCCAACTTTGTTTTGATCAACAGCCCTGTCATAATAGCGTAATTGTCATTAAGTATTGCTACATTTGATCAAATATGTCAAGGATAGACTCATCTGTGGTTAAGCTATTCCTGGATTGTCTCCAGGCCACATTCCTGAATAGGTTGATTTCAGTTATTAATATTTCCTCCATATCACATATAACCTTGGGAAGGGAGAATCACATTTGGAGAGGAGAATCACATTGAAGTAAGGGCTATAACTTTATTCACTTTGGGCTCTGGGTATACCGACATATAAAATATGGTCTGTCACCAGATTAACCATGATAATGAGATTTTAATTAACTTATGTACCCCAATGAAATGTATATGTATGATATATTACAGTTACTGCCAAATAAGTATGTTTGTATCTTATAAAATTTGGAATGTTAAGAATGTATGTATACGCTTATAGAAATATAAAAATATTTTAAAGCTTCCACATCTTTAACCTTACGGTATTTGAATAGTATCTCTAATTTTATCTTAATTGATGTAAACTGTTAATATTCAGATTGATGACATATTCAATCAAAGAGCAGAAAAATACAAGTTATGGTGAAATTTTCTCTTCCTGTCATCTTTATCTGTTTGCCTCATTCTAGTGTTTCATTTCTTTACCCAAGTAATAAGGAGAAAGGTTAGAGTCGTAAAAACATCATGTAATGGAACCTCAACAGTTAGATCTGAGACAGAGCTGGAGATTAAGGGCATCCTTGTGAAAACACCCCCGATTGTCTCAGAATGGATAATTTTTCATTCTCATGCCTTGTGGAAGCTTTGGTTTCAAACTTCAGGCCTCCCTGCACTTGCATGATGGTGCACCCTCTTCCTGCCCTGTGGCCCTGCACGGCCTGCACTGGGCCTCCCTGGGCTCTACCTGCTTCCCATTAAACAACCTGCACTTGGGGTTACAATGAAAACTGGCACTACCAAATGATGCTATCACCTGATATGCTTTACAACCACATCATTTAGCAAAACAATCCCAGTCCTTATTGCCATCGTAACTTGAGGCCTACTATATACAACACAAAAGTAAAGTCAAATCATTGAACTAAAATATGAACGTAACAAAGAGTCTCCATAATAAAAGTATAACATAAACTACCATAATGAGACCCATAATGAGTTTGATGAGGTGGTTAATACCCTGGGCTAGAAACTGGGAGACCAAAAATAAGTAATGAAGGGTTTCAAATCTTCTAGATTCTACAGCGGTTCTAAACCTGGGGGTCGCGACCCCTTTGGGGGTCGAACGGCCATTTCACAGGGGTCGCCAAAGCCCTCTCTCGCCCCCCCACGCCTTCACTCACCCTCACTCTCTGCTCTGTTGGATCGCCGACCGTTCGCTTACCCCACCCACTCCCAATCTATTGCTGCTTCCTGAGTCCCAGCTGATGGCTAGAGGAAATAGCCAGTGGTGCAGCCGAACCGTTTGTTAAATTGCTGGCTTGCCCCGCCCCTCCGCACCACTATTTATTGCCAATAAATAGTGGTGGGCGAGGGGCGGGGGAACCAGCAATTTAACAAATGGTTCGGTGTTTTTTTGTAATTTTATTGGCCCGCGGAGCTTCAGCATAGGCTAATTAGCCCTTGATTAGATCGGCTCCGACTCTCAGCTGATTTGCTCTCAGCTGTTTTGCTCAGGGCTCTGCTGCTTGCTCGAGCAGATTTTTTTTTCCCCTAGCTATGCTGAAAAACAAAACTGAAAGTAAAGAGGTTGTTGGCTTTGCTGTTGCTGCAAGTTGGAAAATTAGGCAGGCAGATTTCTTTTCTTTTTCCTCACCAAAAAAGGTAGATGCAAACAATGGGAAATTTAGGGAAAAAGAGGAGAGTTCAAGATTTTAAAACACAAAAGAAAAAAAGCTCTATTTAACTAGGGAATTGTAATAATTGAGATACTATTAATTGTATATTGTGTTGAAAGCAGAAATGGTTAAGTTGTGGTTTGGAGGAATATATGGGGGAAATTATTTGGTTTATTATTATTGGTAAATATAATTAATTGATTTGTAAGAAATTGGATTGCAGGAAATAATTGGAATATTCATGTTCATATTGATTAATATACAAAAAAGGTAGTTATATAACTAATTGATTTATATTAAAATGTTGAATTTATATTAAACAACTGTAATATTACATAATTAACCAATGTGAGGATGGATATAAAAATAGATGACAATGGGAAGGGGTATAATCTAGAATAGAAGGGAAAAATTGAATTTGATTAAGATTAGAGATGAGGATGAAGGGTAATATTGGTTTTTTACAAAAATAGATGAGGAATAAATATGGCAAAAAGGAAATATAGAAATTGTAAATTTAATTGAAATGACTAAACATTTCAATTGTTTAAATTTAAATTTAAATTTATGTTTAAATTTATGTTTAAATTTATGAACCGGCCAAATACTCTGTTCAAAGAAAATACATTGTATGTTTGTATGTGTGTTTCTAATTATTGTTATTCATATTTGTTCTCTTTTATTCTTTAAAGTTTAACAATTCATTCTTTATCTTAATATCTTTATATTTGTTTGGGGTTGGCTTTCTTTCCTTTCATCTTTTTTATTGTACAGCAATCTTTGTTTAAATTTGTGAACCGGCCAAATACTCTGTTCAAAGTGTTGGAAGAAATCTCCTTCTAGGTTCTGCTCCAAGTGGGGAAAAAGACACTTGAAACATGGAGACTGCTTGGAAAGATGGTTTAATGGTGGACAGGATCACATGGCTTGAGTTCCTGAACAGAAAAGGGCAGATACAGTAAATCCTCGGGTTTTTATGCTCTCTCTGGCTCTGCATTTCTTGGGGCCACGAAAGAGTATCCTGATTGGTTGTCAGACTCCTAGGGGGTAGGGATCTTAGCTAGCCTTGCTGGCTGATGGTCACATGTGCTTCCCAGGTCACATGTGGTGAGTTTCTGTTGCTAGATGGGTAGAGAGCTAATCCTATCTTTATTGGATCTTGGGCAATTCCTACTATGGCTCTGCCTGAAGGAGGTAGATCTTTGTTATGTAGAATAGACTGGCCCAGGCCTTAATGGCCCATTGACAAAGGGTGGGGGCAGGAAGATGGGAGCTGCTTCAAAACATGCTTATCCCAGGGAAATATAATATTCTGCCTTTTTCATATTTTCTAAAATATTTCACTCTTCCAGGAAAGGGGTGGGTGCTAACTTCCTACAAAAGAAAATACATTGTATGTTTGTATGTGTGTTTCTAATTATTGTCATTTATTCATATTTATTCTCTTTTATTCCTTAAAGTTTAACAATTCATTCTTTATCTTAATATCTTTATATTTGTTTGGGGTTGGCTTTCTTCCCTTTCATCTTTTTTATTGTACAGCAATCTTTCTCCTCAAACCTACCACCTCTCTCTTTTCTTTCCTTCTTACTTCCTCTTCCTCCCCCTCTTCTTCTCCTCCCTACTTCTTCTTCCTTTCTGCTTCTCCTCCTCTCTTCCTCCCTCTCTTACCCTCACTCCTACTCTAATTTCCCTTCCCTTCCTTCATCCCTCTCTATTGCTGTATCCTTTTATGCATATGGACTACTCAGAGGGCTGAAAAAGTTATTTCTGACTGGTCCTTGCACTTTTGACCCGTCCTCGAACTTACGATTGTCCTCACATTTTATGTTTTTGCCCTATCTTGTCACCATGGTGAAGAGAAACAATTGTGAAATGAGTGACATGGTTGTTAAGAATGCTACAATGGGCATAAATGATGACCAGTCATAAGTGTGAAGACCGGTCAAAAGTGTGAGGATCTGTCAGAAATGACTTTTTTCAGCCCTCTGAGTAGTCCCTATACACATAGCCATGGCCACCCGGTCACATGACCAGCTAGCCACGCCCACCCAGTCACATGACCTCCAAGTCACGCCCACAAAATAAGCCACGCCCACAGAACCGTTAGTAAAAAAATTTAGAACCCACCCCTGGTTGGGGGTCACCACAATATGAGGAACTGTATTAAAGGGTCGCGGCATTAGGAAGGTTGAGAACCACTGTTCTAGATGATTCATATAGAATTCACCGACCTTCTTTGGAATGTACATATTATTAAGGACAGAGTGTAAGTGAACCTAATATTCCTGTAGTATTTACAATGTAATAGATCCTGCATTGAAAATCCCAATACTAACACATACTTAGTTGGTCCTGTGTGGATGCTTAACATAAACATAAGCGCTAACCTAATTTTTCCATTTTTAGAATCTGTTTTTCATGGACCACAGTCTCCTGAAACCTCACCAGGGAATGGTAGCGAGTCTCCACAGATAGCACAACCAAAGAAAATCAGAGGAGTTGGGTTTGGAGATATTTTCAAAGAAGGCTCAGTAAAACTTAAGCCGAGATTGTCTTGTAATGATTCAGAAGAAAAAAAGCAAGATAAGGTAATGGGCCTAAATGATACACATTTCAAAATGTAGCAATTGTATATGTTGTGATAAAAAGCTTGTTACTTTGTGCACTTATAAAAACAAGTTTGTTTATTTTGGGAAGAAGTTTATTCTGCCTTTTCTTAAGAGTTGCTGTTTCAGAGGTAACATTATTCTGTAGCAGTGGCTGTAAAAGGCATCCCATTGATGCCTTTTACATTAAGCAGTTTACCGTATTCTCCAGATCTTTAAAACTCTATTCTTAAGTATAATTTGGGAAAATTTGAGGGCCAGTATGGTCTGTTTGACCGGGAGTGGGAAGACCTATGTTTTAGTCCATCCTCAGCCGCAGAAGCTCACTAACTTTGTCGCAGTCACTCTTAGCCCAAACCCTCTTGCAAGTTGATATGGCATAAAGTGGGAGGTCACTGTGGATACCTACTTTTCTCCCGGAGTTAATGGTGGGATACAATTAAAAAAACAAGAACCAGCTGCATAAACTATCATTTGAAAACTTTATCCTAATTAAAAAGAGATGGTTTCAAGACTATGGCAAGCTGCAGCAAAGAACACATTGGGAGTCAGGCAGCATACAAATTGAATGGATAAGTCACTAAAAGGAAGCAAAAACTTCCAAATGCCTGCTCATGTCTATACCAGTAAAATAGCACATGAACATGGCAGTAGAAATGGCAGGGAGTGGGTGGGAATCTTCCGTAGTTTGACTAGGTTTTTGAAATTCTAAAGGAGGACTATGCATATAGACTGACTATATGTTGAGTACTTCAGGCAGCACAGATTGCCCCTTTGTAAATGATGCACTCTGATAATAAAATACCGCTTTTTTTGGAGTATAAGACGCTCTGAAGTATAAGATGCACCTAGCTTTTGGGGAGGAAAACAAGGGGAAAAAAATCCTGTCTCTGCTTCCCAGCAATTTGCCTCTTTGCACCAAACAGCAAACAGCCAGTTTCAGTTTCAGCACCGTGATTAGCACAAGAAAAAAAAAATCTGCCTCTGCCTCCCAGCAATTTTAGCTGGGTTTGCTAACCCTTTTAGCAAACAACCCATTTCAGTTTTAGTATAGTCTGATTAGCAGAAGAAGAAAATCTGCCTCTGCCTCCCAGCAATTTGCCTCCTTGCAGCAAACAGCCCATTTCAATTTAAGCACATCCTGATTATTTTATTTATTTATTTATTTTATTTATTTATTTTATTTATTTGTTTCCATTTCTATACCGCCCTTCTCCAATAGGACTCAGGGCGGTGAACAGCCAAAGTAAAAAACAGAACATACAAAATTTAAAAGCAGTTTAAAATAATTAAATATTTTGGCCGTAAATTAAAACAACCCAATTTAAAATCAATTTAAAATTTAACTCAAGCCAGCCCAGCTAGTTGAAATAAATAGGTTTTCAGGGCCCGACGAAAAATCCGGAGGTCTGTTATTGTATGTATCTCGGGATTAGCACAAGCAGCTGGTTGTCGGTTTGATTGGCCTTCCGATGATCAGCTGTTTCAGGTTGCAGGGATTGCAATAGCCTATTGCCGCCTCCGCATGCCCCATTTTCGGTCTCCGCATCTCATTTTTGGCTTCCTCGCCGCCCGGAACAGGCGGAAAATGGGGCGTGTGGAGGCCAAAAATGGGGTGTGCTGAGGCGGCAACAGCTGATTGTCGGGAGGCTGATCCAACCGACAATCAGCTGCTTGTGCTAATCGGCTGTGCTGAAACTGAAACTGGCTGTTCCTTGCAAGGAGACCAAAGTGTGGGGGCCAGTGGGTGGGCAGGGCTACATTCGGTGTATAAGACGCGCCCTAATTTTCAGCCTCTTTTAGAGGGGGGAAGTGTGTTTTATACTCTGAAAAATACGGTATGTAAAGGCTTTTTGCTGCCATGGGTCAGGAAAAATAGCACTTGTGTAGTTGTACTTCCACTGCTCAAAATCCATTTGGGAAAAATTCATAGTTTAATGTTGTAGTTGTACCCGTTTCCACAAGCTGAACTAATTTTTAAAGGATACTTGACCTTTTTAAATGTTATGGCCAATCATGTATAGCATATATCATTTGATCTATACTTTCTTCTTAGATCTAATCTATTTTTAAAAACATGTTAAGTTTTCATGTATGTTATTGTGATTTATTACATGTTCGTCTATTTTGTATGATTTCTTATATTTAATGTTGCCATCTTGTCATTAGATGAAGTTGTTGTTATTCCAGTAGTGTTGAAACTTTAATACCCATTAATAACACCTAATGAAAAAACATGGAATGCTAATAAAGATGAAACACATTAATGTGCTAAATTTGGAGAAGATGAGCTGATATCCAGAGAAATCTGAAGGCTGGCTCAGAAAATTGATTATATCTAAATAAAATATGCTTTGACTTGCAGCCTATTATAAGTCTTTCCAATAGATAGACAATATTTTGATTTAGAAGCAGTATATATTTCATTGCATTTAAATGCATTGAAAATAAAAGAAATGTATTTTATTAACTTCTTGTTCTATAAGATTTATAACTTGCAATTTATTTTTCTGAGGTGATTCAGAGACCACAAATTAAAATACATTTGCCAATTGCCTAATTTTTGTTTTTATCTCCGTGTTCTCATGTAGCCATTACCTAATCTTCCATCTGGACCAAAGGTAACCTCATTCCATGGCACAACAAAATCAGAAATGGCAACAGAAATTGCAAAAACAGAAACAGAAAGCAAACAAAAACGTATGATTTTATATCTATTTTATTTTTATTTTAAAATATTTAATATATAATATTTGATAAAAATTGATTTCTCAAAAGGCCGATAATTTATTCTTGTTTTTTTGACGAAAACATTCTTACAACCTGGATGAGGAATATGTATCCTAATATAATTTCCATTTGACTTCACTATGTTTGATTAATGTAAGCCTGTCACATTTCACCTTCACAGCTAAAATACCTTAAGCATGACAAGGCATGAAAGCAACTTCTCATTTTAGCGATGGTGATAGCAATTTATTTCTTTACTGCTTGTAAATATATAATATTCTGCTGCATAAGACTCACAAGATGATGATGATGTTGATGATGATGATGATGATGATGATGATTAGCTTGTGTAGGAAAAATGTAATCATAATTTTTCATTATAAATCTTGGTTAATCTGGTAGAATCTTAGATTTTCCCTTGACTTTACTCTCCTTGTCTTTTCTGAACTGAGGACTTTAGTAAATCATTTCAATAACTTAATTGCTATGGTTCCTCAGCTGCTTCCTTGTCTTATTTCAGTTGCTCATAAAATGAGAGGAAGGTCAAATCCATACTCTTCCTATCTCTTCCTAATGATTTTGTGGAGTGATTCTGTATCCTTTACTAGCATAGTTTTTAAATAATTAATAGTAATGTGCCATACTTCATGGTAAAGTAATACAAATTAAATATATAAAATATAGTAAACCCTTGACTAAAGTGATCGTGGTTAAGTTGACTATGAATGCAATGAGCAGAATCTTTCTGTGATTCATATTTGCAGTATGCATTACCATAATCTTATCAGTGATTTTATGCATGTGTAAAATATGCATGCATAAAATCCATATACATAACATTCAATTCCCATATGTATATTCAAGATCCCATTCAGATTTAATAGACATTCCACTTTAAGTGTCACCTTAACTCCACATTAATTACTTATTATGAAATTTAAACATTTGTATTCAAGCAACAACCATTGGAATGTGCTCAGCATTTACAACTTTTATTCCTTCCTTTAAGCTAAAGAATACTGCAAAACCGTGTTTGCCTATGAAGGTACCCATGAAGATGAACTTAATTTTAAAGAAGGTGATATTATCCAAATAATAAGTAAGGTAAGTTACACTGGTCTACAAGGAGAAAGCCTTGGAAATGAAAATAGCTTAATTTTACCAGAATTGGGTCACTAATAAAGGAAAATTAAGTCCTGAGTACTTAATTTTGGACTTAATTGGCTCCAATTTCCAAGATACATCTTCAGGTCAAAATTGCATCAAAATAATTCAAAACAACGAGGCTCTATAACTTTTCTGCAAAATATGGTATAGCAAGGAGAATAGTGCCACACCAATTATTATAAATTTATCTTTTTAGTGATACCAATAACATAACTTTCCAATCATTTATTGGTTTTTCATGTAACATCTTTATGCTTTTCGCATGAAAAACTGAAAAGCTCTAACATCGGATTGAGAAGGTTCTATCTTTATTCAGTATCTAAACTGCACTTTTTGGCTTTTCTTTTTGAACTGCAGTAAGATCATACTGGGGAGATTCCAGCAGTAATCAGCAAGCATGGACGGATTCCATTTCCCTTGGTATCTTTTCTCATGCCCGCGAGATCCTGATGGAATCTCTCCCCATGCTCATTACTCACTGCCCCACAGTTCAAAGGGAAATAGTCTAAATGCGAGAGTAAGAAGTGATTGCATCAATTGCTTTATAGGATCTAAGCAAATTTTCCACATGTTTTTCATAGTCATCTGCCTTGCTATTCTCAAAACGAAGATAAATTTATACACTTCCATCTGGTACCATTTTCAATGTTCTACCGTACTTTGTTGAGAAGTTACGAGGCATCATGATCATTTTGTATATAAAATATACAAAAGTATGAAGGCTATTGCTTAATGCATTGTAAGCCGCCCTGAGTCTCTGGAGAAGGGCGGCATATAAATCAAAATAAATAAATAAAATAAATAAATTAGACATATCCTCCCTTGTATACTCTCACCTGTGTATAAATCTTTATTGTGAAATATCTTGAAAACTTTAGCCAACCAGCACCTTTATCACCTGTTTTCTAATTCATTTAATCAAAATATGTAAAACTAACACATTTTATCTCAGAGGTTGATAATTTCCCAAAATTTGTAGACCAGAGTTATTTATATTTAAATATTAGTCCTCGACTTACAACCACAGTTGGGTCCAGAATTTCTATTGGAAGTTAGGGTAGTCATAAAAATGAATCCTGATGTCAGTCAGACCCAATTTTATGACCATTTTACCATGGTTGTTAAGTGAATCCAGCCTCCCTAATGGATATTTTTTGCTGGTTTTTTTGCTAGAAACTAGCAAACAGGTTGCAGATCATGATCATATGACTGCATGATGTTGCAACTGGTCAAAAATGCAAGCCTGTTGCTAAGTGCCAGCATTGTGATAACATGACCATAGAAGTGGTGCAATGGTCATAATTTTGAGTACTGGTCATAAAACACTTTTTCTGCAGGCCAGAATCTATCTAGAGCACTATAGCTTAGATATAATAATACCTATATTATTAAAAAGGGGCAAGGAAAATCCCAAGAATCCCAAGAACCAATCAGACTTGTAAGATATTCCTACTGTATTAAATTTCATGTCAAGACAGTATTCGACAAACTGGAAGACTGAATAGAGGCTAACAAGATTATTTATAATGAACAAATAGTTTTCAGGAAAGGTCAGAGCATGTTTGACAATTGTCAGGTTTTCTTTTTATCTTGCTTCTAAATATGAGAACAGTACCACAAAACATTTGAATATAACAACTACTAATTTGACTGCGTACTTTGACTCTATAGAAGTAAGTTATTGATTAAATTAGATAATACTAACATAGATAAGCATCTATTGTATCTGTTGCAGCAGTTCTTTTCAGTTATATTTACCAGAATGAAGGAGGTTTATTTAGATTCCTCACTGAAGCAATATCGACAAAATAAGGAGTAAAGCAAGGCTGAATCCTCACACCAATATTGTTTACTACTTACATACACGCTTCATCCCCTCACATGTCAGCTTCTCTAGGTTCTTAGAAAGTTTCCATTTTATTCTACACTAATAATATACTCTCAATAACAAGAGTTGAGTTGAAAGAATGTTTTAAAAGCTAGGGCGTTATAGGTAGTCCTTGTTTAGTAACCACAATTTGGGACTGACAACGCAGTTAAGCAAAGCAGTCACAGTGAAACTGAGCTTTCCTTTGCTTTACAAACCTGCAGAGGTCATAAATATGAGCATTAGTACTTTTCCATTGCTGTCATAATTGTGAATGGTTGTTAAAGAAGGGCTATCTATATGTGCATATAAACATATGTAGATATATAGCATGGGTACATATATCTTTACCTCATGAAGTGGTATGATATGTCCAATGGAGTATTCATACAGGCTTGGTAGCCATCTTCAAATTCTTTTAGCAGTTTTATGCTGAACAGGAAATTTGACTACATGACCTTTGAGATCTCTTCTAACTCCTATGATTTTACACATAGTGAAAGAGTTCCAGCACAATTCTTCACTGAATTAAAAAGGAAGTTTTTGGTTAGCTGTTACATTTTAACATTTGAGAAAGGAAGGATCAAGTAGTAAGAAAGTTACTTAAAAGAATAAAGCATTGGTTTGGCATTAATTAAAGTGGGATGCCTTCCAACATAGTATCAATATTTGCCACACCTGTGATGAACATTATAGCTAAGCATACCAATACAAAGTTAGGGGATAGTTTTAAACTATGGTTTTTGACCAAGTCATGATGGACTGATTCACACATCACTCAAGTCAAAAGCAAAGAAACCAAGACAAAGTCGGCCTTAGATTTCTGGCAGGCAAAAGTATTCATTGTGTATTTCCCCTATTCCTTGTTTAGCAATTGTATGCATATGTTTTAGATTAATTTCTGCAAGGATATGCTCATGGCAAAAAAAAAAATCATTAGCACTTCTTTCAAAATAACATTTGCAACTAGTAAGCCAACATCAAACCATGTTCCAAACTAAATTTGCTCCAAACTTAGAGCAAATTCTTGTTTATTCAGTGATCATATGCATATCTCATATTAAGTCTTAAAAACTAGCACATAATTAATGGCTTAGTGCAATACGTGACTCAATTTCTAAAAACTGCAACAATGTAAACTGGTGGGTAGATGATGAAGCCTTAACATTTATTTGTTGTGTAAAATGAATATACATTTAGTAATTTTGTTTTAGGACACTGGGGAGGAAGGATGGTGGAGAGGCATTCTTAATGGCAAAGAAGGAGTTTTTCCAGATAACTTTGCAGTTCAGATTCATGAATCTGATAAAGATTTTCCCGTAAGTACTTATTGCACTTTTTAAAACGTTTTAGCTTTTCTTTAAAAAGCTGGTTTAACAACCAAGTAGTGTGTTTTATATATCCATGGTGTCCCAGGCTTTTTTCATAATTCAACATTCTATTTTCCTCGTTTAATTATTTTGGCCTTGCAATTGTTCTGTTAATATAGCATTGCCATAACAATGGAGCTCTTTGGAGAAACCTTATTTGGGTGACATAATGGTCCAGTCATTAACATGTGGCCTAACTTTTCTTGTAGGCCTGTTATGAAGAGCAATGAAGTGATCTTGGAAGATGGGATTGAGACAAACACTATTGCTACCACTGTTCAGCACCTCAAGTTCAGTCTCCAAAAATTGCTTCAGAATATGCAGGGCCATGGATGCAACCCTTGTCTTCAACTTCTGAAAACAAATGCTCTTGATCTTAAATCATATACATCTGCACTGCTTTGAAGTCATGTAGACAAATGCTACATTTGCACTCCCATCACTCTGAAGCTTTTTTTGGAAATGTGAACCCAAAATGATGCATACCTATAATAATGTTAGTACTTTCATTTTTGGCTCTGAAATATATATATATTTTTATTGAAAAAGTTTTCAAATACAAATTTCCCCCCCCATTTTTCTCCCCCCCTCCCTAATCCCCCCTCACCACCCATCCCCCCTGCGACTTCTTCACAACAAAAACCTAATTCATAACAGATTATATAATATTTTACCATCCCCTTACTCCCTCCTCTAAATACTGACCCTTACATGCTAATAATTTTATTAATATTATTACTTCCCCCTTACCATACATTTCAAAATAACATTATATAATAACTTCTAATTTAACATAATAATATTATTATAACTCCCAATCTAGCAACAATCTGCCTTTTTTTCCCCTCCTCCTCCATACTTATATATATAACATTACAGAACAGCCTTCCCCATAAATCTTAATTTAACATTTATTCAGCTCTGTCCATTTCCTCCCCTCCCCTAAATATATCACTTAAACATCCCTTTTCTTAAACTAAACAATCAGTAAGCTAACATATTTCCACCCACTTTCCTATAAAGTTGCCATCCACAACAATTCTTAATATCTTTGATCTACTGCCCGCCCTGCTAAAAAAAAATATTCCGTTATATAGAAAAGATCAATGAATTTAAATTTACAATCCATATAATGTCTTCTTTGATATCTTTCCACTGGATTGTTGAGTCCATCATCCATCTTAGGGTAACATAGCATCCTGGTTGCAACAGGTTGTTCAAAATCCTCAGTGATCATCTGCCCCCATCAGTAATGAATATCCTCATATATTATGTATAAACAAGGAAAACCACCACCTGAGTGACATTATAATTATATTCCATATAATATCTGTAATTGTGGCTTTCTTCAGGATTATTAATTCCCATCATCATAATGGGTAACGACCAGATCTTCTGCATGCCCCAGCGTGACTCTCTTGCCTTATAGCTCAACATAAATATAGTACATTTATCAATAAAAAAAAGAAATCCAAAATAGATAATTCCAATCCAACAATTTAAGGCTCTTTTCGCATCCCAAAATTACGGCATTGCAGAGATCTATCACTCTCCTCAGGATAATGTTAACCAATACTTCGCCTCAACTGTCTTTTCATATATTCATTCATTTAAAAATAACTGGCTTCACTGTTGCTTAATTTAGAAATTTTTATTTTTGTGAGACATATTTCTTTTTTTCTTTTCTTTTTGTGGGTTTGATCTCCATCCAAGTTTCCCTTCTACAGGTTGTATATCAACTAATCGGTTTTCATTCTGCTTTATAACTTGATCTTGTTGGTTTTGCTTTTGTGTCTCATATTTCTTTTTTATCAATTGTATATCAGCTAATTGGTTTCCATGCTTGTCTGTGATTTGATGAATCTTCACGTTAGAATCCGATGCCACTTCTCTCATATTTGTAGATAATCCAGCTGAGGTGTCTAAAGAGTCCAAAGGCAATTTGTCCACGGCAGCCTCTATAATTTGATGTTTTCCCTTTATTTCCAACTCCTTGTGCTTATCCTGTATTGTGCATAAAGATGTTGAGTTCATTTTCAAAATTTTTTGATAAAATTCTTCCGCTTTTTCAACAGTATTTAATTGGTATCTTTCTCCTTGATATCTCAATATTATACCAACTGGAGCGTCCCACCTGAATAGAATATTTCTTCTTTTAAGCTCAGTCACCAGAAAACCAAATTTCTTTCTTTCCGATAACATCTTGGGCGGGAGCTCTTTATATATCCAAATCTTTCTTCCAAACAATTGCAAAGTAGAGTTGAAGGAATTTTGCACAATATTATTTCTTATTTCTTTATCTGTAAAATAAATCACCACATCTCTGGGCAATTGCCTTTGCTTTGCAGTCCAGGAATTTATTCTGTAAACTCTGTCGATCCTACAAAATACTTCCTCAGGTTGAACCTTTAAAATCCCAGCCAGAATTTCAGAAGATATTTTCCTTAGGTCATCTCTATTATTTTCCTGCAAACCTCTCAATCTAATTGCATACTCTGTAAAATTATATTGAATCATTAAAACTTCTCTTTCAATTCTCTGTTGCACATTTTCTTCATTACCAATCTTTTGGTCAACCTCCATTTTAGGTTTGTCTTCTGAGCTATTATCCTGAGTGTTTATCAAATCCTTTTTAATTTTTTGAGTCAGGTCATCCAAATTCTCCTCAGTTTCCTTCATTTTAGACTCTAATAATTTAGTCTTTGCATCCACCCGAATCAGAAAGTCTGATAAACCATTAGCTGATTTTAAACTCTTTTGATTCAAAAAGTCAAACTTTGATTTCACCAATTCACCAATTTCTTTAATTTCCTGCTTAAATTTTTCAAATTGCTGGTTCACAATCTCATCCCTTCTTACAATCTCTTCAAGGAGAAATTCTAATATATTAAAATCAGGTTTCTGACACTGGAGAGTTAGAATTTGTTGGTGCAGTTTCTTAATGGGGGAAGTTCCCCCCCCCCCCCGTTTGTCCAGCTGTGTAAGTCCTGATGCCATTTCCCACACAGACAAGATTTAGCAAAAAAAGAGAGAAAAAATAGCAAACAGAAGGACTTTCCCTTAGAAAAAAAAAATACTTCTTTTCAATCAACAGCAAGAGAAGACACAGGAGCGAGGTTTTATCTACAAATGTAGCCGGTGATATTTATTCCGCTACATTGTAGTAATAAGAAACGGAAGGACTTTCCCTTTCAATCCTTCTCCAGCCACGGCAGGCGCCATTTTAAAAGGTTCTTTTTCCCTCTTTCCTCTCCTCTTTTCTCTTGGATAATTTTTTGAAGGGTAAAATACTTGGAATTCAGTATTAAGGGTCCAGCTCGTCTTTTCTTTAGTTATTCTGTTAAATTTGCAGGCTTGCTCTTGACGCCTGGCTCTGCTTAAGCAGAGGTCTCCCAAAGCCCGGAGCAGCGGCAGGGGATATGGGGCTTCTCATCCGCTCCGTCCCAAAAGTAAAAAAAAAACTTTTGGGACTCTGCAGAGAGTTCTACCCACCCCTGCCGGCTCTATCTCCGTTTCCTCTTGGAAACGGAGTTTTTTCGAGCCGCCATCCGCTGTAACGGCGGCTCTGACAGGCAATGGAAGCTGACGATCCCAGAGGAACGTCTGGCGGCGGCCAGCAGCAAACCGGAAGTCTCCAGATGGCTGCAATATTGATGATCCTTTGGGAGCCCCCAAAGAAACCGTCGTTTCGCTGTGGATGCTGCCCCTCCCCCCCCCAGGATATTTTCTTTTTCCTTTACTTATGGATAACAGAGTGGAGATTCTACTTGTTAATTTTTCGTTCCTTTTTCTTTCATTTTCAGTTGCTTTTTTTGTATTTAACAATTGATTGGATTGTGTTTTTCTTTTCTTTTTTCTTCTTTTTATTTGTTGTCTGTGCTTCTTTTTTGTATACAGACATTCCTCTCTTTTTTTTTCCTGCCTTGTTGGCTTTTTGGTCTAGTTAATTTCTCACTAGAGGAAATTTGGATTAAGATTAGAAAAATCTGAAGATTAAAATCATGAATGTTGAATTTGGATTGTAATACTTTATTTTTGTATTGTTTTGTTTTTTGTTATCTCTCTTTGTCTCCTTTTTATTTTTACTTTTTCTTTTTGGTTGGTTGGCTTATTTTTGTACTTTTACTTTTTTTTTAATTCACCCAACGGGGTGGATTAAATATTTGGATTATAAATTCTATTTGGATTATAACCTGGTGGATTATAATATCAAGACTACAAAATGAAGAAAACAACAACATATCTGCCTTCAATAGCCTCGGCAACAACTTTTAGCCCTGCAGCTCAGAGAACATTGGACACTATGACTAGGCAACTGGAACTAAAAAATATGATACAGGCGTTTCATGAAGACGTCAAAGAAAGAATAGGCAAATTAGATGAGAGAATGGAAAAAGTAGAAGGGGAATGAAAAGATGTCAAGGGGATAATTGAAAAAAATGAACAAAGAATACAAACGGTGGAAGAAAAAGTAGAATTGACGGAAAAAAGAGTGGGAGAGCTGGATGACAGATTTACAATAGCTAATAAAAACCAGAAAAAGACAATTGTTTCTTTAGAAATGGATCATGCAGATTATTATCTAAAATTTCAAACATAGAAGAGAAAGGGGAAAATTTAGCTGAAATAATGGCAGAGTTGTTGGCGGAAGCAATGGAGGAAACTAAAGAAAAGATATGGAGTGAGATCCATGAGATTTTTAGAGTACATACTTAGATATGCATTGAGAAACAAATTACCTAGGGAGGTGCATGTAAGATTCACCAAGAAAGCAATAAAAACAGAGATATTACAGACAGCAAGAAACAATCCAATAAAATATAAAGGCAGAGAGATTGTGGTGTTAAAACAAATACCTTGAAGAGTCAGAGATCTGAGAAAAGAATACTAGTTGTTGACAAAATGTTTAATTTAAAAAGGAGTGAGCTTCAAGAAGTTAAAACCGGAAGGAATATTGGTGAATTGGCAGGAGCAAAGACACAGATTAGACTCGCTAGAGAAGGCAGAACTATTTTATGATCAATATTTGGGACTATAAGAGGAGAGATTGAGAGAGGAAAAACATATTAGATACCAGGAAGAAACAATGAAAGAAAAAGAAGATCAAATAAGAGAGAGAGCAAAGGAACAAGAAGAAAGAGCAATAAGAGAAGGGGCAAGGCTAAAAGATGTTAAAGAACAAAGAGAGACAAGAATGACAAGATCAGCAAAGACTATTAATAAGTAAACTATGGAGGAAGAAGTAAAAGCAATATCAATAAATATAAATGGATTAAATTCGGCAATAAAAAGGAAAAGAACTTTAAATAAATTGAAAAAATTAAAAATGGACATAATATGTTTACAAGAAGTTCATATTAGAAAATAACATAAAAAACTTTTGGAATACCAAAAATTGGGAGAAGTATTTACTGCTCTGGCACATCAAAGTAAAAGAGGTGTAGTACTATACATTAAAAAGACACTAGCACCTAAACAAATATTTGCTGATGAAGAACAGAGGATTCTTATGGTGGAAGCAACAGTGAACTATAAACAAATACTCTTAGTGGCAATATACGCCCCAAATGACAAGATTTTGATGGAAAATTTCACAGAAAAATAATTGAAGTCGAGTATGAAAATATTTACATGATGAGTGCAATAACAGAAGTTGAATTGGACTATAAAACCACAAAGATAAATAAATAAACCCAGAAAAACTCTTCCAAAAGCCTTTTTTACAATGGTGGAGGAATTAAATATCCAAGATGTTTGGAGAAGAAGATATTCAAAAGAAAAATGATACACTTTTTATTCAAATAGACATGTGTCATGGTCTAGAATAGATATGATGTGATTATCAACCAATTTATTAGTTAATATACAAGATATAAACATTGAAACAAGAACATGGGCAGATCATAATCCAATTACAATTATATGGAAGGGACAAAAAGATCAAGATGGACATTAAATCAAACAATATCCAATGAAAAAGAGTTTCAACAATTTATGGAGAAAGAATTGACTTTTTTAGAGAAAATAAAAAGGAAGACACCTCATTACAAAATGTGTGGGATAGAGTGAAAGCATATATTTGAGGATTGGCAATGACTTATTTGGAAAAAAGGAATAAAAATAAAAGAAACTCAAAAAAATTGGAAGAGAAGTATAAGAAATTAGAAATGGAACTACAGAAAGATACACAAAATAAGAGGATTAAAAATCAAATGGACCTTAAAAAACATGAATTGAATCTAATTGAAAAAGAGGATTTGGCGCTCAAAATAAAAATTTCTAAGCAAAATTTTTTTGAAAATGCAAACAAACCAGGAAGATGGTTGGCATACAAAATGAAAAAGGAGAGAGAAAAAAAGTTAATCAACTAACGGATGAGAAGGGAACTGTATACTATCAAAATGAAGAAAAGAAAATAGTACAGAATTATTACGAGAAACTCTATAAATAAGAGACAATATCAGAAGACAGGATAAAACAATACCTAGAAAAATCTGAATTACCCAAAATACCAGAAGATTATAAAAAGGCATTAGAGGAAAGAATAACAATGATGGAACTAACAGAGGGGATTAAAAAACAAAAAAAAAATGGCAAAACGCCAGGGCCAGACAGATTGCCAGCAGAGCTATATAAAACATTACAAGATGTAATAAACAACACAATGCTGGAAGTATTTAATGAATTCCTGATAGAACCAGAGATACCAAACTCATGGATGGAGGCATATATTACTCTTATACCAAAAGAACATACAGATCTGCAACAAATAAAGAACTATAGACTGATTTCCCTGTTAAATGCGATTTATAGGATATTTGCATCAATAATGGCTGATAGATTAAAGATATTGTTAAATGATACATATGGACCAAAATGGTTTCCTACCCAAGAGACAGATTAGAGACGATATGAGAATAATTCTGAATACTTTGGAATATTATGAAGCACATCCAGAAAAACAGATGGCATTGATGTTTCTTGATGCATAGAAGGCATTTGACAACGTGAATTGACAATTTATGATAAAACAACTACAGACTATGGATTTTGGGGGGAGATTTAGAAATATGATTAAAACAATTTATTATAAGCAATCAGCAAAAGGAATGATAAATGGAGATATGACAAAAAAGGCTAATATTATGAAAGGCACAAGACAGGGTTGTCCTCTATCACCATTATTATTTGTGTTGACATTAGAGGTATTAAATAGAAATATAAGACAAAATGAAGAGATAAAAGGTATTAGAATTAAAAAAGAAGAATATAAACTACAGGCATTTGCAGATGATTTAGTCTTTATTTTATAGGAGCTGCAAGAAGTTGGGCCAAAATTAATAGAACAAAAGAAGAAGAATTGTTTATAAGCAATCTAAAGTTAGAGATACCAAATTGTTCAAGGTAGTAAAAAAAAATAATTGCTAAGTGCAAAATTTGCTTTCAAATTCTTGATCTTTTGATCAGTCTATTTCAATTTCTTAATTGTATTTCACCAGCAAATTGTAGACAAGGCCCAGAAAATGTTCTGAATGTTGTGTTACATGGTGTGTTTTTTTAAAAATTCAGACTGGTTTCTAGTTGTTATTTTAGACACAATTTAGTGAACTTGAAAAATTGGGTTCATTGTTATTTTGTTCCTGGATGGCTACCAATTTTTTTCAATTATCTTTGTATGTCAATTGCACCTTTTTCTGGAAAATGTAGCTAACAATAGTCACCTGTACCTTACCTTCACAGATACTCTCTTATTTCCAAATGAGTAATAATAAAACTTCTGCTTATGGAGAATAAGAGATTTCTGAGAAAGAAGAGTCTCCTTTGGCAAGATGGATGTCATACAATTTTGATAGATAAACAAATAAAATAGAGGAGAAAGAGTTGTTGATTCCCCCTGCCTTCTCTGCTTCCTCTTCTTTCTCAGCTATCATTTTCCTGATCATTTTCGAAAACTTTGGTCTGCCTAAGATTTGTAATCCTTGCACCAGTAATTTATAGACAGTACAATTGAGTTACTGAGTATACCTGTTGTCTTCTGGGTCGTAATTCAAGAAAATTAAGCATGAATATTAGTTATTTATATTTTGTCCTCTTTGCAGAAGCCAAAGAAGCCACCACCTCCTGCAAAAAGTCAAGGTATGTAAGATAGGGTTTTATTAGACCATAATTGCAAAAGAGACTGTAATTGATTGGAAATTATTAATAATTGTCTCAATCAGAACTTCCTCTTCTCCACTTTGCACACACAAAGATTCACATCTCCAATCTCAATGGTAACTGCTCACATGCTATAGTCACAGCCTAGTTTCATTTTATAAATCACAATCAAATTGTGCACTATTCAAACTCGCATTAATTGTGACTTACCTATACAATAATTTATATATATATATATATTATATATATATATATATATATATATATATATATATATATATATATATATGTTTTCTCAGGTTTTCGCGGGTGTTTGTATGTAGGTCTTTGGTTATTCGGGTCTTCTCCCACGTAAAATTGGAAGTGTCTTGGCGACGTTTCGACGAAGTCTCATTCGTCATCTTCAGGCTGGTGTTCTCGGCTTCGTGCTTCCAGGAGCAATGTGAGATCGTAGCTGTCTCTTCCTTTTAACTGCTAGTGGGGGTGTGAGCTGATTGGGTGGGAACTTGGCTGTGTTCTGATTGGGTGGAGGTGTGTTCTGATTGGTTAGGGGCTCGGCTGTGCTCTGATTGGATGGGGGGTTGGTTGTGCTCTGATTGGCTGGGGGTGTGTTCTGTTTGGGTGGGGGCTTGGTTGTGCTCAGCTTAGTCTGAGTTGCAGGGGGATTTGAGCTGGTGAGCTGCGTTGTTGTTGTTTGGCTTCGTGTTTGTGGCCGTGCGAGCTCTTCATGGTGGGTGTCAGTCTGCTTCATGTATGGATTGGAGAGGTTTAAAGTGGCTAATGATGCAGCTGCAGTCTGGCTTCTGGTCCTTGGTCGTGGCTCATTATCAGTGTGGGTTTGAGTCTGCTTTCTGCGTGGATGTGTGGTGGTGACATCCTGTGTGGCTCTCGTGAGTGTGGGTCTGGTGTCATTCGTCGTGTTAGGGACCCGTTTGTCAATAAGGGCGGGTTTCCAAATGGCTGGTAGGCGGGAGGTATCGTCTCGTTTGTTCATGCTGTGTGGGCGTTTTTCTATCTCGATGGCTTCTCTGATTATTCTGTTGTTAAAGTGTTCAGTTTTGGCGATAGTTCTGGTCTTTTTAAAGTCAATATCATGTCCTGTGGCTTTAAGGTGTTGGACCAGGGAAGAAGTGGGTTCTTCTTTTCTGACTGAGTTCTTGTGTTCTTCTATGCGTGCACTTATTCGTCTGTTGGTTTGTCCGATGTATGTGGTGGGGCAGGCGGTGCATGGGATTTCATATACTCCTTGATTTTCTAACTCTATTTTGTCTTTGGGGTTCCTTAGGATGGTGGATATTTTTCGGTTTGTGCAGAATGCTGTCTTGATGTTATGTTTGTGGAGGATTTTGCTTATTCTGTCTGTGGTGCCTTTTATGTATGGGAGGAGGGCTTTGCCGTTTTCTTGTTCTGTGTCTTGGATTTTAGTGGGGGTTTCTTTTTGGATTAGGTTGGTGATCTTATTTCTTTGGAATCCATTGGATGTTAGTACGTTAGTGAGGGTGTGTAGTTCGGTTTTTAGGTGTTGTTCGTCAGCTAAGCGTTTTGTTCTGGAAATGAGTGTCTTGGCTACAGAGTTGATCTGGGCAGGGTGGTGGTGTGAGAGTGCGTGCAGATAGCGGTTTGTGTGTGTTTTCTTCTGGTAGATAGTGTGTCCTAGGGAGCCATTGGATTTTCTGTAGACTAAGACATCCAGGAAGGGAAGTTGGTTGTTCGCTTCTGTTTCCATGGTGAACTGTATTTTGGGGTGTAGGCTGTTGAGGTGTGTGAGGAAGTTGTCCAGTTTTTCTTTCCCATGTGGCCAGATTATGAAGGTGTCGTCCACATATCTGAGCCAGAGTTTGGGTTTATGATCAGATTTTTCTAGAGCTTGGGTTTCAAAATATTCCATATAGAGGTTGGCAATGACAGGTGAGAGGGGTGATCCCATGGGTGCTCCTTCTGTTTGTTTGTATTTCTGTCCATTATAGATGAAGTATGTGTTGGATAGGCAGTGGTTGGTCAGATCTAAGATGTGCTTGGGGGGGTTATATTTGTTTTGGATAACTGTCAAGGCTTCTTTGATTGGTACTTGGGTGAAGAGGGATATGACATCAAAGCTCACGAGTAGGTCACTGGGCTGTAAGTTTTGTTGCTTTATGATGTCTATGAACTGGAATGAGTTTTTTACGTATGAGGTGATGGATTCTGCATAGGGCTGTAGTTGTTTGGCGAGAAATTTGGCTAGGTTTTGTAGAGGTGAGCCTATGGAGCTGACTATGGGTCTAAGTGGGGTTCCTTCTTTGTGTATCTTGGGGAGACCATAAAGCTTAGGGCATCTGGATGATTTCTCTCTGGGTATGATTCTTTGCTGAATCTCTTCGCTGATGGGGGAGGCTTTTATTTTGGATCTGGTGGTTTTTTCCAGGTAGGTGGTGGGGTCTGTGTTTAGGGGTTTGTATATGGAGTCTTGGAGTAGGTTGTTTAATTTGGTTTGGTAGTCAGATGTGTTCATAACCACCGTGGCATTGCCCTTGTCTGCTGGTAGGATTATTATGCTGGTGTCTTCTTTCAGGTTAAGTAGTGCTGTCTGTTCCTCTTTGGGTAAGTTACTTTTGGGTGGCTTGCTGGTGCAGAGGATGTTGGTGATTTCGAGTCTGATTCTGTTTGCATCGTCGGGGTTGATTTTTGAAAATCAACCCCGACGATGCAAACAGAATCAGACTCGAAATCACCAACATCCTCTGCACCAGCAAGCCACCCAAAAGTAACTTACCCAAAGAGGAACAGACAGCACTACTTAACCTGAAAGAAGACACCAGCATAATAATCCTACCAGCAGACAAGGGCAATGCCACGGTGGTTATGAACACATCTGACTACCAAACCAAATTAAACAACCTACTCCAAGACTCCATATACAAACCCCTAAACACAGACCCCACCACCTACCTGGAAAAAACCACCAGATCCAAAATAAAAGCCTCCCCCATCAGCGAAGAGATTCAGCAAAGAATCATACCCAGAGAGAAATCATCCAGATGCCCTAAGCTTTATGGTCTCCCCAAGATACACAAAGAAGGAACCCCACTTAGACCCATAGTCAGCTCCATAGGCTCACCTCTACAAAACCTAGCCAAATTTCTCGCCAAACAACTACAGCCCTATGCAGAATCCATCACCTCATACGTAAAAAACTCATTCCAGTTCATAGACATCATAAAGCAACAAAACTTACAGCCCAGTGACCTACTCGTGAGCTTTGATGTCATATCCCTCTTCACCCAAGTACCAATCAAAGAAGCCTTGACAGTTATCCAAAACAAATATAACCCCCCCAAGCACATCTTAGATCTGACCAACCACTGCCTATCCAACACATACTTCATCTATAATGGACAGAAATACAAACAAACAGAAGGAGCACCCATGGGATCACCCCTCTCACCTGTCATTGCCAACCTCTATATGGAATATTTTGAAACCCAAGCTCTAGAAAAATCTGATCATAAACCCAAACTCTGGCTCAGATATGTGGACGACACCTTCATAATCTGGCCACATGGGAAAGAAAAACTGGACAACTTCCTCACACACCTCAACAGCCTACACCCCAAAATACAGTTCACCATGGAAACAGAAGCGAACAACCAACTTCCCTTCCTGGATGTCTTAGTCTACAGAAAATCCAATGGCTCCCTAGGACACACTATCTACCAGAAGAAAACACACACAAACCGCTATCTGCACGCACTCTCACACCACCACCCTGCCCAGATCAACTCTGTAGCCAAGACACTCATTTCCAGAACAAAACGCTTAGCTGACGAACAACACCTAAAAACCGAACTACACACCCTCACTAACGTACTAACATCCAATGGATTCCAAAGAAATAAGATCACCAACCTAATCCAAAAAGAAACCCCCACTAAAATCCAAGACACAGAACAAGAAAACGGCAAAGCCCTCCTCCCATACATAAAAGGCACCACAGACAGAATAAGCAAAATCCTCCACAAACATAACATCAAGACAGCATTCTGCACAAACCGAAAAATATCCACCATCCTAAGGAACCCCAAAGACAAAATAGAGTTAGAAAATCAAGGAGTATATGAAATCCCATGCACCGCCTGCCCCACCACATACATCGGACAAACCAACAGACGAATAAGTGCACGCATAGAAGAACACAAGAACTCAGTCAGAAAAGAAGAACCCACTTCTTCCCTGGTCCAACACCTTAAAGCCACAGGACATGATATTGACTTTAAAAAGACCAGAACTATCGCCAAAACTGAACACTTTAACAACAGAATAATCAGAGAAGCCATCGAGATAGAAAAACGCCCACACAGCATGAACAAACGAGACGATACCTCCCGCCTACCAGCCATTTGGAAACCCGCCCTTATTGACAAACGGGTCCCTAACACGACGAATGACACCAGACCCACACTCACGAGAGCCACACAGGATGTCACCACCACACATCCACGCAGAAAGCAGACTCAAACCCACACTGATAATGAGCCACGACCAAGGACCAGAAGCCAGACTGCAGCTGCATCATTAGCCACTTTAAACCTCTCCAATCCATACATGAAGCAGACTGACACCCACCATGAAGAGCTCGCACGGCCACAAACACGAAGCCAAACAACAACAACGCAGCTCACCAGCTCAAATCCCCCTGCAACTCAGACTAAGCTGAGCACAACCAAGCCCCCACCCAAACAGAACACACCCCCAGCCAATCAGAGCACAACCAACCCCCCATCCAATCAGAGCACAGCCGAGCCCCTAACCAATCAGAACACACCTCCACCCAATCAGAACACAGCCAAGTTCCCACCCAATCAGCTCACACCCCCACTAGCAGTTAAAAGGAAGAGACAGCTACGATCTCACATTGCTCCTGGAAGCACGAAGCCGAGAACACCAGCCTGAAGATGATGAATGAGACTTCGTCGAAACGTCGCCAAGACACTTCCAATTTTACGTGGGAGAAGACCCGAATAACCAAAGACCTACATATATATATATATATATATATATATGAATTCATGATTTCTATGAATACAAATGAGGAGATAATCCTGAACATACTTCCATGTGATAGTGTATAACTATTTTTTCCTATACAGTTGCAAGAAAAAGTATGTGAACCCCTTGGGATTACGTGGAGTTTTGCATGAATTGGTCATAAAATGTGCTCTGAACTTCATCTAAGTCACAACAATAGAAAAACACAGTCTGCTTAAAATAATACTACACAAACATTAGATGTTGCCATGGTTTAATTGAACATAACATGCAACATTCACAGTGCAGGGAGGAAAAAGTATGTGAACCTTTGGACTTAATAACTGTTTGACCCTCCTTTGGCAGCAATAACCTCAACCAAACGTTTCCTGTAGTTGCAGATCAGACCTGCACGACGATCTGGAGTAATTTTGGACCACTCCTCTTCACAAAACTGTTTCAGTGTAGCAATATTCTTGGGATGTCTGGTGTGAATCGCTCTCTTAAGGTCATGCCACAGCATTTCAATCGGGTTGAGGTCAGGACTCTGACTGGGCCACTCCAGAAGGCGTATTCTGTGCTGTTGAAGCCATTTTTTTTGTTGAATTACTTGTATGCTTTGGGTCATTGTCCTGTTGCATCACCCATCCTTTGCAGAGCTTCAGTTGGCGGACAGATGGTCGTAGGTTTTCCTGCAAAATTTCTTGATAAACTCTGGAATTCATTTTCCCATCAATGACAACAATCCGTCCAGGCCCTGAGGCAGCAAAGCAGCCCCAAACCATGATGCTCTGTTTTACAGTGGGGATGAGGTTTTGATGTTGGTGTGCTGTGCCTTTTTTTCTCCACACATAGTATTGTGTGTTCTTCCCAAACAACTCAATTTTGGTTTCATCTGTCCACAGTATATTTTGCCAGTAGTGCTGTGGAACATCCAGGTGCTCTTTTGCAAACTTCAAACGTGCTGCAATATTTTTTTTGGACAACAATGGCTTCCTCCGTGGTGTCCTCCCATGTACTCCATTCTTGTTTAATGTTTTTCTTATTGTAGATGTGTCAACAAAAATGTTAGCATGTGCCAGAGATTTCTGTAAGTCTTTAGCTGACACTCTAGGATTCTTCTTTACCTCATGAAGCATTCTGCGCTGTGCTCTTGCAGTCATTCTTACAGGACGACCACGCCTAGGGAGAGTAGCAACAGTGCTAAACTTTCTCCATTTGTAGACAGTCTGTCTTACTATGGACACATGAACATCAAGGCTTTTGGAGATACTTTTGTAACCCTTTTCAGCTTCATGCAAGTCAACAATTCTTGATTGTAGGTCTTCTGAGAGCTCTTTTCTGCGAGGCATGGTTCACATCAGACAGTGCTTCTTGAAACCAATAAACCCAAAACAGGTGTGTGTTTTTAAAGGGCAGGACAGCTGTCAGCAACACATCCAATATCATCACACTGATTGGAGTCAAGGTTGGCTCACTCCTGGCTCCAATTAGCTCTTGGAGAAGTCATTAGGCTAGGGGCTCACATACTTTTTCCTCCCTGCACTGTGAATGTTTACATGTTATGTTCAATTAAACCATGGCAACATCTAATGTTTGTGTAGTATTATTTTAAGCAGACTGTGTTTTTCTATTGTTGTGACTTAGATGAAGTTCAGAGCACATTTTATGACCAATTCATGCAAAACTCCAAGTAATCCCAAGGGGTTCACATACTTTTTCTTGCAACTGTAGTTAAAAAATCTCTTTAACAATATATTCAATCATTTTAAAAGGCTACACCATAAAACAATTCTTGTTCTTAAGGACTAAAATTCCTGTGCCAGTCAGCACTTCTAATTGGATTTCTACCACATATTTGATAGGTGTACAATACATTTTAGTATTAAATTATCATACAGTAGTTTCTCTACTAAAGCAGTGTGATTTTTAAATATTGGCTCTATCTGCAGGTTCTAAGGCTGATCTTCTGCCTGTGGAGAAGAAGTTTCCTCATCTCAGGAATGAAGAGAAGGGTAAATTCAGGTTTATCCTCTGATACCCAAAACATAAATGTTTAGGACTGTGGTTTAAAGCAAAGCAGCTTTAGTATAAATACAAGCATATAATTCAGGTGGTAGAAAAGAGCTAAATAAGAAAATGCATATAATAGTTACAGAATTTTAAAACTGTATGTGTATCCCTGAAATAGCAAGCACTAACTAAAAATTACACTGTTCAGTGTAACATTAGAAGCGTATATAGATTAAAAATAAAGTTTTTTGTAAAACAACCGAAAGTTGTGTAAAATTTATTTTGTTGGCAGTAAAAAGAAATTTAAACCCCATCCAAAATAGATTTTTTAGAGTTTTGTCCTACTTTTATTATTTTTATAAATAACTTGATATGGTGAACATATCTAATATTCCTTCCTCCTCCTATTTTCCCCCAGAACAATAACCTTATGGGTTGAGCTGAGAGAGACTGGCCCAAAGCCAGCCAGCTGGTTTTCATGCCAAAAGGTGGATTAGAACTCACAGCTTCCTGGTGCCTTAACCATTAGACTAGACTGGCTCTCATACATTTTAAAGAATATAAATTCATGATTTTCTGCAAAAACTTTGCTAATAAATCCTGCAGCCAGGAAAAGTCAATATTTTACAGACTTTATGAATAATATGCTGGATTCTACTTGTATCCGTTTAAAAAGAGTCCGTTGCAGCTGTATGAACCTGAGAAAGTAAACTAAAGGAAGCAAGATTCCTTGGTCTTAATTCAACTATGTCTTAGTCTTATTTGAAATGGCTTCTAGAATGCAAATTGGGGTATTTGTTCAGAACCGCCTATGCCCATGGAAGAAACTTTCATAAATCATTTCTACATTATTTTTATGGTAAACATTCTCTCACTCTGTTCCCAGATGAAAAACCAGTGTTGGATCAGAAGATCTCTAAACCAGTGGCTCCCCAAGTACCACCAAAAAAACCTGTCCCTCCAAACAAGGCTAATAGCATATTAAAAGCTGGGATCTTGCTTTCAAAATGGCCAGATAAAACAGTTTTGCAATCACCAGTTCCTAAGTAAGTATCTTATTTTGTGCGTGATATTCTTCAACATGCCGTTTTTAAATTGCTGTAAGACAAAGTTTGAACATGTTAAGAATTGCATATGTAACTACCGTGTTTCCCCGAAAATCAGACCCTGTCTTATATTTTTTTGAACCTTGAAATAAGCACTTGACCTTACTGCCATGCGCTCAAAAGCCCAATCGGGCTTATTATCAGGGGATGTCTTATTTTGGGGGAAACGGGGTATTTTGCAATTAATACATCTTTATTTACCTTTTATAATCCTGTCCTTCTAAAGAATCATATTGAGATTGGGAGAACATGCTATAGGTTTTTACATTCACACTTTTTTCTGCCATCTCAATTTGTTTTCTTTATTGTTATTTTCTCAGACACACAGAGTAGTGAAATGTAATTTCTCTACTTTATTTCCCAAGTGCATGTTGAAACCATAAATTGCTGAGTATATAAATCATAAGTCGTAGTAACAGTTAGATAAAAGAGAACTGAAGGAGGGAACCTGCATGTAAGAAGTGTGTCTCTGCATATATCTCAGCTTCTAACTCACAATTTGAAAAACTGGATTCTTGAAGAACTGGTGTAATTTTTGTAAAAGCATATATAAAGATTTTGTTACATGTTTCATTTTTTCTTAATTGCTGATAAAATTATTTAACTTTCGAACATAGGATAAATGGGGAAATTGCATCCTGGAGGCCAAAGTCCGAAATTGAGCCAACAGTGAAACCAAAGATAGACTCTGAACAGTTACCATTGAAATCAAAATCAGTAGAGGTAGACTCAGCCGCACTATGGAACTTGAAAGAAACAGGTAAATTTGAAAAGTGTACATAATGAGTCTCAATTTTCTGCTACATAGTATTAGAATAAACCACAACAAAGAATAAACAACATCTTCAGAAAGGAATACTTTATAATTAGTGGATTCTGTTGTGGAAAAGCTCTGTGGTAGAGGTTGGTACGAGAGGACCTATAGGTATAAGTGTATCTGAAACTACTTCCCTTCATGGCCCTCAGAATCCCTTCATACATTTTTCTGTAGTTTTAGTGGCAAATTTAAAGAGGAAGTTGTCTTGCAGCAAAGCAGAAAGCTCTAGCAATATTCTTCAATCATAAGAATGCTTCTGAGCACCTTCTAGGATCCTTAGGCATTGTTAGAAAATAGAAATAATCGATGGTTGCATCACACAGCATTACTTGGATACATACTCACATGCCTTGAAAAAGAGTGCCCTGAAGTTTGCCTTTTGATAAATTGATATCTTCTATCCATCATTGCTTCCACTCTCAATGGCAGATGTTTCTGACTTTCAAAATTCCAGATGTTGTCCACCATCTCCAAATGTGGACTTTGTTTTGCTTATGGCTCAATAAATATTCATTTTTTAAAATACTGGAAGATTTTCCCTACCTCAGACTTTTGGAACTATTTAAAAATAGTTATTCAAATAGACTCTACAGGCTTCTGGAATTTGTTTGTTTGTTTATTAATTTATTTTTGAATTATTCCAATACTTGGAAAGCTGAAATGAGGTGCACTGTATAATGTTGAGAATGCTTATGCCCAAATGTTAAAAGTTAACATTTCAAATAAATAATAGGAAAAATAATGTTTTTGTATAATGCATTTTTTTTAAAAAAAGAGAATCCTTAAAACAAGCGCTTTCACATTATAGACCTCATTCTGTTATTTTATTATACTTCAAAAGAAGGTCTCAAGCATGTATTTTGTTGAAGTTCAATGCATATAAAATTTAAAAGGGAATAATTTACAATATCTTATATTTTTTTAAATTATTCAAAGATTTTGTATTACAATTATTTGTCCTAATGTCAGAAAGGGTCTGCAGAAGTGAGTGGAATAAATTAGTATCTGATAAGCAAATTGAAGGTGTACTAGGAATAAACTGGGGTCTCATTCATATTAGCAAAGCAAAAATCAGAATACTGAAGCAAAGCACAAAACTACTTTCATAGTTACTAGGTTATTAGTTATTAATTGGAGTTGGTATTTCCTTCAGAATCTTTATTTTAATAAGAGCACAAGGTAGACTAAGAGCAAGAAGGCCCAGTTTCTAGTTCTTCCTTAGGTGTGGAAACCCCTCCCCTCCCTCCCTCCCTCTCTCTCTCTCTCTGTCTCTCTCTCTCTCTCTCTCGTTCTTGATGTACCAAACCCAGCTATCCTTTTTATGCCTGGTTAGGGTAAAGAATGGAGACTAAAAATTTCCAAACTTGTAGGGTTGAAATTATGGGGTATTTCTGATCATTGCCATTCAAGTGTCTGTCAGCCTGGTTAGGGATGTTTGTGTGAAAAGTTCACCTGAATCTCTCAGAGCGATCCAGGGAGATATAAGCAACAGGTTTTGTCTCTATATTGTACATCTTTGGGTTCTAAAACCCTGTTTGCCTGGACAAGATTAAAAAAGATTTGTACAGAATCATGGGAACGACTTCTTTCACCTCTTCATGAGACAGCACTTCTAATAATTACAGGGCAATAAATCATCTGTTATCTTAAAGAGATATGATACATAATACATCTCTCTATATCTGTGCATTTATATTTCTAAGTATGTTTTCTTTAAACAAGAAATGATTTTCTTTAAAAAGAAATCCCATAATCTCCTTGTACTCAGGGATATAGTTTTTTTTGCTCAGTTTATAAACTGAAATTGATTTGCCTTTTTAACCTCCTTTCCCCTCACCCTTCCCCCATGTATTACACACACACACACACACACGCACCTTTTAACCTAGTGAAACAACTTTTCTAAAAGACAACCCTATAAAACTGCTGTTTAGATTACTAGAATATCATTTTGAAGGATTTGCTGCTATGTGTCTGCATTCTGTAATGTCAGTGGCACACATCCTTTACTACTTTAGCAATAGTGCTGATAGCTTTTGATTTGTACATATCTGCAGTATACTTTTAATCTGATTTAATATTTGGAAAAATGAAAAAAAATTGGTATATATATTTTGTACTTGGTATATTTATATTTATATATTATATGCATATATTAATCCAATTTGAATATGTACAAAGTACTGAAGTTTTATGAGTGCAGTAGTGTAAATATTTATTAATTTTCCCACTAAATATTTCTGGTTTCTGACTTGCTCTACACCTGACTGGATTGCTCTCTTCCGTTCTGAACCCCAATAATGTCCTTTCCAACTGAGCTTAAGGCAAAATGTACAGGTAGTCCTCAACTTACAACAGTTGACTTAGTGACTATTCAAAGTTACAACGGCATTGAAAAAAGTGACTTATGACCACTTATGACAGAGGTCTTCAAACTTGGCAACTTTAAGACTTGTGGACTTCAACTCCCAGAATTCTCCAGCCAGCATAGCATAGTTGGCTGAAGAATTCTGAGAGTTGAAGGCCACAAGTCTTAAAGCTACCAAGTTTGAAGACCTCTGACTTATGACCATTGCAGCATCTCCATAGTCAAATGATCAAAATTAAAGTACTTGACAACTAACTCATTTAGCATCCCCGGGGTCACGTGGTCCCCTTTTGTGACCTTTTGACAAGCAAAATCAATGGGGAAACCAGATTCATTTAACAAGCATGTTACTAATTTAACAACTGCAGTGATTCATTTAACAACTGTGACAAGAAGGGTCATAAAATGGGGCAAAACTCACTTAACAAGTGTTTTATGCTTAGCAACATAAATTTTGGGTTCAATTGTGGTTGTAAGTTGAGGACTGTAGATGTGCCATGGCACCTGTGGTGGGCATGTTTTTTGGAGAGAGATTCCTCCTTCAGAGGAATAGAGCAACAGGCCTTATTCCCCTACAACATCTGATACATTGGATCACATATAATATAGGCTTGCACAGTTTCCCTTCACCTCACAACCCTGAGGAGAGCTCTGTGAAGCCTCCTCTTCCTCCTCCTCAGCTGATCCAATGAATTGCCTGCCACTGCTGAGGGGAGGGGAAACCAAGAAAGTCACAGACCATAAAGTCAACTAAACCCCTGCTCCCCATTCTGGTCTGTGCCCAAGGATCCCTTCCTTATAGGGAGGAAGGTGGCTCACCCACCAATGCCAGTGCCTCACCCCAGCCAATCCTACCTTCCCAGCAGGTATCCCTCCCTCATCCTTCCTCTATCCAGAATATAGGCTTGGGGAACTCTCCAGGCAGTCCTACCTTGTCAGCAGGCATCCAGAGTCATTCCCTCGTCTTTTCCTTTCTGGCACCGCTGTTAAGAGATTTCAAATTTTGGCCTCATTTTTAATACAGCCAACAGCCATTCAGCCAATTGGGCACAGGGGCAAGAGAAACATGGGAAAGAGAGTGGGAATACAATCTCTCCTTGTGCCACCCAACCTATGGGTTTCTGGGGAAGTGTCGTTGGTATTGTGGCACTGGAGCAGCCACAACTTTCCCATATTTCATTTCCATAGGAGTCATGGCTCTCAGCATTCTATAAGTTATCCCATTTCAGTTCCTTGATTCAATAATTGTTGCCGTGTACTTTCCAATTTTGCCCAATTGAAGATTACAAATTTACAAACAGACATGAGAATGTTAGTAGTATTCAGATACAGCACTTAAATACTTTAATCATTCTCAGGATAGAGGTATCAGTATCAGGCATCAATGATCATACTACAGATAAAACCTTTACACAGCTAAATCTGTTTTTATTAAAACCTGTTATAAAATAGGTAAATAAAAGTAATTTTGCCTATCTGGCAGGATTTATATTGCTCTCCCTAATACATGACCCAAGTAATAATTTGGGTCATGCAATTGAATAGTTTTTAATAATGGATTGCTATCAAATGTCATTCACTAGTTTCTTTCCTGCTATTTTCCCATTGTGTATTACAATATGCTATTTCCTTTTCATTCTTAAATTGTTATATAATCTTGCTCTGTAATCTACAATATATCTTTGTAACTTTTGTAAACTTTTTGTTCGATATTGTTAACATTTTAACTGCTTTTAATCCCTACTAATTCAGTCTTCAAGGCATTCCAATTAATAAATTATAAATGAGCCATGCTAGGATACTGTTGCATTCAGTAAACTAAATAGTACTGTACTACTTACAGTACAGTATTTAAGTCCAACTTTTTAAAATTGAGATAAATGTGAAAAATACTCACACTTCATTTCTGTAAACCTTTGAAGTTGTGTGCATGCATGGAGTTCTGTTCAGCACTATGGGACAGGACTTCAGTTTGCATAGTGAAATTTTCTATTTGTGAGGAATCAAGAATCCATATGCTAGCAGAAAAGCTTTGATATGCTTTTAGAAGATGTATGTAATACTTTAATAAGTAGAAATCAAGAATCCCTGTCATCTACCTCTTTATTCAGAGATAGCTGAATTTCAATACCTCTGAAAAAAGAGTGTCATGGATCCAGTCAGCTACTGTGGTTAGAAATGTACCCAGAACCAATTTGGCATATTTTTAAAAATAGCATAGATTCTTCCCCTGAATGAAATTGAATGGATGTTGCTAAAATAAAAGATGTCCTGATTATGTGTTGAAGATAAATCTGCCATATTTTTCCTGCAAGATACTTTTTTTTTTTGTTCAAAATCTTTTCTAGATATTCGTCTCCTTGACTTTTCTTTCCAGATTTTGTTTCCTATCCTGTTTGCCATGTTTCCCTTCTTACGTGTCAGGAAATTACCCTCCCCTTCTCCATTTTGGTAAGAAACTTTCTATATAGCAATCCACATCCTTTGTTCCATATTAATTCTAGAACCTAAATTTCTATTCTTGGATATTATTATTTTTTAAACTTATGTGTTTGTTTTCAAGAATTTACACTAAACTGTATCAAATGAAAAATGTTATATTTGGATGATTTTATAACATTGATGCATAAAAGGTAAATTTTGGTAATTAGTAGAATCCCTCTCTTTTCCCATTTTAAGTTTGTTTGTATGGCTAAGGCCAAGAGGGGCATTGTGAGTAAGACATTCTTTAGCTCTTCAGCATATGGTTAGTTGGTATAGTTACTAGGCAACTCCTTCATTAAAATGCAAAATAAGATATGTAAGTGCTCTGATTTTGAACATGGGTGACTGCAAAGGACAACAAAATCTAGCATGAAGAGAAGTTAAACTGTACTGTTATTGGGGCAAATTCATATTATGCCTATAGGTAACAGTAAATTTGTGAACTTCTGCCTACTGTGTAATTGCTATTAATGGTTCAGGTTTTTGCATCTGTTATTTCGTAATATAACTTGCTTCATTAAATACATTTGTACTGTGTCAAGGTAAGCTTAAAGGTAGTTGTTGACTTATAACTAATTGTTCTATGACTATTCACAGTCACAATGGCCTTGAAACAAATGCTTTACAGCCATAAAGCACTTTTTGACTGTTGTAAAATGTCCTGCCATGTGTGCCCCTCAGTCATGTGACCATATTTTGGGTGCTTGGAGCCTGTTTGTATTTATGATCAGTTACCAAATGACCTGTGATCATGTAATCACTGTTTACAACCTTTTCTGCCAGTTTACCCAGAAAATCAATGCAAACAGAAGGGACTTTGGATTTGAGATCTAGTCCCCAGAGTGCTGAGGTATTTCCCCTCCCCTCTATGCAGGAAGAGGAAATTCTTCCGTGTGCTAGAAGAACAGACCTCTGAAAACTAGCAATCACAGGCATTCAGAACCTTTCAAAATGCTTGCTTTCCCTAGCGTTTTCTCCTCCAGAAGGGAAAATTCTAGAACCATCATTTCTACTCCAGAGAAGCTAGAAACACCAATGTTTCCACCCCTCTGGAAGGGAAAATGCTAATGAATATGTCAGCTTTTGCTAGTGTTTTCATCTCTGGAAGGGAAAACGCTAGTGAATGCCAGTGTTTCTGCCCTTTCAGAAGAGAAATACTATCAGACAAATACTATTCTGAGCTTTTTAGAATGCTGACATTTGCTAGCAATTTTACCAGATTTGCATTCCATTCTTCTTGCATGCCAAAGAATCTTCCCTCCCTGGCATGCTGGAGTAATGGACCACAATTTAATCTGGCAATTAATCTTGTCATTGTCTCCCCGATAGGGTAGGGAGAAATCCTGGGCCTCCAGGATATGGTGGGAAGCCTATGCCCTCTCCTTGGCACTCCATTTAACGACCCACTTAGTCACTTAAGTACCACAACTGGGAAAGCTGGTTTGTGGTAGTTCAGTGAATTGAATGTGTGGTGTCTCACTTAATTAGTTTGCCCAATGACCAAGATTCCGGTTGAGGCTGTAAGTTGAGAACTACCTGTATAGGATTTATTGTGCAATTATTCATGTAGTTGCAGTGATAAATAAGAAATGTACAAATGATGTATTTGTGGCTAAAGCTGGAATGGCAGAAACCAGTGATGCCCAAGCTAGAGAGAATAATGTGTAACTATGATTCAGCTACCTCCCAAGGCCATCAAGATTCATTATCTTGGAAAGGCAACAAGAAAAAGGCTAGGGTCTAAGTTATGGAACGTAGACATATGTAAAGGCTTTGATGTTTTACCCTGTAGTAGACCAAATAAACTGTTGTATTACTTTATCTTTCTCTAATAGTAATAAGATTAGATAATAGTATACCAGTAATCTAATTGTATTTGACAATCTTCAATCAAGTAAAACCAATTGCTATATACCACTAAAAATCTTATTCCCATAACCTTTCACTAAGCAAAATGATGCATCATAGGGCAACAATTTTTGAACCAAGATACCTCAAAAGAGTTAGCTTTCAGAATGTGTCCAAATTCCTGGACCCATAACTCCCATGAAATTGATATTTGGCTAATTTTATAAAACAAATTATGATATGAAAATTATCATGAAACAGTTTATGGCATAATATAAAATGTCAGAAAACATTTCCTGTGCAGATGTTTGACAGTGGTATACAGTTCTACATGGGCTATTTTCAAGGCAGATACATCTCTGAATGTATGTATCTTGGAAGGCAGGACATTAGGAGTTCTGTCATTGTTGAATGCATTGAGGAATCTGATAAGAAAATATCTCTGAAATGATCATCCAAGGAGGTCATGGGTTGTCTAATAAGGAATTAAATGACTGGAAAGTTGAGGTGTAATCTGAGTACTGGTTTGAAGCCTGGCACCTGAGTTGATTTGAATGTATTTATTTATTTTATTAAACAAATTTATATAGCTGCCCAACTCACAAAGTGACTCCAGGTGGCATGCAGCATTAAAAATACACAGTTGAAAAATCCACAATTTAAACCCCACCAGTCTATCCCAGGTTGGACATTTAGCTTTTGATTATTATTTTGACTACTTTGAAAATCTGATTTGATTTTCTGGCTTCCAGATTCAAGGACAATTGGATTCAACCTAATTCTAGATTCTGTTTTAAAGGAATTTTATTAGGCTATATTTGGAAGATATTAAAATGCCTCCCCTTTTCCATTTTGGCAGAATGAGATGAAAATAGCATTTTAATATTCTTAAAATGACAGCTCACTCAAACTCAAGAGTTTCACTGCAATATATATTTTTAAATGTTCTTCTTGTGTTTGCTTTAAAACAGAGGTAATGCAGATAGAAAGGATAGCTCAGCGGCCTCGAGTCTTTCTGGTCATAAGCTTATACAGAGATTGTGCTGAAAGTTTTTCTTTTCCATTTTAAAAATGAAACCTTTATGGGCTGGCAGATAGGACATGTTTTTTTTTTGCAGAGTTCATTATCTTGACAAATGGCATTTTGCAAGTTTGTGCACGTTGTAACTTCCAGGTTTCCTTTACCATCAGGCATGGGGTACCTTCTTTAGACTTGGCAAGCATACTAATTTTGAGGAAGGTCAATAATCTTAGTGTGACACAAATTCCAGCTGTAACTTTCTGTCAGTACTCTATGCTAGAGATTAGACCAGTGATGGTGAACCTTTTGGGCTTGACTTGTCAAAAATTCTAAAAATGTCTAACTTGACTGCTGGTGTGTCACGCACACACCAAGCAAAAAGACAATTCTTTACACATTCATTTATTTTTTTAAACAATACAGTCTAATCATGTGTGTGATTCGCAGTATCCACCACGCACGACTTACCTTCAGGCAGTGTTAATTTTCTGTTGACAGGCCCCTGCAGGCTACCCAAGGTAGCTCAGGTCACACAAGTTGTTCATTTTTGAAGTGGCTTTGAAGAATGCTGTTCCATGCAATCCTTGAAACTGTGAAAGCATGCCCCATTCTTCCACAATTTTCAGAGACTCCAGAGGCCATGCGAAAGCACACTCCATTCTCGTGCAGCCTCCAAAAATCATGCAGGAATGGGTGTGCTTTTGAGAATAGTTGTTTTCAGGTAATGATGAAAAGTGGCGCAACACTCAAAATGTTGTGGCGTCACAGTTTTACTATTACTGGATTAGACAGAGATGGCTTAATCCCACATAACTTTATTATAGCAAGAGATTAGCGTTGCTGACAGAACGGCTACTGTGTGATTTCAGAAGCTCTCAAAATTGAGTGACTGCAACAGATGGAGGAGGCAGGCTTTGGAAGAGCAGGCTGATATATCCCAGGAGCAAAACACATAGTATTTTATTGGACCATTGTAGATAGGCTAGTTGGGTCATTTTAAGTATAAAAAAGACTCTGCTAAGTATTGTAGGAAGAAATATCCTTCTGGGTTCTGCTCCAAGTGGGGAAAAAGACACTGGAAACATGGAGACTGCATGGAAAGATGGTTTAATGGTGGACAGGATCACATGGTTTGAGTTCCTGAGCAGAAAAGGGCCGAGATGCTGAGCATGCCTTGGTTTTATGCCCGCTCTGAGCTTTGATCTTCCTGGGGCACAGGAAGAGTATCCTGATTGGTTGTCAGACTCCCAGGGGGTGGGGGTCTTAGCTAGCCTTGCTGGCTGATGTAATCTTCCCAGGTGCCATGTGGTGAATTTCTGTTGCTAGATGGGTCCTATTGTGTTGCAGATGATGGTCCATTGACAAAGATTGAGTTTCTGCCTCTGGCCCATTGACAAAGGGTGGGGGCAGGAAGATGGGAGCTGCCTCGTTTTTAAAACATGCTTCTCCATTTCTCACCCAGGGAAACATAATATTCTGCCTTTTTAATATTTCCCAAAATATTTCATTCCTCTAGGAAAGGGATGGGTACTAACTTCCTACAGTATAAAGAAGGCCCAAATAATGCATCATTCGGTGTCAGAGTGACAGACCTTGGCAGTTCAGCAGCACAGAAGCAAGCTGGCATCAGGAGAAGGGAGCTCTCAAAGTTAAATGGCTGATGCAGTAGAAGAAGCAGATGCTGTGATGGTAGGCTAGCAGGTGTAGTCCTGAAGTAGTCCCAGTTAAGTGATTAAACCAGGCAAAGAAAATTGCTTTGATACCAGGCTTATATTATTACAGAACTGTATAAGTGCTTCACTTGAGGAGAGACGCTTTGGTAGAAGTAGGCTGATGGACAGAGGAGGAACTGTAAATGATCCATGCATAACCATTGTTACTGTATTTTTTGGAGTATAAGACGCACCTTTTTACCCCGTAAAAGAGGCTGAAAATTTGGGTTCGTCTTACATTCCAAATGCAGCTTTTTTTCAGTCCTAATGAGGCGCTAAGGAGGCACTAGCGAACTATCTTCCCAGCTATGCCTGCTCCCTCAACTCTCCAGTTGTGCTTTAACAAGGCGCTAGCAAGGGAACCAATCTCCATGCTTTGCTCCGACTCTCAGCTGTTCTTTAGAAGCCCCCCCCCCCCCCTTGCCTGCTTTTCTCATTGCTGCTTCCTCTCTGCTGTGCCTTAGAAGTTGTTTTTTATCCCCAAGCAGGGGATAAAAAACCAGCAAACTAATGTGCTGAAGCTGACCAGACTAAGGACGCTAGCCAGATGAATATCTAGTAGGCAGATTTTTTTTTTCCTATTTTCCTCCCCAAAAACTAAGCTGTGTCTTATACTTCGAAAAATATGGTAGATTATTTTAGTAAGTAAAATTCAGATGGGTGGCAGACTTGTAAAATTTATTTATAAAATTTATAAAGCCCTTTCTTAAGTTAAAAACAATAAATGTTTATTAATATTTCAATTGTCAGGGTTTTTACCCAGTACTCCAAAGAGTCCCACTTCCTTACATAGATTATTTAATATCCTCCCAACATCTTCATATCCTCAATGAATTAAGTAGCAATGGAACTTGGATTTGCTGCCTTCAATCCCAACCAGTCTTGAAAATAGATGAATTTATTGCTGATTTCTGTGGTCCTTGCCTCCCTTTTCTACTGCTGTTGATGGGTATATTGGCTGAAGAGGATTAGATATGAGGACTGTGTTTATCAGCTAAACATAATCTTCCAACTCAAGCCCTGCCTTAATTATCCACACTTTTGTAACCTTTTGTTTAGATTTTTGCAGAATGTTGAACATGGGGCTCCATTTAAAAATATTCTTGAAATTATTTAACAGATTAACAGAGTTGGAAGGGGCCTTGTAGGTCATCTAGTCCAACCCCTCGCCCAAGCAGGAGATCCTACACCATTTCTGACAAATGGCAGTCCAATCTCTTTTTGAAAGCCTCCAGTGATGAAGCTCCCATAACCTCCGAAGGCAAGCTGTTCCATTGGTTGGTTGTTCACTCCTTATTTCTGGGTTGGATCTCTCCTTGATCAGTTATCCATTATTCCTTGTCTGGCCTTTGGGTGCCTTGGAAAATAGCTTGACCTCTCTGTGGCAGCCCCTCAAATATTGGAACACTGTTATCATGTCTCCCCTGGTCCTTCTCTTCACTAGACTGGGCATGCCCAATTCCTGTAACTGTTCTTTGTATTTTTTGTATGTATGTATGTATGTATGTATGTATGTATGTATGTATGTATGTATGTATGTTCCAGTCCCCTAATCATCTTGGTTGCTCTTTTCTGTACTTTTTCTAGAGTCTCAACATCTTTTTTATAGTGTGGTGACCAAAACTGGATGCAGTATTCTATGTGTGGTCTTACTAGGGCTTTATAGAGTGGTATTAGTACCTCACTTGATCTTGATTGTATACCTCTTTTAATACAATTCAGAATTGCATTGGCTTTTTTGGCTGCCACCACACGTTGCTGGCTCTTTTTTTTTTTTTTTTAATTTGATTTATATGCCGCCCTTCTCCGGAGACTCAGGGTGGCTTACAATGCGTTAAGCAATAGCCTTCAAACTTTTGTATATTTATACAAAGTCAGCTTATTGCCCCCACAATCTGGGTCCTCATTTAACCTACCTTAGAAAGGATGGAAGGCTGAGTCAACCTTGAGCCTGGTAAGATTCGAACCTGCAGTAATTGCAGGCAGCTGTGTTAATAACAGGGTGCTTTAAACCACTGTACTGTACTACCAATATTTAATGGGTTGTCCACTAAAACTCCAATATTCCTCTCATAGTTAGTGCTATTAAGCCTGGTTTCACCCAGTCTATATGTGTACTTTTAGTTTTTCTTGCCTAAATGTAAGACTTTACTTTCCTCTACATTGAATTTCATTTTATTAGATAGGGCTTAGTGTTCAAGTCTGTCAAGATCCATCTGGATCTTGAGGCTATCATCTACGGTGTTAGCTATTCCTGCCAGCTTAGTATCATCCTCAAATTTGGTAAGTTCCCCTTCTGTTCCCTCATCTAAGTCATTTATGAAGATATTGAAAAGTACTGGGCCTAAGATGGAACCTTGTGGTACCCCACTGCTTACTTCCCTCCATGTAGACGTAGACCCATTAAGGACCACTTGTTGAGTACGGTTTGTCAGCCAGTTATAAATCCATTTGGTAGGTAAGCTACTTCTTTGTCGAATGTTTTGTTGAAGTCTAAGTATATTATGTCAGCAGCATTTCGCTGGTCTACTAATTTAGTCACTATGTTGAAGAATGAAATAAGATTGGTTTGGCATAATCTGTTTTTAACAAACCCGTACTGACTGCTAGTTATTACTTTGTTCGTTTCTAGATGTTGGCAGATCTGTTTTTTTATTATCTTTTGCAATATCTTCCCAGGTATTGATGTTAGGCTGATAGGTCTGTAGTTTCTTGGGTCTGGTTTTTTAGGGTTTTTTTTTTTTCCTTTTTTGGAGATGGGAACCACATTAGCTCTTTTCCAGTCCTCTGGTAGTTCCCTGGTGCTCCAGGATTTTTGAAAGATATGGCACAGTGGTTCTGAAATGACATCTACCAGCTCCTTAGAACTCTGGGATATAATCCATCAGATCCCAGTGATTTGCATTCATCAAGATCAGACAGGTGTTCTCTTACTACTTTTTTTTTTTTTTTTTTTTTGCTTATTTTAACTTTTATTTCTAGTCTGTTTTTTACAGTTATGTTTTTGGCAGGTTGGGCTATAGTTTCTTTTTGCGTTTATTGTAGAATATTGTAGAATCTCCTGAGCTTTCATTATGTTCTCTGCTTTCAATTTTCTTTTTAGAACTTTTAAGTTTTGATGATCTATCACCTACCTCAGATAATTTATCACATCCCACTGCAAATAGGCCAAAGATGCCCGGCAGAAGACTTCCTACTCGCTTCAATGGCAATGGCAAGAATCCTGTGAGTACATGAACCACTTATATATAAATTACCCATCATAATGGGTAATTTAAATTAACCATGAAACAGGTCCCTGTACACACTTTGGGTCCCAAGCCCAGTTCAAAGCCAGCAGCGTTGGGACCATTCTGATCTCCAAAGGGAGAATGTTCTAGAAGGCGAGTGCTATGGCAGAAAAGGCATGTCCTCTAGGCCTCACCAACTGGCATTCCTTAGCCAACAGGCCCCAAAGCATGACCATTCTGCCTGACTGGATTGGACAGGTAGAAACCTTTTGGGCAGAGAAGGATGGGTATTTGGCTTGCATCTGGAAAATAAAAAATATTAGAGATGGAGATTCATATGGAGATTCTCAGTCATCCTGGTCATGGTATTTTTTCAAGAGGCAACTGGACCTTCTGGTTGTTCTTCGAAGACGTTTTGCTTCTCATCCAAGAAGCTTCTTCAGCTCTGACTGGATGGTTGGGAACGGAAGGATTTATACTCCTTGCAGAGCTGGTAATTTGCATTCTTTTAGCGAGTTGTTAAGGTCACATGGAGGTTTATCTATGTCATCAAGGTCATCTGAGTGGTGCAAATGAGCGTGGAGCCTTCTTGGAACTGTTGAAAGGACTGTGTTGTAGACTGGAGATAGATGATGTCATATCCCTCCCCCTCTATTGAGAGAATGCTGTTCAGTTTTGACATAGATGGCCTCTTTAACCCTCTTTCAAATCAGCAGTCCTTTTGTCCAAATTGTGGACTTTGTTGTCTTCAAAAGAGTGGTCTGTATCTTCTAAATGCAGACGGAGTATTGAATTTAGTCCTGATGGGTTTTTTTCTCCTATGTTCTGCCATGCGTTTATGAAGTGGTTGTTTTGTTTTCCCAATGTACAGATCTGTACATGGCTATATTGCATCGTACTGCATATACCACATTGCTCAATTTGTGTCTGGGTGTTTTACTCTTGGGGTGGACAAGCTTCTGCCTTAGTGCATTCTTGAATTTGAAGTGAGCATGTACATTGTGTTGGCTGGAGATCCTCCTGAGCTTTTCCGATATTCCTGCAATGTATAGAATGACAGTGTAACTTCGTTTATTGTTCTCTTCGTTGTCTTCAAAGAAAAACCAGAAAATCCAGTCGCCTCTTGAAAAAAGCACCTTTGGGACAACTATGACCTGGATGACTGAGAATCTCCATAGACATCTACAAGTAAAGTGTTTAGAGACCATATAAACAGACAGGGAAACAGTCATTTATATACAAGTTTTGCTTGTGATGCTCAAGTCAGTTTACAATAAATATCCAAAACTTGTTAAAGAACTCCCACACGAAAATCCTCCCTCCCCCAATCATTGCATCAAATCAAATCCAGTGAAAAAGAGAACATTATCCATCAAATGCCTGCTGAAATAACATAGTATCTTCTGGCTTCCAAAACACTAATGGGTTGAGCACATCACTCACTACATTCCAGGACACAGTGCCTAGTAGTTCTCATTTGGGTAAAACTGTAATAGCATAAATTTTAGTGATCATTGCAGATTGTGGAGTTCCCTGAAGCAGCAAGCCCCATTTGATCTCAGACCATGAATCACAAGGTGAAAAAGGTGGTTACTAAAGCATAGCTAGCCATTTTGTAAAGAAATAGTTGCTAACCCAACGTCTTGAATTTTATTTAAGAATAAAATAAAATGTACCAAATGATTTTATAAATGGATATACTAAAAAGCTTTTAGAGTAAATACACTTCTCAAAAATGCTGATTTCTGTTTTATGTTTCCTTTCTTGGTTGAAGCCTACTCAAAACATAGAAAAAAATGTGAAGGTGCGTAAAGAGGAAGAAGAAAGTGCCAAATTAAAATTATCTGAGTGTAAAAAGGTCTGTTGACATTGCTTATGTTTATCTGTACTAAGAAGTCAAAATGATTAGAATATCCTAATCATTTAGTAAGATACATTCTTACTGGAATATTCTAATGCGGTAGTTTTCAATCTTTTCTTCATCACGGATTCTCTTTAAATACCTTTTGTGGCCACGAACCACCAAGACTTAACTCAAGATTTAAATCAAAACATTTCTTCAAGCCTTTGCGGAACCCCTGACATGACATCACGGTCCCCCAGTGGTCCGTGGCCACAAAAGGGGGTTGAGAACTACTGTTCTAGTGCATTGATACAGATTTAGCTTGAGTAATTATGGGTGATGGATTATTAAAGTTAGTTTTTTTTTTATGTCAGCCTGATGAATCAAAATGCACAAATACTGTTATTGACTAAATAAAATATTACTTATTATCTAGTTCAGTTGTGGATAACATTGGAAAAACAGCTTTTTGATTAGCTTTCCTCAAATTTCACATCTTTATCAAAGATATTTTTTAAAAAACTACACAAATTTTGCTGCTGAATTTTCAGGATATGGTCTCAGGATGCTGGGCAGTATAAATGAGATATTTGGGTACTTTTTGAGATTCACAGCCCACAAGTTGCAATATTCCGGTAGGGTAGGGTAGGGTAGGGTAGAATAGAATAGAATAGAATAGAATAAAATAGAATAGAATAGAATAGAATAGAATAGAATAGAATAGAATTTTGTATTGGCCAAGTGTGATTGGATACACAAGGAATTTGTCTTGGTGCGTATGCTGTCAATGTACATAAAAAGAAAAGATACATTTGTCAAGAATCATAAGGTACAACACTTAATTAGTCATAGGGTACAAATAGCAATCAGAAAACTATCGATATAAATCGTAAGGATACAAGCAACAAAATTACAGTCATACAGTCATAAGTGGAAGGAGATGGGTGGTGGGAACGATGAGAAGATTAATAGTAGTGCAGACTTAGTAAATAGTTTGACAGTGTTGAGGCAATTATTTGTTTAGCAGAGTGATGGCATTTGGGAAAAAACTGTTCTTGTGTCTAGTTGTTCTGGTGTGCAGTGCTCTATAGCGTCGTTTTGAGGGTAGGAGTTGAAACAGTTTATTTCCAGGATGTGAGGGGTCTGTAAATATTTTCACAGCCCTCTTTTTGACTCGTGCAGTATAAAGGTCCCCAATGGAAAGCAGGTTGATAGCAATTATTTTTTCTGCAGTTCTGATTATAATATATCATTTTTCTAAAATAAAAAAGACCACATTTTTATTAGAAGTCTTTATTCATGCAGCAGATTGCAAAATAATTTTGTTTTCCTATGATAATAGTCTATCCATAGTTTTAGTAATCATCAAAGTATCAATCAAGTACCACCAGCCAATATTTTAAGCCATTATTCTATATAAGAATATAGATTTTGCTAGTTCTTCAATAAATGGCTGTGGTGGAACAGTGGTTAGAATGCAATATAGCAGGCTGACTCTGTCCATAGTCAGGAGTTTGATCCTGACCGTTTCAAGGTTGACTCAGCTTTCCATTCTTCTGAGGTTGGTAAAATGAGGACCCAGATTGTTGGGGGAAATACGCTGACTCTGTAAACCACTTAGAGAGGGCTGTAAACCACTGTGGAGTTATATGTAAGTCTAAGTGCTGTTGCTGTTGCTTAGTGAATAAATTTGACTGTATTCTCGCCATTCTCATTTAGATCATTGTTCTTTTGTTTCAGCCATCAAAACTTACTTCACCAGTTCTGACTTCATTACCACGACCAAGTTCTATTGTAATAAATGCAATTGCTGGAGAAGCAAAGCTCAACCAGGAAACAGATGAAGGGGAAAAATATTCTATAGAAGAACTAAGATCTCAGATCTTTGATCTCCTGTTGGCTGTAGAAAGCTTGAAAAAGGAGCATGGGTAAGAGCTTTTCATTTTTTTCCACAATGGCTTTTTAAAGTGATTTAGGCATCATGAAGTCCTTCTGGTATTGTTGTACTATAGGTCCCATCATCACATACCATTGGTCTTGTTGGCTAGGGTAGACAGGAATTCAACAGTTGGAGAACCATGTATTACAATTCCTACTATATAGGTAGATAGGAAAAACCTACTATATTTGTCATATTAATTCAATGTTTTTATACATTACCAGAATTAGTTTTGAAATACTTTATAATGTGTTTGTTGATAAAGGGCTAGCTGAAACAACTTTACTTTGTTCATAAGTGAGAACTATGTATGTAAGTACTGCAACAGGAATAGCTGAGATTTTATTTTTGATTGCTGGTTTCATGTTTTATTGGTAATATATGAGTGCATATCAGAATATGCACTCTGATACTCAGATACTCATTTCAGTCTCCTTGCTGGGTGAGGAGATTCTGCACTCAGATAAATATAGTCCTTTTAGTTCATAGAGGAAGTTTAAGGCGGTTAATACTTGATCATATTTCTGCTCCCAAGGTAGGTCATTCCTACTCTATTTGGAAGCTGCTTATCCTTTAAATTGAGATCTAGCTAGTATATTGCACAAGCTATGTAAGGATGGTTTTTCACTGCAATTTTTTGTCTGTGCAAATTTTAAAGGAAACAACTGGAAAAACTGAAAAAAGAATTGGAGGAAGAAAAGCAGATGCGAAGTACCTTAGAGGTAAAATATTTAAATAGAAGCCCAACAGTTTCCATTACTTTCAATAAAATAATGCAAATTCTTAGCAAGAATATAACAAAACAGCTATAGTAAAGTAAACTTTGACTTCTTTAGGCATCTAATTTCAGGGAACAGATGGGGGTTTTTTTGTGGGTTTTTTTTGCCAATTTTCCTCCTATTCTCTGAGATTTTCTGGGGTGATTTTAACCAATAAGATGGAAGCTCCTCTGAAGTACTATGAAAAGTAGCTGGGGATAAAATGCAAACACAAAATCGGAGGCACAGCGAACTGCTATATTATGTGAATGGCTCTATAAAACAATGATTGTTGATATACAGGTAGTCCTTCACTTATGATCCTAAATGAGCCCAGAAATATGGTTGTAAATCATGCCACCCATTAAGCAAGTCACGTGACCAAACTAATTTACTACACTTTTGCAGCTATTGCAAAGTGAAAACAGCAGTTGTTAAGCAACTTATAGTTCTCAATGGCATATTTTGCTGGAAAGCAAAAGTAATAACCAATTTCCAACAAAAATTGTGTAAATTGTGTTCACATGACCATAAGATGTTGCAAATGGCTATAAATATGCTCTGGTTTCTGGGCACACAAAATGTGATCATATAAATGTGGGGGAGCATATGTTGGAACTTCAAATGTGACCAGTTGTTAAGCAAAGACTTCCTGTACTTTATTTGAATTTTGCCATTCAACTATTCTTTTACTGAAGCCTCAAATTCAGACTACTTGATACATATTTGAATTTTCACTTTCATTGTGGCAAGATTGCAATTTTGGAGAAAATATTTTAAAGAGAAAATTGGTAAAAGACTAGGTAAATGGTTAGATGTTATTTCCAGCTTTACTATACAAATGACACTCAATTTTAATTTATGTATTTAATCTCCATTTTGTAAACTACAGTACTTTTATATATTTGTAGGAAATATACCGTAATTAGTGTTTCATAGACTGTTAGTGATTGATCTTTTCCTGGCTTAGAATTTAAGCAGAATTGAGTCTAATTAGTACTTGAATGCAAATTGACATAGAACTGTCAAGGGTGCAGCTAAACAGAAATTTAAAAACACTTCCACATATTTGCGTAGTCACTTGGAGTTAAATCTTGAGAAAATCAAGATGTTTCAAAGATTCTAGGCAATCCACTCATTCCCATCAAAACTGCAGTCTTACAAGTTTGCAGGAGGTAAAAATCCTCTCCTGTAAAATCTGGTATTGAAATTGAGGGCAAGCTATTCGTCTATAAAACTGAGATAGTCAGACCCACAATTGAAAGCTAAGGGTAAAGAATAAAATGGCTACTTTAGATTTAAGATTTTCTCTTAAGATTTCATCTTTAATTGATATTTATTCCAGGCTATGGGTTCCCCAGAGAATAAATATTACACTGTACCATAGAGGACTGTGGTGTTAACTGAAAATTCTCTGTTCTTCAAATTTATTTGGTTATTTTCATGCATTTCTAAGATACCCAGCTCAAATATTTGGCAGACATTCAACTCAAACAATGGATGTTTCTGGGCAGCACAGAACAAAAGTAAACAATAAAAAAATAGGAGGAAAGTGTATTATGTGTGTTTGTCACCTTGAGTTATTTCTAAAAATAACAAAGGTGGAATAAAATAAATCAATAAGTAAAAATAACAAGAAAAACATTAAAAAACAATGTAAAATGGCAACCATAATTAATAACTCAATTAGACCCAAACACCTAGAGGAAAAGCCATGTTTTAACTATTTTTGAGTTGTTAAACTCAAAAAGTAGAGTTAGAGCCCATCATATATTGGAAGGGATTATTTCAGAGCATAGGAGTAGTCACCAAAGAGATGGACTTCCTACATCCCATAGGAGGGCAGTATTTAAACAAGGAAACCTGGAGCATATACTCCAGGCTGATGTTTTGGGGAACAGGCAGTTCCACAGATATTCTGGTCCTAAGCCAAATATGGTTTGAAAAGTCCTAATCAACATCTTGAAAGGCACCCAGAAGCCTGCTGGGAGTCAATGGAACTAACAATGTGGTTGCATCCCATGGGCATAATGAGCTCCACCATAACTTTCTGGGCTGTTCCATTTGGACTAAATTAAGACTTCAGGTGGTCTTCAAAGGCTTTCTCATTGCAGTTAAGAGATTACTAAGGCATGGGTGACTATAAGCAAGACCTGCTGATGCAGGATCAAGCGCAACTGGTGCACATTATGTGGTTGAGTATACAAGAATTGATGATGCTTTATTCTGTACCAATATATAATCTCACCCAATGGCTTCATGTAGGGGAGGGAGAGGGGAGGGGAGAGTAGAGCCATGAGGCACTTTGCAAAACACTCATTAGTAGCAAAGCCTTGAATCATTGAATTCAAACCTTCAGAACCATACAAATTGGGATTCAATTTCTTGAAATTCCTTGAATGAATTTGTTTTTGGTATCCATTTTTGCTTGTTTTCTGATGTGTTTTATTTATTTCATCCTTCATTGCATTAATTGCCCAGAGTTGCTTTATGTGAGACAGGCAGCCATATAAATTTAAATAAATAAGTTACATGGAAGAAGCTGTTGTGGTGTTGCTGCTGCATAAGACTGTCATGGCAGAGGATAACTTATCCCAGTAATAAATTTCAAGAATATAATAGAATGAAGAGCAGTACTAAATTTAAAATATATTTGATGGGTTGTAAATGTGTATGAAATATGAAGCATTCTCTATTTGATTAATTAATTTATTAATGTTTATTATTTATATGATTCACAGATGGAAATAGAAAAGCTCAAGAAAGCTCTCATAACTACATGAAAGAGCTGCATTCCATTGATCCTTAATGTGCCAGGATTTCAGAATCAGAAATGAAATTGACTTTTTTAAACCTCAAGCCAACGGATGATAGCATTCCATTAGAGAAAAAAATCTGAGTATAATCTTATTTATATTCTGTGAGCTATGAGAAAAAAAATGGATAGCTTTTTTGTTTGTTTCTTGCCAATATAGGAGAGGCCTTATTTCTTACTGTGCAGTATGGCAGGGTTTGCTTGAGAATACTACTGAATCTGTATAAAAGGGGGGTTCTTAGTATATTTTTATTGAATATACCCTAATTTTAAGAGATCTGTACTATAAATAAGGCAATATAACTTTGCAAATAAACTGTAAAAATATATAGTATAGGAGAGAGGCAAATGGTATAGTTTTGTACGTTTACTAGTCTTTTCATCATGCTAAAGGGAATATGACGTTAATCATATGCTGTTTTATTGTTCAGGTCTTTTGAGTTTGTTCTCACTATGAAGCAGAAGGATCACCAAACTCTACCACTATGATATTGTAATATTTCTTTAACTGAGAATCCAAAGTACAGTACTGTGATTCTTGCACTATAGAATTTATAGAAAGGGTCTATAATTAGAACATATGGACACATATAAACACATGAATACTTAGAAAAATCAAGGGATAAAATTGAGATAATCCTATAATATGACATTTTTGCTAATTTCTACAGAATGTGACATGTTAAATATTCTCTTGAGTGTTTCATTTCTTTTTACAAATTATAAATCTAACACTACAATATTATGAGCTTTAAAATGCTTTGCACTAATAATTGTAAAATTTTAAAAACCTACACATAACAAAATATTTAAAGCTACCAGTTTTCTAAATGCAGTCTTAAAATAAGGGTATATCATCTAGATAGTTGTTAAAGTATTCAGTAAATCAATAATGAGTTTCTAGATAAATATTTGGCTTATGCTTTAAAATTCAAATTGAATTACTGTATATTTTTAACAAAGTTTCTTTGAATCATCTTGTTTAAGTTATTTCTACAGCCTAAAATCCCATTTATTTTCTGTAAAGAAGAAAAACTGAACTTATTCAGTGCTCTGTTCAAGCCAAAGATAAAAGTATAATTCAGCCCTTTTTTCTTCTAGCATTGCTATCCTAAAACTTCATTGAAAGAGGAAACTGTTTCATGAATGATTTTAGGCTTGTTCTAAATGAGTGGAATGTTTTGATGCCTATGTCCTGTTTTATATGGCAATAATGTTTTGTCTTGGATGTGAGCAAACCATGTTGGTGTTTTTAACATAAAAAATCTTAATTCTAATTGCAATTATAAATCAGTGGATTAAAATTGGAAATGAAAAAATGGGTGTGTAAAGTCATGATGCCTGTTTGCTTACTATATATATACAGAGCTAATAACATATAACTAATATATCACTTAATGATCATCCTCTGTTGCCAGTTTTTCTTAGTAATCATAGTAATAAATAATGTTCTCAGATTATTAATTTCTAGCTCAAAGAGATTCATTTCATACTAATTTATAAAGAGATTAATTATTCTTGGTTTAGTAGTCAAAATTACCATTTGTGGGTTTATTGGCCTCCTCATTTTGCAGAGAATTCAGAGATGGGAGGCATGTTTGGTCTTGAACAGATCATTTGCTAGTAATCCCCTGCAAAATTTAGGAGAAAGAGCAATAAGCCATCTTCTTCAACAAACATGGTGGACTGACAGACAAAAAAGTTGCCCATCCTCCAAAGTACCTAAAGTACCATTGTATTTTGTTATTGCTGTTTTATCTAAAAAGTAGTTAGAAAAGCTTCCCCCACTTTTCTTTGTCATAGGAAAAACTAGTTTTTTATATTTCCGTGAATAGCAGCAGTTACACATTCTAGGTGTCATTTTGCAGAATAGAAACTTAGAAACCATTTGCCTTTTCTCTCCCAATGTTCATTAAAGTATTTTTTTTTCCAGTACAAGGTAGCTTTTTGATAGCACCTTTAACCCTGACTTTCTATTTTTTTTAACCTACACACACACACACACACACACACACACACACACACACACACACACACATTATACAATTGAGAAAGCATGGGGAATTTTAAAACGTGACTTTGGGTTTACAAACAAAAAACAAACCCAAGCACCAGCAATGAGAGATAGTTCATACTTTCTTGGGAACACTCCAGCATAGAGCAAAGCTGCCTTTTCTTTATTCCATATCCCCACAGAAGGAAGATATTTTTTCTCTCTTGCAAGGTTTTTTTTAAAAAAGCTGCAAGGATCTTTTCACCAAAAATCCACTTCTTCCTTCTGGTAACTGAACTTGAAGGGAAAATGACTTCTTCATTCTTCCTAGGATAAGAAAAGGAATGATTTTCCTCTTCCCTTCATATTTTTGCAGAAGCAGAAATAATAAGTAAAAATGGTGCCTTAAAAAGAAAAGCCTTACTTGCACTAGTCAAAACATAGTTCTGTTCCTCCCCAAAGCTATACTGAATTGTTCCACAAGTAGAGGTTTTGGTGCAATACCGAACCTGGGCAGAGTGGAACAGCACACTCAGTAAGAGGAGATAGATGTATGATCTCTTCATTGATCAAATCCATCCTTAATTAAACAAAATGGCCTTGAGTGTTGAAATTTGAGAGGTTTTTTTTCTGATTTCAGTTCCTTTACACTCTACCATGATTATGCAAACAAGAATTGGTTTTAATTAAAAAAAGATCATTTATATACTCCTTATTTAGAACCTGAATGTGAGGCAGAATAGGTCACTGTAAAACAGTTTTTTTCAACCTTGAAGCTTATAGCAGATAAATTTAAGACAATCATGGAACTCAGAAGTGTTAATTATTATATTGTCTTTTTTCCTGTAGCAATAAATAAACAAGTGCAATGACTGATGTCATAAATCCTAGAGATTGCCACTATGAAGGGTTTTTTTTAAATGATGGCTATTTTCTCTAATCTCTGTCTTTATGCTCTGTGATGGGAAATGGGACTGGATGCAGACATTCCAAAGAATAAATTTTTTTTCAAGGAGGAATCTTTACTGACTTGTTTACAGGTGCTGCAAAATTATGTATGCTATCAAAATGCCACAAATAAAATTATATGCTGTTAATGTGAAATGTATTTTTGTTTAAAAGCATTCAAACATCTTTTATGTCACTCAACTCTATTTGTGTACATCGAAAAGGACATTTGTGTGATTACAAAACAAATAATTCTATTTACATGTGAGAGGTGAGAAAAATTTTGTCACCACTGATTTTCAATTTTTAATTTTTAAGATGTCAGTACAATATAGTACAATCAACATTTTTACTATATGGAATAAGGTAACATTTAATGATACCATGGTCTTGAATTCAAAACAATCTTTGAGGAGGTGAATGGAAATATTAGGGAAATCTGGAAATCTGATTAGTATAAAATTGATGAGATAAAAGCTGATATTCGTACTTCTTGTGAAACAAAATAGGAATTAGACAACTGGGAAGATGGAATGACAGCATTTCCTCTCCAGAACCAAGATGCAATCAGTGGCACAGGAGTGGGCAGCCTGTGCCCAAAACAATGTTTAGGTCTTTTTCTTTCTTCAGTGGAATATGTAACATTTTAAGAGAAAACTTTGTTAATTACAATAAACGAATCCTCAATATTAAAGTATACTAACAAAATAGGAGCCTTGGTAGTATAGTGGTTTAATGCACCCTGTTATTAACACAGCTGCCTGCAATTTCTGCAGGTTCGAATCTTACCAGGCTCAAGGTTGACTCAGCCTTCCATCCTTTCTAAGGTAGGTTAAATGAGGACCCAGTTTGTGGGGGCAATAAGCTGACTTTGTATAGATATACAAAAGTATGAAGGCTATTGCTTAACGCATTGTAAGCCGCCCTGAGTCTCCGGAGAAGGGCGGCATATAAATCAAATTTAAAAAAAAAAAAAATAGAAAGCTGCAAATAGATTAACTGATACTTCTCTAAATTAGTTTAGCCTGATCAACAAATACCCTAACACAGCCGATGGAATCAATAATCCAGATGAAAGACATTATAGAACAATATGGTATAGTATCAGGATTTAGACTGAACCAGAAAAAAACTAAGATGATAGTTAAAAATATGACACAAGATCGAAAACAGGAACTTGAAAGCAAGGCAGGTTTTGAGATAGTACCAAAGGTTAAATATCTAGGAGTTCAGGTTGCAGAATCAAATATGAAACTGTTTCAAAATAACTATGAGGTGTTGTGGCGAGAGGTACAGAAAGATATGGAGACCTGGAAAAAACTGCAGCTGTCTCTACTTGGAAGAATAGCAGCAGTTAAGATGAACGTTTTGCCAAGATTTCTTTTTTTGTTTCAAATGATTCCGGTGCTTAAAAGTGATAAACAATTGAGAGAATGGCAAAGAGGAGTGAATAAGTTTGTCTGGAATGAGAAAAAGCCGAGAGTTAAACTGAAAATTATGCAAGATGTTCCAGAAAGGGGAGGTCTTAAATTTCCAAACCTACAGTTATATTATGAAGCAGCAGCTTTGACGCAAGCAAGTGATTGGTTTGGAAGGAAAAAGACTGGAATATTGAATATAGAAAGTTTTGATCTTGAATTTGGTTGGCATGCTTACTTATTTTATGACAACAAAGTGGATAAAGTATTCAAAGGCCATATACTTAGAAACTCTTTGATGAGAGTTTGGAAGAAGCACTGATTCAAATGGGATTACAAAATACCGTTATGGCTGGATCTTGGTCATATCATGTGGAATACAAATATAATGTCACTCGGGGGGGGTTTATATAAAGAAGTTCTTTTTACAGATGCGGGCAGATGGCAAATGAGGACTTTAGAAATGCTGTTGGAAGAAGGGATTAATTTAACTTGGTTACAGTATAATCAACTTCAATTGAGATGGAAAGAGGACCAAAAAATTGGTATAATGATGCATGAGGAGGAATTGGTTAGACATATAAAAGAGAAAGGTCCAATGCATATTAAAAGGGTTTATAATGTTTTGTTAGAAAGGGATTCAGAAACTGAATTGGTTAAAGATTGCATGATAAAGTGGGCACAAAATTTTACAGAACCAGTGATGTTGGAAACATGGGAAAAATATGGGTTCAGAATGTTAAATTTACACAGTCGCAGAATTTGAGGGAAAATTTTTATAAAATGTTTTATAGGTGGCATTTAGATCCTAAGAAATTGTCGTGTATGTACCCTAATGTTCAACCAAAATGTTGGAGATGTGATTGCCTAGATGCCACATATTATCATATGTGGTGGACTTGTAAGAAAGTGAAGGCTTTTTGGATAAAAATTTGGTGGGTTATGCAGAATGTTTTGAAGAAAAAAATTCAGTTTTCTCCACAATTGTTTTTATTGGGTATAGTTAAGGATTTTACATTGGGTGAAGTAAAGCTAATATTGTATATGATAACAGCAGCGAGATTACTGATAGGTCAATATTGGAAAAATTAAGCTATGCCCACTATTGAAGAATGGATTTTGAAGATGGCCAGCTTTGCAGAGATGGCAAAGATTTCAGCATATTTAAAAGATCGGACACAAGAGACTTATGTATGGGAGTGGAAAAAGTGGATAGATTATGTGCAGAATAAATATCAAACTAGGAAATATCAGATAGCTTTTAACTGAAAGTATTATATAGGGATAGAATAATTGAATTTTGTGAAGATGTGAAAAATATATAGGGGGTGGAGGGGTTCAAGTTTTATAAAAAGGGGATTTGGATTTGGATTATATTTTGTGGAAGTCCGGAGGGGAGGGCTAGGGAGGGTTAGGGGGGTCAGGGAGGGTTGGGGGGGGGAATTGGGGAGAAAATGTAATTGTAAAACTTTTTCAATTAAAAAAAACAAAACAAATAGTGAAGTACTAAGCCAGAGCTGTCAAACTCCCGGCCCACGGGCCAGATGCGTCACACTGTGGTTTAGCGAGATGTTTGGTTTAGCGAAGGGGAAAAAAGTCCCGATACATTACTTGATGATGCCATGATGCCGTGAGTTTGACACCGCTGTACTAAGCAAACTAATTCTCTTAGCCTTGAATAGTTTGGCTATGTCTCTCTGATCAAACTTAAAATCCAATTTGGAATAATTAAAAGTTATGACAAAAAAATTTCAGAATTGCTAGTAAAAGCCATGTACACAATGTCTTTGTCATTGCCCTTGTTTTCACTTAGTTAAGACTAATCTCTGAAGGGGCCATGAAAATGAGCAATTACATTCATTTTGTGCTGCCACTTGCCACATTCTCCATTGAGAGTGGAGACAGCAGCCAGTATGGGTAGTACTTGCCCAATCAGCCTGAAGGACTGAGTCTGTCAATAATGTTAAGTCCCGCCCTTGTTGCCGGGCAGACCAGCTTTTGACTCAGTCCTTCAGTCTGGACTGGCGCATTGACCACAGTTTAAAAAGCAAATTTGTGGTTAGTATATCCCCAATCCCAATTTAGGCAAATAGAATTTCTTAGTTTCCCTTTAGGGACTGCTTTTTGCAAGGAAACATATCAAAGCAGTTACTCTGTCTATTTATCTGCTTGTGGAGAACATTGTTTGGTTTTCTCCCACTACCTACCAAACCTGTTCTCAATGGTACAGTAGTAAAAGGTGATACAAACTAAAAAAAGGGGGGCGGAAAGAAAGCAAATAAAAGATGCAAAAGAGAGAATAAACTCTTAAGAAAGCAACTTCCTATTCACATCATAACAAGTGTAAACAATTTCACTCTCTTTTCACCTCTTAATTAACAGATTAAAAAAAAAAACTTCATCCCATAATTCAACTATAAGGAAATTCAGGAAGTAATATCTTTTCCAATCCAGCTGCTAAGCAAAAACATTCAAACCGAGCTCTAAAATAATATTACCTAACAAACATAAGACTCATCATTCTATATCTTGACTCTTAACTAAGTAAATCCACATTTAAAAGGCATAAAGTAGTCCCAGTATCCTAGTATAAACCAAAGGCTGAAAGTATACATGACAAAGGGGACAATATATCCTTTAAAGTGAGCAAGCTCATAAAGTTCTCCTAATTTAAATGAAAAGACAAGTCAATTTAGATGCTGCTAAACTTGAACATGTTTAAAGGCTTAAACATTTTGCCCCTTCCATTCAATTGTGCCTAACTCTTGGAGTCTGCTTGAACAAGTTACTGCAATTTTAGCGGCAGTTTTTCAGAATTTCACAATTACCCAGCTGGCTTTGTGCCTCAGGCAGGTTTAGAACTCATGACCTCCCTGTTTCTAGCCTAATGCTTTAACCACTATACAAAACTGACTCTCCAAACACCATATTAACCATAAGCAAATCCAGTTCAGATGTCAGCAAGTCCAAAAAGAACCACCCAAAACAATATGTCCCAATTTTAACCCTGATTGAATAAAGTAAATTTGTGTTCTTTTTGCATAAAACAATCTTGCTCTTTAATCCATTCAGATGATTGTTGATTCTTGTCTCAAATTTCTTCAAAAAATTTAAAAGCCTCTTTTCTAAGTCCACCCAAAAAATATTATACCAATTACTCTCTGGGATTGGCATTCTTATTTTGTTTTTTTTAAGCCTCGTCTGATTTTTTTTTATGTCTAATGACAAATTCTTGTTCACATTCTCAGATAGATTTTGTTGCAAATCTTTTTCTATAACAGCCTCATCTGGGAAATAGAATGTTGCTAAGAACAGACAACATAGCTAACATCAATCATTCAAGGTCCCAGTGCAATTCCTCAAAAATGTCTTTGAACACCAACTTGCTTATCTTGTTATTTCTCTTCTAGTATCTCCAATATTGAAAATAACTTTCCTTTCTCACAAAAATACAATTATTCTTTAGAATTTATTTCAAAGTATTAATATTCAAAATCAAATATTCCAATTTTTCAATCCCTTAATCTGTTTAAAACTTTCTAAACATCTTGTTTTTTGCTGTTTATTTTATATTCTTAAAGCTTTTAAAGTACCGTAACTGTTAAGAAATATTAAGGAATGAAGGCATTCATCTGTGTTTCCAGCCTTGTTATTTTTAAAGTAGTTTTTAAAGTAGTTAATAATCAATTTCTAATAGCTGATTAGCAGAGGAAATGCGAATTTATATTCCCTTGGTTCCTGGTTTGCTACCTTGAGATTTCATGAAAAGCCACTCTATGGAGCACAGCTTGTGTGAACATACATCCTCTGTTCGCCCAGAGTGGGTCAAAGAAGGTGATCTGCTCGTTCACCTGTCTGTTTTTAGTTGCAATTGTCAATTCCACTTACATGGATCTGTCTTCACGCCTCCATTCTTCTTCAGAAGTCATCTAGCCACTGTTGTTCTGATATCACACCCAAATTTCACAAGACACAATTTCTTTGGATTTTCATTGACTGTTGATTACATCCTATGATCTACAAGATCATAATTCCTCCAAGCAAAGGTTAGAGACCTTTAGGTTTATTTAAATAATTTTTTATACAAACTATTGCTCCAAGTAGTCTTGCCTAGATTTAAATTTAGAGAATTCAGGCTTCATTTGATTTTGGTTTTCACCTTCTTATCATGTCTGATCCTCCATTTACAGCCCACTGGAGCTTCTTTGGTTCATTCGATCTAGACTTTAATAGGTTCTATCATTGTCCCACATTTCTTCAGAGCATCAAAAATTAATCTGTCTGGCTGTATGGAATTTGAATGTATAGAACATTAAAAAAAAGATTCCTAGATTTATTTTTTACCCACTCAGTTGACTTCATAGTGTAATCTTATGTGTGAATACAATCATCCTAGTTCTATATAGATATTACAGTAAGTAGCGTAATGCAAATAAAACCCTGGCAACCTAGAATTGTGTTTGTGACAATGTTTTCCACAAATCTAAATAATCAGTGGGAAATTGGAACCTATGCTACTAACTATAGATGAATGGAGTCTCAGTATTGCTTACTTGGAACAGACCAATTACATCTTTCTTTATCTGCTTTTAGGAAACTGAAATCAATCTTCAGCCTTATTCTGATGTTATTTAGTCAAGCACTGGAAACTTACCCAAAATCATAATCTTAAATAAATCTGTCAGTTATCTATTTTTGGAAATAGCAACTTCCACATAATTCCTCTTTGCAATTCTCCTTTATCATTTGAAGTTGATTAAGACTGTCCCTCTGGGGACGAAAGCAGAAAGGATGTTATCTCTTCCATAAAAGGTTACCACAATTTCAGCTGGCTGTGAAGATCCTCAGGCATCAATATATCCAATGAAATAAGCACCCTATAAAGCAAAAGCCTAACTTAACTATGAAGAGTGCTGATAAGAAAAAATATCTCTAATTAACATTCTGCAATTTTCTTAGCACTTCCAAAATGCTGCCCTTAAGGCACAAACATAACTTTACTAATTTTGTCCATTTAACTTCTAGCTTTCCACAAAAAGCACACGTTATGGATGTCTAAGCGTGTCAAATCTGATTGAAAGCCAGAACACCAGGGTGTTATGATGAATTTCTCTAAATCACTGGAGTGCTTTTCAAGTGCAAATACATCTTACATTTTAAGCATGCTCAATTAAGAATCCCATCTCACTAGATATATATAGTTCCCAATATATCAAATACTGGGGACTGAGAATACACACCACCACCATCATTTCCATTCCTTGCTTTGTCAAATGTTGATGGTAGGCATTTTCAAGAATGCCTCTGAGTCCCAAATGGTCTCCACAGAAAATAATAATGCTGGGGTACTTTAGCCTAGTCCTGGACATGGGTTTACCTGCCCAGAAAATGAACAAAGGTAAGTAGAGTTAGTAGGAAGCATCCTGCAGGGGCAGGAGAGGAGCTAAAGGAATGGCAGAAGGCATTCTGGTATTGTGCCCACATTTTCTACCTGTTGCTGCATCTAATTGCAAGTGTAAAATTTCCTAAGATTATTGCAAATTAGTAAATAGAATAGCAGGTCATTATAATGGAGGATTAGAAGACCTCTAAGATCCCTTCCGTTAGTCTGTTATTATGTCATTCCATCTGACAGTAGTTCACACATTGCATGAAGCCAAGGTTTGCTTTATCTAGGTTCTGTTGAATAAACTAGAATGGTTGGGCTTTACCATTATTTATTTATTTATTTATTGGTTCGATTTATATGCCGCCCTTCTCCAGAGACTCAGGGCGGCTTACAATGCATTAAGCAATAGCCTTCATACTTTTGTATATACCTGCTTAGTAGGGCTTTCGGCCACCCCTAAGCGGTGTTCTTTTTTATACGAAGTCAGCTTATTGCCCCCACAATCCAGGTCCTCATTTTACCTACCTCGAAAGGATGGAAGGCTGAGTCAACCCTGACCCTGGTGAGATTTGAACTTGTTGTAATTGCAGGTAGCTGGTGCTATTTAACAGCACTTTAGTGTGCTGCACCACCAAGGTCATTAATATTAAATCAAACCAGGTTTACAATCTATAGTTGCTGAGTCCACATAATAGTGTAAGCTAAATCAAACCAATTTCAATAGTGCTTAATGCTGGAGTCCTCAGTGTGATGTCACCGGGACCAATGTGTCCCTTGGCACCCTCCAACTGCTATACCCCACTTGACATTTTGCTTTGTGATATCGCTCTCCAGCACCTTCAGTCTCAATATGTTCTCAAAATCCAAGGGTGCCCACTGAACAAAATAGTTGGAAATTCCTGAAGTAGAGCAATCTGTGATATGCATCAGCCTTAGCAATTATGTTAAGGCAGAATCAGAGGTGGGTTTCAGCATGTTCTGACCAGTTCTGGAGAACCGGTAGTGGAAATGTTGAGTAGTTCAGAGAACCGGTAGTAAAAATTCTGACTGGCATAGGCCTCATCTATTCTCTGCCTCCCAAGTCCCAGCTGATCGGGAGGAAAGAGGGATTTTGCAGTATCCTTCCCCTGGAGTGGGGTGGGAATGGAGATTTTACAGTATCATTCCCCTGCCACTCCCACCAAGCCACGCCCACAGAACCAGTAGTAAAAATATTTGAAACCCACCATTGGGCAGAATCCAAGAATAAATCTGACCTCATGGAGACGTGAATTTACTATTTATGTTCATGAAATAGACTTGATCCTTGGCCAACTTCAGCAAAACCGCTGCTGATTAATTCCAGATATTTTTTGTGGTTTTGCATTACAGGTACTCTTCTGGTCTGAACTACTGCAGTTGTTAAGTGAATCACATGGTCATTAAGCAAATCCAGCTTCCCCATTGACTTTGCTTGGCAGAAACTGACTGGGAAGGTTGCAAGTGGTGTTCATGTGACCCTGGGACGCTGCAACCATATGTAAATACATAATGGCTGCCAAGCACCCAACTTCTGATCACATGACCATGGGGATGTTGTGATGGTTGTAAGTGTCAGGACTGGTCATAAGTCACTTTTTTCATGGACATTGTAACTTTGAACGGTCACTAAATGGTTAAATCGAGAATTACCTCTAGTGAGATATTTAGAGAGACAAATTAGTCTCTCAAGGTATAATTTAAAATGAGACCAACATTACAATATTTTATCTTCTCGAATTCAGATAAAAAATATACAATTAATTTTCTTCTTCCCTACAATAAAACCTAACAGTTATACCTGGGGAAGGTAATCTAGTAAAATGATCACTTGTCTGCAGAAATGCCTACCTATATACCACTTTCCAGGCAATATTGTTATGCAGCACCACACAAATCTGAAGATCCCATCAGTCGGGAAGCTGAGATAATTTTAACAAAAGGAATGGGTTATAAATTGTAAACTGCTCAAACATTATAAATACATTATTAATGTTTTTAGTCTTATCATATTCCCTAACAGCACCCAGAAAAGTTGTCCTTGCGTCCCTTTCCATTTAATCTGAAGATTACTAATCCAATAAATGCCATAGTACACTACTATTGTTTTCATACATTTGCTCAAACCAAAAACTGCTATTAAATCATACCATTACAACACTGTAACCATTTTCCAGTTTCAAATACCTTTCCTCCTCTTATGTTAGGGATTCTAAAATTGTATACTTCCTATATTGGTATGTCTCCATTTAACCTTTTCACTGACAGATACTAGGAGCAGAGCCTTAAAATGCCACAATTGTGCTTGTTACCATTTTTAGTGAGCTGACAATTCAGCTGGAATCAGGAAGTAAAATTGTTACCTCACATTTTAGCCCCCACTTGTCTTCCTTCCCAACCTACTGTATTTTCAAAGCTGTTAAAAGTCTACTCTCAGTTTGGTCTCCTTCCTCCTCTTCCTACGTGGATGATTTTTTAATATTTTTTGCCCTTAGACGCTTTGTATTATATTTCTTAGTCTTTTTCCCTTATCTTCTCTTTTCATAGACCCAATTTAAACTTTAATCCCAGTCAAAATTCAATCTTTCCTTTTCCTATTGAAATATTGGAATGTTAAAATATGGACTGGGACTCTGCATTAGCAGTCCAGTTATCACTGGTCTCATGGAAAGTCAACTTCTCAGTCACAAGGACCAGAAGAAAAATAGAGCATAGATTCCCAGAGAACTTTTGTTAGTTTTGCAAGAATAGTTTAACTGCTGTGTAGGAATGGAAGCATTTCTATAGGGGCAAAACTCCAAAATCAGCTAAGCTATATTAAAAAGCTATTTCAAATATAAAACTATTCAGGTATCAAAAAATTCTTACCAGATACCGAGACCGGCAATCCTGCTATTTTTATATCAAATAGAATTCACTTCATCTGCAGCCTATAAGAACTTGTCTGGAGCATCTTTTAGATGCAAACACTGTACTGTATTGAATGGCATTTCCCTACAGTGTCTTTCTAGACTTTCAGGGTTTGATCCAACCCATTTGTGCTCAATGACCATTTTTACACAGTTTTTCTTACTCATTTTGAAGAAGAAAAAATACTTTAAAATCCTCTACTGAGTGGGAAAGAAAGAACTTTTTTAACGCACTTCATGCTGATTACCTCACAGCGTAGGTAGTGGTGGATTACTTCCATATCTTATTTCTTAGAGCAGGGGTGTCAAACTCGATTTCATTGAGGGCCACATCAGGGTTGTGTTTGACCTGGGGGGGGCAGGGTGTGTGTGGTCAGGGTGGGCGTGGCCAGCTCAACATCACTCATATCGGGGGCACCTCTGGTGGCCTGGGCATGGCTGGAGGGATCCTAGTGCGGCCCTCCCAAGCTCCATTTTTGCTAGCAGAGGCACTCCGGGCTGGATCTTTGCTGTTTCCTGGGTGGCCCCGTGGGCCAGATCTAAGCACCCCGCAGGCCTTGAGTTTGACACCCTTGTCTTAGAGAGTAAACTAGGAAGAATGGGGACACTGGTTAGTTGGGCAACTATTTCTGGGTGAATAGATGGGTTAAAGTAGGGATTCTGAAAGTGCTTGACTCAATTACCCCTTTCCTCAGTCTTGAATAATGTCATTAACCTGATCCCCATGAAGAGAGAGAGAATGCTGTTTTACACAGTTGTCTCAGCAGCAGGAGTCAACTGAATCCTCCATTTACGAACAAGTAATTGCAAATTGCTGCATTATCACCCAGGATAGGCCCTAAAGATCCTACTCTAGTTCAAGTACTTCTGGGTTAAAAAGTCTGACTACAGGCAAGGTAGTCAGGGGAACAAGGACCATTCTTTTGAAGAGGATCTTAGTGACTACGGAGATTCCCCAATCTCTGCAAAAGGGCCTTTACCACTTCCCAAATTTGCCAACTACATACTTCTCTGCTGGGTTGAGTAAAATGATCAAATTGCTCTTGAAGAGCTACAGGCTGTGGCTTGTGGTGTCTCTTAAAGACCACACATTTTAATTATAAAGTTCCAAACCAACTGAGGCTTGGATAGTTGAAAAACTACCTCTTCCCATTTATTTGTTGTTAGTTGCAAAGTCATGTCCGACCCATCGTGACCCCAAGGACAACGTTCCTCCATGCCTTCCTGTCCTCTACCATCCCCCGGAGTCCATTTAGGCTCACGTCTACTGTTTCAGTGACTCCATCCAGCCACCTCATTCTCTGCCACCCCTTCTTCTTTTGCCCATTTAGAGCCCCCCATAATTTCCTGTCTTCCTCAGAGGCTTATAGTGTATGTCATCCCTCCCCTCCCCAAGGGATCAGGTTGGGGAGGATATAGGAAATTGAAGTATGTGGAAGCAGCAAAATAATGCACTTGTTCTTTATCTTTACTCTTCCAGATGTTATTCATGCAGACATTGCAATTCTTCCAAGTGCCTTACACCTTCTGATCTCATGGTTGCAGTCACCACGTTGATCAATTTTAGAGCCTAGGAAGATGAAGTCCTTTACTATTTCTCATTGTCCAGCTGCACTCTGACCTGTGTTCTCTCTGCAGTTGTCTTTATCTTTGTTTTCTTGATGTTAAGCTGCAGTCCAACATTTTCACTTTCATCTTTGACTGTCAGGATTAGCCAGGGTTAGCCATTCCAGATGTTTTATCATCACAAATTGGAGATTGTTGTATAAAAGTACACATGCATGTTGACATTTTATACATGCACATTAACCTGTTTAAATTTAACAGACCTTTGGGACTAATGGAATTATACTCAAGAAGCCTGCCTCTCTTCCAAGTGATTTATCTTTCTCCTGGGGCGTCTAGTAAGAAAAGGAATATCTCATACCTAATTGTGGATCTCTTTACAAAGTTTATTTATCTCCTTAGTCAGAACATGCAGGTACACAAGAGGTACAGCAAGAACTTTACGGTATGGTATTCAACAGGCAGCCTGGAGAGCACTCGACTCTCTGGCCCATTCTCCACATTGGCTCTCCTGGCTTCTGCTATAGCTTCCTGTAGCTGCTCCTTGGCTGCAGCGCTTCTGTCGGCTTTTGTCTTGGGTCCCAAGATCTTCCTCTCCAAACGGTTGCCCAGCGTCTCCTCACATATGAACTTTCAGCTCTTCTCTTCAGAAGGACTCAGCTGCCTAGCCTCACCCTGCTATTCCTCGCCCAAAGCTTCCCACCGGCCCTCCTTCATTGTTGCCCCTGCAGCTTTTATGCCACGCAGTGGGGGAGGGGGCTAGTTGCAAATGCTTTCCTTTCTGAGGGGTCCTTGAGGCTCTCTGAGCTTGCTTGTTTTCTTGCAGGCGTTTCATTACCTAAGCTCAGAGAGCACCGAGGACCCCACATTTCAACCCTGAGCTACAAATATTCTCTTTTATTGGGCTTTTGTTTCTCTCCGATCTCAGTTCTCCCTCCGGACTTCTGCCCACCTCAGAATCAGGTTCTTTTATATGTTTCTGAGATAGGGCACGCTCTCTCTGCCTTCTTCCAAATCAGTTCTTCCACCATCTATCCCATTGCCCGGCCTTTGGGGCTTAATTAAACCCTAACCTGGCAGCTGCCTTTTGCAGGAAATCTTCCTGTATCTTCCTCTCTCCAAGATATGCACCTCTGCTTGCTTACGAGGACCCTGAATCTGGAGACCTGGGCATTTATCCAGCATACCTTTGCTGTTGTGGCCTTTTCCTCCTCCCCTCAAAGCAAGGGGCTGCTCAAGTTACAGGAGCTGTCACCTCCATCCCTTGTCCCCTTCCAGCAGAAACTGCAAAAAAAAGGAAAAAAGGAGAGGGGACTTATCTTAAACAGAAGAAAGCAATGAGGCAACAAGGAGATGAGAAGGAAAAGGGGAAGAAAAGAGGAGTTGCCTTCCTTAGAGGAGAGGCTGATGGTCTATAGTGGGGCAGGAGAAATGGAGAGCAGCAGCTGGTATTATTCTGTCCTGCTTCTCTGCCTCTCAGACCAGTGTACAGCTGAGCAGGGCAGAAATCTTAGAAATAAGTAAATAAAATTAGCCTGTTTAACAATAAAGAATTTAAAAATGTTTGAAAAAGTAAGATTTAATATATGAGTTCCAAAGATTTTTCTGCTTTCTACAATAAAGCAATGTTTCAATAGCTGCTCCTTTTAAACAGCGTTTCCATTCTGCAAAGCTAAAGCAATCCCAACCCTTTAGAGATGACCCAGGAGCAATTGTCTCCTGTAAATACAGCATATGGATTGTGATGCACTTCCAATGTTTCTTTGTATGTTAAAGAGCACATTTATCCATTAGGGATTCAATTTTATGAATCTATATACTCTCAGTCAGCAGTTTTAATAATCAAATGCATTATCTAAGCTGTTGTACATTAGCGGTTTTTGAGAATTAAGCAACAAGAATCAGAATTACAGAAGCGAAGGAGGGATGGGCTATTTAGGGAGAGGGTTAAATGATTAATATAGTTGTTCACAGATTTCTTCTTGCGTAAATTTAGTTTGCACTTTACTAATGCAAGCAATAGGTGTTAAAATGTGAAGTGTCTCAGTATACAAAGACAATTCTCTTAAAGCTAAAAATATGTACAAGCATTTCTTCTCTCCTCTTTACTGTACTACTGTACAGTAAAAATACATGCAAAATTAATGGTGCTCAGTTAAAAGGGGTTTTTTAATTTTTATTTTATTTTTAACCATAACAAAACACAAAAACAACCATCATTCAATACAATCACAGAAAGTGTGTCGATTGGTTAAGATTCTTTTGTGATTAATCTCAAGTCCAAGATTACAAATCATTTAATTTCTCTTATTTGACAATTTTATATATCCCTTTATATTATTATTCTCATTTAGATACTCAGTTAAAAGTTTGAGTTGCACTCTGACTTTGATAAAGCAGTTGGAAAGTCAACAGTCTCTTTGCATTCTCACATTCTTTATTTATTCCAGATCGCTTTGGAAGGTGCAAATGTAATGCAAACTGTCATTTCACTTCAGTGCACTTTTTCCTCTCATGACAGTATGCATTGGCCCCAGAGAATTTGAAAATCTGACTGGAGAATTTTGTGTGAAGTACTTCTTGTTTTGCAAGAGGCAATGGGAAAATATGCAACCTTTCTTATTGATATTGTTGGGGTTAGAAAATAGTATATAACAGATGCTCTCTAGTTAGAAAATATAATACCAGTTGAACAGAAAATCCTATCCTTGCATATTGTACATTTTGTTGGAAGAAATGTCCATCTGGGTTCAGTTCCAAGTGGGAAGAAAGACACTGGAAACATGGAGACGGCTTGAAAAGATGGTTTAATGGTGGACAGGACCACGTGGTTTTGAGGTCCTGGTCAAAAAAGCACATGGGTGAGAGAGAGAGAGAGAAAGAGATTTATACCCTCTGTTGGGCTTTGAATTTGAGCTTGTATTCTGATTGGTTGTCAGACTCCCATGGGGCCATGCAGGGGTAACTTTGTAGGCTGTCTTTTTTTAAAAAAATATATAATTTTTATTAATATATTCTATACACCAATACACAAATAAAATATACAATCCTGCCACCATGGTATAATGTGATTACATTGTCCATAAATATAAAGTCATTCCTTTATACATACATATTTGCCATCATATATATACATCATCATATATCTATTCTATCCCACCTTTTCTGGACCCAATCGTACCATAATTTCCAACTGTTATAAAATTCTGAATCTTTTTTACCATTGATCAATCTAGTTAATCTATCTGATTCCGCACATTCATTAATTTTATATATTATTTGTAGACTGTCTTTTGAGTCCCAGGCCTGGTTGAATCTTGCTGGGTGATGATGTAATGAAGAGTGTTTTGGGCAATTCCTATTATGACTTATCCAATATCCTATTAATCTTACCTTTGTTGGATCTTGGGTGAGGGCATATGCTTATGAATAGACCTAGCTATCTCTTTATCTCTTGAGTGCTGACATCTGCTGTGGGCTATTGAAAGTGTGGGAGCTATTAAGAGTGAGTCTGCTTCCTCTGTCTGCCATCCGGGGAGGTATAATATTTTGCCTTTTTAATATTTCCTAGAATATTTCATTTTTCTAGGAGGGGGTGGGTGCTAACTTCCTACAATTAAAAAAAAAATCTAATTCTCAGTTTGCAGATAAGAAAAAAAAATAGGAACTATTTCTCTACTATAACTTTCTTAAATTTCATTTGTCACATGCCTTAGCTTTTTTTAAAAAAGCTTTTAAAAAAGCTAAGAGAAAGAGAAAAGGAGAATTCAAAGTCTACATATTAAAACGCCTATAAATTTGTTCTTAATTTGCTAAGTGTGCTTCCACAAAATTCTAAGATATATTCACTTTGATAATCTTATGTCATGATTAATTAATTGCCTTAATAAGCACACAAATGTTAATATCTTGCTATGAACATTACTTAAATTGTGGTTATTGTGCTTTAATCACAGAAATCTAGTCATTAATGAAATAATGATGAAGAGTTTAAAGATTATAAGTGTGTTTCTGATAATCTTTAATTGAGACTAATTCAGCCAAAAAATTGTTTCATGTTTACCAGATGCCTAGAGAATGTTTTGAAAATGTTAGTTGTGTTCATTATGATGAAAATGTAAAATGATAGAGAGGACATAATATGGCTTGCCTTGTTATTGTCACATTTTTGGTAATATGCATAAATAACTTCATATTTCAGAGAGAAGGATTATAATGTTTAAAGTTGTACGTGTAAGTTTGGACAATTTATTAAAGACTTGAACTTATATGTAAAGAACTATAAAGAAATAAACAATAGAGAATTTTTTTTAAAAAGCATCCAATTATTCCTTTTGCCCTTCTTTCTGTTTAGTAATTACCATCTTAAAACTTTTCCCAAACCTCTTCATGTCTTTTTAATTCCCAAGTCCCCAAATCATCAATTTGTTTTTCCTTCTTTCAACAAAAAGTACTTACAGGTTTTCCAGCCTTTCAAAAAAACCCCAAAAAACTGTCATTTTTCTCTCTGCTGAAACTTGTCAGCTCCAGCATTTCTGCAAGTCTAGTTAATTTTATAATCTAATCTTCTAACTGTAGGCATCTCATTGCTTTTTCAACTTTTTTGCATACAATAATCTTGTCCTCATTACCATATACAATAAAATTTCCCATATTTCTTTTCTAATCCCTTGTCCATAAAACTTAGTAGAAATAATTCTGGTTTTGTCATGATGTTAGTCCATATAGTTGCATCACTATATGGATTTGAACCCCTTTTTTCTTTCTTTTTTCAGACATGCAGACTGTTGTTCTCCATACCACAAAACAACAATGTCTATGGCAAAACACAAGAGAAAAACTACCGCATCACCCGCTTGGGTTTCTTCATGTGGATTAGGTGTGACAGAGATGTTACAATTTGACTCTCCTTGGGCACAAACCTCCGGGAATAACTGGATAATCCCCCAAACAATGGCACATAGTTTTTTTTTCCTTATAGAAATGGGGCATTCCTGGGTAGCCATCCCAGGCTTCCAGAAATAAAATACACCCCTCCCCAGCGCAGCCCACTTTCTGTCCCACCTCAATCAAATAGTTGATTTGATTTAGGGCAGTTTGTCATTTCTTGGCCTTAATGAGTTTGGTTTCCCTAATGCACTGGACCACCAGCATTAAGTGTTCCAGATACTGTTCTCAGATGGTTGAAAAGATAACCACACCTTATTTATATAACACAAGAAAGTCATTAAAATCCATTTGCCAGTCTTTTAAAGTTGTGAAAACATTCTGGAGATGAAGGTAACTTGTGATGCATGACAGCAGCTGATTTTTTTTTTCCCCCTACCGAGAGCCCTTTCCATTACCTTTTTGTGGAGTCCATGTAGAAATACAGTATCTGGCTGTCTTAGCTGCTCCATTATATCAGCAGTGGGATGAATAAACAGCTAGCCTGGCTCTGTTTTCCTAGGTTCTCAATAGACCATGGAGAAAACTATTCTGCCCCACTCGTCAAGCATAGCAACCAGGATGCCTGGGTAGATCCATGCACACCTAGAGGGTCAGTTCACTCCCACTTTCTGCATCTCCGTTTTCTTTTTAAATACTTGTGTAGCTATGGGGCTGCTGAGTAGTCCTTCCTTCGTGTACTCCATGTCTATAATGGAGATGACCAGATTTATTTATTTCTTAGGCATACAGGCCACTTCAGTTGTAGCTGATGTTGAGAACTCCACTTTTATAGTAGTGGTTAAAACAATACATCACACTTCCGGTTTGCTGTTTGTCCCCGCTGGACGCTCCTTTGGGATCGTCGCACCCACTGCCTGTAAGAGCCGCCTTTATAGCGGAATGGCGGCTCGAAAAAACTCCGTTTCCATGAGGAAACGGAGATAGAGCAGGCTGGGGTGGGTTGAGTCCTCTGCCTAATCCCAAAAGTTTTTTTTTTACTTTTGGGACGGAGCGGAAGAGACTCCCCGTATCCCCAGCCGATGCTCCGGGCTCTGGGAGATCTCTGCTACACGCAGAGCTAGGTGGCAAAAGCAAGCCTGTAAACTTGTTAAACTAATTAAAGAAGACGTGAGCTGGACCGCTGACCCTGAGGCGCAAGTATTTTTTTTTTCCTATTTTAGAAAAGTTACTGAAGTTGTTTAAGAAGTGAAAGGAAAAAAGATTTTTAAAATGGCGATTGCTGAGGCTTGAAGAGAGGCTGAAAAGGGAAAGTCCTTCCGTTTTCTATTACAAAGTAGCGGAATGAATACTTCTGACCGTAATTGAGGCAAAACCTCACTCTCACTCTTGTTTTTTTTTTTCTTTTTTTTTCCTGGGGATCTGATATTGATCTTGGTTGGAAACAAGCCTTTTTCTCTCTCTCTCTCTTTTCCACTAAATCTTGTCTGTGTGGGAAATGGCATCGGGACTTATACAGCTAGACAAACAGGCCAGGGGAATTTCCCCCATTAATAAATTACATCAACAAGTTGTAACTCTCCAGTGTCAGAAACCTGATTTTAATATAATAGAATTTCTTCTTGAAGAGATTGTAAGAAGGGATGAGATTGTGAACCAGCAACTTGAAAAATTTAAGCAGGAAATTAAAGAAATTGGTGAATTGGTGAAATCAAAGTTTGACTTTTTGAATCGAAAGATTTTAAATACAGCTAATGGTTTATCAGACTTTCTGATTCGGTTGGATGCAAAGACTAAATTATTAGAGTCTAAAATGAAGGAAACTGAGGAGAATTTGGATGACAAGATTCAAAAAATTAAAAAGGATTTGGTAAACATTCAGGATAATAGCTCAGAAGACAAACCTAAAATGGAGGTTCACCAAAAGACTGGTAATGAAGAAAATGTGCAACAGAGGATTGAAAGAGAAGTTTTAATGATTCAATATAATTTTACAGAATATGCAATTAGACTGAGAGGTCTGCAGGAAAATAATAGAGATGACTTAAGGAAAATATCTTCTGAAATTCTGGCTGGGATTTTAAAGGTTCAACCTGATGAAGTGTTTTGCAGGATTGATAGAATTTATAGAATAAACTCCTGGTTGGCAAAGCAAAGGCAATTGCCTAGAGATGTGGTGATCTATTTTACAGACAAAGAAATTAGGAATAATATTGTGCAGAACTCTTTTAATTCTACTTTGCAATTTCATGGAAGAAAGATTTGGATTTTTAAGGAGCTCCCGACTAAGATGCTAATGGAGAGGGGGAAATTTGGCTTTCTAGTGACTGAGTTAAAAAAAAGAACTATCCTATTTAGGTGGGATGCCCCAGTTGGTTTAATATTGAGACACCAAGGAGTAAGATATCAACTGAACACTGTTGAAAAAGCGGAAGAATTTTATCAAAAAATTTTAAAAATGAACTTAATATCTTTAGGCACAATACAGGATAAGCAAAAGGAGTTGGAAACAAAAGGAAAATATCAAATTACAGAGGCTGTGGTGGATAAATTGTCTTTGGACTCCCTGGATACCCCAGCTGGACTGTCTATAAATAAGAGAGCAGTGTCATCCGACTCCAATGTGATGAACCATCAAGTCACAGACAAGTGCGCAAATCAACCAGTTGATATACAAGTGATGGAGAAGAAAGATGAGATGACAAAACTAACCCAACAAGATCAACTCATAAAGCAGAATGAAAATCGATCAGCCGACACACAATTGGTAGGCACGAAACGAGGATGGAAATTCAACCCGCAAAAGAAAAAGAAAAGAAATAGATCTCATAGAAACAGCAGTTTCTAAACCAAGCAACAGTGAAGCCAGGGACTTTAAAAAATGAATGAATATCTGAAAAGATAGTGGAGGCGAACAATTGTTTAATACTATCCTGAGGATTGTGGCAGATCTCTGCAATGCCGTGATTTTGGGATGTGAAAAGAGCCTTACCTTTTGGATTTGAATTATCTACTCTGGATTTCTTTTATTGGTAAATATATTATAATTATTTTAAGTTACAAGGCAGGAGAGTTACGCTGGGGCATGCAGAAGATCTGGATGTTACCCATTAGGATGATGGGAATCAACAATCCTGATGAATACCACAACTATAACTATATGGATATAATTATAATGTCACTCGGGTGGTTGTTTTTACTTTTATATATATACGAGGATATCTACTATTGATGGGGGAAGAACATGATTGAAGATTTTGATCAAACTGTTGCACCAGCATGTTATTTTACCCTATTATGGGTGATGGATTTAACAATCCAGTGGAAAGACACCAAAGAAGATATTATATGGATTATAAATTTAAAGTTATTGTCTTTTTTCTTTTTACAAAATGGAATGCATATAGAGATATGTGTATATTTTAGTAAAGTGGGCAGTGGATTATATTTAGAATTGTATTGCATGATTTTGTAGGAATTGAAGGGTTGAAATAGGTTAGTTTACTGATTGATTAGTCTAAGAAAAAGGATCTTTAAGTCATATATTTAGGGGAGTGGAGGAATTGGATAGAACTGAATAAATGTTAAATTTGGATGTAGGGAGAAGGCCGCTTTAAAATGTTATATTAATATATATAAAAGACTAAATGTTAAATTGTAATAATACACTATAAGTTTTGGGGAGGAGAAAAAGGGCAGATTATCGTAAAAATTGGAGTTATAAGAATAATATGCTAAGGGTCAGTATTCTGAGGAGGAAGTAAGGGAAAGGAAAGATATTATGTATGTAATTAGTTATGAAATAGCCTATTGTTGTGAAGAAGTCACAGGGGGGGATGGGTGGTGAGGGGGGGTTAGGGAAGAGGGGGGGAAAAGGGGGGAAAACTTGTATTTGAAAACTTTTTCAATAAAAACAAAACAAAACAATACATCAGAACAGTTTTAATAATCTAATCTGAATGTGACTTGAAAGTAATCTCACATATAAACTGCTTGCTAGGGGATCATCTGCACTTCAATCTCTGACCAGACAGAGATATTGCCCAGAGCAAACAGTCTCAATGATAGCCAGTTCCTAAGCCAAGATTAATATTTTCTATGAATAGCATAGCATACTTGCACTACTGCTTGAGTATCAAGGCAAGAACCAATGACAATATTTTCTATTCCAATCCACGGCAAAATCCCCAATGGGTGTCTACTGCTGGTATTAAGCACCACTGAATACAAGGGCTTCAGGGTATTCACAAGCCAGGCTTCAGTCAGTCTGGATCCTTGGAACTCTATGTCATAATTCAGCTGTTCTACCTTTTCTTTAGTGAGATAACAACACTTCCATTCTGTCAGCCCTGGAGGCCATCTTTCTCTTTGGAACTTCAGGGCTGCCATTTAGTGCATAGGCCCTCTGTGAGAAACTGGGAGAGGTGTTGCATGGAGCGAGTAGAGATAGATAGCCAAAATAACATTCTTTTCTCTGGGAGTCAGGGATATTCAGCCTGCACCTGGAGAGGCGTGACTGGGACATATCTCCAATTGGGGCGGTAGATTGAGTGGACCATGTGAAGGACTTGTGGGTGCAGGGGAAAGGACTTTGACTTTCCTTTGGCTAGGGAAAACCCGGGGGGCTTTCAGATTTGGGTTTTCTCAGATGTGCCAATATGACATCTCTAATAAAATGGAACTTTGAGGAACTGCTGGCCTCAGAGTCTTATTTGGTTGGGGGTGTTACTTGGAAACCTGACACATACTGCTTGGACCTTGATAATCTGTATTGGTCTGAGGAGCAACATCTGATTTTCTGGCTCAAATGTGTTGTTATAAGGTGCTCTGTAATAGCCCTGCAAAATCCTCTAGTCTTGGAGGACTTTCCTCTCTCTATAAACAAATTAGGTCCAGATCCCATTGGTGAAGCCATAACATTTGATGGGTCTTAGGAAGCATCCCTTTTCTATTATGATGCCTGCCTTGTGGAATGGCCTTTCCCCTGGATAGGGACAGCCCTGATTCTGCTAGCCTTCCAGAAGGCAGTTTTTCCTCTTGTTCTACCATCTCACCTCAATTTAAAAAATCCCGTGGACAGGCTTTCTCCCTTTTCCCATCTTATCTTACCTCACCTCTTGGGATATCATTGCTTCAGAGTATGCACATCAGGATGAAGCATTCATTCTACAATTAGCACTAAGCATTGAAGCAGGATTATTTTCCAAAACTAGTACAATTCAGTAATTGTTTGCTCTTTGCTTTTGGAATAAAATTTGTCCTAGGCTATTTTTAGGGCTTGGAAAAGAAAATCTCCCTCCCTAGCATTAAGCAACCCCAAAGAATCCATCCACCATTCAGAGGCCAGGGAAACCACTAACATTTCACAATATGTTACCAGGGAGGACCAGAAAATGCCAAACAAGGCAAGATCTTCCTCCTGTAAATCAGCATCTAATACTCTATCAGCACTGCTTCCAAGCTCTGCCTCTAGCTTTAAAAGGTGAGAGGATTCATTCATCCGCTACAAGCATTTAGCCTTTTTCATCTCTGACAGAACCTTTGCGTGCCAGTTGCCAGTACGTTCCTGTGGGAATAGTAGTTTCATCCCCTGGGAAATAAAAGTTAATATTCCAAGCAGATGACAGATTAAACTGGCATTTGGATTTGATTTAACAGCCATGTAGTTTTGTTAAAGTTGCATCAGTTGTTCAGCTGATTAGAAGCTAGCTGCACAAGTGGCCATTGGTCTTTATATATGGAGTTTTTTAATCTATAAAACTAATGTACCATTGATTTTTTTTTAAAGCTATACATTCAATCCTTATAAAAGGACTTGTAGCTGGCAAACTCTAGGACTGAAATGAGTTTTGCCCAATGTGCTTGATGCCCAGCAGGTGCATTCTTATTGTCCCTTCTGGAAGATGTAATTGGCTCTTCAGAGATCTGGCAGATCTGATTTTCAGCTGCTCTCGGAGATAATCTATAAATCAACTACCAGGATCTCAAGCAACTCCAGAAGAAGGAGAGAGTGAGGAGAGGGATGAGGCAAATAGCAGAGTGAAAATGGCAGGATGTATCTGAAGAAGCCTTAAGATCACGTATTTCAACTGCTGGACCTGTCGGCACATCCAATGGCAAAGAATTCTTTCCTGGGTATAATCAAGACTGGAAGAATTCATTCTAACCTGGAGATCAAAGGCAGAGCTTAGTAGGAAAGTGGCGTGCAGAGCTCCAGATCTAAGGTACATTTAGATTCTTGCTTTTATCATTAAGAAAATATTGGATGATTATTAATACATGGAGTTTCTGTGGAAGTATATATGGATTTTGGCTACTGTGTGATTGAATTCTTTTTTAAGCCTTATTATTTGGGGAATATTTGGCTTGCTAAATGAATTCTTCATTGAAGGAAGATATTTCACAAGCTTGCTAACATGTATTACTCCAGAATTCAGTTTGGTTCAGAATTTGACAGATAGGACTAAAAGTAAATCACAAGTGTGAAAATTACTAAATACATATTAATTGCTGGATCCCGTTCAGACCAGAAGAATAAGCAATATTAGCTATATTAACTATAAAGTAAATCGGGTTTAATACCTTGGCAGTGAATAGCAGAATTTTTCCTTGGTACTAAACTATGTTTAACCTAAAGAAGAAAATGCTGGGGATGACATGATAGCTATCTTCCAATTCTTGAAGGGCTGTCACAGGGCTGTCAATTTATTTTTCAAAGCACCTAAAACCAGGACAAGAAGTAATGGGTGGAAGCTCATCAGAGAGATCCAGCCTAGAACTAAGGAGAAATTTCCTGGCAGTGAGAAAAAATAATCAATGAAACAGCTCAGTCTCTGGAGTTATGAGTGTTCCATTGCTGGAGTTTTTCAAGAAGAGACTGGGTAACCATTTATCCGGGATGGAATAAGAACTCCTGCCTTGGGCAGGGGGTTATGCTAGAAGACCTCCAAGGTCCTTTTGAGCCTATAATTCTATGATTCGTAGGTGATTTTTCAATCCAGCTGTAAGTGGTACCAAATCTTACACTGTTTGGGAACACAGTTCTAAAGGGTAAGTCATAATAATGCTCTAATCTTTTTATTTAAGAGAGGAGTAACAGGTTTTACCTTTTCCTCTATAATGTCTGTATATGGATAGTTTGTATCAAAGTCAGCTTTCAATTGCAGTTGCCTGTTGGACTCAATTACCTGCAGAATCTGCAGTTTGTTGACTAGACACAGGATAGGAATGCGTGAGGAATACAATGCTAGTCCTTTTCTTGGTTGTAGTCGAGATTTGTTTCCATTCTGCTAACTAACCACCTGAATGTAGCATTGCATGTGTATTTGAAACAAGAGTGATAGCATTGGCACCTGCTTTCTTGCCCACTTGTAAAATTCCATTCTAGTCCTTCTATACATGCCTTAATGTTGGTTGCTAGTTCTTGAGATATATAATAGCAATTTCTAAATATTTAAAATGTCTAATTATCAACCAAAACTGGGCACGTTAAGAAGACCACCTTGTCTTCCTCATATCCACTGTTCAGCAGGAATGCCTTTCCATTCCTCCCCTCCCTTTGCAGAGTTTTCCAGAGTTGTGTCCATCCAACATCAATGCAAACCATATGCTCTTCAGGAGAGAGACTTGTGGTTTTGTTATTCATTTGTCCTTAATGTTACACTACGGTAATAGTAATGGTCCAATATTTAATCCCCCAAAATCATAGGTATACCTCAGAAGTGCTAATTTAAATAAAACATTTTATTTTAAAGTTAATGTGGCAAAGTTATTCTTGGTACGATATTATCAGCAAATTTAGGAATATAATAAGGTGTAAGGGTAATGTGGAACCATTTTTTTTTTGTTCTTGATAAAGGGACTTTGAATATAACATGTAATGTTTAATTAGTAATCTGCATTCAAATTTTTAATGCAAATAAAATTTGCATTAACACACAGGTGGATCATAGATTCATGGCCATAAACTAAAATTATATTATTTTCCATGCATTGCAAAATCATAATGGAAGCATAATTAAGACAGATTTTTTTTTTACTTTATTCCATTATTGTATATTATTTGAATCATTTGTTTTCTCTTTTCCTGTTTAGATAAATGTGATTCAGTAACCTTTTATTTCTTTGTTATCAGTTTCAATATGACTGGAATGTACTCAAGGCAAAATGCTTCATCCCAAGATATTAATCTTCCTCACCACCAGCCAGATGGAGACCCTTTTGCATCAAAACTTGCAAAGGAAGCTGACATAATAGCTGGAATTTATTTATTAATAATAGGTAAGATTGTTCTGTTTTAGCTATTGTTCTGGTAGGAGTTGTTGAAATGTATGTAGATCTGTTTTGTGATAAGATTCTGCTACTGTAGATTTAATTTTGAATTTTATACAGTAATAGTTAGATTGTTAGATTCCTTGTATACCATAACCCATAAAGCAGTACTATTTGAATTGTACTCAGTCATCAGGGAGGATAGAATTGCCTTTTAAAAGAGTTCTGTGATGTGTTATGTTCGATTATTTCATCCTCTCAGAAACTATTGGCCAAAATTAGAAATCTTGCTACCAATTGCTTGGGGCTGAGGCAGATATGTCAAGGGGGAGGGAGGGAGGGAGGGAGGGAGGGAGGGAGGGAGGGAGGGAGAAGAGAGAAGAGAGAGAGAGATCAAAATCTAGGGATGTTTTTTAGGGAGAGAATGAATGTTAATCAAATTTGGCTTGTTAGCTAGCATTTTTCCAGCCATAGATTCTTCTAGGAGCAAAGTTATCAGAGGAACTGGTGGAATAATTTTTCTACATTCTTACTCATCTCTCTTTTAGTCAAAATAGAAGAAAATTTGGCCAGCCATAGCTCTTTTTTTCATCCTGCTGATGTGATAAGGCTTTTCCTTTCTGTGCAATCCATAGAGTAGGAATTTCTCAAAAAAGCAGAACATTGAAACAAATTGAAAGAAAGATTGTGCTTTTGGAGAAATTATGTTTGCTGGATTCCAATGAGCTATTCCCACCAACTAGTCCCAATTAATTTCAGCAGCCAAACTAGAGGCTCCAAAAAGGAGAAATGCAGAATGTCTAGGTATTGTATTGTATAGGACCTATACTATAAGTAGTTATGACCACAATTGAGATCAAAATTTCTGTTGCTAAGCAAAGCAATTGTTAAGTGGGTTGTGCAGTCATTAAGTGAATCTGGATCCCACCACTGTCTTTGCTTATTGGAGGTCAGCTGGGAAGGTTACAGATGGTGATCATAAGACCCTGGGACAATGCAACTATCATAAAAACATGCCAGTTGCCATGTGCCCAAATTTTGATCACGATGGGGATGCTGCCACAGTCATAAATGTGAAAAATGGTCATAAGTCACTTTTTAAAATGCTGTTGAAGCTTCTAATGGTCACTAAATGAATTGTTGTAAGTCAAGTATTATCTGTACTTGCCACCTGAACAGGAGTTCCATGGACATTTCTCATGGGAAAAAGAAAATTTGCTCCACATGCAATGTGATTTTTAACTAATGCGCATCAGGCATACATAGACACACATGTATACACATATTATATAGAAGCCTATACAAAGAGGAAAAAAATACTATATCTTTGGGAGGACTATTGTAAAATATTGATTTTTGTTTTTTACTAAGATGCATCAGGAACTGTGATAGTGTATGTCATAACTTGCCAAGATTGGATTACTGTAATGCATTCTACATGGGGCTGTCCCTGAAGATTCTTTGGAATGGTATATAGCTATTCACAATCCTGTGGCATGAGTAGCAATAGGTCTGTTGCACTGTTTCATGAGCTGTGCTGTTTACCAGTCAGCTTCTAGGAACTATTCTAATTCTAATAAAGGCTTTCATGGCATGGGGATGCTTTCCAAGTCTCATCAATGAAAGAGGCTCATCTTGCAAGACCCAGGAAGTGTGTCTCATCAGCCCTGTAGAATGGCATCAAATAACTCCCATCATTCAGAACATCATTTAAAAAAGGTTGGAATAGAATGGTTGTGAGGTCCTCACAGTTTCTTTGTTCTTTTCTCTGTTGTGTGTTGTTTTCCAATTGATTGGGGGGGGGGCGTGTTCCTCTTTCAATTGTAAGCAGCCTAGAGTCATTAAGAAGACAGGCATCCTTGAAATTGAATTAAGTAAGTTTTTATAATTTTTACAGATCTACAGTTCTCTCCTCTAGCTCATTCTAGCACAGTAAAACAAATTCTTGGGGGATCATAAGCTCAAAGGCATTTCGCTTCTTTGGTAAAGATTCCCTGTAATTGTCACAAATCTTTCCTTAGTTCAGAAATTTGTTCCCCTCCATAGAGCTGTTCCCCTTCTATTGCCTGAATTTTTTGAACTACTTGCCTATGTATTTCATAATTGAAATAGATAGTCAGTGAGTGAGAATAATGTTTGACTCTAACTGTATTCCGCTTCTGGAGGAAAGGAGAGATACAAAAATTATAAATAAAATATAAGAAAGAACATGTGAATATGTTTATGCCAACAGCTGCATCCTGGGGTAGTCTACTTTACAAATGAGAGAGAATTTGAAAAAGAGGACCGATGGAGATTTTTTAAAAAGCAAGTTCATCTTTAATAATGTAATTGTTAGGGCTTTGTTGTGTTTTGGATGCAATTCCAAAAAGATGATGCCTGTTATATTTTTAAATAAAGGTTCCATCGAAAACTTTTTAGAAGACTTTAGAAGGGTTTCTTTCTTTAGAAGGGGAAGGTCACAAGAAAATGTGACCTGACAAATTATTGTCATTGTACATTTACCTTTATTCAAAAATGTGATTCCCCCACCCACCCTAGAATACGGAGGTGTGTGTGCGAGAGAGAGAGAGAGGGAGAGGGAGAGGGAAAGAGAAAGAGAGATATGCATCATTTATTCTGTGTGAGGGAGAGAAAGGAAATGAATGTATAGAGGAGGTATACATGAAAGACAGTGATAGAATATTGTATTCCCAAAACTTTGGTTACAAAGAAATGTAGCTTTTCAGAAGGAGAAAAAGGTTCCTGGGTTTGCTGTAGAGCAGCACTGTCAAACTTCCGGCCTGCAGGCCGGATGCATCACACGCTGGCCATGCCCACACCCAGTTTAGCGAAGGGGGGAAAAGTCCCAATACATCACATGATGCCGCCATCACATGAGTTTGACACCCCTGCTGTAGAGCATTCTTGTTCTCCAGATCTTTTAATCCTGTTTATCTCTTTTAAGATCTTCATGTTTTAAACTAAACATTCATTTCTGGCAAGATGTCTTCTCTGTCTACTCTGATAGCACTCTTGTTGTCAAATTTTACTTTACTGTAGGGATCCTATCCACTTTAGGCAACGGATATGTTATTTATATGTCTATACAACGGAAAAGGAAGCTCAAGCCAGCAGAGATCATGACAGTAAATCTAGCAGTCTGTGACTTGGGGATTTCAGGTAATTCCACTTTAGCTCAGCTGAAAATGAAATTTTTGGGTAGTGTAAGCGGCACTTAGGCCTATAGTAATTATAAATAAAATATCACCATCATTTTTTAAAATTTCTGATGATTAATGCCAATCAGCATGGAAAATAATAATTGAAACAATGCATATTTTAAATAATAATCTGGAGTTTAGTAAAGGCAGTATTGCAATTGAATGCATTATATATCAATCAGTTTTCATCAATCTGGTGTCCTCTAATGTAATGGATATACTCAAGACTTAGCTGGGAATTTTAGAAATTATGGACTAACACAGCTGGCACCAGAATAGGGAATGCTGTTACAGAATATAACAACATGTGAATGATCGTTTTAAAAAATCTAAATAATACTATACAATAAAATTTATCTTTATTCTTTCTTCAGATGGCTTGATCATTTAGTCAATTGAACCATTTAATAAATGGTTAATAAATTAATAAATTAATGATGAATTAATTAATTAATGATGAATTAAATGTGATGAATTAAAAAAATTGGAATGCTCTGCTAATTTGATATTAAAGACTCCATAAAATAAAGTGAGAAAATAGTTAATTATAGCAATTATTTTCTAAACACAATTATTTGCAGCTAGTAACAAATTTATTCATGTAATCATGAATGACTCTTTTATATAGTCACAGAAAAATCTTAGCTTTCTTTAATTTCAATAAAAGTGATTAAATATATAGTCCCTCCATTTTGTATATTAAATGATATATGAGGAATTAGCTTGAAAGTTATGAAGCATGCAAAGTCTTTGCATAGATGTGTTGAAATGTTGCTGATATCATTAATACTACAAGAAAAGAAACATTTAAGGGAAAACAGACTTATGCAAGGATATGTTCAGTGTTTAGCAGAAGCACTTCTACTGATGGAATCAGATTTTCCATTGTTGTTCTCCCTCATAACACTCCAGTTGTTTGCTCTGGAAATCCCTGCTTTCAGGAGCCGGTTTGAGGGTATATGTATGATAAGAGCACCCTTGAGTGGAAATAATATCATTTTTGCTCACTATTGCTTATCTCAGTCTGATCTGATCCATTCCAATCCAGTGACTTTTCAAATGTTGAATTCAAATCTATATAGCATGTTGTTGTTGTTTTACTTCTGTTGTGTGATACATTCTAAAACAGCTCTGTTGGATATATAAATATCAGATATATCTCAGAAGAAACAATACTTTGGTAGCATTGTTTATGACCTGCAAAACATTGGCTGAGGCAAATCTGCCATTCCACTGTCATGTCATAGTATTATTACTTTGTAAGACAGCCTTCACTTTAATTTGTATATGCGAAGGACAAAAGTAATGTTTTCCCACCTTTCAGTTATGAATGGAGTTAATTGGAAGAAGCTGAAAAAGGTACAACAGTTCATGTAATAAAAACATCTCGATCTCAGCAATTTCTCTCAACTTTGAAAGCTGAAATTTACCACTGATCAGGAAAAGGCTTTTTAACCACTTCTTCATTGTGGTCAATCCTATTGAAGAAATCATCAACTTACATGCAGAAAATCTGGAAATTGACATGTTTTGTAGACATGTTATGGCTGTTAAATTGGATTTTGAGAAATATCTGCAATATTTTCCAGCATGAAGTCTTATAACCTTCCTTGAACTCTGACTAAATAAGGAAGCCATTACCAGTAGCTAATAAAATTTGTTATCTCTCTTCAGTTTGATCTTTCCTCCCTCCCTCCCTCCCTTCCTCTCCCCTCCCCTCCCCTCCCCCTGCCCTGCCCTGCCCTCCTTTCCTTTCCTTTCCTTTCCTTTCCTTTCCTTTCCTTTCCTTTCCTTTCCTTTCCTTTCCTTTCCTTTCCTTTCCTTTCTTAATTTTTATATTGTTTGAAGGGGATTACATACATTTTTCTTTACTCTTTCAGACCTTTACCTGCCTCTAATTTTTTTTCTTTTACAGTGGCAGGAAAGCCATTTAGCATCATTGCCTTCTTCTCCCACCGTTGGATCTTTGGTTGGAGTGGCTGCCGCTGGTATGGATGGACTGGCTTCTTCTTTGGAGTTGGAAGTCTTATTACCATGACTGCAGTCAGCCTGGACCGGTATTTCAAAATATGCTATTTAACTTATGGTAAGTTGAAACTTATATACAACTTTTCCCTAGATGTGTTGAAGTTTGCACTCCAGGGTTCCCAGTCAGCTCTGTGAGACAATGTCTGAAATATATCCATTCTTGAGTGATTTATCAGGCCTTAATTATTACTTTTTCATTTAGATTGCAAATACAAATTGTCCATCTTTGAATTCCTGGACATTCTTTGACTCACTACTTCTCTTCTGTTCTATGCGTCTGCATATATGCATGTGCAGACATAATTACAGCTGTGGGTGTCCATAGTATGATAGTCCTTGAGATGTGACTATAATAGGGCTGACCTATTATGGTCATAGGTCATGACAGCCGTTAAGTGAAGCATCTCACCTAATGACCCCATCCCTGCTCTTCCCAATGAATCATTAAACAAACATGCCGGTTGAGAGGCTTCTCTCAACTCATGAGACACCTTGTGCTCTGCTTCCCACTCCTTAGGTCCCCTCAGACCTTTTCCCACTCTCTACCAGGTCCCTTCTGGCCTTAGGGCTGATTCCCACCTACCAAGCTTCATACACTCCTCCTCACTTAGTTTTTGAAGAGCTCTGGAGCCTTTCAGAGCGTTGGAATGGGTGGCTTTGTTGCTCAATAGCATAGCGTAGTTCTGGAACTATGCCATACGAGTGAGGGACACACTGCTCCATTTTGCTACCTAATGCAATCTGGATAGAAGGCTAATGTGGTCTATATAGGCATCTGGAAAACTCTGTGGTTTTGGAATGTGTAAAGACGGTACACATGGCATCTACCCCCGACAAGAATAGTGAGAATGTTCAATAACAAATCTGAGAAGTGTTGGAAATGTCATCAGGTATCGGGCTCATATTACCATATGTGGTGGACATATATAGAAGCTAAAAGATACTGGACTAAACTCCACACATGGTTGGAAAAAATGACAAAAAAACAGATAGACTTTAAGCCAGAGATTTTTTTATTAAGGATTGTGCCAGAAATATACAATAGAGAATTGAGATATTTGAGTGTGAATGTTTTAACGGCTGCTGGAATTGTGTTTGCTAAAAACTGGAAAAATGAGAAAATACCAACCCAAGATGAAATTATTAAGAAAATCATAGAATGTGCTGAAATGAGTAAATTGACATTTGAAATTAGAGAACAAGAAGATAAACAATACTATAAGATATGGGATTTATTTTATCAATGGCTAGATAATAAAACATGGAAATGAAATATGAAATATGAAATGAATATAATATTTGAAAATAAAATTTTTGAAGCGACAAAGCCATTGTCAAATAAATGATAAATGAGGGTGTTGATTTGTTTGACAATATGAGAAATTAGATAATTAGTAAATTTTGAATATGGGGATGAAGCATAAAAGATTTGTAACCGTTTGACACACTGTTTACATTTGTAATGGATGATGGATTTGTTTTGTTTAAAAAATTAAAAAAAAATTAAAAAAAAAAGATGGTACACATGGAGTACCATCTAGGAGTAGCTTACCACCTAGACCTGTATAAAATATTGAAAAACAACACATGTCATATACCTCCTGTGTTGCTCTTCATAATCTGCTCTAAACAACCTCAGCTACATGCAAAGTTGGGGGGGGGGATTTTCAGACTTGCACCAATGTGGCATAGTATATTAGTATTATGCCGCATTGTACTAATGTGGCACAACCCTGATCTTTCAGTCAAAACACGCCATTCCCAAAACCTTTCCTAGGAAGCATTAGTGTGTGTGTAGTTTTACAAAAAACATAACTGGATGCATTCATGTGTGTGGTTGATTTTAAGGGCGAACAACTACAGGGGCACTGCAGCATCTGTGGGACTGGGTCATAAGTAGATTTTGAAGGTCTGCCATAACTTCAAACTGCCATTAAGTGAGCGATAAGTCGAGGATACCTGTATGTCCAGACTTAATCAATTACAGCTTCAATTTTCTCTCCTAGGAATCTGGTTGAAGAGACACCATGCTTTTATTTGCCTAGGGATTATCTGGTCATATGCTGCTTTCTGGGCCACGATTCCCTTTGCTGGCTTGGGGAACTATGCTCCTGAGCCCTTCGGCACATCCTGCACCTTGGACTGGTGGCTAGCTCAAGGTTCAGTGGCAGGGCAGTCATTCATTCTCAACATCCTTTTCTTCTGCCTTGTATTCCCAACTGCTGTGATTGTGTTTTGCTATATTAAAATAATAGCAAAGGTCAAGTCATCCAGCAAGGATGTAGCTCATTATGACAGCAGGATTCAGGATAGCCATGAAATAGAAATAAAACTAACTAAGGTAGGTGCATACAATCCCTAAGTTTTATTTTATTTGTTTAAGAATGGGCTGAATAGAGGGGAAGACTCAACAGAAAACCGTGCATGAGAAAGAAAGGGATATTTGGGCAACCAGTGGGAAAATAAATTGATCTTGACAAATCTACCCTCTTATCCCCCTGTCTACTACCAGCCTTTCACTTCAGGTCTTTGTGCCTTTTCACCTAGAATCTGTCTTAAAAATAGATTTTGAAACAAACATTAGTCAGAGATGTTTTTTTTTCTAGCAGAGTTTTTCTCTGGCAGAGTTTTTCCTTGGGGAAAAACAAGTCAATTCCTTCTTAGTGTTTTAAACCATGAAGTTGATTGCATGACATTCAATTAGCCTGAGAGTCTCCCCAGCCTCAATGCACCATCACCAGCTGCTGGTCATAGAAAACTAAACCTCCTTCAAGCTGATTTGCAGTGGTGTAAATACATCACATTTACAGCACAATGTAATATCACACAATAGCATATAGTATATAATGATGAGATAGGAGATGAAGTGTGAAATGGGACATGTGCCTTCGTTTGAAATTACATTAAAAAATGTTTGATAACTATATATATGGCTTTGACACATGAATGCAGGCTTTTTTAAAAATTAATTTTTATTAAAGAGATTTTTTTTACAGAATAAAATCAATACAATTTTTTAAAGAAAGGAAAGTAAAACAAAATTAAAGAAAAGTGATAAGTAAATAAGAAGAAAAGAGAAAAGAAAATGACATGACATGAAATATACAGGACTGGCTCCCAACTGTCCTTACAGCAGTTATAAATATATATTTCATTTTCTCAAGAATGCTGTTGAAGAAGAATTGCACACAGCTCTATAAATACACATTGGAGCACAACTACCAAACAAAAATCACAAATTCCCTGCCTGCAACTCTATTTCCCTCCAGTCAGCTCAGACAGAGTTGGGCTTCCTCCCCCGCTGAATTCAAAAATTAAACTCTAGCAGGCCTCAATGCTCCTGGAAAAGGTCCTTTCTTGCTTCCCTTCCCTTGTTTGGCCTCAGTCATCCTCTCCTAGCAGGAGATGCACTCACCTGCTTCTTGCTCAGAGGATGCCTCTGTCACTCCATCTTCCCAAGGATCCCAAAAGAACCCAGAATCCAAGGAAGGGAGAAGATGGTAAAAGCAGTAGCTGGGAAGGAGGAGATAGAAGACGTGGACAACAGAGGTAGCGGGGAGATTCTTATCCAACCTCAACATGAGTAACAGAGAAAGTGGAGAAATAAGCAGGGGTGAAATCTAAATTTTTTTGTTACCAGTTCTGTGGGCGTGGCTTAATTAGTGGGCATGGCTTGGTGGTAATGTGACTGGGTAGGCATGGCCAAGTCAATGTCACTTCTTTGCCCTTTTTTAACCTACAAAACACAACACAACACAACTGGCTCTCCCACGATGTAAAAGCAGCTGTGCTAGACTCAAAATGGCCCCGCAACAAACAGGAACCTAACACAGGCACAAAAAGCCCCAAAAAAACAACTTTCACACTTTACATATATACAACACAATACAACTGGCTCACCCACAATGTAAAAGCAGCTGTGCTAGACCCAAAATGGCCCCTGCAACAAGCAGGAACCTCACACAGCCACAAAAAGCCCAAAAAACCAACTTTCACACTTTACACACACAAAATTTCACATACAGCTTTGTGAGATTTTGTGTATTTGTGTAGTTAGAGTGAAACACTACAGAAAGACACTAAATCTCAGAAAGCTGCACAAATATTATTTTATTTTATTTTATTTTATTTTTATTTTTATATAAAAGCAGCTAAATTTAAAACTTCCTAAACTTTAAATGGCTAGGTCTAAAAAAAGAACAACTAAAAAAAAACCCCAATTAACTATTTTTTTAAAGCTCCCAAAGGGGAAAAAACTTAGCCAATAGAACAGGGCTCTCCAACCTTGGCAATTTTAAGACTTGTGGACTTCAACTCCCAGAATTCCTCAGCCAGCTTTGCTGGGAGTTGAAGTCCACAAGTCTAGGCAGGCAGGAAGGTAGACAGGCAGAAAGAGCTGCTCACCGATGAGCTTGATTGCAGGCAGGGAAATCCAGTTGCTTGCTGATGCATGGATTGCAATCGTCATGCGATCAGCAGCTAAGGTACCATATTTTTGACCATATTTTTAAAATTGTTTTAATTTTAAATTGCTAAATTATGGGTTTTTAATATGGGGATGTTTTAACTGTGGGCCAAATTAATTTAATTGGTTTTTAATATTGTTTTAGTTTTTGTATTTTCTGTATTTTATCTGCTGGCTGTTCACCGCCCCGAGTCCTTCGGGAGAAGGGTGGTATATAAAATTAATAATAATAATAATAATAATTAATAATAATTAATAATAATAATAATAACAATAATAATAATAATAATAATAATAATAATAATAATAATAATAATAATAATAATAATAATAATAATAATAATGTAAGCAAGCTGGAGGCTTGGGGGGGAGAAAAAAAAGAAACTTTTTTTCTTTTACATGGCTCTGGCGATCCAAGCTGAGTTGCCTGATTAGCAGCTCTGGGATGTCAGAGCTTGGCTGGTCAGAGCCATTTAAAAGGAAAAAAGGCTGTGATGATCGCGGGGCTCAGATGGGCACGGGGGGCGGGGGCAGGGATTTTTGCTACCGGTTCTCCGAACTGCCCGCCGCCATCGCTACCTACTTGCCTGAGCTGGTCCAAACCAGGAGTATTTTACCCCTGGAAATAAGGCAAAACATTATTTCCAAATCTCTCTCTCTGGAAAAATAAAGTAGTAGTACTGTAAAGCAGGGGTCTCCAACCTTGGCAACTTTAAGTCTGGAGGACTTCAACTCCCAGAATTTGCTGGCTGGGGAATTCTGGGAGTTGTAAAGGGTAACACGCAACTTGATCAAAGAAAGAAAGTGCAAAATACAAGTTATTCAAGTAATCTAAGGGGGAAGAAATATAGAGGGGCTCACATTCAGCACAAGTAAACCAGAAGGCAGAGAAACAGAACTGGGATAAAGCACTAGCATAGATGAACTTGGACTTAACATAATCGAATTAAAGAGTACAGCTCAGCTACACTGGTAATACTGCATGTGTGACAGGAATTGCCCATCTCTTCTTCCCATGGGAGTATCCCTCAAAGGCTACAATGAAAGCTGGTGGTTGTGGCAGTCTGTGGCCAGGGGTGGTGGCAGGCGAAGGGCAGAGGAGACATGCCTGAAAATGAGTCAAAGGCACTTTCTGTAGGGAGAAGGGAGGCCTCCAGCAGGGAAGGGACAGGAAAATATACTCCCATTCATTCTGTTTCTCACATATTAAACTATGAACAAATTTTGAGTAAAAATTACGTTTATTATTCAACTGGAGCATTTAAAATTGGTAATTTTTCATTCCACACTAAGCTTTAGTGGGTTGATTTACTAAGAAGTCAACTAACCAGATCCCATGCTTTAGATATAGCTCCATTTGAATTTACCAGCTCCTTCAAACACTAATTCAATAGGAATCTTACAGCTCTTTAGTGTAAACAGAAGCAAATATTTCAGGACAAAGTACATTTGCTCCCCCACAAAAGAACCCCAATATCCAGTCAGATAGAGAATCCTAATTATCTTCAAGTGAATGCAGTCTTACCCAGCTAAAATTTATTATTTTTCTTATTCTTCCTCATTTTATTTTAGAAAAGAAAATATTTAAAATGAATTGCTACCACTAATTACAACCTGATCTATTGAATGATACTCTTCATTATATTGTATCTGTTGATATATTTTTTGTATGATGGCCAGGCTCCCAGAAACGGCAAGCATAGTTTCTTAATATACTTCTACCCCAAACTTCAGATAGACCACATAAACTAAGCACAGGTAAAATGATTTATGTGGTTCTTTCTCATTCAGGACAAATGTGTTAGGAAAAACAATGAGTCCTTTGTTATATCCACAGGTTTCATCCCTTTCCAGAACAATTCCCTTTCCAGAGACCATAAAGACCTCTTGCAATTTTAATCTTATTTGAGATGGTTTCACTCTCATTGCATTGATTTAATTTATTTCTCTGCCTTCTTTCATTCATAATCTTTTTAGGCTGAAGCCATATGTGTTCTTAGGAATAACTCCTGCTGTATCAAATAGGATTTATCTCAGAGGGAATATATCCTAGTGTGTACTCTTGTTTTCCAATGATTGCCCTGGTTTTAAGAGGCCATATGCACCTCTTTGATATACCAAATGGAAATAGATTTTCACAAATAGGTTTTCACTTTGTCATAAATTCTATGGTAATTTGCTCTGCTAATTGAGAGCAGTCTCCAATAATACAATGCCTTCTATATGATAAGTGAATTATTTTTTGTTATATGGACATGGTTTGCTTGAGCAGGGGTTGGACTAGAAGACCTCCAATGTCCCTTCCAACTGTTATTTCTCTTATTCTGGTTGTCTTGTCCTCTGTTATGCATTTCTTCTCACTAGGTGGCGATGTTGATCTGTGCAGGATTTCTATTTGCTTGGATCCCATATGCAGTTGTATCAGTATGGTCAGCTTTTGGAAAACCAGATTCTGTTCCCATAAAAGTTTCAGTGGTGCCTACTTTGCTTGCTAAATCGGCAGCCATGTACAACCCTGTTATTTACCAGGTCATCAACTGCAAATCAGCCTGTTGTCATCCGGAGGCTCTTAGGCCACTGCGGAAGAAAAACTCCTTGAAGAAATCCAGGTAGGGGTTTCCAAAAGTGGCCTGAAATATTTGAAAGACACTAGTGATGCGCAATGGACACATGCAGGAGTGTGAGGCAAAGAGAAAAAAAGGAGTCCATCCCCAAGAGACAAACAAGAAACTCTTATCCTTCTTCTTTTCTTCATTATAAGGGGGTTTCTGTCCTGGAGGTTGATTGTGAAAAATGCCCAAGGAGACAAGATGTAAGAAGGGAAGTGGCTACGGAGAAATCCCTCTGAGCTTGTTTCCTTTAAAAGTCTTTCTCTCGCTGAACATTCTCGCTCATCTTCACTCTGCGGTGGAGGGATTTCAGCAAGAACTTTTGGGGCAAGATGTAGGCCAGTACAGTAACCTGTGCCTCAGGACCTGATCCTAAAGTGGGTCTTTGAAGAATGAGGAGCCCTCAAGTAACAGAATGGACAGGACATTCAAGATTTGTTCTTTAAGATTAGGTATATGTATCTGTTGTCAAGCATCTCCAGAAAAATTCCATATAAAAATTTCTTTCTTTCTTTCTTTCTTTCTTTCTTTCTTTCTTTCTTTCTTTCTTTCTTTCTTTCTTTCTTTCTTTCTTTCTTCCTTCCTTCCTTCCTTCCTTCCTTCCTTCCTTCCTTCCTTCCTTTCTTTCTTTGCTTTTCCTTGCAGGCTCTATATAGTCTCTACAGAAAAGTCTGAAGTAATGACTGAAACTCAACTGGATGTTGCCTGAGAGCTGGGAATCCACACCTCTCCAGCCAACCAGCAGGTTTCCTTCTCAGCTGCTTCTGCTCCAAACCACTTTAAAAGTATGCCAGCTCCATCTTAGGGAATTATCTTCCTGGCTTGTATTTTCTCATAAGGTCTTAATATTAGTTCTCAGTATTCCAATCAAAGATATATATTTTAAAAGTAACCATTTTGTTTGTATTTTAATTAGGTAAAAAGTCTCCCTGCATCATTCTTATTGTATATATTTTAAAGCGATTACAATGAATACAAATAAATAGGTGTATAGTACATAGTAATAGTATAGTAAACAACATAGCAAATTGGTGCTTAGATTCCATATACTTTACCCTGTTGATCCTTTGTCTTTCCTCTCAATGAAATGCTGCCAGCCTGTCAGCAACAGTCACATGACACAGGGAAGCAACGGACACCTTTGGCCAAGAGCTGCAGAGCAAAGAGAGAGGCCATTCCATACTTTCTGCTTGGCCCTCCACTGGAATGGACCACTTACTGCTTCCCCAAGGCAGGAATGGAGGACATCCTCCATGTGGCCTGGTCCCATATTCTCCAGCTTCAATTCAAAACTGTTGTTTTCAACGAGAGCATTTTTCAGCTCTTCAGAGCATAATGATATCGAGCGCTTTCTTCCATTCTAGCTGTAGTCCCAGTTCTGCTTGGCTGCAATGCCTGGCATGTGCCCTCCCCTCCAGCAGCTGATCACATTCTGTCCTGGGCTGCCACTTTCTCAGCATTTTTAATAAATGTTATTTCTATTAATCCATTGAGGGGCCCTTAAGTCAATGAGCTATCCCTAAGCCTAGAAGCCTACAATCCTTATATTTCCTGGTAAGCACTTTTTAGTTTCTGCCAGGCTGGGTGACTCATGCTTCCCTTGTTTTCCCATCGTCTGCCCACAGTTTTCCTTCCCCTTATGTTTTTAACTTCTTTAATTTACAATAAAGAAAATATTATTGTATTTTGTTTCCATGAAACTGAACTATCAGTTCTTCCTTGCTAATCAAGTTTCTGTAGGCCTATGTAGATCAATCCACCCACCCCAATCTATTCCTTATTGTTTTTAATTGTAGTCTCAGGGCTATGATAGTACTTTAAGGGGGGGAAATTATATAGAAAAGTGCTGTGTTAGTGTCAGATAAGATAATGGGGTACGCACTCATGACAGAACCGTTCCATATAGGAGCAGAGCCTTCCCTTCCTTGTGTGGATGAAAGGGGAAGAAGCAGGGGAATGCCTGGTTGTGCGGGGCTTGATCTGGGCCAAGCATCATTCCAGCTCTGGCAAATCCAATTTTTGTACTTGCCTGAAGAAACAATCACCAACAGATGGGGGACAAGCAGCTAAGGCTACAGTGTAAAATTGCCCAGAGCTTTTAGCTACCGTCATATGAGAATCTACGCACATATTAGGCAGGGGTGAAATCCAGCAGGTTCTGACAGGTTCTGGAAAACCGGTTCTGGTAGCAGAAATTTTGAACAGTTTGGAGAACCAGAAAATACCACCTCTGGCTGGCCCCAGAGTGGGGAGGGAATGGAGATTTTGCAGTATCCTTCCCCTGGAGTGGGGTGGGAATGGAGTTTTTACAGTATCCTTCCCCTGCTTCGCCCACCAAACCATGCCCACCAAGCCACGCCACGCCCACAGAACCGTAGTAAAAAAATTGGATTTCACCACTAAAACTAGGTCTAATGTATATTATCAGGCCATGTTGGGAAAGGAAGTGGTTCAATTGCTCAACAGAAAAGTAAAAATCTTGGCTTCAAATCTTTACGTACTTTTTTCATTTATTTAAATATGTTTAATGAAAACAAAAGACCTGGCCAGAACAATTTTGTAAAATAGTTTCACACATGCTGTCATATCAATTGTCAATATATTCCTCCTAACATAATTATACTGTGTATGTCTCCCTTGCTCTAATTTGGTTTGTGACTTGTGAGTAGTTGGATATTGGCCAAGATGGGCATCCTCCTCTAATGCTGTTAGACTGCACTTATCTTGCCTTTGCCTGGGGGAAAACAAGGAAATGCACAAGGAATCACCATGTATTTAACAAAAGCTCAGTTACATTTAAATTTAGATTAATTCACCTGGTGAAGGGAAGTGGCTGTGCAGGCAGGAAATGACTGCTGGAAGAAGCTAACAAAACCTGCATAAGTTAGGAAAAGTTGCAGCTGCTTTAATGATTTATGAAAAGAAGCATCATATAGGTTCTGAAGCATCCCTTTTGAAGACTTTACACATTTGCATCAACCTAATATTAGTATTCACACAACTCCTGTATATTACTTATAGCATTTGCTGGACTCCTTCAAAATCTAGATTGCTTCAGATGTGGTGTCTGGATATTGCGGAGCTTCTGAATGTGATTTTTCTTAACATTGTGGTTGTGGGGATTAGGTTGGAATGTCCTTGGGTGCCTTTATGCTATGATTGTGCTGCCATTGTTATTATTTACTTACTGTACACTTACTAAATGTAATAACTTACTGTTACTGATTGATTTTGTTCTTTGTTGGCTTTACTCCAATATCCATTACTCAGATTTGCAACAGTGAGATAGGTAGCTGTATAAATCAAAATAATAAATAATAAATGCTGAGTTAATAAAACATGGAGGGGAGAAAACCTTGATACAAACCATGGACAATTTACATCAAGGTTTAGTTTTGGTTTGCTGTGGGTTTTTGTTTGTTCCTCTTGTTATTTTGTTTATTAAACATGTTTGAGGGAGAGAGAAGAGAACTGTAAACTAATCTGTTGCAGCCAGAATAATTTCAAAATAATTTTAAAAATGAAGCAACAGAGGATCTCTAATGGAAACTGTTTTTTTTCCAAAATAAGATAAATATAGAATACGACTTTAACAAGTAATGAGGATTTGGAAGCATACCTCGTGCAAAAAAATTAATCTGTGTTAAGTGCAGATAGCATGAATGTATTGCTAAGATATGCTCAATATTTAATTATATTAGTGAAGTGTCACCTTTATAATAATATGGTTGTAGTGAACAGTTTTGCTCATTTACAGGTCAAGAAAGAACAGAACCACAATACCATCCTAAGAATATTACAACATACTATTGTAAGAGAAGAGAATACTATCTGCAGGAAAAAGTCTATTTATCACTGTCCTTTGTGCTCAAGTTAGCCAGGGGAGAAGATTATAATTTTATTCCTTCATACCTTTTTTTTCCCCTCTCTCTCCCCCACGCCATATTTTGAATTCATGTTTGAAGACCAAACATGGGATCTGGTAGATCTAAAGATTGCCTGGGTTGGCTACAGCTCATCCATTTTGAGTCCTTCATTTCCAAGTTGAAGGGCAACCTCACTGGCAGAGTTTTCTGCCACTGGGCAACTAATGATTTCTAGAACAGCCCCCTCCCCTCCCCTCACCCACCCAACCCCCAGAGGAGAATGTCTCTTGCATCCTGTAATTCCAGGACAATAGGATTGCACAGGTTAGTGAATGCGGGTTTAAACAGCAATCTTTGCACAAGTGTCTTCTGTGGTAAAATGGTCCAAGTCGTACTTTTCCATTTCCTGCCCCTCTTAAATAAAAATATGCAATTTCAAAAAATATAAAGCAGATTTTAGATTCAGTTAGATAATATATCTGACTTGACAGTAATGAATTCCGGTGAATTTCAGTGAATTCATCTCATCATTGCATTGAATAAGAGGGTTATTTTCCTTTCTTCTTGGCTTTTTCCTCATCTTAAACACAGATGTACTTCTGCAGCTTCACTGATAGGTTTTTGGTTTTTTCGTCTCCACTGTATTGTTTCTGTGTAATTTTAAATAAAAGAGATGCCGTATCCCTGTCAATATCTTCATGTATTTTATTTCTCATGAAGACTTAGTCCTCTATTGAGTTTTCAGTATGCTACTGCAGCTGGAGGCACAATCTCAGTGGATTAGCAGGATGCCAGCCAATGGGTCTTTTCTTCTTCCACCTACCTGGGACTCCTGCTGAAAGTGAATCAATTCACAGATACTGTACTGAAACCTGGTGGGGAAGGAAGTTGCCCATGCTGAATACTTCCAAGTTGTCCCTTTTCCAAATCGATATGCTTTGCTAGCTTCCAAAACTTCAGTCTAAAAAAATATGAGGAAGTGGGAAGGAGTGGAGATAGAAGTCAGGCAGGAAAGAGCCAATGTTGGAAAGAGCAGAAAAGTACAGAATGTTTATTCAGCTGGTCAAAACTCAAGGCAACTCAAGCTAAATTTGTGAGAGAGAGAGAGAGAGGGAGAGAGGGAGAGGGAGAGAGAATGAGAATATCCCCTCTAATTTCCCATAGGCTTAGTTCTGGAGGTCTACAAGATCCAGGAATCAATTTCTTAAAGAAAAAGAAATGGAAATGCAATTTGAAACCCAACCCGTAGTCCCAATAAAATTTACAGAAGAAGAATTGACAATGCTCGAGTTGACTGAGGGAGCAGTTGGGGGAGTTACCCAACAAAAGGAACAACGTGAAGTAAGATCAACTAGAGCAATAAAACCTACATATAAAGTATGAATATGGAAGAAAGGAAACTAATTTCAGCAAATATAAATGGACTTAATTCGGCTATTAAAAGAAAGAAAATACTTCACAATTTAGAGAAATTAAAAGCTGACATAATTTGTTTACAAGAAATACTTATTAAAAAACAACATGAATACTTATTGACACAACCAAAATTTGGAAAAACCTTTTTATCCCTATCGCAAAGTAAAAAAAGAAGAGTCATGTTATATATTAAAAATGCAATATTGGCGGAACAAAAATATTCAGATTCAGAAGGTAGAATTTTGATGTTGGAAATAATTGAAAATAATATGAAAACCCTTCTAATAGCAATATATGCTCCAAATGAAAACCAGAGTGACTTCTACAGAAGACTACATAACAAAATAATTGGAATGGAATATGATAATATATGTATGATGGGGGACTTTAATGGAATTGTGGATGAAAATTTGGATTATAAAATGAATAAAGCAATAAAACATGCTAGAAAGATATTGCCAAGATCTTTCTTCAAGATGATGGAGGAAATAAATATGAAAGATACATGGAGAGAAAGAAATAGAGAAAATAAACGATATACTTTTTATTCTGACAGACATTCATCTTGGTCCAGATTAGATATAATATGAACAACAATGGACTTGCTGCTGAATATAGGATATGTGGAGATAGAAACTAATTTATGGGCGGACCATAATCCTGTGATAATAACTTGGAAAGGATGAATAAGAAGATCAAGATGGACTTTAAATAATACAATATTAAAAGAGAAAGACTTCGTGCAGAAAATGGAAAGAGACTTGGCTTTTTTCTTCAAAGAAAATAAGAAAGAAGAGACATCAATACAAAATTGATGGGATATAATGAAGGCATATGCTAGAGGACTAATTATAGATTATACAAGAAAAAGGAGACAACTTTACAAAAAAGAGACAATTGAGGAGGAGAAAGTGTTAAAGTATTTACAAGAAGCAAAATTACCTCGGATTTCTAAAGATATGGAGGAGATGTTGGAAAGAAACATAACGATGATGGAATTAACAGAAGCAATCAGGAAGCAAAAGAATGGGAAGGCGCCAGGGCCAGATGGTCTACCAGTTGAATACTATAGGACATTACAAGAGTCTCTGACCCTTCCATTATTGGAGATGATGAATGAAGCAATGACAAAGAAGGAAGTACCTAAATCATGGACTGAGGCATATAGTACATTGATACACAAAGAAGATACAGACCCACAACAAATCAAAAACTATAGGCCTATATCCTTGCTAAATTCAGATTATAAAATTTTTGCTTCAGTATTTGTGGAAAGACTTAAGAGATATTTGAATAATTTTATACACGCGAATTAAAATGGATTCCTTCAAAAAAAACAAATTCGAGATAATATAAGGATAATTTTGGATGCATTAGAGCAGTGGTCCCCAACCTTTTTATCGCCGCGGACCAATCAGCCTTTGATAATTTTACCGTGGCCTGCTGAGCGCGCGCAGGGGTGGGGGGCGTTGTTCGCGACGACACATTGATTGTTTATATATCAGATTGTTTTGATTAAACAACTTTTATTTTATTGTATTTAAACATGCCTTACAAAATAAGCCGACAAAGGCACATTTGCTACCTTTTTTACAGCAGCCTCTCCTAAAAGTTCACGACAAATGTCTTTAGTGGAGGGCAAGATCAAATCTTCACCGATAGTGAATGGCTTTTTAGCCTTAGCAATATGGTTAGCCACCAAATATGATGCTCTCAGAGCATTCTCCTTTATTGCTGTGGTGGCCCTCAGAAATATCTTCTGTCCTTCGTGTTCCCTTTTTTTTCTTTCAAAATACTGCAGGGGTTTGTCTTTTAATCCAGGGTGCTTGGCATTCAAGTGGCGAAGCAGTTTTGAGGGTTTCATTGCCTCATTAGAGAGCCGCTCACCACAAACTATGCAGAGCGGGGTTGGCGCGTGGGAATCACCTATCCCGATAAATCCATATTTCAAGTAGGACTCATTGTATTGTCTGTTAAAAGTTTTATGTTTCTTTGATGCTGAAGGCTCTTCTTCTGTCTCTTCACTGGGCCTTTTCTTTTTCCCAAGAAAACTTTCTGACGACATCTGTTTCATACTCATCTTTGCTAATTTGTGGGTTAAATTTGAGCAAAAACAATATACACCTACACCAACTACTGTAAAAATGAGGAAGTACCAGTGAAAAGCGAGAAGAGCTAAAAAAACAAACAAATATCGGGGTCCTGTGCGGGAGGGGGTTTCAACCTCTTCTCCAAAGCACCTGAAGGTAGGAGGAGAAACTGGATGGAGCAAGGAGATAAGCAGCCTCGAACTAAGGAGAAACTTCCTGACACCCAGAACAATTAACCAGTGGAAAAGCTTAGCCTTCAGAAGTTGTGGGAGACCCATCACTGGAGGCTTTTAAACAGAGACTGGACAGCCATTTGTCTGAAATGATATTGGGTCTCCTGCTTGATCTGGGGTTGGAATAGAAGACCTCCAAGGATCCTTCAAACTATGAGCTCCTCTGTTACAAACCTCCAGGGATGCAGCACCCACAACCTCTGGAGAACCAACCTCCACTTGAAAGAGGCTTTTTCAATCTTCCCACCAGCAGAAATTGCAGCCACCAGTTTCCCAGCCTGCAGCACCAGTGGGCTTCCATTTGGGGAGGGAAGGAACCTGCAGCAGCAGCAGCTGAGAGGCTTCAGCCCAGTTGCTTCTCCGCTTCCAGGCCGTGGAGGGAACCAAACAGCCCGACTTGCTCCCGGACTCTCTTCCCACCTGCAGCCCTCAACTCACCTGCCAGCTGCTGCTTCGACCATGGAAACAGCACAAAAGCCGCTCTGCACACCAACTTCCTCCCATGAGTCATCCGGAAAAGGAAGTTCCTCTGCGCTTCTCCTCTCCTCCCATCCTTTCTATCAATACGGTACTTGATGGTTTTAACTCCTTTATTATGCACTTTTCAGGCACAGAGGTTGCCTACCGGCCGCTGCAGCAATCATGTCCCCCAGCCGCTGCAGCGATCATGGCCCCCGGCCGCTGTGCGGCCCGGTGCCAGGTACTCCACGGCCCGGCACTGGTCCGCGGACCGGGGGTTGGGGACCACTGCATTAGAGTATTACGAAGCACACCCTGAAAAACAGATGGCTTTGGTATTTTTAGATGCACAAAAAGCTTTTGACAATGTAAATTGGCAATTCATGATACTCCAAATGGAAAAGAAGGGCTTTGGCAGGAAATTTATACAGGCAATTGAAGACATATACTTCAAACAGACAGCAAAAGTAATGATAAATGGAGAACTGACCGATCCTATCAAAATAGAAAAAGGTATTAGACAAGGATGCCCACTGTCCCCACTGTTGTTTATATTGACTTTAGAAGTCTTAAACAGACAGATTAGAGAAGAAAAAGAGATAAAAGGCATGAAAATCCGAAAAGAAGAATATAAACTACAAGCCTTTGCAGACTATTTGGTTTTTATTATTGAAGAACCATTAATAACAATAAATAAATGGATAGAAACTATTGGACAATTTGGGAAAGTAGCCGGCTTGAAAATTAATAAAGATAAAATGAAGATAATGACTAGAAATATGTTGAAAAAGCAAAAAGAAGAACTGATGGAGATTTCAAAAATGCAGGTTACAAATAAAGTAAAATATCTGGGGATATTTAACACCAAGATGTAGCACACTTAAAGAAAATAACTATAATAAGCTTAAACAACAGATAGGCCAAGATTTGATGAAATGGGGAAACCTGCAGTTATCTTTGATTGGTAGGATCTCAATTATTAAGATGAATATTTTGCCCAGAATTTTGTACTTATTTCAGACAATTCCAATCAAGTTGGGTAAGGAATTTTTTGTAGATTTAAATAAAATAATATTGAAATATATTTGGCAAGGGAAAAAGGCGAGAATAAAATTAAAGCTGTTACAAGATGCTAAAGTTAGGGGTGGTTTTGGTTTGCCTAATTTTGAATTGTATTACCAAGCTGCAAATTTAATGTGGATTAAAGAATGGATAACTTTGAAAAATACCAGATTATTGAATTTGGAGGGACATGATTTGTTGATGGGGTGGCATGCTTTTTTATGGTACAAAGGAACAAAAATACAAGGGTATTTTAGAAGACATCAGATACGGGAAGCTTTATGGTTGAACTGGGAGAAGGTCAAAAAATATCATTATTTGAAGATTCCAGTCTGGGTATCTACAATTGAAGCTTTTTCATATCCAGTAATATTTAAAAGGGAACAAATTATTAGGTATAGTGAACTATTGGATGAAAAGGGTGAACTTAAATTAAAGCAGAAGATCAGGGATGTAAGATGGACTGGTTTCATACATGCAAATATTTTCTAGATATCGAGAGGATCTCAGACAAGAAGGTATTTATAATGTTTTGACTAATTTGGATAAGATTTTAATGGGCTCTGATGATCATATAATTATATAATTGTATGGATATTTGTTAGAAGTAAAACTGGAAGAAGAACAAGTTAAAGAAGCAATGATAGTGTGGGGAAATTTTTTTAGCTATGGTATTGATTTAGAGAAATGGCAAAAATTGTGGTCACATAATTATAAAATGATAATGTCAACAGCATATAAGGAGAATTTGTATAAGATGTTTTACAGGTGGCATCCCCGATGAGGATAGCCAGAATAAATTGGAGAAATGTTGGAAGTACCATCAGACTCCAGGATCTTATTACCATATGTGGCGGACATGCAGAGAAGCAAAAATATATTTTTATTTATTTATTTATTAAATTTTTATACCGCACCCTCTTCCGAAGGACTCGGGGCGGTGAACAGCCAGAATTAAAAACACACAATACAAATATTAAAATACATTAAAACAAAATTAAATTATCTTTGGCTTCTCCAATTTTAAAACCCCTTACCCATAAAATTCACCCAATTAAAATTTTAACCCAGCCCGGCTTGCTGAAATAAAAAAGTCTTCAGGGCCCGGCGGAAGGTCCGGAGGTCCGGGATTAGTCGTATCCCTGGGGGTAGCTCATTCCAGAGGGTGGGTGCCCCCACAGAGAAGGCTCTTCCCCGGGGGGTCGCCAGCCGACATTGCCTGACAGACGGCACCCTGAGGAGACCCTCTCTGTGGGAGCGTGTTGGCCGGTGGGAGGTTATCGGAGGCAGAAGGTGGTCTCGTAAATAACCGGGTCCTAAGCCAAGGAGCGCTTTGAAGATGAGAACCAACACCTTGAAGCGCACTCGGAAGACCACCGGAAGCCAATGCAGCTCGCGCAGGAGAGGTGTCATGTGGGAGCGCCATGTCGCCCCCATAAGTACCTGCGCGGCCGCATTCTGCACCAGTTGGAGCCCCATGTAGAGAGCGTTGCAGTAGTCGAGGCGGGAAGTGACGAGGGCATGAGTGACCATGCATAGGGAGTCCCGATCCAGAAAGGGGCGCAACTGGCATATCAGGCGAACCTGATAGAAAGCCCCCCTGGCCACGGCCGTCATATGCTCTTCTAAAGACAGCCGTGCGTCCAGGAGGACACCCAAGTTACGCGCCCTCTCCGTGGGGGCCAATGTCTCGCCCCCAATAGTCAGCGATGGCACCAGCTGACTATATCGGGACGCCGGCAGCCACAGCCACTCAGTCTTGGAGGGATTGAGTCGAAGCCTGTTCCTCCGCATCCAGACCCGCACGGCCTCCAGGCACCGGGACATCACTTCAAGGGCATCATTGGGGTGGTCTGGGGTGGAGATGTACATCTGGGTGTCATCAGCGTACAGATGGCACTGCACCCCAAAACCATGGATGATCTCGCCCAGCGGCTTCACATAAATGTTGAACAGGAGAGGCGAGAGGACCGACCCTTGTGGCACCCCACAAACCAAGTGCCTTGAGGTCGACCTCTGCCCTCCAGCCAACACAGACTGCGACCGGACGGAGAGATAGGAGGAGAACCACTGTAGGACAGTGCCTCCCACTCCCAACCCCTCCAACCGGCGCAGCATGATACCATGGTCGATGGTATCAAAAGCCGCTGAGAGGTCTAATAGGACCAGAACAGAGGAGCAACCTCTGTCCCGAGCCCTCCAGAGATCATCAACCAACCCGACCAATGCCGTTTCCGTGCTGTACCTGGGCCTGAAGCCGGACTGGAACGGATCTAGATAGACGGTTTCATCCAGGTACTGCGGGAGCTGTCGCGCAACCACACTCTCAACAACCTTCACCAAGAAGCGAAGGTTGGAAACTGGATGATAGTTTGCTAAAACAGCTGCGTCCAGAGAGGGCTTCTTGAGGAGGGGCCTCACCACCGCCTCTTTCAAGGTGGGAGGCAAGAACCCCTCACTCAAAGAAGGATTTATAATCCTCTGGAGCCAGCCTCGTGTAACCTCCCGGGTAGCCAGCACCAACCAGGAGGGACACGGGTCCAATAAACATGTGGTTGCGTTCAACCTCCCCAGCATCCTGTCCACGTCCTCGGGAGTCACAGGGTCGAACTCATCCCAGATAACCGTCTCAAGACTGACCTCGGACAACCCGCCTGTACCTACCCAGTCAGAGTCCAAGCCTTCCCGAATCTGAGCGACTTTATCGTGCAGATAATGCGCAAAATCCTCAGCACGACCTTGCAAGGGGTCTTCCTGCGCTCCCAGATCGAGAAGGGCCCTCGGCTGATGAAATGTGCGGAAACCCGGCGGGCACATTTCTACAAGGGGGACCCTCCCTCCGGGCCCAGCCAGGTCTCAGTAATACCCGCCAGGTCTGCTCCCCCCTCCTGAATCAGCTCACAAATGAGGGGGGCTTTATTAGCCACAGACCTGGCGTTGCACAGCATCAGCCTAAGACCCAGGCTCTGAGACTCTGGACAACCCAGGGAACGAGAAGAGCATTGGGAGCCGGAGCATGTCACCGCTTGGAGACAGCGGATACGTGCCCCCATAACATGATATGGCCCCCTGCTCCCACCATACCTGCCCCTCCCACCCACGGTCCTGATGACATCGCCCTCTTCCCTACCAACACCAACCCCCTCCGATTCCCACTCCGCACCTCCCCTAGCGCGACCCTGTGCCGGGCCTGGTCCCCTCCCCAGCAAATCACCCTCCCTATCCTTTGCCAAACAACCCTCCCCCCTCCCAAAACCCCTTAAAATGTTGGACTAAAGATACACATGTGATTGGAAAAAATGACTAAGAGACATATTGACTTTAAACCAGAGATATTTTTATTAGGGATCTTACCAGAGACATATACTAAAGAATTGCAATATTTAATTGTAAAGCTTCTAACGGCAGCTAGAATGACTGGAAGTACTGCCCTGGAGGTTGTAATTGATGGAAAGAATTGTGTCTTGTATGAGGGATCAAAAGCAAAGAGCTATCCTACTGGTAATCCCACATCCCACATTTTATAAGAATAAAATGTAACATGTAGGGTGAATGTTTGTAGTCTGCTAAATGGCAGCAGGAGTTTGGAGTTTTCCATCTCCCTTTTTTGCTGCCCAAGGGTTGGCCAAGGAAATGCTGGCCAAGACATCCAACAGTTTCTTATTGCTATTATACTCAAAATTATTTCAAGTTTTGTTTTTTCCATTTCTATCTCTATATATTTCTATCTCCATTTCTATATTTCTAAAATTGATTCAAACTGTGTTCCATCAAACCACAGCCACACTGCAACAGTTCAGCATAATTTCTGGGAGGCAATGTTTTGGTTCAAGCTTGCAACCAAGCACATTTTCTGATTTATGCACACTTTTAATCTCCTTCATTGTGCACAATACTGCTTCCATCTCCCTCTCTGTCTCTCCCACTTCCCCCAGAAGATAGGCTCAAAATCCAGAAGGATCTCAACAGTCTTGAATACTGGGCCCTATCTAACAAAATGAAATTCAATGGAGAGAAAAGGAAGGTTTTATACTTAGGCAAGAAAAACCAAGTGTACAGGTATAGAATAGGTGGATCCTGACTCAGTACCAGCAACTGTGAGAGGGATCTTGGCATCCTTGGACAATCACTTAAATATAAGCCAGCAGTGTATTGCAGCTGCCAGAAAAAACCAATGCAGTCCAAGGCTGCATCAACAGTGAGATAGAATCAAGATCACAAGAAGTGTTACTACCACTTTATAATGCTTTGGTAACACCACACTTGGAATACTGCATCCAGTTTTGGTTATCACAATATAAAAAAGATGCAAACTTGGCCATCCATAGCCAGCCCCCATTTATCTAATGCCATCTACTCTAAGATGCCAAAAAAAAAAAAAAAAACCTACAGAAAAAATGTAATAAATCATTGTTTCCTTGCTGGCAGTGTGAGATGCCCAGAACAGAAATATATTAATGCAGGAAGAGTATCAGTTTGCCCAAATGTGTCTACATTTACTTCCGATATTACCCACTGTAGCTGGTATAACTATCTTTAAACTTTTGCGTTTTCCTTTAATAAGGTAAAATCTAAACATCCTGTTTATAGGCATCATATATGATGATCATTGTGAACACATTGGGAAATTATACATGAGATACTGAGAAGAAGTTCACCTCCTTCTAATGAAACTTTGGTTGCTGAAGTGTCTTAGCTGGGCAGGAACCGATGAGATAATTAGTCATGTCCATAGCCATGAAGGGTTTTAGTACAATATAAATGTAACAATAAAGGAACACCTATTCTGTGTTTCTGCTTGGGTTCTTTCTGGAAAATTAGAATTTTATCTATAAATTGAGTTATACACCCACACTTTGCGGAATTGGTATCGATTTAGATTTATTTATAATTTCACACTTAAAGACTTGGGGAAAGTAGGTAAGGATTGGAGTGGATTGTAAGGCAAATGCATCTCTATATGTGCGCATGTGTGAGTGTTGATTATTGTGCTGGGAAATATTCTGTTCTGTAAACAGAATAAATAAAGGAGGATTTTAAAAAAAATATTTTAGTAAAACCTGTGTCATAACAGATTCATTTTATTCCCAGGGAATCTGAGAAAGTCTATAATAATTTGTAAACATTTTAATTTACTCTGGGTAAATTTACTCTGGGTAAATGTCTACCTTCATTCTGATTCTGAGTCTCCATGAAGCTCCACTTGTGATTCATTTTGTCAAACGTCTGACATCATTTCAGTAACTGCATCAAAAAGAACAGAATTTTAAGGGTCACATTAATACGGTAGCAATGCAGAGTATGAGGTTGAGTGATGGGTAAATCTGGCCTCAAAACAGAGAGGTCCTGGAAGTCACCCAGTTATTTTTTTAAAAATATCTAAACAAAATTTCCAAATGCCTTCTATTACTGAAGAAAGTCTTAGCTTTCCATATAATATTTTTCCATAAATATTTTCCGTATAAAACAATATCTTAAAAGATCTCTAATAGTTTCCAGTTATCCAACTAAGCTAAATCCTTATCAATGGGGCTCCTAACATATTCAATAGGTAGAATACAACCGCACATGTAGATTATGCCTATGGAGACTTCTTCCATGCATAGTAAGGAATGAGCAAATCTTACCACAGTATTTTGATTTGTTCAGTTTTTTATTTTTGATATAAAGTTTGTTCTTGCCTCCTCTTTAGCTAGAACTATTCATTCAATCAATTGCTTGTTGATTGTTTGTGATCAGTAGACATCCTTTTGCCATGACTGTCTCCCAGTAGTTGCTTCTACAAGTTCTTGTATGCCCAATGCTTGTGTAATCAATGATAATATCCAGCCACCTTATCTTATGTCAGCCTCTTTTTCAATTGCCTTTGAATTTTCGAAGCATCAGGGTTTTCCCCAGTGATTCCAGTGGCTCTTGCCTTTGCATTATATGCCCAAAATGTTTAAGCTTTAGCTTCATTGTTAGTGGTTCTGGTGAGCTGTCCATTCTTCTTGAGATTTTTTTCAACTGGATTTTAGCAATATTGACTGACTTTGTTTAATGGGCCACCAGATTCCAGGGATTTAGCACTTTAGTTCTGGATGGGGCAATTTAGGGGTCCTTCTGGATTTGTGTGACTTCTGTTTGAAGAATAGAATAGAATAACAGAGTTGGAAGGGACCTTGGAGGTCTCCTAGTCCAACCCCCTGCTTAGGCAGGAAACTCTACACCACTTCAGACAAATGGTTATCTAATCTCTTCTTAAAAATGTCCAGGTGGTAATAGGTGGAAACCATGGCCAGAAAGGCCTTTGTATAACTTAGTGTTGTGTGCCAATTGCATCTATCCTCTGGTCCCAGTTACTCATGCCTTGGTCACCTCCCAAATGTATTAATGCAATATGTGTCATGGTTCCAACAGCTGCCCTAATTAAATCATGAGCCTCGAGCCAAGCTTCAACAGAAATCCAGTTATTTATTAGGAGCTTCATGTTGGCATGTTCCCAAGTGAAGTCAGCTCTAACCCCACATAATTTATGACCCAATCATGACCCTGTTTCCCCCTCCCCCCAGGATGTGTCATCAATCATATTCGCCAACAGAGCAATTTCGTAGGTTGTAGAGACCACTCCCCTCCAGCCGCTGTGGGTAACCCTGGGAGATAACCTTGAGAGAGATAAGTCTGGAATGTGCATCTGTTTTTGGCTGCTGTGCTGTTTCATCAGTTTTCCATCCCCCTTGCCTATAACAACCCGAGAGCAGACCAGGGATGCTTTACGAGTTGACATTATGCTTTACACGAGACTTCCTTCGAAGAACATCCAGAAGCTACCACTGATACAGAATGTAGCAGTATGAGCAAGTATATGTACTCCTTGATCTTATAATTTCTGAGCCTAGGAAGTTTGTTATCACTTCACCTTCTTTTCCACCTATTTGCATTGAACTGTTGACGTATAATCTTAGTTTTAAGGAGGGAGGGGTAGACAATGAGCAGCACATTGGCATTTTTATTCTCTTTTTTCAACCACAACAAAAGATTATTTTCTCTTCCCTGCTTCTAGCAACCAAAGTGATAGGTCAGCATATTTGAAGTAGTTGATTATTCTCCCAGAAATTTTAATTCCAATTTATGTTTCTCCAAACTCAGCAGTATTTGTCATATATTCTGCATTTATCTTCACTTTCCAGAATTTCTGGCTCTAGATGAACAATCAAACTTTTGTATAAATTATCAGTGTGAGGCTTTCTTTTCTATAATTCTTGTTTCTCTAGTTTTCCTCAATAATTTTTTTCCTTTCTCTTTGATAATTATCTTTCTTGTTTTTCATTACTTATCTAGAAATTACATCTTGTCTCTTTTTTAGAATTCAATACTGGATTTGGCAAATGTTTTTCTCTGTTGCCTTTGGCTTCCTTCTGTTCTTCAATCCTTCTGGATGTGTCAGCAAGGCCATTTTTGCTTTTAGTGTTTCAGGACATTTTTAGCTGCTTTATCTTCAACTACATCACACATTTCAATCCTTTAGGCACACTATTGATCAAATCTAATCCTTTAAATCTATATTTTACCTCATAATCATATGAAATTTAGCTGAAGGTGCATATTTTTAGTCTGATGGGTTTACATCTGCTTTCTTTATTTTAAGTTGTAATTCATCTGTCATCATCGGGTGAGGTATTATCACTATCCTGGTAGTACCTAATTACACACCCCTGTCCCTGGTGAATTAAGAGATGCCATAAGCATCTTATCCTGATGTTTAGAGGCTGTGAACAACAGGCTTTATCTTTATCTTGGCAAGATGGAGTGGTTTTGAGTTTGAGGAACTGCCGATTCTGGGATTAATGCCATTCCTGGTGCTGGATGGGGTTGCATTGTTCCATGGAGAACTGTGTGAAATCTGGGTTTCTCTTGGACTCATGGCTCCTGCTTGAAGAGCAGGTGACAATTGTGGTTAGGAGGGCCTTTGCACAGCTTTGTGTTGTGTACCAGTTGTGGTCATTCCTGGATCAGCAGGCTCTGCTCACAATCACTTATGCCCTAGTTAGCTCCAGATTGGCCTTCTGCAATGCACTCTATATAGGTTTGCCCTTGAAGAGCATCTGGAAGCTTCAGCCGGTGCAGAATGTGGTCACCTGGTAATATCATGCTACCTCTAGCATGACAAGTGTCTCATCTCTGCTCTGTAAGCTACATTGACTGACAATTTGCTTCCAATTCAAGATGCTAGTTTTAGCCTTTAAAGCCCTACATGGCCTAGGACCAAGTTATCTGAAAGATCTCCTTTCCCCAATTACATCTGCCCATCCATCAATTAGCTAAATTTGCTTTCTAAGACTGTCTGATTCACTTGATGACTGGCATGGTTCGCTTGACAACCATGGCAAGAAGGGTCATGAGATTGGGCATGACTCGCTTGACAACCGATTTACTTGGCAGTGGACATTCTGCTCACGGTTGTGGTCATCAGTCGAGGACTATCTACATAGTTGCCCAACTAACACACAATGACTCCTAGCGTGCTACACCATTAAAAACGCACAGTTTAAAAGTTCCCAATTTAACTCTGCCCCATTTTTCGTACTACGCTCTATTTGCATTTTTAAAAAATTCTGGGAATTGAGTTATGTCAGTTAACTTCCCCAGTTATCACTGGATGCTTTTCAAGAGGGATTTGCAAGTGAAATGCTTTGGGCCCTCAAGGGGAAAATCCCACACAAATATTCAGCATCTGTTTATCCTGGTGTGAATGGCAGCTACATTAAACCTAAGATATTTTGCTGAATCATTCCTAGTTCTTCCTCTTTCTTCCTCCTTGTCTTGTCTTTCCTTGGAATGCGATTCCCTTTCAGGCAGGGACCTGCCTCTTTTTTATTGTAAAACTATTTTGCTGTGTACACACAGAGAGGCGCTGACTGAATAACTTCTAACAACCCCCAACAACTGAATATCAAATCATTTTAGGAGCAGTGGGAAAATGCTGAGACTTTGATCCCAAAGAACCGTTTCTCATCCTCTCCATGATCCTTCTTGGTCACAGCCTTTTGGGCTTTGCTTACACACCATATAAAATGTGCTGCCCCATGGCTGATCCATAGTCTGGCTGAATTGCCCAACTCTTTCTTCAGCATCTCTCCAGGAATAGAGTAGGGGGAGAATCTAAACAGATTTGAGATCTTTGAGGCTGCCCATGGATGGGTCATAAGAACAGTAGAAGAGAAGTTCAGGATTGAATGTGGGTTCTTGGTGCTCTCTGAGATGGGTTGCTTTCTTAGAGACATTTCATGACCCAACTAGGTAACACCATCAGTGCTAGAAGGAAGATGGGAAGGAGGAGTAGTGGGAGGAGGACTGTGAGTTCCTTAGTGCTCTGTGAGTGTGACTGTTTTCTTGCAGACATTTCATTACCATACAAGGTAACATTGACAGTGGGGGGGGGGAGGAGGAGGACTGTGGTATCCTTGGTGCTCTCTGAGGTTTTTTTTTTTTCTTGCAGGCATTTCCATGTTACCAACTAGGTAACATTATGAGTGCTAGAAGGGGTTTGTGGAGAGGAGGAGGAGGAAGAGGAGGAGGACTGAGGAGTTCTTGGTGCTCTGTAAGCTTGATGGTTTTCTTGCAGATGTTTCATTACCCAAATAGACAACATCATCAGTGTTAGAAGGGAAGAGGGCTTGCAGAGAGGAGGAGGAACAGAAGGGGAGGAGGAAGAGGAGGATTGTGGGGTCCTTGGTGCTCTCTGAGTTTGCTTGTTTTCTTGCAGATATTTCATTACAGACAGTCCTTTACTTGTGACCACAACTGAGTTCAACATTTCTTTTGCTAAGCAAGACAGTTGGGTGAGTTTTGCTCCATTTTACAACCTTTCTTGCCGGAGTTCTTCAGTGAATCACTGCAGTTGTTGGGTTGGTAGCATGGTTGTTGAGTGGATCTGGCTTCCCCATTGACTTTGCTTCTCAGAGGGTCTCAAAGGCTGATCACATGAGCTGACATTGCAATTATAAATACATGCCAATTGTCAAGCATCTGAATGTTGATCATGTGACCACAGGGATGCTGCAATACACATAAATGTGATAAACAATCACATTTTCAGCGCTGTTGTAGCTTCAAATGGTCCCTAACCGAAGGACTATTTGGCAGGTCCCAGGAGGTGGGCATTCCCTGCTGTAGCTCGTGCTATATGGGATTTTCTCTTTCCCTCACCCCTGGAGTGAGGCTCATTCCACCCGTTTCTGTTCTGGAAGTCTCTCAAGAACCGGCTTTGTCATCAGGTCTGTGACTCCCAGGTGGGTGGTGACATGTAAGATGGCTCCACTATTGCAGTTAACATTCACCCTCACCTGTGGTTTATTTTCTTTATTTCAACCATTGTTTTTCTTTTAATATAAAATATAAAATTAATATAAAATATTTTAATATATTTATTGCTCTACTTTATTGTTGTATGCTGCCCAGAGTGACTTTTTCTGAGATGGGTGGCCATATAAATTTGGTAAATGAATAAATGTTAGATGAAACAAATCTGACTTGCAGTCAGCATCAGGGACCTGGTTTTGCTGACTAAATAAAACTTCTTCACCTTTGCTTACAGAATTTACAGTGACTTTGATTTCAGTACTGTCAAATTGTAATGTGTGCAGAGTATTATTTTAGATTGTTGGAGAAGAGTTTTTGATATAAAAGCTTCTTTTTCTCAGAAAACTATTAGGTCTGTCTACTCCTTCATTTTATACATTGTGATCATTTCCCCCCATTATTGCCAGTACTATTTTACTTCCAACTTTAGTGTTCCAGTTTCCTATAATCAGCATGACATTATTTTAAAGTGTTGGTCTAAAAGGTATTGCAAATTGTTGCAGAACTGTTCAGTTTCCCCAGAATCAGTGATCAGAGCATAGAATTGGATCACCAAAGTATTGATTATCTTGTCTTGGAATTGAATTGAAATAATTGAGCACTGATTTTGACACCCTTTTATTAATTAATTAATTTATTTATTTATTTATATTTCTATACCGCCTTTCTCCCGTATGACTCAAGGCGGTGTACAGTCAAGAAACATATAGACACACAAACATCATAAAATTGCTAATTAAAATTATTACTTAGTTTGGTCAATTAAATAAAACCCAGAATTAGATAACATTTAAAAAATCATTGACATGTTCGTATGTTTAGCCCCGCCTGTTGGAACATCAGGGTCTTGAGGGCAAGGCGGAAAGCACGGAGATCAGGATAAGGATAGTTACCCCATTTCTTCCACAATTGTATTGGCTGTAGTAGATCTCATACTGTGAAGTGACCTAGTTCAGGGATTTCCAGAATGTCAGCATTCAATCTTGACATTTCTGCTCTGTCACCAACTTTGCTCATGTTGGTTTATGTTCACATTCTGTGAATCAATGGAGTATATATACTTCCTGCTTCAAACTTTCCTTTTGCCTCTGGCCGTATTGGCAGCTGGACATTCTTTCAGTTTAAACCCACCACATCATAAGCAGCAATGCTACTCATACTTGCTCTTTACCTTCTCCGATTGTTAGCAATTTTTCCTAATGTCGTGGAGGGTAGGATCAATCTACAGGGTCATACTGATGTTATCCTTGTTAAGAAAGTTCATTTTGTTTTCTTGGCAAACTACTGGGTTGGATTACCATTGCCTTCTCCTGAGGATTATATTTGGTCAACTATAATGTCCCTGTCAAGACTGACTTCTGATTTCCAATGGTATAGATCACAGCTTCAGTGTGCTGTACCCAAGGTAACAATCCATGAAGGGATCTGGAACAGAGCAATGTTACTATTCTACTCCTGCATGAAACATTCCTTTGTGATATTTTCTGTTTAGTCAATTAATTCATCTGACAAGTTTTTAATATTATGATTTGTTACACAGTCAGCCTGAAGTCACAGACTATCTGAAGTCAGCCAGATGTTTAGACTGGAGTTGGCATTTTTATTCACCTTTTGAGTCCTTCCCAAGGTCTTGGCATAAGCAGATATTGTTGTTTGATAGTGTCAAAGGTACAGTTGTAGGATGGAAGCTTTTCCAAATAAAGCTGCCTTTTGCAGTTGACTCAAATTGTCCAGTTCAACTTTTGTCCAGTTAATAATGCCAGCAGTATATCTTACCACAGCTATGGTCCATGTATTGATGGCTTTGACATATTTCCACAGTTCAGTTTTATCTTTATCAATTTTCTCACTCCTTGGATATATTCTTTACTAATCACATTTCTAATCTGTCCATGCTTGATGTAAAATGACAGATATTACTGCTTGTGATTTTACTACCGTAGCACATTTATCTAAATCTAATTATATTGCTATATCTGTGCAAAAAATTCTTACAGGGTTTGTCACTGATTGAATTTTGATTTCTCATTTTCCATAAAGTTTCCAATAATCAATATAAAGCAAATATGAGATTTTATTAGCTTTTTTTGCTGTTTGATAATCAAGATTTGTTTACTTCAAAATCACTGAAAGTGGGATCATGGCAATGACAAATAATAAGAATGATCATGAGGCATCCTGCAAGATGCTTTTCCCATTATGAGTATTATTTTTAATTTGTTATAGATGTTCATTTCAGGAGATTCTCAGGTGAAAATGAAGGTTCAGCCCTAGATGACTTGTCTTCAGATGTAGGAATTTTTAATTCCCAAAACGGTCATATTTGCAAACTGATTTATATTTATATAACATGCCATATATTTGTATTTACAAGGAAAGGGGAAATTAAATCCAATTGTTTTTGTCATCTGATCCCACCAGAGAAAATTCTCTTTGAGGTCTACTAGATAATACCTGATTTATTATAAAATGTTATATAATACTCAAGGAATATAACTGATATGGAAATAGCTCTATCATTAAGAAAAATATCTCCTCCTTTTTTTCTGGGTTTTTACCATAATTCGTAATGATACTTTCTAATATATCAGAGAGCACGTAATTATTATAAAACGGTGGATAGCCCAATAAAGGCCTTTTCTTTTTGGGCTTTCTGGTTTGAATATTTTTCTTATGGCCCCTTATAAAGCTAGAATTTCTAATTTGTTAAACTCAGAACATTGTTTCATAATATAAAACATGTTTAATTCTTTGGTAGAATAAAAAGTGATATATAAACATTTAAATAAGCAAATAAATGTTGTAATCTATAATGCAATCACACTGTATGTATATGTATGTTTTCTATTTATTTTATTTATTTATTAAACTTGTACAGCTTCCCATCTCAAACACATGACTCTGGGTGGCTAACAAAAAATAAAAATAAGATTTAAAAAAATTAAAGAAATGAATAACAAATATAGAATTCGAGGACTGGAGACTAAAATATATAAAGAAAGGTTGCTGGAATTGGGTATGTCAGGTTTAATGAAAGGGTGACATGATAGCAGTGTTTCAATATCTCAGGGGTTGCCACAAAGAAGAGGGAGTCAAGCTATTCTCCAAAGCACCTGAAGGCAAGACAAGAAGCAATGGATGGAAACTAACCAAGGAGAGAAGCAATCTAGAACTAAGAAGAAATTTCCTGACAGAACAATTAACCAGTAGAACAACTTGCCTCCAGAAGTTGTGAATGCTCCAACACTGGAGGTTTTAAAGAAAAGGATTGGACAACCATTTGTCTGAAATGATGTAAGGTTTCCTGCCTGAGCAGGGGGTTGGATTAGAAGTCCTCCAAGGTCCCTTCCAAATCTTGTTATTCTATTCTAACCTAAGCAAGATACAGACTAAATTGCACAACTGAGGTCCCAAACTCAGCAACAAAGCCAAGTTTTAAGGTCTTCCAGAAAACCAGGAGGTTGTGGGGTGAGCCAAATTTCTGAAGAATGGTGGTCCAGAGGCAAATATTACAACAGCAAAGGCTGTCCTGTGGAGAGCCACCAGACAACACTCCCCAGTAGACAGGAGGTGGACCATGTACCTCTATGCATGTCTTCATGCATATATAAATATAATATGTAGAAGAGGCCTCATCCTGCAGTCGATAGACACTGGCTAAGATGAAGGTGGTGGTGATGATGATGATGATGCATGTATCTCCTTTATATATTATTTAAACCAATCCACCCCCTTTTATAGCAGCAAGATATTTATATCAAATAACTGTCCCCCAAATTTGAAGGGCATTAACCTTAGTGCGCTGCAATGCACTTCCCACAGTAGTTTTGGAGGGCCGATACCAAAAATACCATATGAGCTGCCCGTGTGGGCAAGGGGCCATTGAAACTACAGCTCACATCCTCTATACTGCATCTTCTATTAGGTCTCACAGACTCAATTTATAACACCTCACCTAATAAAATGTCCAGGAAATACTAATCTTTTTTATGTGCAACTACTGTTATCAGATTAGTATGGAGTAGTTTCTCTGAATGTGGCCAAATTTTGCTATGCTGTATGTAAAATTAGGCAGACTTTAACTGCCCACTGTTAATCTACCACCAATTGCAATATATTATTGTGTCTTTTATTTTTATTATTTACTATAATTATTGCTTTTAATGGTTTAACTTGCTGGCCTGTGACTGTAATAAAAGTTGATTGATTGAATTTCCATTTATTTATTTATTTAAAAGCAAAAGCTTGGGTTAATAACATCACCTATTTTCTGTCTCTATTTATAGTCCCTTATTTCATTGTCCATGATTACAGGGAATATATTACAAAATATTATTTTACAAACCATTAAGTTTCATTCAAGCACTTTAAAGCATAGAACTGTTGATTAAATTTTATTATGAACACAATGAAGCTCTGAATCACTGTCATAATCCCCCTGGGATACTGTAAGAAGGACATCATAGTAGTAGTGATGATCTGCTTTAGCAGCTCAGGCTTAAATCATTGTTATTTGCTTATTATGGTTTACATTTTGATCCTTAATGAAATTTGTGATATATCATCTCTTTACAGACCAATAGAAAAGCTCTATGTGGTCCTCAACCAGAGGTGCTCCAGATGTGCTCAATGGTATCATATTGACTGGGAATTATAATTCCAAAATATTGAGAGGACTAAATTGGGAAAGGCTGTGATATATATATTGATGTACCAGTATATATTAGAGTGTATCAACATCTACAGATGGACCTTTATCTGCTTGTTGTTCTTTTTTCCAAGAGCAAGCAACCTAAGTTTGAATATACTTAGAAAGGTGTAGGAGCTACGGTGGCGCAGTGGTTAGAATGCAGTATTGCAGGCTGTCTCTGCCTACTGCCAGTTCGATCCTGATCAGCTCAAGATTGACTCAGCCTTCCATCCTTCCAAAGTCGGACCCAGATTGTTGGGCAATAGGCTGACTCTTTAAACCGCTTAGAGAGGGCTGTAAAGCATTGTAGAGCGGTATATAAGTTTAAGTGCTATTGCTATTTTGTACCAAAGCTGTGCACTATTTCAGGCCCGATCTGCTGAGAATGATTTTTCTTTTTATATAAAAGTAATGCCCTCCTGGGGTGCCATATCTTCCTGATATTCCCAATTAAAGATCTGAAAACCCTGCTGCCTGTGCAAATATTACATCTGTGGATGACATATTGTGAAAACCAGCTGTTGACTATTATAACCCTATTGTGAGCATAGCAGGTAGAATCAGAAGAGATTCTTACCCAAGCATCACTGGCCTCTAAGTTAAGTGCCCATATTTGGTTATTGAAAGATGGCACTAAGAAATGCAGTTTCTGCAAATTACAGCCTTGTTTTTAATTGTTTTAAAAACCCATAGGATAATTCATAGGGTAAAAATTAAATTACACAAGAACTTGTTATATTCCTACTCATCTCTCTCTGCTTCTCTAAGGAGACACTATGTCAGAATGTATTTTTTGTTCCTTGCAAAGGTTCAGATGTAGAGCTCTTGTTAACTTAAACAAATGTGTTCGCTCATTCACATTCTTGGTTTTCCAAACAATGAAGATATATAACTTGCCAAAGATAAATCATAAAAGATTGCATTCTTAGGAGTTCATTATAGAAGGCAATTTACAACTTCAAGCTTATTGAAAACTCATAGGCATTTTTTTACTCTAGTACTGCATAAAAATATTTCTTTCTCCATATATGGTGGTAATAATATAATTAAATTTGTAGATTATGATCTACAAATGATTAATACAAAATTCAAGGAACAAGGAAGTATTCAAAGTTCTCCTGAATAGAGACAGATAAGTGAAATGTAATTTGAATGTGATATAATAATTGAAATATTTAAGGGACTTTTCTCCCTCTTCCCATAACTTTCTAAATTCATTATGTGGTTGGGGCTGGAGTAGTCAGCTCCAATGTAGCTAGATAATTAACATCCACTCAGAATGTTCTCAGCATTGAGACAGAGGAGACAGAGAAAAAGAAATTAAGCAGAATCAAAAGTATCCAAAGCATAGAATAAGCACTCCATCTCTAAAATATAATCTCTTGATATATTCTACTATTTATTTGTTTTTGTTTTTCTCCTATTACATTTGGAAGCCCATGATATGGATCAACATATATATGACAATGAACTAGAGGAGACATTTTCACCTCGCCATGACAGCAAACGTGGATGAAGAAAACCAATGTAGTATTTATTATTAAGAATTTCCCCCCCATATTTCAAGATTTGGGAACCAACACTATTATTCTGGGAAGAATTTGAGGAGGTTACTAATCCAAGATGAGAGAACTAGAATTTCCTAACATAAAACAATACAAAACATTGGCTTAATACTTCAGAATGCTAGAAGAAATAATACAAACATATGCATTTTGTTATTTAGAAAACCAGTTTATTGTTTTCATACAAAATTACACAAACTAATAAACCCTGGCAAGATAGAGAGAATAATTTCTAGTTTTAATAATACAAATATAATAAAAAATTAAAATAATGAACAATATTTATCAGGTTATCATTCCTCCCCAGCCTAATCATTTCTAATATAAAATACATATTGGTCACCACACCTACTGCTAATAATAGCTTATGTATGCTTATATTAATATTTCAAAAGTCAGTAGTCATATTTTACGCTTACTAATCATTTTCAATGAATCAGACAATTAATGATTATAAAAATCCAATAGCACTAGTAAAAATGATAATATTGTTATTATGACCCACATAAAATAATGTAAAGACATATGTGTCAAATAGGATAAAAATCAATGAAAGTCAATATTTTTCAAATGGGGATTTTGCACTGAAGTGTCTCCTGGTTTTTGGGCTGGGCTGTGACTGAGGAGAACACTATGTTATGAAAGATAAAGTTAAAACCTAAGTGTGTCTATCTTCCTTTTTATTCACAAAATTATCCTGAAAAAAATAGTGAATGCTGATTCAGGGGTCCCATTCTCTGATGAAATGGATAGAGTTATCCTATAATAACTCTATAGACATCATGGAAATTATGTCTCTGAAGGATCACATCAGTGATTTGAAAAAACATTTTTTTTTCAAAAAATTTGAAAACAAAAACCAAAATAAATTTCTTTTAGGAATACATTTAAATACTATATTAACTTGGATATTAACCTTAATGTCCCCCATCATGCTAGAATTCTTGAATAATCTCTATGGTTTAGATTCCCAAAATTACACGTGACAAATTGGGGACGATGGTAGATTATAGAAGACAGAAGAATTTGTTAATTGTATATTATGCCGTGCTTCCTCAAATATAGCATAACAACTGTGCTGATTATAGTTTCTATATCTCAACCAAGAATCCCTCTATCTGTCTATCATCTGTATAAAAAAAAACTGACACATTTTTATTTCATTCATATGAGCAATAGCATCTAATTTATACAGCCAAATGAAATATGAATCTTGTTTTGCACAGCACTTTTGAGAATTTTGAAAAGAACAACTGAGAGAAGAATTAATAAATATGTTTTTAATGCATTGTGTCACACTTAATTGCAGACATCTGGCAAATGGAAGATGTATTAAGGAGCTGCACAAAGATGCCTAAAGAATTTCAATAAGAACTGATTGCTCTGAAGACGCAGATTCATTTAAGGATTGGGACTTAGTTATTTGTTGAGTTTTTAACTCTCTTCCAAAATATTTTTTTTAAAAAAAAAGGGTTCAAAATGCATATTTTGAGAAAACATGCATTTAAATATCATATTAGTACACATTTTAAAAGAAGAAGACATTAGTGCATGAAATGGATGAGTGAAAATAAGCAAAAGTGACAGCACGTGAAAAGGTACAGATTTCTCCCTACCAAACTAGGTCGCAGTGCTACTAGACAGTAGCTTTCATATTATCAGGTACCCAAAGCATATAGTTAGACTTTTGCTTCTGCTTGCTTGATCCTTACAGCTCCCTTCTATCACAGCTACTATGAACAGACAGCCTTTCATCCTGATTTTAACTGAGCTTAGCTGAAAATAATGATTGCTGCTGCCTCTAGGGAATGAGTTAGTAATACATTTAAAGATGATGTGACTTGCTTCCCATATAAAGTATTTGTGTTTTCTATGTGTTTCCCTCTTAATGTTGTTTAATATTATTCTAAATATACCTTCTGGTTTATACAGTTTTTTGGCACTGGCCTAGAAATTGTGATGAAGAACAGTATTTGATTCTTGCATTGTTTAAAATCTAGGAGCTGCCGAGGCAGTTTATAAATAAAAAATAGAATACAAGTGAGAGAATGGCATAATATGCAACATTATATATTAGGATCCAAGCAGGGTCCAGCTTTTTACTCTTTGAAGGAAAATGTAAGATGAAAAACGAAGCCAGAGATAATCCTTCCTCAAGGGCTTTTTCAGAACCAGGGCACTGTAGCTGAAATGCTAGGATTTCTACTCAGGAGCTTCATATCTCAAGGTAAGGGGCTAAAGAGCAGAACCTTAGCTGTTGAGCATAATTCATGATGAAAAATGTTTTAGATGAAGTCTTGAACTGAGTTCAAGTCTCCACTCAAGTGCAACATGCATTGGGTGACCCTGAGCTAGTCAGCAGCATAGGACATTGGACCACTATGGAGCTGAAGAGGACAGAAGAAGAGTTTTACTATCCAGAAAAAAAAAGATTGGTTGAGATGGTGTGAGTGGGAGAGAGAATGACACCAATTTAGGTAAACTCTTAACTGCAAACTAGGAAATAATTTAAATTAGGAAATGGACAAAATAGGGCATATATAGTATATTAAGCTCAGATTCTAATCTACATATGGATATGTACAGATTTACAGGTGCTCAGAGTTGACTTAGCTGAAGTTTTAAGGATAGGAAAAGGATGTCTTCTCTGACCATTTAAAAAGCAAATGACTGGGTTGGGAGGAACCCACAAAGTAATGGGGTGCAGTTAATTATGTTTGTCAAGTGATGCTAGGAAAACATCGTTTTTGCTACTTACCTTATTATGGTTCCTAGTAAAAAGGGAAAAAATGATAGAAAACTCAGTACATTTAATTGCTCATGGCTATTCTATAAGCACTGATAGAGATTATTCCCACATAAATGTTTAGGCTGCAAAGCAATTCTTTCAGGGACCTTACACTATGCCAATCACAACAGCTATCAAAATTGAAGCTGCAAAACAGGCCCATTCAAGTCAAGCTGTTTAAGAGTCCAAATTGTAGACCTTAACCTGATTGTGAGCAAATTACTTGGAGGGTCTCTTTTACCCATATCAATAAGGTCCTTTTCACTTGTTTGTCTTTAAGGAATAGTTAGGGACGAAAGAGAAAGGTTTTTTTTTTCCGCAAAGCATCACTGCATCTTTCTGCAGGCCTTCAGAAAAAAACTGTAAAGATCAATTTTTTTTCCTCAATTTTGTTTTGAGTTATATTTTACTAGATAATTTCTGTCTGCATTTTAGCAATTCCTTGAGCTGAGATTTTTTTACTTGTTATTTCTTGCTTTTATTATTTTATCAGATTTTACTTCCCCTTACAGTCATTTTATTCATAAACATGGCCTAAAATAGTTGAAATAAATTACATTAAAATGATAAAAATATATACCAGTTTAAGCCCTATTGAATAAAGTGGAATTTTTCCACCTGAGAAGGCATGAGAACCCTGTGATTACAGTATACTAAGGTCCCAGGTATTTATTGCTAATTGAAAATATGTCATAACAAAGAACTGTCTGTCCCATATTCATGCATACATAATTGTTTCCTCCTCATTTTTATTTCCAGAGGACTCTAATATTTCAACTCACTACTCTAAGGAAGAAAGACTGATTTATGGTGAAATATAGCAACCCGCTATTAAGTCCTAAATCTATAAAAAGAGAAGTTAAACATGGATGTTAAAATTATTTTATCACATCCTGTCTATTGCCATAATTATGTCATATAAATTATATTATAAGCTATGCAGAGATCTGGAATCGAAGGGAAATGTGATTTAGAGCATAACTAGGATGCATGAAACCTCTGTCAAGGACACCTTAAAGCAACTTTGATTTTTTTCCTGGGCTTGCTCAGCTACCCTCTGCAATTCCCTCCCAATCTTGAGCATCCTGACTGTTCTTTATTAAGATCACTTGACCAGAATTCTGTAGATCCAGAAAGTAGAGAAATAACGAATGTATAAAATGAAATAAAATTATATTATTAAGCTGATTGATGCATGAAGGGTTTTACAGACAGGATGACAAAATGTCGCCTTTTTCTAATGCAGGGGTAGCTGTGTATGAAATAAAGAGAATTGCCTGGGCACTTCACCAAATAGGGAGATATAAAATGGGCTTTTACAAGCATATAGAAGGCACAATATAACAACACATGGGCTGCAGATTCAATGGATCTTTTACCACAAGGGCACAATCTTAGCTCACATGGAACTTTTTGGGATATGCTGTCCAAAACAGCTGCTGGGATGACATTGAAACCCCCTAATGTTGGTGGTCTTCAGTGTTTGGGAACAGATATTTGATTCAAATATGTTTCTGACCCAAAGAAAGAAGTTTGACTATTCAACATGCATTCCTGACAGTGGTGGGTTTCAAATTTTTTTACTCCCAGTTCTGTGGGTGTGGCTTAGTGGGTGAGGCAGGAGAAGGATACTGTAAAATCTCCATTTCCTCCCGATCAGCTCTGACTTGAGAGGCAGAGAATAGATGGGGGCAGAGCCAGTCAGAATTTTTACTACTGGTTCTCTGAACTATTCAAAATTTTGACTACCGGTTCTCCAGAACTGGTCAGAACCTGCTGAAACCCACCTCTGATTCTTGGGCAGGAGAGACTGATCCAATTGTTTAGGATATACTTGGGTATCCTAATTATTATCATAACCCATGATGAGAATAATTTTGCCCTTCAGATCAGATTCTCTGTGTTGTCTTACTGTAGTATATTGTTAATACATTTATTCACTTTTTAAAGTTAGATAACTCCCTAAATATTGTTATCATAACATGACTCAGGATCAAACAAAGGGTGTCCCCCTTATATTAGAGGAAAGTCAGCATAAAATGCAATAGCATCAAACTCAACCAGCAAGTTTAGTAATGTGATGAAGGAGATAAGGTAGTTTCTTATTTTCATTCTCCTTTATTGTCTTGAGAAGGGATGCATATAGTAAACAGATAGAACTCATACAGTCTTATGTGCAAAGTTTAGACAATGGCAGTATTTAATTTTATACTTTACATTGTACTCCAGGTTTTTCTTTTACTGCATTTTTTACTGCAATATTTGGCTCCTAAGGTTTTACTTATTACAGGACATGGTCTGTGTGCTGAAATCTGTTAGTAATAATATTCAGCACTGTTGCGCTATCCAGCACTCTGTGTGATAATACACATTTGCCAGCTGCTATGGTTGGAGGCACAATAGGATCTTGTTCAAGGAATGCCCTTCCAGAATTGTTCCTTTAGTGGCAATTCTGTCACACCATGCTAATGATGATAGAATGACCCACAGAGATTCAGTAGATTCAAATGTGTTGCTCTTCAGGAATCCAGACTGTCAAAAATTATGGTGGATTGCATTGTTTTGAGTTATGGTCTTTGCAACTAAAATCAGGCACCAAGAACATAACCAGTGGTTAAAAATGTGTTGAGAAAATAGTTTGAAAACAATAATATTCAAGGTTGTGTCATGAATATGTAAGTGTGGGTTAACCAAAAATATATGGGGGTCTTTAATTGCTTGGATCCAGACAAAGTTAATCACATTTTAAACTCACTGAAATCAATAGAATTTAAATTAATACTGACTACCTATCCCACTTTGAACTAGCCTGAATCTAGCCTTCTATTCATGAGGGTGGATAGTAGTACAGTTGGTTCCTAAGCCGCACTCTGCTTTCTCACCCGTGCTCTCATTAGACTGAAGTCTACCTTTGAGCTGTCCCCACATTTATTCAAATAACTAAGATAAATTCAATTTCCACAGTTCAAACAACTATCGTACAACTGCATATTATCAGGAGAGATACCTGTAGACCTCCTATTGAGTTTGATCATGATTGGCAAGAAACCAGGAGAAGCCTGAACCAATTTTTCAGATTGTATAAAGAAAAATCCTTTCCTCATTCTACAGTATTTCAATTATCAAGACTTGATAATTATCAAGAGAAAGGGAGAGGGAGTGGGGGGCACTTGGGAATCATGGCAGAGGCTGGTAGTAGCTGCTTACTTAATGAACCCTTCTGGAGACCGCTAGCGTTGTTTCTTTTGAATAATGTTTCATATTCCTCCGCTCCTGTATTAGCTGGCATTCAGAAGAACATTTTGCTGCCCTACATACTTTCTAGCTCTGGAGTTGGGCATGATCTCTTCAGCCACACAGGCCTCATTTTTCTGTTCTGAAATCAAAGACATAGCTAAACAGTCCAGACTAAAGAAGGCTCATGATCCAAGTTATATGATTTATGAAACTGTAACACTAAATTCTCACAGTGGACTCACTGGAGAAGAACCTAATGCTGGGAAAGATTGAGGGCAAAAGAAGAAGGGGACAACAGAGAATGAGGTGGCTGGATGGAGTCACTGAAGCAGTAGGGGTGAGCTTAAATGGACTCCAGATGAGGTAAAGGACAGGAAGGCCTGGAGGAACATTGCCCATGGGATCGCGATGGGTCGGACACGACTTCTCAACTAACAACAAACAGTAAATTGAACCAGTGGGCACTTGTACTACCATCCTCATTTATAGCCATCGATAATTCTACATGAAACTACCAAAGGATTGGGACTTGGCTCTCATAACTCCCATAGCAAAAGGGATGACACTGCCAAGTTCTGCTCTCTCAGTCCATTCAGCCAAGTCAATAAAATGTATATTAAAAATCTGGAAGTTGAATTGCTAGTTTGCATTGAATCTGAGTATATCTTGAGAGACAAACAGGAGGAAGTTGAAGCATGCACAATTACATTATAGAACATTGTTCTATAATGCTGCAACATCTATTTAAAAATATTCCTTTAGACATGTTTATTCCTATTCGCAGTTTTCACCGACTTTTCATTTGCATTAAATTAAATTTCTAGGACAAACTTCTATGGTGCAACATAATTGATAAGCTTCTGCTTCTTCTACAAATATTTAAATACATGAAAATATGAGTAAAAGTAGATATAATGCTCAAGGACATCTAACCAAAGAAATACTAATGTTACGGTCTACATGTTTGCTTCAGAATTATTTAATTTAAATATAAATTTACATTCACTAGGCCAGCATAAACAGCTTAAATTTCCACCCCCTAAACTAATCTAACAGCATATCAATTCATTCTTATAGTTGACAATGTAGTTCCTTTGTGCTTGACTTCTATTGGCCTTAAGAAGAGCTTTGCATGCTGTTTTATTTCACTGCAGTATCAAGGACATAGTCATAGATATTCTAAGATTCTCATATTTTCCAAACTTCTCAAGCTATAAACTGGCAAATATTTAGGAAAGGTTCTGGAATCCAAAATGCCCACTGGGAATATGTGCTCCAAAGGGCACAGAACTCAGCCTCAACTATACAAAGGTATTTCCTTCTGCTTTGAAATTATATTATTTGCAGCTAAGACTCATGCCCAGTTATTGTACAGGCAGAATTAGGATATTCATATCCTGAGATGGCAATATTAGAGAAAATCCAATCTAAATTCCTGAAAATATTTTCCTGCTCTCTTATTGAGTCCTAGTTATGGTGCTTCAGTGACAAGCAGGGATCACAAAGGTCAAATCTGGATTATTTCCAGTTGACATTATTACACAACACAGATGGATTGGCCCCATAGAAGATAATTTTGATTCCTCTTGGAAAAAAGTCATTTCTAGGAAATTACATTTTTATGGCTTTTCCCGGGATACTCTTTTGTCATTGGAGTTAGAACAGGCCAGTGTAATTTTGAAACAAAGCATTCTAGAACACCAATTGGATTAGGGGATGTATTAAATCAATCAATCAATAAATAAATAAATAAATAAATAAAGTTATTTCTATACCGCCCTTCTCCCGAAGGACTCAGGACGGTGTACAGCCTATTAAAAACACAAAGACAAACATCAGTTAAAAATAATTAAAATTATTACATAATTTTGGCTCAGATTTAAAACCCCAAAAATTTAAAACACCCAATTTAAAAATCATTACATTGATAGCCCGGCTTGGCGGAACAGCAGGGTCTTGAGGGCACAGCGAAATACACGGAGGTCGGTGATCTTATGCATTTCCGGGGGCAGTTCATTCCACAGGGCAGGGGCTCCCACAGAGAAGGCCCTCCCCCTGGGTGTCGCCAGCTGACATAACTTGGCTGATGGCACCCTGAGGAGACCCTCTCTGTGGGAGTGAACTGGCCGGTGGGAGGCTGTTGGTGGCAGAAGTTGGTCTCGAAGGTACCCGGGTCCTATGCCATGGAGCGCTTTAAAGGTGGTAACCAACACCTTGAATAGCACCCGGAAGACCACTGGGAGCCAGTGCAGCTCACGCAGGAGGGGGTCATGTGGGCACAACGGGTTGCGCCCATAACCACTCGCGCGGCCGCATTCTGGACCAACTTATTAACAAGTTCCCAAATTTTAGATCAACCAGTTTCCAAACAGGATCACTGTTTTAAAAGTTAGAGGACCCTTATCCTTGGACCATTTTGATGCTTTCCCACAGTTGGAGGAGAAGTGTAGGAAAGTCCTTCATGCTAAATGATATTGTCTCTTCAATGAAGTGGTAGAAACTACAGTACAGCTCAGTTCTAGAGTGACTCTTGTTTGCAGCTGATTACCCTTCTTTCTACATTCTGAGGGCAGTCCGATTTGCTTTATTTTTATTTATTTATTTTATTTTTATTTACTTGAATCCCAGCTTTATTATTTTCACAAACAACCCAAGGCGGCAAACATATCCAATGCATCTTCTTCCTCTTGTTTTCCCTACAACAACAACAACCCTGTGAGGTGGGTTGGGGTAACTGGTGCATGGCTAAAATGGGACTAGAACTCACAGTCTCCTGCTTTCTAGCCTGGTGTTTTAACCACTAGATCAAACTGGCTCTCTTTTTTATTATATTTTATTTTACATTACTTATTAGACAAAAGGACAATTTTGGGCACATAACTATTTCTAAACTTGTTAAATATGTAAAATCTGCCCTGGCCTGAGTAAATGCTATTTCCACTTTGCTATTTGTTTCTTTTTACTTTATGACCATAATAAAATGTATTCACCACCCAAATACAGTCCTGTGTTTTGCGTAGTCCAGCATGGACAGAGCCACATGAGTTTTCCAGTGTCTCGGTACTCAGATATGTGTAACATCTTAATGTCCAGAAAGCCTTAACCAGAAATTATCCTGCAAGTAACACTTTCTCCTTATATACACTTTCATAATCCTTGAGAGTTTTATTTTTTTCCAGGATAAAGAATTACTAAAAATAAAAATATTTTGGCTTGAATTTAGGTTGAGGATAGCTGCTGTAAAATATGGAAGTATATCTTGTTTGGATTTGAAGTGAAGACTCCAATTCCTGAATATGCATCTGTGTATGGTAGTCATCATCTCTTGTGTTAATTCTTTACTGCAATCTGTTATATGCAGGCTGAGAATGATAGGAGACCACTCAATATTTAGAAATATTTAGAGACCACCAGATTATGAAAGCAGTAGTTGTGGATAGTGCCTCTGTGCCAGACATCTTTATTATACAGATCATGCCTGAAATGAATACAGGTAGTCCTAGAATTACCAACATTCTTGGGACTGGAAAAATTGTTGTTAAGTGGTGCAGTCATTAAGCAAGGCATCATATGACCGCACCCAATTTTACAATCTTTTTTGCTGCGATCAATAAGCAAGAGAACACATGATTGTGATTTGCAACCTTCCCTGTTGGCTTCCCCCTTGACTTTGCTTGCCAGAAGCCAGCTGAGAAAGGCGCAAATCCACAATCATGTGAACCCAGGATACTGCATCTGTTTTAAAGGCAAGTAGGTTGCCATGTGCACAGATTGTAGTCAGGTAACCATGGGTATGCTGCAACAGTTGTAAGTGTGAGGGCTCATTATAAGTCACTTTTTTAAAGCACTGTCAGAACTTCAAACTATTGCTAAACAAATGGCTATAAATTGAGGATTTATAACCTATATTGTAATCACCAACATATAAAATATTTTTGCTTGTACAATTGCACAAAAAACTGCAACATTTATTAAGAAGTAATTGATGGCATTTTAAAAAATATAATTGAGTTGATGATATAGATTTGATGATATGTTAATTTTGAAGTTCTGTTGCAAAATTTAGTTTCTTTTAATAAAACTCAATTGAGTTCACATACATAATATTCTTAAGCATTCATATCAACAATATTGATTGTAACAGCTCTTCTAGCGGGTCATTTCCAATGATTTGATCATCTCATCACATGAGATGATCATGTGGTAATAGACAAAGAGATGAAATTCACTCTATTTAACTACCGTATTCTTTGGAGTATTAAATGCACCTTTTCCCCCCTAAAAGGGGGTGAAAATTTAGGTGCATCTTATACACTGAATGTCGCCCCGCCCACCCACTGGCCCCCACCCTTTGGCCTCTGCCTTGCAGCAGTTACCTCCTTGCAAGCAAATAGCAAGAAAAAACAGCTCCTTTCAGCTTCAGCACAGGTTAATTAACACAAGTTGATTGGATCAGCCTCCCGACTCAGTTGATTTGCTCTCAGCTGTGTTGCGCAGGGCTCTGCTGCTTGCTGCAAAGAGGTAAATTGTTGGAGATTTTTTTTCCCTTGTGCTAATCAAGCTATGCTGAAAATGAAAATGAAAGTAAAGCAGGCTGTTTGCTGTTTGCTGCAAGGAGGCAAAATTGCTCAGAGGCAGAGGGAGATTTCTTTTTCTTCTTTTCCTCACCAAAAAAGGTAGGTGTGTCTTATACTCCGGTGCATCTTATACTCCGAAAAATATGGTAGGTTTTTTTCTAAGATGTCTACTAAAAGCACATATTCTGAAGGAATAAACACGATGTCCAATCCCTGCCCTATAAGTGTAATGCAATCACTTGGTAGAAAACAGTGTATGGTGCTAGCATCCACTTTATTCGCTATGCACTTGGAATATATTTGTAAATGTAATTATCTCTGCATAGTCTGTTGTATGGCTACAACAAATTTATAGTTTTTTGAAAATAATGTAAGTTTAGAAGAAGCCTGTTACTTCTTCATTTACTGACGTTCAATAACAGTGTGATTTTCATGTCAGTTTTATGATAGAAGCTATTAATGCCTATGATTTTCCAAACGTGAATTATTGCAGGTTCTGTGGCAACAGTGCATATTTGCGCAAAATGATTCATAGATAAATACAACTAGGGCTACTGAAGACTGCGAGTCAATTAGTGTATACAAAACTAAGGCTGGGTAGACCACCAGACAGATCCTGTAAACTTCTTAGGGTCCATATAAATGTAGAAGGAATCAACTATTTTTTAGATTCTTTTTCACACAGAGGGTGAAAAAAAATACATGTTTCGTTAATACACTCAGTTTCTTTTATGTATTTGCTAAAGTAGAATACTAAATCACATTCAAGTAGAACTTTCATATTGTCACCTCAAAAACGCATGTCCAGGTTTTTGGTATATTTAGTCATTATTTTTAAATCTTGGTTAAAATTAGCTTAATTTATATTGGTTTCACAACAGAGCTAATTTTAAACAGACTGAATGATAAGATTGAGAAATGAGAAATCACCTTAATATCTTTAGGAAGTGCCTTGAGTTCTTGGGTTTCAAACAAAGATGGAACCTTTCTTCTCTCTTTTCCATGTCCCCTTACAGCAAAGACTTACCATATTTTTCAGTGTATAAGATGCACTTCCCCCCTCCAAAAGTGGGTGGAAATGTCTGTGCATCTTATAGCGTGAATGTTGTCAAAGCCCCACCTACCTGCCAGCCCCTACCCTTTGGCCTCTGTCTCCCATCAATTCGCCTCCTTGCAGCAAATAGCAAGGTCAGCTTCAGCACAGCCTGATTTAGCACAAGCAGCTGATTGGCAGTTGGATCGGCCTCCCAGAATACCACCTATCAGCTGTTCCGGGCTGCAGAGATTGCCGCCGCCATTGCTGCTGCCACCTATTACTGCCTCAGTGCATCCTGTTTTTGGCCTTCCTGCGCCCCATTTTCGGCCTCCCTGCATCTTGTTTTTGGCCCGTTCCAGGCGGCAATCCCACCTGGATTGGAACAGAACTAAAGTGGGATGCATGGAGGCCAAAAACGGGGCGCGCAGAGGCGGTGATAGGTGGCAGCAGTGATGGGTGGTGGCGGTGGTGATGGGTGGCAGTGATCCCCGCAGCCTAGAACAGCTGATAGGCAGTATTCCGGGAAGCAGATCCAACTGTCAATCAGCTGCTCATCCTAAATCAGGCTGTGCTGAAGCTGACCAGGCTGTTTGCTGTAAGGAGGCAAATTGCTGGGAGGCAGAGCCAGATTTTTTTTCTTGTTTTCCTCCCCAAAAGCTAGGTGTGTCTTATAGTCCAGAGCATCTTATTCTTATAGTCTGAAAAATACGGTAATTTGTTCTGAAACACTAGCCCATTATTGAAACTCTGTCCCCCTTAAGTTTCTTAAATTTCTATTTGCCTGATGTATATTTGTAAATAGCATGCATGTACATAACTTAGCTGAACATGAATATACTGAGAAACACCTATTATTGCATGCACTCAAGAGGTCTATTTCATTTGCTCAGACATGTTTGATGGCCCAGTCAATAATTGTGGTTCATTCCAAGTATCTCTGACCTCAAGGCCAGACTAGGTGTAGCAGCAAACATATCACTTTAAATTGTACAAACGTTGGCAAATGATATGAATGTGTAAGAAAAAAGTCAAAATCAGGACAGTAAGATACAAAGAAAGGAAATTAACCCTTTCCTTCCCTGTTACTGCTTCAATACAATTTTTCTTCAAGTTCCAAAATGCTAATTTTATTGAGAAAGCAAATCCAGGGAATTCTTTAATGAATATATGGTGTTTTAAGTTTGGGTACATCACAGAAACCTTATTTTTTTTATACCCTGAACTTAGCATGACAAAACATTAACAATAGTTCTACTGAAGATCTGAAGGTTTAATGTTTCTCCTAACATGACTATAAGGTCAGATGGAATACTGATTTAGCAATTTATAAGACTTGAAATACTACAAAGAATTTTCAGATACAAATCAACCGAACCCTCCACTAAATTAAAATTTCAATTTGAATATGAATATATTCATATATATATTCATATATATATATTGTCATGTGTGTTGGGCTTGATCTCTGGGTGTTATGTGAATTTTGTTGTATGGGTATACTGTGTATATACGTACAATGACAATAAACTTTATAAATAAAAAAAATATCATTGCAGATGAGTGTCAACATAGTCTTGTCCTTGTAATACAGTTTTATAAGAATCTTATGATGCGCAGTAGTTACACATTATGGACACATTATGGAATGAAAAAAATGAACAGACATGAGCAGTTTGACATAAGTCTATGAACATCATTTTTGGAAATCGTAGCTGACCATTCTCCTATAGTATGTATCCCAAAAACCATGACATTTATACCCCTACAGCATAAATTAAACTATAGTTTGGAGGGAAAACAAAACCATTGATAATATTAAAAAGTCTGTTGGGTTTTTGGCAATATAAAACAAGGCATCACTTTAAAAAATACTATGATAATTGTTTATTAGCAAATGCAAAAACATGCAAAAAGCATTGTTACAGTTATTATGTGACTATAAATGGCTCAAAATACATAACTTACAGTCATCTGCAATCTATGCACATGCAACATTGAACAACTGACATCTATTCTACCACATGTACATTTGTCTAGCTTTTAGACAGTCACATATTTTAAGCCATTGAATGGGAAAACACAATAGGGTTTTTGTGGATGCATGGATTCATATTTAAGAATGCATGACTGAGCCAACTGAAAAGTTCCATCTAGCAGAGTTGTACAGTATCATAAAACATATGTAAGCAATATATAAGAGACTTTGTTGTGAGGCCTACATTGTTGGAAATGGAAGCTCTTGAAATGTATTGCTTTGTTTGCACACACACCCATTCAAGTCTTTCATATCTATCCTGTCTACAGCATTTATGTGGCCAGTCATTCATTCATAATGTTCTTCCTCTTTTTGGCCCTCTTCTAAGTGGAAGATAGATGGACCACTTGAGTTTCCAGTTTCTGAAGCTACTTTTCTAATTTTACAGTGACCTCAATGTATCTTTTGCGTTCACTTGTATTAGCAATGTGGGATAATTGCCAAGGGACTTGATGCATATTGGAAATTGTTCTGCCATATCCCTGATCCATGTTCCTGGCAGATGGAGCCCTTCTAGACACACATGGCACACCTTTGCTTTAATTCCTCATCCTAGTGAATCACAAACTTCTTCAACTCTTTCCTTCAGCTGCATGCACCTGCTCTTCCCCAATGCTAAATAAGTGTAGATTAGTTTTTATTGTTGTTCATTTCAGCTGACATCCTTCCCATTCAGGGGTAGAGTATTATCAATCTTTCATCTTGTTAAAATTAGTATTAATCTCCAAACCACATTTCTCTTCGAAATATCTGAAACTACACAGGACGGTGATGTCACATTCAAAGGTCATTCAATGTAAGGAATCAGATCAAGTGACCTGTGTTGTTCATATTCTTGATGAATTTTTCAGTGCATCTCTAAAAATGAAGTCTGCTGCTCAAATGTGAGTATAATTCTGCCATACACTTTGAGAATCTTAAATGTGGAAGGTGTATCTGCCTTTTAGCCTCCTAGTTGTGGGCAATCAACAATGTATATTGGAAGTAGAGGCATACTTGCAAGGAAACAGTTTTTACAGAAAGGATTTTAAGTCATCACAAATAAATCAGCAAACAATTGCTAGTTGAATGGCAATATATCATATTAAGAATGTCTGCAACAGAATCTCCTCTTATTGTAATGTCAATTATTCTTGTTTGAAATCTTCTAACCAAGCTCATTGTGTGATGGAAGAAATATATGACCTGAAAGAGCAATTTCAATTTCTTGCATGGGTGAGGGTTTCATGCTTTGTTTTGTTGATGTGCATACCATTTCTGAATTTAATATAATCTGCCATTTTTCATGAAATCTAAGAATCTTAATGATGCCATTGGATCTTCTTCCTTTTCTCATGCTCCTTCAGCAACTATGACTTGTCAAAACATTTTATGGACAGCTGCACTCCTTTTAATCCAATTTCATATCAGGAGGAACGGCACTGAAAAGTCCTTGACTTTACTATATACGGTAACATCAAAACATCTTCCTTTAATCTTTCAGTAACAGTTTGGGTTGTTTTTAATTGCTGCATTTTCCTCATGCACCACCAACATATCAATATCGCATGTTGATGAAAAATTGAAGAATGTTCTGCACTGTTTGAAGGAAATATTCCAACTGTTTTCTAGCAGCAAGAATTTCTGTATCAATTGAAGATCAGGAAATGTATTTTAACGGGCATGTCTTTGTGATTTCTTTTCACAGTTATTCAAGCATTCTTGGAAGTCATGTTTTAGTTCACAGACTATAAAACGATTACATCAAACTGTGGCTAATACTGTGTAGAACTGCTTTCCTTCATTGAATACCTAATTGTATGGAGAACATGTTTGTCCCTGACCAAAATGTAGCCATTTGTTTGGTTTCTCCAGCTAGGATTAGCATTCTAACAGGTACTGTAATTTATAGATCCACTGTTAAATATGACAAAAGCTTCTTAATTCCCCCCCCATAGGAATGTCTTTTTATACAGTGCAGCAGAACCTTGATTGCTTTAAAAGTTACTTGTCACAAGACTTAAGCCATCTCATTTTTCTGGATGATTTAAAATAACATTTTTTAAAAGGCAAAAATCACACAGCAGAAAGAAATACAGACTAGGGTACGACGAAAGAGATCAGGCATAAAATTATATACGGAACATAAGATGCAGTACAACATATATTATTGGAACACTAGTATGTAGATTGACTGTCCAAAGTCTAATTCATGATGATACAATCAGCAATTCAGCCTCTTGTCCCTTGATGCAATGCAGATTCTGTACAGTTAACTTTGAGGCAAAGCAAATCTTCCTCTGTTTAATGGATGCTGATCAATTAGAACAGGTTTTAGGCTAACCAAATATCTTGAGTATATGTCATGTTGTTTCTCATGCTCAACTATGGGCCTAATTTGAAGAATCATATATCTTACAAGAATTCCATCTTGGAAAGCCAAAGGCTTAATGATGTGATTGTATATGAGTTACACATATTTGTAATCCTATAGAGTGCATCATAAACTCATTTGTGAATTTGCTGGGGAAAAATACTAGTAATTCTTTATTTTATATTTATTTTCTAAGTATTGTTTAATTTCAAGATGTAAACAGATAAACCTTTGGGAATGTTATCATTTGTTTCATGATACAGTTAGTCCTCAATTTATGACCACAATGGAGCCCAAAATTTTTGTTGTTAAGTGAGAAATTTGTTAAGTGAGTTTTGCCCCATTTTACAACTTTTCTTGCCACATTTATTAAGTGAATCCCTGCAGTTGTTAAATTAGTAACATGGTTATTAAGTGAATCTGGCTTCCCCATTGACTTTGCTTGTCAGAAGTTCACAAAAGGGATCACATGATTCTTGTGACACTGCAATGGTCATCAATATGAGTCAGTTATCAAGCATCCAAATGTAAATCATGTGACCATGGGGATGCTACAACAGTCTTAAGTGTGAAAAATGGTCGTAAGTCCCTTTTTACAGTGCCATTGTAACTTTGAACGGTCACTAAATGAACTGTTGTAAGTCAAGGACTACCTGTATACAAAAACCTATATTGTAGCATGACCCACATTTTATGGATGTGGCATGTGTTCATGAGGGTGATGTAATAAAAGGCTGTCTGGCAGCCATTTTGAAAAATGTCTTCTAGAAGTATGCCAATCTGCTCATACTATCTTTTTTTACATTCCAACTATATCTTCTATATGACCAAATACGAATTGTCATCAGTAATGATTGTCTTACAATGGAATATTATAAGGGCAAAATTCTTATGGCAGGTAATGCATTCATGGGGATTTAAATCCAGGTACATGTTTAGTTCCCCCAAATATATTAAAGAGAAGAACAATTACTTTGTAACACAGCATATACTTTCTATATAGAATATATCAGATTAAAATCTTTAATATTTCTAGGTTTGTCTTAAAGATGTCTGCTTGGATTGGCACAGCTACAAAAATATGAAATAATTCAAATGGTTTGACCTTGATTCACTATGGCATTACATGTTATTGGAGAATATGGCTTTAGGTTAAATAATTAGCAAATCAGAATCTCTTTACAGCATTAATACCTTGAAACAGTTCACTAAGTACAAGAAAGAAACACGAAGCATGGAAGAAGGGCCAGCATTGAGTTCTGTGGAAGTCTCTTCCCACCTGACTTAGGAACGGGCGAATGGACATTACAGAGGGGGTTGTCATTTTCAGCGGGAGGATTATGAGCACATCCCATATTCACTTTATCCACCCTTTCCTTTGTATGGTATTGCTTACAGTTTACTCATCTCTAGTCATTTACATGCCACTTGGGGAAGGTGAGGAGAACTAAGGTGAGGAGGAAGGTGAGGCGGCAAAGAGAGTTTTCTCTCTGTTTCCATCTAACGATTGTCCAGATATTTGCAGCCCAGATATAGTAGCCATAGCTCTGTATAAATCCATAAATCTTCAATGCACAGCCAAGTGGTACAGTATAGACGATTAGAGTCTGTTAAATGAATTGGCTTCTTTTGAAAAGAATTAGTAATTTTAATCCCTCCCCACATTCCCTTTGACATTGGTTGTCAACAATGATAATAATATACAAAATATATTTTTCAGGAAGACATTGCTCATTTATGCAAGGCAACAATGCATGAAGCAAGCCCTTTCCAAAATGCATTTGGGAGATAAATACGTGGCTTAATTCAGGGTAAAATTTCACCCAATCTATGTTTTTTGGTTCATTCTTTTTCCATTCCTTCTCTTGCACTTGTAGTTCTAAGCAGAGACTTTACTCGTAGAACAGGTGGTATCATTTTGCTATGGTTTAATTCTAAAGTCATGCAGTAAGAGACACATTTACTACTTTCATCTATAATTCTCAACAGCCACAAAGCTTTGTTTTATCACAGCTATTCTATCAGATATTTAATAGCAATGCTTTATAAAGAACAATTTCTCAAGCAGCCTCATCTCTTGCATTTGCTATCTCTCACTAAAACATGTATGTTTTCTCAATTTCTTACGACAAAAGACGTAGTCAACTTATCCGTTTGCCAAAGGAGATTTGAAATACTTATCATCTGGAACATATTTCAAAGGAAAATCTTGCATTACATCACATTGAGCTGCCTCAATGGTGCTTACATTGCTATGTATTCCAACGTGATCCAGGCACAAAATGATTCCCATGCATCTATGGAATGTGATCTATCATTATAGCTGACACGTTGGCCTGATTAGTATGCTGTGCCTAATGTTGGTACAGAGTATGTGTAGGAAGCAAAAGGACAGCACTGCAGTAATTATAGGTAGCACTGCAGTGTTTCAGCCCTGGGATGCTTGACAGAATTCAAGGAGAGTCTGCTGTGACTCTCATTACTTGTAGTTCTGAGGGGCACTCTATTCATAAAGGAAAGCATAGTCATATGCCACCTTTCTAGAAGCTAACTTTCTTTATATAATTTCTTTTGCATACTGTAGATACAGAATTTATATTTTAGGAGGGGATATATTGGCTAATATATAATAAAACAATTTTCATCTGTGACTTGCAGACAGATAAAGATATATATAAAATAAGAAAGACTTGGCTTCAGATGGAATGAATATCTACTTCTAATTGCATAGGTTTTATTTGGGCCAACTTTTAAAATATATGATTGCTGTTATGGCCATACCTATGTTTTCCTGTAACTGTTTCTTTTCTTCCTGTTTTGAAACTATGTGGCCTTCTAAAATCAGTAACTTAGGACAATCTTAATAATTTCATTTGTAAGAAACCTTTTTTTTTTTTTTTTGCTAAAACTGCCAATAAGCATTCCCCTCAGTAAAGTCATAGGATTAAAAGGAGAAACTTTTTGGAGGAATTTTTATCCCCCTTCTCATTTCTTTTCTTTTTTTTTTTAATGGTTATTACTTTAACAACACGTTCACCTCCATGGATCATATATGCTCCTTCCTTGGGCTTCCTTTGTCTTGCTTCGCAGGGGCCAGCACAAGCAGTGGAGATCTTTACTTTCCTTGTAGCTCCGTGTAACATTTTTTCAGTACTAAAAAACCCACATATTTTTATTTGACTTTCAGACTGCTGTCACATGGTCAGGATTTTCTTGAATTTCAATACATTCAATTTCTTCTCGCTCCTTTCGTTTGGCTCGTTTCTTTTTCTTGTGGTGTTTTTTGGACGGTGGGAAGAATGTTAGGAAGACAGGTAAAATAACAAAACAGTGCAGAAGTATGCAACTGCCAGTGAGCAGCAAGCATTTGAACAGTGTGAAGGTCAAGTTTGAAGGCACAAAAAGGAGGGGGATCAACCCAATAAGAAAAGATGTAACATTTTGCAAAATTGCTGTTCCGTGTTCTTGGAGTGAACTTTTTATACACTGAGTTCTGGTATGCTCAGTTGCTAGTACAAATGTGTAAAGCAGGGGTGCACAGTGATCTATGGAAAAATTCAAAGTATAAATAAGGCACAATATAGAAATGCAATCCATGTCTACATTCCATAAAGTCATTAAGCCCAGGACACCCAATTCTATTGAGGTGACAGTGAGAATTAACCAAAAATTCCCCAGAGGGTGAATAACAAGGAAGAATGTAAGTAACAAGACCAGCAAGATGCCAAAACTTGAGATCAAGACAGGCATAATTACTGAGAGGCTGTACTGGTCCATGAAGACAAAAGTAGGGTTAAAGACAATGAACTTGATGCTTTGTTTCAGGGACAATGGTCTGAGTTTCTCCAATAATTCTATAACATCGCTTTGTGTTTTTTCACTAGTCCTAGCTACAAGATACATACGGGAAGCAATAATGTTATTTCCATTCGCAGACTTGGAGAAAATGATATCATTTTTAAAGTGTTGAAACTCAGACTTTCTTAAAAAGGAGTTTTGGAGGATGCTAAGGAAGTCACTTTTATTGGTTGCAGTGATATTCCCAGCTCTCAGATACTGGTAATATTGTTGAAGCCAGGAGAGTGTGTTGAAGCCTTCAGTCAGTTTCTTTAGGTCATCTTGGACAGTGCCATTCCAGTACTTAAGAGGTTCATAGATATAAAATCCTATCACTGGGCTATAATTGCTGAAGTATTTCTGTTGAATAACAGCATAGGACACACTTGGAGAATCACTAGAAAGCAAATTGATAATATTGACCCCATCATTGATTTGCAGGCAGCCCATAAAGGAGAAAGAAGCATAAATGAGATACAGTATCACTACAAATGGCTTAACATAGATATTAGTAATCCATTCATTGTAATGCTCCCTTACAAAATGCTGGATAAAGTGATTCTGGTACGGGTCAGTTTCATGATGAGAAGGCTGCTGGTGCCCATCACTCATCATGGTTTGGAACCAAACGGGTTTCCTTTCCAGATATTCTGCAGAGGGGATTTTACAGCAGAAGATACTGTGGTAACGATTCTGCTCCAGCTGCCCAGCAAACACCAGGCAGGAGCCAAAGAAAGAGAAGATGTAGAAGTAGTTCAACAGGATGGAGATGCACATGTTCTGGCAAAAGACTTTCACAGCCTCAATGTTGGTGAAAGGACTGGCACCCATGCCAAAGGCTATGAAGTACAAGGAGCTTGTCATGGTGTAGGAAACCATTACATCCGAATAGGCGTCTGCAACCCTGTCTTTAAATGGTAAATTTTCTCTGGTTCGACGCCATCCCGACAGAAGCTCAAATACTCCTTTGGTTCCATGACCTAAAGAAGGACAATGAGGAAATATGTTAATATATTTTCACTGAATATCACATTTTCTTTTTTAATTCTATTTAACAGAGTAACTGAGTTGGAAGGGACCTCGGAGGTCTTCTAATCCAACCCCTTGTACCATTTCAAATATATAAATATTCAATTTATAATGTAACTTTTAATTTTTTATTAATCTTTAAAATTAAGTTGTTAAGTTTAACAATTTATAACTGATTACTGTATAGAGTAAATTAAATATGCAGTCTAGATAGCAATTAGTTATATTTAATCCACTGTTAATCCTCTCCCCATACACACATCTCACTTTATTGTCAAAAGTTTGGTCAACAGAAACTAAAAATCAATACTTTAGCTGCCAACGTAAGACAATATTGATGTCCTTATCCTCTTATTAACGCTTTTTGGTCCAGTCCTTTAAACAGGATTCTACAAAGGTCCATGGTCCTTGTTGCTTCCTGCCATCAGATGAAAATCTCTATCTTCTCTTTGAGACAAATGAATGAGGTGATAAACTAGGGGTGTGGAACTGTAGCCTTTCTGATAGTGCCAAATCTCAGCTCCCAGAAGCCTTCACTTCCAGTCAGCCAAACTGGCTGGGGCTGGCAAGAGCTAGTATTCAGCAACTTCCCAAGAGCTCCCAGTCTATGGTTTGTAAAGTTGTTTGTGAAATTGATGGAGTTTAAAGAATTTGGACGTGCAAGAATCTACATGTCAGAGTTCTGGCACCTCTAACAGTCATGCCAGGAAGGATTTTATGCAATTGTTCTTTATGAAGCTGGGTCTGTTGAAAATAGATCATCGCTATATCTTCCCACCTGAGCAAACAGTGGGAGGAACAAGGCAAAAAGGATAACAAACTTTGTATGGCTTGTCCTCTTTTTCTGTCTATGTTAGGAAAACACAACTTGTTAGCAACAGGAGGAGATGTAAATCAGTGAATACAAAAAATATAAGAAACTTTAATTCTCCTTCAGTATCTTATGTATGAAGCTTGACCAATCATGCAAGCACTCTAACTAATATTTCTTAGCATAACAGTGTTGTACAATTATTTTCAATGAACCACAAGCATATGTACTAGTGCAGTGATGCCTAATCTTTTCAGCACCAAGTGCCGAAACTGGAGTGAGGGTGCACACACGCGCTGGAGTGCTGGAACCTGGAAGAGAGCAGCTGGCCAGTGCGCATGGCAGCCAGCTGCTCTCTTCTGGGTTCCGTCATGCGCATGTGTGCCAGAAACCAGAAGAGAGCAGCTGCCCAGTGCGCATGTGTGCAACGGAACCCAGAAGAGCAGCTGGCGACAGCGTGCATGCCCAGAGAGAGGGTTCTGCGTGCCATAGGTTCTCCCCCATGGCACTAGTGCAAGGAAGGGCACTGCTCATTTTAAATCAACAGTAGCTTTCCCATTGATTTCAATGGAAGCTAAACAAAATAGGTAGCACTACAACATAGTTCTGTCTTCCTAGTTGTTAGTTTGTTGTTTGTTAAATGGAGTATTAGTTGTTCTTTGGGAAGTAGATTAATTAAGTTTAGGTTTTTTTAAACCAGGTTATTAGGCACAGCTGGATGGGGCAAAGAAAACCAGCTGGAAAGTAAAATGAGCTTATTTTGATTGTCCAAGAAAAAAATAAAAATAAATTATTTAAATAAGTGCAAGGTTAATTAGTCAAAAAAGCAACAGATTTCTTGGTTTAGAAAACATAATTCCAATTAAGTATCATTCATCACAAACTTGTTAAAAGGCTTGGGCAAGGTTATTAAAACTCAGTATGCTGAAACTTCATTGCTGCATTGCAACACTTCAAAAATTAAACTGAAGATACTGAAGATTAAGCACAACAGCCAACTTTCATTCAAGGATTCTCAAACTTAAGTATAAAAACAGATGCCTAACTTCCTGAAGATATTATTGTGGACATGATGAAAGTGTTTTAGGATTGTTTCTCTCATACACTAGTTGTAATATAAACATCACAGTACATACATAATTCATTTAAATATACACATATCAGACATGAAATAGTAAATGCTACCATGGAATAAATTTCTACAAATGCTACATCAGGACTATACAGCAATAGCTTCCTTAATAGAAACAGACAAAATATTTCATTCATTCATTCATTCATTCATTCATTCATTCATTATATTTATATACCGCCCTTCTCCCGAAGGACTCAGGGCAGTGAACAGCCAAGAGCAAATACATGAATATAAAAATTAAAAAACAATTTAAAACCAGATTAAATACTTTGGCCCATAATTTAAAACATCCCATTAAAATCCAATTTAAAATTTAAAACCGTTTCATCTTTGAAATCCAATCCTAACAAAGAAATTTGAATTGATGTTTTAGCCTATCCATAAAAAAATAACTAACGGTGGGTAAGATAGGACTAATGCAGAAATGTTAAGAAGAGTGTACATTTTGTCAGAATGACTTTACTTAGTAAAAATATTAACATTAATAGTCAGCAACTAACTCAGCTGCAATTTATATCACAGTGGGTTTCTTGTATGTCATTATTCCCATTATTATCCCTGAATCATGCTGACAGGTTACTCTATCAGTAGCCCAACATTTTAGAATATTCTTTAATCAAGTTGAAAAAAAGCAAGGATATTTGCCCCCTGCCCCATTCCCTATATATTGTTGATAGGAAAACAGCAGGGGTACTTAAAGGTAAAAAGAAGAAATGCCCATTCTTTCTCTAAAAGGGGGTGGGGTGGGAATCACTCATCCCTGGCCCTGACATCCAGACCACAGTGTTTCATAAGGGTAGATGAAGTAGACTGCCTGGCTTCTTTGGAGATGTCCTGAAGAGGAAGGTCTCTAAATCAGGCAGTGGCTTTAATAGAGTGCCCTTTAATGTAAATTGGAACTGAGAAGGTAGCGAGCTTAACTGGTAACACCAAAAACATTCACAGACCAGTGGGAGAAACAGAGCCCACATTGTTTCCCACAGTGACAAACGTATAACTGATCCGACCTGAGAAGAGGCATATTCCTTTTATAAGTCAACAGTGCAGAATGGATTTCAGTAGCAGGTTAGGTTAGAAAGAAATACTGCCAGAACAATGGCTTGAGGTCTATTGAAGATAGAAACAAGCTAGGGAACAAGGGACGTATTATTTTTAAACCAGAACTGATAAAGTGGATCCATCAATGAATACAATGATTATGGGCTGCTTAGTGGACAAATGTAGCTGACACAAAGTACAAAGTCTTTCAAATGAGAAGATCAAGAGTAAAATTAGCCATACTGTAGATTCAAACAGTTTAGCACATAGCTGGGAAAGCACTCCCAAAAGGCTCCAAGGAGGAACCAAACTGCAGAGGACAATATATGATTTTTTAGAGTTAGGCTATACCACTTTGTAAAACTATCCCTCCAACTCAATACAAACACGTCATCCTAATTTAACTCCTACATCATTTTAGCTTTTCTATGCATTTAATGAAGTGAAATGTAATTCACTAAAGCTAATGCTTTTTAATATATTTGTTAGCAAGAAAAAATGCTTACACCGTCTATATCACTCTGGTGAGCAAAGAGTACCTGAAACACCATGTAGAATCTAGTCTATAGTCTTAGACTATTAGATTCTTTAGTATCAGCTGGCTGAAGGAAGCTAAAGATGTCCTGGAATAGTTTTGCATGCTCTACAATCTGTTTTTTCATGGAGAATCTGAATAATGCAATCAAATGTATGGCGATCATATAACAGAATATTTTGATTTTCTAGTAATGAATCTTCCAGATGAAACAGGACACGTACTTGCCACCTAAATCTTTCCATGGAAGTCAACCCAGATTAATAGCCAAATTTAAGAGCTAGATCTCATTCCTACTATAAGCCTTTCACTGCTTTTTGGAAGAACTTTTGACTCTAATTTTGACTCTGAGAGAGATTTTCCCACCCATCTCCTCCCGCTTATGACTGAAACCTATAACCTTGTTGCTGGTATCCTTACGATTTATATTGACTGTTTCCTAATATGATTCAATTGCTTATTTGTACCTTATGACTATCATTGTGTTGTACCTTATGATTCTTGGTGAATGTATCTTTTCTTTTATGTACACCGAGAGCACATGCACCAAGACAAATTCCTTATGTGTCCAATCACACTTGGCCAATAAAGAATTCAATTCAATTCAATTCAATTCAATTCAATTCAATTCAATTCTATTCTATTCTATTCTATTCTATTCTATTCTATTCCATTCCATTCCATTCCATTCCATTCCATTCCATTCCATTCTATTCTATTCTTCAGTAACCAGCTTTTCTGACTCTATCATGGGTCAAATTACCATGGGTCAATATCCACATGGAAACTTCTTATCTAGGATTACTAAATTTTTAAAGTCCTCAATTTACAACCACAATTGGGACCAAATTTCTTTTGCTATGTCAGGTGGTTGTTAAGTGAGTTGCATCAAATTTTATGAACTTTCTTGCCATGGTTGTCAAGCAATCACTGCTGTTTTTGAATTAAATGAGGTCATTAGGTGAATCTAGCTTCCCTCATTGACTTTGCTTGAAAGCCATCTGGAAAGGTTGCAAATGACCCTGAAACACTGCAACTTAAATACATGCCGATTACCAAGCATTAAATTCTAATCATGTGGCTGGGGATACTGCAACGGTCATAAGGACCAGTTGTAAGGCACTTTTTTCTGTGCCATTGCAATTTCAAACAGTAACTAAATGAAAGGTAACTAAAGTCAAGGACTACCTGTCCTGGAATAGGATACTTTGCTCTCCCTTTTATTTGTTATGAAATCAATCACCTATTCATGACTTCTGGAAGAGAGAATTCCTCAGCATAAGATGTAAAAAGTAGATGTGCTGCAGTCAGCTTTCCTACTACCAGAACAGAGACTTCTATAGAGAATCCATTCTTATGACATTTACAGTCCTATCAATCTCCAGCCAACTTTGTCTTCACTTTCTACAGTACAGATGTGGGTAGAGAGCAGGAGCTGATGATATATAAAGCCAAGGACTTCAGTTCCAACATAGGAACTGGTTATATTTGGAAATCAGGCCAAAGATTCTGGTGTAAGGACAGGCATCATCTCACACTGGACTTACCGTGCTTCCTGAGAGCCAACCAAGCATTTGGATTTGAGTCAAGTTTGAAATGGATTAGCATCAAAGCTTTACATAAACGTGAAGTGAGAAATCTCAGATCTCTGGTAGTCATGTAAGGACCTGGTTTTAAGAGAGCATAAAGATGAAAGGAGAAGCAATTCCACTAAATCTGTGGCATGAAATTCTGGCAATGGGTTAGCATCTTGACCTTCTCTGAAGCAAGATCTTTCTCCCAGAACTATGCCATGATATTTTATTACAACAAAAGGCTCCAAGAGAAACAAGAAGAGAAAAATATATCAAGTTACTAACTTAATTATAGAAAAAAAGTAGATATAATAATAGTGAGGAAACCAAAAATGGATAACCACAAATAATACTTTTTGTGAAATTATTATCATGGCAGAGAAAAAGCAACTGAAAGATTGTTTATAAACTGCTACAAAATTCTAGAATACTGGTATTCTACAGAGACTGTATAAAACCATTTTAAATTTGGTTTAATAAAGTATAAATGTATTTCTCGTGTGCAAGGCTTCATTGTTGCATTCATAATGTTTTCCATTGTTTTATAGCTTAATTTAAAATGGGTATTAGCTATCATTTTTTAAACTAATAAACATCAAGTAATATGAGAATTATATACTGTTCCATCCTATGTGTTGTAAAGTGCTGTATTGAGTAACAGATTAACAGCAATAGCTTTAGTTAGACTTACATCCTTGTTTTACATGAAAAGATATCAATATTTCAGTTTTATCTTTTGATTAACACCACTCCATCTTATTCAAGGTTATCAGTGTTTGCCTAAGAGAAAGATCTTCATTTTTAGTTCAAAATTGGTTTGTAGACTCTCTATTCATGAAGTCCTCTTTAATTAGATTGTATATTTGAAATAAATATGTAGCAAAATGAAGGAAATAAAAAGATACTTTAATTTCACCACCAACAAAATTATTCAGGCTTGTTTAGTAATATGCACTGCTGAACATTGGAAAAACTAATTTTATGGAAAGACTTCACAAATGTATCATGTTTTCCTGAAAATAAGACCCTGTCTTATATTTTTTTTAACCCTGAGATAAGCGCTTGGCCTTATTGCCATGCGCTCAAAAGCCCGATTGGGCTTATTATCAGGGGATGTCTTATTTTGGGGAAAACAGGGTAGGTTTAACAAAAACCAAGTGAAGCTATAATAATATTTCTGAAAACAATTTCTTAATGCAATGTAACTTCTTCTCAACCTGTTTGGCAACTTCCTAGTCCTGCAAAGAAGGATGAATTTGTCAGTTTCATTAAAAAAAACTTTTCTCATTTATTCTAATATCATTCTAAGTATCATCAGGAAAATGAACTGATTTGTCTACCTTCTACACTAGCAAAGTCAACAGCTACCTCAGCAGAAAGACTAGTGTGGCTGCCTGCCATGAGCTTCTACAGAGGATGAGACTGTCATAAAAAAAAGAAATGGAAAATCCAATTCATCATCACCAACATGATTGAATACACAGAAACTCCATCAAATTTTTTAAAATATAAAGCTCAAGCCTGGATGAATATGTCTGTCAGTATCTCTTATTCCCACTTTAAAAAAGATCACTGGTTATTTCTATTTTGAAGATATTTATGAATTTCAGTAAAGTTTATCAAAAACAAAGGGAATAAAAATTTCACCTATCTCCTATACTCTTCCTGGAAATTGCAGCAAAACTGTCATAGGAAATGCACCATGAATCCATTCCCACGGATTTCCAAACTGTATATTATCTATGTCGTATTTATTTATTTACAGGACTTTTAAGGCTGCCTGTCCCAGTGGCTCTAGGCAGCTCACAACAATCCATAAAAATATAATTAAAAACAAAAGTAACCTTCCCTCCAGGTGCCAGATCAATTGTCCTCACATTTCCATCCCCCCCCATCCCTGCCTGATGCTTGGGGGGTGGAAACCAGGTGTTCACAGCCCTCTGGATGAGGCTGCTGGGGACAAGAACAAGTGAATACTGAAATATTTTAAAAAGCCTGTGGAAAGGGCATTGTTTGCAATACGGTAACAGGATAGGATATATATGCTGGAATAGTAGAGGTATTGTTCCAATTCGGAATTATGTACACATTTTTATTTGGGCATTTTACAATTAGATTTCAAGCTATTTTTTTCTCATTTAATTAACTCATATAGTCTACTAGTGGTATACAAAATGAATAAATAGAAATAGGAAGTTAATAGCCTAGCACAGAGGTCCAGAGTTGACTGAGTCTTCACTGTTAAAATGCTGCTTACTTTATTCTTAGTTGATTACAGGGAAGTATAGTTTAGGATAAAGTTCTTCGTTAATTTGGTCTGAGTCAATTTTCTGAGTGAAATGGTAGACTGCATAAATTCCTATTTTGAAGCTATCATGCCCTACTCTCTTCTGTCAGACCCACTCTGTGTGTGGGGAGGGGGAGACCCTTCCAAAATTATGATATCCTCAACACATATTGTAAATTCTAGACAGATCAAATGATAGGATTCTTGCTTGATAGGTCTGTTGATCTCTTGGCTGTTCAATATTTCAGTTTAAAGAGAAAAAGAACAGATGTCCATTCTCTTATGCAGAGAAAGCCAAAGGGCCATGAAGAATAGTATCCAGAGGAGGATGGGTCACTGGTATCTATGAGAGGGCTCAAAAAAGGCAAGGCAGTATCACAGCAGCAAAATCAAAATAGAGTTTTGACGGTGCTACTGCAATCACCATCTTGTCTTTTCTGACACCCTCACCAGGACCTCTCATGGACGCTGGTGGAGGGAGTGTTTTGCACAGACTGATTGGCCTAATGGAGTTGGGAAGATCACCATTTCCAATTGTGTCATCTCCAGGCTTGTCCTGGGTACTCTAGATTGCCTACGTGGGAAGTTTTCTGTTAGGAGAAGAAAAACACTACTTTCAAACTGGAACAACTGAGGACTATCTAAGGGATGAGGACACGTCCCACAAAAATGCTTAGCGTATTGCCTTTATGTTTGCAATAAGCAGGACACAAAGCCAAGCCCTTAGTATCACCTTGAGGTGGCTCAGATTCAGATGAGGCTCTGCCAAACCTTCTAAGCCTTCTGTTGTTTGCAGCTTTTTTTCCCCCTGAATCATCATTTTCCCAGCACAGCTAACCATATTGCTTCTTGTACCATCCAAATGTACAAGTTAAGCAAACGTTTGCTTAAGAAGCAAATTAAGTCATCACCTAATTTATTTTGACCTATTCATTTTGGACAGCCTAATCTTAACCTGATTTACTTGATTAGACATGACTCAGAGCAACCCAAATGGCTCAACCTGATTTATTTGCGTGACCTGATTTACTTCACTGGGATCTGTCCAATATAGGCTTCATCTTTCGCTGAAGGATCTTAAGTTCCAATTATTGCATAATTGAATATTTATAGAGAATTATCATCATCACCAGCCGTTTAAACATTGCTACTTCAACTATGACAAAATGTGTGCCATCCATTAAATACTTCTCAGATTGCTATATAAGATATAAAAAACCTATGATGCATTAGAAATCACAGGTAGTCCTGGATTTATGGCCATTCATTTAATGACCATTCAAAGTTATGACAGCATTGGAAAAAATTATGGTAGATTCTTGACCATTGTAGCATCTCTGGTCACACGATCAAAATTTGGATGCTTCGAAGCTGGCATGTATTATGTGATGGTTATTTGCAATCTTCGCAAGGGGCTTCTGACAAGCAAAGTCAATGGAGGAAGCTGGATTCACTTAATGACTGCAGCAAAAAGGTCATAAAATCAGATCCAATTGATTTAATTACTGCATTGGTTAACAGTGGAAACTCTGATCCAGGTTGTAGTCATAAGTCATGGACTAACTATAAGTTAAAACTTTAAAGCATTGAAAATATAATTCTGTAATAAATGATTCAGCTGAATGTAAGTGTTAAGAATGTTTTGAATTTTAAATAAGTAGGCCCAAATACCAGGAGTGATATCTATTCATCCCCAAAGGCTTAGACTTGAGGATGAATCGTAGCAATACTCTTTGGCAGACTACTTCTTACATATGCCATGATGGATTGAGGTTGTATCTACATACAAATGGCATGCAGAAAACTCTATGTCAGCAGAAAGCAAATCATTAATCAGGTGGGTCAGAGTAAAGTGGCTTATTATAAGTATGCGGAAACCCTGAGCACATCAGGCCACTTCCTACCAGGATCAAATATATGCTGCATACCTGCCACCAGCTCCAAAGGACTTGGTACAGTACGAGTGGAAAAGACTTCTTTGCAGGTGATCAGAAATTAAGCCTTTCGGTGTTGGGACTAGGAAAAAAAGCTTAACATTTTATTTTTGACAGTTTGGAGATCGCATTTCTTCCTTTTCCAGAACTGTGAGGAATAAAGCTCTCCCTTTCTCAGAGTAAAGACAGACAGACCTTATTTCAAACATGTAGCAAATCAGACATTTTGCTACTTCAATATTATGGATTGAAAATGTAACACTGAAAGTGGAAAATTATCTGCATAGGTCAGCGGAGATGTTGAATCTAAGTTGTGTGTGTGTGTGTGTGTGCATGTAGGTGTCTATCAAAATGTACTAGCAGTGTTTGTGCCTCCTTTGGATTGCAGCTCTTCCTATTGTTCACTCATAATTTCTTATATCCCAGTTTTTGGTCCAAAATTGCTTCCTTCCTTCACCTAAAGCATGTGGATTTAGTTAAAAAGCAAATGTCAGATGTGCTAAATACCCCAGGTAGGCAAGCACTTTGGGTCTAAGAGAACAGCTACTGTGTAGGAGAATGGAAATCAGGGATGATAGAGAGGGAGATAGAGCTGGATTCTTTCATTGATCTTGTAAGTGGTGTTTCTCATTAAAAGTACAGCAATAGCCTGCAATTGTTTCAACAGTTTACCAGGCTTCTGGAGATGAGATATTAAAACCTTGAAAAGAAAGAACCAGAAGATAGATTTGGACCTTCCAACAGATCTCAAGCCGAACCACAGGAGACTGGAAAATTCATAGTTTGCAGTAGTTTAACAAAAGGAAAAAGTAAATTCCCATCTCATCTTAATTTTGACTGGTGAAATGAAGAAACCTTAAAACATGTAGAACTTTAAAGGATCTTGAACTCTTCCACTTCTTTCTCCAAATAAATTCCTGGATTCAAGGTTCTTTAACTGCTGGTCTGTCTTATGCACCATTGTTGGATTTCAGTATTCTAGTAAACGCAAAGACTGTACATGTCTGATCTTGCAGTTTTAGTTCTGGAATTCTGATACAACACACTGCTTTAAGGGGAAAAGGGGGGGAGTTGGGAATATGTTCCCTTGTCCATCCTCTAAACTGGGAACTTTACTTTGGAAGCTACATGACTACTTACAGAGCCCAAATGAAGCCAACAGAAATATTTATAGGCTATAAGCCCCATTTCAGGAAATTTTGTAAGGCCTTGCTGTTCAAAGTTGGCATTATTGTCCAAATAATGAGATGCTTTGAAATGCATCCCTTTCTTAATGATACTCTGTGCTAAAATACATCGCAGTCTCATTTATTGAAATTGGATCTTTAAAAGTGTTTTGGTTCCTGCTGTATTTATCTTTAAGATGCAGTGAAGCAGAATTGATGTTTTCAGTTACAAATTGATGTCATAGCAAAATGACTAATTTAAAAGGTTAGCTTTTAGCACAGGAACATTAAATGAGATGCAGTAAAATCACATCCAGCAAAAGTACACATCCTTAGTGAAAAAAATCTCTGGGGAAATCTGGAAATCTGCCTAGAACATTGGAATGGTTTTAGTTTAGCTAACCAAGCAGACACTAAGAATCAGAGCAAACTCAAGCAAATAGTATATTTAGGAGAAATGCAACTGATAAACCCATTGGACTTTAAAAATTCCACATTGTTTAGTGGTATCTTAAAGTTGGAGGCTACAGCATTACATACTCAAAGAAAAAGTGAATTTTTGACCTGGATTCTGCTCCTTACTCCTTAAATCCCATAGTAACCACCTCTGAATCCAGTTGTGGTATCCATCCCCTCAGACTTGGTATGAACTGTGTGCCTTTAAGCAAAATATTTCAGATAATTTGCAACTTTATTAGAAGACTGGCTCAGAAGTGATGTAATTAAAAAGTTGCTCTGTGAGGGAAACCATTTACAAAGATCATCATTATTTGCTAGTTGATGGTGTGCAATTTCAATTCCTAAACTAGGACATCTTGTTTGTAAGATGAAATAATTTCATGAAAAATTATCCATTGTTTAGTTTAAAAAAAATAAAAGTATTGTTCTTCCATTTTGAAAAAAATGCTCATAGTTTTCTGCAGCTTTTTAATATATTGCATGTTTCTATTCTGAATGCTCAGTTTGCACTGAGAAAATGTTGCAGCTGATATGTGTTCATAAAAGCTGAACTGCCCACAATTTTTCCATGATAGGAAAATCTGTTCTGGGTCAATCATAGGAAACCCATACAAATACTCATAGAGGCATTGTGAAATGTCTGCATACTGTGCATTTGTGCACAGATATAGATAAAACCTAAAGCAACCTTCAACTTCTTCTATGCTTACAAGTGTGTTTTTACATCTGCTGCAGTCATGGGAACAGCTGGCCTTTGCAGGTGCCAGGACTATTGCCAGTTGGGAAATGTTTTTCGAAACTGAATAATTAAAATTTCTATATGGGAATCATCCTGGCAATGAATCACACTAAACTGGATGTTTCTCAACATGAAATCATACACAGGGATGGGATGGTAATGATGTTCAAAAAAAGGATGTGCTTGGTTATATAATTTTAAAAAGAAAAGAATAATATATGTTAGAAATAATGAATATGCTACAACAATACATGCACTTTCTTAAGATGCATCTGATACACATGCTGGATAACTGGCATCAGATGTATTACATAATGAAATAAAACATTATATACATTTTAAAACTTATGTGAATAAGTAAATATTAAATGTAATAAATTAGGAGTACATATAAAATCAAATCAAGGAACAGAATCAGTATATTCCATTCAGACAAACAGAGCCTGTGGAACTGGGAAGATTTATGTAATACTGAAAAAAAAGACGTGAAAAAATATTCCCAAAATTCAAAGAGGGAAAGCTCCAAGTTGCTTTCAGGAAAAGGTATCTCAATAGCAAGAGACAGATGGAGGATGAAAGGCTTGGGCAAGAAAAAGATGTATGGCAACTTAATTTAGATTTTCAGGGCTGAACAAGAAAGGATGAGGAAAGAGATCTCAATCAACTATGTCAACAAGAATGGAAATAATAGGAAAACATGTTTTAAGAAGTTCAGTGAAAACATAGGGGACTGCTCAAGACTGATCATAAAAAGGATCCAAAAGAGGTAAATGATATGTAAGAAAAATAGACTGTGCAAAGGCTTGCAAGGTGGCAGATACTTATCTAGGAAGGAAATATGGTCAGGAACTGACTTGATTGATAAGGTACAAGAGACAAAACACCAGCTGTTCAATAGGAAGGCTCAAGGCAGGTGCAGATGAAATAACCACTGAATTGTTCAAAGGTTCAAAGACAAAGCTCTTAAAGTGTTTTTTATTAACAAATATGGAACAAGACTGTGTGGTCTCAAGACTGGAAAAGATCAGTGAATGAAGCTGTATTAGAAAAAGAGAGATGAAAAAGAAAGTGCAAACTACTAAACCAATTGTTCTAATTCCGAGCATAAGCTGTAAGTTTAAGATCAAATCTTTCAAAAAAGAATAAATCCAAACTTGATAAAATACGTATCACTAAAGCCCAATACATTTCGGAAAAAAGAAGGGGGCATAAAATAGGATAGCTAACGTGTGTCTATCTATGTGTGTGTGTGTGTTTATATTAAATTTATACAGCCGCCCATCTCACTACTGTGACTCTGGGAAACTTACAAAGTTAGAAATCCTCAAAAACAATACACCACCCACAAACAAAATCATTTGAATTATTAAAAACAATAAAACAATTAAAAACCTGCAGAAGTACCATTCATTTTACTAAAAGCACAACCATTTAGTAGGGTCTACCAACAATACCAGATCCCCTGACCACAGGGCAAAACCAAGTCTTCAGGCTCTTCTAGTAGGCCAACAAGGTCATTTATTTATTCATTTATTATTTATTTATTTTGTCACATTTGTATGCCGCCAACTCCCAAGGGACTCTGGGCGGCTTACAACAAAGAATAAAACAATGCAAACAATCCCATAAAAATGTTAAAAAGAAAAACATTAAAACATTAAAAACTTTAAAAATGTTAAAACACATGCACTATTCGTGGCCGGGTCTTGCAAGATCATTATAACGAGATCAACAGCCCCAGGCCTGCTGGAAGAGCCAGGTCTTCACCGCTTTGCGGAAGGCCAATAGGGTGGGGGCGGTCCGAACCTCAGGAGGTAATTGGTTCCAGAGAGCCGGGCAGCCACAGAGAAGGCCATCCCCCATGGGCCCACCAGCCAACATTGTTTAACTGATGGGACCCAGAGGAGACCGACTCTGTGGGACCTTACCGGTCACTGGGAGCTATGTGGTAGAAGGCAGTCTCGAAGATAGCCTGGCCCTGAGCCATATAGGGCTTTAAAGGTAATGACAACACCTTGAATGGCACCCGGAGACCAATAGGGACCCAGTGCAGCTTGTGGAGAATTGGTGTAATGTGGGTGTATCTAGGCGCACCCACTATAACTCGCTCGGCTGCATTCTGGACCAACTGTAGTCTCCGAACACTTTTCAAGGGTAGCCCCATTTTAACATTCTTAAAATGAATGTAATTTCCAATGTACCTAACAGTTTGTGTTGAATCCCTATATGCATTGTGTGTGTGTGTGTGTGTGTGTGTGTGTGTGTGTGTGTGTGCATGCATGTGTGTGTCCATGCATGTGTGTGTTGACTTGCAGGTCAAACCAGTTAAAGAGCCTGTAGTACAGTGGACTAAAGCACTGTTATTAACAGATTAACATCTGCTGCTTGCAATTACTGCAAATTCAAATCTCACCAGGCTCAAGGTTGACTCAGCTTTCCATCCTTTCAAAGGTAGGTGAAATGAGGACCCAGATTGTGGGTGCAATAAGCTGACTTTGTATATAAATATACAAAAGTATGAAGGCTATTGCTTAACACATTGTAAGCCACCCTGAGTCTCCGGAGAAGGGCGGCATATAAATTAAAGCAAAAAACAAACAAACAAAAAAAAAAAACAGATAGGAAACACAGAATCAAAGGGCCAGAAGGCATTTTGGAGGTTTTCTAGTCCTATCCCCTGCCCAAAGCCAGATGAGCTAATTCTATTTTATTGTAAAGATACACTGACAAAATTTTGCAAGTCTGACCAAACATTTCTTCAACTGTCTCTTTTGCAACCCAAGAAACTAGGGAGGATCTCTTCTGAGCCTCCCGTCCCACCTCCTATACAACTGTGGGTTGTGCTATCTCTTATTTGACTATTCTCTTGGTAGCATCTCTTAGCCAGTCTCCTAAGGTCCAAATATAATAGATGTGATGGATTGTGAGAGAATAAATTTGGAAGACAAGATGAAGAGCCGCAGCCTAGACAATGGCCTAAAGAACAAAATCTGAGCTCAAACCAGAAAAATTGAGAAACTATCTCAGAACTGACCCTCCCTGGTTCTCCAGAACATAAAGGTAAGGGAGGGAAAAAGCTCTTTCAGATTTGCAAGATGCTGTCACTGAACCCTACAACTCAGGTTGTATTAGTATTAGTTTCCCATCTGGACTGACTCTAAAAGGTCTGACAGTTGATGTTGTGGGATGATTCAGAACTCAAAATTTATTTTAAAAATACTTTTGTAGAAGATCTGGATGGAGGTTAAGATATTTGCATTAGATCAACTAGTGGATAAAAATTATGAATTTTTATCATTTTCTGTGTTTAAAGATAAATGTTCTTTGTCATCTGCCACCCACTGGCAATATTTATAATTACAACATTAATTGACATCTCAATTTGGACTTTAATGCTTTCGGCCTCAGAGACATTTAATTTATTAGAAGGGATCATTACCTCCTTACAGACCAAAAGATCACAATTGGTCTTTATAAAGATCTGATGTCAATAAATCATTAAAGCCGACACGCAACTTAAGATAAAGGTTGAATCAAATAAAGAACTAGAAACCCCCATGATGGATTAAGTCTTATAATGAAATAAAACAAAACAACCCAAATTTATTGGACTCCACTGAGTTTGTACAGGAAAAAAAGTAATTTTTTGTTGGAGATGCAACCTGCTAAATTCTTCATTAAAATATGTATTTTTGCAATGTCCTAAAGTTGTTACATTTTGGGAAGAAGTAAGTTACAAAGTTTAATATTTAGTATTTTCTAGTGCAACACATTCTTTTGAACCACTTGTATAGTACGTGGAAATTGACAGCTGGACCATGGAAACAAATTCTTCAGCATTACAAGAGAATTTATGGCCCAACTAACCAGCAGATTGAAGAGCTGGTATTTTCTGTATCTTATAACTGAATTGAATAAAGTTCTAAATTTGGCGTGGATAATAAAAAGGGTTATTTTTTTATTGAAACTGTTATTTAAAAATTTCAAATTACACACACCTATATTTGTATGAGATGTAAATAATTATGTAAATTATTTATCTTGCATTTCTCCCCCTCTTTTCTCTTTCAAAATATTTTTGAACACCCAATACAGATTATGCTAGAATGTGGAATCTATTAAAGCTAATGGGTCTGCCACAACATCAGAATATTTTTCGGAAGAATCTTTACAATAAGGGAAAAGCTAATGTTATAACTGAGTGTCAGCCCTGGAGGCCATCTTTTTCTTTGGATCTTCAGGGCTGCCACACTTAGTGCTGGGGGAAACTGGGAGGGGGGATTGCATGGAGTTGTAGAGATATCTAGTCATAATAAGATTCTTTTCTCTGGAAGTCAAGGACATTCAGCCTGCACCTGGAGTGGCGTGACTGGGAGGCATCTCCCATTGGGAGGATGCATTGATTGGACCATGTGATGGACATGTGGGTGCAGGGGATGGGACTTGGTCTTTCTTTTGGGTGGGGAAAACCTGGAAGCTTTCAGATTCGGGTTTTCCCAGATGTGCCAATATGACATCTCTAATAAAATGTAACTTTGAGGAACTTCTAGCCTCAGAGTCTTCTTTCATTGGGGTGTTACTTGGAACCCTGACACTGAGGTTGGAGAAGCAAATTGATTCTACATGGGAAGGAGACTGAAGCTAGGATGAATATTTCCCCTACAAATTTTTTTACCTTATATACATTTTAAGAATGGCAGGTTTGGAAGATATAATAATTGGAATCAAAACAGGAAGTAATAAAATTAATAATAGGCAATGTTTAGATAGCATCAGTTTATTGGAAGTAAATTTTGGGTGTGTTACTTGGAACCCTGACATTAACCTGAATCTCCTTTTAAAACCTCAAACAGCTCCCCGACCTCCAGGGCACTGTCCGGGGTCCTGAGCCCCGAACGCTGACCCGATACTGGGTGGTGTGAAGACTCAGGGAGGATGGAGGAGAGAATGGCGACTACAGAGGGAACTACCAGGAACTATGTGGACTATCGGTGGTTCGATAATCCACGTTGAAACCATCTACTCCCCTTCCAAATCTGTGGTGGAGGCTACCAAAGTGGAATGCTGACAAGGTGCCCGGCCCAAAGAGCCGGCCCCTTGGCAACCCGCTCAACTGTATCACTCTCTATGGGGCAAGGCTGCGGGAGCTGCACCATCCCAGGAGTTGCTGATTGAGGCGATGCTGTGGGAACCTCAGATGGGGCTGAGCAGAATGGAGCAGACCCAAGCTCTCAAATGAAGAGCACAGAGACCGGCAGATCTCAGAAAATCTCGGGAGTGGGGCTTTCCGTTGCCAATGCAAATCCAGTTGCTGGCAGGTTCAACCAGCTCAGCATGGGCAGCATCACACAACCTCCTATTACCGGCCCACCCGGCTGGGCTCTGGCTCAGCCTACATTCACCTTCCAGGGCCAGGGGACGGCAGCAGCACCAAGTGGAGCATTGGCCTCATTTCACTTGGCGTGAAGCAGATCACACCTTAGCCTTCCCCGTCGGGCCCAGTCTACCAGGATGACAGCTCCTGCTGGAGTTGGAACAGTGCTGCAGCAAGGCCCATTAGGCCCGTCCAGCCAAGTACTACGAGGACAACCATTGAGACCACTGAGGCCCAACACTTTATTGGAAGTAAATAAGATGTCCTCAATGAAAAAAGTACTAAATATTAAACAGGATAAAGATAATATCAACCAACTAATATGCATGTTCAAGAACTAATGGTGGAAGACAGTTTTTTTTCTCTTGAGCTCAAGAATAAAAAGAGTTGAGCAATTTGTTGAACAAGTAAAGAAATTACTTTTGAGGAAAAGCAATAAAATCATGAAAAATAAAAATACTTCAATAACAAAGAGCTAAATAATTAAAGCAATGGTTTCCCCTGTGGTGATGTGTGTGCCTCTGAAAGCTGAACACCAAAAATGAAAGAAATAAAATATTTTTGTAGTATACATCTGAGGTGTTACTAAAAGTACCCCGAACTGCAAGAGCTAATCATTTGGCGCTGGATAAAATAAAGAGTACTGTATTTCATAACGTAAGGATTAGCAAACACAAACGCACATAGTTGGGCATATCATGTGAGCAGATAATGGATCAGGAAAAAGCATTATGCCTGGCGAGTTTGGGAGAGATAGAAAAATTAAGAAACAAAAAATATGGTAGATGAAAGCATCAATAAAAATAATGGACTATCCTTACTAGATGGAGCTCAGGATGAGAGGCAATTGTTCAGCCCATATAGTCAGTAATTGTTCAGCCCAACCTGATGGCATCTAACTCATTACATAACTCAATACCACACTATTCTGCGCATGCCCCAACATGGCGGTGCCTGCCTGAGTTGCTGTCAGGACGGGCAGCATTTTTGGGGTTTCGGGGTCTTCTGGGGCTGTCAGGACCATCGGCAGCCCCACCCCCGCCTGGGAGAGTTTCCCCTCAACCCGTTGAGGGCTTTTTCGCCCTCCGAAATGCTTGGGTGAAGGGAAGGCAAAGAAGAACGCCGCGGGAGGCTGCAGGACGCCGCGAGACGCCCCATGAGGAGGATTAGGGAAATCGGCTGCAGTGATGCCGGCTTCTTCCCCGCTCGCTGGTTGGCGGCTGTCAGAACAGCGGCGACGACGTGGCAGGACCAATGGTGCCGACGGTGGACTGAGGGCGGTCTGGCACTGGCGGTGGAATTGCGGAGTTGCGGCGGCAATGGCGGCCGCTGTGCAGCGATTGGGAGGGGATGTTTAGCTGGATAAAGATGGCTGCGAAAAAGGGTGAGGTGGAAGTTGCTGGACGTTCGATGCTGGCGGAGAGGTGAAGTGGACGTTGCCAACGGAGGCATGATATGGCTGAAATGACAAGAGGGGATGGAAAGATCTGGAGTTGGAGAGTCCGGTGGATGACTCTGGGATGGGGCCTACATGGGTGGCCTCTCCTCCCCCTACTCCCCCTCTTTCTGGCCCTGTTATCGGCCTGGGAGTCAGCCTTCTTCCCCCCCACCCTCTCCTCTCCCTGTGTATACATCTATCCTCCTACGGAATTACTGGGCAACTACTGGGCAGCTTTATTTGTACCCCGCTTCAAATCAAATCATATTAAATCTAATTGAATCATTTCCATCGAAACTCCCAGCAGATAGGGACTTGGACAGTATTTTGTGGACCCTGAGGGAAGTTGGCTGTTTGAACCATCTTTTACCAGAAGGGATGATACCATCAAATTCCTTGCCTTTGGACATCTGGCCGGCCACTGTGAGAGGGTGGCTGGGAAAAACTTTTCTCCCGCTGACTGTATAAACCAACTCCTTCCGCTGCTTTGAGAGAGCAGGCGATTCTGGGTTGCTGCTTATATAGAGACCTTCTGTCCTAGGACTCTGTTGGACCCTACCAAACTGCCTTCCCATTCTGATCTTACTTGATGTACTCGGCGGTGGAGCTATGTGCACTGCAAGACTCCCCCCTCTCGCAGGTTTGGCCCTCCACTCTATCGAGGGCCTACCTTAATGACGGGCTTTGGAACCCCGAGAGGTGGCATGGTGCGAGAAGGGGGTTGAGGGGTTTTTTAGCTAAATTTTTAATCAAAATTTTAAGGGGACCCGGGAGGAAGGGAGGGGGTTGTAAAAGTGGACCCGGGGGGGGTTCAGATAGCAACTGAGCGGGGTGATGGGTCGATTGGCTGCAACAGAGGGGTCGTGAAAGGAAATTTAACCGGGGAGCAGGGGGACGATAGGAAGGGCTGTGTAATTGAAACAATGAGTGGGAGGGGCAGGTATGATGGGTGCAGGGGGCCATATCATGTGCTGGGGGTGCGCACACACTGTTTACGAGCAATTACGCACCCTGGCCCCCAATGCGCGACTAGTGTCCTGGGTTGTGCAGAGTCTCAGGCCCAGGGTCTGATGTTGTGTAATGCCAGGTCGGTCATTAATAAAGCCCCCCTCATTTGTGATCTTATTTTAGAGGGGGGTGCGGACCTGGCAGGTATTACGGAGACCTGGTTGGGCCAAGAGGTGGGGGTTTCCCCTCGTTGAAATGTGCCCACCAGGTTTCCGTGCATTTCATCAGCCAAGGGCCCAGGGGAGGGGTGGGGGAATGGCAGTGATTATTAGGGAGAGTCTTTGTCCGAGGGAGACTACTGTTCCTCAGATAGCCGGATGTGAGTCCCTCTTTGTGAAGTGGGGCCGTGGGGTGCAGATGGGTTTGCTGACTACGTACCTGGCTCCCTGCCAGGTGGCAGCGACCCTGCCCGAGCTACTCAACGTCATTGCCGGGGTGGCAGTTGACATCCCCAGACTTATTGTCATGGGGGATTTCAACCTTCCGTCTGCGGGTGAGGCGTCAGAGGTGGCTCGGGAGTTCATGGCTTCCATGACGGCCATGGACCTGACCCAGTTAGTTCAAGGCCCAACTCACATAGGGGGACTCACTCTAGATCTGATTTTTGTCTCTGGTCAGTGGTTGAATGATCTTGGTAGAGGGGACCTAGACATCAAACCCTTGTCATGGACAGATCATTCGCTCCTTCACTTAGACTTTCCTACCACTTTCCCCGCCGCAGGGAGATGGAACCAATCAAATGGTTCCGTCCCAGGCGCCTGATGGACCCCGAAAGGTTCCTGACGGAGCTTGGGCCATTTCCTGAGACTCTGGCACACGACTCGACTGAAGAGCTGGTGGCCACCTGGGAGTGATCTGTCCCCGTCCACACACACACACACAGACACAGCCAGCTGAGGGTTAAGAAAGTACTTGGCACGCACACAGGTCATTATCTCAAACTTGGCAGCTATATAATCACCGTCTGCCAAGAGCTTTTACTGCACAGATAACATAAATTACATACGCATTGCAAATAGTCCAGCAAAAACAATATCCCTTTCAAGTGATTAGCCAAAGTTCGTTTTTGTTCGTCACAGAGTTTTACCAGCCACCACCCTCTCTTATATAGTCTCTGGGGTGTGGTCCAGTGACTCAGTTCTAATCCCTAGCACACCTCCTTAACTGTTGCAACCGTTTATCACGCCTTCATTGGCGTGCGTCCAGGAATGACGGCTCTCCTTCGCTCTCATCCGAGACACCTGGCTCCTGGTTAATCTCCTCTCCCTCGGCCGGCACCTGAGACAGTGCCAGAGGGGAAGGGCCTGGAGAGGGAGGCCTGGCTGACTCCTCTTCCTCATGTTCGGAGCTTTCTTCCTCCGATGAGATAGGCTCAGAGGGCGGGGCCACAACAGGGAGAGTGCGGCTGCTGGAGCTTTGGACCGCGTCGTGCCTTTGCAGCCTCTGACCCGATGCCAATCTCAATTGGCTCCTTGGTTCTCTGAGGAGCTGAGAGAGATGAAGCGTCAGAAAAAACGCCTAGAGAGCATTTGGAGGACTAGTCTATCCGATTCCGACCGGACACAGGTGAGGCCTACCTAGTGGCGATAAAAGCGGTGAAATCTAACCATTTTTCCGCTCTTATCGCATCTGCAGAGAACCGCCCAGCCGCCCTGTTTAGGATGACCCGCTCCCTTCTTCGGGGGGGAGTGCAGGAAGATCCCTTGCAGGGCTGCGCTGAGGATTTTGTGCAATTCCTGCATGATAAAGTCGCTCGGATTCGGGATGGCTTGGACTCCGATTGGATGAGTCCAGGGAAGGAGACTGGGGCAGGTCTTGAGAATATATATTTTTTTAAATATACTTTATTAATTTTTTTCATTATAAAAGAAAATATACAATCTCTATGTCCTTCAGAGGTACAGTGTTTATACAATTTACGGAATCATACGTTAAATAAACTTCATCTTTATCTATTCAATATTCTATACAATATAGCTCATATTTCGAGTGCATAACAAGTCATATCCTGAAATCATGTTTTTGTCTTATTCTTCAACCAATTATACCAATTTCCCCATACTTCATAATGTTTAGATTTTTCCTCATTATTTATCTCACTCGTCAATTTTGCCATTTCTGCGCACTCTAGGATTTTGTTTATCAGTATTTCTTCTGAGGGTATGGTTTTATTTTTCCAGTATTTTGCAAAAACTAATCTAGCCGCAGTTGTAATCTGGATTATGAGTTGAGTTTTGTTGTTGTTAAAGCCGTCTCTGGTTATACCCAGGAGGAAGATTTCTGGAGATAGAACTATCTCCTGTCCCGTTATTTCACAAAGCCAATATCGAATTTTTGACCAGAACCTTTTGGTCTCTGGACAGGTCCACCATAGATGATAGAAGGTGCCGACCGTTTTTCCACATTTCCAACAGGTAGCTGAGAGATTGGGAAACATTTTCGCTAACCTAGCTGGTGCTAAATACCACCTGTGTAACATTTTATAATGGTTTTCTCTAAATGTTGCCGATTTCGTCATTTTATAGTTCCTATTCCAGGCCATCTCCCAGTCATTAAAATTTAGTTTATATCCCAGGTTTTTTCCCCAAATGTTTAGCTGGTTTTTTGCTATGGTCTCTGCCCTATCCTCATCTAATAGAAAGTTATATATTTTTGCTAACATTTTCTTCTCTATTCCCCAAATAATTTTATCAAAATTTCCATATTTAGCTTCTATACCAAATTTGTCTCTATCTTTTTGGAATCTTGAATTAATCTGCAGATAATTCCACCAATCCAAGTTGAAACCCTGGTCCCTCAATTAGTCCAAAGGTTTGAGCTTCCCTTCTTCATCAAGAATATCCTTATATGTGCCCAATTTATAATCGTCTCTCCTATTTGGGGCCACCAACGCTTCCATAATAGAAAGCCAGTTAGGTACCTTAGTATAAATCCTCTGTCTAATTTCGTCCCACGTGCGAATAAGAGTCTCCCTAATTTTGTGTTTATGAAAGTAGGATTTTTTTCTTGTTCTTTGTATCCCACAGGTGAGCATGCCATCCTTCTAATAGGTCATGTCCTTCTAATGTCAGGATTCTCCTATTTTGTAACTTGATCCACTCCTTGATCCAAATTATTTTCGCCGCCTTTTGATATATTTCCCAATCGGGGAGCCCGAATCCTCCCAAATTTCTTTTCCCTTGGAGTATCTTAAAGGAGATCCTCGATTTCTTACCCTCCCATAGGAAATTTCTAATGTGTTTGTTCAGGTCCAGAAAGAATTTTTTATCTAAGGTTATCGGAATATTTTGAAATAGGAACAGAATTTTAGGTAAGATGTTCATTTTAATCGCTGCTATTTTACCAATCAGAGACAATTTTAGCCTTTTCCATCTTTCAAGGTCTTGATATATTTTCTGCAGTAGGGGGATATTGTTAGATCGGCGCAGGAAAGGAAGACGTGACCAGCTTGTTACATTAGTAACTTTTATTGAGTACAAGAAACAGTAGCAAGACTGGCTGTGCGCTGCCGGGGCTCTCCTTATATTCGCTCCGGCAGACGCACCGCCCCCTGACAGGGATTCAAATCTTCCCGCCCGGTGGCTGGCAGCCAATCCGGGCGGATGTCCTTATAAGGACATAACACTCCTCCCCCCTAGTCCAAAGAAAAAAACAGTTCAGAGTTCGTCAATAAACGTGACGTAGTCCCGCAGATACGTAGGACGCCTAGGCACCCTACTTGACCTGCGCAGTCTCATTTCTTCCGCGTCCCCGCCCTGGACGGACGGGGTTCCTGTGGCTCCTGGCTCCTTCCCCGGAACCGGGCTCGGTTCGGCTGGCGAGTGTGCGGGGTCACCCTCAGCGCCTCCGGCCGGACCGCAGACCTTGGATGGCTGGTTCTGGTGGTCTTCCTCCTGGCCTGTGGATCTTTCGCCTCGGCGGTGCTGTTCGGTCTCGACCCGGGAAGAGCGTCTCAGTCTCGGTAAGACCCCGGCTGTCACTTGCTCTTCCTGGGTCTCCCGGTGGCTGCGGTTCTGCTGCGGCCCGGTTCGCTGTGGTCCGGAGGGTGGTTCGGGCCGGTGCCCTTGGGTCCGGTCTGCTCGCTGTGGGTGGTGTTGGTTCGGGTAGCGGTGTCCGACCTTGCAGGGGTGGCGCAGGTCTCCTTTGCCGGGCTGGCGCTGGCCTTCCCCGTCGGGTTGGTGGTGGTCGACCTGGTCGGGGTGTCGTTGTGGGGCTTCCTCCTCGGGCTGGTGGAGGTCTCCCCTGCCGGGGTGGCGCAGGCCTCCCTGGCCGGGTTGTTGTCGGCTTTCCCTTCCCCCTAGTCCCTGGTCTACCGCCAGTTGGTGGTTGGGGTCGTCTGGGTTGGGTTGTTGTTGCCGGGTTGTTTCTTGCGTTGGGCGGGGGTCCCCCTCACCGGGGAGTCGTGTGCCACCCTCGCCCATGTGCTGTGGTGTGCCCATCTGCGAAGGTCCCCGGTCTACTCGCCTTGCGTTGAGGTCTCCCTGGTAGGGCTGCCGTGGGTTGCCCTCACTGGTAGGGTGCGGTGCTCCCCTTCTGGGCAGGTCCCAGTCTACCTGCGGGCTGGGTCGGGGGTCCCTGGCCCTGCTGTGCCGGGTGCCCACCTGGTCGGGTTGGTGTTGCCATCCCCCGTGTGGTTGGCCCCGGTCTACCTCACTGCACTGCCGACGTGACAGTGCCTGGTAGTGTTCTGGGCCGACCTCGTCGGGATGGCGTTGCTCTGCCTCGCAGGGGTGTGGTAGGCCTACCTCGTCTGGGTGTTGTAGGCCTACCTCGCCGGGGTGTTGCAGGCCTACCTCGTCTGGGTGTTGTAGGCCTACCTCGTCGGGCTGGTTTTCGGGTGCTCCCCCCCACCTTTTCCGGAGTTGGTCGATGTGACGTCTCACGACCTGTCCATCTTCCAACTCGACGGTGTAGGATTTGGGGCCGGTTGTGCTGGCAATCTTCCCCTTCAGCCACTTAGGAGAGCCGTTGAAATTCAGCGCGAAAACTGAATTTCCTTTGCTGAAGGCGCGAAGCGGGCGGCTGGCGGTTGCGGTCACTTCCGGGCTGTATTGGGGGTGCAGCCGGTCCAAGGGTGACCTCAACCTTCTGCCCATCAGGAGTTCGGCCGGGCTCTTGTGGGTGGTGGCATGCGGCGTGATGTGCTGGGTGAGGAGGAAGTTGTCGATGCGTTCTTGCCAGTCTCCCGGGCCCATCTTGGTGAGGGCTTCTTTTGTGAGCCGGACCATCCGTTCCGCTTGTCCGTTTCCGGCCGGCCTGTACGGAGCGGAGAGGGCATGGCGGATGCCCAGTCCTGCCAGGAAGGACTCCATGGCCAGGGATGTGAGCTGGGGGCCGTTGTCCGAGACCAGCACGTCCAGTAGTCCGTGGGTGGCAAACAGGCGGCGCAGGGCTCGGATCGTCGCTTCTGTTGTGGTAGATGCCATGGGTACCACCTCGAGCCACTTGGAGAAGGCATCTACCACGATGAGGAGGTGCCGCCCTTGCATCGGGCCCGCGAAGTCGATGTGGACCCTCGACCATGGGTTGCTGGGGGTCTCCCAGTTCGTGACTTCGGATTGTGGCGGTGCTGGGCGGACTTCTTGGCACGGGTCACATCTGGAGACCCATTGTTCAATGTCTCTGTCCAGTGAGGGCCACCAGACGTAACTCCGTGCCAGGGCCTTCATGCGGACGATGCCTGGGTGCCCGTTGTGCAGTGTCTCTAGCGTCCGCCGTTGCAGAGTGCTTGGGATCAGCACCCTGTCTCCCCATAGCAGACAGCCCTTTATGGTGGACAGCTCCGTCTGTTTCCTGGTGAACGGGCTGAACCTCTCTTCCGTCTGTTTCGATGGCCACCCCCTGAGGATCCAGGACCTTACTTGGCGGAGGGTGGGGTCTCTCTGGGTGTGCGCGGCCACATCTGCGGAGGAGACTGGACAGCTGGCGTCGTCATCTATGTGGAATAGATGGAGCGTGGGGGCTGGGTCTTCCACCGGGTTCTTCGATGGGCATCTGCTGAGTGCGTCGGCGTTTCCTATGGCTGTGCCTGGCTGGTGCACGAGCCTATAGGAGTAGCCGGCCAGGAAGATGGCCCATCTCGTCATCCGCGGGGACATGAAGGTCAGGGTGGGTTGGTCGCCTGCGAGGAGTCCCAGGAGTGGCTTGTGATCGGTGACTATGGTGAAGCGCCTTCCATAGAGGTATTCGTGGAAGCGCTTCACTCCTGCCACGATGGCCAGGGCTTCTTTGTCCAGCTGACTGTAGTTCCGCTCTGCGCCGGACATGATTTTCGAGAAGTAGGCGATGGGGGCTTCCGTGCCGTTGGGCAGCTCGTGGCTGAGGACTGCCCCCACCCCGTATGGCGACGCGTCGCAGGTCAGCTTGATGGGGAGCGTCTCGCTGTATTGGATGAGGACGCTTTTGGACGTCAGTAGTCCCTTGATGGCCCGGAACGCTGCTTCCTCTTCCTGGCCCCACTTCCAGGAAGCCGATTTCCCCAGCAGGCGGTGGAGTGGCTCAGCAACTGTGGCTTTCTGTTTTAAGAAAATGGCGTAGAAGTTGAGCAACCCAAGGAAAGCCTGGAGCTCCGTTTTGTTTTTTGGGCTTGGAGCTTCATGGATTGCTTCCACTTTTGATTTGGTGGGGTGGATGCCTGTGCTATCAATGAGGTAGCCCAGGAACTCGACTTCCTGTACTCCTATGATGCACTTGTCCCGCCTGACCCTCAAGCCCTTGGCCTTGAATCGCTGCAGGACAAGCCTGAGCCTTTCAAGGAGTTGAGCTCTTGAGTCACCGGAGACGAGCACATCGTCGAAGTAAGGCACCACCCCTGGAACGCCTTGGAGGAGGCGTTCCATCATGGATTGGAAGATGCCGGGGGCAGCGCTGACTCCAAATTGGAGCCGGTTGCATTTGAATGCCCCCCTGTGCGTGACAATTGTTTGAGCCTCCGCCGTTTTTTCGTCCACTGGCAGTTGCTGGTAAGCCTGGGCCAGGTCCAGTTTCGCAAAAATTGATCCCGATCCCAGGGAATGCAGCAGGTGTTGCACCACTGGGACTGGGTATGCGCTCTGTGCCAACGCCTTGTTGATGGTACAACGGTAGTCGGCGCAGATGCGCACAGACCCATCATGCTTCAGTGGGGTCACAATGGGGGTCTCCCATGAAGCATGATCGATCGGTTCCAGGACGCCCTGGGCGATCAGCTTATCCAGCTGCTCATCTACTTTGGGCCGTAGGGCAAACGGAACTCGGCGGGGCTTGAGCCTAATTGGGGTGATTCCCTTGTCCAGATTGAAGGAGATTGGCCTCCCCACAAATTTCCCCAGCTTACCATCGAAGACTTCCTTGAACTCTTCGATGAGGTAGTCGAGTTCGTCCCTGCCAATTTGGTTGATGCCCTCGATTGAGAGCCCCAGCGGCTTGAACCACTCCACTCCTAGCAGGTTCGGTCGGCTGTCCCGTACGACGGTGATGGGGAGCTTGCCTTCGAACTGCTTGTAGGTGACCCGGATGTTGGCTCTTCCTAGCACTCCGATGGGGTTTCCCCCGAAGTCGACGAGCTTGGAGTGTAGTGGCTTCAGCTCTCGCTTGGTGATGCTGGGTTGCAGGCGCTTCAACTGCTGCCAGTCCATGATGGAGTAGACCGAGCTGGAGTCTACCTCCATTTTGCAGGGTGCTCCTTCCACGTGGATGGTCACATGGAACTTGGTGGCACTGTCTGACGTCGTGTGAGCGATGGTCGTCTGGTGGACCACTCCGCTCCGGGGAAATTCGTCGTCTCTGCGTCTGGAAGGGCCAGAGGACCGTTTGGATGACCTCTGGTAATCCTTCCGATTCTCGCGGGGACGGTGGCTGGAGGGCTCTGGGGCTGGTTCCTCAGCTCTGCAAGCTTCGGCGATGTGACCCCTTCTGTTGCAGCGTCGGCAGGTCGCATCTCTCCACTTGCAGGTTGCTCTGGCATGGTCCCCTCTGCAGCTGGCGCAGCGCTCCCCTTTGTAGTTCCGTTGGGCGGTTTCCCACCTTGGGGGTCTGGATACCTTGTGGACGGTGGACTCTCCCTCCGACTCGGATCCAGCCGTGGAATCCTCTGTTGAAGATTGCTCTGTGGAGCGAATCTTGTGGATTCCCTTGGCTCTGCTTACTGCGGCAGCTGCTTTCTCCGAGATTTCGGATGCGGTGGCTTCCTCCACCACATCCTTGAGCACGAGCTTCTTCCTGCTCAGGAATTTCTTTTGCAGGCCTCTGTCCCTCATGCCGAAGACCACGCGGTCAGCGATGGCATTGTCCACGTGGTCGAACTCACAGCTGGCTGCAATCTGGCATAGGGCGGCCACGAATTCCTTGATCGTCTCACCCTCCTTCTGGTCCCGTTGGTGGAAGGTGAAACGGTTCGCCACCGGTGTTCCTGTTGGGGCATAGTGGTCCTCCAGGATCTGCAGCAGGTCTGTCCATGGCACTTCTTCGATGTCTCGTGGTGCTACGAGATCGATTGCCATGTCGAGGACCTCGGAGCCGCAGTTGGCCAGGAAGATGCCCTTCTTCCGGTCATCATCGGCATCCCTGATGTTGTTGCCTCTCAGGTATTGCCGGAATTTCACTATGTAGGATTTCCACTTGTCCTTCCCTGGGCGGAAAGGAGCAAGGGCTGGCAAAGTGACTTCAGCGGATGCCATGCCTTTGGAAATGCCTACTGTAGTTCCCGGTGCCGGAGTCTTGTCTTGTTGGCTTGGTGCCGCGAGGTTCGTTCTTCTCTCAGTCCTTCGTCGCCAGTGTTAGATCGGCGCAGGAAAGGAAGACGTGACCAGCTCGTTACATTAGTAACTTTTATTGAGTACAAGAAACAGTAGCAAGACTGGCTGTGCGCTGCCGGGGCTCTCCTTATATTCGCTCCGGCAGACGCACCGCCCCCTGACAGGGATTCAAATCTTCCCGCCCGGTGGCTGGCAGCCAATCCGGGCGGATGTCCTTATAAGGACATAACAGATATAATTGTCTTCTTTTAATGAGAAGAATCTTGCAGTAATCCATATTCCCAAATATTTTATTTTCTTAACTGCCTGGAGGCCTAATAAGTCTTCCAATTCCTTCTTTTGTGGATCTGTCATATTTTTCACTATTATTTTAGTTTTTTTCCTATTGAGTTTAAGGCCCGCCACTTCTCCATAATACTGTATTTCCTGCATTAATTTTAAACCAGTTTCTAATGGATCTTCTATTATGAGGGCTACGTCGTCTGCAAAAGCTTGGGTTTTGAATATTTCCTTCCTGATCTTTAATCCTTTAATTTCTTTATTGGCTCTGATCTTTCTAAGTAGCACCTCTAGCGCCAGAATATAAAGTAAGGGAGATAGGGGGCATCCCTGCCTCACTCCTTTTTGGATCTGAAATACCTGAGTTTTGTCTCCATTCACTAATATGTTTGCCCTCTGTTTATGGTAAATGTTCTCGATCATCTTCCTAAAATTCATCCCAAATCCCATTAGGTCAATTTGGTTAATCATAAAAGTCCAATTCAAATTGTCGAACGCCTTTTGGGCATCGACAAACATTAGGGCCAGCTGTTTTTCAGGATGTTGTTCATAAAATTCTATGGTGTTCAATACTATTCTCAAGTTGTCTCTGATCTGTCTCCCTGGTAGAAAACCGTTTTGATCTTTGTGGATCCAGCGATTTAAAATTTTTTTGAACCTCTCCGCAATTATGTTCATGAACAGTTTATAATCTGCATTCAGCAATGAGATGGGTCTATAATTAGATATCTGCTTCGGGTCAGTATGAGCATCAAATACGCTTCCCTCCAGGTATCTGGTATTGTTATACCAGCTAGGGCCTCATTAAATATTTCTAATAGTTCTAGTTTCAGGGCTTCATCAAATTTTTGATATATTTCCCCAGGGAGACCATCTGGGCCTGGAGTTTTGTTCTTCTTTATTTTAGAGAGGGCAGTTTTTAATTCCTCTATAGTGATCATTTCGTTCAACATTTCCTTTTCTTCTTCAGTGATTTGAGGTAGGCTGGCTTCCAACAGATACTGTTCTACCTTGTTTGACTCAATTTCTTCGTTTTTGTGTAGGCATTCGTAAAATTTTCTTATGCTTTCTAATTTATCTTCTTCCTTCGTCAGAAGGTTACCCTGAGAGTCTTCTAATACTAATATTTGATTTTTTTCCTTCTCTTTTTTTAATTTATACGCCAGCCATCTCCCTGACTTATTAGCGTTCTCAAAACAATAATGTTTGGATCTTTTTATTTTTTGTGCCATCTCCTCCTGGTCCAATGAATTCAGTCTGTGTCTCGCCATCGACCACTGTTGTTTAATTGCCTCATCTCCCTGGCATTGCTGAAGTTCATCTTCAGCTTGTAATAGCTTTTTGGTATGCTCTTCCCTGGTCTTTCTTTTTTCCTTATTTTTGAAGGCTGTATATGAAATGGCTACCCCTCTCACATAAGCCTTCATGGTGTCCCAAACAATTTCTTTGGCTGTCTCTTGATTCCCGTTTTCTATAAAAAAGTGTTTAACTTCTTCGTTCAGTTTCAGTGTAAACTCTTTATCATTTAGCAGGTTGGTCCTTAAACTCCATCTCTGTTGTTTTCTCTTGGTATCGTGGTGCCAACTAACTTCAAGAAACTTATGGTCTGCCCAGGCATTTGTACACATATCGACCTTTTTAATTTCTAGACCCAGTTTCCTGGTAGCCCAGACCATATCTATTCTGGACCAAGAGTTCTGTGGCATTGAGTAAAATGTAAATTGTCTATCCTGGGGGTGTAAAGTATGCCACATATCTATTAAATTTATCTCGTCCACCAAGTCAAAAAAGGTCTTTGGCAAGGGAGATCTTTTATTCTTTTTAATTATATCACTTTTATAATCTTTATTTGGGTCAACAATTCCATTAAAGTCCCCTAGCATGCATATTTCATTATGTGCCCATTTTGCCAACTGTTCATGCAATTTCCGATAGAATTTCCCTTGTTTTTTTGTTTGGGGCATAAACCCCTACCAATAACATCTTAGAAATACCTCTTGTTATTTCTACTATTAGTATTCTCCCTTTTTCATCCTTATATTTACATTCTGCTTCTATTCCTTTCTTGACATAAATAGCAACCCCCCTTTTTCTTTTCTCAGCTAGTGAAACAAAGACATTACCAAATTTGGTATAATTTAGATAATTGGCTTCATCTTTTTTTATATGCACCTCCTGAATACAGATTATATCGGGATTCTGTTTCGCCAGTTTCGACAATATTATCTTTCTCTTTTTATAATCATTTAAGCCATTCATGTTTAACGATATGATCTTTGTATCGTTCATTCCTGATGATGGTCTCTGGTCTCTAGTTCTTGTTTACCTTTAAAGTTACTGCTCTTACTGGTCTGGTTTTTTTCCCTTTTTCTTCTGTGTCTTCCTTTTTCTTCTCCTCTTCTATCTCTTCCCTTGTGCTTTGTTCTTGAGATGTTTCTTCTTCCGTATTCGCTGTTTCGATTTCCTCCTTACTAATTTGTTCCTCTTCTCCTCCCCTTAATTGATCTAGGAAGTCTTGGGCAGCACTTAAAGAGTCGATTTTAATTTTCCTCCCTTGCCATGATATTAACATTCCTTCTGGCAAGAGCCACCTAAATATTATGCTTCTCCTGTTTAGTTGATTTGTCAGAAATCTGTAGTTTTTTCTCCTTTCCCTCACTCTCCTTGGGATTTGTTTTAAGATATTCACTTCTTTTCCCCCATAGATAATTTTTTCCTCCCGGGCTATATTATACAGAATGTCTCTCACCTTTTTTCTAGCGAACCGAACGTGAACCTCTCTAGGAAGCCTATTTCTTCTCACATAATTTGTTTGAACTCTGTACACCTCATCAATCTCTCGAATTATTTCCTGCTTGTCTTGTTGAAGGGTCTCTGCGATCAACTCGGCCATCTTGTCTCCTAGGTCCTCTTCTTTGTCTTCCAATATGTTTTGAAATCGAAGGTAAAACGAGGCCTTATCGATCTCGAGTTGTATCAGGGCGTCTTCTGTTTCTTTGTTCTGCGCCAACAGAGTTTGATCAACTATGTCCAGTTTCTTCTCGTTTTTTTCAATCCTTTGTTCTGCTTTTTGAATTCTATTCTCATTACTGGCAATAGAAATTTGAATCTCATTCATTTTGGAATCTAGTGCGTGTATGTCTAATTTTAATTCAGAATGACTGTTCAGAAGTTTCTCTTGCAACGCAAGCATGGTTTCTTGTATTGATAGCAGAGACGATTGTACCGTTTGCAACGTTGGGGTTACTGGGGGTTTATCTGTTTTCTGGAGACCTTCTACTGATTTCTGGGTGGCTGGGGATGACATTCCTAACGTGGGAATGGATGGCACTTTTTTACCGGTTTTTGCAATTGTTGATGTCAGACTTGCCATTTCTTTAAAAAGCGATTTTTGGTCTCTTATTATATCCTCTATCTTTCTCCAAATAATCATCCAGTGGCACTCGCCACTTTTTGCTCAGGGGCCCTATCTTAACTCCTTGTTAACCTCCTTTATTAATTCCCAGTAAACTCTTTTGTTGATGCTTAATTTCTAAATTAATATAATAAGATAATTCAACGTTTCCAACAAACAAGAATCACTTTTGACAATCTAGTCCTATACCTTTAAATATTATATCTGAGGAATTTGACTTAACTTTAGCCTGAATCGATTAATAACTTAGATAAATACGGTAGAAACAATAGAATCAATATAACTTGATAATCACTATAAAAAAAATTCACCGAAGAAAATATTTAGATGAGGTAGAAAATTCACTTATTAATTAATTAATTAATTAATTAATTAATTAATTAATTCCTAAAAAGATGATCAAAAGCATGCATAAACAGTTAATATATTATTTATAAGAGATCAGTGTCTATGTAAAAATATCAGAAATATCGTTGCTAAGTAATGTAATAATATACTATAAGTTAATCACGTTAATATAAATATGAAAATATAAAAGTTAACTGTGCATATAGATTTTTTTTTTTCCTTCCACAAAAGCAGATTTTCACAGCCCGGGCTCAGTAATAACTCTTAGATCTGGACTGTCAGTGAATCAGCACTTTCAATAGTTCTTCAGGCGAGTCACTACAATGGCTGTGCTTCCGGTCTCTAAGTTGAGCAAACACAATCCACAAAACCCAAGGCGCAATCCACAAACTCCAAACCGTAGCCTCTGATCGTTCTAAAGGTCTATTTCCCCGAGAAAAAAGAAAGCAATATTCCTTGGATTCCTTATTCCTTTCTCCAATCTTCGCCCTGTGCGCGTGTTTTCACCACCTCATTTTTTTAAAAGTTCCTCACCGGCTTGACAGGCACTTTATCTTCCCAATCAGCTCTCTCCTAGTAATCACCGCTCACTCCCTCTCCAAGCACTTCTCTCCTGTCTCCACCGGCTCTTCTTCTGAGGCCAATTGCACCACAGCGGGGAAATCTCTAAATCGCACAAATCTATCTTGCACTGTAACCTCCGATCTCCGATGCTTCTTATTTAGTTGTTGGCTTCCATGGCTTCAGGCCAGCCATTAACAGGTTGACTCGCACGTGTTGAGTTGACAGAGCTGCCCGGCCTCACGATCAGCGTTGTGCTCCGCTTTCACGCTCGCCGAACTTGCTCTCTAGTCCGTGGGGCTCTCCGGGCACTGCACCCCCGAGGGGATCCTCAAAACATGGCAAATAGGAGGGTTGAGGAGCAGCGGTCACTCACCCAACGCCATTTCACCGCAAGTCACCAACTGGAAGTCAGGTCTTGAGAATATTATCTGGGAGGAGTTTGATCCTGTGGCTCCTGAGGATGTGGACAGGGTTCTGGGTAGGATTAGTGCCGCCACATGTTTATTGGACCCGTGACCCTCCTGGTTGGTACTGGCCTCCCAGGAGGTTACACGAGGCTGGCTCCAGGGGATTATAACTGCTTCTCTGAGTGAGGGTGCCTTTCCTGCCGCCTTGAAAGAGGCGGTGGTGAGGCCCCTCCTCAAGAAGCCTTCCCTGGACCTGGCTGAATTAGCTAACTACCATCCGGTCTCCAACCTTCATTTTGTAGCGAAGGTTGTTGAGAGTGTGGTGGCACGACAACTGCCCGGGCACCTGGATGAAGCTATCTATCTAGACCCGTGCCAGTCGGGCTTCAGGCAGGGGCACAGCACAGAAACGGCATTGGTCGCGTTGGTGGATGATCTCTGGAGGGCTCGGGACAGGGGTTGCTCCTCTGTCCTAGTCCTATTAGATCTCTCAGCGGCTTTTGATACCATCGACCATGGTATCATGCTGCAGCGGTTCAGAGGGTTAGGAATAGGTGGCACCATTCTGTGGTGGTTCTCCTCCTTCCTCTCTGACCGCTCGCAGTTCATGTTGGCAGGGGGGCAGAGGTCGACCTCGAGGCTTCTCGCATGGGGAGTGCCACAAGGGTTGGTCCTCTCACCCCTTCTGTTCAAAATTTATGTGAAGCCGCTGGGTGAGATCATCCGTGGTTTTGGGGTGAAGTGTCATCAGTACGCTGACGACACTCAGCTGTACATCTCCACCCCAGACCACCCCAATGATGCCCTTAATGTGATGTCTCGCTGCCTGGAGGCCGTGCGGGTCTGGATGGGGAGGAACAGGCTCAGACTCAACCTGTCCAAGACCGAGTGGCTGTGGCTGCCGGCATCCCGATATAGTCAGCAGGTGCCATCGCTGACTATTGGGGGTGAATCTTTGCCACCCACAGAGAGGGCTCACAATCTGGCTGTCCTCCTGGATGCACGGCTGTCTTTAGAAGAGCATATGATGGCCGTGGCCAGGGGGGTCTTTTATCAGGTTCGCCTGATCCGCCAGTTGCAGCCCTTTCTGGAGCGGGAGGCCTTGTGCACGGTCACTCATGCCCTTGTCACCTCCCGGCTGGACTATTGTAATGCTCTCTACATGGGGCTCCCCTTGAAGAGCACTCGGAGGCTCCAACTGGTCCAGAATGCGGCCACGCGGGTGGTTATGGGCGCAACTTGTTGTGCCCGCGTGACACCCCTCCTGCACGAGCTGTACTGGCTCCCAGTGATCTTCCGGGTGCAATTCAAGGTGCTGGTTACCACCTTTAAAGCGCTCCATGGCATAGGACCCGGGTACCTTCGAGACCGACTTCTGCTACCAGTAGCCTCCCACCGGCCAGTCCGCTCCCATAGAGAGGGTCTCCTCAGGGTGCCATCGGCCAAGTTATGTCGGCTGGTGACACCCAGGGGGAGGGCCTTCTCTGTGGGAGCCCCAGCCCTGTGGAATGAACTGCCCCCGGAAATATGTAAGATCTCCGACCTCCGGGTGTTTCGCTGCGCATTGAAGACCCTGTTGTTCCGCCAGGCTGGGCTATCAACATAATAATTTTAAATTGGGGTATTTTAAATTTTTGGGGTTTTAAACTGACCAAATCTATTTAATTATTTTAATTTTTAATCATTGTTGTGTCTTGTTTTTTTAAATTGGCTGTACACCACCCTGAGTCCTTCGGGAAAAGGGCGGTATAGAAATAAAATTATTATTATTATTATTATTATTATTATTATTATTAGTAGTAGTAGTAGTAGTAGTAGTAGTAGTAGTGATCATATCTATGAAGCTGCAGAATGCAAGGAATCACAATAGATTTGTTACTACAAGGTTTGAAATTAAGAGATGTATTTCTACCTTCAAGACACACACTTAAAACCTTGAAAGGTTATGACTTATACCTTCCAAAAAGTCCATCAAAGTACACTTTATACATAAATCTATGTATGTTCCTCAGAGGCACCACTTTAGATTCATAGGTCTCTTCCAGAATATAGTCAAGGTTAAATTGCAAGGAAAATATATGTTTTAATAGCATTTATTTTTAATACCGTGTTTCACCAAAAATAAGACCCTATCTTATATTTTTTTGAACCCTGAAATAAGTGCTTGGCCTTATTGCCATGCGCTCAAAAGCCTGATTGGGTTTATTATCAGAGGATGTCTTATTTTGAATAAAACAGGGTAGTGTTTAGAAAATTGTGAAATCTCAGAAATACTTACACACTTTCTTGATATGGTATCTCTAACTGATTACCAATAACCCTCATTATCATTATTAGTGACAAAACTAATTTAACCATTATTGACAACATATTCTTAAGTTGTATCAACTTCTAAATGGGACTTTGCAACACCATTGACTGAAATAAGTTTATTTTAGTTGACAGTATTTAATAGTTCAGTGATGAGTATGAATTTTAACCACTAGGTTTTTATCTCATTAGAAGACAGTAGAGTTTATGGAAACAAAAAACAATAGCAATTTGTGATTCAGAGGGATTGTTACTTTCTTTGTTTTTTGAGGAACCGTCTACAATTCACAGCACCATTAAACAAAATAATGACTTTGCTAGAATTGTAATGGTAAGTGGAAATTGTACTTTCACTACAATTTCACTAAAGCTACATTCTATTAATGTAGCTTTAAAATAAAGTGGAATTAGCTTCTCTGGCCGTGTATCCTGTATCTGGTAAGGTAAGGCTGACATCAATCTTGCAAGACTCAAAGTACAGTTTTCCCACCATCTCCTTTACAGCCAGATAATTTAGGGAGGATCCCTCCCCTTCCCCCTCCCCCTCCCAAGCCTCTAGATCTGACCATTAGGGAGCTGTGGGCTCTGCTGTCCCTTATCTGACTGTTCCCTAGGCAGCATCTCTTTGTTCAGTCTGCTAAGGTCATTCCCAAATAGCATTACAGGAATTAAGCATTTTTGCTGATGGGCAATTCATCTGACGTAATGTATTGTTTCCAGGTAACAGTAAATGAAACATGACCTTGTTTCCCAAGGAGGATTCAGAACTTCAAAATCCAAAGAAATGCAAATGAAGAAAATGTTGGAAGTATGATAGTAATTTCCTATCAAATTACAAGCTTCTGCCCTGTTTGGCTGTTTCCTACATTTCCCGCCAAGGTTTTCTTTAGCATTTTTCCTCCATTTTACATTTTTTCTAAATCCTTGACTTTTGCTGACTCTCTCAATGGCTTTTATTTAATAATACTCTTTTTTTTTAAAAAAAAACTCTTCAGAAACTAAAGAACCAAGAAATAATCTCTTCCATTTAATGTAGCAAAAGTCATTCATTCAATAATTGCAATTTGTTGTACTTATCTCTTAATCTTTATGTGAGTATTCTTTATTCTCTGTATTAATAATCAGTAGCAGCTATAATGTAATCTAAGGTCCTAACACAAAAGCATATGACTGAAAGAAGCAACTAGTCTTGCAAACTAATACTTTTCTTCATAAACTGTATTAGATATATTTTATTATGAAGTAGAAATATTCTCTATTATTTGTGCATAATTCTATGCCTCATTTTTTTCTCTCTTAAACTGTTACATAGTAATATGAAACAATCCAAGATCATTTTCTGCCAACCTCAAAATGTGTAACAGCAGCAAAAATGATTAGCCCATCAGTGCTCACCCTCTAGTTGTCTAATACAAGAATACAAAAATGTTATTCAATTAGTGTCCTGTTCCTTGAACCGTGTGTAGTAAAGACACTGAAGGATGACATGTTTTGGTATTCTCATGTTAATCAATTGGAGGATGAGCAATGACTGTCTCATAGTTGCATGTATCTGATCACTGGCAAAAAAAGAAAAAGCTCAGCAGTTTTGTTATGAAGGAAACATTCCTATCTGCCAAAATGCTATTTTTCTGTGTTGCATCTAAAAACCCCCAGTGTGATATAGTCTGCCAGCAAGTTTATAATCTAGTACTTTTCCCAGTATTTCTATCCATAGTTTCATGCCACTATGGTGGCTGGAGGAGAAACCTAAGTTCAAAACCCACCTACCCCTAAAAACCCTATATAGGCAGACTGTAAAAGCAAGAGGCTAAATCTCTATGGGAGAAGAAGAGCAATAACCACAGATGCTGGGAAAGTAGAGGAGCAAGTGTTCCCACTATTAAAAAACTAAGCTTCCCACAAAGTTTGTAGAGCCACAGCAATTCAAAAGAAAAGATCACCTTTACTACAGTTTCAGATACAGCAGAGCTGTCAAAAATAAATTGACCCAGAGCTCCAAAACAACCGACATTGTGACATCAGACAGCTCCTGAGCTTATCCAAAGTGACATTGAGCAGATGTGGCCTGAGGTATTTAAATGTCCCTGTAGAAGCAAGAGCTTGATACTGAAATGCAGATGTTCAATGTGTGCTATAGAGCACCACATGAAGAGGGCAGTCATCACTGTGTTCTTAAAGTGTATCGTCTCTAATGGTTTAGACCAGCTGGGAATGAATGTAATGTCTACCTCCGAAACAGAAGTAGACAGCTCTCCCAAAGTTTAGGGTGGGGTGGGCGTCACAATTCACCCCCCCCCATCAACTGAATTGAATAAAAAGCATTCTGTCATCAAAAGGACTGATGTCATAGGAAAGGCGGGGTTGTGTTTCAAAGCCTTTTTCTGAGATTTGGAGAAGGGTCAGAAATATGAACTGAAGGCAAACTACTTTCTTTTCAATCCTTAAAAAGCCTCCTCTCATGGCCTTAAATTACATTAATTTAATATCCATAAAATTTAATTGTCAATAAAATAATCTGATTTTACTGGTGTAATTTCAGAGGTGAGATAGATCCCACCCCATTCTATTTTCATCCTTTAAGGGGACGGGGATAAAAAATTGTGCCACTAAAACCAAGACATTTTACCAACAAACTTCACTGGCATATTCTGGCAGCATTGGGAACTGTTAATTGGGTGCTTGGACACAGGGGTGGGCTTCAAAAAATTTAGCAAGGGGTTCTCTGCCCGGTTGCCGGGTGGGCATGGCCATGGTGGGCATGGCTTAGTCGGCCTCCTACACCATGGCAGGGGAGCATTTTTGGCCTCCCCAAGCTCCAGAGGCTTTCCTCGAGCCATTGGGAGGGCGAAAACGGCCTCCCCAGGCTCCAGAGGCTCTCTGGAGGCCAGAAATGGGTGCATTTCCAGCCTTCCTGAACTTCCGGTAGGCCCGTTTTTCACCCTCACTAAGCCTCTGTGCACACCCTTGCATCCAAAATGGGCTGCTTGGGGAGTCCTGGGAGGGGCAGGGCTGGGTGGGTGGGGCCAGCCAAGAATGGGATTTGGGGGTTCTCCGAACTGCACAGAATCTTAGCTAGAGGTTCTCCTGAACCCCTGCGAACTCCCAGCAGTCCACCCCTGCTTGGACATCTGCTGTGGCCCACAGATCGGTGAATTACCCAATAAAGATAGGGTGGGGGAGAATAATAACCCTATGTTAAGAGCTAAAGCTGCATTTTTTGCCCAGCATCAAATATCAAATTTATGTGAAAGCAATGATAGATATATGGTGGCAAAACATTACCTATGTTTTGGTTTGTGCATCATCTGTTTTCTGGTATATAACCAAAATATATACAGTGTATTGAGAAAGTATTCAGACCCACTTCACTTTTGTGAATTTTGTTATGCTGCAGCCTGATTCTACAGTTGTTGAAATTCATTTTTTTCTTATTAATCTACACTCAGTACCCGATAATGACAAAGATAAAACAGAAGTTTAGAAATGTCTGTAAATTTATTAAAAAGAAAAAACTGAAACATATTGGCATAAGTATTTAGATCCTTTGCAACAACACTTGAAATTTAGCTCAGGTGTTGTGATCTGCCAGCAGCCTGCGGAGGATGTGCGGACTTCGGAGTCTCCAGAGGCTGACAGTAGAGAGGCAGAGGAACAGGAGGAGCCTGTTCCTAGTGCACGCATGAAAAGAGCTGCCAGAAGGCAGGAGCAGCTAAAGCAGAGACGACAACTCGGAAGTAGGGCCAAGAGATGATTGGCCCCTCCCATATGGCTTAAAAGGTCAGCAACGGCTCTTGGCCTCTTTGCCGGAAAACAACCGTTGAGAGAATTGCTTCTTGTTTGGCTGTAGTTATTTCTTCTGTTCCTGAATTGTTGCCAAGAAAAGCCTTTGGCAGTTTGCTTAATTATCCCAAGGTCAGAGATAAACTAAAGACTAGTGTTTTAAGGTTTTTGCTTTCATTTAATTTAGAACACACTGAGAATAAGTTAATTCTCAGCTGTTTTAATAAAATCTGTTTGTTTTTTTTGGAACTGTTTTGTATTTAATATCAACTACATGGGTCTGGGTCACAACATCAGGTTGATTGTTGCTGACGTATTTCTATACCTTGACTGGAGTCGATCTGTTGTAAATTAAATTGATTGGACATGATTTGAAAAGGCACACACCTCTCTATAGAAGGCCTCACAGCTGACAATTCATACTGTAGGCAGAGCAAAAGCCATGAGGTCAAAGGAATTGCGTGCAGAGTGGCAGCAGGGACTGGGAGACTGGTCAAGGTTGAGAGAAAGATGAATGGAGCAAAGTACTGGGATATCCTCAATGAAAACCTGTTCTACAGTGCTCAGGACCTCAGACTGGGCCGAAGTGTCACTTTTCAACATGACAAAGATCCTAAGCACACAGCCAAAACAATACAGGAGTGGCTTAGGGACAACAAGGTGCTGGTGATTACCTATAAAGCCCTACATGGCTTAGGCTCGGGGTATTTGGCGGATCACCTGCGGCCAGCAACAACTCCCCATCGCCCCGTGCGCTCACATAGAGAGGGCCTACTTGGGGTCCCGTCGACCAAACAATGTCGGCTGAGGCCCCTAGGGAGCGAGCCTTCTCTGTGGGCGCACCTACCCTCTGGAATCAGCTCCCCTTAGAGCTCTGGATAGCCCCTACCTTCGCTCCTTCTGCCATGACCTTAAAACATGGCTGTTTCGCCAAGCTGGCCTGGACTGAATGGGGTTTTAATGGGAATTTTAGTTTTTATTGTTGAATTTTAATTGGACTTGTTTATTGCTGTGAGCCGCCCTGAGTCCTTGTGGAGAAAGGGCGGCATATAAGTCCAATAATAAATAAATAAATAAAATAACTCTGTGAATGTCTTTAGAGCAGGGGTCACCAACCTTTCGGACCTCAGTGTTTTGCCCCAGCTACAGACCCCAAAGAACGCAGCACACACAAAGTCCGTACAAACCTAAGTTTACTAATTTAAATCAGTCTTTTCTGAACAAAGGCTGTTAATTTAACTTCATTAACAGCTGACAAGAATCCAAAGAATAATAACTCAATTCTGAGGCACAATATTTCAGATAACTGTAATCTTACTGTGGTTGGCAGAATGCCCAGAAGCAATTTACAGAAAAACTGATAAGAGAGAAACAAGAGCTGAATCAAACGTTTTCTGGAATCAAGACGCAAAGGAATGTGAATGAAGTTGTTTCCTGCAAATTGCATCAGTCGTTGTCCTTCCTTAAATAGGCTAGAGGAGTGGCCAATTAGCCCTAAGCCTTACTCTCGAGGAGACCTCCTCCTGAGGAGCCACTCCTGCCTTTTCGCAGCTTTGCGCGCTCGTGCATCGAGAAGAGGCTCCTCCTCTTCTTCCTCTTCACTTATAGGAGCTTCTGGAGGTTCTGAAGGCCCTGGCTGAATCCCTGCCTCTGGCACCACATCTTCTCCAGCCTCCTCATTGTCTGACTCGAGTGCCAGGCGCAGCACCATATCAGCCTCCTCACTGTTAGAATCAGCTACTAACTGCACAGGCCGCTGACGGGCCACAACACTCAGGGACCACTAAATTCAAAATTTTAAATCCCGCAGACCACTAATATGATCTGCCTAATGACAGGCTGGGTAGGCGTGGCTAGGTGGCCAACTCAATGTCACTCATGTCAAGGGGCACCCCTCTACTTGCCCCTCCCCTCCCAGCTACTCCTCGCCTCTCCACCTGGGCTCCTAAGGAAGGAGTTGTTGGAGTTAAGCAGCCACCATGAGAAAGAGTTGGCAAAACAGCTGGCTCAGTTCAAATTGGATCTGACCAAGAAGGAGGCTCAGCAGAAGCACCTCACTGAGGACTTCAAGCATAGGCTTTCAAGCAGAGGGCAGACCTGTGGGAGTGCAAGGCCTGGTACTGGCATCTGGAGGTTCAGCGGGCTGAGATGGTCAGCCAGTTCCAGGCCATGATGCAGTCCCACTGGAACAAGGCCCTCCAGTTCTTTGCCACCAGCAGCACTTCCCTTCAGCCTTCGGCCTTTGCCCAAAGCCCTGCACCAGGCTGAAGCAGACCCCAAGTTGGAATTTCTTCCTCCCTCCAACCCACACAAAAAGACCCCAAAGTGGGAGATTCTCTGCAGCAATCCCGGCATGGGCAACTGCAAGGAGCTTGTTATGTATGTATCTATTTTGTGCGGGAAATTCAAATGTCCTGTGAATTGTGATTGGTTAACGGTTGCCCCTGAAAAGTATATAAAGAGGGCTGTTGCCTATGTTCCTTTGCTGAAGTCTCACCCTGAATTAAAGAGCTGTTGTCAGTAGCTTGCTTGTGCCTCTCGTTATTCCCGCGCTACAACGTTGGCAACGAAGGTGGGATTGAGGCCACAAGAAGCAAATCAAAAAGAGCTCTGAGTTTCAGCCAGGGTGACGAGTGAACACGGAGACACGGCAATGTCTGCCTACGTTCCGCCAAAACCCTTCGACCCGACCCGAGAGAAGTGGGGATCGTATCTAACCAGGTTTGAGTGTTCCTTGGAAGCAAGCGAGATGCAAGGGCTCTCCACGAACCGAAAAAGAGCCCTATTCTTAAGCCACTGCGGGCCAGATGTCTTCAGATGGCCGAATCCCTCTGCGAGCCAACCCCAGTCCAGATGGTCCCCTGGGATGTCCTTCAAGCAAACCTGAGAGCCCACTACGCTCCAGTTCCTTCGAAATTTGTACAGCGCTACAAGCTCCGGCAACGTGTACAAAGAGAAGGAGAACTGGTCAGCGCATATGTGGCCACACTTCAAAAAGTCGCAACGCATTGCGACTACTGAGATCTTGATGATGCGCTACTCGAGCAATTGATTTGTGATGTTAGAGACACTTGTTTACAGAGGCGCCTTCTGGCGAAGCCAGATCTAACGTTAGCCGGCGCGCTCGATGAAGCCAGAGCACACGAAGCATCCATGAAGGCTTCTGAAGCACTACAACGGCCACTACCAAGCAAAGACAGTCCAAAAACAGCCTCCGTTCACAGAGAGGAGGCGCGAACCAGCACGGAGGAAGAGTCGGACGAGGACGTCTTCCACACGGAAAAGAAAAAGAGCGAGCAAAGCTGCCACCACGAGAACTGTCCTAGCTGTGGCGGGGATCACGAGAGACAATCCTGCAAATACAGAGACGCCATTTGCAGGCGTTCCGAGAAGAAAGGCCACCTAGCACGAGTTTGTAGAGCTCAATTTCCGCGTAGTCGCAAGCCACGTGACTACCACGACCAACCAGAACCAGCACATTCAAAACAGCCAACCAAAGATGACGGCACGAGGAAACAGCACGAGATTCAAAAGCGGGAGACCAAAGCACGAGAATCGGCCAAGCCAGCTCAACCGACGATGAGAAAGTCTACACGAAAGTAGAAATAGAAGGGAGACCATGCGAAATGGAAATTGACACCGGGTCTACCCTGTCCATTATGTCCTGGACTACACTCAAAGCGCTCCTGCCAAAGATTCAGAAAACCCAGCTGTCACGACAAAGAGTTCGCCTCCTCGACTACCAAGGAAACCGAGTTCCTGTGGAAGGCGTAGGCACGTTCCGGGTCACCTACGGCGAGTTCCAGAAAGAGCTTCCCCTGACCATCGTCAGCAAGCCGCTACCAAGTCTCCTGGGCATGGCGTGGTTCCGAGCCTTCGGCATGGGCTTCACGGGCATCGACAGCATCGGCGTGCCATCGCTCAAAGAAAATCTCCTTCACAAATTTCGGGATGTTTTTGAGGAGACTCTAGGCAAATACATGGGGACCCCTATCTCTTTTAATTTAGACCCCAACATGGCCCAAATCAGACTAAAAGCAAGACGGGTTCCATTTGCTTTAAAGCCCAAAATTGACACAGAGCTCGACAAGCTAATCAAACAAGGGGTGTTAGTTCCCGTAGATCACGCTAAGTGGGAAACCCCAATAGTCATGCCAGTTAAATCGGACGGATCAATTAGAATCTGCGCTGACTATAAATGTACGATCAACAAGGCGTTGCAGCAGAGCGCCTATCCCGTTCCGATCGTCCACCATCTACTACACTCTCTGGGGCCTGGCAAGCTATTCTCCAAATTAGACCTTGCGCAGGCGTACCAGCAGCTGCCAGTAGATGAAGGCAGAATCACAGACCATAGTAACTCACAGAGGTGCGTTTAAATGCACTAGACTACAGTTTGGGGTAAGCATCGCCCCAGGGCTCTTCCAGAGCACCATGGAGCGCCTTCTACAAGGCCTCCCAGGAGTCGTCCCTTATTTTTTTTTTTTATTGAAAAAGTTTTCAAGTACAAGTTTTCCCCCTTTCCCCCCCCCTCTTCCCTAACCCCGCCTCTCCACCCATCCCCCCCTGTGACTTCTGCACAACAATAGGCTATTTCATAACCAGTTACATACATAATATCTTTCCTTTCCCTTACTCCCTCCTCAAAATACTGACCCTTAGCATATTATTCTTATAACTCCCATTTTTACGATAATCTGCCCTTTTTCTCCTCCCCTAAACTTATAGTATATTATTACAATTTAACATTTAATCTTTTATATATATTAATATAACATTTTAAAGCAACCTTCTCCCTACATCCAAATTTAACATTTATTCAATTCTATCCAATTCCTCCACTCCCCTAAATATATGACTTGAAATCCTACAATACAATTCTAAATATAATCCACTGCCCACTTTACTAAGATATACACATATCTATATATGCATTCCATTTTGTAAAAAGAAAAAAGACAATAACTTTAAATTTATAATCCATGTAATATCTTCTTTGGTGTCTTACCACTGGATTGTTAAATCCTTCACTCCCCTAAATATATGACTTAAAGATCCTTTTTCTTAAACTAATCAATCGATAACCTAACCTATTTCAACCCTTCAGTTCCTACAAAATCATGCAATACAATTCTAAATATAATCCACTGCCCACTTTACTAAGATATACACATATCTATATATGCATTCCATTTTGTAAAAAGAAAAAAGACAATAACTTTAAATTTATAATCCATATAGTATCTTCTTTGGTGTCTTTCCACTGGATTGTTAAATCCATCACCCATAATAGGGTAAAATAACATGCTGGTGCAACAGTTTGTTCAAAGTCTTCAATCATCTTCTGCCCCCATCAGTAGTAGTTATCCTCGCATCTGTATAAAAGTAAAAACAACCACCCGAGTGACATTATAATTATATCCATATGGTTATAGTTGTGGTATTCATCAGGATTGTTGGTTCCCATCATCCTAATGGGTAACAACCAGATCTTCTGCATGCCCCAACGTGACTCTCTTGCCTTGTAACTCAAAATAATCATAATATATTCACCAGTAAAAGAAATCCAGAGTAGATAATTCAAATCCAACAAGGTAAGGCTCTTTTCACATCCCAAAATCACGGCATTACAGAGATCTGCCACAATCCTCAGGATAGTATTAAACAATTGTTCGCCTCCACTATCTTTTCAAATATTCATTCGTTTTTTAAAGTCCCTGGCTTCACTGTTGCTTGGTTTAGAAATTGCTGTTTCTATGAGATCTATTTCTTTTCTTTTTCTTTTGCGGGTTGAATTTCCATCCTCGTTTCTTGCCTACCAATTGTGTGTCAGCTGGTTGATTTTCATTCTGCTTTATGGGTTGTTCTTGTTGGGTTAGTTTTATCATCTCATCTTTCTTCTCCGTCACTTGTATGTCAACTGATTGATTTGCACACTTGTCTGTGACTTGATGGTTCATCAGCTTGGTGTCGGATGACACTACTCTCTTATTTATAGACAGACCAGCTGGGGTATCCAGAGAATCCAAAGACAATTTATCTGCAACAGTCTCTGTAATTTGATATTTTCCTTTTGTTTCCAACTCCTTTTGCTTATCCTGTATTATGCCTAAAGATGTTAAATTTATTTTTAAAATTTTTTGATAAAAATCTTCCGCTTTTTCAACAGTGTTCAATTGATATCTTACTCCTTGGTATCTCAATATTAAACCAACTGGGGTGTCCCACCTGAATAGGATATTTCTTTTTTTTAACTCAGTCACTAGAAAGCCAAATTTCTTCCTCTCCATCAGCATTTTAGTCGGGAGCTCCTTAAAAATCCAAATCTTTCTTCCATGAAATTGCAAAGTAGAATTAAAAGAGTTCTGCACAATATTATTCCTAATTTCTTTATCTGTAAAATAGATCACCACATCTCTAGGCAATTGCCTTTGCTTTGCCAACCAGGAGTTTATTCTGTAAATTCTATCAATCCTGCAATACACTTCATCAGGTTGAACCTTTAAAATCCCAGCCAAAATTTCAGAAGATATTTTCCTTAGGTCATCTCTATTATTTTCCTGCAGGCCTCTCAGTCTAATTGCATATTCTGTAAAATTATATTGAATCATTAAAACTTCTCTTTCAATCCTCTGTTGCACATTTTCTTCATTACCAATCTTTTGGTCAACCTCCATTTTAGGTTTGTCTTCTGAACTATTATCCTGAGTGTTTATCAAATCCTTTTTAATTTTTTGAGTCATGTCATCCAAATTCTCCTCAGTTTCCTTCATTTTAGACTCTAATAATTTAGTCTTTGCATCCACCCGAATCAGAAAGTCTGATAAACCATTAGCTGATTTTAAAATCTTTTGATTCAAAAAGTCAAACTTTGATTTCACCAATTCACCAATTTCTTTAATTTCCTGCTTAAATTTTTCAAATTGCTGGTTCACAATCTCATCCCTTCTTACAATCTCTTCAAGGAGAAATTCTATTATATTAAAATCAGGATTCTGACACTGGAGAGTTAGAATTTGTTGGTGCAGTTTCTTAATGGGGGAAGTTCCCCCCCCCGTTTGTCCAGCTGTGTAAGTCCCGATGCCATTTCCAGACAGGATTTAGCAAAAAAGAGAGAAAAAATAGAAAACAGAAGGACTTTCCCTTAAGAAAAAAAAAAATAAAACTTCTTTTCAATCAACAGCAAGAGAAGACACAGGAGCGAGGTTTTATCTACAAATGTAGCCAGTGATATTTATTCCGCTACATTGTAGTAATAAGAAACGGAAGGACTTTCCTTTTCAGCCCTTCTCCAGCCACGGCAGACGCCATTTTAAAAGGCTCTTTTTCCCTCTTTCCTCTCCTCTTTTCTCTTAAATAATTTTTTGAAGGGTAAAATACTTGCGATTCAGTATTAAGGGTCCAGCTCGTCTTTTCTTTAATTATTCTGTTAAATTCGCAGGCTTGCTCTTGACGCCTGGCTCTGCATAAGCAGAGGTCTCCCAAAGCCCGGAGCAGCGGCAGGGGATATGGGGCTTCTCATCCGCTCCGTCCCAAAAGTAAAAAAAAAAACTTTTGGGACTCTGCAGAGAGTTCTACCCACCCCTGCCGGCTCTATCTCCGTTTCCTCTTGGAAACGGAGTTTTTTTTTTTTTTTTTTTTTTTAAAGTCCCTTATTTTGACGATGTCCTCATTAGTGGCCAGGACGAAACACAGCTGGGGAATAGGGTTAGACAAGTCCTAACCAGATTCAGAGAAGCAGGACTTAAACTTAAAAAGTCCAAATGCAAAATAGCGGTTCCCTCCGTGGAATTTTTGGGCTACCGAATCAACGGCACAGGCATTCACCCCACGGAAAGCAAAGTCAGGGCCATTCAGAACGCACCCACCCCCAAATCGAAGCTCGAACTGCAGGCTTTCTTGGGACTTCTTAATTTCTACACTATGTTTTTAAAAGACAAAGCCACTATTGCGGAGCCACTGCACAGGCTCCTAGGAAAAAACGTTCCCTGGGTGTGGGGCAAAGCAGAAGCGGCTGCATTTAGAGCAGTTAAAAAACTTTTGTCTGAGGACAGCTTCCTCATACAATACAACTCAGAACTGCCTCTAGTACTTGTTTGCGACGCGTCCCCCTTTGGCGTGGGTGCTGTGTTGAGCCATAGACTACCGAATGGGTTAGAGGCGCCCATTGCCTATTACTCTTGCACTTTATCTAGTGCCAAAAGAAATTACAGCCAGCTGGACAGGGAGGCGTTAGCTGTTGTAGCTGGGGTCAAAAAATTTCACGAGTATTTGTTTGGCCAGACCTTTGAACTTATCACGGACCACCAGCCTCTTTTGGGACTTTTGGCTGGCGACAAGCCGACCCTGGCTGCTCTCTCCCACCAGATGACCAGATGGTCCATTTCCCTGCCTGCCTATTCATACAGACTGCTCCACCAACCGGGCCGAACTCTAGGCCATGCTGACGCCCTCAGCCGATGCCCCTTGCCCGAGTTGTTAGAGAACCCGACTCCGGAAGCCCCTGTATTACACATTGACATTGTGTCCCTGGGCCCTATTTCTTCTAGTGAAGTGGCGAAGGCTTCTGCCAGGGACTCTGTGTTGTGCACTGTAATGGGCTGGGTAATGCGGGGTTGGCCTACCAAGGTGGACAGTGGGGATTTTCAATTGTTTTTCAACAAAAAAAATGAACTGTCTATGTTGGGGGGTTGCTTGTTGTGGGGAGACAGGGTTGTCATTCCTTCTCGGTTAAGGCATAGAGTTTTGGAAATGCTGCACGGGGGACACCCTGGTATTGTTCGCATGAAAGGCCTACTTCGAAGCTATGTGTGGTGGCCACATCTCGACCAAGACGTCACTGAGTAGGTGGGGAAGTGCAGGCCCTGCCAGGAGTCCCGCCCAGATCCTCCTATAGCTCCCGTTAGGGAATGGGAAAAACCAAAAGGACCATGGGGAAGGATTCATATCAATTTCGCAGGCCCGTTCCACGTCCAGAACTTCCTTATTATTGTAGATGCCTTTTCTAAATGGTTAGAGATTGCCTTGATGCCCTCGACAACTTCTGAGGCCGTAATTAAAGTCCTCAGGAAACTTTTTGCAACTCACAGGTTGCCAGACACCCTGGTATCGTATAATGGGCCCCAATTCACTGCGACCCAATTTGAGGGCTACCTGGCCGAGTTAGGCATACGACATGCATTATCTGCTCCTTTTCATCCGGCTTCGAATGGCCTTGCAGAGAGATTTGTAAGAACAGCCAAGGAAGCACTATCCCAGCTCGATGCAGGTGATTGGCAAGCTAGGATAGACCAATTCTTAGCAATACAACATGCAACCCCGTGCCCTACCTCAGGGCACAGCCCAGCCGAGCTATTAATGGGCCGAAAGCTCAGGTGCATTCTCGATCGCTTACACCCCAACTACTCCTCTGATAATTACAAGTGGGAAGGGGGAGGATTAAGACAATTCCAAATCGGAACCCTGGTATTCGCCAGAAACTATGCCAACGGGCCACTGTAGGTTGAGGGAACTATTGTAGGAATCACCGGTCCAAAATCATACACGGTAGATGTAGGGTATGGTAAAATTTGGACAAGACACATAGACCAATTGCGTAGACATTTACAGCACGAAAACCCCAACACGGTAAATCCTAACTTCCAAAGTTTTCCTGACACAGCTACCTCAAGCCCGAGTAAGCCGGAATACTTATCTGGCAAGCCAGAGTTCCAGCGCCACCCCAGTGATTCGACACTCCCAGCCGGAGATAACCACGCCTCTGGAGAAATCCAGGAGGTTCCATTGGTGGAGCCAGGAGAGACGGGAGGTCCCTCTGACCGGTTCGATGCCTCTCCAGCAACTGAACTGCGCAGGTCAACCCGAATAAAGACACGCCCTGGTCACCTGCGTGATTTTGTATGTAAATATGTAAATAGATAGGATAAGTGCCTTCTGGGAGTGGAGGGGTGTTATGTATGTATCTATTTTGTGCGGGAAATTCAAATGTCCTGTGAATTGTGATTGGTTAATGGTTGCCCCTGAAAAGTATATAAAGAGGGCTGTTGCCTATGTTCCTTTGCTGAAGTCTCACCCTGAATTAAAGAGCTGTTGTCACTAGCTTGCTTGTGCCTCTCGTTATTCCCGCGCTACAACAGAGCTGGTGTGGGCCAAGGTGGGATTGCTGCTTCTTCCCCGTCTTTCCAGGAGCAAGGGATTTCTTATGACTGGGCCCTGAGCTCCCTTGCAGTTTATTCTGCTGCTGGAGGATGGGCTGGCTCAGGGTAATTTTGATAAGATTTTATTACCTATTTATTAATTAGGCATGATGAACTGCTGATCCATTAAACAGATATCTGGACCATATTTTAACAGTTTACAAGAAAAAAAATAGTTGCCTTTATTGAAAATCATAATGAAATTACTGTATACTGTACTATATCCTCTTCATTCCCTTGATGCATTTCTTGTCAAGGATGACCTGCTTCCACATTGCTTTTAAAAGCCAAAGCATCCTTCCCAAAATAGATGCATTTTCAGTGCTTAATGATTAATTAATACCTTTCCAGATACCAGCATCAAGGTGGTGTGTAAACCTACTAAACAACAACAACAACAAAAAAAGCGTGGTCATTTGTGAGAAAGAAGCCTGCTATTATTTTTCAATGTGTTTAGCCAAAATGTCATTGCAATAACTGATAACTTGTGCTACCTATAAAAAAAAGGAGGGGTCCTTGGTTCTCTCTGAGCTTGCTTGTTTCCTAGTCTGAGTAATGAAACATCTGCAAGAAAAAAAAAAAAGCTCAGAGAGCACCAAGGACCCCTCAAATCAACCCTGAGCTACAAATATTCTCCTTTAGTAGTATAAAAAGAATCAATGGAGATGGTTATTTGTTGGCGGAAGAGACTTCCTGTTTCATTTTGAACCCAAGGTTTGATCTAGGACCACGAAACAGTGGTCTTCAACACAGTGGTCTTCTAACCCTTCAACACAGAGAAATCTAGAAGGTTAGCTGTGAAGAACTGCCCCTAACACTAGGTAGCAGCAACAACAGGACTACAGGTAGTCTTCAACTTACGACCACAATTGAGTTCAAAATTTCTGTTGCTAAGTGAGACAGTTCTTAAGTGAATTTTGCCCCATTTTATGACCTTTCTTGCCACAGTTGTTAAGTGAATCATTGCAGTTGTTTAGTTAGTAACATGGTTGTTAAGTGAATCTTGCTTCCCATTGACTTTGCTTGTCAGACGCTTGCAAAAAGTGATCACATGACCCCAGGACACTGCAACCATTATAAATATGAACCAGTTGCCAAGCATTCAAATTTGATCACGTAACCATAGGAATGCTGTAATGGTCATAAGCATGAAAACAGTCATAAGTCACTTTTTTTCAGTGAACTTGTAACACTAAACAAATTTTGTAAAGCATTTTAATGATTGTATAGCATTTTAAAAAGCAAAATAAAAATATTTTGTTTACTGATTTGATAAGCATTTAAAATTAACCTGCCAACTGAAGTAAAGTCATGTCCACCATTATACCCTCATTAGGCAGAGAGATTGCATGCTGTTCTGTGCTGTTGCCTATAGAGATTCTCAGTCACCCAAGTCATGGTGGCCCAAAAGTGGCGGTTTTTTTCCCCCAAAAGGCAAGTGGACATTGCTTTTTCCTTGAAGATGTTTCGTTTTTCATCCAAGAAGCTTCTTGGAAGCGAAACGTCTTCAAGGAAAAAAAGACAGTCCAGTTGCATTTTTGTGGGGGGACCATTTTTGGGAGTTCTGTGCTGTTGTACAGTCTAAATAATGTTAGTTATTGGGAATGCACTTGGGAGGGTGGGAGGAAAGGTAGCACTCAGATTAGTATATGAAGATATGCAGCAAGTTCATTGTTTTGAGATACAAGGAAATAGATGCAAAATACAGGGGCTCAAAGCACTTGCCTGCCTTTCCTACAGAACATCTTTTCTCCAGAAGCAATCAACTAAACTGCAGATCCCAGCATCTCTTCTGGAGCATGAAGCTATTGCTATTGTTTTTTCAGTCAGACAGACTTGTTTGGACTAAGGATCCTATTACACTCAGTGGAAATTAATGTTCTGCTGAGGAGCTGGAAACACTTCTACATGTTCTCCTACTCTCCTAAATTGCATAAACCCTTTGGAACTAGCATAAAAGAGAGAGAAGGAGGAAGAGATGAAAGAGGTTTTTATAAGCCTTAATTATTCAGGGCATTCTTGTTCTAGATCTGCTGTGGCTCATACATAACCTCAATTTAGACATGCACAAGTTGATTGTTTTGTGCACTAACCTAAAAGCGAGGTAAGTGACATTTTGGCTCGTCTAGAAAAAATAAAAATAAAAAAGACAGCATTTTTTAAAATGCTATAGATAATTACATCATCACTATGAATGATATTACCTAGCATCATGTTTCATGGAGGATATTTTTTAATTTCATTAACAGCAGAACAGAAATATAAAATTCTTCACTTTTGCTGCCACTTCTATATGGAAACAGGCTGAATTCCAAGGCATGAAATGTCAGTTTTAGAAAGACATCCTCCCTACATAGTAAGGATCAGGGATGAAAAATGAAGGTATCACACAGAAAGCTCCTTAATGTCATTTTAATCGTATTACTGATTTACAGGTAGAAAGTAGTTCAACTATTTCAAAAGAGATTTTTTTCAGATGCCCCTAGATCTCAAATGAAACTACTTCTCTCTTTCCTAGCCTACAGAATCACATGGGTTTTATCTACTTTCTTCTATGTGATTCTTATCATTTCACTGACCTAGAAACAATCAGACTCTTCAAATATCACTGCGTGCTATGGGTACATGGGGAGTAGCCACGTCAGAAGTTCACCTTTTATAATCTTGCTTGAAAGTTTATCTCCAAGTAGCACAAGATATCATGTGGACCTGTGGCCAAAATAGCTTTGTACAAGGGGAGCATTTTCTTCTGACATGTTCAGAACTGCATAATCTATAATTCACTAGATGTTCTTTTAAAATATGATAGAATCTTTAGGGCAAGAGCCGAAATACCCAGCTGATTAAAGCAGTGGTAAATTCACTTACCTTCACTACTGGTTCGGGTATGGGAGTGCGCGGGAGCACATGCGTGCTATGCATGCACACGCTTGGTAATACATGCTGTGTTTTTACCACATAGATGGTAAGCGGAGTCGGTATGGTATTTTCTGCACTTCACCAGCAGAAGGGACTGACCATCAGACCAACCACCGTGAGAGGGTGGTTGTGGACCATTAGGCCAGCCATAGAGGGTGGCTATGGACCTTAACCCCTTATGCTGAACTGATATTGCAAAGGTTCACTACTTCCATCTCACCAGTAGAGGGGACTGACCATCAGACCAATCACTGTGAGAGGGTGGTTGGATTGTATCCCCCTTGATCTGTGTCGACTTGGCAAGAGATCCTTCCCACTGTGGTGAGGGGACAGTGGACTTTGGACCTCAGATTTTGGATGCCCCCACTTATTTGCTCCCCTTTTGGACCTCTTATTTTCCATCTGACCCTTGGGACATGGTCACTTATCCTCTGTGGCAAGATGTATTCGGCAGCTGAGCTTCTTGTTCTGTGAGACTCCCCCCTCTCGCAGGATTGGCCCTCCACTCTATCGAGGGCCTACCTCGATGACGGATTTTGGAATCCCGAGAGGTGGCATGCGGTGAAGAGGGGGTTGAGGGGTTTTTTAAAATTGTCATTTGCCAATCTTTTAAGGGGTTTTGGGAGGGGGGAGGGTTGTTTGGCAAAGGATAGGGAGGGTGATTTGTTGGGGAGGGGACCAGGCCAGGCACAGGGTCGCTCTAGGGGAGGTGCGGAGCAGGGATCGGAGGGGGTTGGTGTTGGTAGGGAGGAAGGCGATGTCATCAGGACTGTGGGTGGGAGGGGCAGGTATGGTGGGAGCAGGGGGCCATATCATGTTGTGGGGGCACGTATCCGCTGTCTCCAAGCGGTGACATGCTCCGGCCCCCAATGCTCTTCTCGTTCTCTGGGTTGTCCGGAGTCTCAGAGCCTGGGTCTTAGGCTGATGCTGTGCAACGCCAGGTCCGTGGCTAATAAAGCCCCCCTCATTTGTGAACTGATTCAGGAGGGGGGAGCGGACCTGGCAGGTATTACTGAGACCTGGTTGGGCCTGGGGGGGGTCCCCCTCGTAGAAATGTGCCCACCGGGTTTCCGTGCATTTCATCAGCCGAGGGCCCAGGGTAGGGGTGGGGGGGGTGGCGGTTATTGTAAAGGAAGGTCTTGATCCTAGGGAGGCCACTGTACCTCAGATAGCCGGTTGTGAGTCTCTCCTTGTGAAGTGGGGCCATGGGAGGCAGATGGGCCTGCTGGTTATGTACCTGGCTCCTTGCTACGTGGCAGCGACCCTGCCCGAGCTCCTCAATGTTATAGCCGGGGTGGTGGTTGATACCCCCAGGCTTTTAGTCATGGGGGATTTCAACCTGCTGTCCATCGGTGAAGCATCTGAGGTGGCTCGGGAGTTCATGGCTTCCATGACGGCCATGGACCTGACCCAGTTAATTCAGGGCCCCACTCACATTGGAGGCAACACGCTGGACTTGGTTTTCGTCTCTGGTCAGTGGTTGAATGGCTTAGACACAGGGGATATAGTTATTGAACCCTTGTCATGGTCAGACCATTCTCTCCTTAGACTTGACTTCCTGACCGCTATGCCCCACCGCAGGGAGGCGGAACTGATCAGGTGGCTCCGCCCCAGGCGCCTGATGGATCCTGATAGGTTCCGAATGGAGCTTGGGCCATTTCCTGAGACTCTGGCGCGCGACTCGACAGAAGACCTGGTGGCCGCCTGGGATAGGGCGGCCGCTGGTGCTTTAGATCGGGTCGTGCCTTTGCGGCCTCTGATCCGGCGCCGAATCTGCCCAGCTCCTTGGTTCTCCGAGGAGCTGAGGGGGATGAAACGCCGGAAAAGACGCCTAGAGAGTAGTTGGAGGGCCAGTCGCTCCGAATCTGACTGTACACTAGTGAGGTCTTATATCAAGACCTACTTAGTGGCGATAAAGGCGGCGAAGTGTAATTACTTTTCCGCTCTTATCGTGTCGGCAGAAAATTGCCCAGCTGCCTTGTTTAGGGTGACTCGCTCCCTTCTCCATCTGGGAGCGCGGGAAGACCCCTTGCAAGGTCGTGCTGAGGATTTTGCGCATTATCTGCACGATAAAGTCGCTCAAATTCGGGAAGGCTTGGACTCTGACTGGGTAGGTACAGGCGGGTTGTCCGAGGTCTGTCTTGAGACGGTTATCTGGGATGAGTTTGACCCTGTGACTCCCGAGGACATGGACAGGATGCTGGGGAGGTTGAATGCAACCACATGTTTATTGGACCCGTGTCCCTCCTGGTTGGTGCTGGCTACCCGGGAGGTTACACGAGGCTGGTTCCAGAGGATTATAAATGCTTCCTTGAGTGAGGGGTTCTTGCCTCCCGCCTTGAAAGAGGCAGTGGTGAGGCCCCTCCTCAAGAAGCCCTCTCTGGACCCAGCTGTTTTAGCAAACTATCGTCCAGTTTCCAACCTTTGCTTTTTGGCGAAGGTTGTTGAGAGTGTGGTTGCGCGACAGCTCCCGCAGTACCTGGATGAAACCGTCTATCTAGATCCATTCCAGTCTGGCTTCAGGCCCGGGTACAGCACGGAAACGGCATTGGTCGCGTTGGTTGATGATCTCTGGAGGGCTCAGGACAGAGGTTGCTCCTCTGTTCTGGTCCTATTAGACCTCTTAGCGGCTTTTGATACCATCAACCATGGTATCATGCTGCGCCGGTTGGAGGGGTTGGGAGTGGGAGGCACTGTTTTACGGTAGTTCTCCTACTATCTCTCCGACCGGTCGCAGTCTGTGTTGGCTGGAGGGCAGAGGTCGACCTCAAGGCACTTGGTTTGTGGGGTGCCACAAGGGTCGGTCCTCTCGCCTCTCCTGTTCAACATTTATGTGAAGCCGCTGGGCGAGATCATCCGTGGTTTTGGGGTGCAGTGCCATCTGTATGCTGATGACACCCAGCTGTACATCTCCACCCCAGACCACCCCAACGATGCCCTTGAAGTGATGTCCCAGTGCCTGGAGGCCGTGCGGGTCTGGATGGGGAGGAACAGGCTCCAACTCAATCCCTCCAAGACTGAGTGGCTGTGGCTGCCGGCGTCCCGATATAGTCAGCTGGTGCCATCGCTGACTATTGGGGGTGAGACATTGGCCCCCACAGAGAGGGCGCGTAACTTGGGTGTCCTCCTGGACGCACGACTGTCTTTAGAAGAGCATATGACGGCCGTGGCCAGGGAAGCTTTCTATCAGGTTTGCCTGATACGCCAGTTGCGCCCCTTTCTGGATCGGGACTCCTTATGCACGGTCACTCATGCCCTCGTTACTTCCCGCCTCGACTACTGCAACGCTCTCTACATGGGGCTCCCCTTGAGGAGCACTCGGAGGCTCCAACTGGTGCAGAATGCGGCCGCGCGGGTACTTATGGGGGCGACATGGCGCTCCCACGTGACACCTCTCCTGCGCGAGCTGCATTGGCTTCCGGTGGTCTTCCGAGTGCGCTTCAAGGTGTTGGTTCTCATCTTTAAAGCGCTCCATGGCTTAGGACCCGGTTATTTACGAGACCACCTTCTGCCTCCGATAACCTCCCACCGGCCAACACGCTCCCACAGAGAGGGTCTCCTCAGGGTGCTGTCTGTCAGGCAATGTCGGCTGGCGACCCCCCGGGGAAGAGCCTTCTCTGTGGGGGCACCCACCCTCTGGAATGAGCTACCCCCAGGGATACGACTAATCCCGGACCTCCGGACCTTCCGCCGGGCCCTGAAGACTTTTTTATTTCAGCAAGCCGGGCTGGGTTAAAAAATTTTAATTGGGTGAATTTTATGGGTTAAGGGGTTTTAAATTGGAGAAGCCTAAGATAATTTAATTTTGTTTTAATGTATTTTAATATTTGTATTGTGTGTTTTTAATTCTGGCTGTTCACCACCCCGAGTCCTTCGGGAGAGGGGGCGGTATAAAAATTTAATAAATAAATAAATAAATAAAAATAAAAAAATGGGACCTAATGACGTCCCGGTGGGTGGCTGGAGCCTCCCGCTGCCAGCGCTACCAGTTCAGCGAGCTGGATAGAAACGGGGGGGGGGAGGGATTTCACTGCTGGATTAAAGGTAGGATTTAATCTCTCCCCCTCTCTCAATCTCTCTCTCTCTGTCTCTCTCTCTCTCTCTTTCCCCCTCTCTCTTTCCCTCCCGCTCTCTCTTTCTCACCCTCCCTCTCTCTGCTTCTCTCTGTTTCTCTTTCCCTCCCTCTCTTTCTTTCCCTCCCTCCCTCTCTCTGTTTATCTCTCTCTTTGTTTCTCTCTCTCTCTCTTTCCCTCCCTCTCTTTCTTTCCTTCTCTCCCCCCTCTTCCCCCCTCTCTTTCCCGCCCTCTCTCTTTCTCTTTCTCTCTCTGTCTTTCCCTCCCTGGTGGGGGGAAGGAACCCTTGAACTGGTGCTGGTTAGTGGGAATCTGATGTCCATAGGCCAATGAGCCCAGGAGCAGTGCGCTGAAGCTCAGCTAGCCAGCGGGGAGGCAGGGCATCCCAACACAGGCAGCTGTGCAGGAAAAGCAACTGACATCCGGTTGGCCAGAACGAGCCAAGATGACGCATGGTCACATTGTGGCTCCGCGTCGTAATGAGCTTCAGGAGGAAGGGACCCAGTCTCCCCCATTGTGAAGTGTGCGAGTGAAAAAGTTCACTCAATCAATTCCAACTTCATGAGATTTTTTTTCTTTCATGAGAAGCTGGAATTGATTTAGTGAATTTTTTTTTTTAATCCTACAAACTTTTTTCCCCCTGCAAACAATGGTGAGAAACAGAGAAACGCAATAGAACTGGGCTGGGTGTGCCCACAGAAAGGGCCCTGCATGCCACCTCTGGCACGTGTGCCATGGGTTCGCCATCACAGACCTATTGTTTAAGATAACACTAATTAGCAATTAAGATTTGACAGAGAGCTTGAGCGATTGTTTTAAATGCTTGGGTTTTTTATTTTAATTATGCATCACTGTTTTATAAATTGCCAAACAAAATACAGCCTTAAAAACAAATGTTTAAAAGGAGTAAACAATAAATTAATATACTTTGTTTTTCTGGAATGGGAGCCATTATTTCCATGATGAAAGAACTGATCACAATTCACCTAGTATTGCTAGCATTTGAAAGTATTCAGAATTCAGTTTGGCACTGTCCTATTAAGGATGATATATAGATCACACCAGCTCATCTCTGCCATGAAGCATGGTCCTTTCAACCTTAATGAGCTGATGCTTGATGTGGTATGCATTGCTATATTTCAGATACAAGGAGTGACGGTTTTCTTAAATTAAACCATCTTACAGTTCCTTAAATATAGAAAGCTGGATGTATTCATATCTCTGAATATCCTAAATAATGAAAAAGTTTATATATGCACAGCAAAGAGCTTTTAACTACTGTAGCAAGAATATAGCAATTTTGACTGCTGTGCAAATTTATCTTACAATAATTCAGAAATATTTGCCCTGTAGTTTTATTTCATTTGTTTGTTTGTGTGTGAGTGAGTGAGTGTATATGTTAATGCTGAATTGTGGCAATTGACTAGTTCTGCAATTTTCTTAACAAGATTTTTGGAGGTCTTTGCCCTTGCCTAATTCCTCGGGGAAAGAGAAAGTGACAGGCTGGAGGTCACCCAGCTGGCTTTCATGCCTAAAGCAGAATTAGAACTCATAGTCTCCTGGTCTCTAAGCCAGCAACTTCACCAGTTCACCAACTGGCTCTCTTTCTTTCGTTAGTTACATGGAAATTCTGTTAACAATTTTGAAGAGAAAGATACCTGTCTCAAAATTAAAATAAGAGTATTTGGATTTTCGTCCCCATTGGCAATAGATCCCAACACATTTCTAAAAAGGGGAAATAGTCTTCTTTGCTCATGGTGATCTATAAAAGTGCCATTTATAATTAAATGAGAAGGACCTGAAAATCAAATGGAAAGTGTATTCCTATCGAAAATAGAATAGAACACTTAAAGGCCAAATACATTCCATCTCTACAGAATAAGATCAGTTATTTCAATCTAAAGGCAGACTGACAGAAATCTAATCCTTTGGCCATAGCATACATGTTATTTGCTTCAAATGTAGGATGGTTTCATGATATTTGTTATTTAATTGAAATAAATGGCATCATAATAACTTATTGGAAACATCCTGGCAATTACCTCAAGTTCAGAAAGCTAGAGATTATGGAAAATGTATCATGTCCCAGTTGAAAAAAAATCCTGGGAAATATCTGATGTTTAATTATGTTGAGAATATTTAATAAAAGCAAAATCTCATTATGGCCAAAGGATCAGCTTCTGTGTGTTTGTGTGTGTGTGTGTGTGTGTGAGAGAGAGAGAGAGAGAGAGAGAGGGAGGGAGGGAGAGGGAGGGAGGGAAGGACAGGGAGAGAGAGAGAGAGAACAGTTCCACAGTTGTACAGTAGTCCTAAATGTAATTTATTTGGAGTGCTTTGTACAGGTAGCCTTCAATTTACGACCACAATTGAGCCCCAAATTTCTGTTGCTAAGTGAGACAGTTCTTCAATGAGTTTTGCTCCATTTCTTGCCACAGTTGTGAAAGGAATCACTGCAGTTGTTAAATTAGTAACACAGTTGTTAAGTCCCCCATTGACTTGGCTTGTCAGAAGGTCGCAAAAGGTGATCACATTACCCCGGGACACTGCGACTGTCATAAATAGGAGTCAATTGCCAAGGGTCTCAATTTTGATCATGTGACTATGGGAATGCTGCAATAGTGTGAAAAACGGTCATAAATCACTTCTTTCAGTGCTGTTGTAACTTTGAATGGTCACTAAACGAACTGTTGTTAGACTACCTGTACTTTATTTATGAGTAAACACACATATGATCACATTGCAAAAGCTTAAGTCACACTTCATACAAGGAGACTTTATATCACTAAACATGCATGTGGTTAGAATGTTAACTTCCTTTGCAAATTATACTCTTTTTGTCCCAATTTTGAACACTTTACCTTCTAGAATTGTTTTAATCTTCTCCCTGCCCTCTTCCTTGATGTTGATTGAACTTTTTTCAAAACCAGTTCAGCAATGCTCCAATTTTTAAAAAAACATTTTTTCTTCATTTTATAACTGAGATCAATAAGAGCTCTGCCTCTTGGTTGAGATTTGATTCCAATCATTTTACCCTCTCAGGTTCCCCCCCCCCCCACACACACACTTTTTTTAAAAAACAAAGAGATGGAACAACTGCTTAGGGTTTAAAAGCTGCAGGTAAATCAGTCGAGAGATACCTGTACTTATACAACATAGGAGCCATTTACAATTTTGTCATTCAGCATCACTAATCTTATTATTAAAAAGATAAATAATTACCCATTGCGAAGAAAGGGATTCCCAACAGAGTCGAGTTATATTTTCCATCAGTAATGAAAAATATCCCTGCGGCAGTAACACTGGACATACAGATTGTGAGTACTCCCAAGAGCCCAAGAAATGGCTTGCTGCGAAGGCAATCTTTCATGGAGCTGGAGAGGATGGCCACCAACAGAACAAGCATGAGGCTCACTAAGATCTTGCCCTTGGCTAGGAAGCTGGTCTTGTGAAAGTCCCTCCACAAACTAAAGGAGGCCAGAGAATGCAATTGTAGATCCTTGTGATGGAGCTGCAGCTTGTGTATCAGTTTGCAGAATTCATTCTCCCACTTCTCACCAATGAGGTCCTGAGCTGCAGAATGGTAAGTCTGGAGGTAGTAAGTGATTTGGACAGCTCTGGCTGACTTGACCCTTTGGTCCTTGCTGTTCGGCAGTTCCATGACTCCACCAAGCTGATGGCCAATAAAGCTGCTTCTCCCATCCTGAGAAGAAAAACCAAGGGACATATATGTTAGAATGAAGCTTTTTCTTAAGATACAAATAACAGCACTTCTGAATTTCTCCTACAAAAAGCTTTCTAGAAGCTATCCTGCTTTTCTGCAATGATAAAAATTATAAACAATTTGAATTAAAGTTTGAAGACCATAAAGACAAAGGAGAGAGGCCTTTGGGGGAGACGGAAACCTCAGGGAGGACCATGGTCAACTGGAGGAAATGCAAGGATGGCAAGACAGCCCAATTCAATCAGCAATGTGTTGTGTATATTAATTTAACAACTACATGTTCTTGCAAACTAGCAGGGAGAACCAACAAAGCTATAACATTCACAAATTTTGCTGCCTCCTCCTTTTCTTTATAAAAATACTATATCAATAAGAAGGAGGACAATAGACCAGCCTGACAAACAAATGAACAGCAGAAATGAAAGGAATTGAATTTGTTTTTACTTCCATTTATATTTTGGGTTATTTCACATCCAAACAGTGAATGAGAATGCATTTGTTTTGCTTTTCAATCACATTAAAAATTAATGTTAATTCTATAAGAACAAACAGATTTAAAGAAAAGTGCAAACAAATTTGGAATCAATTATGATCCTTTATGCATGAGGCAACATTCACAATAGTTATTTCGTTAACAGAAATTATGGACAGAGCGCATGACCAATTACTATCAATCCATCAATAACCATTTGAAATCATAACAGAAAAAATTATACCCAAATTAAATATTTCTCGCCTCATCAGGGAGATCGGTGGCATATAAATTTAATCAATAAATTGATCTGGAATGATTACCACTAGTTGTTCTATGGTCAAGTTCATTAGGTTATTATTGATTATGTCTTGACCTGAATGGTAATACAGTGAAATAATTCTTTTTGTAACCCTAATAATCCCATGATTTACATATAGATCTTGAAGCAAAGCTTCAATCCTACATGCAATTATTTGGAAGGAAGCCATATGGAATTCAATGGGACATACTTGTGTAGAATAGATAGTGGCTTCACTCCAAATGTGTGCATAGCCTTCTCTATTAAGATGAAGTTGCCACACTAAATCTCCTTGTTGTAATTTTACTTGGTCAAAGTTAAATAAAACATTCAGATATTGCTAAATCACAGCTCTTATTTTCAGATTTGGAAAGTAATTGTAATGTGGAATGTCACTATGACAAACAGGTACAAAATATTACACTTGCTGTTGGCAAAACCACCAATTTTAAATCAGAATAGTGAAATTTCCTAATTTATTATTATTATTTATTATTATTTATTTTATTTGTATACTGCCCCTTTCTCCAACAGGACTCAGGGCGGTGAACAGCCACGGGAAAAAAAACAACATATAAAATTTAAAAACAATTTAAAAAGCATTAAATAATTTTGGCCATCAATTTAAAATAACCCAATTAAAACCAATTATAAATTTAAAAACGCAAGGATGGGGTCAAGCCAGCCTGGCTAGATGGAATAGATGTGTTTTCAGGGCCCGACGAAAAGTCGGGAGGTCTGGTAACGTGCGTATCTCTGGGGGTAGGTTGTTCCAGAGGGCAGGTGCCGCGACAGAGAAGGCTCTCCCCCTGGGGGTCGCCAGCTGACATTGTCTGGCCGACGGCACCCTGAGAAGGCCCTCTCTGTGTGAGCGAACTGGCCGGTGGGAGGCTATTGGCGGCAGAAGGCAGTCTCGTAAATACCCCGGCCCTAAACCATGGAGCGCTTTAAAGGTGTTCACCAACACCTTGAAGCGCACCCGGAAGACCACCGGAAGCCAGTGCAGCTCGCGCAGGAGAGGTGTCACATGGGAGCACCCCGTCACTCCCATAATCCCCCGCGCAGCCGCATTCTGGACCAACTGGAGCCTCCAGGTGCACCCCAAGGGGAGCCCCATGTAGAGAGCATTGCAGTAGTCCAGGCAGGAAGTGACGAGTGCCTGAATGACCGTGCGTAGGGAGTCCTGATCTAGAAAGGGACGCAACTGGCGTATCAAGCGGACCTGATAAAAAGCCCCCCTGGCCACAGCAGTCATATGCTCTTCTAAAGACATGCGTGTATCCAGGAGGATGCCCAAGTTGCGAGCCCTTTCCGTGGGGGCCAATGATTCGCCCCCAATAACCAGTGATGGCACCAGCTGGCTTTATCGGGACGCCAGAAGCCACAGCCACTCAGTCTTGGAAGGGTTGAGTCGGAGCCTGTTTCTCCCCATCCAGGCCCGCACGGCCTCCAGGCACTGGGACATCACTTCAAGAGCATCGTTCGGGTGGCCTGGGGTGGAGATGTACAGCTGAGTGTCATCAGCGTATTGATGGAACTCCACCCCAAAGCCACGGATGATCTCACCCAGCGGCTTTACATAAATGTTGAACAGAAGGGGCGAGAGGGCCGACCCTTGCGGCACTCCACAACAAGGCGCCTTGGGGTTGACCGCTGCCTCCCTGCCAACACAGATTGCAACCGGTCAGAGAAGTAGGAGGAGAACCACCACAAAACGGTGCCCCCCACCCTCAACCCCTCCAACCGGTGCAACATGATACCATGGTCGATGATATCAAAAGCCACTGAGAGATCTAACAGGACCAGGATAGAGGAGCATCCCCTATCCCGAGCCCTCCAGAGATCATCCACCAACACGACCAATGCCGTTTCCATGCTGTACCCAGGCCTGAAGCCGGACTGGAGCGGATCTAGATAGACAGCTTCATCCAGGTACTGTGGAAGCTGCCGCACCACCACACTCTCAACAACCTTCGCAATAGAACGAAGGTTGGAGACTGGACGATAGTTAGCCAAAACAGCCGGATCCAGAGAGGGCTTCTTGAGGAGAGGCCTCAGCACCGCTTCTTTCAAGGCGGCCAGTAGGACACCCTTGCTCAAGGAAGCGTTAATAATCCTCTGGAGCCAGCCTCGTGTAACCTCCCGGGAGGCCAGCACCAATCAGGAGGGACACGGGTCCAATAAACATGTGGTTGCGTTCAGCCATCCCAGAATACTGTCCACGTCCTCGGGAGCCACAGGATCAAATTCCTCCCAGATAACACTCTCAAGACCTGCCTCAGTCATCTCATCTGGATTTACCCAGTCAGAGGCCAGACGTTCCCGAATCTGAGCGATCTTGTCATGCAGATACTGCACAAAATCCTCAGCTCAACCCTGCAAGGGATCATCCCGCACTCCCAGATGGAGGAGGGAGCGGGTCACCCTAAAAAGGGTGGCTGGGCGATTATCTGATGATGCAATAAGGGTGGCAAAATAGCTAGATTTTGCCACTTTTATCACCACTAGGTAGGTCTTAATATGAGACCTCACCAGTGTTCGGTCGGATTTGGAACGGCTGTCCCTCCAACCACTCTCCAGGCGTCTTTTCTGGCGCTTCATCTCCCTCAGCTCCTTGGAGAACCAAGGAGCTAGGTGAGTTCGGTGCCAGGTCAGAGGCCGCAAAGGCACGACGCAGTCCAAAGTCCCAGCGGCCGCACTGTCCCAGGCGGCCACCAGGTCTTCAGCCGAGTTATGAGCCAGAGTCTCAGGAAATGGCCCAAGCTCCATCTGGAACCTATCAGGATCCATCAGGCACCTGGGGTGGAACCACCTAGTTGGTCCCGCCTCCCTGCGACGGGGTGTAGTGGTTAGAAAGTCAAGTCGAAGGAGCGAGTGGTCAGACCATGACAAGGGTTCGATGACTATATCCCCTATATCAAGGCCACTCAACCACTGACCAGAGATCAAACTAAGTCCAGAGTGTGCCCGCCCGTGTGAGTAGGACCCTGAATTAACTGAGTCAGGTCCATGGCCGTCATGGAAGCCATGAACTCCTGAGCCACCTCAGACGTTTCACCGATGGATGGCAGGTTGAAATCCCCCATGACCAAAAGTCTGGGGGTATCAACTGCCACCTCGGCTATGACGTTAAGCAGCTCAGGCAGGGTCATTGCCACGTGCCAAATTCCTAATTTAAGGAATTCATATCTTTTTAAAACCAAACTAATTAAACTGTTTTTCTAATAAATAACTCACAGAGAAGTCATGCACAGTGTTGACTTTTGGATTTTTTTAAGAATACAAAACAATGCAACAACCTTCTTTGAGAACTACTTTGCTGAGTTACATTATGCTTTATCTGTTCCACCATACTGTTTATAACAATAGGCAAGTACCATTAGCATCTGTGACTCTACAAGGCATGAAACTATCATTTGATTCTGCTGCCATTCTCCTGTATTTGGATAGGCAAGTTGTCAGCCCTTCAAGGCAGCCAACAGAAAAGTTGGAAGGGAGAGGCAACTGTTCCTCACAAAACTTTCATGCATATAGTTGTCCACACAGAGAAATCCATGGAGATACTGCCAAATACAGTATTGCAATTATTAGCCATTGATCTCATATACTTTTTGGAAAACATAAACTTGGCCTCATACTTAAGTAGAAACCCTATGCCTGAAAAGTTAGTCAACAACTTCTTTCTGCACAATTACATGGTATTTATAGGAAGGAACATATAAATTCATTTTTGGATTCACTTCCAGTTCCTGTGGATTGGTCAACATATGACTCATGTGTGATCCTTTCAACTATGAAAGGAAGCTGAAGTTTTAGATAGACAATATATACCCATTCCGTTCACGATCCTGTCATCCAATCTATCCCTTCCAAACACTAATTAATATGCTAATACTACAATAGTGAGAACTACCTTCCATTCCTAGTAGATGCTGAGTATCCAAGGAATGCAAAAAATATAGATTGTAAATCACATGTCTATCAGTAAGTCAGCCTGCTTGCTTGCCTGCCTTTGTTTCACACAACTACTGACTGGATATTTTCATAACAGCTAATATGCCACTGATTGTTTAGCCGTAAATTGATAACAAATAGCAATTGTATCATTATATAATCTCATGCCAATTCTAAAATAATCCAGGAAGGGTTATACTGCATTCAGTAATGAAACAAGAAGAAACAATTCATGATAGCACTGATAATATCCGTTAATCACTTTAAAGTGTGATATTTGTTAGAAATTAATTTCTAAATGTGCTACTGAGTCAAGATGCATGAAGATGAACTTGGCAATTCACCGGCAGAAAGGAGGAGCAGCCTTCAGGCAAGGAAGAACTGTCTATCACATCTTCATGAAGCCAATGAAAATGCACAAATTCAGAAATGGAAGCTTTAGATGTTTATCTAATTTTGAGGACGCAACACTGGAAGAAAATTTAGGGTGTCTCAACTATATTGAACCTGCTTTCTCTTATGTTTGCTTCTGAAAAACTAGAGCATGCTTTAGCATCTGAAAATGCTTAGCACTTCCTTCTTGTTGGAAGCCAGTCTGAACATAGGCCTCCTCATCTCTTGAAGTGTTTGGAAGAGAAATTGCAATATATTTGGCCCACATTTAAGTCATAGTGGAGCTACTGATATGCTCACTTCCAAATAGAAGGAACCAATTTATGCTCTCCTGACTTCTGCTTCAAAGCTCTACCTTGTGATGTTTTCTTTTTTTCTTTATTCATTGCCACTTGAGCATACCCCTTGAACTATTCAGTCCCAGGATGCCCTTTGACTTTTTAATCTCTTCTATAGTGAGGGAATGTTCCCCCCCCCACGTTTTTTATTTTTTTACAAACATATCAATCTGTAAACAGTGTGGAACCTGAGTGTCATACATTTTAGTACAAATAAGATAATATTCACCATGTTTACTACATTTGACAAGCTTATATAGTTCTGGTAATAGTACATATATTTATGTTGAGTTATAATTTTTCATTATTTAGTTATTCAATATTTCAATATGTTACTTTTATGTCAATCACCATATTATTCAAGCATACTTAATAATACCATCGTTCAAGTTCTGATTTCCCCTCTTGTTATGCCACTATTATATTTAAAAATATTCCCTTTCTATCCATTGTCTCTTGCCGCTTTAAAGCTTTAATTGTTCATTTCTTAGCTTGCCTCCCATATTTCTCTCTTGGATCTTTATCTGCTTCCACATCTTGACCAATCATTTTAAACATTTCTCCCTTCTCTGCCCTTTTCCATTGTCTAATTTTCAAAATATCTACTTTTGCCCCTATTTCTGTTCCAAAAAAGTCTTCCTGCAACTCTAGTTCCTTTTTTTATTCCCTTAAAACATTCTCCCTTCGGCTTATTTCATCAGTCATTATTGTTTCTGTTGTTATCTCCTTCTTGTCATCTTGTTTTATTTGTTGGTTTATCTGTTCTGTTTTTTTCATCTACTCTTTCAATTGCCTCCTCCTCTTCCTAGGCGCCTTGGTCACTCCTTGTCCTTTGTATCATGTTTTCCAGCTCTCCATCTATGCTCTACATTTTATTCATAATCTCCTTGTAGCTTCTTGTCAAAGTATCCTTAATATTTTTGCCTCTGCCTCTTGGTTGAAATTTGGTTCCAATCATTTTACCCTCTCAGTTTTTTTTCCTCTCCCGCGTGCTCACATTTGCAAACCGGTAGGGAAGGTAAGTGAATCCCACCTCTGCAACAGATTCATAGGCTCTCTTACCCACTCCCACTGATAGTAACTCAGAGGTTCAGGAATTAAGCAGAGGCATTTAATGAAGATGTAAGACCAGAGGGGTAAACTTCCCAGATCTAGGAGGCTACCCAAAAGGCATATAAGTGCTAATGGGACAGCAAGCTCTGCAGTTCTAATTTGATGGATCTCAGCAATGCACTTATAAACCTGTTTATTGCATTATTTCTCTTTGAACGGTGCTAAAAAAAGCTGCTGGTAAATATTCTATATGATTGTGTGTTGGACTTTGGATTTCCTCTGACCTCATCATTTGTTTCTCCCTTGAATATGTTGCCTGATTGATAGTTTACTAGCCTTGATCCCTGCTGGCCTGTTGGATGGATGACTCTGGTCTATCTTCAAAGACACTGCAGAAGGACCTTTTCAAACGCTATTTCATTCCATCTAGCTGTGATAGAGCCTGAGCGTGCTTTTATCTCTGACCTCTGGTTGATTTATAGATTACTAATTTGCTTCCTAGCAGCCACCTGTGCTGGCACAGAAAACTCAGTAATCTGGACTGCAGGATATGTTTTCTATTTATGAAGTCATTATGGTACTTCTGATGGAGCTTGAGGGCACCAGTTGGCTTGGTGGCCCAGCTCAGAATAGGGGCCTGATGATGTGGGGAGGTGGGAAGCAGGCATGCATCGTGATGCTCCCTACAGAATTTGCACCCATGAACTGTTACTATTTTAGGCTCTCTCTCCTTCTAAATTTACTTGGGGTTATTGTTAAAATTGATTTAATATTATTTCAAACATGTTTACTGAATGATAATAATCTCAAATGTGGTACAAGAATGATGTAAATATCCTTGCTTGTGGGGAGCTAGAACTGCCAGGTATAAACTTTTAATAATCCCGTAAAACAGAAAACAGAAGCCATAATGTTCAGCCTTACCTCCTAGCTGAGCAATTACCACCCCAAAAGCTGTGTATGGCCACACATTCAAGGATTACTGAGGTTTATAGTGGAACCTAAAATTTGCACGATAATCTTGTTATTTTCCTCAGTTTGTGATCAGTACTATTTTTATTTTATCACTTAGGGTAGGGGAGTCAAATATTCTCTAAATCAGATAATTGCTCAGTTATGTAAATGAAAGCTGAGAAATAAATCTTGGAGTAGAACCACTTTCCCCAGTTTGATGTTTACCAGATATGGTGGCCAAATTATGCTGGGTGTTGCAGTGCTAATATTCACGGGGAGTCTAGGTGGACAAAGGCTGGAACTGACTGTTGTAATCCTTGTTATCAGTTTTAATGCAATAATATTTCTTAGGGTCTCCATAAAATTCCACTGATACCACCAAAAACATACTATTTTAGATACATATTTCCATTAAACATCATCACACAGCACAGTTGCAGGAGAATCTGGGATTGTTGCTTGGGCAGCTAAACCATTGCTCAAAGCAGTGTGAATGGAAGGAGAAGAAATGTAAACCTTTCATACGTTTAGTACTCAAAGATACCATTGAAAACCACACACAGATAGATACATACACACACACACAAACATGGACAAAACCTCAAAAAGCTCTCCTTGTTTGAAAGGATCAGTAATCCTAAAAAACTGAGTGGGATTATATTTTGTACACCTTTGTTTTGGAGCTGTAGAAATCATGAATTGCAAAGCAATTGTGATTATGGTAATAAGTGCTGCAAAGCTCTTGCTGTTGATCATATCCCTTGAACGAAATGCTTGCCCAGACACATGTAACATTTGTAATGGACCAATTTGCTGAGCAAAAGCTTTAGACTTGGCAAAAGCATGGCACTGCATTCCCAGTATTTCTTCTACAGAAAACAACTGCTAAGCATAGATTTATTTTAAAATAGAATCCAGAAAAATTCTAATAAGCTAGGGGAGAATGTTGCCTGGACTTGCTTAGGCTTACATATATTTCTTCCTGTCAATAAAGTATTTCTTTGAGTTACAGAATAAACCCTACCAGAATGCAAAGATTGATGTGTGTGAGGTGTGTGTGTGTGTGTGTGTAGAAATATAGCCCAGATGAGTTAAAGGAACTTTCCATCACAGTTCTATAGCTATTAGATGGCAGAAGTTCAGAAGACTGGCCCAGAAATTAGCATGTTTTCCACATTTAAGAAGCATGATGTGAATAATCTGACAGAAGAAGAGAGAGCCCTTTGATAAGTTATTTAGAAGATCAGTAGTGTTTTTTTAAAGAGGAAAGCTGACAAAATAGCGAATTAATGGTTAACTACTGAAGCTTATCCCGCAAGCAGAAGAAACAGAGATGGGAAAGGATAAGTAATGTTGCAAGTAGCAAGGGGGAAAGACGAAAGAGAAAGAAATGGAAGAAATTAGCTCTTTCTTTTCATATACTGTTTCAGGATGTAGGAAAGAAATCACAGATTCCTCATTTCCTTTTTAATTCTAAAGCAGACTTTTAAAAAATGAGAGTGAGGGGGAAAAACAACCTTATTGACCTGAGGAAGACTTTCCTGGAATTAGACTGTTTTAGTATGCCAGACTCTGCTAGCCTGCTTGTTCCAGAAGGACTTCTCCTGCAGTCTCCTAGAGTTTACTTGTTCTGAGTTGCAACAGGACTGCAGGCATCTGGCTGGCCATTTCTGACTTAATTAGGTAAAGTGTTTGCTAGTAGTGCTGCTTCTGGAATCATATTTCTTTCTGCACCCTCTCCAACCCCCATCACTCCTGGATTATAAAGTGAGGGACAATTGAAGTTACAATCTCATAACATCTGGATAGCCACAAAAGACTCATTCATACTTTCCAAACTATGTCCTAGGACCTAAGCCAATCATAACTTCTGATTAATAATATTGCAAAGAGTCAAGGGGGCCATGAAAGGATGAGCTTTAGGAGCGCCAAACAACAATCCCTACAGAAAAGAAGGGCATCTAGAAAAACATTAAGGTGCTACTCGTAAGGACATTCAAAACCTCATGGATCTTCATAGCTAATTAATAGGCTCTGATTAAATTGAAACAGGTGTTCAATTGAGTGTTTAATGATGTCAGTGTATCACACACTAGAGTATAGTAGTTCACAGCCCATTTCAAGAGGAGGAATTTCAATTGTATTTTGTTTTGCTTAATCTCTTCAGAAAAAAGTGAGCCAAGATCCTTTTGGGTGGACACAGAACGGTGGAGTACTCCAGCAGCAGTAGAGACAACCAGAACCGAAATTAGAGTTTGCTAAGGAAAATGTTCTTTTTCTCCTGGCCCTTGCTTGCTATGCTGTTCCAGCTCAGCTCAGATAAAAGAACAAACTGCAGTGTAGTCAGTGCCCTCTTTCCCTCCTGCCCACCCCCCACACTGTGCCTGAATTGTCCTCCACAGCTTTCAAATGCTCTCTTGTCTCCAAGTAGAAAGTCAGCAAACTCACTTCTGTTGTGACGTGAGCAGAACCATAACCAGAGTTTCCCCGTGTATGCCCATAGCTGCTTAGTAATGGGAACCCTTTACACGCTGAGGTGCCTCCTGCAACAGTTGCACTACCTGGAGCTGCCTTAGAAGGGAAGACACTACAGCTTTAAAATGTGGGAATGTTCTTAGCCTCTGAGTGAAAAACTCAGCATGAATAGCCAGACACCCTATCACAAATGCATATGTCATGTAGAAAATCCCAGATATATTAAGTAAGTAATAGGGAAAATTATTTGGTTTGGGTAAGTGGTTGAGGCACTAGGCTAGAAGCCAAAAGGCTGTGAGTTCTAGTCCCACCTTAGGCATGAAGCCATCTGGGTGACCTTATGGCCCTCACTTTCTTTCAGCTCTGAGAAGGAGGCAAGGGCAAACCATTTCCAAGAAAACTACTGGGACCTGTCTGGGCAGTCATCAGGAATCAAGAATGGCTCAAAGGAACAAAAGGAAAAATTAAATGTCTCAGAAAGATTATAATGTGTTAGATCCCCTAATAGCTCCTACAGACAATGCTAGATGGTGGATGTGTATTTAGGACATGATCTTGTGAAAAGGCTTCCTAAGTTTAAAGCAGAGACAGAAATACTAGGGTTATATAAGACACATTGGTGTGAACTGAAGTCATGGCTAATTATTTTCAATTAGATTTAAAATTTAAGAGGTTCAAAAGTATAACTGCATAATAAAATGGTGAAAAAAGTAAGGTTCTGCATTTAGACAAGAAAACCAAATGCACAGTATTTGCATATATATATATATATATATATATATATATATATATATATATATATATATATATATTATATAGTATAGGTGGTACCTGGCTCAATAGTAGTAAATGTGAAAGGGATCTTGGATCTTGGAGTCCTAGTGGACAATCATTTAAATATGAGATAGCAGTGGGCTACAGCTGTGAAAAAAAGCCAACAAAGTCCTGGGCTGCATAAACAGAGGGATACCACTTTATAATGCCTTGGTAAGGCCACACTTGGAATAGTGCATCCAGCTTTAGTCGCCACAATGTAAAAAAGACTCTAGAAAGAGTGCAGAGAAGAGCAACAAAAATGATTACGGGACTGGAGGCTAAAACATATAAAAACGGTTGCTGGAATTGGATATGTCTCATTTAATGAAAAGAAGGACTGGGGTGACTTGATAGCAATGTTCCAATATCAGGGGTTGCCACAAAAAAGAGGGAGTCAAGCTATTCTCCAAAGCACCTGAGGGCAAGACAAGAAGCAATGGGTGGAAACTAATCAAGGAGAGAAGCAACCTAGAACTAAGAAGAAATTTCCTGACCGTTAGAACAATTAATCAGTGGAACAACTTGCCTCTAGATGTTGTGAATGCTCCAACACTCGAAGTTTTAAAGAAGAGATTGGACAACCATTTGTCTGAAATGGTATAGGGTTTCCTGCTGAGCAAAGGGTTGGACTAGAAGACCTCCAAGGTCCCTTCCATTATTCTAGTTATTCTATTCTATTATTAAAAAAATAAGCAGAATATAGTGGTGTCTGCATTCAGTTGACTTTAGCTGTGAGAAAGTGATAAATGTGACAGTTTAATTAGATTTACTCTTGTATTTTTATTGTTTTTTTCCCCTGGAAATGTATAAGTCCTTGAGACAGAATTATCAGGTAGGAGCTACAGTATATCATCAGCTGCAAGATATTACCAACTTTAATAGCCTTGATTACTGTATAATACATTGGTTATAGTGGGTTATATATTCTCTGCATGACAATAAGATTGGATTAAAAAACTCTCTTCAGCATTTTGGAGATGATAATAGGGTACTGGCTCTGTTTCACTAAATCTTGAAGAGCACTGAACCAATACAGTCCAAATTCAAATGGGCTTGCTGAATAAGTGATATGTAGTCTGAGTCCCAGGATCACAGGAAAACCCAAAAGGTCTTGGATGTCACTCTTGGAATTCTTAAAAAAAACATGATTGAATAATACAATTTAAAGCAGAAAAAATTCCAAAAATACATATATAAAACAATACACAATGATATGAAGTTTAATTAGTTTATAGTCAAACATAGCATGTAAATAAAATGTAATCAAATTTAGATTTTGCCCCGCCATAGCGGAGTCCTCAGAATGGCAAATATTGTGTTTCTCTGGACTAAAGCAGGGTCCCCAATCTTTTTTGGGTGTAGGCTCAGGAGAGAGTGTTGAAAAGATGTTTTTTCTTCTTTATATATATACCAGTTCTTGACTTCAAAAATCTGGACAATCTCTAGATCATAACGGAGAAGTACAGATTAAACTAATTTTCAATTTCCATTTAGAGGTCCTCAAGAGTTTTGCCCACATATCTGGTGGCTCTACATACAATACCTTCCATAGGAAGCGTGGACAAATGCAAAGAGTCCATTTATCAAGAGCAATGTTCCCAAGGAACTAAGTTTCAAGGGCCAAATCATAATGTGTAGTAAAATATTTATTTCACAGGAAAGCTCACAAGGTGAGGCTCAAAAAAAACCAGTTACGCTTAATGCAGTTCCTGTATCCAAAGTGAAAGATAGCTTTTCATCCCACTTTTCCACTAAGGCACTAAATTAGGATGCACACTTTGTCTTTGGTTTTTAAGTTTGTGCCGCTACAGCTTATAATATTCATGGTCTACATCATAATAATTCATTAAGTGTACTGATATTATATGTTGCCATTATTATTTATGTCTACACTCCACGTCCATGTCTCAGTTCCAACTTTGATGCATTTATAAAAGTGTTTGGGAAAATGACAGGATATTCGGTTAGGAATAGAAATAGAATCATAGGGCTGGAAGGGTCCCTGGAGGTATTCTAGTCCAACCAGTGGTGGGTTTCAAAATTTTTTACTACCAGTTCTGTGGGTGTGGCTTGGTGGGTGTGGCATGGCTTGGTGGGCATGGCAAGGGAAGGCTACTGTAAAATCTCCATTCCTTCCCCACTCCAGGGGAAGGATATTGTAAAATCTCCATTCCTTCCCCACTCCAGAGGAAGGTTACTGCAAAATCCCCATTTCCTCCCAATCAGCTGGGACTCGGACGGCAGAGAATAGATGGAGATGGAGCCAGTCAGAGGTGGTATTTGCCGGTTCTCCGAACAACTCAAACTTTCCGCTACCAATTCTCCAGAACTGGTCAGAACCTGCTGAAACCCACCTCTGAGTCCAACCCCTACCTATGGCAGGAGACCTTATAACTTCCTGGATAAATGGTTGTCCAATCATCTCTTGAAAACTTCCAGCAATGGAGAACCCATAACTCCAGGAGGCAAACTGTTACCTTGGTTAATTGTTAATTAACTTAAATAATGATTTAGTTAATTGTTAATTAACTGGTCCAAGTTTGAATTTCTGTCAATTTTTTTATAAAAAGCTAGCGGTCAAAAGACACAATGAAAACTCTTTAATTTCAAATACAGGGACAGACTTAACCATAATTTTAACTGGGAAACAGTGAGTATCCTAGACCAAGCCAATGCAAAAAAAATGCTAGAGAATTCCTGAAAGCCTGGCATTCAAACAAATCAGCCATCAACAGGCACATAGAGATGAACAATATCTATATTTCATTCAAAAGGGACAATCAAAATGACATGAAGGAAACAAAGAACCAAAAGACCTTCTCACCAGCAATTGCCACCCAGATGAGCAGAAATTAATACCAATATTAGACCAACAATCAAGCAGTAAACAATACTCCAATAAAGGAGCTTCCAATTCAGACAAACAGTAAACAACAAGAACCCTTGAGAACACTCCCACCATCACTTGCAGGGCAAGCCATTAATATATAAAGTGACAGAGCAAACCCTAATTCTTTCTAGTGGTGATGATGTTACCTAGTTTGGTAATGAAAGGTCTGCAAGAAAACAACCAAGCTCAGAGAGCAGCAAGGACCTCACTGTTAAATAAATATTCTCTTCTATAGGTACCTCCATTAATTTATGAAATAATTATTAGTTCCTTATAGCGAATATTTAAGAATACTTCCTTAGATCTTAATCAATGCTAGTCTTTAAATTTTATCTTTTGGTGCAAGATTAATGTTCTGAAAATGAATGTATTTCCTAGAACACTATATACCAGTGTTGGTGAACCTTTTCGGCACCAAGTGCTGAAACAGGAGCGCACGTGTGCACGTGGGGGAGTGCCAGAAACTGGAAAAGCAGCTCCCTGGCAAGCATGTGTGCATCGGGAAGCTGAGCTTCTGGTTTCCGGCATGTACATGCACCCTAGTCACCTGGTTTCCCTGTTTCTGGCATACATGCGTGTGCGAAGATGAGCTGGCCGGTGCACGTGTGCATGCTGGAACCTGGAAGAGCAATGAGCGATGGCTGGCATGCCCGGAGAGATGGCTCTGCGTGCTACTTCCGGCATGTGTGCCATAGGTTCGCCATCACGGCTATATACCTTGCATAGAATTCCCATATAAATACCTACAAAATAAATTTATAAAATGTATATTTCTTCTTATTACAGGGATTTTCAAATTGAAAGATGCTTTAATTTTTTTAATAACAACTCTCTATTTAAAAGGTATAATAATTTTCCAAAGCTAGACAACATCATTTGGCATACTGCTACTAATTTTGGACAATTTCCCACCTGACCCCCTCTTCAGTTTTTAATGTTCATATAGAACATCTTTAGTTGGGCTGACATGGGATCAACAATCCAATGGTTCCACTTGCTATTACAGCAGTTTGAAGACTGTAATACATTATTTACAAGAAAGGGTATTTTGATTCTTTTTCTATTGGATAATCCGAACTTCAGAATATTTTTTTTAATGGATAAAACGGTCACTAAATGAATGGTTGGAGTCAAGGACTACCTTTGATGTTTCAATGGAATAAAGAATGAGAGATTCCTATTTTGCCCAAAGAATGGTTAATATCAAAAATTATTGATTATATTTTATTCAAAATAACCTTTGAACTTACTGGATTCCACTGTGTTTACATAGAAAATATTTGAGCCTATCATTATACAGAACTTTTAGAGATGCAATAAGTTTAATGCTTCACTGAAATATGTGTTTCTCCAGTGCTTTATAATTGGACTATTTAAAAGAAACACATATTTCAGTGAAGCATTAAACTTATTGCATCTCTAAAAGTTCTGTATTCTTATTTTTATAGGCATTAATTCAACTTTGAAATAAGGTACAATATTTTAGGATGTCCATTTTATTTTAAATTATATCCCCATTGTATGGGAACTGACACCTGAACAAAGAAAGTGGATCCTTCATGCATATTTATAGCTAAAAGATTTATTTTTCAGCATTATAAAAATAGATTTATGGCCCTAAATACCTAAATACTGGTCTGCAGAGTTGGTGTTATTACCATGTTTTGAATAAATTACTTCTAGACATAAATTAGCAGTAGAAGATTATAATGAAATATATGACTGCCATTAAAATGTATGAGTAGACCTGTATGGAAAAAAGCTTACTTTTGCCCTTTTTCATAATTTTGCTTATTGTTTACTGATATTTTTATTGTAATGTGGTTTGTTTTGTCAATATCAGCCAGTTTATTGCAGTCTTAGGCTAGTAAAGTATGTCAATGAGTAAATATAAGATTTCAATGAATAATATTTCATACAAAATTAAAATACATCTATAAAATAACCTGGCAAGACCAGGATCAATCTATGTCTAAGTTATGTGATAACATTCCATAAATTCCATAAAATGTGATATCATCTGAAATTAGAAAAATTTAATATTATATCTAAAGTTACATAAAATTGGATCATATTTAAAATGACATAAAATACATCTATATGGAAGGACCCCTGTCAGGGTCCAGCAGATCTTACATATTGCTTCACAAAACCTAGTCTTGTACAATGTAATGAATGACAGTTCTGTAGTTTTGTTTTATGCATTCAATTAATAAAAGTGTTTTTAAAAGAAAAGGAATACCTATACAAAAAATGCTGGGCTATCTGGACAGTTACAAGGGGGCAGCAGTTTGCTGCCCTCTAGTGGCTGTTCTCTAGTGGTTTGCAGCGATATCTTATAGCAGTGATGGCAAAACGTTTTGGCACCGGGTGCCCAAACCAGGCGCATGCATGTGCGTTGGAGCGCCAGAAACCCAAAGACAACCTGGCCAGCGTACATGCACGCACCGGAATTCCAAGGACCAGGTGGCCAGTGCACGCATGTGCACCGGCCAGCTGGTTTTTGGGTTTCCAGCGCTCTAGCATGCGCGAAGACCACCTGGTAAGCGCGCATGTGCACGCCAGAAACCAGGAGAGCAGCTGACAATGGTGCAGGTGCCCACAGAGAGGGCTTTGTGTGCCACCTCTGGCATGTGTGCCATAGGTTCGCCATCACAGTCTTATAGCCTAGAAAACACAATAGCCCACAAACAAATCAGATAACGAATACACCCACCTATGTTTTTAGAAAGCAGGTAAGAAAGCATACAAGTAATAATAAACAAATCAGGCAAGTAAGCTCATAAAGAGTATCACAGTTCCCTAGATGTTTTCTAATACCTGCTCCAGAGGCAGGGGCCACATCTTTCTGACTACGCAAGGGTATTTCCCAATAAAACACTGCATGGCAATCACCAAACATCAGTTTTTAAACTGCTTTTGGCACTTGTGTCAAGCTCAGTGGCACGCTCAAAAATAAATGTCATATTTAGAGCCCACTGCTTTGCAACAGTACAGCTTTCCATTTGAATAATGTTTAAAATTAACAAACTTTAAATGTGTTAAGTTTCTTTTCTTGGTGTAGCAGAGTTTGCCAAGCAACATAGGAAGTGTCCGTGGGCACAGATTCTACAATGTATGTTTTAAATTGTCCCATTTAAACAAGTTTACAGGATACTGGAAAGAAAGAGAAGTCATTTAAAAATTACTGTAGAACTTACTGTCCTCATCATGAGATAATAGTATTTAGTAAATATTGGAATATCTGCCTTGGATCCCATAAAAGTCATTTCATCATGGTAAGGTGTCCCAATTTTGAAGGCTGGTAAAATCAAGCAATATCTTTTGCAATAAGCTGGCTTTTAATTTCTTTTCCTTTTGAAAATTCCAGCTTCTCATATATGTGTTAAGTTAGATGTGATAAAATTGTCCCAGAAAAACTGAAGAAAAAATATCAAACACGTTCATTTGTTACAGATTCATGCTGCAATATGTCAGTTCAATGATCAAGGAAAAAAACACTCTGGAACCCATGAAGGAGAATTAAATGATTCTTGAAATGACATTTGAGAATCAGAGTTAAAGCTGAACATGCCAGCTCCATCACAAACAGTGGCAGTTCTGCTATATTGGCCAGATGTGGGAAACCTGCAGCTCACAGGCTACGTTTTGAGGCCCACAGAATTTGGATAGCAAGCCCACCCAAAATAAGGTTTACGTACATAGAAACCTCAGCCTACCATTTCAGTGACATCATGGGCTTTGACTATTTGGCTGCCCCCACAGAAACATAGACTATGAGCTCCAGCCATCCCTAAAATTGCCTCTACCAGCTGAATAACAGTGCTGGAAATAGACCTTCCTAAATGTATTTCTTTGGAAAGCCCATTTTAAATAGGGTTGCCCAGAAGTTTGAGGGAACTAGCTAAGTTTCCATGATCTTCTTCCTCTTCCCAAATTTACTGAAGTTGCTCAATACTAGTTCCATGAAAGACAGAGTAGCAATGGAGTCTTCCCAGTGCAGACGCCAGAGCATTTGATGCTAAACAGAAGTGCTTTAGATGTTAATCACAAGTAACAGCAAGAACAAAGAATCTTCTATCTAGAGAGGTGTCCCTGTCAGATCTTAGCAGAAAAACCACAGAATCCTGTATTACCTCAAAGGCCAGTTAATCCATTTCGTATGAGTTTTCTTATTTAAAAAAAAGCAATATGCTTTTTCAAAAAACAAAACAAAAACCTCAAAGCACCAACTGAGCTGTTTGCAAGAGAAAAATAGTGAATAAAAATTAAAAGGTAATGTTGCTTTGGAAATGACTAGATATATCCCTAAAGAGCTATCCCTATGAGGTATCATAGACATTCTTGCACAGAATATAATCCTCTGTTTCTAAACATAACACAGCCTAAGTAATGAGATATGCATTATGTCACAATGCAAGTACATTCATAGATGTGTTGTGATCTACAAAGAAGAAGTGCTATAAAACATGGATGTATACTTCATCACTTACCCTTCTCCCCAGCCCTCTTCCTGCAGATGCCAATGGCACTGCACGATAAGTTAACAACATAATATATGAAGAAGTTCTGGTCAGTGTTTTAATCCATGAACAACCTTATTAAATCTTCAAACAAATTTCAGCTCATCACCTTCAAACATCTGGTACTGACAGTGCTTTCACTTTCTAAAGCCTTTGAATCAAAGGTGGCTTCTTTATTCAACATTACAATGAAAAAATAAAACACTACAATAATACAAACTAAAAAAAGAAAATAAATGAAAAGTATAGAAAATAAAAAATAGAAAGCAAAATGATAAGGAAACAAATAATATAGTAAAGAAAAAATATAAATAAATATATAAAATGATTTTCCCCTTCATCACAACAAATAATGTATAAGCAATTTAATTTATCACCTTCTTTTAGGTGATAAACGAATGAATCTTTTCCCCATTTCTCGTATCCTATCTATAAACAAATCCTTAAAACCTCGTAGTCCTAGTCAGTAGAAATCCATTAAGAATTACCACAGATAACAACATAGCTATTTTAACCTTGAACAAATAAACCAGCATTAGATTCCTTCCTTTTATTTTTAGCAATCTAGATCTATAATCTCTTCAATTAATGTCCTAGAACTTGATTTTTTAAATTTTACATCCCTTTTAATTATTGATCTAATTATTAAAACATCCACTGATATTATTTAGATATCCAGTGTAACATCTTTTCCCATATCCTTCTTGTACCTATCATTTTTAAACCCACTTTTAAATCAGTTTCAATCTTGTCTAGTAAAGCTTGTTTCACTTCCATAACATCTTTTAAACAGCCTATGTATAGTGGTAGACCCTCTTAAAATTAACTTCTAGGCCTATTATTCACAGATACCCCTCAATATGTCCAATGTTAAAATATTTTACTCCATGTATTAGTAAATCAAAATTAAGACTTCTTCTTTCCATTATAATCTTTAATGCCTTCTGATTCCCTCTAAGACCCAATATTCAAAGTGCAACAGCATTTTCCCATAGGAAGGATTCTTATAATTAATATCACAATCTCATTTCAAATCCATCAGTACCCTTAGCCCATTTGTAACTTTTCAAATCAATATTCTCATCAACCTTTATATTCAAAAAAAAAAATTTCCCTTAAATTTATATTTAAATTTTCTTTTGCAAATGATTGAAGAAAAGTCACCTGATATTGTAAAAATAATGTCATTCCAAAGGTTATTAATGGCTGAAGGACAATTAGAAATATATGAACCCTGTGTCTATAAAGGCACTGACTGTGGTTTGGGCAAGGATGGTGTTCCCTCATATCCTAGAGCTCTCAACCCACTGGAAATCACTGTTGCAGTCTCCTCATAAGGAGCAACTATCTGGAATCCTCTCCATATCCAGAGAGGAATCCTGAACTGGTCCACTTGCTGATTCTTCATTCTGTTCTACTTGTTGGCTCCGCTCTTGATGGAGCTGTCTTGGAAGTACTGAATCAAAAGTGACTTCTGAGTCTCTTCATTTCTGCCAACTTCAATGCTATGAACAAGGAGCAAAATTTCCAACTTGCTCCAAGTTGTACAACACAAATATTTTTCCTACTACTCTACCACAGGCTATTTGAAAGATGAGAGTGAAATCTTGTTCCTGAAGTTAACTGGAAAAATGGTTAAATGAGGGAGGGAAGGAAAGGAGGGAAGGAGAAAAGCAGGAAAAATAATTAAAAATATGCAGGATTGAGCACTCCCATATAGGCTAGATCTAAAAAAAAAAAGATTACTTACTTATTTAATTAATTAATTAATTAATTTATGATTGATTGATTGATAGATAGATAGATAGAATTTAGAGATTGCCTGGACCTAGATAACTGTGGACAGCTCAGACAAAAAGGAAGAAACAATCAAATAGAAAAACAAATCATACACCTCCAGAAGGGAAAAAAAAACACACACCATACACATCAAGCAAAAGAAACCTTCAGGGTTCACAACCATCCTACTCCAGTTACTGTTGTTACTGTTGTTACTACATCCTGTTATTGGAGTGGTAATCGTACAGATCTCAGGGTGGAGGGAATTATTATTCCAGAGGCCCAAACTGAAAGAAACAGGGCAGTAAGAAAAGATTTTTTAGCTGCTTGTTGTATCTGCATGCATGTGCATTTTGATTCTTTGAAATATATATATTTGAATGCATATAAACATATACATAAATATATGCACACATATCTGCACACATCAAAGTATCTGTGTCCAAGAAGACCCACCCAAGGGAAGGAAAAAGATTTTCTAGAAACACGGAAGGGCACAGTAGACTGCAATCTGAACAAAATCCTTTGCAATCTGTTACTAAAGCATTTCATTCCAGGTAGAACTTTCTTAAACCAATTTAGATTAAAAACAGCTTGAGCAAAGACAAGAGCATCTTACAAACTACAGTAAATATGAAGACATATTTTTATTTCCAATAAGAAATTGCTAATGTTTTGACCCAGAGTTTTGATTTTTGTCTCAACTTGATAATATACTGTTTATTTAACAAATCAGGGGACAATGTGCCATACTCTTTCTTATTCTGATCATCTTTTCCTCCAAATTCATTTTTACTCTACCTTATTATTTATGTAAAATTCCTGAAAAGAATAATCAGATGTTCTGGCACACATTTATCAGCATTAATATATTCTGAATCCTGGCATGATCTGTACCAGTGTTTCTCATCCTTGGCAGCTCGAAGGCGTGTGGACTCTTGGAATTCTTCAGCCAACTCCCATTGTGGGAGTTCAGGTTTCTTGCCAAGGTTGCGAAGCACTGATCTACACAATCAAAGTCTAGCAAAGGTAAACTGACTGCTTATGTTCTTTGGCTCTTTCCCTTGGCCATCTTGCATGAAGTATCTGATCTGATAAGTCCTGATAGAATCACCTTTGCTGGTAAGGTCAAAGGAGAAGGGGGAAGCAAACGGCACAGTGCGAACTTAGGTAGGGTTCCCCAGGTACATGGAAGACCAACAGACTAGAAGATAGAGCTCCAAATTCAGAAGAGAAGAAATCAACAGTAAACCACCCATTTTCTCCAGGGATGGGTTCTACTTACCTTTACTACCAGTTTGTAATGGGGCCGTGCGCGCGCTCTTCTGCGCATACGCAGAAACATTTTGATGACATCAGGGTCGGTGGGCAGAGCCTCCGCCAGGTTTACTACCAGTTCTATAGAACCAGTGCGAACTGGGGGCAACCCACCATTGGTTTTCTCACCTAGAGAGGTATATATCAACATGGCTATGTTTGGACAACTGTATCCACACTAAGCATTATAATGGGCCTATATGTGATTAAAAGGAAGGAGAGGCCTTTCCCCTAGCATTATGTACCTATCTGAAACTGCCCTCGCTCCAGGGGTGAAATTCACCCAGTTCTATCTGGCTCGGGCGAACTGGTAGTGACGGCAGTGGGAGGCTCTGCCCATCAGCGCCAACATCATGACGTTGCTTTTTTGCGACATTTTAAGCCTCTGTGCATGCACAGAAGGCTTTGCGCATGTGCAGATGATAGCACGTGTGAGCAGAGCAAGCGCACACACAGGACGCACACATTGGTGAACCAGTACGGAAGGTAGGTGAATTTCATCCCTGCCTCACTCCAGGATTTGCATTGAGTATTGATGTTCAGACAGAAATCGAAATAGATATTCCTGTCTTTAAATTGAAGTGTTTGGCAAGATCCTCTTAGAAAAACAAACTGCAAATGAAAATACTGGAATAATTGAGTTTGGGTCCGTTATGTTTTCATAACAAAATGAAAATCTAGCAAAAAGACTAAGAGATTGCTTGCATTGGGGCAGGGTGATTTATGCTTTCCCTTTGGACTGTTTGACAGCTAGTTTTGCCCTACCAGTAGAAATTGGCAAGGTTTATTTTTCATTTGAAGATGAGAAAGCTGTTAATCAGTTTCTTTATTGTAGCATTACCTAGGAGTCTTCTCCAAGTACATTTCCCACAAGAATACTGGAGTATCCTGTTAAGTTGTCACATGTCTTCCCTTCTGTTCTTAGTCAGCTTTCACCATTGTGAATGTAACATTGGATTGCAATAAAGGATTCCTATAAGCTTTCTCAATCACATCCATTGTAGATGTGAACATGCATTTTCCTCACTGTTGCTCTTTTACAAATACACGTACAGACCCTTCCCCCCTCCCCTTCCCTCAAATGATTAGGTTTGGGAAGAAAGCCCCAAGAACCTGATCAAAACTGTTGGTTCTTCACTGCTCATGGACTTATTTGCAATAGGATCCTTGTCAGTTAACAAAATTGAAATATCCCCATCCACTCAACTCACTCAGTGATCCTGCTCTTTAGCAGCTCTTTAGCCTTTGCCAGATAGGAGTTAGTAGATCCAGACTCTGAGTTGGCAGAGAAGAAAGAAACAGCCTATTTTGCGCGACCAGGTTTGTGAGACCATGCAAGGCATTAAATGATCAGTTACTGGTTTTATGTCAATATTATTGTGATTTTTATTGAATATCCTGCCTCAGGCACCAATCTCTCTTAGCCCATATCTAATGTCATCCTATTTTATCTATATATCTAACTTCTGAGACAATTTAGCGAAAATGACCTCATGGCTGAAAGAAGAATATAACTAAGGATTTTCTGGCCCAGATTTCTGGATTTTCTAGTCCTTCAACTATATTTTTTTATTTTATTTATTTTATTTCGGATTTATATACCGCACCTTCTCCCAAGGGACTCAGGGCGGTGTACAGCCAGATAAAAACATACAATACAAACATTAAAAACAATTAAAAGAATATATATTAATTTGGCCCCAGTTTAAAATGACAAACCAATTAAAAATTAAAAATTTAAAAATATGTTAAGCCAGCCCGGCTTTATGAAAAAAGAAAGTTTTAAGGGCACGGCGGAAGGCACCGAGGTCTTGGATTTTCCTTATCTCTGGGGGCAGCTGGTTCCATAGGGTAGGTGCCCCCACAGAGAAGGCCCTCCCCCTGGGGGTCACCAGCCTACATTGTTTGGCTGATGGCACCCCGGGGAGGCCCTCTCTGTGGGAGCGCACGAGTCGATGGGAGGTTGTCGGTAGAAGCAGGCGGTCTCGAAGATAATTAGGTCCTATGCCATGGAGCGCTTTAAAGGTGGTAACCAACACCTTGAAGCGCACCCGGAAGACCACTGGGAGCCACTCCACTGGTATATATACCCCACTGATTCTTAATCTCACATCATGCTTCATGTGGTTTGCTAGAATTTGGGAGGAAGAAAATGCTTCCTATTTCAGCTTGTTGCATTAATATTCTGAACTACCTGCACACATGATAACATCGGAAGCAATAAACTTGATTTGTTTTATAATTTTATTTGCAAATTGGCTTTTCATGAGGCACAAAAAAGGCAGAGGCCTTTATAGGCATGGATATTTAGTTTCTAGAGCCCTTTCATGATTACATCTGAGGAAACTGATATCAAAAGCAATAGAAAATACCTCCATATTAAAGCTACTATAGTTTCTTTATCCTGTGGTTGTCCATCAATAAAACATTGGTTCTGGTGGCTCCAAAGATCAGATTGGCCTTGATTCTGTGGGTCTTCACAAAAATTTAGGAGATTAGTTCTGGGCTCAAGCCTGATGCCTCACATATGTGAAGAAATCTGTTTCCTGGTTGTACTAATCAATATTTTTATAATTTCTCTTGCTCCTTTGGGCCTTATGTTTTTGTATATGTATATGTGTTTTTGCTTGCTTTAGTTTGCTAAAGTTTGGCAGCAGTTGGTTTGGATAGATAGATAGATAGATAGATGGATGGAGGGAGGGAGGGAGGGAGGCAGGCAGGCAGGCAGGCAGGCAGGCAGGCAGGCAGGCATCTTTAGGAAGACCTAGTCATCAGATTTGATTAAATTTCTGTAAGGAGCATTTTACATTGCTGTGAGATTTAGTGAGTCTGTGTTTCTTTAGTCATTCACTCTTTTCCAATATGGCAGTGATTAGATTGTTGGACTAAGCCACTCACATAAGGTAGATCCAATGTTTTGGCCCAAAGCACTTTACAGAGTGCTAATATGATAAAAATAGATGTCTTTTAAGGAAGTTCCTCAGTTTGAGAAGCAAACTAAAATCAAAAAGCAGTACTGTACATAAATAAATAAATATAAAATCTGTAATGTTTAAACAGAAGGAAAATATTGATTACTTGTACAGTGTATATAGTCCTAACTTTTTATTTTAAAACTAGCTGTCTCTTGACTAAATTCTGATTAATCCAGGCATTCTGATTTTGGGATGCCAATCTTTCTTCTGGAAGAAATAGGAAACAAAGTTTAATTCCCACACCTCATAGAATGATGAAATCAAGTTCTGAGAAAATGTATCTGGAATTCTGAAGGCACTACCAGCATCTCAGGAAAAAAAAGAGACAAAATACGGTCAGCTAGGTTCAAGAATTGCAGAGCTGTGCATCAAATTCATCTCTGTTTTCAGCAGGGAGCACGATATATCTATTAGACTGGATATACTGAAGAAGACCCAGTGGCATCTGAAAGGGAATACATATTCAAAAGAGGCAGGACTTGATTGCAAGCTGCTTAGACTGCCATCTTGATGTTTTTTACATCTCTCTCCATAAATGTCATTGGAGAAGATTTGTACAACTTATCTACAGTTTCAGAAATTTTATTTTAATGTAGACAACATTTCAAAAAGAATCCTTAGGTAAAATCTCATTCAAGTTTAACAGACTACAAAACTTTATAGATTTTAGATAGATAGGCACACAGAAAAAACTAAGGACAGTTAGATATATTAATGTTAATATCATTGTGTTTATACCTAGGAGCTTCTTCTGGGTAGTAGGATAAAGACAAACACATGTTGCATTTTCTGAGGAATGTATTCATTTTTCGAAAACAATAATTAAACATAAATGGAAGTGTCAAACTATTTTCTAGGGGCCTTTATACCCATTGCAATGGGTATAAAATTCTGATGTTTACAATGATCCCTACTCAGGTGGGTGGAATTATTCAATCCATTTTTCATGTTTATGCTCTTAATTATGGGAAGATTTCCTTTTTATTAATAAACTATTTACTTAATCCTACATTCTTGCAAGATGCCGCCAATTTTCTTGCCATCAATTTTTTTTTATTTTTTATTTTCTATTATTTTTTTCTGTCTTTGTATCTGCTGTCTTGTCCTTTCCTTTCCTTTCCTTTTTCTTCCCTTTCCCTTTCCCTTTCCTCCCCTTCCCTCCCGTCCCCTCCCCTTCCCTCACAAAAAGTTCTGAATAGATACTATACTGGCTTATTGTGGTACTGTATTAATTTAATTTAATTAATTTAATTAATTCAATTTATATGCCGCCCCTCTCTGAAGACTCAGGGCGGCTCACAATACATTTTAAAAAATCATTATAAAAAGCATTTAAAAATTAAAAATTAAAAACATTAAAAACTCATTCACGCCATTCATGGCCGGATCTCGCCAGATCACAAGAGCGAGATCAACGGCCCCAGCCCTGCCAGAAAAGCCAGGTCTTCACCGCTTTTCAGAAGGCCAATAGGGTGGGGATGGTCCGGACCTCAGGAGGTAACTGGTTCCAGAGAGCTGGGGCAGCCACAGAGAAGGCCCTCCCCCGCGGGCCCACCAGCCGGCATTGTTTAGCTGACGGGACCCGGAGGAGACCAACTCTGTGGGATCTTACCGGTCGCTGGGAGCTATGCGGCAGAAGGTGGTCTTGAAGATAACCTGGCCCTAAGCCATGTATTACTGCACTGTATGCCATTACTGCACACATCACTGCATTCCAGATAAACTGTAGCTTCCAAGTGGTCTTTAAGAGAAGTCCCATGTAGCTAGACAGGACATTATCTTTGGAAGAAAATCCTTTTGGCAGCCCCCAGATATCTCTTCATATCCTGAAGGTTATTCCCTTGCACAAAATAGCAGAGCTGACCATGAAGGTCAGGGAGTTCATCAAGGAACATGGCTTTGGAAGTGAAGATGAGTGAACCAAACTTTCATTAATTTTCTGTCTTCTTCTAGTCAGAAAGAGAACAACAGAGTTACCTTGCCAATGCCCCAATAACCTTACCCTCAGCTGGGAAGGAACTATCAGCCAAAATGTGTCACTGTCCCAGGGAAGCATTAATTATCTTCAGCATGTGTAAAAGCATCTAGAGAAGATCTAAACATTTCATACTCTAACATATACCCACAGAGACCTTACAGAGACTTGGGGAATTGCACAAGGTTTTATAATATAAATTGTAAGTTCTTGATACCATTTTTATTCATATAATATATTTCTTTTATTCAGTACGATAGCAATTTAACCACAATAAAGATAGACAATTTTTTTGGGAATAGAGTTGTTTCCTTAAAAAAAATACAGGTAGAACAGATAAAATGATTATTTCACTGACTAAAATGATAATATGGTCCTTGATCTGTTAAATGAACATGTATCTTGTAAAATGTATATATTGTCCAAACCTCATAGAGCATATTACCTTAGAATTTAGTGGTATAGAGGATATATAGTATCCATAGTATAAGAAAGTACAGCCATTCTGAAAGCTCGCACTCCAAGTAACCATGTAAAGAGTGTAGCTGAGACACAAAGAGCACAATTACCTGCAGTTACTGGGGACAGGAGTATGTTACTCACTTTATACACAAACATCATTCTTTATCCAGTTTCCAGAGTACTGTACTTTATAATTAGAATTTTAGTAGCAGATTTCAGTTTAAATCTCAGAAGTGATAAAACTGGAGAGAACAACAACAAAAAATATATATGCCCAAAATATGAGCAAAAATTCTGTAAGGAAGACCCATATATGAAATGTCAGCATTAATGAAAATTTTTCACCACATATATCACATTACATGCTAGGAACAATTGAAAGGGATCTTCCCACCAATGATTACAGCATGCTGGAGATGTGGAAGGGGGAGAAAGAGGAGGTTTGTATGTTATACTTAGCTAGAGTCATTCGTTGAGATAGAAATCAGATAAATAAACCAAATAGTTTAACCATGTTTTGATAAAACCACTGTTGGCTGAGTTTACATCACATACTAAGCCATGGTTTATTTGTTTCTGACTTACAGATTGTGTGAATTCAGACACAATGTTATAATTATAAAGATAACTAAATCCCAAGCACTCTTAAGCTTTATAATTACAAAATTGTGTCTGAATTCACACAATATGTAAGTCCAAAGCAAATAAATCATGGCTTAGTATGTGATGTAAACTCTTCCAACAGTGATTTTATCAAAACATGGTTAAACTATTCATTTTGTTTATTTGATTTCTACAGCCGCCCATCTCAACAAATGACTCTAGCTAAGTATGATGTACAAATTAAGTCTCTGAGCACAGATGCAACTCTTGCAGAATTGGAGTAAAATGTTTCCACCTAGTGGTTGTGTTTCAGCTGAAACCAAGCTTTCAATCACTCTTCAAAGATATATAACATAGAAAACTTATATGATAACATCACTACAGATACTGTTATGAATAATGTAACTCTATTTAATATACTTTTGAGAGACAATTGCTATGTAGTTATAACTATATATAAGTATTATAGCAGTAATCCTAAATGCCATCAATTGGTCAGGACATTTCTGTTCAGGAAAGGCCACAGCTGCATATCAGCTCCATTTCAAAAAGACCACCTAAGCTTCTGATAATATCATTTTCCAGAAGCACGTCCAAAGTATGAATCCAATCATTTAGGAGTCTATAACCCCCATATATAAACAATCTCCCTACCCAAATAAACCAATTAATGAGAGCAGGGAATAAGTAATCTTCAGGTGCTTTGGACAAGAAGGTAGGACAAGAAGTAACAGATATGGTAGAAATTTATCAAGGAGAGACCCAACAGAGAATTAAGAAGAAATTTCCTGACAGTGAGAACAATCAATCAGTGGAATGGTTGCCTTCAGAAGTTGTGGGTGCTCCCTCACTGGAGGCTTTTAAGAAAAGATTGAACAACCATTTGATTAAAATGATATAGTATATCATGCTTGAGCAAGGGATTGGACTAGAAGACCTCCAAAATCCCTTCCAACTCTGTTATTCTGTTACTTATTGGGTATAGATACAAAACTGATCAAAACACAAAACATAACAAAACTTCTGGAATCAGGTCATTAAGTCGAAACAACCACTGGAACATCATGCTTATTTTTCTCAATTAAAAGAATCTAGTGAGACAGATATCTTGATTTTAGAATCTACAACATGATGCTCCGAAGTGCCAATGGTTCTGGGGCTCAGAAGGTTCTTCATCCTGCCTAATTTTTTAAAAATCTGTTTAATTTTAAGATGGAAAGTTGGCATGCTGCATGACATACAGCAACTTTCCAGTATAATTTTTATTTCCAAGAATGCATCTAGGTCCATTATGGCGAACCTATGGCATTTGTGCCAGAGGTGGCACAGAGAGCCCTCTCTGTGGGCATCTGCGTCATCACCAGCTGCTTTTCTAGTTGCATGCACACCGGCCAGCTAATCTTCGTGCATGCCGGAGCCCCGGAAACCCAAAGAACAGCTGGCCAGTGTGCATGCGTGTGCTTGCCACCTGGTCTTTGGGTTTCTGGTACTCCAGCACACACGAAGTCCAGCTGGTGCACTGGAAACCCAAAGACCAGGTGGCTTGCTCACACATGTGCACCGGCCAGCTGGTCTCAGAGTTTCCGGGGCACTGGTGCACGCATACACGCACACGCGTACCGGTTTGGGCACTCAGTGCCGAAAAGGTTCGCCATCACTGTTCTAGGTGCCATGCAGCAGTCCATATCTTTGAAAGAAAACCCGCCTACCTAGAAAAAAAAGAAAGAGAGCCTATCATTGTTCAGCCATTACTCAATTCCAAGTAGGGATAATTGCATGTTACTATTGTTTATTCCAATCCCCAAGTAAAGTCTTATTTCTAGTTACACAATTCCTTTTCCAGTCACTCGGTATTCCCATCTCTCATAACGAATAATGTACTTCTGCTTAACTGGATATTTCTAGCTATTACAAGGATAATGATGTGTGTGGTGTGATAATCTAAATAGTTCAAAATATCTTGTCCACATTTATGGGTTTTATTTGCAATCCTAATGGTTTCATTTCAAAGATTGTTAATCTTTCTACTTCATGTCAAAGATTCATTATTTAATGCTCCACATGTTTTGCAAACATTTAATGTGCTTCTGAAAGTTCTTAAACTTCTTCCTATTTGCCAAACTGACATGGATGATTCTCTAAGGATCCAATGGTGACTGAAGTATTGATTTGCTATCATTACTATAGATTAGACACCAAGGCATTTCTGTGAGGCCACAATTCACCAAATGTCACCATTCTTCAGTGACAGAGTTTGCTGGAAGAATAAGGTGTCTCTGCGTTATCCAGCCAGAATGCATGCTTATGATCCTGTGGGTTAATTGCTCAAGTAATGTCTGTAATCCAAACTCCTAGACTTCATCAGGTGCCACCAACATCAGTCAAACTTTCATCAAAGCCCTCAAAAATCTTTACACTCCCTCACCATTTTCTTCTCACCCAATCAAGAATGAAAAGTGTGATCTGCCTTATAGCTGATGAAATATTGGAACAGTTCTATGGTTCAGATTCAAATGCAAAAAGTAGCCAGCTTTGCCCTGACCATTTTATAACTATGGTCTGCCAAAAAAAAAAATCCCCAAGGATAAAAAAAAGCAACTGCAGTAGTTATCTATTAGTTTTTGAAGTTAACATTCTCCTGCTTAGCAAAGATGAGTGAGCAATTAGTAGTTAGAAACAAGCATATTATGTTCTAGAACCCTCAGTTTTAGCATAAAGAGCAAAATCCATTTCATATGTTAATTGTTCCTCTCAAAGGAACTAATTTACATGAAATAAAATGCACAAATATTGCCATAACAGTGTGACACTTTGCTACCCTTTACAATACGTATCCACTTCCTGAGTGAACTTTATTTCCTACCATAAGACAATTTTCTACTTGGAAAAAATAGTAAATGAAATGGCATTGTCCAGACAAGGTCAATACTGAGAACTCCCAAGGGCAATAATGGAGAGAATTACACTGCACAATCCTATATATGTTACTTGGAAATAAATCAGAATGAGTTTAATGAAGTTTATATCTGAGAAAAATATGAATAAGAACATCTATGACCAAATAGCATCATTAATATCAATGAAATAGAACCAACTTTCATTGGACTATGCCCAGCAAATGTCCAGAGACATATCTGATCTTCAACTAGTGGATTAAGAACTGTACTAGTCTAAGAGAGACTGCCATAAAACACACAAGAAAACAAAGTTTGAGCTGCAGATAAAGCTAAATCTGTAATAGCATAAAGTTATATTATTGTAAGTTTTTTGGATACAATCAATGATTGTGCTATTACCTAAATTATTTGTAAATTAGAACACATCCTATCAATACTGAAGATAATTAAAAGTTTGCATTCTTTGCTAGTATTCAAGGTATCATCACTAATATTGATGATAAGGCATCTAACAATAGTCAACGTTTTGGGTTATACCCAAATTCTATTTGCTGCGCAAAGTATCGGCCTTTGAAATGTCTTTCAGGAAGCATCCACTCCAGAGAAATTCTATTGTGCCAGGAGGAAACAGCCATTTAAAAAATATTTTAAAAAATAACATGACTAACTTGCTAACTGGACAGAAATAATTCCACCCCTCTTCATTTTGCTTTCCTCCAACTAGGCTGCACTGGTGGCTCAATCCAAGTTTCAACTCCATTGTAAGACTCCTAATTTTCACCCTGGACTTGCTGCTCAGCCTTGAGCAGGAAGCTCCTAGAATCACTGCAATTAGCTCATTATAGGGTTGGTTTATTATCCAGCATCTGTCAAAAGAATCCCTTCTGGTCTAAGTTAAAGATGCTCTCATGCCAAAGGCAGTTTTTGCTGGGAGCAAGAGGTTGCATTTTTCTACACAACTTCTGCACTCCAAGCCCAGGCTGCTGCTCTTGCTTGTACTGATGACTTCTGAACTGCTCCATTTCCCTCTTCCAGCCCCCTTCCTCTCCCACAGAATCCCCAGTTAAAATCATGCCCTTGCTATCTCTTATTGTTTAAACAACAACAACAACAACAACAGATACAACATCAATGCTTCTCTTTGCTGCTGAGGACAAGAAATGAAGTGCTGTTTCTTTAATCGGCAAAAGCATGCAATTAAGAGCATACCTTTAATTTAGTGTTGGGATAGCTCACTTGCACCCTGGCAGTTGTCTTATTGGAGAGGGCAGCCTGCCTCAGATCCTCTAGCACTGAAATTATATCATCCAGCACGCATTTCTTATCCTGATTTCTCAACACACACAGATGGGAAAAAGTATAATTATAGCCTTTGTGGTTCACCTTCATTTCCAGCACGGTTCGGTGGATCTGCAGCAGCCCTTCAGCCTGGTGCAAAATATTGCCCCCGGGCTTGGCGAGGAGGATCACCCGGCCATACCTCCCCGGGGTGTGCAAGTCCGAATAGAGATGGCTTTTGGAGCGGTCGAGGGGGAAAAGGCTGTTGGCCAAGCTCCTCTCGATCTTGGCCAAGCTGTGACTCGGGGCCACTAGGAGCTCCAGGTCCATTTCAGGCTGGAAGCGGTTGAGGACGCTGAAGCCGAAGATGATGGTCAGGACTGCGGGCACGGTGAGGAAGAAGACAGGATGCCGGCTGACGAACAAGCCCAGTTGGTGGCAGAACGACCGGAGCCCTCTGTGGATCACCTGCCGCAGCATCCTCCTCCTCCTCCCGAGCCAGCTTGCGGATGCTCCCGGCCGTCTTCTTCGAAAGCACGGGGGACATCGGGAGCTAAGTGGCCTGACGAGCCGCGCTGCCTGCCTCGGACTTTCGCGCTCACTCGCTCGCTCGCTCGCCCGCTGGCTCTTCCTTCCTCTCCCTCTACTACCCGCTTAAAACACTGCAGCAAGTTGCAGCAAGATGACCAAATATTGATCAATGGGGGGGGGGGGGTGCGCGCGTGCGGGGCTACGGGGTGAAGGGGGGACAGAGGAGGGGGTTCCCTCGGGCTTCCCTCTCCCCCCTCCCCTTCTCAGCCTTTCAGCCCCGCTTCACTCGCGATCCTCCGGAGGCAGCTCCGGGCTGCTGCGGCGGCGCCAAGGCCCCCTTGTCCTCACCCCTCGCGCCTTCCTGGCGCGCTCGTGCAAAGCCCTCCGAAGCGAGGTGGGCGGCGGCATTTCAGGAGTGCCGGGGAGCTCTCGGCTGCTTTGAAGTTTAAGCGCCGGGCGAGCCGGCGAGGCTCCTGGAAGGAGGAGGAGGCGGAGGCGGCTGCGCCTGACCCAGCCTTTTCCTTAAAAAGGAGGCGCGGGAACCCCCTGCCTACCTGAGGGTAGCCCGGCCTCTTTGGCTGTCGGGCGGACGGGAAGCAACCGAGCAGGAAGGCGAGAACGGGAAAGAAAGATGAGGCTGCGGCGTTCCTCAGCCGGCTCATTGTCTCTCGCGCCCGCCCTTCTTCTGGCGGGAGCGATGCAGCGCCCGAGAGCTGCGGCTGCGGCTCTGGCTCGGCTTCGGGAAGGCACCTCCGCCGCCTTCGCCTTCGCCTCCCTTTCTCTCCTGCTTCCCCGCCAGGATCGGGCCTGTGGCTAGCCGAGCGGGTGTCCCTTCCAGCCGCGCCTTTTGGCCCCGGAAAGAGGTTTAGGCGACGGAGCCGGGGAAGAGAAGAGAGGAAATGGTGAGAAGGTTCAGCCGCTCTCGCCTAAGCTTCGGGCTTGACTACTGTAAGGAGCTGAGGGTGGGACTGCCCTTGATCCTGTGCTGAAGCGCTCTTGCTTCTTGCCTTCAGGCGCCAGGTACGTGGCCGACGGTCCTCCAGGAGAACTGGCTGCCCAGAGGCTTCCGGGTTCAAGGCGGAGCGCTCCTTACGGACTCAGCCAAGAGCCTCCTGTCTCACCTGCCCACCTCATGCCAGCTGCTGGTCCATCAAAAGATCTGCTCGGGAATCCATCTTTGAAGGCTTTTCAGCAGCTTTGCACCAATGCCCTGAGGCGGACATTACACACACACACACACCCCAAGGACCATGCACAAAATCAGACACTAGAGTGCAAAATACACCTTTTTTTTCTGGGACTACAGTCTTTCTTTCTTTCTTTCTTTCTTTCTTTCTTTCTTTCTCTCTCTCTCTCTCTCTCTCTCTCTCTCTCTCTCTTTCTTTCTTTCTTTCTCTGCCATTCTATTCTTTGGCTGTTTCAATTTGGAACATTTTCCCCTAATTTTTTTACTGTAGGCTATTTCAAGAATTTCAAGACAGCTAATAAAGGACTTTTTATAACAGTAGCATCGTGAGTTGGTCAGAATAAGGTACACTCACTCACTCCTACCATCATATCATGTCTAGACCAAAAACTTGTCACACTGTTTACCAAGACATTTAAATTTCACAAGGTTAATAGCTTTTAAAAATAGTTTATAAACCAAATGGCTATAAGTATATCAGAGATTCTCATCTGCCAGATTTCTGTGTTTCTATCTAGTTTCAACCCCCTTCCTCCTTTGGACAAGAAATATCTTCAGAATAACCCACCACTGTCCATTGCCCTCCCAAAGTCACACATGTTAGAGTGGATGTTTGAGAAAAAGAGAATTCGCAAACAAATTCTAGTTTAAATGTATGTATTTAAATTCCTAACTTTTAAAACCTGATATTATTGGATTTAAATATTTAGAAAAGCAATAATTTAAATTACAATATTTATCAAACTTGAGCAGCATACCATAAACTTATAAATATAGCATCATTAAAATAAAAAAAACCACAGATTAAAAAACTGTACACCAGAGTATGATCAATATGGCAGGGAATCTCCTCTATCACTCTACCAGCCATCTCCAGCATGGAGCACCCATATTGGGTCCCCAAGCCAACCAGCAGAACCAAGTTTTGCATTAAAATTACATTAAAAGATACATTGGCCAAGATATTCCCACAAGCTTTAGGGAGTAGGTAAGCCGAGCTTGGTTTATACAAGACAATCATATCTTGATTGCAAAAACCTGGATTTTTTAATCTGGATTAGATGTCAATAAAGATATAGAAAATATTGCTTCCATTCAATAGCAGTCTGAAATTTTGTAATCCAGATATGGTAGCCATAGGACAGCCTCTTAATCTAAAATAGCTATCATTAGCAACAATAGATAAAGGCATAACATTGGTTTCTGCATCAAATTCAGTTGCCAAATCTTTTCCTATACAGGTAATACTACAAAAATTTAACGACAGCTATGCATTAGAGCCATTGAGCCATTGGGAGTTGAGCAGCCTGTACATTGTACATAATATAAAATAACTAAATATGTGAGCTTTTTTAGCCATGATCTATGCTTTACGTAGCAAAGGCATATCAAATTATGAAAGAATTAAAACAAATAGTATGTGAAAAGGGACTATATTCAGAAACCTCCAGGAAACTATTTTAACACTGTGATTGAATATCTTAAAGGTAATTTTTTGAGACTAACAAATACAATGAAACTGAAGTGTAATTAACACCCATTGGTTTTACTGCTTACCATTTTTTCAGTTTACAAGTAGTACTGCGCATGGGAGCATTCTATTTATTTATCAGATTTTTATCCTGCTATTATTACGTTATAAGTAACTCAAGGTGGTGAACACAATACTCCTTCCTCCTCCTATTTTCCCCAAAACAGCAGCCCTATGAGGTGAGCTGAGGCAGAGTGACTGGCCCAACATCACTTCTCCAGCTTTCATGCCTATGGTGGGACTAGAACTCACAGTCTCATGATTTCTAGGCCAGCAGCTTCACTACACCAAACTGGCTCTCCATATTTCTTATTTTTGGGGTCCCAATCTCAATTGTGGTGACTTGCTGTGGCCATCACTTTCAAGTCAACATGCAAACTATCTGTCAAACTTCGTATTTAGTTTGATCTTCAGAATTTATTTGTTACACAAAGCACACATATAGCCCTGTGAAGAATTACCCGGGATGGTAGAACATGTGTTTGCAGAGATACACAAAGTAACCAACATGGAAATTGTACTTGTTCTATTTAATCCAAAATTATTAATGTGATTAATTATTACAATTATAAGTGAGCAACTGTAGTATCAAATCCTTAGGAAGTAGCAACTTCCTAAGTCACCATGACGCAGCTAGAAAATCTGCTGTTTATAGCATGTTAGTGCTGTGAGATGAATTGCATCGGAATGCCAAATGTACTTTCTTCCTTTCATTTCCACAGATAACAAGCTTAGTAGGAAGATAATTAGCTATTTTTATTTTTCACATTTGGAAATGGAGGCTGGGAAATCAGGCAGTATGCTCTGTCATTGAGTACCAACTGAGAAAGGATTTCAAACAGGATTTGAGACTGAGTTTACAAATGAAATGTTCATTATTTGATTATAATAATAATCAATGACAATTTATTAACAACAATAAATGCATTGGTGAAACAGTCAATAGAGATCACAACATCAGTGTGCTGAAGTGTACATAGTTTCAAGATGGAAGACCTAGACCAATATGCTTGGGCAGAAAACTAAGAGAATCTTGTAGTTTCTTATTTAAAAACCTATCATTATAATATCCATCTAACACAAAATCACTGAATAGAATGCAAGCTTTCAAGAGTTTTTCAGAACTTTTTATTTGGCAAGATGATAGGGCTTAATGGTACAAGTCCATATTCACATTCAATTGCATCTCCTTTTTAAAAGTATTTTATTGCTGTTTATTTCAATTATTATGCTTTGTTGCATAGTCAGCCAGATGTTTAGACTGAATTTAGCATTTTAACATACCTATCGGTAGATGCAGTGGTGGGTTGCTCCCGGTTCGCACCGGTTCGCAAGAACCGGTAGTAAAAATTTGTAGTAGTTCTGAGAATCGGTAATAACATTGGCTGGCCACGCCCCCGAACCGGTCCCCGGCCCAGTCGCAGCTCGCTTACCCCGCCCACCTCATCAGAGGCTTTTTTTTTAACTTTTAAAAGCATTTTTTCTACAACCTCTTCCGCTATAAAAAATGCTTTTAAAAGTTAAAAAAAAAGCCTCTGATGATCCCACGGCTCAGCTGGGATCGTCAGAGGCTTTTCAAAGCATTTTTTCTACAACCTCTTCAGCCGAAAAAAAATGCTTTGAAAAGCCTCTGACGATTCCAGCTGAGTTGCCTGATCGGCAGAGGCTTTTCAAAGCATTGTTTTCTGCAACCTCTTAAGTTTGTACAAAAAATGCTTTTAAAAGTTAAAAAAAAAAAAAGTTGGCCACGCCCACCCAGTCACATTACCCCCCCAAGCCATGCCCACAAAATAAGCCACACCCACAGAACTGGTAGTAAAAATTTTTAGAACCCACCCCTGGGTAGATGGTATTAATTGATGGTATTAAATATATCATCAGAGGATGGAAGCTGTTCGAAGTTAAGTTTCTTATTTGTAATTGACTGATGGTAATGCCAAAGATGTTTAAGTGGTGCTTCAGTTGTTTTGGGGTTGCATCCAAGGTTACTGTTGGTACTATCTTTGCTTTCTTTTGCCATCATCATGCTACTTCTATTTGCAGGTCTTTATATTTTGTTATCTTTTCCAGTTCTTTCTCTTCTGTTCTGTCTCTAGGTACTGTCACATCCACTATAAAAAATATTGTCTTTCTTATAAACAATTATTAGGTCAAAGGTGTTATGCAATTATTATTATTATTATAACGATTCCAATTTTTCAATTCTGAATAAAATGAATTCTATGTTTAGTAGCTTTATAAACTTTTTTAAATTTAATTAACAGTGAAGAAATGTATTGATATAAGGCTACCAATCTCAAATAAGGTACTTCTGATGGCTAACAAGGTGAAAAAATAATTATACAACAAGATAACAATAAATGAAACACATAAAAAACATAAAACCAAAGAAAAATGGCCACCAAAGACAAATACAAATACATTCAACTCATGAGATCCTGACTTCATGAGTTGAATGTATTTGTGAACAGTCAGATGGCTTTTCACTTTGGACCAAGTGTCAGGAATAATAATCAAGCTCACGCATATGAGGGATGTTTAGCAAAGTTAGGGTAGAGGTCATGTGAGTAGATGGTTCATACCTATCTTCTGTCATTGTGATCAGTGTTTTGCTTCCTGGAACACACATTCAAAGTAGGATGGGGGATGGGGATGAGGACCCCTGGGGCCTATCTAGCCAAGCAATAGCTGTTCTTGTTGATCCATTTGGGAACAAACAACACAGCCAGAAAACATATAGAATGGAATTCTTATTGTATATATTGCCTTCTTCCCAGGACTGAGAGACAGTGACTAGCCTAAGGTCACACAGCTGATTTTGTACCTAAGGTAGCACTAGAACTCATGGTTCCCTAGTCTCTAGCCTGGTGCCTTCCAGCGCCTATAATTAACTATTGAATTAAATATTGTGGATATGAACATGAAAGATAAAGGAAATATAAGACGGGGCTATTGTTTACATTTTACATATTTGCATAATTATTCAAAGGAAAATCATAAAGAATATTATGGCCTTTCCTTAACAACTGGCCTGCATTAGACTACTGTTACCTAGATTGTCACTACTTGTGGGAGTGGCAAACTATTTTAAAATGAAAAGAAACACTGAAATCCAGATATTAGTATTTTACGCCATTGCTTTCTTCCACTCCAGCTTAAAAGAAAACGTTCCAAAAACACACTTTCAACTCAGTCTTTCTTACCTTTTTGATTAAATAGACTCCCATGAAGATGATCAGAACAGGGAGGCCAAATTTTAAATGGCCACTAGATGGCACCAGAAAGCCATAGAAAAGTAATTCTTCACTGCCCTCTAATGGTTGTTTGGATTTTTGTATCCCATATCTGATAACACTATCTTGAAGCGAATAACACATTTCAACATAATGTTGGCTTTGATTATGAAAAGGATACTGAGGAACACGGAAAGTAATTCTGTACATGAAGCTACATACATATTTGTTTCTGTATTTAGGAGTAAAGTAGATGATTTAAAAATATTAGAGAATGCTGTAAGCATGTGCCACTACAATGCTCAGATCTGCCCATGTGCACTTTTTCTACAGAATAGAATTACTGGTATGAGCCAGTAATTTTTCCCTGACATTTCCAGTAAGTGTGGAAATGGTCCCTCTTTTTTCAATTTGCTATCATCAGAACACTCATTAATATGATTCTAATATAAATTTATTGTGGTGAAAGACTCCTAATTGTTGTCAATGTGTTATTAAAACAGCAATTAAAGACATAAAAATCATGGTTTAAGCATGCCTTCCACTGTATTTCACTCAGATATGCTCTTGCTAGCAGTACAAAAACCCTGGATGCAATTCAAACATAGAGATGGTTTCAGGAACAGATAGAAATTGCTATTTCAATACTGTAAAATGAAAATTGGATTCCAGAAACTGACGCTGACAATACACTGATGTGGTTGATAGGTTATTTATATCAGTACTAGGAGCACCACCTCTGCATTTGCATTCCCCATTGCAAAGTCATTAACATGCTTTAGTAGTTATGAACCTCTAAAGCTTCTCCATTTGCTCCCTTCATGGGGCAAATATGAACATGTCTCTTTTTTTCCTGCTCTCCTGAATTTCACAGGGATCGTGGTGGGGTTCAAATCCAGCTACGGGTGCTGTAGTGGGCCAATATAGCCAGCAGATCATTGGCTGAATTTACAAAGAATTATCAGAAAAATGTTCAGGGAGACCAAGAAGTCTAATCTACTTTCCTAGTTCTTGGGAGAATAAAAGAGGTAGGAGAGAAGACACACAAACACAACACACAAAGCATTTCAAGGTGTTTCTGATAATTATTTATTTTTTAAAACATATTTCTCTGTTGTCACATTCAAAAATAATGTTAGTGACTTAGATAGAAAAAGTACAAGGAAGATATCTACATCCGAAAGATAAAAGCAACCAAGAAAACAGTACAAAAGGGAAACCATATAAAATAAAGAAAAAGATAGTAAGACTAGCAGTGGTAACACCAAATCAGGGGAAATAAGAGATTAAACATGTAGCAAAGGAAGCAAACAGGGTACGGAATCATTAGTGTCTTTATTATTTGTTTGGAAATCTATGCTTCAGAATGGTGATACAGCGCATCATAGGGCAATACGTTTTGAATCAACATATCTCAAAAGGGGTAAGATTACAGAATGCCTGCAAAATCAAGGATCTGTGACTCCCATGGGACTGGAATTTGGCACAGTTGTATCTGCTTCAGTGCTGCCATGTCACCACACTGCTGCAGCCAGCTGCAGATATGGAATCATTATTTCCAGCACTCCCTGCCAGCTTCCCACAAGCAAAATTAACAGAGAAACCAGCAGGAAGTTGGAAGTTGCTCCTGCTCCCACTGTTTTTTTGTCTGCCCACAATCATACCGTTTCTCTGTTTATGTAAGTATTGATTTATTATTGACAATGAGCCAGTCTAGTACATTTTAAAATTGGCCAGAAGTTTATAAGGAGGTTGAATTAATTCTTTGCACCTTTATTTGTTTTACTGCAGAAATTATCTGCTTTACTGCACAGATAGTCATGATTCAGCCACGTGATTAAGAATGGATTTATAAAGAACAAAGTCCAATATTTCAGTCAGTGTAGTAACAAAACCACAATGGCATGTAAGATTTTTGAAGATCAAATGTGAATTTGTGGAATGGGAATACACAGCTTGCCACAAACTTGTTTTTTTTAGTGGGACTAATATAAAAAGAAAATCTGGAACAGAGTCTCATATGGTAGGAGGCAGAATTCGGTGAAGTTTATTATTGGCATTTGAGAAACAATTGGAATTATGCTTCAATTTCTTTTCTTTTTTTTGTTTAGTGCATCACTTCATTTAGTTAAAAACAAATGGCCCATTTAATAATCTTTGCTGTATGAACAGATAATTTTGTCTAATGTGGAAATGCAATGGAAAAATATGAGTTCCATTTGCTCTTATTTCAAGTTCAGATTTATATAGGTAACTTCTTGTGCATACTTCTAAACTCTGTTCTCCTTAGCTACTTTTCTTTTAATTCAGATAACACCTAGTTCAGCCACCCTTCACCATTTGTTCTCTTGGCTTTTGAGTATCTACAGACATCAAAAAGAATTTAATACAAGGAACTTGATTATGTTGAATTCATTAATATTTTATGTCTAAAATACTAAGCACATGCTAAGCCGTATACATAATATAAATATTTTGGAGCCTTGATGCAGATCATTAAATTATTGAATATTAATATTTATTCTAATCAAACCAATTTAAATAACATTTTCATTCTTATTACGTTCTTGCAATCATATACATTAATGTAAGAGATTTATTTGCAAGCTATGTCTAGAAATCTGGAATGCAAGATAAATCAGAAGTAGATTTCACAATATATTAAAGTGAGATTTTTATGTGTGTGTATGGTGGTGAGTTTGTATTATCTGGAGGTGGGGGCAGGGAGTAACTGTATTTTGAAAACATTTGATCAGCTAAAGAGACCTGACATCTGCTAACAGCATTGAGGTTTCTTGTATCCTTGTAGATGTGGATACGTATACACTAGGTTGCATGCCTGACTGAATAATACAATGACAGAGTTGGAAGGGATCTTGGAGGTCTTCTACTGCAACCTCCAGCTCAAGCAAAAGACCCTATACCATTCCAGAAAAGTAGCTGTCCAGTTCCTTCTTAAAAGCCTCCAGTAATGGAGCACCCACAACTTCTGAAGGTAAGCCATTCTAGGTTGCTTCTCTCCTTGATTAGTTTCCATCAATTGTTTCTTGTCTTGCCTTCTGGTGCTTTGGAAAATAGGTTGACCCTCTCTTCTTTGTGGCAGCCCCTCAAATATTAGAACACTACTATCATGTCACCCCAATCCTTCTTTTCACTAGTGTAGACATACCCAATTCCTGCAACCATTCTTCATATGTTTTGGTCTCCAGCCCCCTAATCATCTTTGTTACTCCGCACCCTTTCCAGAGTCTCAACATCTTTTATATAAAATGGTGACCAAAACTGGATGCAGTATTCTAAGTGTGGTCTTATTAAGATTTTATAAAGTGATACTAATAGTTCCTATGATCTTGATTCTATCCTTCTATTAATGCAACCTAGGATTGCATTGGTTTTTTTGACTGCTGCTGCATAGTGCTGGCTCATGTCCACTAGGACTCCAAGATCCCTCTCACAGTTACTGCTATTGGGCCAAGTTTCACCTAATTTGTACCTGTACATTTGTTTTTTCTTGCCTAAATGTAAAACTTTACTTTTCTCTACTTTGAAGTTTGTTAGATAGGGCCCAATAGTTAAGTCTGTTGAGATCCGTCTGGATCTTGTGCCCATCTGGAGTGTTGAATGTTGACTATCCCTGCCAGTTTAGTGTCACTGCATGAGTTTAGTGTCATCTGTATGTTGAAGATGTTGAAGAGTACTGAGTACTGAGTCTAAGACATAATCTTGCGGTACCCCACAGCTTATTTCTCTCTATGTAGATTAAGGCATATATATTGAATGTGGTTTTGTCAGCCAGTTACAAATCTATCTGGCAGTGATGCTACTTATCCCATAATTTTTTTAGTTCACCAAGAAATAGGTTGTGAACTACCTTGTCAAATGCCTTACTAAAATCCAAGTCCACTGCATTTTGCTGGTCCACTAATTTAGTCACTTTGTCAAAGAATGAAATGATTCCTTTGGCATGATCTGTTTTGACAACACACGTTAACTTCTGGTTATAACTTTGCTTGCTTCTAGGTAGTGGTGGGATTCAGCCGGTTTGGACCGGTTCATGTGAACCAGTAGTTGTGACCTGCAGGTGGGCCTGCCCACCTGCTCACCCGCCCAAGCACTATGCTGTCCTACTTAGCTGCATTTTTTAAGCTGCGTGCATGCATGCAAGCACACACGTGTGCTCACATTTTTGGTGCTGGGCGAACCAATTGTTAAATTATGTGAAGCCCACCTCTGCTTCTAGGTATTCACAGATCTGTTGCTTAATTATCTTTTCCAGAATTTTCTCAGATATTGATGCCAGGCTGATTGATCTGTACTTTCCTGGATCCGTTTTGTTTCCTATTTTGAAGATGGGAACCACATCAGCTCTTTTGCAGTCCTCTGGCAGTTCCCCGGTGCTCCAGGGTCTTTGAAAGACATGGTTCAATGGTTCTGAGATCACATCTGACAGTTCCTTCAGCACTCCGGACTATAATTCATCAGGTCCCAGTGATTTGAACTCATCTAGAATGGACAGGTTTTCCCTTACTATTTTCATGCTTATTTTAATTTTTATTCCTAGTCTGTCTTTTACGGTTATGTTTTGGTAGGTTGGGCTGCATTAACTTTTTGTGTGAAGACAAATGCAAAGAGTGAATGAAGCAGCTCTGTTTTCTCTCTACTGCCTGTTACTTCCTTGCCATCTTCTCTCATTAGTGGACTGATTGTTTCCTTGACTTTTCTGTGTTTTTTATATGTTGAAAGAAACTTTTTAAAATTATTTTTGACATTGCAAGTTGCAAGTCTTACTTTATTCTGAGCCTTAGCTTTCTTGATTTCATCTTTGCAAATTTGGGTCTGTTTTATCTCCCAAAAAATCCCAGAGGCACTAAAAATTAAGACAGCCAGAAAAATTATCATTAGTGGAACCTGTGTGATCATATGTTCATAAAATTCAATTTAAGGACACATACATGTTGTCAAGAATATCGAACTACTACATAATGCCTTCATAGAGAGGCTATGATATCCACAGAAAGAAAGAAGAAAATATGAAGATTAACAAAACCTGGCTACCTGCCTTGCACCATACAAACATCCTGCTCAAAAGCAAGACCAGCCAGCAATCAGCTCCCAAAATCAACAAATCAGAAATTAGCCTGGGCAAGAAGCCAATTGGGATTCAGCTGGTCAGTCTGAACAATCAGGATCCAGCATTAAAAAACAATCAGAAGTCAGCATTCCAAAAATGACCAGTGAGACGCTGGCATGAACAAAATAATAACAGAATAACAGAGTTGGAAGGGACCTTGTAGGTCATCTAGACCAACCCCCTGCCCAAGCAGGAGACCTTCCACCAAAAGATCAATCAGGAATTAACGCAACCAAAACAGCCACTAAAGACTAGGCACAAAGAAAGAATCAGTCCTCACCAACCCAAACCAATGGGAAACCATCTTGGGTAAAGATCAGTCAGAACTCTGGACACCTGGCTGTAAAGACAGGAGCCAGGAGTCAGTCCCTCCTCAGCTTCTTTGGTCTGTGCAGCAGTATACTATAGCTTGCCTCTGAAGACACCAGTGATAGTTGTTGGCAAAACATCAGGAAATCTGATATCTAGAGCATAGTTACTAAATCCTGAAGCTCAGCACTATTCAACACATACCAGCTGTGAAAGGTACACCAGAATGCAATTGAAGCATTTGTTCATTTTACCTTGGAAGGCCAATTTTCTAGGTAAAAATAGTAAATAGGTCTGTTTGTTTAATAGATAACTTATTGGAGACCATATCTGAGATAAAGACAGTCTGGAAGAGAGCTGGAAACATTTCCATCTCCCAGTCTACCTTGAACTGCTTTGGAGTCCTCTAAGGGTCAGCAGGGAAAGCCAATGCCTCTGCCAAGAGTATTTGACAACCTACAAGCTGACTAAATACTGAATGGATCAAGTGCAGCAGTATTTCTGCTTGTACTTCTTGGTGTTGGCAGCTGGAGAACAAGTGAGCATGTTGCATTTGCATAGCTAGCTGGCTGCAAAGAGGTTTTCTGCAGAAGACTGATAAAACCAGTAGAAAGTAATCTTTTTTACTGTTACCTATGCTCAACAAATCCATAATCCTTTATATAGCGAGTGATAAGCTCCATGTTTTGGTATATGATTCAGAAGTCATTCATATCTCTAAACCATATTGATCTTTGTACTGTAATACCATATCCAAAAATGAATATTAAACCAAAACAAGGCAATAGTAGAAAACTCCATATCATATGGGTAAATGTCTCCATACCATTGTATATTTGCAACATAATAAAATTCATCACCATTTTTTTTCAAAGGATTCTCTTGGATGTCCAATAAAAATGAAACCTTTTGCTAAATAGTTATCTAAACACTTATCTAAAAATGGTAAGAAATGATCCTTTAGTTATATAAATAAATAGTTATTTATTTCTTAATACAGAATATCCCAGTTGTTTATTCCAGAATTCTTGGAGATAAGTAATATCCCCCTTAATAATATTCTTTAACTTTTTATTTAAATATGCTAAAGATTTAGAATCATCCAAAATACATTTAGATAAACTTTAGATAGATACGTTTAGATTTTAGATAGATGTATAGATATCATAACAAAGTAATGATCTTAGCACTTAGGATAGGAATAGGAAGTCAAACTATGCATCAAAGGCTCTTCAGAAAATTCCAACTTAAATAATTTTGGGAGCATTTAAGACAGGAGCAAGCCTTGTTCTAAGAAGAGACTAATCTATAGAGCTGGCTGGGGGAAAACAAGACTCCTGGCTTTCATTTTTCCCACTTTATGGAAGTGGAATATAAGCAAGAACATCTCCCAGGTAGAACATACTGAACATTCAGATAGTAAATCTAATTCAACTCTACTACATTATGCAAAAAAATGTATGCTTATTAATTAAGCAATACAGCATCAACAGACAAGATCATTACTTAATTTATGAATGAGCCAAAGTTATAACTTGACCATTCTGCTGTACCAGTCAGAAGGGATCCATTTAATTCATTCTGTGAACTACAACCTATAGTGAAGCAGCCCAAGAGTAAAGTGCTGCAGAGGAGGCAAGACTAAATACCTGATCTGGATTCAGCAGCAACAATAATGACAATAAATTCCTGGACACAAAGCACTACTGATTCTAAAATATTATGTGTTGTGGGTTTTTAATTTTCTTTGCTACTTGTGGTTTATTGTAAATTCCTATATATCAGACTTGAATTGAAATACCGGTCTCAGAGGATAGACAGATTTGCAGATAACAAGCTTATAATACAGCATTTCACTCCCACAATACTTATTTTATCAGAATTCAAATTGTTATTAATAAGTCAATGTGGTTTAAAGAGTTATCTTGCCTTTTTTCATTTGAAAGTTGACATTTTATCAAAACAGACAGATAAATTACTGTTCATATGCGTTCAGATCATGTTAACCCTCTTCATGGTTCCAATGAGAAATTGCCTATTCTTCATGAAATTTTAATATCCACTTTTCTGGCAGAAAGTGGCTTTCAGTTCTGATCCCTGAATCCTACTGCCAACCTCTATGATTCCTTTTTCTACAAAGAAACCACCAAGGAATTTAATAGCATTAGATTTCAGTTTCATTCAAGATGGATGAATCTTTACAACTCAAATGGATAATGAGAGCTCAGGATATCAAGATTCAGGATGAATGAATCCATGCAGATTGAACATCAATGGAACAGGCTGCCACCTAAGGAAATGATGATTGCTACAGGGCTTCAGATAGAAGGCTTTGATCATCAACTAAAGAGATTCTGCTGGATCCTGCACTCTGCAAAGAATGAGATTAGTTGACCTCTAAGATGCCTTCCCACCATGACTCTGTGATTGCATTTCAGCTCCAGTTTTTAAGGCCTTGTTTCATTTTATCTCTTCCTTTAGAACTTTGGAGATAGAATACATGCTGAAGAAAGACATAAATAAATAAGACAATATCTTTTCTCTCAGATTCCAAGTCTGAATTGACTGATGTAAGAACATTCTCTCTTCACCACAGATAGAACCAGTAATATTTGCAAGGGTAGGGAAGTATCTAAAAATTGTGATGACAATGGTAAATCTGCAATCAAAGTCTGGCCCTTTGTATGTGCATATGTGAATGATGCACGTATAAAAAAGGCAGAGATTCAATCACACAATCACAGCCACTATCAATACAGTTTGTGGTTGATTGCAGTACAATTGTTAGCTACATTGATACAGATACATTTATTATCAAACCACACATGCACATGTAATATATATCTTAAGACCAGTTATTTTTTTTATGTTAAGACACCTGGATACCTAATATAAGTGTCTTCTTCCAGAATGCCAGCTGTCCATCCCCATGATAGTAAGAAGAAAGCTTTAGTTTACATTAAAGAGATATGAACTATGTTAGACTTTTACAGAAATAGGAATCATTCCTCAAGGAATATGCCAACCTAATTTAGCAAACTAGATTATACTGTAGGTGACCTTGCACTTAGCACATAATATACTTCCCCTCCTGTCTATCATGGGATTTAGTAATTTAATTTTTGAAAAGGCCAGCTTTGAACTTTAGCCTGTTAATCAAAATGAAGGCAATTCATTGTTGGCTAAGTGAATGTTTCAATTTACTCTTGAGGACACATAGTTCATCCCTTTAAGCTGGTTAAAGTTGTCAGTAATAGAAACAATAAAAGCAATACTAGGGCATCGTTAGCAGATTCAGATAATCAGATGAAGAGAATGAAGAGATTGTAACAATCTATGAAGATAAAATAGGATCCTTTCATTTGTAGATCACTTCTAAACAAGCTCCTCCATTAGCTTGCAGGGCCAAGTAATTTAAATTCTTTGATACCAACAGTGCATTTTGTATCAACTAATTTAAAAGTTTACTGAAACAATAGAGTCCCATATCACATTTAGGACTAGCATTAGTACCTGTGTTGCCATGGGAAAAGTTCATTTGACGATGTATGTGCCTTTGAGAGAGGAATCTTATAAATGTACATTATTGATATCACAGTGAGAAGACTGAAAAAACTCTCAGTAAGAATTGCTTAGTGGTAGTGATAATACCCATTGTTATCACTTAGGGATGGAAAATAACCATAACTAAATATAATGAAGTTCTCATCATTTGAAGTAAAAGCCAAAGCTCTATAAATCTAATATTATACAGGTATGGTCCAGCACTATTTCATTTGGTAGAGGGGGTGCGTTGAAATGGTAAAGGAAAGAGTTCCACCTGAATACTGTTTGTCAAAGGCATTGAGGTTAGCTACTTTGAATGTGGAAGGATGAGGGATAACATTCTTGAAACAATATTATAAAAAAGAATAACTATAGTATAACATTCCATTTATTTTAGAAGATTAAATGAAATGGTGTTGGATAGAAAATATTCAGTATTTGGATAAATTATATACTACTAAGTTCTATTAATAATTATGAGAGAAGAGTTATTAAGAACTTATACCAAGATTTTGTGATTAAATTAATTAACATCTTTGATGATACAGACATATTATAATCAGAATAGAATAGCACCTTGAAATTGTGGAAAATAAAGGGTCTATGTAGAACAAGGGACTACATAGTTTGAAGAAATCACTGATCATTTTGCAGAAATCAAACATATAATTTTAAAAAACATATACTGATATTTCTTAGAAATAGATAACCTTAAACTAGGTTTGAAATAGGTCTAGAAGTCAGATTTAGACAAGGAAGTGGATTATGCAATATGATAATCCCTCTAAGGGTCTGGAGAATTTACTTTAAGCAAGAATTATGTTTTAAGATCATACATTGCTAGCTTTAACCCATATTATTTATAATAGAGAGGCAGTTTAATGTAGTGGTTAAGGCATCAGGTAGAAACTGAGAGAATGTGAGTTCCAGTCCCAGTTTACACTTTATGCCCAAAGCTAGTTTGGTGATCTTGGGCCACCAGGGTCCTAAGCAATGGCAAACTATTTCTGAAAAAGTCACCAAGAAAATTGCAGGGACTTGTACACACAGTCTCTGAGAATAAGACTCAACTGTACAGAAGGGGGAAAACCCCTATAAATAGTTCACATATTACATGGGGTACTAAAGGGTTTATAATAAAAAAAGAACAAGTTTCTTTCATTTTTGTTGGGAATGCAGTTTGGTCTCAAAATTTTGAAAGTGGTATTTAATGAAAAACACTAACAAAAACAACCAAATCTTGTACAGGAATTAATGCTTATTAAATGTAGACTTATTACATATATTTGATGATGTTACAAAGCAAGAACATTATTGTTTATTCATTTTAATAATAAAATCAGTCATTGCTTATAAATGGAAATATCTGGATAATAGATGTTATCCAGATATTCACTTAATGAGGTTTGCCTGATTCCTCTGAGATCTCCAATAAAATTAATGTATTAAAAAAAAAGAGAAAATGAAAATTCAAGATTTATTTGTTTTATTTTTTTATCAGGATTGGCAGGATTTTATGTATTTTATAAATGACAATTGTATTTTATAAATGGGATTTCAATGTATTTTTAAATGACAAAAGTAATATCTATCAGGATTAATTTAGTCAAATCTAAGTCCTGAAAAAATGTAACCATGTATTTTAGCACAGTGTTTCTTAAACATTTTAGAAATACCATCAAATGATTTGGATTTTTTTAAGGGAGAACACATGACCATTTTTTTTATAAAAAGTGGACAGATGGGGAAAGTTAAAGTCAGAGAATATAAACCTGATTTAATAAGACTCTTTATTTTCCCTACATTTGAAACATCTATCATAAAACTTAATGGAATATACTGTAGGAGCATGCATATGGGGCACATTTCACCTCTGTCTGGAATGAGATTTGTTTAAGAAATTCTTATACTGGCATCGTATTCATCATCTTTCAGTATATGATCCTGGTTATCATAAATGCTGAAAATCTACTTTTGCATGGATATCCTGAATGAAAAGATAGTAGGAACCACAAAACCCATTTTTTCTTTAAAAGCTCTTATTTTCTGTGAACTCCAGTTAAAAAAAAAAAAAGACATTTTCTTGTCTCTTCTTTTTCCTATTGTTCTTGGGGGAATAGTAGTTTCTTTTAAAATATGTGGAACACCAGTATTTTCAAAGTATGAAAGTGGCTGGTAAAATTATGGAGTGGTACAGCCTTGTACTAAAAAAAAAGCTCTCCAGGAACAAAACTGTCATTTAAAAAAAGCTGTCAGAGAACAAAATTGTGATTTTAAAAAAGCTCTCACAGAACAAAATTTTGATTAAAATACTTTGAAGTGGATTTTGAGCCAACAATCCTTACATACCAGGCAAAAGAAGTAGATTAAGGCAAGTGATCTAAGCAGGGGTATAATGTTAATTCCTCTGCGAAGTAGCCAGCTAGACCTAGCCTATAAAGCAGTGATGGTGAACCTTTTCGGCACTGAGTGCCCAAACCGGAATGCACGTGCATGTGCACATGTTGGAGTACCGAGAACCTGAAGACCAGCTGGCCGGCGCATGCATGCCTGGTTTTTTGCTGTTTTCAGGGCTGTTTTTGGCCCGAAAATGGCCGGAAAATGGCCTGGCTTTTGGCCATTTTTAGGCCATTTTCCAGCACTCTGGCACCTTTGGCACCAGTTGGCCAGCACACAAGAAACCAGAAGAGCAGCTGGCGGTGGCATACGTGCCCACAGAGAGGGCACTGTGTGCCACCTCTGGCACATGTGCCATAGATTCACCATCATGGCTATGAAGTGTTCCAGCCCAAACAAACCAGGAGATTCAAGGCAACATAAGAGGAAAAGACTACAGGTAGTTCTTGATTAATGACCACTCATTCAGTGACCATTCAAAGTTATGACAGTGCTGAAAAAGATTTACAATTGGTTCTTGAAGTTGTGGCATCCCAATGGTCCCCCATGGTCACATGATTGTGATTTGGGCATTTGACAACCAGTGCACATGTGCAACAGTCAGCCAGGTGTTGTCATTTGTGACCTTCACAGCTGGCTTCCAACAAGCAAAGTCAATGACATTGACATGACATCATGCTTAATGATCTCCATAATTCGTCTAACGACTATAGCCAGGACTGATATAATAACAGAGTAACACAGTAGGAAGGGACCTTGGAGGTCTTCTAGTCCAACGCTCTATTCAAGCAGGAGACCGATACCATTTCAGATAAATGATTGTCCAATCTCTTCTTAAAAATCTCCAGTGATGGAGCACCCACAACTTCTGAAGGCAAGCTGGTCCTGATTAATTGTTCTCACTGTCAGGAAATTTCTCCTTAGGTCTAGGTTGGATCTCTCCTTCATATGTTTCCATCTGTTGCTTCTTTTTCAGGTGTTTTGGAGAATAGGTTGACTCCCTCCTCTTTGTAGCAGCCCCTTAGATATTGGAAGACTGCTATCATGTCACTCCTGGTCCTTCCTTTCATTAGACTAGACATGCTCAATTCCTGCAAGTGTTCTTATCCCCCAGTCTCCAAATCATCTTTGTTGCTCTTCTCCGCACTCTTTTTAGAGTCTCAACACTTTTTTTGTACTGTGGTAACAAAAACTGGATGCAATATCCAAGTGTGATCTTACCAAGGCATTATAAAGTGGGGCTAACACTTCATTTGAGCTTGATTCTATTCCTCTCTTAATGCAGCCTAGGACTGTGTTGGCTTTTTCAGTGGGATGCAGCATACTGCTCACTCACATTTAAGTGGCTGTCCATTAGGTCTCCTAGCTCTCTCTCACACTTACTGCTATTGAACCAAATACCACCTATTTTATAACTGTGCATTTGCTTTTTCTTGCCTAGGTATAAAACCTTGCTTTTCTCACCAGTGAATTTATTTTGTTGGATAAGGCCCAGTGTTCAAGTCCTTTTGGATCTTGAACCTATCTTCTGGAATGTCAGCTATTCCCGCCAGCTTGGTGTCATCTGAAAATTTGATGAGTTACCCTTCTATCCCCTTATCTAAACCATTGATTAAGATGTCTAAGACAGAACCTTGGAGTACGCCACTGTCTAATTCCATTAATGTACATGCAGTTCTATTGAGGACTACAAATTCAGTGTGGTTAATTAGCCCGTTAAGAATCTCTCTGATTTGGATGTTGTTTGTCCCACATTTTTTTTATTTTACCAGGTAGTAGGTTGTGGTCTACTTTGTCAAATGCTTTACTGAAGTCTAACTAAGTTACCAGTCCTAATTGCAGTTGTTAAGGTCTATCTGTACTTTCAGTCTGCAGCAGGAAGACATATCCAGAGATCAAATTTGTGATGGAAAATGAGTAAAGGCAACAGAACCAAGGCTGGACACCCCTCTCAGCTATGGTAGGCTCCTGCAATGTGTTCCCGAACTTGGTTTAAATTAAGTTTCAAATATATCTGATGCCTGTATGAAACTTCAAGACATGCACTTTCCCTTTCAGCCCCCAAGCAAGATGCAAAATATGACCTTCAGTGCTAGCTTGGAGATCAGTATTGTATATAAAGCACAAATGGCACAGAAGAGATGGTGAGAGTGACCCATCAGACTCCCAAAATATTAGTTCACAGAATAGGCCAGTTCAGATGGAGAAAATAGTCAGCTGGGAGAATAGATCTGGTTACTACCTGGAAAATAATCTGCTGCTCCACTACAGACCCCAACTCAGTAAGGACAACATAGTGATTAATTTAGGATTTCTTCTTATTTTTTCCTGATCTTTTTCCATGTTTAATATTTTTCAAAGGCAATTGCTCTTATTATCATATTATCACATTAAACCAATGTTTCTCAATCTTAGCACCTTTAAGCAAAGTGGCTGGGAAATTCTGAGAGTTAAAGTCCACATATCTATTAGGATTAGAAAATACATTGTAAGCAATCAAAAAGGGGACAATGAAGAAAATGAAACTATGAGAGACATGTGGGGGGGGAGTCACAGTGGAAAGCAGACCACGAAGAAACACTTGTTAAAAAGAGGATATATTTACATGTTGTATGTTATGTGTTTGTCAGAATGTTTAGTAATAAAACAATAAAACTTTTTTTTTAAAAAAAAAAAGTCCACATATCTTAAAGTTTCCAAGCTTGAGAAACTCTGCCTTAAGAACATGAAATTAAAAGGCTGAAAATTTCTATAGTAAGACAGAACAATTGTTTGCATAATTTGTCTTAAAATTTTATTTTTTACTAAAATCTTGAGAACAGCTGAATTCAGATGCAAAATGATAGTTTTATATATCTAAATATTCTAGACCAAGCTAGAGAGCATCAAGGACTCCACAGTTCAAGACTGAGCTACAAATATTCTCTTCAATTGTTGAGTTAAAGTTTAATAGTGTGCATGTGGGGGTTGTCTTTTTATGAAGGTTTCACTATGATTGTTTTGGTTTTCCTTACAGTGGATGGTTCTGTATTATTGTTTCAAATCCTCTAGAAGGATCTCACTGAAAGCAATGAAGATGGCACTTTGCTTGGGAGGTCATGGTGTTTTTTACAGCTCTCTTTTATTCCCCATCCCAACTCAGAAATACATTATTCTTGGCTGTTAATTACCAAGAATCTGGCAATAGAGCATTTTCCTTCACAGCTGTTCTTACAGGTGAACCCAAATTACTATAAATCTTCAGAAGATTTATACTCTTCTTTAAGCACTCTCAGTTTATGACTGGCATGAACAATGAAAGCTACTTGCACTGAATTTTCAGAGTCTAAATCAAGTTTTCCCTCCTATTACTATTTTCATTTCATCTTAATTTCTGAACTGTTTCTCTTTGAATCTCCATTGGGACTTTTCTTATTGAGATTTATGACTCTATTTTTCTATTTTGGGACGACAGCTTAATAAGGTAACATTCCTGAGTTCCTTGTAGTATTTATTTTCTAACCTGGCCTATCTCAAAAGAATGACCAAAATATATTTTGGGGGAAAAAAACAATTTTCAAAATTCAAAGATCTCCCTTGTAGATTTCTTCTGCTCCTTCTGCAAAAATTTCAATAATTATCAGGAAAAAAAATGCTTCCACAAAGTTGTTATGTAGCGCTATGTGATCTGTATTGCAAAACTCCAAGTAACAACTAGAGGGCAGTAAAGGACTGCAAAATACTGCCATCTAACTATCATCTACATTTTTGCAGTTCAAACTTGATAGTCTAAGGCAGAAACTACTACATAAAGGAACCTTGTTCAGAGCACTAACACTCCCTGACATTTGACAGCACCCTTTTTCATTTTTTTCAAAATGCCTCTGCTCCTTGAATCTGAACTTAAGCCTGACCTAAAGCAATTAAAGAAATGAAGCTTTTCATCCCACATTAACTCTCTTTCTGTTTTGGACATACCTGCTCTGTCAAGGAGAGCCTCTTAGTTTTTTAGAGGCAGGGGTGTCCTCTATGGAAATGCAGGTTGCCGCTACATCCTTAGGTTAGCAGCTCCCTGTCCCAAATCTGCAGCAGCCCTACTGCACTCTCTGAGTAGGAAATTTCTGCTTTGGAGCTTAATTTAGAAAAGCCAGCCTTGTCTGTGTCTCTCATTCCAGTTTTGTCCCAGAAGGCCTTTTCCAGTGGCCAGAATGCCAGTGAGAAAAAAAGGAAGCTGCAGGGCCAAACTTACATTCTCAGAGCTGCATTTTTTTTTAAAATGAACAGACAGACAGGTAGGGAGATAGATGATAGATAGATAGATAGACAGATGATAGGCATGATATATCATTACATAAAAATACTTTGAAATTTTTTTAAGTCAGCCTTCAGAAATGTTGTTTGGCTGATCTGCAGTAGATGAAATGTGCTGCTGCCAAAGCAGCTTGGCAAGAAGAGGAAACACAGTTCTAAAAAAGGATAATTAAGACACGCGCTCAATGTACTCGCCTCATATTTCCTGTTTTAATAGAGGATGGATGATATTCATGCAACAAGAAGCATTCAGCCAATTCCATTATTGCAACCCCAGGAGAATCTGAAGGAACAACTATTTATCCAGGACAATTTAAAAGAACAACCTGAGAGCCTTAAAAATAAAATTGACCTGGATTCTAGAAGCATTTCCATCTATGCTGTTATTAAATAGCATATGCAGGTTGTTATATACTTTTACACTTTCCTCCCCTTCCCCATTTTTATTTCTGATTTGCTTTTCTGTACATTTAGTACACGAATATATGTTTCAAAGTTAAGTTTTGTGTGTTGTCAACATTTTAGATACATAAAAACAATGAATCTACACAACCTAGGAAACTTTGAGGAGACTTCAACCTTTTCTTCTAATCTTCTGGTTCATTCTCTTTCTGTTCTGCCCGTCAGCATTCTTTGGCCATAATGGCCTAAACATGGATACATAATTATATTATTTTAGTTACTGTAAATTAGATACCTCATTGGCTAACCAAAACATTGATTGCACCTGTGTGAGTTCTATTAAATATCTTATATGCATTGATATGTGATTAGGACACGGTGATATCAGTGAAGAATATTGGTCAGAAAAACAGTACATTGCAACAGTTTGAGGAGAGCGTGTTCAACTGCAGTCAGAAGATAATTGGTTTTCTTCCTTCTTTATATAATGGAAACAGGAAAGCTGACCTTCAACTAACAAAGCAGGACAGGCCATAATCCTCATAAACAAATTGAAGCCAAGCTGTAATCTTACAGGAGAACATCTGGCCCTCCATTTTGTCCATGACAAGGTGGCATGATCTCAGAGAACCTCCCACAGGGGAATTCTACTCTCAGCCTGTTCTAACAAACGGGAAAAAAATGAGAATGCCGTCAATAATAAACTAAAACAATCTAAAGTGAGGAACAGTAGAACTGCAACGAGATCTAAGTCACAAGTGGCTATTAAACTATTATTTCAAAAGAAATTGGAAATGATGTAGAAAGAATTCATAACCGTAACCATTCATTTTGTCGGTGAAGTATGGCATTTCTGTGTCCTATAACTGTGCAAGCCATATGATAGGCTTCTTTGACTAGAAGAACAACTCATTTTAAACACATATTTTAAGGGATTTTGCTGAATGGAATTATCCATCTATGACTAAGAATACATTTTTGCCTCATTATAAAACTCAGCAAAAATAGTTTAAATGTATTAGTTAAAAAAGAGATAAACTCACTTTTCAAATAGTGCTCATTTGGATTTGTCTGATTTTTGTTTATATACAATAAAACATATTTTAAAAGTACCTAATCTTTTTATTAAAAACCAAGTTTATCTAAAGCCCTTAATACTATACTGAAGGATAAAATATGAGTTGAATATGTCACTGTGTAATACAGGAGCAATTATCTAATATGAAACAACTCTGTCTATCTAGCAAATAGGTTAAGGCAGATTATTTCAAAGTGGGTGTATTAAATTACTATTGCATGCTGTATGAATGAATCAATGAAATTTCTATCTCTAGATTTTTTTAAAAATTAGACTTCAGGTGTTTTCTATTCTTTTTTCAGGAATGATAGCCACAGTTACCACCACCACCCATAATGTATGTGCAAGAAATACAGAAAAACACAATGTTACAGAGAGGAATATTTAGCAATATAAAGAACTAAAGCAGGCTGGTTTTGCATGTGGTTCTGTTCCTCGGAAACTCTTTGCATTCCCAAGAATCAGGCAAACTCTCTTACAACATGACAAATTGCTATTAAAGAAGGTTAATAAAATAGAAACCACAGATTACAGGCATGTTTTAGCCAGAGACATTTTACAAATTTTGAGAATGGGAATAATGGAATCAGAAGCAGTTTCTGTATACCATTTACAGTCAGATAGTCATGTATTTGTACCCATCTTTTGGCTAGCAGAAAACATGCTAGCTTGAACTGTTTTGCCCTCATTGTTGATCCCTATTTTACTACAAGAATGAGGCCAGTGTTTGGTTTTTTATAGATTTAATGAAGGACAAGTTAAGGAAAAAAGTTGGTAAATACTCCATTGTGTCATTGTTTCAGAGATATTTCCTTACCTAAACAGAGAAACAGAAAAAAGCCATGGGAGCATGAGTGCCTTCTGACTTCCTGGTTTCCCCATTGAGCTTTTGGCAGGGAGCATCAGGAATCTTTCCTTCCTTCCTTCCTTCCTTCCTTCCTTCCTTCCTTCCTTCCTTCCTTCCTTCCTCCCTCCCTCCCTCCCTCCCTCCCTCCCTCCTGGATTTTTCCTATAGCCACTTATTCAGTCAGTAGTGATCTAAATGGAGCAAGAAATTGTAGGATTAATACCATTATTCTATGTGGGTTAGAAGCATTGCTGTTGAAAAGCAATCTCCCAACAGCACTTGCAAATAAGTATGAAAATGAATATTTCAGTTTCTTGACTTTAGACATTGGAATGTTAGTACAGAAGTTCACTACTAACAGCCAGCTGTACTATCCTTATATGCCAATTCATTATTATTCTCTACATCAGGGTACAGATAGTCCTTGACCTATGACCATTTAATTTAACAATCATTCGAAATTACAAGGGTTCTGAAAAAAGTGACTTGCATTTAATGACAATCGCAAGAAGCCCCATGATCAAATGATCAAAATTTGATGTTGGCAACTGTTGTTGGCAACAGGCATGTAGTTACAATGATTGCAGCATCCTAGGATTTTGAGGTGATCCAGGAGTCCATTGGCATTCATCCTGATCTCCAGTTAAAAGTTATAAAATTGATATATCAGACCTTTGTTTTGCTATGGGCTTCTGTTCTAACTTTTCTTCCCTTTCCAGCTGCCTAGCTTTTTCTGTAGTTACCATTAATTTAAAGCATGACCCGTTGAAGTATGGATCTTCACCTCAAAAATTGGACTTTTCTCATTTTGTAACAGCATGTATGCTTAGGATAAGTTTCACTGCCTCACTTTCATAAACACACAAGATACCAACATACAAGTAGCAGATAATCAAGAGTCCAGGTTTTTTTACCTAACCTGAAGCTTGGTCACTGAACCAGACAAGTCTAACAATCGAAGAAATCCTGCCCAAAACAAATAAAAAGAAAGCGAAACAAGCTGATGTTGTTCTGGTAGCTATTGGGTTGCATCAATTCTGCCAACCAAGCATACTGATCTAAAACACCATTGCATTTAGAAGGTGGAGCTACATCAGGGTTGCCAAACTCTTCAGATCATTAACCCTTTTATGAAGATTTAAATTATTCTTCAACTCCCAAGTATTTATTACATGAAAATAATGTAATAAATACCTATTTTAATAATATTACAAATAAGAACAACAACAACAATGGATAGTTCCATCAACTCTTGGGGTTCGTATTGACCACTTTGGAGAACCTTGAACTACTTTCACCATGCTTCATACACAGCTGTGACATAGGTATCTCCACAGTCTGCGTTATCACAACCTGATGTCTTAATAGAATGACATGTGAAGGAAGGGGGTTAGCCTTTCCCCCCCAATGTCTCTTTCTCCAAAGAAAATATTCATTCTTTTGAAATCAGAGATATCCATTCATTTCATGGATGGCCAAGACCCACCTGTATATCAACCAATATCCCCAAGAGCCTCCTAGGAGCAATGTGGCAATGGCACTCCACAGGTAAGGTAAAATTTCAACATCCACCAACATTCTCCTGCTATGTGCTAAAATATTTTGGAGATGCATTTTCTACCCATTGCACCGGTATACAGCCAATAACTTCTTTCTTGGATCAGTTTAGGCTGGCAGGACAACCCACTGAAAATCATGAGCTCATTTATTTCAGGCATACATAATCTGGGATAATCTTTAAATTGTGCAACGTGGAAATAATGGAGGAAGGAATGGGGAATGGTAGATTGCCAACAGTGGAGCCATCATACAGCAGTGCAGAATCACCCTGGAGGCCCTCTGGGAGAATTCAGAGTGTTCATCCTCTGGAACGCGAAGTCTCAACCTTTTTCTTTTATATTTATTGCATTTGTAACTCCATTTACTATATATATGAAAGGGACAAACAAACAAACAAACAAATAAAAAGGAGGGAGTTAGTCATTTAACTCTGGAGTTATCCCTTCAGCCTATTACATAAAAATAGACAGGAAGAACATCCCCAGATTTTCCTAGGCAGAAGGAGAATGCATAATAGTGTCTCATATCAAACAGAAAATTCAGAAGTAAAAAAGCCAGGGAGGAAGGGAAAAATTAAGCCCTCTGCAGATGTTTGGTTTGACAGGATATGATAGGAGTGACAGACATGGGGAAAAAATCAGCAAGCCACCAGTTGGGAAAGTCAGAAGGATTTAAAGTAAAGCTTTTGTCATATATTGACACAACAGTGTAACAGTAGAATCTTACATCTTCAAACTGGCAAGATAGTATTTTGAGCATCCTTCTAAGTATGACTGCTGCAAGACTTACAGAGATAATGATTATGTTTTCAACCACATTGAGAGCTTTAAGAATTAAATTATCATCCATCAATACAGATACTCTGAGCAAACAAAAACTGCACAGATGTGTTCTGGTTTTGGTTACCTGTGAATGCTAGAGTGGAAGGAACTGGATAGCAGGAACTAACAAAAAACAATCAATAATAGTTATGGATTCCACATGGAATCACTCTAGGTAACCTTGGGATGTAGCTTCATAATTTGCCTGCCTTTGGCCTTTCCATACAGGAAGAACAGTGAAATGTTCTCTAGAGCTGCAAAACATAAGACAGCATTCCCTGGAGTAATGATGGGAAGCAACAGAGCTCCAAAGAACAATTTCCTGTAGCCATGACTGACCAAGTTCTTTCCATTCTCCATTTCCATCCTTCTCCACATTCTCATGCTATTTGATGGATCTATGTATATGTATTTATATAAGTGGGTCGCTGGATAGAGAAGTATGTCTTACCTTATAGAGCAGAAGCACATCCATCTTCACCAGCCCATGTAAGGCATATAGAGAGAATCCTGTCCTGTTACAATATTTTGAGGATCAGACTCAATGATGAATTCAGAGGCAATTTCTTCAGTTAAAGAAAAGTTTATTCATAATAGGCATTCTACTTATTCTTGTCAGATTTACAGTGAGAAGCAAGCATGAGGTAAAAGCACTCTCTATTTATATCAAAGGGGAGGAGTCAAGGAAGGGGGGTGATTACACATGAATACATTAAAGGAGGATGAATAAATTAACCCTTTATATCCTGTACATATATACATATCTCTTGTTATAGAATAAGGCATTTACTTATGACAAATCCCCCTCTAAATGCCGATTCGACATATAACAATGATTGCATTTGGATTCAGAATTATATAGTACTTGTAATTTTGATGTCAAGTATTTGTGTTGTTTAGAAGGTAAAGGTTTAGTTAATATATCAGCTATTTGTTCTGAGGTTTTGCAGTGGATTGCTTTAATGAATCCATCCTGAGATAATTGTCTCACGTGTTTAAATTTGATATCTATATGTCTGGACCTTTGACCAATGGCGTCAGATCTTCATATTTCTATAGCCGCCTTATTATCTTCATGTATGACAAATGGTAGTATTGGATTCTTCCAAATATCAGATAATAAATCATTAAACCACACTAAATTATTTGAGGCTTTAGATAAACAGACGTATTCTGCCTCTGTTGTGGAAGTCGCTACTAAATCTTGCTTCCCAGTGTACCAGAATATTGGGCAATCATTTAAAAATAATACATAACCTGAGGTGCTCTTTCTACATTTGATGTCACCTGCCCAGTCTGCATCAGCGTAACTGGTGATAATAGGTTCTTTAATATTATTGGGTTCTAAGAGTAGGCAGAAATCTATGCTGTGTTTTAGATATCTTAGTATTCGTTTAACTGCTTCCCAATGATACATAAGTGGTTTACTTACATGTCTAGATAATAAATTAAGTGGCAGAGCTATATCAGGCCTGGTCCAATTAGATATATACAAGAGAGAACCAATAATTGATCTATATAATGTATTGTTCTCGAACTCAGGTGAAGATTCATCCATATTCCTTAGAAAATCAGTCTGCATAGGAGTATCGCAAGGTTTGGCATCTCTTAAATTGCATTTTTCCAGAAGTTCTATAATTTTATCTCTCTGGGATAATTTGAATCCCTTTCTTGTTTTATTGATTTGAACTCCAAGGTATTTGTTTACCCTTCCTAGCGACTTTAAAGAGAAATGTTCACTTAGCTTGGATACAAATAAGTCTTTCTTTTCTTTATGTTTGCCTATATACAAAATATCATCCACATAGATTAACACAAATTCTAATGATTCACCTTCCTTTCTAACAAAAAAGCAATTGTCTGCAGTTGTGGCTTTGAAATCCATATTTTTAAGCACGCTGACTAGACATTCATACCAACGCTTGCCGGATTGTTTTAATCCGTACAAGCTTTTGTTAAGTAACCAGGTCTCATTTCTATTTGTACATTGGCTATGAGGTGCCCTTACATATATCTCTTTGTCGAGCTTTGCATGTAAGTATGCAGTCTGCACATCATATTGAAAGACATCAAGATTGAGTATAGCAGCTATGACTAAAGCTGTCTTAACACTTTTGGTTCTTACAGTGGGAGAGTATGTGTCAGTGTAATCCTCAGGATATTTTTGAGCGTAACCTTGTGCGACTAATCTAGCTTTATATAATTTATTACCCTCTTCTAAATCTTTGATTTTGAATATCCATCTGGTGCCTATAATTGTCTTGTTCTTAGGGGCAGGGACTGGTGTAAATACACCTAATTCACGCAAGCTGTTCATTTCTTTTGTTATGGCTAATTCCCATTTTTCTCTTTCTTCCATGGGAAGTTTCAACACTTCCTCGTATGTGTTAGGTGTTGGTGTCTCGTCATTCACACACATTATATAATCCTTATACTTATTGGGTAATTGTTTTCTGTTACACCTGATTGTTCTTATTGGAATGCTTTCATTATCGTGTAGATACCTTGCTTCCTTTTTGGTTAATGAATCTGTTTTTATCCTGGTATGGTTACCTGTCCATGTTTTGTTTTTGTCATCATGTGTGTTATGTTCATGTTTCTCTCTTTCTATTCTGTCTTGTTGTTCAATATTTGGTTCTGTATTTTGGATTATCTCGTTAAGATGTATCTTAGACCAGTTGGCCTGTTCATGAAATACTGCTGTTCTTGAGACTATGAATTTGTTATTATTGTCAATGAATCTATATCCTTTTGTGCCTGTTTCGTATCCCATGAATCTGAGCCTTCTGGATACGTTATCTCCCTTACGTCTTAATTGTTTTGGTATGTGTACGTCTGCTGTAACTCCAAATATGTGCATGTGTGATATTTTTGGTTTCCTATTGTACATCACTTCGCATGGTGTTTTATTTAGGATGCTAGACCAGGTCCTATTTTGGGTATAGTTTGAATATAGTAATGCTTCTGACCAGAATTGTTTTCCTAAACCAGCATCTTCTAATGTACATCTAATCATGGTTTGCAGTGTCGAGTTCTTTCGTTCTGCTGTACCATTCTGAAAAGCAGAAAATGGGCTAGTCGTGAAGTGTATCATTCCTTTGTCTTTTATCCATTGTGAGAATTCTTTTGACATGAATTCGGATCCCCTATCTGTCATGATTTGTTTTATTTTGATATTGTGTTGTGTTTCTACACGTTTGTAAAATTCTTTGAATTTTTGGAAAGTTTCATCTTTGTGTTTTAAAGTATAAACAAATCCATAATGGCTATAGTCGTCTACAATAGTTAGGAAATATCTTTTTTTGTATGTGATGGATGGTGTTAATGGACCAACCAGATCCATATGTACCAGATCAAAAATTTGGTTAGAGGTCCTTGTTGCCCTCTTTGGTTTTGGGTTTGTTCTGAGTTTTGAGGATTTACATACTGAGCATTCCAAACAGTTTTTACAATCCTTTATTTTAATGCCATCAGCATGTTCAATCATTTTTTGTATTACAGGGAAACTTGCATGTCCCAATTTCCTATGCAACATGTGTGCACATTCATCATGAATTGGTTTGCCTATATTGGGTCTTTTGTTATTGTGTGTATCACTAGTGGGTGTGTCTTTGTGATTACAGTGTGTATTGGGTTCTTCATTGTCATTGTTGTTACTATGTTCACTGTCTATGTTGATGTCGTCATCAATGTTTGTATTAATGTTATGCAACCATTTATCTTCTGTTACAAGGAAGGGTAGGCCCCCTTCGATAACTACACTATTCAATTTAGTCCCATCCTTTTCTAGTATTGCTTTTCCCCCAGAGAAGATTATATTTATGTTGAAATCTTGGCTTAATTTCACTGCACTAAGTATGTTATGTGATATTTCTGGTATCAACAATACCCCCTCTACTTTACCTAAACCAGGTATATTTACATCTCCTTTCCCTATGACTTGAACATTTTCTTGATTGGCTACTCTTATCATAAATTTATCATTTGTGAATGAAGACAGTATTTTCTTGTTATTTGTTGTATGATTAGTCGCCCCTGAATCTATGAGCCAAGTATTGTTTTTTGAATTTTGTGTGATGACATCGTTATGTTTATCTAATCCATTTAATGATTCTGATTTTCTATCCCTTGAATTATCTCTATCCTTTCTGCGTTCTCTGTAGTTTGGGGAGTCTCTATATCTGTATCTATCAATAGATGATTGCCTGTCTTGATATCTACCCCTATAATCACGGTTTTGTCTTTCCCTATGAAACATGGGGCAATCTCCCTTAGAGTGTTTTCTGGATCCACAATTGTAACATTCAATTGTTTTTTGGTGATTTTCTTGGAAGGTTACCCCTTTTGCCTGTCTGTGTTCTGTGTATGCATTGTATCTACTTCTCCTCAAATTATCTTCAGCTATTAACTTATTTGACAGACTTTCTATGGATAAGTATCCTAGATTGATTGAGTCTAAGTGTGATATGTAGTTATCCCATGATGAATCTAATGAGTTAAGGATAACGCTTTTCATTGTCTGTTCTGATATTATTTCTCCTCTTAGATGTAATTCTGCTCTGGTTTTGTTTAAGGATATTAAATGTTCACTTATGGTGGTTCCAGATCTTAATTTGGCTGAAAAGAAATCTTTAGACATTCTAGTGGTTGTTGCTACACTTTCACTATGAAACAATTTAAACATGCATTGAATTATTTCTGAAACAGTAAGATTATGCTTAATACTGTAGTACATGGCAGGTGATATGCTAGAAATTATTAAATAGAATGCTCTGTGATGCAGGCAGTCCATTTTTAGAGTCCAAGGTCTTTTGGGAGGATTGGTTATAAAAAATAATAAATTTTCTTTCATAAAGACAACCTGAATTTGTTGACACCATTCCTGTAAATAGATGCCATCAATTCTAAGTTTTGGGAAATCACTAGGTAGATTCCCAATATTACTATTCCCACTACTTACAACTGTGGGTAGTCCATGGTCCTGTAGATGTTGAAAATTGCAGAATGGTGTGGGTATTCTGCTGATGAGCTTGAAAGGTTCTCCTTCTTCATAAAGTTCATTGTAGTTCTCTGTGTTCATCTGCGCATGCGCATTGGTCATTTCTCTGCTGAAGCCGCTGGGAGAGGTTCTCTTTGCTGTAGCTCCCTCGTAGTGCTCTCCTTCTGATGATTCGGTCTCCGGCTCGATCTTGGGTGTTCTGCTGGCAGCTGTGGTTCGTTTCTTTTGTATTTTTGCATTATTGGCTTTTATCGATTCTTTTGAAATTGTTAGACTTGTGCCAAACGTTTTAAATATTTTTCTCATGGGTGTTTCGATTTCTTGTTCGGTGGATGATTCCTCTGTATCTGTTTCTGACTCTTCAGAAGAGTAAATATATTTTTTGCCATTTTTTATGTTTTTTTGCACCAGAGTTTTTGAATGGTGCATTCTGATTGGTTCAGCCGTGTTCATTTCTGTGGCCGGTTGAAGAGAAGATGGCTGCCTTTCAAAATTTTGAGCAGGACCTCTGGTCTTGCTTCTGGTTATTTTTTCTTTCGTTGTAGGTTCGCTCACCATTTTTGTATTTTCGGGTTTGGCTTTTTCAATGTCTTTTTCTCTCGCTGCTCCGTTTTCTTCCAAGAAGCCTCGGAGTTCCACGATGAGTTTGTGGTCATCTTTTTGACTTTTTATTAGCCTCAGTATCTCCGATCTGAGGTCTTTGTCTTTTATTTTGTTCTCTTCTTGGTTGTCGGTTTCATCTGCTGTTTCTTCGATGTCTGTGGTGTTATCTTCAGATTCTTTGATTGTTGTATTTATTGGTTCGTCGATCATTTCTTGATCTGTTTTTGTTTCTTTATCATTTGCCCTGGTATTGGGTCTTTCTTTTTTATTCTTGAGGTTTTCTTTCTTAGGCATGTTGGATTTTATTGAGTCAGTTCAAACCATCCTCTGCTACCAGCTTGTTACAATATTTTGAGGATCAGACTCAATGATGAATTCAGAGGCAATTTCTTCAGTTAAAGAAAAGTTTATTCATAATAGGCATTCTACTTATTCTTGTCAGATTTACAGTGAGAAGCAAGCATGAGATAAAAGCACTCTCTATTTATATCAAAGGGGAGGAGTCAAGGAAGGGGGGTGATTACACATGAATACATTAAAGGAGGATGAATAAATTAACCCTTTATATCCTGTACATATATACATATCTCTTGTTATAGAATAAGGCATTTACTTATGACATGTCCATAACGTACACCTACCCTTTAACTGATTCCCCCCCACCTCCAATTTACCATCATTATCCAACCTGCTGTACGATCCCCAGTGACACGCAGATTTTCCAACAACTATTCTCCTTTGAACAGGACAATTTTTTTTTAGCATACAATGTTTCTCTGTTATTGAATTGAGCTGCTACTTTTGCTTCCACTTTGAACCCACGTATATACGCTGCACCCTTAATAATTCCTTCATGCATAAATGTGTGTTCATGTGCATATGCATATTCACATGCATTCTGTTAAATGAAAAATACATGGTTTCAGAAGGGAAGCCGAATTCCTCTACTGTATAGCAGTTGTGGTGTTCTGAAATCTCAGGTTGAGCAAAAAAACACCCACAACCTTCTGCTAGCTTGTTAAGAAGAGAAAAATCTAAGTATTACTGCACACTCAAACCATAGAGAGTCATCACAAAACTAGAAGGCCTAGTTTGCAGCATTATTGAACAGCCATTAGAGAATAGTAATTTGATCTTAGTTGAGTTGTGACAGCCTCCATTTTTTTTTTAAAAAAATGATGTTTTCAGTTTATAGGCAATGCAGAAAACCACTGGTGAAGCTTTGAAGAAAGATTTCTACTGTACATGAAAAAAACAACAGGGCTAATAGAAAATACCAATCTTCCTGACAATGGCTGGAGCAGATGTTTTTAATGTTTAAAGTACTGACATTACTTACATTCATGATCACCCATGAAATAAATAACTTTAAAGGCCTATTGAAGAAATTAGACTTTCTGTGTGCCATGAATATATAATAGATAAGAATTGCCTTCAAATTACTCATACAAAAGGAGATTAATTGAAGCATTTGTAACAGAGCTGAAACTAAAGAGTAAATCTTGTGATGTGGGTATGTTAACAAAATCTTTGATCAAAGACCAAATTGTGTGCAACTTAAAAACAAGACTGCAAGAATATGTATTTAGAAAGGTGAATTTTCTCTAGAAAATACTACTCATAAATGCCAAGCAGCAGGAGTTGCTCACTCATATTTGAAAAACATGGAGCACATCAAAGAGAATCCCCAGTACTGGCCATTACTTATGATACAAAGCTATGTTAATCAGAAATATGTATTTGACTCTAACAAAGAAACCAGCAGTAGGCAAAAATAAAACGGAAACAGAAAAACTTCTATGTAAACAATGCAGTAATGTGGTATGAAAGATGTCTATAAACAATGTTCACCATACAGACAGAAATATCACAAATGTGGAAAGTATATTACAAGCTAAAATGTGCACAACTACAGAAACAGTTCAAGACACTTATACAGAAGTGTCAAAGGAGTATGAATCCAAAGATTATGTCTTCATTGATTTAACCCTCAGGACAGAGTGAAATAACAGAAAGGAGGCCTGGTTGAGATGATGACCACTAAGAGAATCCCTATTCTTAGTAAGGAAAGAAAACTTACTTTTAAAAAAAATCTGAGGTGCAAGTCAGGGTAATTGGTAAAAGTGACTATACAATAGATTGAAAATAAACCAGGAACCTCATATAAAGTCATATGTTAAGGGCCAACAGCCACACTAGATGGCTGTGAACTTCCTTTAAAATGAAGAGTCACTCCATATAATATTAAAGCATTGTAACAGGAAATCTGGGAAGAACTATCCAAGGACTGGACAAATCTGAAAATTTAGAATATTAGCATTTCAACAGCATGACTTGGGTCTTAGTTTTATACTTTGCAAATATTTAGTAATGGCAGATATTCCACCTGTATATCTTCCAGATTGAATGCTAAGTAACAAAGAGGGCAGTGAACCCAAAAGTCATATGAATGGCATAGACAGAAAAATCCAGTGAGTTGTCATATAAGACAACAAACCCGCAAAGCCACTAAAGCAGATGAAATTCATAAGGAGATTCCATAAGACAATCCAAGGCCAGGCACAGGAACAAACATTATCCAGACATTTTCACCTGGATTGAGTTTTTAGATTAAAGGTCTGTTTCTCTAAGGTTTCTCTGCATCATTATTGTTATGTATTGATACTTTTAAGCGGGAGTTTCAAACCTGCATAGGTTTCTGATTGGCTGACAGTCCCTCCTGGATTGTATATAAGGAGGACTGCAGCCCCTGAGTTTTTGCTGAAGTCTCACTGTATATTAAAGAGCTGTTGTCACTTGCTTGCTTGTACCTCTCGTTATTCCCGAACCACTTCATTGGCGACGAAGGTGGGATAGAGGCTACAAGAAGCCAACCAGTGAGACCACGAGCTTCAGCTAGGCGACGAGGCGAACCACAGGAGCCATACCAAACATGTCTGCCTACGTTCCGCCCAAGCCTTTCGATCTGACCCGCGAAAAATGGGTCTCGTACCTAACGAGGTTTGAATGCTCGCTAGAAGCCAGCGACATGCAGGGCCTCTCGGCTAATCGAAAGAGAGCCCTATTCCTAAGCCACTGCGGACCGGACGTGTTCGAGATGACCTCTGGTCTTGCTTCTGGTTATTTTTTCTTTCGTTGTAGGTTCGCTCACCATTTTTGTATTTTCGGGTTTGGCTTTTTCAATGTCTTTTTCTCTCGCTGCTCCGTTTTCTTCCAAGAAGCCTCGGAGTTCCGCGATGAGTTTGTGGTCATCTTTTTGACTTTTTATTAGCCTCAGTATCTCCGATCTGAGGTCTTTGTCTTTTATTTTGTTCTCTTCTTGGTTGTCGGTTTCATCTGCTGTTTCTTCGATGTCTGTGGTGTTATCTTCAGATTCTTTGATTGTTGTATTTATTGGTTCGTCGATCATTTCTTGATCTGTTTTTGTTTCTTTATCATTTGCCCTGGTATTGGGTCTTTCTTTTTTATTCTTGAGGTTTTCTTTCTTAGGCATGTTGGATTTTATTGAGTCAGTTCAAACCATCCTCTGCTACCAGCTTGTTACAATATTTTGAGGATCAGACTCAATGATGAATTCAGAGGCAATTTCTTCAGTTAAAGAAAAGTTTATTCATAATAGGCATTCTACTTATTCTTGTCAGATTTACAGTGAGAAGCAAGCATGAGATAAAAGCACTCTCTATTTATATCAAAGGGGAGGAGTCAAGGAAGGGGGGTGATTACACATGAATACATTAAAGGAGGATGAATAAATTAACCCTTTATATCCTGTACATATATACATATCTCTTGTTATAGAATAAGGCATTTACTTATGACATGTCCATAACGTACACCTACCCTTTAACTGATTCCCCCCCACCTCCAATTTACCAGCTGGGGGACAGGGTACGGAATGTCCTGTCTAGGTTCAGAGAAGCGGGACTAAGACTCAAAAGGAACAAATGTAGGATAGCTGTTCCCTCTGTGGAATTCTTGGGGTACAGGGTGGACGGCACAGGCATCCACCCTACCGAGAGCAAGGTGAGAGCTATTAAGAGCGCACCAGCCCCCAAATCCAAAGCAGAGCTCCAAGCCTTCCTTGGACTGCTCAATTTTTACTCCATGTTCCTAAAAGATAAAGCCACAGTTGCAGATCCCCTTCACAAGCTTTTGGGAAAGAACGTACCATGGGTCTGGGGGAAACCGCAAGCAGCCGCTTTTGAGGCAGTGAAAAGACTCCTATCCGAGGACAGCTTCCTGATACAGTACAATGCAGAGCTGCCGCTCGTCTTAGTCTGTGACGCCTCCCCCGTAGGAGTTGGTGCCGTCCTAGGCCATAGACTGCCGAATGGCCTAGAGGCACCCATTGCTTTCTATTCCCGTACCCTGTCCAGCACAGAACGAAACTATAGCCAATTGGACAGAGAGGCTCTGGCTGCGATTGCGGGGGTTAAGAAGTTCCACAAATACCTCTATGGCCGAAAATTCGAACTTGTGACTGACCATAGACCGTTGCTAGGACTGCTAGCTGGCGACAGGCCAACCCCCGCTGCCCTCTCCCCCCGTTTGACTAGATGGGCGATTTTTTTGTCGGCCTACTCGTACCAGCTCGTCCATCGACCTGGGCGGACCCTGGGTCATGCGGATGCCCTTAGCCGTTGCCCCCTTCCCGACCTGCTGGACAACCCAACGCCGGAAGCCTCCGTCCTCTTGTTGGACACGTTAACTTTGGGCCCCATCTCCTCCGGCGAGGTGGCGAAAGCATCAAATAGAGACCCAGTTATCCGGACTGTTATGGGTTGGGTTCTGAAGGGGTGGCCGGACAAGGTGGTCGGAGAGGAGTACCAAGGGTTTGCCAACAAACGAAATGAACTGTTTATGCAAGGGGGGTGTTTGCTATGGGGTGACAGAGTGGTAATTCCAACGAGACTACGGGATAGGGTTTTGGAGTTGCTGCACAAAGGGCACCCGGGCATTGTTAGGATGAAGTGTTTAGCCCGCAGCTATGTCTGGTGGCCCAACATGGACCAGGTCATTTCCGAGTGGGTGGGGAAGTGCAGACCCTGCCAGGAGTCTTGCCCCGATCCCCCAGTAGCGCCCATCCGAGAGTGAGAGAAACCAAAAGGCCCATGGGGGAGGATCCACATTGATTTTGCCGGCCCGTTCCATGGCCAAACGTTTTTAATAGTTGTGGATGCCTACTCAAAATGGCTCGAAATTATATTAACGCCATCTACAACGGCCGAAGCCGTTATCAAGGTCCTAAGGAAGTTGTTTGTTACCCACGGCCTGCCAGATACCTTGGTATCGGACAACGGGCCTCAATTTACAGCAACCCTTTTTGAAAGTTACTTGGCCGGCCTGGGAATCCGCCATGCCCTATCAGCTCCATTTCACCCGGCTTCCAACGGATTGGCTGAACGTTTTGTCAGGACAGCTAAGGAAGCACTGTCCAGATTAGACAATGGGGACTGGCAGGCCAGGATAGATCAATTCCTAGCGGTTCAGCATGCATCACCATGCACAGCAACAGGGAGAAGCCCAGCAGAGCTCCTCATGGGGAGGAAGCTCCGGTGCGTGTTAGACAGGCTTCACCCTAACTACTCGCACAAAAACTTTAAGGGAGAGACCTGTGGTTTAAGGCAGTTTCAGGTCGGGTCCCCAGTGTTCGCTCGCAATTATGCCAGCGGTCCTCTATGGGTTGCAGGAACCATAGTGGGAATAACAGGCCCAAAATCGTACACGGTGGACGTACACGGGTAGATAGACTCTGGAAGCGCCACATAGACCAACTTAGGAAAAGGGTGGTAGGCGAACATTAACTTAGACATCTCCGAGCCTAACTCTGACCACTTCTCCAAAACAGCTAACTCAAGCCCGGGGTCGCGAGAATACTTAGCTGACAAGCCCTGGTTCCAGCGCCGCCCCAGCGAGTCGCCACTCCCAGCCGGGGATAACCACGCCCCGGACAAAATCCAGGAGGTTCCATTGGCGGAGCCGGGAGAGACAAAGAGTCCCTCCGACCAGCTCGATGCCCCACCAGACTCTGAACTGCGCAGGTCAACTAGGGAGAGAACTCGTCCTAAGCACCTGCGAGATTTTGTCTGTACATATGTTAATTTTTGAGTATTAGTGCCTTCTGGGAAGGGAGGGGTGTTATGTATTGATACTTTTAAGCGGGAGTTTCAAACCTGCATACGTTTCTGATTGGCTGACAGTCCCTCCTGGATTGTATATAAGGAGGACTGCAGCCCCTGAGTTTTTGCTGAAGTCTCACTGTATATTAAAGAGCTGTTGTCACTTGCTTGCTTGTACCTCTCGTTATTCCCGAACCACTTCAATTATATCTTGCTCATTGCAACCCAGAATTTTAAGCTGCTTCTATAAAGGTTACTGAGCGATTGATAGATCCAAGAGATATATCAGAGATACTCTGCACTGGCTTATAGTAAAGCACGAATTGTTCAGTGTAAGGTTTCTAAAATACATCATCTTACTTTACTAGGACTTGTTAGACATGAGGATTTCCTTTTCATCCCATGAAAAGGGTACAGTGTTGTTCATCCTACTTCAACAGTATTGAGCAAAAGACTCAGAGAAAGCACATCTAAATTCTTATCACAATGACAGACCGATGCCTCCTTGTTCATTCTTTCAAAAAGAAAGTGTAAAACATTCAGAATAGTGGGGACTTTAAGCCAAACTGATATTGCAAAGCTGAGTGGAAGGCATCTTTTTCCAGTTGCAGCTGAGAATGAATTCAGTTATATAATGAAGATATACAATTAAAAGAACATACCAACTGAGGCTGGTGACAGTTATCCAAATACTATAAGACCAGTTTTGTGTAACTAAGAAGCTGAACAATCTAATTGAAGATACTGAACATTTCGTGAATAAGATATTTTACTAGGAAAAGCGGGCTGTGAAGAAATTGGTATTTTTAACAGTTGAGCCTACTTATGAGAGTAATGGTATGTTCCTTGCAATACAGTTTAAAGGTTTTTTTAATTGTTCCAGATCAGAACTGCATCAAGAAAGCCTTATCACTGCCTTATCAACACCACAAGTGATGACTGAAGCATACTCATGTCTGAATGGTCCTATGAGGTGGGTTCCTTGCATGAAATTAACTAGTGAAACAGCACTCATTAAATACGGTTATATTCTAGGGTTTTTGTGTTGTGAAACTCAGTGTCTAATACATGAGCCACTTCCCGGTACTGACCACTCTAGTTTCTGTTGCATTTAAACATTTTTCACCATATCCTGGGCTTTCCAAAAGAAAATTAAAAAGTTGGAGTTTGCATCAGGAGCCTGGTGCTGTAAGAAGAGTGGCTTTATTCTTTTGCTTTATTGAAATAAAATCTATATCAAGTAGAGCTATTGCTACTGGTGCTGAAGAATTAGAGTTTAATTTGGTTCAAGTTTTTTTGTTATGGATATCTTTTTCACAAACAATGGAAAAGGCTTGAGGGTTTGTTTTTCAAAAGCCTGTTATGAGGAAAAATACCAGTCTATTAACATTTCATGTAAGTTTTCCTTAAAGAAATCAAATACGACACATGATGAAATGAGGTTGACTTTTACATTTTTTATTCATTACTTTTTTATTTTATATGAAAAGACTCACTGACATAAACATGTATTTTTGTGACTTGACTTTTTCACAGTCAGTAATTTTGAAAACTAAAATAATTATACATAGACATCTCTTGTTTTGCAGTGGCAATTAGTATGAACAGGAGGTAATTTTTTTAAGCAAAACATTTTTATTTTAGTATACAGACTAACAGGAAAAAATTTATCTCTCATCTTATATATGTTATATATATATATATATATGTAATATATATGTAATATATATGTAATATATATATAATATATTATAATATAATATATTATATATATATATATTATAATATATATATATATATATATATATATATATATATATATATATATATATATATATATATATATATATATATATATATATTACTTCTTCGTAGGGTTTATGTGTGTTTTTCTTCTAGCCAGGTTTTCCCTACGTAACCAAGGTTTTTTGTAGCTCCAGCTCAGTAGAATCACATCCACTTGATTCTGGGTGATGATGTGATTCTACTGAGCTGGAACTACAAAAAACCTTGGTTACATAGGGAAACACACATAAACCCTACGAAGAAGTAAGAAAATTGATACTGTACCTTTACAGGGAGGATACATAAGATATGGGTGTGGCCTACTGATGAAAGCAAACGAGCTAGAAATGGATCTATTTAGATCTCCCACCTAGCAGTAAGGGCTTGCTAGCTGTTAGAAAAGAAAAAAGCCCAGAATCAAGTGGATGTGATTCTACTGAGCTGGAGCTACAAAAAACCTTGGTTACGTAGGGAAAACCTGGCTAGAAGATATATACACACACACACACACACACACACACACATTCCAATACAAAACAGAGTTCATTTGAAGGATAAACCAATCAATAGTACAGATCATCATTAGGACATAAGATAGCAGCAGAAGTGCAGAAGATAACAACATTCTGGGCTCTAATTAGCAAGTTTGTAGTATGGCAGTCACAAGATGAGGGCAGTCTTATGCAATCTTCCCCCCCACCCCGCCCCGGACCTTTCAGGTAACCTTGCCCTTGGAGGTTTATATCAGCAGCAGCCATTCTTACTTCTAGCCCTTCATGCAAACATTTTGAGCTATTTATCTAGTCATTTGCATAAAAGGGAAGGAAATGCCCTTCCATAACAAAGAATGTTGGGGTTGGGGAGAAAAATAGCTGTCCTTTGCGAGAAAACCTTCCTTATCAGAAGATTTTGAGCAGTATTTTCTTTTTATTTTAAATAGTAATTTTATTAAATGTTACAATAACAATAATAAAAAGTAATACAAAGGAAAAGAAGAAGAAAAGTAGAAGATACAGAAAAGAAAGAAAAAGAGAAATTTAAAAAGAGAAATATAAAAAAGAAAAAATAAGAATATAGTAAATAAAGAGAAAAATATATAAAGAAGTGACTTCTCTCTTCATCGGAATACAAATAGTTTTAGAAAATTAGCAAAATTAAGATCTCTTCTTCCCAATCCGTCGCTTATCTATGAACAAACCCACAAAGCCTTATTAATTCAGTCATGATATCAGCAAAAGTAGATTAAGGGTTACCAGAGATAGCAACATATTTTATACCTATTTTAACATTGGTCAAATAAGCCAATTGTATATTCTTTAGTCCAGTGATGGGTTTCAAAAAATTTTACTACCGGTTCTGTGGGAGTGGCTTGGTGGGGGTGGCATAGCTTGGTGGACATGGCATGGGAAGGATACTGTAAAATCTCCATTCCCACCCCACTCCAAGGGAAGGTTATTGCAAAATCCCCATTTCCTCCTGATCAACTGGACTCAGGAGGCAGAGAATAGATGGGGGTGGGGCCAGTCAGAATTTTTACTACTTGTTCTCTGAACTACTCAAAATTTCTGCTACCAGTTCTCCAGAACTGATCAGAACCTGCTGAAACCCACCTCTGCTTTAGTCCCTTTAAATAATGAACTTGATTTTTTTTTCATTTTTCATTTCACTCTTGGTTTGTGATTTGTATATCCATTACACTTATTAAGACATCAGCTAGTTACTTTTGTATTTCCAGTATAATATCCTCTTTCATGGCATTCTTGTAGACTGTCATTTTAAAATCCACTTTCAAATCAGTGTTGATCTTTTCAGGTAAAACCTGTTTCCCTTCCATAATATTTTTAAACGCAATCTATGTATAGAGACAGACACTCTTAAAATTAACTTCTGGGTCCATCGTTCTCAAATATACTTCAATGTGTCCAGTGTTAAAATATTTTGCTTCATTCTTAATTATTGAGTTTGAGAGTTCTTCAGTTATAATTTTTAGTTTCCTCTAATTCCCTCTAGTGTCTGATTTATAAAATCTTACCTTATTATTTTAAAAAGAATTTTATTTATTTATTTATTAAACAAATTTATATATTTATCCAACTCACACAATTACTCCAATTAAAAACAAAAGCATTTTCCCATGGGAAGGATTCTTTATAATTAATTCCAAAATCTTATTACAATTTTATCTGGACCCAATCCATATTTAACTTTTTTAAAATTCAAGTTTTAATCAGCCTTTTGTTCTTTATTCCCATGTTTTAAAATTCTTAAACTTGTAGTTAAAATTTCTTTCACTAAGGATTAAAGAAACTCACTCAAAGCTGTAAAACATGCCAATCCAAAGGTTCCCAATAGCTGAAAAACAGTTAACAAGCAATTTCCAAAAATGATTAGAAGTGGAAGTATGTGAACCCAGAGTGTACCGCATTGACCATGGTTTCCAGAAGATGGCTATTTCCTCATCTCCCAGAGCCCTAAACATATCAGACACTGTTGTCTTGCAATCTCCTCACAAGGAGCAACTCTCTGGAACTCCTGTGGATGATTTCAAGGCTTTGAAATGATTTGAGGCTGTAACAATGGAATTGGGTACAGCATTCCAGGCGTTGACCACTCTGTTGCTGAAATCGTATTTCCTGCAATCGAGTTTGAAGCGATTTACCTTGAGTTTGTATTGATTGTTTGCCCGAGTACTATTGTGGTTGAAACTGAAGAAGTCGTTGACAGGCAAGACATTGTAGCAGACAATTTTGTGTACTATGCTTAAATTGGACCACAGGCGGCACAATTCCAGATTGTCTAAGCCTAGAATTTTAAGCCTGGTTGCATAGGGAATTCTATTGTGAGTAGAGGAGTGGAGTACCCTTCTCGTGAAATACCTCCGAACCCGCTCAATCATATTAATGTCTGAAATACAGTGTGGGTTCCAGGCGGACAGCTGTGTTGAAGAATTGGTCTGGCAAAGATTTTGTATGCCGTAGTTAGCAATACAATATTATTGGAGAAAAAACTTCACAAAATTAGGTTAACAACTCTTGGTGCCTTTTTGGCAATGCTGTTACAATGAGCTCTGGGGCTTAGATTGTTTGAGATGAGTACTCCTAAATCCTTAACAGAGTGAGGGTCGTCTACAAGATTGCTTCAGTCCAACTTGTATTTGGTGTTCTGGTTTTTATTGCCAATATGTAGGAAGAACATTTATTAGTTGAAATTTGGAGTTGCCAATTACGTGACCATTCTGACATATAGTCAAGGTCGCTTTGTAGGACAGCAGCTTTGTCAGTGGTGTTAAATAATTTTACATCATTAGCAAAAAGGACGCAGCTGCTTATAATATGATCACATAGGTCATTAATGTAAAGCAGAAAGAGTGTGGGTCCTAAAACGCTGCCTGAAACATGGTTCATGCACAAGCTCATATAGCCATAGGTTATTATTTTTAAGGGTAGCTTTATTTTGCTCTCAAACACAGCCAAAGTCATGGAATTGCAGAGAAGCCAAGTTGTTTTCCCACTTGTGTGAAAGTGCCATATGTATGCTTCCTCCCTGGCTGTCTTCATTCAGTGTTTTATTCCCTCTTGTATCTTCACTGTGTAGTCCTCAAAGTACCTGGGCACACATAGCAATAGTGATGCTTCATTTAATCCAATAAATTGTATTCGTAGACTTCCGCCACACTAGATAATTCTCTTGCTTTGGATAATTTCTTGCCAAGGAAAGGATTATTTTTAGAGAAGAAAGAGAAATCTGTGTATCCTCTGGATATGGATGATGCCTCACATGATTTATTTCAGGCAAGCTATTGCACAGTAAGTGTAATGCTGCTATGTTTAATAAGGATCTTTGGTCTGAAAATAAGTCAATATAAAGACATTCTCTAAAAGAAAATTTCCCATCCTTTTCCTGCCCCGAATGGAACCACAGCCTTTCTCACATGTCTGTCTTGAGGAGTCTGGGAGTCTCCCTCAGTGATATGATGTGTAAAAGACATGGATCACTCCACCTGGAACTTGGATTCAAAAAGAAAAAAAAACTTAAGGAAACTTTTAGAAGATCTTTTCTGCTCTCCTCAATAGCCTCTATGATATGATAATCAGTAAGGTCTGCAAATTTTCCTCTTATGGATTTTCTTAAATTAACATCTGAGGTTGTATGGTAGTGATGAGAACAAAAAGCACTAATCTTCATCTAAAATAAGACTTCAATTCTCAAATAACATTTAGGAACTAGAATACCAATTGATACTATTGGTTAAGTCAAAACTTTGTCAGTCTGTGATCATTCTATAACAGATGAGACTTTTTGATGACAGCAAGTAATGTTGTAACTTTTAATCATAAATGCTTATTTATAAGTGACCAGCTGATGGCTCTATGACAGGGCTGTCAAACTCCTGGCCCGAGGGCCAGATGCATCACATACTGGCCATGCCCATGCCTGGTTTAGTGAAGGGGGGAAAAGTCCCAATACATCACATGACGACAATGTGACAACGTGAGTTTGACACCCCTGCTCTATGGGCATGTGCAACTGTTTGCCTTGTGGGCCAATCACTCCCCAACAAGCTACTTTAGTTTCTGTGTTTCCACCCTCTTCCTTCTTTTTCATGTTCAGCTCAGCTATAAAACCACTTTCTCTTGACACATCCCCTGTAATGCCAGACATCTACACCAGACTTCAGGATTTAAATAAAAGAAATTCAAAATGTTCAATATAGTGGGGCTGATTTCATCAAGAATAAGTATACAATTCTTGCACCAGTTATTTTGCTGAGATGAAAAGAGAAATTTGAATGTTTTCTTATTTATAGAGAGAGTAATAATCACTGACTGGATGTTGCTGAACTATACTTCCTAATGGCCTCAAAGAGTATGATCATTGATGAAGGATGCTGAGAGTTCATTCTGAGTAACATTCTGAGGACATAATTTCTCCATTTGGTGTCATCTCCAGTGATCTCCAGTGATGATTACTCCAGATACTTCCCCACATGCCTCTCCAGATGTCAGTTCAGAGAAGGATGAACCAGTTCTGGGCACTTCAGGAGGGAAATTGGTCAATGTCTCCGAGCAGCCAGCTTAAAGTGATTTGGCTGAAGCAAAGCTGCAGCAGGACAGTCCTGAGGCTTCAGGTGGGGAAAGCACATAGCTTCAGCCAGTTGGTGATGATGCTGTAGGGCTGAGAAAAGGCAGGAACAGCAAAGGTCAGCCTGATTACTTGTGAGGAGGCAGTCCCACCCCTCTTGATGGGCTGGAACAGAAGCTGCTGTTTAGCACAGCAGACAGATGGAGTTGATGCTGAGAACAACATGTACATTTCCTGGCTGTGTGTTTCCTGGTCACTGTGATTCCAGTCTTGCCTTGGATTGACCCTATGCCTTAACTTTGGATCATGCCTTATGAACACGGCACCCTCTTGTATAGTGGATTTATCTGGTTTGGAAAACACAATCCATGCCATCTCAAGCCAAAGTCTAAACTACAGGAAGAATCTCTAAGTCTATGTGCTCTCCCACTCACTCACACACATATGTAACAGTGGTTTAATGGTTTGTTAATATTCCCCAGCAATTCCCTTCATCCAGAACTGTCCTAATTAAGTCCATCCAAAAGCAGACCAATGCTAGTCCACAGAGCAATGGCCAGTGAGTTCACAAGACTCTTGAAAGTTTTCCAAACCAGATAAATCCACTATACAAGAGGGTGCCATGTTCATAAGGCATGATCCAAAGTTAAGGCATAGGGTCAATCCAAGGCAAGGCTGGAATCACAGTGTCCAGGAAACACACAGCCAGGAAATGTTTCTTCCGCATCCCAGTCCTACCATAGGTTGTCCATAGGATGTGGAAGAACATTCCTGTTCCCACTTCCTGAGTCAAGAACGGTCCTGTGATCAACATATTCAAAGGTAGCCAAGAGAACAAGGAAGGGTAGGATAGATGCCATCAAAGTTTTGATTCAGAATCTGGAGGCTATGGGGGGTCTTGATGGTGAGGAACTCTTGATAGGCTCAACCCTAGCAAAACCAAGAAGCTGTAGGTTTTGAGGCCTCCTAAGTCTGGAGTTTACATTTCTAGTTTTGGATAGGGTAGCTATTGCCAAAACTCTGAATGATCTGATTTGAAAATGCAACCACATTTTTGTATTATTGAAGGTGCAATGTTTTATATTAGTTAGCAAATGTGAAGACTTCATTAATAAGGTCTTTGGGGAACCAGAAGACTTTGGGGTTGGCAGACTTTTGACTTTAAAAGCATTTGGGTTTACTCACTGCTGGCTGTTCCCTTGTGGTCCTTCTATGTTCATTGCTCTCCTCACCCGGTTTTTCCAGATTAGCTGTCTCTTACAGAAGTGCTTCTAATTTTCTTAAACCTGGCAGATCTCAAGGGCTGACTCTCAGGTTGAGAAAGACAAAGGAGTATCTCAAAACATTAGTCAAAATAAGCGGCTGGAAAGTTTAGTTTCATTCTGATCCAGCAATCACAATCTTCCTTCTGCAAGACACACAACAACTACAGAGGTTGCCAGATTTCTGCAATAACTATGTGTGATGCACTCTTCTTGCTATTGATTGTTTCAGGTATTTGTTTTGGTTTTGTCCTGCATTTTAAATTTTAAATGTCTTTTTATTGATCTTTCTGTATTTTGAATTCTGTACTTGTGTTTTATGAGTCTGAGATTGCAAATAACATAAGTTCATTTGTATTAAACTGGTGGTTATTTCAAGGACAATCTTATCTGGAAAAAGAATGGGTAGACCATCTGTCCTGGATTTTGGGATAAGTGGTTCAAACAGCTTTCAGAGAACCTGCTTTATGGAAATTCCTACTAAATAAAGGCTAGAGTTTTAGCTTATTTGATTTCCAGATTCTATATTTTACCCCCTTACCTCTTGACATAAACCCAATCAATAAGATCATACACCTTGTTTTTTAGATTTGGCTCTGTGTTTGGGGTGGGTGGGTGACAGTTTCTGTGAGTGATGCAGATCAAAACCAGCAGCACAAGTGATCTGTTTTTCTTGAGCAAGGGCACATAAAGCCTAGGAGCATGTAAGGTGTTTTTTTTTTTTAATCTTGCCTATTTTGCAGGAGAGGAAGTGGTTGATATTCCCATGAAATAGATGATAATACCAAAATAATAAAGCTGATAGCTTGAACACCCAATCCTGTCCCAATGTGTAGAATTCAGGCAGTGATTGATGAGGCTGAAGAGAAAAATAGCAGGAGACCAAACCATTGCTATCCTGAAACTACCTTGCTATAAGATGTAAGGACAGCATTTATTGGACTGACAGCCTTTCCTTCTAGCTCAAGGACAAAAGGGAAGCACTTTAACACAGCTGTGATACTAGGTGTATAGCTGGAGCTGAAAAAAATGTTGGGATGTTTGCCACACCAGTACACAGATCTTTTTTCAAGTTGCATTTTATGTGAATCACAGAATGGGAAAGTACCAGGCCATGAAGTCCAACTTCTTGCTCAGTGCAGGAATTGTAGTTAAAATGTATTCAATTTTCCTGATGGTAATAAATCAATACAAGTCAGTGTTATAATGCAAAGCAGAAAGGCATCATCTTTTTTCAGTGATTATATTTTTCTTTTTTTCATTTTGCTTAATCCAGTCCATGTCACACATCTATTTCAGGAACCAAGCCACATTAAGCACAGGCACAATTAAATATTTATTTTTAGCATCATAATGCAGTCCTTCAACACTAAACAGTTCTGTCAAGAAACATAAATAGAGCACCGTTTATCATACTGTAAGTTCTCAGTTGACAAATAAGAAATATTGTGTCTTGTACCTTGTGCTCAATTGTTCTAAAATTTCAGAAACTGGCAAATCATTACAGGTTCTTCTTAGTGGTTTCTTGCTGCCATTTTTAAAAAGAAGTTAAGAAACTGCATAAAAGTGAATATCTGAAATATAGAATATTTGACTTTAATTCCTTGCTATCACAAAAGGTTTTAATAAGAGCTGAGTCGTATTACATTAGAGCCTCGGTACAATGGGTTGCAGGGGAAGGAAGTATCTGCTATTCATAGGCATCTGCTGAACTGCAGGAATTTACATCATTTGTAAATGAAAATTGATGTTCCATTGTAATTTGATCTGCAGAAAATTCCTAGTGGATTTATAGCCTTGACAGGCGTCTGCATATCTGATCCTCCACAAGCTAAATGTACCTCACCACCTTTGAATAAAATCTCAACATCAGGTAAAAGTTTGTCTGATAACACAATTTTAAGCATTCCCAGAAGTTGTTTAATTTTGGAACACCCAAAGGGAGTCCATTTCAAGGTCAAATTAATTCTGCAATCCCATAATAAAGTTGAATCATTCCAGAACCAAATGTTTTGAATGCTTGTCCTTTTGAGGAGGTATAAAATATTTTCTCTCTCCACTGAGAAACTTTAACCAGCTCACACACTTCCCTAATCTAAAATTGCCATTGCTGCATGCTAAAGAAATAAGTTATTTCCCCATTTTTTAAAATTAAAAATATTTGTAAATTTGCTTCTGTTAATTAGGGTGGGGAGATAGGAGGCTCAAAGCAATATACTTTACAAACAATCACAAAAAATGTAAAGGCAAAAAAGCCTTAACTGGAATATAACATGTTTGAATCAATGCCAGTGGCCTCTAAATTGGATATTAGATAACAGTTTGGTCACCATATTTTCCCCAATGAATACTTATATGGTTTAAGCAACAGACCCACATTACAAGAGTCCAGACTAAATAATGAAAACATAGCTCACAATGGCCAGTTCACTGTTTTCTAGGAACAGGCATTGCTGAAGCATCTTGAGTTAAGGTTAAAGAAGATCTGGAAGATCTTTTTAGTCATCCAGGACCAATGCTTGGGCCAAGAACATTCATCGATGGAAGCTTCCCCTTTAGGTACCATAAATGGCAAACTATCTGGAACAGGGTAGCTATATCCCCAATCTCACAAAAGGACAGATAAATCTACCAGTTGCATTTTTTTCCCTTTCTGACCCTCTGGTGAAGAAATTTGCAAATCTTTGTAAATTCTTCTTGCAGCTTTTCTATGTATTGAACCCCCAGAATGGATAGAGCTAAGATGTACCTTTGCTTCCCATATTACTAGGAAAGATAAGGAGCCTTTTGAGAAAAAGAGATGCCAGCTTCATTAAACACCATAGACATGGCTGTATGCACAGGGAGTCAGAGCTGCCTTTAAGTGCTAAGTATGCAGTGCTTTCTGCCTGTATGAATTAACCTGCCAGTTTCAATTTCTCCCACATTCGTCACATGTTATTTCCATCCCATTTAGCACAATATTTAAGAATTTTGGTAAATTCCTCTTTAAAAAATCCCATCAATCCTATTTGATCACAGAACCTTCACTGAACCTCTATTTGCTATTTCAGGATTCTCATTACCGGTATAGCCACAGACTCCCTGCCATCTATTGCAAAACAGAGCTAAAGCTGATGCCCAGAAAAGACATGTTTGTTTTAAGAAGCTGCAACCAGGTTGCTACATCTGCTCCCCTTGAGCACTTCATAGTGTTTTGTTTTCCTTCAAAACCAGAATGCACAGCCCTACTGGTTCTCACCGGCAGAAAACACAGATCTAACCTCAGTACTTAAGAATGATTTCCCTTGTAGCTTTATGTAAATGTTGAAAGAACAGTTGTTATGTATTGATACTTTTAAGCGGGAGTTTCAAACCTGCCTACGTTTCTGATTGGCTGACAGTCTCTCCAGGATTGTATATAAGGAGGACTGCAGCCTCTGAGTTTTTGCTGAAGTCTCACCGTATATTAAAGAGCTGTTGTCACTTGCTTGCTTGTGCCTCTCGTCATTCCCGAACCACTTCATTGGCGACGAAGGTGGGATTGAGGCTACAAGAAGCCAACCAGTGAGACCACGAGCTTCAGCTAGGCGACGAGGCGAACCACAGGAGACATACCGGACATGTCTGCCTACGTTCCGCCCAAGCCTTTTGATCCGACCCGCGAAAAATGGGTCTCGTACCTAACAAGGTTTGAATGCTCGCTAGAAGCCAGCGACATGCAGGGCCTCTCGGCTAATCGAAAGAGAGCCCTATTCCTAAGCCACTGCGGACCGGACGTGTTCGAGATGGCCGAGTCACTGTGTGAGCCAACGCCGGTTCAAACAGTCTCATGGGACACCTTGATGGCAACTCTCCGGGCTCACTACGCTCCCGTCCCCTCCAAGTTCGTGCAGCGATACCAACTAAGGCAGCGCGTCCAACGAGAGGGAGAGCCGGTCAGCGCGTACATGGCCAGCCTGAGAAAAGCCGCAACTCATTGCGACTACAGAGACTTGGATGATGCGTTGCTTGAGCAACTGATCTGTGGTGTTCGGGACATTAGGCTGCAACGGCGTCTGCTCGCCAAGCCTGATCTGACGCTTGCCGGAGCCCTTGATGAGGCCAGGGCTCACGAAGCCTCCACAAAGGCCGCTGAAACGCTACAGCGTCCGCCGACCAGCAAAGACAGCCCCAAGTCTGCCCCGGTGCACAGAGAAGACGCCGGATCCAGCTCGGAGTCCGAGTCGGATGAGGACGTCTTCCGAACAGAGCACCGGAGAAAAGACACTGGCAGCCCCCGGCGAAGCTGTCCCAGCTGTGGCGGGCACCATGATAGACTGTCCTGCAAATACAGAGAGGCTATTTGCAGGCGTTGCGAGAAGAAAGGGCACTTGGCGCGAGTCTGCAGAGCCACTCTGCCCAGAAGACTCAAACCACGTGAGCGCCGCAGCCAACCGGAATCAGCGCGCCAGAAGCAGCCAACGAGAGAAGGCGGCGCGAAAAAACGGCGCGAATTTGAACCGCGAGATGGCCGCAGCATACACATCGACCAGGCCAGCACAACGGTCGAGGACAAAGTCAGCACGGTGGTCGAGATCAACGGAAGACCGTGTTCGATGGAGATCGACACCGGATCAGCTCTCTCCATCATGTCGTGGACAACCCTAAAGACCCTCCTGCCGTCGTTCCGGAAGGATCAACTCTCCAGACAGAGACTGCGCATCCTAGACTACCAGGGGAACCGAGTCCCCCTCGAAGGCGTGGGCACGTTCCGGGTCACCTACGGAGACTACGAAAGAGACCTGCCGCTGACCATCGTCACGAAGCAGCTGCCGAGCCTCCTGGGCATGGGGTGGTTCCGAGCCCTTGGCATGGGCTTCACCGGCGTCCACCTGATGTCCAAGTCAACCCTGAAAGACAGCCTCCTGTCCGAGTTCCAGGACGTTTTCGGGGACACATTGGGCAAGTATGTGGGGACCCCTATTTCACTAAACTTAGACCCCAACGTAGCCCAAGTAAGACTAAAGGCCAGAAGAGTGCCGTTCGCATTGAAACCAAAGATCGATGCAGAACTGGACAAACTGATTAAGCAAGGGGTGTTGGTTCCCGTTGACCATGCCAAGTGGGAGACCCCCATAGTCACCCCAGTTAAGTCCGACGGCTCAATCAGAATTTGCGCCGACTACAAGTGCACGATCAACAAGGCCTTGCAGCCGAGCGCCTATCCGGTGCCGATCGTGCACCATCTACTACACTCCCTGGGCCCCGGAAAAATTTTTGCCAAATTAGACCTGGCCCAAGCCTATCAACAGTTACCGGTCGACGACGCCACGGCAGAGGCGCAAACGATCGTGACTCATAGGGGTGCATTTAAATGCACCAGGCTCCAATTTGGGGTGAGCGTCGCACCCGGCTTATTTCAAAGCACCATGGAGCGCCTGTTGCAAGGACTTCCGGGAGTAGTCCCCTATTTCGATGACGTCTTAGTCAGCGCCCAAGACGAACACCAGCTAGGGGACAGGGTACGGAACGTCCTGTCCAGATTCAGAGAAGCGGGACTAAGACTTAAAAAGAACAAGTGCAGGATAGCGGTCCCCTCGGTAGAATTTCTGGGGTACAGGGTGGACGGCACAGGCATCCACCCTACCGAAAGCAAGGTGAGGGCCATCAAAAGCGCACCAGCCCCCAAATCCAAAGCTGAGCTCCAAGCCTTCCTTGGACTACTAAATTTCTACTCAATGTTCCTAAGAGATAAGGCCACGGTCGCTGATCCCCTTCACAAACTCTTAGGGAAGAATGTACCATGGGTCTGGGGGAAACCGCAAGCGGCCGCGTTTGAGGCAGTAAAAAAACTCCTATCTGAGGACAGTTTCCTGATCCAATACAATGCAGAGCTGCCGCTCGTCTTGGTTTGCGACGCCTCCCCCGTAGGAGTTGGTGCCGTCCTAGGCCATAGACTGCCGAACGGCCTAGAGGCACCCATTGCCTTCTACTCCCGAACTCTGTCCAGCACAGAACGAAACTATAGCCAATTGGACAGAGAGGCTCTGGCTGCGATTGCGGGGGTTAAAAAGTTCCACGAATACCTCTATGGCCGAAAATTCGAACTTGTGACTGACCATAGACCGTTGCTAGGACTGCTAGCAGGCGACAGGCCAACCCCCGCTGCCCTCTCCCCCCGTTTAACTAGATGGGCGATTTTCTTATCGGCCTACTCGTACCAGCTCGTCCATCGGCCTGGGCGGACCCTGGGTCATGCGGATGCCCTTAGCCGTTGCCCCCTTCCCGACCTGCTGGACAACCCAACACCAGAAACCTCCGTCCTGTTGTTGGACACGTTAACCTTGGGGCCCATCTCCTCCGGCGAGGTGGCGAAGGCATCAAATAGAGACCCTGTTATCCGGACTGTTATGGGTTGGGTTTTGAAAGGGTGGCCGGACAAGGTGGTCGGGGAGGAGTACCAAGGTTTTGCCAACAAACGAAATGAACTGTTTACGCAAGGGGGGTGCTTACTGTGGGGTGACAGAGTGGTAATTCCAGCAAAACTACGAGATAGAGTTTTAGAATTATTGCACGAAGGGCATCCTGGCATCGTTAGGATGAAGTGCTTAGCCCGCAGCTATGTCTGGTGGCCCAACATGGACCAGGTCATTTCCGAGTGGGTGGGGAAGTGCAGACCCTGCCAGGAGTCTCGCCCCGATCCCCCAGTAGCGCCCATCCGAGAGTGGGAGAAACCAAAAGGCCCATGGGGGAGGATCCACATTGATTTTGCCGGCCCGTTCCATGGCCAAACGTTTTTAATAGTAGTGGATGCCTTTTCAAAATGGCTCGAAATTGTATTAATGCCATCCACAACGGCCGAAGCGGTTATCAAGGCCCTAAGAAAGTTGTTTGCCACCCACGGCCTGCCGGATACCTTGGTATCGGACAATGGTCCCCAATTTACAGCAACCCTTTTCGAAGGCTACTTGGCCGGCCTGGGGATCCGCCATGCCCTATCAGCCCCATTTCACCCGGCTTCCAACGGATTGGCTGAACGATTTGTCAGGACAGCCAAGGAAGCACTGTCCAGATTAGACAATGGGGACTGGCAGGCCAGGATAGATCAATTCCTTGCGGTTCAGCATGCATCACCATGCACAGCAACTGGGAGAAGCCCAGCAGAGCTCCTCATGGGGAGAAAGCTCCGGTGCGTGTTGGACAGGCTTCACCCTAACTATTCGCACGAAAACTTTAAGGGAGAGACCTGTGGCTTAAGGCAGTTTCAGGTCGGGTCCCCGGTGTTCGCTCGCAATTATGCCAGCGGTCCTCTGTGGGTTGCAGGAACCATAGTGGGGATAACAGGCCCAAAATCATACACGGTGGATGTGGGGGTAGATAGACTCTGGAAGCGCCACATAGACCAACTGAGGAAACGGGTGGTTGGCGAGGCAAACATCAACGCAGACATGTCCGAGCCTAACTATGACCACTTCTCCAAAACAGCTAACTCAAGCCCGGGGCCGCGAGAATACTTAGCTGACAAGCCCTGGTTCCAGCGCCGCCCCAGTGAGTCGCCACTCCCAGCCGGGAATAACCACGCCCCGGACAAAATCCAGGAGGTTCCATTGGCGGAGCCGGGAGAGACAAAGAGTCCCTCCGACCAGCTCGACGCCTCACCAAACACTGAACTGCGCAGGTCAACTAGGGCGAGAACTCAGCCTAAGCACCTGCGAGACTTTGTTTGTACATATGTTAATTTTTGAGTGTTAGTGCCTTCTGGGAAGGGAGGGGTGTTATGTATTGATACTTTTAAGCGGGAGTTTCAAACCTGCCTACGTTTCTGATTGGCTGACAGTCTCTCCAGGATTGTATATAAGGAGGACTGCAGCCTCTGAGTTTTTGCTGAAGTCTCACCGTATATTAAAGAGCTGTTGTCACTTGCTTGCTTGTGCCTCTCGTCATTCCCGAACCACTTCAACAGTGGACAACATAGAACTCTGAGGGATCCCTTCAAGACAAACAGTAATTCTCCCTTGCTAATCTTGGTCAATATATCTCAAGCCAAGTAGATCTGGACTGATCACAAGGCAGTGCTGCCAAATCCATAGCAGCCAAGTGCTATTGAATGGGCCAGATGAGCCCAGTGAAACCAAGAATACATTCCACCTACTGTTTCAGCTGCTGGTTATCTACTAAGATTGCTTCTGATCCATATCAAGGCTGAATCCTTCCTGAAATTGTTGAACGTTTCCTCTTGGTTCAAGAAAACCTAGAATTGCACTTCTACTACATGTTCTGACAAGTAATTTGGGAGTCATTGAAAGATGGATGGCATATACAAATTTAATAATAAAAGAAACATATACATTTTAAGGGATACACTGTACCCAATTAATACTTACTTAGCAAAGTCAATTGCAGCATCAAAATTATATTAAAAAGATAGTATAGAAAAGCACATGCCTGCCAAATTCAAATCTTCAGTGACAATATGCCCACCCCCTGCACTTGATAGAATAAAGAGATCTTTTTAAAAATTTGTTTTAAGGTTTTGGCATCACTTTGTTTCCATCCAGTGGGAAATCAATTTCTGCAGTTTACTGTAGATGTGTAGTCATATGACAGATGGAAATAGTATCAATAGGCAAATAGACAAATAATAAACACTTTAAGCATACTTTTTTTAAAAAGTGGTATTTTCAAAATGCAGAGGTTTGTCTTCAAATTTCAGATTCACAAACCCCAAAGGTTTGGACTCAAATACCCACCAATTAATTAGCAGACAAATTAATTTTAATTTAGAGGAGGAAAATGATCTGTCCTATCTGAAATAAATTCCTCTTATTTCTGCAGGACTTGCACATGTTTCCTTTCTTCAGGCCTCTCTATTATTAATAAGAGATTTTAATGTTTTTTTCTTTGCTTATTTAATGCTAATAACAACACAGCCTATATACACAACAGAAGCAGGAGTGATTTGACAAATTTTAAAAATGTCACAATGAAGAAAATGCAGTGTGACAGCTGGAACTGGGTGAATGAAGTTGACAACCAGCATTACTGGTCAATTCACTGAAACCTGGATACCTGGATATGGTTACTCACTGTCAACAGAGCCATGGCAAAATGTTCTGTCAGCACACAGCATGACTTCATTCCGAAATTCACATACTTGTCACTGTCAAAGAATGCTATTTTTATATATAAAGCCAGAAAATGAATTCAGAGAAGTTGGAGGAGTAGGGAGACAGACTTTACCTAAAGGCAGTAGCACATCACATAGTAACCTGAAGGTAATAAACTCTACTCCAAAGTTCACCAGGAAAGATGGATAATTTCAGGGACAGATTTCAATAATGTATAAGTAGTTTTATAAGGCAGTGGTGTGTTGGAGCTGACTCATACTTGTTGGCCAGAATAAAAACGTAACCATGGTTAAGTTTTTTGGAATTTTGAGAATGGAGCAGAGCCACTAGTCTAGTGTTCTGACTGGCTAATTGGCATCTAGCAGCATGGAAACAACAATGGAGCCAGAATACCCTTTGGTTAAATATTTACCAACACACCACTGTTATAAGTGGAAGTTATCAGCAATTATAATCAGAGGTATAATCAAAGTAAACAATTAAAACTCAGATGTTGCAGATGTTACAGGATCAGTCCTACCAGATATGATGTGTTACTTAATCCCATCAGAAGGCTGCTTGTCAACCTTAAAGTTAATGTTTAATATAAACCTCCACTTAATTGAATTGACCTCTGTAATGCTAAGACTTGCTGTATTGGAAATCTATATTTTAGGTTATTTGAAACCTGATTTTGATCAGTGTTGAAATAAAGCATCTCTAGCAAAATTATATTTTCATTGATTTTTTTAAAAAAATCAGCACCTCAAATGCAGGGGGGAACGGAAATTTTCCTTTTTTGCCTTTTCTGAAAGTTGAAGGCATATATGTTTGCAAAGTGTATCTGGAAACACAGACAAAGACACCCCTTTAGCCAGCACTGAAATGTTTGTATCCTGCTTGTATTATATTTACTAATAACTCAAGGTGACAAACATATCCAACCCATTTTTCTCCTCCTGTTTTTCCCCACAATAACGCTGTGAGGTGGCTTGGGCTGAGAAAGAGTGACTGGTCCAAAGTCACCTAGTTGGCTTCCAGGTGGGATTAGAACTCAGAGTCTCCTGATTTCTAGACTGGTGTCTTTTTTTTTTTTTTTATTGAAAAAGTTTTCAAATACAAGTTTTTCCCCCTTTTTCCCCCCCCCTCTTCCCTAACCCACCCTTTCCACCCAACCCCCCCTGTGACTTCTTCACAACAATAGGCTATTTCATAACTAGTTACATACATAATATCTTCCCTTTCCCTTAATCCCTTCTCGGAATACTGACCCTTAACTTGTTAATCTTATAACTCCCATTTTTACGGTAATCTGCCCTTTTTCTCCTCCCCTAAACTTATTGAGTATTATTACAAATTAACCTTTAATCTTTTATATATATTAATATAACATTTTAAATCGGCCTTCTCCCTGCAACCAAATTTATTCAATTCTGTCCACTTCCTCCACTCCTCTAAATATATGACTTGAAATCAGACAATACAATTCTAAATATAATCCACTACCCACTTTACTAGAATATACACATATCTATATATGCATCCCATTTTATAACAATCAGTAAACTAACCTATTTCAGCCCTTCAATTCCTACAAAATCATGCAATACGATTCTAAATATAATCAACTGCCCACTTTACTAAGATATACACATATCTATATATGCATTTCATTATGTAAAAAGAGAAAAGACAATAACTTTAAGTTTATGATCCATATAATATCTTCTTTGATGTCTTTCCACTAGATTGTTAAATCCATCACCCATAATAGGGTAAAATAACATGCTGGTGCAACAGTTTGTTCAAAATCTTCAGTCATCTTCTGCCCCCATCAGTAGTAGATATCCTCACACCTGTATAAAAGTAAAAACAACCACCCGAGTGACATTATAATTATGAATATATCCGTATGGTTATAGTTGTGGTATTCATCAGGATTGTTAATTCCCGTCATCCTACTGAGTAACATCCAGATCTTCTGCATGCCCCAGCAAAACTCTCCTGCCTTATAACTCAAAGTAGTTATAATATATTTCCAAGAGAAAAAAAAAGTAAATAAGAAAAAATTAGATGATTCAAATCCAACAAAGTGAGGCTCTTTCCACTTCCCAAAATCATGGCCTTGCAGAGATCTGCCACAATCCTCAGGATAGTATCAGACAATTGTTCGCCACCACTGTCTTTTCTAATATTCATTCATTTTTTAAAGCGCCTGGCTTCACTGTTGCTTAGTTTGGAAATTGCTGTTTCTATAAGATCTGTTTCTTTTCTTTTTCTTTTTCGGGTTGAATTTCCATCCTCTTTTCTTGCTTACCAATTGTATATCTGCTGGTTGATTTTCATTCTGCTTTGTGGATTGTTCTTGTTGGGTTAATTTTATCATCTCATCTTTCTTCTCCATCACTTGTATATCAACTGATTGATTTGCGCACTTGTCTGTGACTTGATGATTCATCACCTTGGGTTCGGATGACACTGCTCTCTTATTTATAAACAGTCCAGCTGGGGTCTCCAAGGAGTCCAAAGACAATTTATCCATCACAGCCTCTGTAATTTGATGTTTTCCTTTTATTTCCAACTCCTTTTGCTTATCCTGTATTATGCCTAAAGGTGTTAAATTCATTTTTAGAATTTTTTGATAAAAATCTTCCGCTTTTTCAACAGTGTGCAATTGATATCTTACGCCTTGATATCTCAATATTAAACCAACTGGGATGTCCCACCTGAATAGGATATTTCTTTTTTTTAATTCAGTCACTAAAAAGCCAAATTTCTTCCTCTCCATTAACATCTTGGGCGGGAGCTCCTTGAAAATCCAAATCTTTCTTCCATGAAATTGCAAATTGGAATTAAAAGAGTTCTGCACAATATTATTCCTAATTTCTTTATCTGTAAAATAGATCACCACATCTCTAGGCAGTTGCCTTTGCTTTGCCCACCAGGAGTTTATTCTATAAATTCTATCAATCCTGCAATACACTTCATCAGGTTGAACCTTTAAGATCCCAGCCAGAATTTCAGAAGATACTTTCCTTAAATCATCTCTATTATTTTCCTGCAGACCTCTCAATCTAATTGCATATTCTGTAAAATTATATTGAATCATTAAAACTTCTCTTTCAATCCTCTGTTGTACATTTTCCTCATTACCAATCTTTTGGTCAGTCTCCATTTTAGATTTGTCTTCCAAGCTATTATCCTGAATGTTTATCAAATCCTTTTTAATTTTTTGAGTCATGTCATCCAAATTCTCCTCGACTTCCTTCATTTTAGTCTCTAATAATTCAGTCTTTGCCTCCATCCGAATCAGAAAGCCTGATAAACCATTAGCAACTTTTGAAATCTTTTTATTCAAGAAGTCAGACTCTGATTTCACCAATTCACCAATTTCTTTAATTTCCTGCTTAAATTTTTCAAGTTGCTGATTCACAATCTCATCCCTTCTTACAATCTCTTCAAGGATAAATTCTAATATATTAAAATCGGGTTTCTGACGCTGGAGAGTTGAAATTTGTTGGCGCAATTTCTTAAGGGGGGAAATTCCCCCCCCTGTTTGTCCAGCTGTATAAGTCCTGATGCCATTTCCCACACAGACAAGATTTAGCAAAAATAAGAGAAGAAATAGAAAACAAAAAGACTTTCCCTCATTAAAAAAAACTTCTGAGCAGCACAGGAGCGAGGTTTCTCTAGAAATGTAGCCAATGATATTTATTCCGCTACATTGTAATAATGAAAAACGGAAGGACTTTCCCTTTTAGCCCTTCTCCAGCCACAGCAGATGCCATTTTAGAAGGCTCTTTTTCCCTCTTTTCCTCTGCTCTTTTCTTTTAAATAGTTTTTGAAAGGGTGAGATACTTGCGGTTCAGTATTAAGGGTCCAGTTCTTCATTTCTTTAATTATTCTTTTAGATTCACAGGCTTGCTCTTGACGCCTGGCTCTGCATAGGCAGAGGTCTCCCAAAGCCCGGAGCAGCGGCAGGGGATATGGGGCTTCTCATCCGCTCCGTCCCAAAAGTTAAAAAAAAAACTTTTGGGACTCTGCGGGGAGTTCTACCCACCCCTGCCGGCTCTCTCTCCGTTTCCTCTTGGAAACGGAGTTTTTTCGAGCCGCCATCCGCTGTAACGGCGGCTCTATACAGGCAGAGGGAGCTGACGATCCCAGAGGAACGTCTGGCGGTGGCCAGCAGCAAACCGGAAGTCCCTAGACTGGTGTCTTTATCACTAAACCAAACTGGCTCTCAGATATATAAACTGGAATAAATAATATAAACGGTTATATAAAGTGGAGCACCAGGACAGAGGCTGCTTTTGACTTTGACATTAATGTTTTGGATAAATTAAGGCTACAAGGATGGTGATTTCAGTATCAAAGAGGAGTTTAAAAGTTTCTATAAACCATTTTATATCACTGGAGATGCTCTCCAGCACACAGAGCAATTCAAGGCCAGGGCTCGCCATTGTCTAACCTCCATGGAGAGAATGACTGCTACGTAGAAACTGCAATAAAACGTGTTGTTGGAATGTTGATGAAGATTATTATTTCTTCATATCAATCTTGTTTGGCTGCCATATAACGTGTTCTAATTCTGATGAAGTTGACGAGGAACAAAGGATCGGGGAGGCAATAATATGTAATACTTGCCATGTACCTGGTGAAATGGTGAATTGCTTCTATTTAGATCACTGCCAAAGACTCCTGGCAGATGAGTGGTTGGGTTTTACTACTTGCTGCCTAAATACCAGTAGCTGAGCTATAAAGTGTGGAATATTTTGCATTCTCCTAATTAACATTGCCTAGAAAGCAAACAGTTTGAAGGAGGCCATGATTATATTACTGTGATGGCTACTGCAGTCACAAATCTTCTGAGGATTTTTCTGACCTGGAGTGTGTTATAATTCCATTCTATCAGAGAAGCCAAGCCAATTTTTACTGTGATCTAGAAGCTGTAATTCAAGCAAAAGATGTTCTCCTTGTGACTGTGGCTCTGATTTATGGAATACAGACCAGCCAGAAAACTATGCATATTGTAAAATAGTGTGTCATCATTTTGGAGATTTCAGTTCATTTAAAATAGTGTCAGGCCCAAGAATGACAGAACAATCCAGTCAAAGTTCAATAGTTTATTTGCTTACATCATCTAGACAAAATCTTGTCAGACTAAGCCTATACTACTCTCATCTTAATTTTTCAATTTTTCAAAAATCAATAGAAAACTTGGGCAAAATAAGATTTGAATATAGCCACTCTCTGTCTCTCAAATAGGCAAAAAGAAGATTCCAGTGTTTCATTTTTGTCATGTTCATGCTCCAATCAATCAAGCTAACCCCCCCCCCACCTTACTTAACCCCACAAAGGACTATGCCACCATTATTGTAATACCATTGGGAGTCCCTGTGGAAGAGGGGAAGTCTTTAATTTCGACCCTTCCATTTATTTTCACTGCTTTGGGATGATTGTGAAAGCAAATCACATATGTTTTCCAGCACTCCTGCCCAAGATCTCTACTCTTACCCAGGTATATTCAAAAGTCTTTTTTTTTAAAGTCTTTTTTTGTATTCATACATTTCCATGACATTTATGAATCTAAAAAAAGATTCATAAATGTCATAGAAATTTATTAATCTAAAAGTGGGGGAATGTGATGGAATGTGCATCTGGAGAAGGAGGAGGGATTCCTGGCAGGAGCACTGCAGTTTTCCAGGGAGGGGGCAATACATTCCAGAGAGAAGACAAATTAAGAGACTGCACAGTCAGTAAGAGATTCTGTGTATATTTCAGGATATATTTATTAGGTAAGGTTATAGCTTTAGTCTGGCAAGATTCTGTCTATTACTGGTAGGTATAAGCAAATAAAGGATATGACTTGATTGGTTCTCACTGTGTCATCTTTGGGCTTGGTCCTGACAGAAAAGTCCATCCTTCAATGTCATTTGCAATGTGTGAAGGAAAGGAAAGATAAAAACCTAAAGGTAGGTTTACCTGGAGACTCTTGAGTTGCTTTAACATTAAATGGCAACAGTGTTTCTCAACTTCAGCAACTTTAAACTGGGTGGACTTCAACTCCCAAATTGCCCAGTCAGCTCTCATCTTCTGGCCTGACTGTGAAAGAGGGGATCTGCCTGGAAACCACTCTTCCACTAAATGGGATGGGAGGAGGGAAGCTACCCCTTTCCTATTGATGGACTGACCTTGGCTTTTGTTGGAGGGGGGAGAGAAGGGGAGTGAAATACATGCTGGCTGGTGAGTTTTAGGAGTTGAAATCCACAAAGCTTAAAGTTGCTGAGGTTGAGAAACTCTGGCAATATCCCTAGTGTTTCTTAAAATTGCACAATGTTTTGGCAAGGATTTCCTTTCTTTAATCAGCATGGCCTAGGCCCAAGGATAAATGGAAACTTTTGAATTTTTGCCTATGAAGCTTACTAAGAAACATGCTAAGTACTGAGCATATTACCTGTAATATTTCTCACCATGCTGGAAAGCACACTCTGTTGAAAGACTGATGCTATATTCTTTTCAATGGACTCCTAGGGGAACTATGCTCTTAAGGAGAATATAATTGGTCTCAAGGCAAAATTCTGCCCTCTTCTCCTAATAATTCTTCCCAAGCCAAATGGAAGAGTCGCATTTCAATAAGACTCCTGTGTTGAAGCCACCATGGTTACTGTCTGTGACTCTTTCCTCCACCAGGCTACCTAGCTAGCCTTTTGTTTTGTCTCTGAAGCGACATCCACAGCTGATTAACAGTTTTCAAGAGGCTACTGTCCTTCATGTCACCTTAATGTTAGTATTCACTTCTTGTCATCCCAATATCAACTCAGTGCATCCTCATGGGATACCTTGGCATATATCCATATTGCCACGCAGAGGGATTCTGCCTCTGGATTGTACTCTCGGGGATGAAAAAAAAGATATTTTCTGCACATCCTCTGTTGGTCAGAATAAGTACTGCGGGTATATTTATGAGGTGTTATTCTTCTATTTTTTTTCCAAGGCGTTTCCATAATTAATACCCAAATTGATGTTGCTGTTCCAAATAGACCTTTGGAGATATCCTGAGGTTATGACCTTTTTATTGCTGGCAACCAATAAAAGTTGATAACTATCTTTTAGAGACCCAGGATGGTGTAGCGGTTAAGGCAACAGGCTAGAAACCAGGATACTATACATTCGGCAAGCTGGGTGACCTTGGGCCACTCACCTTCTATCAGCTGTAGGAAGCAAGCACTGACAAAAAGAAACTGACAATTTTTGCCAAGAAAACTGCTGGGATTTATCTAGGCAGTCTCTAAGAATTGGACACAATTGAACAGAAGGGGAATAAATGGGGCATAGTGGGAGGGGCACAGGAAGGAACTTAGAAATGATGGACAATCTTTCCAGCTATTCAACGCAGGATTCTAATTACTATTTATACCTGGCAAACTAGCAGCATGCCCTAGACACTACTGGCTTCTTATTCAAGGTTCTACCAGAATTTACTTACTTTGTTCCTTTTTTGCTTTTCCCATTTCATGGTTTCTCCCTCATTTTTTAAACCATCCTGTAATTCTACAACTTTATCACTATATTATTACTTACACCCTATATTTCGTGGTGATCATTAGTTTTTGTTCTGTCAAGCTCATTAATAATAATTATAGTGGCAGCTGCCAGTTATAATCCTCTGAACAGAATTGCCAGTGAAAGCAGATGAGGAAAAAAAAAATGTAGTGGAGAAAGATTCAGATTGCAATGTACTTTTTAAACAAGTGAGTGGCTTTCGGAATTCTAAATAATACTGATTAGCTTTTGGAATTTTCTAGAATTTGGACAAAAGAGAAAAACTGGCAGTTTTTAAGCTATATCAACCAGAATTTATGTGCATATTTAGATATGCTAAATAGACCTTTTTTTTCCCCTGGCAGAGTTCATATGTCTTTACTCATTAAGTGCAGTGACGGTTGATGCGACCACAGGGAACATTTTATTTTCTGTGCTTTTTACTTATTATTATAGAAGTTACAGAGACACAGGTTATCTATTTAGGCAATTATGCTACTTCCCAATTTAACTTTTGAGCCCCATTTTATAATGATAGTTGAAAAATAATCCTTCCGTGAGGCAATATTTGATACTTGGATTCAAATTCTGCTAATGGCAGCAGACTGACTTTAAATAATTTACCACTCAAGATGTTCTTTTTCCGCAGCATCATAATTATAGTGCTGAAGAGAGCTTACAGTTGGGGCAACACAAACTGCATTTTCTTTTCAGCTTTGCTGAAATCAAAGTTTTCACTGTAAGTTTGTAATTTGAGGACTTCCTGTGTCCTTCCTTTTTTCACATAAATCTGTCAAAATGGCATGGGGGAATGTGCATGGGATTGTCAGCTGCAAGAGGACTCCACATAGATAAAGGAATCCAGGTAAACAAAACAACCATTCTTATTTTTTGGTGTGTGTTTTAAATGAGCCTACAAATAATCACCATTTGGGTGAAAAGGGGGTACTTGCAATTTGTTTTCCTTGCTCATGGAGTAACTTTGTTGCTTCTTTGCTGCTCCAGTTGCTGGAGGTGCTTGAAAGGCCTTCATTATTCCGATTGGTCAATTGTAGAAAGCATTGATGACTGATGGCATGTTCTGCCTATCACAGAAAGGCATTGGGAAATGAGAATGGTAGTGATGTGAAAGTGCCCTAACTGTTTTGGCCTCAGGAATGATGGCTATAACCTAGCTGTAAATTTTCTTGTAAATTTATTTGCAGTTTAGAACACAAAAGTAACCTTGTCCAGGAAACAGGCAAAATCAAATGCCAGGAATATCCTATTAATAAGCATTTTGTCATACTGAGTCATGTCTTCGCCATGCCCCACATATTCCTTAAATCCCCCAAATCTCTGAATCTGCCCCAAGTACAATAGTCTTGATCAAACCTGGTTCCTCTAAGCTGAGGGTCCTGAGTTGCTGCATCTGATTCAGCTGTTTTTCAGCATGGAAAGATGTCTGTCTGCATGTAACCAAGGTGATTAGTGCCTACAACTGTCTGATGCCAGAAGTGTCTATACTGTATGTCACATAGAGAGGTGCCTTTTAGGAAGAGGGAGATAGTGTGAAAAATAGTGAATAGGGACATTTGAGAACTGCCAGTGGAGGAGAGAGGTTTAATTAAAGAAGGGGCTGCTCTTTGTCAGGATGGGTTGATGGTGATGTCTGGAGTGCAAAAAGAAAAGGAAAAAAGAGGAGAAAAAAAGAGAGAAGATGGCCAGAAATCATAGCGCCTATATATAACAAGTCTTAGAAGATATCCCAAAGAGAAAGAAGACTGAGATGAGATGAGATGAGATGAGATGATGAGATGAGATGAGATGAGATGAGATGAGATTGTTGTGGGAAGACAAGGTGGGAGTAGAGAAGTTGTCAGCAATTCAGCAGACCAAAAGCCTAAGATGTTCTATGCAAAACTGATCTGAAACAGAAGATGGGGGGAGGGGTGAGCAATGTGATCTTTTACATAGCCTTTGTTATCTGGAGTTCATTAAGCATGGTGATGGTTGCTAGTCAAAGAAAAGAGACAGAAAGTAGCTGAGTGAAATGTACAAGATTTGGACAAGAAGAATGAACCAACCAAAATGGCTGCCCCATTCACCAGAGAAGATCCCTACAGAGGCTGATAAGAGTAAATTAATCTGAGAGAGAGGAATGGCATGACATCAACATGAGATGAGCAATTGCTATCCTCCTGAGAGCAACTGTCCTCAGATCCAGACATGTAAAAGTATGTAAAAAGCAAAGCAAGTGACTCTGGGAAAGAAGGAAGGGGTAAAAATAATAAAATTTTAAGTTTTAAGTTATAAAACGCCACCTTGGTGGTGCAGCAGACTAAAGTGCTCATAATTAGCACCAGCTGCTTGCAATTACTGCAAGTTCGAATCTCACCAAGCTCAAGGTTGACTCAGCCTTCCATCCTTTCAAGGTAGGTAAACTGAGGACCCAGATTGTGGGGGCAATAAACTGACTTTGTATAAAAAAGAACACCGCTTAGGGGCGGCCTGAAAGCCCTACTAAGCAGGTATATACAAAAGTATGAAAGCTATTGCTTAATGCATTGTAAGCCGCCCTGAGTCTCCAGAAAAGGGCAGCATATAAATTGAATCAATCAATAAATAAATATAAAAGAATCAAGAAAGTGATAACCAGAAATAGTCAAGGAAGACTGATCACAGGAGAGCTGAACTGAAGAACTTAGTATTCTGGCAGAGAAAGATGTTGACATGTATTGAGCATTATCAAATTTCAAGGTTAAAAACTGAAGTCTAACTATAGAAAATAAAGTTAGAATATGATAGGAAAGATTCAGTGCCTTGGGAATGGAGAGAAGTTGAATGGAGAGGTTTAAAAGTGACACAAATATGAAATCACTGTGTTTACTATATAAACTTCTTATTTTATTAGTAATTGTTAAGTTATTTTGGGATCATAAAATTTTTCCTGACTGCTACCTTCATTTATAATTAACAGATTAAGAGAGTTGGAAGGGACCTTGTAAGTCATTTAGTCCAATCCCCCACCCAAGCAGAAGACTCTACTCCAGGAGTGTCAAAATTGATTTCATTGAGGGCCACATCAGGGTTGTGTCTGACCTTGGGGGACCGCGGTGCAGGTGGCCAGGATGGGCGTGGCCAGCTTGATGTCACTCGTGTGGCGGCCCGAGTGCTCTGCCAGCAAAGCAGAGCTCCTGAGCTCTATTTTCAGCTGGGACAGCCTCCTGCAGCCCTCTGCCAGCAAAAATGGAGCTCAGTTTTCGCTGGCAGAGGGTTGCAGGAGGCCATCCCAGCTGTAAACAGAGATTGGGAGCCCGTTTTCTCTGGCAGAGGCACCACAGGCCAATCCTTCATTCTTTCCAAGACAGCCCCGTGGGTCAAATCTAAGCACCCCGTGGGCCGGATCTGGCCCCCAGGCCTTGAGTTTGACACCCCTGCTCTATGCCATTTCTGACAAATGGCAGTCCAGTCTATTCTTGAAAGCTTCCAGTGATAAAGCTCCCACAACTTCCAAAGGCAAGCTGTTCCATTAGTTGATTGTTCTCATTGTCAGAAAATTTCTCCTTATTTCCAGGTTGAATCTCTTCTTGATCAGCTTCCATCTATTATTCCTTGTCTGGCCTTCAGGTGCTTTGGAAAACTGCTTGACCCCCTCCTCTCTGTAGCAGCCCTGCAAATATTGGAATACTACTATCGTGTCTCCCCTGATCCTTCTCTTCACTAGACTAGCCATGCCCAGTTCCTGCAACTGTTCTTCAATTTATAACCTAAACCCCTATTTTCTGACTTTCCACTTTCAGATGATGGCATTCTTGAGGACAAAGTAGAGGAGGTCCCTGATCTAAGTCAAGGTCTGCTGGATCCAGGGCACAGTAGTGTCTATTGCTGGCTTTGCAAAAATTACTAGAGCCCAGAAGTCCTAGATCAAGTTCTTGGTATGCCTTGATTTGCCTCCCATCCTCGTTATCTGAATCCTGACACTAAACAAAGCAGAACTGAGGATGATGACCTGTAAATGCTGTTACTCAATTTTTTAGTCTGTTTTAAATATCATGTTGTAGTATCATTCTGAAAATTTTAGTCCAAATACATATGATGGGTACCAGGTTGGGGAAAGATACTCTATAGCAATAGCAATAGCACTTACATTTATATATTGCTTCATAATGCTTTATAGCCTTATGTAAGCAGTTTACAGAGTTAGCATATTGCCCCAACAATCTGGTCTCCATTTTCTTGACTTCGGAAGGCTGGAAGGCTGAGTCGGCCTTGAGCTGACCAGGATCGAGCTCCTGGCAGTGGTCAGAGTCAGCCTGCAATACTGCATTCTAAACACTGTACCACCATGGCAGTGGTGACATGTTAGTATCAATAACTCTTTCCTATTCACCTCAGGAATTATTTAAAGATTATTTGCCCTAAGGCCAAGTCAAGGAAGAAGCTTCACCCACACCTGAAATGATAAACATCTCAAGAAAATTCTATTAGTTTCATTATTGCATCTTTTGAATGCTTTATTTGTATATCAACCTGTAAGCCTCCTTGAGAGCAGTTAATTAATTCATACTGCAGCTCTTTTGACTACGTGCAAATCTTCCCTTCACTGTAAAATCTTGCTATACAGTAAATTAGACAGAAGACTCAACTTGCTTTTCTTCAATACTGTTTGACCTAATCATCTAAAGTAATTAATTTGTATAAGGAAAAGTAACAGAATATTCGGTCGTTCCAATTTTACAACTCAGCTACTCCTGTAATGGACTTGCTACAAATTTGCCCTCTTAATTAGATTAAACAGAATTATGATGCTTGCCTCTGTCTTTTTCCTGGAAATTCAGATTTTGTCTCCTGACTGACATTAGATAAAATGTAACAAATTTCAGAACTCTTATCATCTTTCCCATTCATACTCCCAAGGTACAATTTTAATGTACAAAGTGAACATTTCATTGTAACAGTTTCATGGAACATTAAAATGACATCATCTTTTAGACATGAATCTGACACTTTTTTGTTTTCTCTCTTTGGCCTGCTTTTTCCTTTGAATAGGCATGATCTACTCTAAGAAAAGATTCAGGCATTTGTATCTGCATTCTTTCATTAGCCTCACTTGGCGGGAAGGTATATACCGCAAGCTGGATCCCTTTCCTAAAATGAGCAGCACTGGTTCGTTAAGAATTGTAAATCATTATTATATATAACAGACCTCTAGCGATGTCCAACAGGTTTGGTTAAAAAAAAGTCAAAATGATGACTACAGTGGTATGATCAAGGCTCCACTTGTATTCTATGTGCATTGCACATCATATTTAAAAAGAGGCAGAGCTCTGATGGCACTATAAGTAATCCTCAATTTATGAGCACAATTTCTGTTGCTAAGTGAGACAGTTGTTAAATGAATTTTGCCCCATTTTATGACCTTTCTTGTCACACTTGTTAGATGAACCACTGCATTTATTAAGCTAGTAACATGGTGGTTAAGTGAATCTGGCTTTCCCATTGATTTACTTGTCAGAAGGACCCAACGGTGATTGATTACATGACCCCGGGACACTGCAAACCATCATAAATATGAGTCAATTGCCAAGCATCTGAATTTTGTTCATGTGACCATGGGGATGCTGCAATGATTGTAAGTCACTATTTTCAGTGCCGTAACATCGAAAAGTCACTAAATGAATTGTTGTAAGTTGAGGACTACCTGCATCTGTTTTTCAACAGGAGATATTTAACTCTCAGGCTTCTGCTCTTCCTTTGAAATAACAATTTGGTTCGCTTTTCTTGAACCCATTCTATACCTGGACTTCTTGAAGTGGAGTTCCCTAGATTCGTTACAAAAGTCTCCTCTTTATGGATTTTGCTCACAAAATCAGGAATAAATTGGTGTTGTTTTTTTTCAAATTCTGGAATTTCTAGTGATTAAAGGGAGAAAAACACCACAGAGGCACTTTAGTTATCTATGATAATCTGATTATCCTAACTAGGTAATATTTATACAACTACTGATACCTCAAAGCCATCTAAACAAACAGTTAAACTGTTCATACTGAAACAGCCATCTCTCAGATCATGATTAATTGGGGGGGGGGGGGCGATACAAAGTACGAGTCAACAGCGTCCAGCTTTTCACTTGCTTATTCTCCTTTCTCCCCTTAGCATAGCAAGGTTGAAGTCTCTCCCATCAATGAACTCTGCAGAAAGGCTGACTCTGCTGCTCCATCTCTCAGAGCTCTGTAAGTGGGAAAATGCTTTCCGCATTTAAATGCTCTTCTGATTTTCTTCCTTCCAAAGGAAGCTCATTTTTTCCTTCTGAAAACATCCTTGAGAGGGATTAGGCTATTTCAGCCATGGTGAACCAAGAGATAAATTATCATTGTCACTTTTTTTATCACCCCTGTTCTATTTGCATAAGAATCTTTCAACAGGATGGCAAGCCTTGGGGTGGTAGTAGGCCTGAGAGTCCGGCCAATGAGCCAGCAGTCTCATGGAAAAGAGGAAATGCAGCAAATGTGGAAGAAAGCTGATTTACTGAAATTATCACAGAAACTGTGCCTAGAAAAGATAGCCATAATATGAGATTTATTACAGTGTTTATCAGTGTCAACTCCCTAGGATACCACTCCTCAAATAGGAGACTGCAGTAATCAGCTCTAAAGGCACTGATCCGCTGCCTTCCTTTGAATGGCCAGGTAGATCGGGAATATCCAGGGGTTTCTTGAGGTTCATGCTTTGATGGCCTACCCAGTTCCTCTGGTTGCAAATTAATAAGGGCAACTGTATTGGATCGATGCTGCAGGATGGCCTTCATAAATCTGCGTTTTATGGCCAGTGAAGCTGTGGGTATATATATGAAAGAGGGATAAATGTCCTTTCTTCCTTTCACCCAAGGTGTGCCCCATCTGTGCTTTCTCAATATTATCATGTAGGAGGTGGGTGGATGGGTGCAAGGTTGCCTCCTAAAGAAAACTACATCCTGGTTGTATGTAGTTCCTTCCCATGCAGCCATATCTCAATCTCCATACTTTCTTAGAATCTGGAGTTAAAGAGCTAAGGACCACTATAACAACCCAAGGAATTCATGGCTAATTGGCAAGCTGTCCATTCTATAAGAGAGGATTTGTTTTCATTCAGCTCAGACAGGCCTGTGGGAAATGATGGAAGGGTTCTCTCTACTTGAAATACCAGTAACAGCAAATAACATTAAGAGGAAAGTGAACAATAAAGATTAATGTCTCTGTGTGGATGGGCAAATTAATGGAATTAGAGGAGATGGCAAAGCTGATTGCTTCTTTAGAGAAGAAGACTTTGTCTAGCTTCATCTCTACCTGGAAACCACTCTTCAACATTTGCATGAAACAGAAGAAATGAAATGTTAAATTTGGGATTTGATGACTAGATATGTTTATTGGTTTCAAAAGAATTGTACATTATGGTTTAAATTAGTTCAAAAAGTTATTGTATTTTTTGTTTGTATCTGTACTAAAGAAGGTCAAACGTTATTTTCTTTTGTATTTCTTTCATTTATTGACTATATTCCCAATTTTGTTTTTTCCTTTTCCCCTGTTTTCTTACTTCCTTTTTAAAAAAAATTCCTTATCTTTATACCTTCTTTGAAATGCAATAATTTTTTTAAAAAGAATTAATTTACCTTTAGATCTTCAAAATGTAAAAGCCAAGAAGATGAATGATGCAGGTGTTAAACAGTTCAGCCTCATATTTGAAATGTTTTCTCAGAAAACATACAGTAAGGGTACAAATGAGAAGTGTAATAAATGTTTTTGTCCTTCTACTTTTTGCTTTGGGTCATGTGCTTTCTCATCACAGGCTAATTCACCAGGGAATGAGCTGAAAACAATTGCTTGAAATAGCAACAGCTGGCAAGTTATTTTTAGGTCTGCAATTAAATCAGCTTATAGTATTGTTTCAAAACACGAAGACTGTGCAGTAGGGTTTAACGGAAGAGGCATGAGAATTGTTGTTTCTTCTTCATTTTTTCAGCCATACTCATTAAATTTGTTAGAAAAAATGAAATAAAATATCATTAAGAAAAAGCAAAGGAGAACAGAACTATTCACAGATGGGATGTGGAGCATCTTCATTACAAGGTTGCCTAGGGTTGTGATTGAGCAGCCCGTAGAATTGTTTCTTTGATGATTTGCAACCTCTCCAGTTTTCTGATTCTTAATTAAAACCCAAAGGATGACATCATGAGGTAACTTCTCCAATGAACTTTTTAAGATCAGGAAGTGAGGGCAGCTGGGGAGCCATGGAGAGTACTGACATCAAAAGAAACAAGGACACATACGCTATTGGCTATTTCATGACTATAAAATGAGCCAAATTTGGAAAGAGGGAGGGAGGAAGGAAGGAAGGAAGGAAGGAAGGAAGGAAGGAAGGAAGGAAGGAAGGAAGGAAGGAAGGCAGGCAAGAGAGATTGAAAAATTGGAAGTCAGATTTCAGCACAGATCTTGTTTCTTCTATTATAGAAAAACTGGAATGAAAAAGGTCAGGATAATTGGACTCTTGGTGTTGGGGTAAACTTGATTTTAAAAACTGAGCATCTTCTTTTGATGCTGTCTGAGTGGCAAACAATTTATATTATCAAGCTTATTCAATAAAGAGCCCAGTGACTTTTAAGTTCATTTTGTTCTTCCTCTGCTTACAAAGTGAAGAAAGCATAAATTGTCCTGGAATAACACTTTAACAAAACTCATTTAAATCAACTTGTATAAGTAGAATGAAAATAAGACGAGTTCAGCAAAACCTTTACGTGCTAGCAATCAAAATTTAAGGCTGACTTATCTGAGGAAGAAGAAGAGATAAGCCTGATTAGGTGGCTCAGTGGCTAAGACACTGAGCTTGTCAATCAGAAAGGTCGGCAGTTTGGTGGTTTGAATCCCTAGTATAGGTCTCCTGTGTGAGCAGAGGGTTGGACTAGATGACCTCCAAGGTCCCTTCCAACTCTGTTACTGTTACTAAGATTTTCTTGTGTGGACTGTGGGGGGAAACCTATTTATGATTGGGGGAGTCACCTTAAAAGGACAAAAAATGTCCATTATACTAATAGTTCTTGGGCCTGAAATAGTTCTATTATATATTTTAAAGACAAGTCTAAGGGAAACATTTCTTTGATGAAATAAGGCTTAGCATAATTATTTATTTGTTGAATTTGTACATTGCCAAATTATTTCAAACTCATAGTGGTAGGAGAAAAGAACCTGTTAAGTTTCTGCAGATCACTGATCTCTGACAGTTTTTATGTTCTTGGTAACAAAAAAGGTACATTAGGCTACATTGCAGAGGTGGGTTTCAGCAGGTTCTGACCAGTTCTGGAGAACCGGTAGTGGAAATTTTAAGTAGTTCAGAGAACCGGTAGTAAAAATTCTGACTGGCCCCGCCCCCATCTATTCTCTGCCTCCCCAAGTCCCAGCTGATTGGGAGGAAATGGGGATTTTGCAGTAACCTTCCCCTGGATTGGGGAGCAAATGGAGATTTTACAGTAACCTTCCGCTGCCACGCCCACCAAGCTATGCCCACAGAACCGGTAGTAAAAAAAAATTGAAACCCACCCCTGCTACATTGCCCTCTTTGGAAGACCTTTGTCCTACAGTCAGCCTGTGCCCTTACAGAGAAGGAAGTCCCAAATTATATGTATTTTTTATGTTGTTGTTGCTAGATCTATATGTGCATGCATGCAAAATATGTGTGTGTGTATAAAAAGCTGTTTCAAATGCAATACTTTATCTGAGCCTTTGATCTAAATAGAGTCCTCGTCTCACAAACATGGAGTGTTCCAGTTCTGTTTTGTAATTTCTACTGCAGTTCTTCTGCTGAATGTTTCTTTATGACAAGTCAAGGAAGACTGGATGTGCAAACACACCATACATTTCTACGCTTTGGTGACTTTGGACTTGTCTTTCAAAGGAAAACATCAGGGTTTTTTTTTCCTTCTCCCATGGAAGTTTGGTTTTGTGTATTTTCCCCCCTTTGGATCATAGTTATTGAATCACGATAAAAGTCTAATTCAATTCTGATTCCAAGAAGTGGCGTTAGTATATAGTGAATATCAGAGGAAAAGGCTTAGAGGGTCGGGTGATGAGTTTATCTGCCCAGTTTACAGTCCTGCTGCCTTGGCTCTGTTTTTAAGAGATTGGCAACTTCAAAATGGAAGTTACCTGCAAACATAAAAAACCAGAAATAATGTCTGAACAATTCTATTGCACAAAGTGGGAGAAGGGACACACTGTCTGACCGTGATTTTATCTTCCAATCCTTCAAAACCAGTTTGAAGAAAATCAGTGATTCCTATGTCAAATTCCTACAGAGGAAGAATGTTGCAATAATTCGAGGATCGGGCTCAATGAAGGATTCAGAAAAAGTAGTATTCAAACAAAGTATTATTTATTTACAGTAGGCATTCTATATTCTCTGGATGATTGCAGACAGAAGCAAGAAGGAGGAGCATGCGTGTTCTTTTATATCAATAAGGCGGAGTTAGGGGTAGGAGTGGTTACATATGAATACATTAAGGAAGGGAGAATAAATTAACCCTTGATGTACTATATACATACATTTCCTATATTTGAGAATAAGGCATTTACCTGTGACAAATCCCCCTCTAAATGCCGATTCGACATACAGCAGTAATTACATTCAGGTTCAGGACAATATAAAACTTGTAATTTTGAAGTTAGATATTTATGTTGTTTAGATTGCAAAGGTTTAGTCAATATATCAGCTATTTGTTCTGTGGTTTCACAATGAATAGCTTTAATGAATCCATCCTGAGATAATTGTCTTACATGTTTGAATTTGATATCTATATGTCTAGATCTTTGACCAATGGCATCTGATCTAGATATCTCTATCGCAGCTTTATTATCTTCATGTATAACAAATGGCAATGAAGGACTTTTCCAGACGTCTGATAATAAATCATTGAACCATACAAGATTATTAGAGGCTTTTGACAAACAAACATATTCTGCCTCAGTTGTTGATGTAGCTACAAGATCCTGTTTTCCAGTATACCAGTAGACTGGACAGTTGTTAAGAAAGAATACATAACCAGAAGTGCTTTTCCTGCACTTAGTGTCACCTGCCCAATCCGCATCAGCGTAACAAGTGAGAATAGGTTCTTTAACATTGTTGGGTTCTAATATTAGGGAGAAATCTATGCTGTATTTCAAATATCTTAGTACTCGTTTAATGGCTTCCCAATGATACATTAAAGGTTTACTGACATATCTGGATAATAAATTAAGGGGTAGAGCAATATCTGGTCTGGTCCAATTAGATATATACGAAAGGGAACCAATAACTGATCTATAAAGTGTATTATCAGTAAACTCAGGAGATGATTCATTCATGTTTCTTAAAAAATCAGTTTGCATTGGAGTATCACAAGGCTTTGCATCACTCATATTACATTTATTCAATAGTTCTATAATTTTATCTTTTTGAGATAATCTAAATCCTTTTTTAGTCTTATTGATTTGAACTCCAAGATATTTATTTACTTTCCCTAATGATTTTAAAGAAAAATGTTCATTTAATTTTGTTACAAATGTATCCCTTTTTTCTTTATGTTTGCCAATATACAAAATGTCATCTACATAAATTAACACAAATTCTATTGAATCACCATTCCTTCTAACAAAGAAACAATTATCTGCAGTTGTGGCATTGAAGTTCATAGATTTGAGAACATTGACCAAGCATTCATATCAGCGTTTGCCGGATTGCTTTAATCCATATAAACGTTTGTTCAGTAACCAAGTTTCATTCCTATTTGTGTTTTGGCTATGAGGAGCTCTTACATATATTTCTTTATCAAGTTTTGCATGTAGGTATGCAGTTTGTATGTCATATTGAAAGACTTCAAGGTTAAGGGCTGATGCTATTACTAAAGCTGTCTTGACACTTTCAGTTCTTACAGTGGGGGAATATGTGTCGGTATAATCCTCAGGATATTTTTGAGCATAGCCCTGTGCAACTAGTCTTGCTTTGGATCCTGGACTTTGGATGCTCCCATTTATTTATTTTCTCTCCTTTGGACCTTTTTTCTCCATCTGGACCCTTGGACATGGCCACTTATCCTCTAGTAGCAAAATGTATTCGGCAGCTGAGCTTCTTGTTCTGCGAGACTCCCCCCTCTCGCAGGATTGGCCCTCTACGTTATCGAGGGCCTACCTCGATGACGGGCTTTGGAACCCCGAGAGGTGGCACGCAGCTAAGAGGGGGTTGAGGGTTTTTTTAAAATTGTCATTATGTAATCTTTTAAGGGGTTTTAGGGGGAGGGAGGGTGTTTTGGTGGGGGGTGAGCCAGGCCCGGCACGGGATTGTGTCCAAGGAGGTGCGGAGCGGGGTGTGGAGGGGGTTAGTGTCGGTATGGAGGAGGGCGATTCCATCAGGATTATTGGTGGGAGGGGCAGATATGGTGGGAGCAGGGGGCCACATCGTGTGGTGGGGGCACGTGCCCGCTGTCTTCAAGCGGTGACGTGCTCCGGTCCCCAATGCTCATCTCGTTCCCTGGGTTGTTCAGAGTCTCAGAGCCCTGGTCTTAGGCTGATGCTGTGCAACGCCAGGTCCGTGGTCAATAAAGCCCCCCTCATTTGCGAGTTAATTCAGGAGGGGGGAGCGGACCTGGCGGGTATTACAGAGACCTGGTTGGGCCGGGAGGGGGGAGTTCCCCTCGTTGAGATGTGCCCACCGGGTTTCCGTGCATTTCATCAGCCGAGGGCCCAAGGTAGGGGTGGAGGAGTGGCAGTTATTGTAAAGGAAGGTCTCAATCCTAGGGAGGCCACTGTACCTCAGATTGCCGGATGTGAGTCTCTCCTTGTGAAGTGGGGCCATGGGGTGCAGGTGGGCCTGCTGGCTGCGTACCTGGCTCCCTGCTGCGTGGCAGCGGCCCTGCCCGAGCTCCTCGGCGTCATAGCCGGGGTGGCGGTTGAGACCCCCAGGCTAATGGTCATGGGGGATTTCAACCTGCCGTCTATTGGTGAAATGTCTGAGGTGGCTCGGGAGTTCATGGCTTCCATGACAGCCATGGACCTGACCCAGTTAATTCATGGCCCTACTCATATAGGAGGACACACTCTGGATCTGGTTTTTATCTCTGGTCAGTGGTTGAATGGTCTTGATATAGGGGATATAGTCATTGAACCCCTGTCATGGTCAGACCATTCTCTCCTTAGACTTGACCTTCTGACCGCCACACCCTGCCGCAGGGAGGTGGAGCCGACTAGGTGGTTCCGCCCCAGGCGCCTGATGGATCCTGACAGGTTCCAAATGGAGCTTGGGCCATTTCCTGAGATTCTGGCTCACGACTCGACGGAAGACCTGGTGGCCGCCTGGGATAGGGCGGCCGCTGGTGCTTTAGATCGGGTCGTGCCTTTGCGGCCTCTGACCCGGCGCCGAATCGGCCCAGCTCCCAGGAGCTGAGGGGGATGAAGCGCCGGAATAGACGCCTAGAGAGTAGTTGGAGGGCTAGTCGTTCTGGATCTGACCGAACACTAGTGAGGTCTTATATCAAGACCTACTTAGTGGCGATAAAAGCAGCGAAGTGTAATTACTTCTCCGCTCTTATTGCGTCGGCAGATAATCGCCCAGCCGCCTTGTTTAGGGTGACCCGCTCCCTCCTCCATCTGGGAGCGCGGGAAGACCCCTTGCAAGGGCGTGCTGAGGATTTTGCATGTTATCTGCACGATAAAATCGCTCAGATTCGGGACGGCTTGAACTCTGACTGGGTGGGTTCAGGCGATGTGTCTGAGGCGGGTCTTGAGAATGGCACCTGGGAGGAGTTCGATTCTGTGACTCCTGAGGACGTGGACAGGATGCTGGGGAGCTTGAACGCAACCACATGTTTATTGGACCCGTGTCCCTCCTGGCTGGTGCTGGCTACCCGGGAGGTTACACGAGGCTGGCTCCAGAGGATTATTAACGCTTCTTTGAGCGAGGGCGTCTTGCTTCCCGCCTTGAAAGAGGCGGTGGTGAGGCCCCTCCTCAAGAAGCCTTCTCTGGATCCGGCTGTTTTGGCAAACTATCGTCCTGTCTCCAACCTTCGCTTTGTGGCGAAGGTTGTTGAGAGTGTGGTTGCGCGACAGCTCCCGCAGTACCTGGATGAAACCATCTATCTAGATCCATCCCAATCCGGCTTCAGGCCCGGCTACAGCATGGAAACGGCATTGGTTGCATTGGTTGATGATCTCTGGAGGGCTCGGGACAGGGGTTGTTCCTCTGTCCTGGTCCTATTAGATCTCTCAGCGGCTTTTGATACCATCGACCATGGTATCATGCTGCGCCGGCTGGAGGGGTTGGGAGTGGGAGGCACCGTTTTACGGTGGTTCTCCTCTTATCTCTCCGACCGGTCGCAGTCCGTGTTGGCAGGGGGGCAGAGGTTGACCCCGAGGCACCTTGTTTGTGGGGTGCCGCAAGGGTCGGTCCTCTCGCTTCTCCTGTTCAACATTTATGTGAAGCCGCTGGGCGAGATCATCCATGGATTTGGGGTGCGATGCCATCTGTACGCTGATGATACTCAGCTGTACATCTCCACCCCAGACCACCCCAACGATGCCCTTGAAGTGATGTCCCGGTGCCTGGAGGCCGTGCGGGTCTGGATGGGGAGGAACAGGCTTCGACTCAACCCTTCCAAGACCGAGTGGCTGTGGATGCCGGCGTCCCAATATAGCCAGCTGGTGCCAACTCTGGCTATTGGGGGCGAGTCAGTGGCCCCCACGGAGAGGGCTCGCAACTTGGGCGTCCTCCTGGATGCACGGCTGTCTTTAGAAGAACATATGACGGCCGTGGCCAGGGGGGCTTTTTATCAGGTTCGCCTGATACGCCAGTTGCGTCCCTTTCTGGATCGGGACTCCCTATGCACGGTCACTCATGCCCTCATCACCTCTCGCCTGGACTACTGCAATGCTCTCTACATGGGGCTCCCTTTGAGGAGCACTCGGAAGCTCCAGCTGGTCCAGAATGCGGCCGCGCAGGTGATTACGGGAGCGACTTGGCGCTCCCATGTGACACCTTGCCTGCGCAAGCTGCACTGGCTCCCGGTGGTCTTCCGGGTGCGCTTCAAGGTATTGGTTCTCACCTTTAAAGCGCTCCATGGCTTAGGGCCCGGCTATCTGCGAGACCACCTTCTGCCACCGATAACCTCCCACCGGCCAATTCGGTCCCACAGAGAGGGCCTCCTTAGGGTGCCGTCGGTCAAGCAATGCCGACTGGCGGCCCCCAGGGGGAGGGCCTTCTCTGTGGGGGCACCCGCCCTCTGGAACGAGCTCCCCCCAGGAATACGACTAATCCCAGACCTCCGTACCTTCCGTCGAGCTTTGAAGACCTTCCTATTCCAGCAAGCTGGCCTGGCTTAAAAAATTTTAAAGGGTTTTTAAGGGTAATGGGTTTTAATACTTCGGGAAGCCAATTGGATTTAATTTTGTTTTAAATTATTTTAAATTTTGTATTGTATGTATTTTAATTTGGCTGTGCACCGCCCTGAGTCCTTCGGGAGAAGGGCGGTATACAAATTTAATAAATAATAATAATAATAATAATAATGAATTGCCTTCTTCCAGATTTTTAATTTTAAATATCCACCTAGTGCCAATAATTGTTTTGTCTTTTGGAACTGGTGTTGGAGTGAATACATTTAGTTCTCGCAGACTGTCCATTTCTTTGGCCATGGCTAATTCCCATTTTTTTCTTTCTTCTATGGGGAGTTTTAATACTTCCTCGTATGTATTGGGTGTTGATGTATTATCATTTATGTGCATTATATAATCCTTATATTTATTTGGTGTTTGATTCCTGTTACATCTAACTGTTCTCTCTGGTCTGCTATCGTTCTCGTGTAAATATCTTGCTTCTTTTTTAGTTAATGAATCTGTTTTGATTTTGGGACAATTTCCTATCCATGTTTTATTGTTGCTCTTTTGTGTATTGTGGTCATGTTCTTCTCTTTCTGTCTTATCATGATTATCAATGTTTGATTTTGTATTTGGAAAAATCTCATTAAGATGTATCTTAGACCAATTGGCCTGTTCGTGAAATACAGCTGTTCTAGAAATTCTGGATACATTATCCCCCTTCTGGATACATTATCCCCCTTACGCCTCAATTGTTTTGGTATATGTACGTCTGCTGTAACACCAAATACATGCATGTGGGCTATTTTTGGTTTTTTATTATATACTAATTCATATGGTGTTTTATTTATGACACTAGACCAAATTCTGTTTAGGGTATAATTAGAATATAATAGAGCTTCCAACCAAAATTGTTTGCCTAAACCAGCATCTTCCAATGTGCATCTAATCATGGTTTGTAATGTTGAATTCTTTCGTTCTACCACTCCATTTTGAAATGCAGAGAAAGGGCTAGAGGTGAAGTGTAACATTCCTTTGTCTTTTAACCATTGGGAGAATTCTTTTGACATGAATTCAGATCCCCTGTCTGTCATGATTTGCTTTATTTTTACATTGTGTTGTGTTTCTACACGTTTATAAAATTCTTTAAACTTTTGAAATGTTTCATCTTTGTGTTTCAAGGTATAGACAAATCCATAACGACTACAGTCGTCTACAATAGTAAGGAAATATCGTTTTTTGTATGTAATTGATGGGGTCAATGGACCAACTAGGTCCATATGTACCAGGTTAAAGATATGATTTGATGATCTTGTTGCCTTTTTTGGTCTGGGTTTAGTTCTGAGTTTTGAGGACTTACATACTGAACATTCCAAATAATTTTTACAATCTTTTATTTTAACACCTTCAGCATGTTCAACCATTTTTTGTATTACAGGAAAACTAGCATGTCCTAATTTTCTGTGTAATATATGTGCACATTCATCATGAATTGGTTTTCCAATTATTGGTCTTTTGTTAATATGTGTATCTTTAATTGATGTGTTTTCATGGTTATGATTTGTTTCATGTTCCTCGTTGTTACTGTCACTGTCATTTTCATTTTCTATGTTATTGTCATCTTCCATGTTTGAATCAATGTGTTGTAGCCATCTTTCTTCAGTGACTAAGTATGGTAGATCTCCTTTGATAACTATATTGCCTAAGTTTGTTTTGTTTTTCTCTAGAGATGCTTTTCCTTTTGAGAACACTATATTTATGTCAAAGTCTCTGTTCAACTTTATTGCACTAAGAATGTTATGGGGTATTTCGGGTATTAATAAAACCCCCTCTATTTTTCCTAGACCGGGTAAATTTACATTTCCCCTTCCAATGACTTGAACTTCTTCTTGGTTGGCTACTTTAATTACAAATTTATCTTCTATGAAAGAAGATAATATTTTCTTATCATGTGTTGTATGATTTGTTGCCCCAGAATCAATGAGCCAGGCATTATCTTTTGGGTTTTGATTTTTGCTTATGTTATACTTATCTAATCCATTTAATGATCCAGACTTTCTCTCTCTTGAGTTATCTCTGCCCCCTCTACGTTCCCTGAAATTTGGTGAGTTTCTATATCTGTACCTGTCAATAGATGATTGTCTGTTATGGTATCTGTATCTATTGCCATGGTTTTGTCTTTCTCTAAGGAATTTTGGACAATCTCTTCTATAGTGTTCTTTGGACCCACAATTATAACATTCAATTGGTTCTTGATGCCTGTCTTGAAATACTACCCTTTTGGTCTGTCTGTGTTCTTTGTGTGTGCTGTAGCGGCTTCTCCTTAAATTATCTTCAGCTATTAGTCTATTTGATAAGCTCTCTATAGATAGATATCCTAGATTAATTGTGTCCAAATGTGATATGTAATTATCCCATGATGAGTCTATTTAATTAATGATAACACTTTTCATTGTCTGATCAGATATTATTTCTCCCCTTAAATGAAGCTCTGCCCTAATTGCGTTTAGTGATAGTAAATGCTCACTTACAGTAGTCCCAGGTTTTATCCTGGCTGAGAAGAAATTTTTAGACATTCTCGTTGTGGTTGCTACACTTTCACTATGAAACAATTTAAACATACAATGAATTATTTCTGAGACAGTTAGATTATGCTTAATACTATAATAGATAGCAGGAGATATGCTAGATATTAGCAAATAGAATGCTCTGTGATGCAGGCAGTCCAATTTTAGAGTCCATGGTCTTTTGGGAGGGTTAGTTATGAAAAATAATAAATTCTCTTTTAAGAAAACAACCTGGAGTTGTTGACTCCATTCCTGTAAATTAATACCGTCTATTCTCAATTTTGGGAAATCACTAGGCAAGTTTTCAATGTTATTTGTTGCATTACTTACAACTGGAGGCTGTCCATGATCTTGTAAATGTTGATAATTGCAGAATGGTGTAGGTATGCTAGCGATCAGTCTGAATGGTTCTCTCTTTCTTCACTGTCTCTATATTCGTCTGCGTGAGTTCGCGCATGCGCGTTGTTCATTTTGTTTCTGAAGCTGTCGGGAGAGGTTCTCGTCGCTGTAGCTCCCTCGTAGTGCTCTTCTTCTGACGATTCGCTTTCTGGCTCGGCTTTTGGTGTCCAGGTGGGGATCGGAGCTTGCTTCGTTCTGTCATAGTCATCTCGGTTGAGACCTCTGGCTCCCGGGATCGTTTGCGGTGTAGGCGAGTACTTGCAGGGTCCCCTGGGTTCGGGTGTCAGCGCTCTCGTCGTTTGGGCTGGAGTGGATGGAAGTAGGGACGCTTGTCCGCTTGCTTCTGTGTTCTTGGATTGAGTAGTTTGCTCTTTCTTCGTTATTTGATTTACAGTCTTTGGTACTTTCGCTGATTTTTTTGTGATTTTCAGATTCGGGCTGAAGGCTGCGAAGAGTGTTCTCATAGCTGTTTCGATTTGTATTTTAGTTGGCGTTTCTTCGGTGTCTGTATCAGATTCTTCTGAAAAATAGGATTTCTCCTTTTTATTCTTTATGCTGGGTAAAGTCTTTCGCGCCAGCCATTTTGAATTCTGTCCTTTGATTGGTTCTGAGCTAGCCATTTTGGTGGGCTGGCTAATCCAAGATGGCTCCCATTCAAAATTTTGTGTGAGATTGTTAGTCTTCCTCTCGGTTATGTTTTCATCTGTAGGTGATTTGCTCACCATTTTGGGTTCTTTAGGCTCCGGTGTGTTGATGTGCTTTTCTCTCGGTGCTCCGTTGTCTTTTATAATGTCTTGGAGGTTCGTGATGAGATTTTTATCATCTTTACGGTTCTTCAGCAGTCTTAATATTTCTGATCTGAGCGTATCGTTTTCTGTCTCGCTCTCTTCTTGATCATCGGATTCATCGATTACCTCTTCTTCGTCTGGGGTGTAGTTTTTAGGTTCTCTTGTTTTTTCAGTTGTGGATTCATCGATCATTTCTTGATCTGTTTCTATCTCTTTATTGTGTGCCCTGGTGTTGGGTCTTTCTCTCTTTTCTTTGGAGTTTTCTTTCTTTGGCATGTTTGTTTCTTATTGAGTCAGCCAACCATCCTCTGCTACCAGATTGTTGCAATAATTCGAGGATCGGACTCAATGAAGGATTCAGAAAAAGTAGTATTCAAACAAAGTATTATTTATTTACAGTAGGCATTCTATATTCTCTGGATGATTGCAGATAGAAGCAAGAAGGAGGAGCATGCATGCTCTTTTATATCAATAAGGCGGAGATAGGGGTAGGAATGGTTACATATGAATACATTAAGGAAGGGAGAATAAATTAACCCTTGATGTACTATATACATACATTTCCTATATTTGAGAATAAGGCATTTACCTGTGACAAAGAAACGAGACCATCCACAGCATCATCGAACTAGAGTCATTTAAAGACAAGATTATTTTGAATGGTTTTATTTAAACTACAGCTAAAGATCTTCTGAGATTACAAAGGAACAGAATTGTTTCGAAACTAATGCAGAATAATGTAGAAATGTCTTGAACTAGATCTTACAGCTCACTGAAAGTTAAATGTACAGTAGTGGCAAAATTGTGGAAACCTTTTGGGAAAAGTGTATTTTCTAAAACTAGCTAATAACACCACTTTTTTTGGAGTAGTACCATAAAATTATATATCAATGGAAAAATAATTTAATCAAGAATGTAATGCAATAACTTTTATGAAGGATTTGCTATTAGAATAGCAGTTACAGTATAAAGAAGAAAGGTGAAATGTACAAAAAATTAGATATATAAAAAGAATCACTATAGAAAAAAACCAGTGGTGAAATCCAAATTTTTTTACTACCGGTTCTGTGGGCATGGCTTGGTGGGTGTGGTTGGCTTGGTTGGCGTGGCAGGGGAAGGATACTGTAAAATCCCCATTGCCACCCCATTCCTGGGGGAAGGATATTGCAAAATCTCCATTCCCACCAGGGGTGGGTTCTAAATTTTTTTACTACCGGTTCTGTGGGCGTGGCTTATTTTGTGGGTGTGGCTTGGAGGTCATGTGACTATGTGGGCGTGGCTAGCTGGTCAGAGTCATTTCTGGAAGGTCCTCGCACTTAACGACCAGTCCTCGCACTTACGATTCGACTCATTTGTTTGCTTTTAACACTGATCAGCTGTAGGACGGCCCTTTGAAGCCCCGCAGCAAGAGTTTAAACAGTTTTTTTCCCTCTAGTCATCAGCTGGGACTCAGGAGGCAGCAATAGATTGGGGGTAGGATCAAATAAAAGGTAAGAATATCGTGCGGGGGGAGAACCGGTTCGGTGACGTCATATCGTCACTGCTACTGGATCGGCCAAACCAGACTGAACTGGGAGGAACCCACCACTGATTCCCACCCCACTTTGGGGCCAGCCAGAGGTGGCATTTGCTTGTTCTCCAAACTACTCAAAAATTCCGCTACCGTTTCTCCAGAACCTGTCAAAACCTGCTGGATTTCATCCCCGCCAAAAAATGAGATATACAAAAATTATCACCATGTCAGTTAATAGTTGGGTAACTTTTAGCATGAATTATGGCCTTACGGCATCTTCCCATGGAGTGAAGAAAGTCTTTTAGTTCTGCAGCTGTTATAATGTGAAACCAAAATTGAATGATTGCTTCTATAAACTGGGTTTTATTACTGGGTCGCTTCTGACTAACAAGTTTCTTTAGTCGGCTCTATAGATTTGCAATTGGGTTAAGGTCTCGGCTATTCCCAGGCCATTCCAGCAGTGGAATATGATTATCTTGAAAGTCCAAAAAAAGTGGTATTATTAGCCATCAAACCTCAAAAATACACTTTTCCCAAAAGATTTCCACAATTTTGACCACTACTGTATATGCACCAACCAAAACAACAGTCATTTTATTTCTTGGTTGTGAAAGCTGATTTCTTACTAAGGGGTGTGCTTCTAAATTCAAGAGAGTACTTCTATCGCTGTATAGGTCAGATTACAGTTTTTAGAAATACTGTTTTGCATTCAGTCCTGAAACTGCTTATTGTAATTTCTTTTTCTGGTGGAAGACAAAAATATATGCTTAAGAATGTTGTTTATTGTATTTCTATGTTGTATTTTCTCCCTTCTCCCTTTACTGTTTATGACTATCAATTACTCGCTCTTGAAGCGAGCAAAGTAGCTTATATTTTCCTTGTCAGCTTCATCCTGCTGCTTCCAGTTCTCCTCGGCTTTTGGGCAGTTGGGGAACCTGCTTGTTCAGTCGCTCAGGATTTACAGCCATGTCAGAGAGTGGGAGGGTGAGGAAACTTCTAGTTCTTTTTTCTCAACCTAAATCCCACTTTCTGACTCTCCCTGGAAGAAGGCAGAACTGTAGCTTCAAAAGTTATGTAACCGAGATGCCAATCAGCCTGCAGAAGATCTCTAAATCCACAGCACATGTGCATCGCACATCACAGCACATGTGACTGGAAGAAGCCCTACAATCAAGGCTAACTGATCTGGGCTGCAAACTCTACACAACCACTACATGGCAGCAAAGAGTCAGAGTTTTATCTTTCCTATTACCTAGTAGTTGTCTGGAGATTTGTTCATTTGTAAGATCACTGCCATAGTTCATCATTTGTTTTAACATCTTTCATACAGTTTGACACCTGGTGAAAGGGATGTTTTTGAGGCTCTTTTTGTAATTTGTAGGGTTGTGCAAACCATTTGAAAGATAAGGTTTGCAAAGAGTATTTGCATGAACCAAACACTCTTCCTCGAAACATTAAACGATGTTTCCTCTGGAAGGTTTATGTGGTACCTTTGAAGCTCTCCCCAGTTGTATGTGCATGTGCAGACATACTTCTGGTGAAACCACCAGTGAAGCTACTACACATTGACACCAGTGACAACTTTAGAAGCAGCTGTTTGAGCCTGCTCAAAAGCGTGGCTGTTTTAATGCTTTGAGAAACTAATTGTTTTGTAAAGCATCTCTTTCAAATGTGTTGTTCAGCCACAGTAATTAATCAGGTAAGAGAATTATTCCCTACCATCTGCTTTTTAGCAACACATCAGAAGGAATGCTTATGCAAACATCTGGACAAATGCACACAAATACATAGGCAAATATCAGGCTGTGTTATCTGTTTAATTGGGAAAAGGGGCTCTTCTTATTTCCGGAAATGCAAGAATCTCAGGGAAGCCACTGAACCCTGAGATCAGCAAATGGAAAAGAGAGAAAACAAACAATTGCCTGGCATTCCCAGGTTGAGCTGAGCAGTAATTGCCTGAAGAGATTTTCTGTGGGGTTCCGGACACTACGAGCATCTAGAAAACAACATGCTAAATACACCTTCGGTCTCCAGATGGTGAAGACATGGTGGGGGAACATGCAGGCTTGACTGCCAGTGCGCTGGGGATGAGTTGCAGGTAGAAAGGATGCTGGTGTGGCACAGTTACATTTTGTCAGGGTAAATTAATTTGTCCCGAGAAACCTGTTGTGATGTAAATGAAGTCAAAAGCTATCTAGGAATACGTTTAAAATAAAATAAAATAAAATAAAACTGTTGGCTGCAAGGCTTCTAGCAAAGAGGTAAGTGTTGACCTGTTATATTTAGGACAACTGTGCATACTGCTGACATAATGAACTGGTGCCAAATGACTTTGATAACCTTCAGACACTTTGATTGTTACAGCTTCTACCTTTTAGCAATTTACTTTTGTTGTCATTTGTTGTTATTTTAAATATGTTATTGTAATAGCGGTGTATAATTTTCATTAAATCGAAATGTCAATGAAATGAAATGAAATTTAATTCTGTCCCTTCCTTTCTGAAATGCAACCATCATGGGAGATGGAAGTACTTAATCTTGAAAAAACTGACCTCTCTTCCTGCAGAATAACTCTTGGTAAACCTCTCAGTCTTGCCCGTAGTCATATTGCTAATACAAACTGTTGGAAACAATGAGGGGAATAGTTTTAAGAATCCATCAGTGAATAGCTCCATAACAGTGGAGTGGAGTATTAAACACAGCGAGTCAGGATTCTGCTGAATCCAAGGCAAATTTGGACTGAATTCATATTATAATGTGAAAGTAGGAATATTTTTTCCTTATTATGTAAGGCAGTATGCAATTAAATTCCACCACCTCTCTCCTGCTCGCTTCTTTTCAATCAGCAATGAATTATTTGGAAGAATATCAAGCTTATACCAATGACTTTTCTGGACTTCCTTCTGCTGTTAGCAATGGAGACTTTTTAGGGTTGCTTTCATAACCAATGCATTTTATCCTCCTTCTCTGTGAAATAATTAGAAGAGAAGAAGAATCACAAGAATACAGTCTACACATTTTGGGGGTTACTTTTCTGTGAAAGTCCCTCTACCTTATTTCCCTACCCTTACCTCAAGGTCACTTGGAGACATTATTGCAGTTTACTGGGTGTTTTGGGAAATAAATGCTTCTGTTTCTCTCCACAACCCAATCAAATTGATAATTGCCTCTGGTTTGTCAACAGACAAGAATTTTGAAAGAAGGAAAAATTATATAATAAATTTAATTATTGCCGCAGTGAGAACAGGAACTGAAAGAAGATGAAATTGAAGGTTTGATGAAATGCATGAGGGAGGGAAAGGGAGGGAGGGCAGTGGTGGGATTCAGCCAGTTCGCACCACTTCGAGAGAACCAGTTGTTAACTTTCTGAGCAGTTTGTTGAACTGGTTGTTGGAAGAAATCATTAGGGCAGAGAACCAGTTGTTAAATTATTTGAATCCCACCACTGAGGGAGGGGCTTTAAATTGCATGAAGTTCAATCATTTGCCAAGGCTAAATAAATTGGTTAATTGGTTGAAAATGTAGCCACAGACACAGAAGATTATAAAAGGGCATAAAAACGTGGATGCATTCTACGATGACAAACAAAGCTGCCTGCTAAGAAGTGATGCACTTCATCTCCATGCAAGAGCTCCTATATATCAAACCCAACAGATGCTTTGTGTGTGCTTTGTGTTGAAATGTGGATGGATAATGTTTCAGCTGACAGCGCACCATGTTTGTTCTGGAACTCTTGAAATTACGATACATTGTTGTGCAGTAACAGCCATTGTCTCATGATGGATTTTAAAGTGACTCCTGATCTTAACTGGAAAGCAACATGTTAATAAAGATAATCAATAGCCCAGCTCTAGAATGCATACACTATTTGTGGCAAGTTAAGTCAACAATATTTTCTTCAAGGTTTTCATTTTGGACTCAGTGGTTATGAGCTGTTGTGTATAAAAGCTTGACAGATTTTTTTTTTAATTTTTGCTTCTAAGATTTCTGAAGAAATTATCCAATTATGTGAATAGTGGCTTAGTGCAGGAGTAAAATATGCATTATTTATAAACCCACTGAGAGGCTCTAGAGCAGAAAACTATCAAATTGCTATGGCCCATTCTGTCATAATCTAAATTGAATAACATTTTTTTAAGATAAATTGATCATGAAGGAGATAGATCACAAGCAGCACTTTTCCTTAGCATTTCTGTTCATTGCTTTCTTTTCTGTATATAGGCAATACGTGCCAACTTCCAGATTCTTCTGTGCTCTAGTTAGGAGGCATTTTCCTCTATTTTGCTGTTTCAGCTGGTAATACTATGTCATTGTTATAAAATTCTTGCATTCAGGTTTTGGTTCATAAAATGATGCTTAACTTTATATTAAGCCACAACTGATATGTAATAGTTTTACAAGTAAGATGACAATAGTTTCACTGACTTTCCAGAGTATATATTTAAGAAACCACAGTGTGTGGCCCCAATATTTTATTTATATTAATTTCTTGGGTTGAGGAGATCTATGTCTGTGGGGAGATTTCACATGCTTCTTTGCTAGGAACAGGGAATAATTTTGCTTGCTTGCAGTTCATTGTGAACTGATACATTGCTCACTTCCCAAAACCAGACCACTTCTAATTGTATGATGTGATATGGTACTCAAATTGAAAGTGCACTTTGAAATATGAATATGAAAGAGAATGCATCCCAAAATAACTGTGAGTGAAGATAACAGAATAATTGAGGTGAACTGTATACAAATAGGCATATGTGTATAAACTGAGGGGAACTTCATATAAATATGCATATACAGTATTAGGAAACATGTATATGAAAATGCATTCAGTTTCTTTAAAAGGCATTCAGGATGGACTGATCAGAAAAAATAAGACAATGAGGGAAAAAACTGAATTTGGGTGGGTTACTTAAAAGACTGAGCATCAAGCTCACGATTCTTTAAGATGCAAAAAAGAAAAAAGAATGGGACTGGCAGGACCACATGTTAGCTTATACTAGCTAACTAATTGTTTTGTGCTGGTCTATGACTGTAATAACAATTTGATTTGATTTGATTTGACTTAATTTGATTAGATTTGACTAGTTGCTTGATCTGGATCTCAGACTGAATTATATCACCATATGGCTGAATTACTTCTATGGGAAGGAGCAGGTTTTCCAGAAAGCTTGCACAAGTATCTCTGATGAGATACGATACAATAGAAATGTTAAGTATAACAACATCATTTGATTATAAATAGTTTGTTAAAAAGTTTGGAACAATATAAAATAAGAATAAGCCCAGGTCTAGCCTTTCTTGCTTCAATATTAAATATTTACTTTCCCCAAAATGAATTTTCAAATATAAAAAACCTTCAAAGTTAATAATTCAAACAATTTGCAAAATATATATTTTTCTTTAAAAAATAAATCAAGTCTGTGTCCTTTGAATGGTCAGCCAGCTGGATGACTTTGGGACAGTCATTCTCTTTTAGCCTAACCCACCTCACAGGGTAGTTGTGGAGAAAATAGAAAAGCCGATACTTATTGTCCTGTGAGTTTACAGCAGTCTCAAAAAGAAACAAGCAGTCCTCAGAGTATAACCTGCAGGTGAGGAACCTTTCACAAGTCAATGAACAGGCAAATTGATCCTTCTGCCCTCGTGGAACTATAATTGCAAAAGACAGCTGGATAAGAATCAGTCTGCTTATGCCTAACCTGAGTGCATTAAGAGAAACATCCAGCTTCCATGTCATTTCTTTAATAATTCCAGAAGAACAAGGAAGACCTCGGATTCCAATTGCTCCCCCCCCGGGGCACAGGAATCAGTTAAAAAGGAGTTCTGCTTAGCGCTGTATCAATAAATCAGGCAATTCTGTTGCAAGCTTCTAAAACTCCATACTTAGAATTTCTTCAAACGGCAAATGTGCTTGAGGCTACAAAATATGAATTCTTGTAAATTGCCTCAGGTTTTAGTCAAAAATCTGAGTGCAGTGTGGATGCTTTGGAGAGATACTCTGGTTGTCCAAACTGAAAACAGGATTCTCTCCAAAGCAAACAAAACCAAATTAATAATTTCATGAAACTTCATAAGTGATTAGGCACTTTGGAGAGGTGCCTAAGGGCAAACAAGGTATCAGCAAAAAAAAGTGAAACATCTCTAGTTATTACATTAGATTTTAATCCTATTTTCTCCAGTTTGGTCACTAATAAAAGATGTTTCACTAGATATGTTAGTAGAAGTTTCCTAACTTCACATCATACTAAGCTATAGTTTATGCACCCATGGTTTCCTGAATAAGCTACAGTTGTTTGTGTACATACAGTGCATGCACATAATATGCAATGCATATTATCCCTTAATGGGACAATAAACCTGGACCTAGGATATACAAGCATTTCCACTGCTAATAAAGTGTGCATTTTGCATTTTTATTGCATTTGCTTTGTAGAAAACAGGCAGAGATAGCACCAGTGATGGCAGAGGGAGGGGAGGGGAGGAAGGAATGACGTCTCCTTTAGATGAAGCGAGGTGGATTCCTTGGAAGTGGAAGAGTTACTGGCAAAGGAAATAGGTGAATGAGCCAGTTCCCAGACTGATTGAAATTCTGCAGTTTGGGTATAACCTTCCCTATTATAAATGAAGAGACTTACCTCTTCACTTGATCATAAGAAGATTGTTAGAAAGAAAACCAGAAAGTCCCTGACCCTAGGAATAATTGGCTTCAAAAGGAAAATAATTCAGTTGCTGGAGTCCTACTAACTCAATCTCTTTCAACTCAATCAAACCTGCTAAAGAGAATTTTCTGAGAATCTTGCCTGGGAGAGACTCACTTTCCTATTTCAGCAGCTGCCAAAGTGCCTCACACTTAATTTCTCTTGCAGCCCTACTAGCTCCTCCAGAGAAGGCAACCTGAAGGTGCCACCTCCAGCGGCCTCCATAATCCTGGTGATGGTAGTAATGGTAATAAAGTTTAGTAAACAATAGATCACCTCTATGAGAGACCATTTCATGCAGATAGTGAGTCCTACTTTTGTACGCCGTGTTGTGAATCAAGGGAGACAAGTAGAGCATGATGTTACCCTATGTTTGCTTTTGCACTTGAGAAAGCAGTGCATGCTGATCTAGTAAAGGAGCAAGGAATGAGGGCAAATTGACACAGCAGAGTAGACAGTGTGGAAAATCCTCCACCAAGATCTAGAAGCTTAGGCAAACTGCTTTGGAGGGCAATCATTTTGTTTTTGTTTTGTTTTTTAAATGTAATTTTATTGAAATTTTAAATACAATAAATAAATACAATACAATACAATTAGAAAAGAAGCAAAATAAATAAATAAAAGAAGAATAAGAAAGAAAAGTAGCCTCCAATTTTTTTGAGAGTTGTTATAAATGCATTTATATTTTACCCCTTTAAAGTTACATCATAATTTCGTTCTTCTATAAGCTACCTTTTGTCATCAAACCCATAAGTCACAAGTTCATTTTTTTTCAACAAAAAGTTCATAAGGGATTTCCAATCACTGATGAACATAATAATTGATCTTTATTTCTTTGAGCAAGCAAGCTAATTTTGCCATCTCTGCTAGTTTCATCATCTTCACCAACCATTCCTCCACTGAGGGTATATCAGAGTATTTCCATTTTTGTGCATATAGTAATCTTGCAGGAGTGATCATATATGAAAATAGTCTTCTGTAGTTCTTTCTTAGTTGTCTGTCCAAGAAGGGCACTCACTTGGTGAATGGGTGACCATAGAACATGAATGAATAAAACAGTTGGTTTAAGTAAATAGTCCCAAGATAATTTTAATTTGCTCACCATTTCAGTAAGTAGTTATTAAATGGGCAGTTTTTCAGCCTGGCTGAATCCATTGGTTTGCTTGTCTTCCTTTACTACATATTTCTAATACAATCTAATTTCAGGTAGGACAAATGTACCTTTCTTGAACCAGGCAGCCAGGGAGAAAATATTGATAACAGCCATGTGCAAGGGTCTTTGATATTATATCAGCATCAAGGATGAAGTGAACATTGACTTCTGCCCCAGTTTGCTCACGTCCAGATTCAGTGTTGCTGAGGATTTTTTGTTCATCATGCACACACACAAAATGTTCTTAAATCAGGCCTAAATTCAATCTAATTCCAACATCCAACCAAATATATTTAAAAAGCTGAGTCAGTAGACTCTTTTCTACAGTTTTGAACAATGGTTTTTGTTTGAAGATAATGGAAAGGAGAAAGGCACAACTCAGGTATAACGACTGAGTTGAACCACGGTTCCCAGCATTTCTAATCACTGATAATTCTGGCTGGGGTTGCTGGAAATGGTAGTTTGATAACCTGTTAAGGGCCACAGAATTGTATAAACAAATGGCTCAATAAATGGATCAATGCATCAGTTTGATTCTTGTGGGGACAGAGCTGTCATAAATGAATGTATCTTCTAACCATTAACCCATTTTTGGTTCATAGGTGCATTAGAGCAAAATAACAATATTAAAGATTCAAAGCATAGTACTTCTTTATATACAGTACCTGTTTTTCAACAGGAGACATTTAATTCTTCTATTTCAAAACCCTGATTGCACAGCTCTTGTGCGAAGGTCTCTTATATGACAGATTGCTGAAACTCACAGAGCTTCTCCAACCAATGGGCAGCATGCTTTTTATGCATTATCATGTATTATGCAATGAACATTTTGCCCAAGTATTTAGTCCATTAGTCTAGCAATAAATAATAAATACTTCCCAATATACATGTACACATAGCAGCAAATGCAAGTTATTTCAAGGTGAAGTCATTGAGATTTCATTTAGAGGTTTTACACATGAACTACTTTATAAATAAAGGAATCGGATTCAATAAATGTTCAAGAAGAAAACTTCAAGTGCCTTGTATTCCATTAACATTTTCTTAAAGTTCTTGCAATGTACTAATTTAGGTGAAACTTTTATTTTTATTTTTTTTACTTCTCATATTTATTACTTGGTTAATGTTTTCATTAGTGCAGTTCTGTGGATATTACTATGTATTTTGGCACATAATATCCCATATGCTTTGAAGGCAAATGAGACATATTTTTGTGCCCAGCTAATGTTCTTTTACCACCACTGCTAGTAATTTCTTGCCTTCACCAATACATTTTTCCAACTGAAATTTCACAGGCATCTGTTGTTTACTCAAAACAAACAAATTTAGATTGTAGTTTTGACCTTCCTATGTGACTTTTTCTACAACACGTTCCATGTACTATCACTGAAGCAAACACTACTGTAGAGCTATGTAGACTGTTATGTCCTTATAAGGTCATCCGCCCGGATTGGCTGCCAGCCACCGGGCGGGAAGATTTGAATCCCTGTCAGGGGGCGGTGCGTCTGCCGGAGCGAATATAAGGAGAGCCCCGGCAGCGCACAGCCAGTCTTGCTACTGTTTCTTTACTCAATAAAAGTTACTAATGTAACGAGCTGGTCACGTCTTCCTTTCCCTGCGCCGATCTAACACTGGCGACGAAGGACTGAGAGAAGAACGAACCTCGCAGCACCAAGCCAACAAGACAAGACTCCGGCACCGGGAACTACAGTAGGCATTTCCAAAGGCATGGCATCCGCTGAAGTCACTTTGCCAGCCCTTGCTCCTTTCCGCCCAGGGAAGGACAAGTGGAAATCCTACGTAGTGAAATTCCGGCAATACCTGAGAGGCAACAACATCAGGGATGCCGATGATGACCGGAAGAAGGGCATCTTCCTGGCCAACTGCGGCTCCGAGGTCCTCGACATGGCAATCGATCTCGTAGCACCACGAGACATCGAAGAAGTGCCATGGACAGACCTGCTGCAGATCCTGGAGGACCACTATGCCCCAACAGGAACACCGGTGGCGAACCGTTTCACCTTCCACCAACGGGACCAGAAGGAGGGTGAAACGATCAAGGAATTCGTGGCCGCCCTACGCCAGATCGCAGCCAGCTGTGAGTTCGACCACGTGGACAATGCCATCGCTGACCGCGTGGTCTTCGGCATGAGGGACAGAGGCCTGCAAAAGAAATTCCTGAGCAGGAAGAAGCTCGTGCTCAAGGATGTGGTGGAGGAAGCCACCGCATCCGAAATCTCGGAGAAAGCAGCTGCCGCAGTAAGCAGAGCCAAGGGAATCCACAAGATTCGCTCCACAGAGCAATCTTCAACAGAGGATTCCACGGCTGGATCCGAGTCGGAGGGGGAGTCCACCGTCCACAAGGTATCCAGACCCCCAAGGTGGGAAACCGCCCAACGGAACTACAAAGGGGAGCGCTGCGCCAGCTGCAGAGGGGACCATGCCAGAGCAACCTGCAAGTGGAGAGATGCGACCTGCCGACGCTGCAACAGAAGGGGTCACATCACCGAAGCTTGCAGAGCTGAGGAACCAGCCCCAGAGCCCTCCAGCCACCATCCCCGCGAGAATCGGAAGGATTACCAGAGGTCATCCAAACGGTCCTCTGGCCCTTCCAGACGCAGAGACGACGAATTTCCCCGGAGCGGAGCGGTCCACCAGACGACCATCGCTCACACGACGTCAGACAGTGCCACCAAGTTCCATGTGACCATCCACGTGGAAGGAGCACCCTGCAAAATGGAGGTAGACTCCGGCTCGGTCTACTCCATCATGGACTGGCAGCAGTTGAAGCGCCTGCAACCCAGCATCACCAAGCGAGAGCTGAAGCCACTACACTCCAAGCTCGTCGACTTCGGGGGAAACCCCATCGGAGTGCTAGGAAGAGCCAACATCCGGGTCACCTACAAGCAGTTCGAAGGCAAGCTCCCCATCACCGTCGTAAGGGACAGCCGACCGAACCTGCTAGGAGTGGAGTGGTTCAAGCCGCTGGGGCTCTCAATCAAGGGCATCAACCAAATTGGCAGGGACGAACTCGACTACCTCATCGAAGAGTTCAAGGAAGTCTTCGATGGTAAGCTGGGGAAATTTGTGGGGAGGCCAATCTCTTTCAATCTGGACAAGGGAATCACCCCGATTAGGCTCAAGCCCCGCCGAGTTCCGTTTGCCCTGCGGCCTAAAGTAGATGAGCAGCTGGATAAGCTGATCGCCCAGGGCGTCCTGGAACCGATCGATCATGCTTCATGGGAGACCCCCATTGTGACCCCACTGAAGCATGATGGGTCTGTGCGCATCTGCGCCGACTACCGTTGTACCATCAACAAGGCGTTGGCACAGAGCGCATACCCAGTCCCAGTGGTGCAACACCTGCTGCATTCCCTGGGATCGGGATCAATTTTTGCGAAACTGGACCTGGCCCAGGCTTACCAGCAACTGCCAGTGGATGAAAAAACGGCGGAGGCTCAAACAATTGTCACGCACAGGGGGGCATTCAAATGCAACCGGCTCCAATTTGGAGTCAGCGCTGCCCCCGGCATCTTCCAATCCATGATGGAACGCCTCCTCCAAGGCGTTCCAGGGGTGGTGCCTTACTTCGACGATGTGCTCGTCTCCGGTGACTCAAGAGCTCAACTCCTTGAAAGGCTCAGGCTTGTCCTGCAGCGATTCAAGGCCAAGGGCTTGAGGGTCAGGCGGGACAAGTGCATCATAGGAGTACAGGAAGTCGAGTTCCTGGGCTACCTCATTGATAGCACAGGCATCCACCCCACCAAATCAAAAGTGGAAGCAATCCATGAAGCTCCAAGCCCAAAAAACAAAACGGAGCTTCAGGCTTTCCTTGGGTTGCTCAACTTCTACGCCATTTTCTTAAAACAGAAAGCCACAGTTGCTGAGCCACTCCACCGCCTGCTGGGGAAATCGGCTTCCTGGAAGTGGGGCCAGGAAGAGGAAGCAGCGTTCCGGGCCATCAAGGGACTACTGACGTCCAAAAGCGTCCTCATCCAATACAGCGAGACGCTCCCTATCAAGCTGACCTGCGACGCGTCGCCATACGGGGTGGGGGCAGTCCTCAGCCACGAGCTGCCCAACGGCACGGAAGCCCCCATCGCCTACTTCTCGAAAACCATGTCCGGCGCAGAGCGGAACTACAGTCAGCTGGACAAAGAAGCCCTGGCCATCGTGGCAGGAGTGAAGCGCTTCCACGAATATCTCTATGGAAGGCGTTTCACCATAGTCACCGATCACAAGCCACTCCTGGGACTCCTCGCAGGCGACCAACCCACCCCGACTTTCATGTCCCCGCGGATGACGAGATGGGCCATCTTCCTGGCCGGCTACTCCTATAGGCTCGTGCACCAGCCAGGCACAGCCATAGGAAACGCCGACGCACTCAGCAGATGCCCATCGAAGAACCCGGTGGAAGACCCAGCCCCCACGCTCCATCTATTCCACATAGATGACGACGCCAGCTGTCCAGTCTCCTCCGCAGATGTGGCCGCGCACACCCAGAGAGACCCCACCCTCCGCCAAGTAAGGTCCTGGATCCTCAGGGGGTGGCCATCGAAACAGACGGAGGAGAGGTTCAGCCCGTTCACCAGGAAACAGACGGAGCTGTCCACCATAAAGGGTTGTCTGCTATGGGGAGACAGGGTGCTGATCCCAAGCACTTTGCAACGGCGGACGCTAGAGACACTGCACAACGGGCACCCAGGCATCGTCCGCATGAAGGCCCTGGCACGGAGTTACGTCTGGTGGCCCTCACTGGACAGAGACATTGAACAATGGGTCTCCAGATGTGACCCGTGCCAAGAAGTCCGCCCAGCACAGCCACAATCCGAAGTCACGAACTGGGAGACCCCCAGCAACCCATGGTCGAGGGTCCACATCGACTTCGCGGGCCCGATGCAAGGGCGGCACCTCCTCATCGTGGTAGATGCCTTCTCCAAGTGGCTCGAGGTGATACCCATGGCATCTACCACAACAGAAGCGACGATCCGAGCCCTGCGCCGCCTGTTTGCCACACACGGACTACCGGACGTGCTGGTCTCGGACAACGGCCCCCAGCTCACATCCCTGGCCATGGAGTCTTTTCTGGCAGGACTGGGCATCCGCCATGCCCTCTCCGCCCCGTACAGGCCGGCCGGAAACGGACAAGCGGAACGGATGGTCCGGCTCACAAAAGAAGCCCTCACCAAGATGGGCCCGGGAGACTGGCAAGAACGCATCGACAACTTCCTCCTCACCCAGCACATCACGCCGCATGCCACCACCCACAAGAGCCCGGCCGAACTCCTCATGGGCAGAAGGTTGAGGTCACCCTTGGACCGGCTGCACCCCCAATACAGCCCGGAAGTGACCGCAACCGCCAGCCGCCCGCTTCGCGCCTTCAGCAAAGGAAATTCAGTTTTCACGCTGAATTTCAACGGCTCTCCTAAGTGGCTGAAGGGGAAGATTGCCAGCACAACCGGCCCCAAATCCTACACCGTCGAGTTGGAAGATGGACAGGTCGTGAGACGTCACATCGACCAACTCCGGAAAAGGTGGGGGGGAGCACACGAAAACCAGCCTGACGAGGTAGGCCTATAACACCCAGACGAGGTAGGCCTGCAACACCCCGGCGAGGTAGGCCTACAACACCCTGACGAGGTAGGCCTACCACACCCCTGCAAGGCAGAGCAACGCCATCCCGACGAGGTCGGCCCAGCACACTACCAGGCACTGTCACGTCGGCAGTGCAGCGAGGTAGACCGGGGCCAACCACACGGGGGATGGCAACACCAACCCGACCAGGAGGGCACCCGGCACAGCAGGCCCAGGGACCCCCAACCCAGCCCGCAGGTAGACCGGGACCTGCCCAGAAGGGGAGCACCGCACCCCACCAGTGAAGGCAACCCACGGCAGCCCTACCAGGGAGACCTCAACGCAAGGCGAGTAGACCGGGGACCTTCGCAGATGGGCACACCACAGCACATGGGCGAGGGTGGCACACGACTCCCCGGCAAGGGGGACCCCCGCCCAACGCAAGAAACAACCCGGCAACAACAACCCAACCCAGACGACCCCAACCACCAACTGGCGGTAGACCAGGGACTAGGGGGAAGGGAAAGCCGACAACAACCCGGCCAGGGAGGCCTGCGCCACCCCGGCAGGGGAGACCTCCACCAGCCCGAGGAGGAAGCCCCACAACGACACCCCGACCAGGTCGACCACCACCAACCCGACGGGGAAGGCCAGCGCCAGCCCGGCAAAGGAGACCTGCGCCACCCCTGCAAGGTCGGACACCGCTACCCGAGCCAACACCACCCACAGCGAGCAGACCGGACCCAAGGGCACCGGCCCGAACCACCCTCCAGACCACAGCGAACCGGGCCGCAGCAGAACCGCAGCCACCGGGAGACCCAGGAAGAGCAAGTGACAGCCGGGGTCTTACCGAGACTCAGACGCTCTTCCCGGGTCGAGACCGAACAGCACCGCCGAGGCGAAAGATCCACAGGCCAGGAGGAAGACCACCAGAACCAGCCATCCAAGATCTGCGGTCCGGCCGGAGGCGCTGAGGGTGACCCCGCACACTCGCCAGCCGAACCGAGCCCGGTTCCGGGGAAGGAGCCAGGAGCCACAGGAACCCCGTCCGTCCAGGGCGGGGACGCGGAAGAAATGAGACTGCGCAGGTCAAGTAGGGTGCCTAGGCGTCCTACGTATCTGCGGGACTACGTCACGTTCATTGACGAACTCTGAACTGTTTTTTTCTTGGACTAGGGGGGAGGAGTGTTATGTCCTTATAAGGACATCCGCCCGGATTGGCTGCCAGCCACCGGGCGGGAAGATTTGAATCCCTGTCAGGGGGCGGTGCGCCTGCCGGAGCGAATATAAGGAGAGCCCCGGCAGCGCACAGCCAGTCTTGCTACTGTTTCTTTACTCAATAAAAGTTACTAATGTAACGAGCTGGTCACGTCTTCCTTTCCCTGCGCCGATCTAACATAGACCTATACTGTTATTCTGTTATTCCTTGCATGGTTTTTATTATTTTATTATCTGTCAGACTTGATGCCTGATGACTGTCTGGACAAATCCATGCAATTCTCTTGGGAAGATTTTCAGAAGTTGTTTGCCATTGCCTGCTTCCTAGGGCTGAGATAGAGTTACTGGGTCAAAGTCACAGGTTTTGTGCTTAAGGCAGGGCTAGAACTCATAGTCTCTTGGCATCTAATCTGGTGCCTTAAACCATTACACCGAACTGGTGTTCACATTAATATAGCTCAGTATTAATATAGTACTAATACAAATACTGGTATTCTATATAACTTTCTGAATAGATCTTTTGATGTCTGTCAATCATCATTCTAGCTATTAAAGCAGTAAAAAGAATCTGAACTGGAATTTTAATGCAAAGGCCAACAGTTACTTGACTCTCCCATCAGCATAAGAGTAAAACAGTTCTTTACAAGTCTAGCCATGTCACATTTCTAAAGTGGGCTGAATTCTGCTGTAATTTCCTTAATAAGTTACTAAAAATAACCTACACAGTTGTATGCTTCTATGCAAAACACCTGCAAAATTTCAAAGGTATAGCTGCAGGGGCTAGGAAAATAATGATGTAATTCAACTGAAAGGGTTGATACCCTTGAAAATTCAATAAAGAACAGATGAGTGTGAACAAACATTCCAGCAACCCAGAAAGGTTTTGGCCAGCAAAGGACCTTATTCAGGGGGTTGTGCATCAGGCCTCTGGGGACCCCTGAAAAATCAGGTAAGCATGTGGGAGTTCCCCTTCATCTTCAGTTATCTCTGACAATCTAGAACTGAACACATTCAAAACCGTAGAAATGGTGGTAGACTTTAGGAGAAACCCTCCCATACTCCCACACATAACCTCTCACAATACTAGACAACACAGTATCAACAGTAGAGACCTTCAAATTTCTAGGTTCTATCATATCGCAAGACCTAAAATAGACACCTAACATCAAAAAATCCATCAAAAAAAGCATAACAAAAATGTTCTTTCTGCGCCAACTCAGGAAGCTCAAACTGCCCAAGGAGCTGCTGATACAGTTCTACAGATGAATTATTGAGTGTTATCTGCATCTCTATAACTGTCTGGTTTGGCTCTGCAACCCAACAAGACAGACACAGACTTCAGAGGATAATTAGAACTGCAGAAAAAACAATTGTTACCAACCTGCCTTCCATTGAGGACCTGTATACTGCATGAGTCAAAAAGAGGGCTGTGAAAATATTTACAGACCCCTCACATCATGGACATAAATTGTTTCAAGTCCTACCCTCAAAATGACGCTATAGAGCACTGCACACCAGAACAACTGGACACAAGAACAGTTTTTTCCCAAACACAACACTGTCAAACTATTCACTAAGTCTGCACTACTATTAATCTGTTCATCGTTCCTATCACCCATCTCCTCCCATTTATGACTGTATGACTGTAACCTTGTTGCTTGTGTCCTTACAATTTATATTGACTGTTTCCTAGTATGATTTGATTGCTTATTTGTACCCTATGACTATCGTTAAGTTTGTACCTTATAATTCTTAACAAATGTATTTTTTCTTTTTATATACACTGAGAGCATATGCACCAAAGACAAATTCCTTGTGTGTCCAATCACATTTAGCCAATAAAGAATTGTATTGTATTGTATTGTATTGTATTGTATTGTATTGTATTGTATTGTATTGTATTGTATTGTATTGTATTGTATTAATTGACTGTGGCAAAGAACATTTTTGCACAATTACATGCATTAGTTGTGATGGTTCTTCAGCTAATAGAATATTTTGCAATTAGAATATGGCAATCTACCCCAAGAGTTTATCCACCAAGTCAGGTAACCCTACCACCAATGTAGAACAGCAACTATTTTTGGAGAACAGCTACAGACATTGTCCTGCATTCACACGCAGAGATCCACCTTTGACTGTGACCTTTGGGAACATTTTCCTTTCAAAATAATGTTTTCTTACTTTGTCTGGCTTACTTGTTGTTCTTTACTTTCTTCCACTTTGATTGGCCATTTCCCAAAGGCAGGAATACCCCTTGTCTCTTTCCAAGCTTTTTTGTTATAAGAGGTCTTTTTTGCTGGTCTAATGGCTCTAATACTTGGCTGGCATTAAAAGTCCATGGTTTGCAACCTGAGAGGGTTTATTATTATTATTATTATTATTATTATTATTATTATTATTATTATTATTGTTTTTCTTTCCTTGGCTACTAGCTTTTCTGTCAGGAAAATAATACACTGGGGAACTAAATAAACCACTTGTTGAATGAATAGAATAGAATAACAGAGTTGGAAAGGACCTTGGAGGTCTTCTAGTCCAACTCCCTGTTTAAGCAGGAATCCCTATAGCAAATGGGTATCCAATCTCTTCTTAAAAACTTCCAGTGTTGGAGCATTTACAACTTCTGGAGGCAAGTTGTTCAACTGATTAATTGTTCTAACTGTTGGGAAATTTCTCCTTAGTTCTAAGTTACTTCTCTCCTTGATTAGTTTCCACCCATTGCTTCTTGTCCTACCCTCAGGTGCTTTGGAGAATAGCTTGACTCCCTCTTCTTTGTGGCAGCCCCTGAGATATTAGAACACAAATGAATGAATCAGTGAATGAATGAATGAATGAATGGTTTTGTTGCAGTTACGAAGCAGTACTACATGTAGTGTTACAATCAAAATTATAAAATCTAGTAACACTTTGAGGCAAACTTGCCTCCATGCAGAGCACTGCATTGGGTATACAGGTAGTCCTTGCTTAGCAATTATTTCATTTAGAGACTGCTTGCAGTTTTGACAGTGATGAAAAAGTAATATAAAAGCACTGTGATGAGTGTCATATACATTTGATAAATAAATAAACTTTATAACCAATTCTCAAAATTACAATCTTCACACAGGTATGTAAAGCAAAGGAAAGGTAAAATAAGATTATAAGCACAATCATAGTTTTGTTTAGCTTGCTTCACTTAACAACCAAGTTGCCAGTCCCAAATGTGATCACTAAATGAGGACTACTTGGAAGACTTTGCTTTAAAACACAGACTTGAATATATGGATTCAAGCAAACTTTTCTAACTTCCTAGCCCTGCCTCCACTCTGTGAAGAAGTTGGGCTAGACCTTAATGGAAGCTGGAACGTATTGTGCTTGTGTGGTGATGGAAGGGTAGAATAGCTGCATTGCTTCTTCAAGTGGTGTGCAAGAAGTCTTCAGATTCCCATTTCAAAGGAAAGTCACCCTGAAGTAAATTAAAACTTCTTCCCATTGACAATCCCATTCAGACATCTGCATCTTCTTGGGCACACTATAATCTTTCTTTGCTGCAATTCAGTTGTAAGTGGTGAACCATAGAGAAGAGGGACAAGGAATGAAAGGTCTTCTTCAGTCCCATCAGTGCATTGACTGCCTACAGTAGCACTGCTGTCTGCCAGCTTGCCATATTTGATGAATGGTGTTCTGCTTTTATCAGACAATCTGTGATAGAATTTATATAAAAATGAATAATAAGGGAGCCTTGTTTGACACCTCTTCTGGTAGGAAGGCTCAGACAGCTACATCTTAGGTGTTCTTATGCATGTTATAAATACTATAGAAAGAGAACTCTTTTAATCTTATTAGCTTTATTAATAAGCTATAGCCCATACTGGACAACGGCACTGGACTTCCTCAGGCATTGGAATGCAGACCCATACTTTGCTGCAGACAACTATGAATTTGAAGCAGATTCTTACAAGCAACAAGAAACAACAGGACAATGATCCTAATAAGAGAAACTGACCCTGTAACAAATCCATGTATCTACTATCCTCCAACAATACTATCACCAATGCACAACAACACCAGCTAGTACACCAAATCTGAGACACTTTCATCCCCCTCTTCTTCTAGCAGGGGTGTCAAACTGGCGGCCCACGGGCTGGATATGTCACGCACAGGCCATGCCCACCCCAGCTTCACAAAGAGAAAAAATGTCATGAAATGTCACATGGTGGCAAGTGACACGGAGAGTTTGACATCTGTGCTCTAGTGTAATATGAACCATCATCTGCTAACAGATGTCCCTCTGAATTTTAATAATAGTGAGCGCAGGATTACAACCCATATTGTACTATGAGACCAAGACCTGCAGCCAATACAAGAGAAGTCTGAAATCCTTTGCAGAGATGGAAATGTTATTAATCTTCTCAGGAGAGCTGAACATTCTCAACTCATGGGGAAAAAATCCTCCCACCTTTTTATAGAAAGAGGGGAATCGAAGTATGCAAGATCTGAGTGCCAAAAAGTAGTTACCAGTTACTGCTGCTAGCAGCTGGTACCTCTTAGTTACTATAGCTTCCTATTTTTTTCATGCAATCAACCACTTATACTGGAAGTTATAAATTGAATAGTATAATACACATTGAATGGGAAGGTATTCAACTGGTACTATACGAATGGCATGTACGGTACCTACAAATCTGTGTTAGCTTTGATTCAGTACTAACTAAAGCAGGCATTTTTGTTAGGGACAAATAAATGCATCTCTCTAATGAGATCAGATATTTTCTAGCAGGAGAAGATAACCCAAGGACTAGAAGGAAAATACAGTAGTCATTTTCTTTCATATAAGTACAACAGATGTATTTTAATTATGCTTTAATTGCTTTTCTGTAATTCAAATATATAAATCATTAGCTGTATGACAGATGAAATATGAATCTCAAAATCAAATTATCTAGATAGGTAAAGAGAAATTGCTTTTAAGGACAAGGAAAATATATTTCATAGGGCCTCTCATAAATATGACAGAAGTTACTATAATCTTTGGTCCGTCTTGTGGGCTGCAAAGTGCTAATCTTTCTCTCACATTAAAAAAAACTTGACACCATAGTTTTTGAATTTATTAATCTAAAACATTGCACATTTCTTTTTCTTAACAACATGACTATGATATATATCATTTCTACATAAATTTACCTCCAAAAACACAGAAGGGGAAGGGAAAATTAATTACAGGTAGTCCTCAATTTACTATAACAGTTGGGACTCAAACCTTTGTTGCTAAGTGAGATGATTGTTAAGTGAGTCATGACAATTTTTCTACCTTTTTCCTGCTGTCATTAAGTGAATCACATGGCTATTAAGCAAATCTGGCTTCCCTCATTGACTTTGTTGACTGGACAGGCTGACTGGGAAAGTTGCAAATAGAAAATCATAAGACCCCAAGACACTGCAACCATCACAAATACATGCCAATTTAGCACCCAAATTTTGATCATATGATAATGGGGACACCATCTCAATAGTAAGTGCAAGAACTGGTTGTGAGTCACTTTTTCCAGTGGGGTTGTAACTTTGAACTGCCACTAAATGAATGGTTGTAAATCAAGGACTGCCTGTCGCACACATACTCAAAATCGCTACTGCATGTTGGTCAAACTCAACAACTTTAAGAAGTACATACTTCAACTCCCAGAATTCCCCAACAAGGTCCACAAGTTGCTGAGTTTGATAAACACACTATAGTAGTTCTATATTTCTGAAAACGTCTGGTGTTCCCACCTATGGCCTCCTATTTGCTTGCTAATCAAACCAATGGGAATTGCAATACCCCAGAATGTCTGTTATAGCCTCCTTAGAAATGTCAGCCTCACCTACAGCATTTCCTGTCCTATTCCTAGGTTTATAAAGGAAGGAGGAGGAAGAACCCTTCAATTTCTCCCAGTCCCACATCGCTAAGGTGCTGCTGTCAGCTTTCCTGTTGCCAGCCTTCCCTCCACGGCCACTCAGTGGTGCTGAATAGTCGGAGCAGGCTGAGAAAGGCCACCTTCTCCTATTGCAGCTGGGGTTGAAAGAAGGAGCTAGATCCGGATTTAGTCCCTGGGAGGGACCCAAGAGAACATGCGTTGACCAGCCAGTGAACACATAAACTATAATAGCATTTAATTCTGGGCAATCTCAAGGTCACTTGGTTACAAACACTGAGGAACTGCAGAAATTAATCCTGCATCAACATCTATTTTGCAATGGATGACAGAAATCAATTGAGGGTTAATTCACTGGATATGAGTGATGAAGTGCTTTTGAGGAGTGCCTTTGAGGAGCAGCAACAATGCCTAGAGGGAGGCTATTGTTATAATTCATCTTCCCTCCAATGAAGCAGATCATGTTAGAGGTGTTTTCCAATGGTAGCCAAAGCAGGAGCAACTGCACCAAAATGTTATGCTAAACTGACAAGTGTCACCTTCATCATTCTTTCCTAGCAAGCAAAGATGCCTCATTAGCCATACAAGGACAGAAGGGAACAGAGAAGGCTCCTTCCTTGGACCTGCCGGCCACGTACAGTAAGCCAACCAGGGCTGAGGCTGGGCTTAGGAATCCCCATGCAAATGTTCTGAGGACATTGCCTTGCTGCGTGCCCCTCGCCTCCTGCCAAGACATAAAAGTGGACGTGCAGCCCTGGAGAACACCAGTTGTAAGCCAAAAAGGATTTTGGCACAGAATTAAATTCTAGTTATAATACTATAGATAGGTCCATAAGGAAACTTTGCTTGCCAAATGTGCGATAAGATGCATCAGAGGAGCAAATTATACTGCAGCTTTCTATGATAAATGCTCAAGGATATTAAACCATCCAAGTCCATAAATGAGATCCCTTCTTCCCATTTTGAGAAAATAAAATCAGTTTATTTCAAAAAACAGAAAATCTGACTTTTTAAAATTACGTTATATACTTCATAAGAGGGATGCAGTGGCTCAGTGGTTAAAATACTGAGCTTGTCGATCGAAAGGTTGCCAGTTCAGCAGTTCAAATCCCTAGTGCCGCGTAACGGGGTGAGCTCCTGTTACCAGTCCCAGCTTCTGCCAAGCTAGCAGTTCGAAAGCACATAAAAAATGCAAGTAGTAAAATAGGGACTGCCTTTGGTGGGAAGGTAACAGCATTCTGTGCACCTTTGGCATTGAGTCATGCCGGCCACATGACCACGAAGATGTCTCTGGACAGCACTGGCTCTTCGGCTTTGAAACGGAGATGAACACTGCCCCCTAGAGTCAGGAACGACTAGCACGTATATGCAAGGGGAACCTTTACCTTTATGTACTTCATAACTCCAATTTTAACATTTGAAAATGTGAATGAGAGTTTATGCTATGATACAGGATGGGTTTATTTGAGGGACAATATGGAAGTCATGTAAAAGACAAGGTATCATCAATACAAAATGTTAGGGAAATTAAACAATACTCATATTCAGTGGTGAAATGTAAAATTTGTTACTACCACTTCTGTTGGTGTGGCTTGGTGGTGGTGGGGTAACTGATTGGGTGGGCGTGGCCAACTTTTTTTTTTTACTTTTAAAACTATTTTTTCTACTACCTCTTTGGCCGAAGAGATTGTAAAAAAATGCTTTTAAAAGCCTCTGATGATCCCAGCTGAGTTGCCTGATTGTCAGAGGCTTTTTTTTTCTTTTAAAAACATTTTTTCTACAACCTCTTTGGCCGAAGAGGTTGTAAAAAAATGCTTTTAAAAGCCTCTGATTATCCCAGCTGAGGCACGCGATCATCAGAGGCTTTTTTTTTTACTTTTAAAAGCATTTTTTCGGCCAAAGAGGTTGTAGAAAAAATGCTTTTAAAAATAATTTTAAAAAGCCTCTGATGATCAGCCGGGCATGGGGGAGGCAGGGTTTTTTGCTTCTGGTTCTCCGAACCACCCACCGCCATTGCTACCGGATCAGGCGATCCGGTCCGAACCGGGAGCATTTCACCCCTGCTCATATTCTACCAAATATGCACTTATTGCAAGTTGCAGGGGAACATTGATAGAAACCAGGAGACAAAATATATTTCCTGTTTTAAACTTTAAGCCACCATACATATACATCTGGCAGTGAAACTAAGTGAAATCTTGGATAACTATTAGATGCATAGCATTGGCAAAGATGTTCGGCCATATCAGCAATACACACACACACACGGGGGGGCGGGGGAGTCCTTGACCTATGATCAGTCATTTAATTGAAGTTACAATGACCTCAAAAAGAGTGCTTTACAGCCTATAAAGCATTTCTGGCTGTTGTAAAATGTCATGTCCACACTCTGCAGTCACATGACCATATTTTGGGCACTCAGCAACTGGCTCATATTTATGACCAGTTGCAGCGTCCCATAATCACATAACTGGTGATTTGGACATTTTTTGCTGGTTTCTGGCAAAAACTGCCCATTTGGTGAGAATGGATACATTTAACAACTGCATGATTTGCTTAACAATCATGTAATTTGGACTCATGACTGCCTGATTTGCTTAATGACCACTGTAAAAGTGATAGAAAAGTAGGTCCGATCACATGGATGCCTTGACTTATGACTGCAACTACTTATTGAAATTCCAGTCCCAATTATCTGTGGGCGCTCCAACATTGGAGATTTTTAAGGAGAGATTGTCTGAAATGGTATAAGACAGGGGTGTCAAACTGGCTGCCAGTGGGCCAGATGTGTATGCGCAGGCCACGCCCACCCCAGCTCCGTGAAGGGAAAAAACATTGTGATATGTTACGCGATGGCAACGTGACATGGCAAGTTTGACACCCGTGATACAAGGTTTCTTGCTTGAGCAGAGGGTTGGACTAGAAGACCTCCAAGATCCCTTCCAACTCTCTTATTCTGTTATGTGTAGATAGAATTATGATTTGGAACCATCTACAGACTCTGACTTAACTTTGTTTTATCCTGGAATGAATCCTCTTTTGAAGGATCTGAGAAAAGCAACAGGAACCATGGTAATACGTCATCCTAAAATAATTAAAGGAAGAAGTTGCCTGCATATTTTTATTAATTAAATTTATGTAAATTCCACAGGAATTGAAGCATGTATTTGCATATCCAATTAAGAGTTTTAGCCCAACCAGTAAATACACCCAAGGATGAATTTTTAGATCCCTAGATAAGAAAAATACATACTTAAAAGAACTTCCATAGCTGCCCAGGCTGCCAAAGTTCATGAGTCACTGAAGTAATATCAAAAGGCTTTTTTGCTGAAGGTTCTGTTCTTATATTAGAAAAACCATTACAGCAATCAAAGTTCCCAGCGTTCCTACACTGTATCTGTAGTCTTCTTTGCTCCAGATCATCCCAGTTTGATTTTAGGTTAAGCTAATGTATTAATGGTAAGTTGAATAACTAGAAGAATATTCTTTTTGAATCCAGTTGTTCAGTGTCTTCATGTTAAAAAGTTTTTTAAATTTTTTTGTCAGATCTTCTAGGGAAACTTCCAGTTAATTATTGTGGTATCAGCTGCATCCATGTGTTTATAGGAAAAGAGGCATGATGAAGATATGACGGTATTATGATGCCACCCTAACCCTCTTATGCATGCACTAAAATTGAACAACAGACAAAAGGGGTGAGGTTTGTATCATGATGCCACATCTGCCATCTTGCCTTTTTTAACCAACCACCACCACTGAATATACTACTTTCATCTTTCACCAGTTCATCTTTTCACTTCTTTATTGCTTAATTGATAAGGAAGAAAATCCCTATGGGTTCTAGTACAAAGGGGTAAGAATCATTGCACTGCAGGTATGGATTTCTCAGATTTTGACATTTGCCCTCTTTCTGCTGCCCATCCCGTTTGAAGACACCCAAGACTGTTCTTATTCCAAACATTTGCTTCCCCTGGACAGATTTACACAAAGGTGGGAAGAAGGCACAGCTTCAAATAAATGGCATTCTTGGCATTATAGTAAACTTACAGAAATTCAGCTTTGTTTCTTAGGAGGTATAGGAAATAAAGATGAATAGAAAAGTAAAAGTTCAGTATTTTTTTTAATGGAATCAACTAATGTAAGACCTGTTGTACCATACTTTTACTAAGAATATCACAATATCACAATATCACACCCAGGGCAGGGGCACTTTTACTTTTCCACATTCAGTTTCTCCTCGCTCTAGTCTACACTGTTTACACATCTACTGTCTCACTATTGCCCAGATACACACACACACACACACACATACATATATATATACATATATATATATATGGCTTTCTAAGGTATGACAATGGACAGAGGAGATGGTGGCCCATTTGATCCCCTCACTGATCATATTATGAGGAATTGGGCAAGTGAAACCAAAGGAAGTCATCCTGTCTAGAGAATGTAGAAGAAATTGGAGAGAAGAACATAGGCCAGAAGATCACAAAGAAGAGTAGTATGAGCACACAACCCATTGGGAGAGGGGAGGGAGAGAAGAAAAGACCATGGCAAAAAAGTAAACAAATATTATTTATACTTCCATAATCAGCTAAGAAAGCAACACTTTTTTAAAATTCTGCCTGTTAATAGAATTTTATTGATTGATTGATTGATTGATTGATTGATTGATTTCCCTAAATTTCTATGCTAATTATTTATAATAGAAGGTATAAAAAAATCCAGTAAAAACTAGCCATGAACGTAAAAAGCCAGTAACATTGCTGAAGCTATTCAGTGCACTGTGTTGAGTACCACATAATTAACTGTTTGCCTTCTTAGATATTATAGGATGCAGCAAATTTTTGACCATCAGGAAATGAAGTGATGACTTGAAGCCACTGAAAGAGGTTGACAGAATGAGACATTGGTAGAAACATTCAGTAGTGTAATAATGACAGACAACTTCTTTGAACTAGGAAGATTCCAGGCCAAGCAGGATTGCACCTGGGATGAGGTAAACATCTCTTCAGTGTTGTTATAATTTTCAAAAGAGATTCAGGACCTATTTAAACTACTTTTATGACATCTGATGAGGCCCCTGGGATTTGCTTATGATGCTAGTTCCTCTATTTCTTTGAGCAATATTATCATAAGAATACCGGTATATCCTTTTTTCCTAAAATTCCTCACTAGAGTCTAAGAAAATGGATTCATTTATTTATTTTATAAAACATCCTGAATTTTTCTTTATAAATTGCTGCAAAGTTGTAATATGTGATTTTTCTAATCTATTTTATAGAAACTGTATTATATCTTTTTCCTTTGTCAATGTTTTTAATTAATAGTGTTAAAAACAGCAAATTTATTATTTCTGTATGATCATGCCAGGGGAATAGCTTGTAACAGGAAAACTTTCACTATGGGCTGGACTCATCACTGGCCAAAGTTCGGATAATGAGATACACTGCCCCAGTAACAACACAAGAGGAGAGGACTTTGCTGTTCTCAACTGTCCTTGACAGAGGTACCACCCTAGAAAGTGCTCTGGCCCTACAGCCTGCCTATGTTGGGCAAGTTATAAATTTTGTATGGACACTGTGCTTGCAAGCAGCATTCAGCTTAGCTGGACTCATGGTCAACCTTGCTCCAGCAATTTGTGGCATCTCTAGCGTGCCAGTCCTCATCTTTGGAGAATCATTTTAGAATGTCTTGAGAAGGAGCTCCCAATAGCAAACAGTCAATTAGGCCATTATATCTGGTGTCTACAATACAGATCTTCAAAATCCCTGATCAATTCATGTGGGGGCAAGGTAGGATTTGCTTCTATTATGATGGCCATGGTGGCACAGTGGTTAGAATGCAGTATTGCAGGCAAACACAGTCCACAGTCAGGAGTTCGATCCTGACGTGGCTCAAACTTGACTTGGCCTTTTATCCTCCCAAGATTGGGAAAATGAGGACCCAGATTGTTAGGGGCAATAGCTGACATTTGTAAACTATTCAGAGAATGGTGTAAAGAACTATGAAGTGGTATATGAGTCTAAGTGCTATTACTATTGCCATTACTATTAAATGCATTTTTTCCGCCTAAAGCATTCACATATAATTTGTGATTCCCATAGAGCCCCGTTGTTTAAGGATCATGATCCATTTGTCATTAACTGAACATTTTTATCTTTCAAGAAAGACAAAAAAATGTCAAGCCAATAAAACAAAAAACATCACACAACCATTTGGCACTTTGGAACTGTCAACTTTTTCATGCATACACTCACTTATATATAGTAATAGAGATGGTGCAGGAATACATTGAGTTCATTATAAACTCAGTGGGAACCTCACTTTGACCTTTCCAATGAATAATTTATTACAAAAAATACATATTAGAATGTTATTCCTGGGGCTTCTGACATTTCCTGCTTCAACTTTCAGTTTCCAACAATCCTTGCAGGCCATGAAGAGTTTTGCCCATTTTCTGCTCCAAAGAACATTGAGAGTAAAAAAAGCTTCAACAGCATTTTGTTGCTGCAGTTCATTCCTTTGACTGAGTGCTGGTTTTTGTCCTATCTCCAGTGCACACGTGGAAGGAGCAAGCAGCAATCCAGAAATTCAGCCCCAAGAAAGTTTCTTTTTCCTCTCAGTAGGAATTCAAACCAAAACAAGGGGTAAAAGGTTACAGGGGTATATGAGCACAAAGGCATTACTGATTTTCTCATACACCACTGGGGCCCATTCCAAGGCACATTGAGAAAATCATGTTTCTCAGTTGTAATTTTAATCACAGGGAAAAAAATCCCACAGGCAAAACTTGCAGCAAAGTAAAGAAAAATGGCAAATTGCTTCATCAATGTGGATATGTGAAAAGACTATGAAACTGAAATGGGATAGTATTTCTGGGAATTACAGTAGAACTGGAGAATTAGAGGCACATCCTTACAGGCATCTGTAAAAACTTGGAAGCTATTGTTCAATAATGCTGCTGCACAAACATTATTAGTTTTGAATGTCAACTGTAGGACTTTTCAGCAATATGTAATCAAAAAAGTTTTTCACTCACTATTTTAAAAAAATATTTTATCAGACCAAAAAAGAAAAGATGGATTGAGAGGCTGCCAGATGTCTTCAATTCCAAGAGTTGGCAAGTTTATGAAACCCAGACCGTTGCCTCCTGGGATGCTGGTGACTTGAATAATCTAGCACGGCTGTTTTGAAGCAACATACTGTCTTGCCTTCAAAATAATCAAGGATATGACTTATCAAGCAGTTTGGGAAAAAGAGGGTGGAGAAGACATTTCATCTGCTGCAGAAGTGATTCATATTTGCCAGATGGCAAAGCTCCTTATAAGGAGAACTGATGGTTAGATGAGAATACTCAAACAAATAGGTCAATTCAATTAATCTCAACTAAACTGCAAGTAAGCTAGCAGTTATACTTCTAGGCGTATCATCTGAACTTGGTGTTGAATTAGCCAAAACCATTTCATTTCAATACTTTGACCACACTCATTCACCAACATTCATTCTGTTCTTCATGTCTTCTGGGAAGATGTGAAGAATCCACACATCCTCTCATTGTTGCTTAAAGATGCCTCACTAACTGCCTTTAAGGATATGCCTTCTTCTCAACCCAGCCTATAGCTGAGGTCAGCTAATTTCATATTGAACTAATCAAATCTTTAAATGGTGCTTTCCATCTTCTCCAGATGCAAGCCCCACAATATGTAGGAATTAGGATCCTTCAGTGACAACCATAGTCATGATGTGGCAGGGTTGGGATCAGCTCAGTTCTGATTGGCTATTTATAGTTTCTGCAGGCACCTAAAATCACTAGAGTCACTATTGACTTGGTGAGCAGGATTGATCAGGCATTGGTCACCTCCTCATGCAATGCCTAATCAGTGTTTATGCTGGTTTCTATAAGTCTAGTAGTCTTCTGTAAGACTGATAAACATGTGACATGAATGCCATGAGTGAGGCAATTTGCACTCATGATGAATCCAGCCAGCAGCACCTGACAATAGATCTCCCTGCTTAACTTTTGTAGACAGGCAGCAAGAGAGAAAAATGAGAGAAGTACGAGTGAAAGAAAAGTTGGAGAGACAGCAAGCATGTTGGGGGAAGGAAGAAGAAGCCCAAAAGACTAAAAAGGGGGACTTTTGCAGTTTTCTAACCAATCTGAAGTTGGCAAGGGGCCAAGTTCAGGGCTATGTCACTTATTTATAAAAAAGGGAAAATACTAATTTAGATTTATTTTTTCTGAATTTGAAGCTTTAAGGGGATTGAGAGGGGGAATGCCAAATGCCATTTGCAGAGAAATGAGGCGCATGGCGAGGAAGTCTTTGCTAGTGCTTAATCCTTTCTACGTCCAGTCTTCATCCAAGACCGGTACCAAGCTACCATTACTTTCCAGTCTTTCCAGGCCTTTTGCTTAGGAAAAAAAAGGTTTTCTTCCCATTAGGTTCAATACTTGGTGCCTACCCTAATATGTTTTTGCAGTCTTCCCTTTCTTTAATTGTTCCTTAATGCATTTTGTTCCTGTCCTGATGAAGACAGCAAGGTCTGTCTGAATTTTTGTCTTGAAATCAAGTTCCGTTTACTAGTGCAGTAGGTTGCTACTCTAATCTCTATTATGTCAGAGTTTCTGGTTATAAAGAATAGACATAATACTATCCGCAGGTTTTAATCCCAGTTCTGCAGATTACATTTTATTTTTCAAGTTCTCTCTTCTTTTATTATTAATCTATTGCAACCAGAGGTTATAATAAACTTCCTTGCTTTGTCTTATTGCATTCTTTGTGATACATGGGTACCTTACTTAGCATGACCAAGTCTACGAGCAAAACTACAGAGAATCCTGATAACCCCTTGATCTCTATGGCTTTGCTGAACAGGTAAGGTGTAGAAGTTGCAGTGTAAGAACCTTGAGAAAAGGCATTTAACTTTCTTCTTCTTTCATAAAATCATAACTATTGAAATAAATGAACTAAATATGTTTTATTAAATTTTCTATTTGTTAATTTATTCATTCATCCATTTAATGCAGAAGCAACTATAAAAAACATAGTGCACAGAAACAGCTAACTTTCTGCAACTATTCAAAATGTGGTCATATCAGTTTGGCAAGAATTTCTAGGAGATGTATTCACAAATATGTCCTACAACTTACGATATGCAAAATCAGAACTTTTGGACCAAGCTTGCCTTCCATTCTTCAGTTATGAAAAAGTTAGCTTCCTGGCCTGTCCACTCTCAAGTAACGATTGCATCAAACTTGGACTAGGTCTCCAGGTTTCCAGATTCTGCACTTCCATCTTTTCTCTCTCTAATTCTAGTTCTTTCTCTTTTACATGGAAAGGTACACTGGAGAGCAAGATGAGAAAGAAACATAGAGTAATTGCAGCCCAATAATCACAACCTTAACTGAGTAAGTAGATTCAGCCCTGAAACAAACAGGATGTCTCTACATCAGCTTCAGTTAAATACATCAGTTAAATATATTTGTTCAGGGAAAACATAAGTGAATGCACAAACAATGTGCTCATAAAGAGAGATGTGTGCAGGGGTGGGCTGCTGGGGATTCGCAGGGATTTGGGAGAACCTCTAGCTAAGATTTTGTGCAGTTCGGAGAATCCCCAAATCCCACTTCTGGCTGGCCCCGCCTACCCCGCCCCTCCCCTCCCAGGAGTCCACATGCGGCCGGTTTTGGATGCAGGTAAGTGCAGGACACATGCAGAGGCTCAGGAAGGGTGAAAAATGGGCCTACCGGAAGTTCTGGAAGCCTCCAGAGGGACTCCGGAGCCTGGGGAGGCCGTTTTCACCCTCCTAGAGGCTCAAAAAAAGCCTCCAGAGCCCGGGGAAGGTAAAAATGCCCCCCCATGGTGAAGAAGGCTGACTAGGCCACGCCCACCAAGGCCTTGCTCACCCAGCAACCAGGCAGAGAACCCCTTGCTAAAATTTTTGAACACAACCCCTGGATGTGTGCCCATTACAGTACACAAATCTTTGTGTATGCACATGAAGCCAGAGTGCCCAAAAAAGCCTGTGAACTAATTTAATTTAAAATGTTATATTTATATGGACGGTTGCTTTTTATCCTTGTTGTTTCTAACTCAGCTGCCAATTGTCTACTTATTTTGTTGCTTTTTTCCATTTTTTAAAAAAATGCTGATAGTTTCCCAGATTCACAAGTTTGAGATGAGCAGCCATATGGATGGAACAAATTTTAAAAAGTAAAAAAATTTCCAATCAGTTCAGTTAAATTCCCAAAGCCATATCTCAGTTTGACATTGTATTGGCTCAAAGTAGGCTTTCCAAGAGATGCAGCTAATTCCAGGGTGGGCAACCTAGAAACGTTGTCTAACTTTTCGCAATTTGCAACATCCCTATCCCTGAGTCACAGAGCAGGGAGGCTGTGGCTACAGGTCTCTTCCAATCCACTGAGGGGAAGGGCCACGCCTTGAGGAAAATCCCTTTTTGCATTAAGATACAGTAGAAGGGCAGGCACGTGGGAGAAGGTCAGTCTTGCTCTGAGCTGAAGGCAAGGCAAGGGATAAACCACTTTCAGCATTGTTCAACTGATCAGCAATGAACCGAAGAGAAACGGATTTACTTTTCCTGCATTCCCTTCTGTTATTCTCCCCTTCTGCTCAGGTGTTCTTTGCTAATATATTTTTCTGATTCAGGTCATGGACTCAACAGAAAAGTCTGCTGGAATAACTTGTGCTGCCAGTTCCTCACCTCCAACGTTGCCATCATCGGGTATCATTTGCTAGCAGAACAATCATCTATTGCTCTTCTTAATGGGGAGGAGGGGGGGGAGTTTACTTTAGTTAGATTCTGAGGATAGCAGGTGACATGGCACTAAGGGTGGATGGGGGGGATGATCCTACTCAACGTAACTCCTCTTCTGTGCCTGTTATCCATCTAGCTATTTCTGAAAGTGCTGCAAACTTGAGTTTGCCATAAACAGGTTATTGGGCTCTTGGTAGCCACGGGCTGAAGTGATGAAGGAGAAGGAGCGTTTGGTAATAAGGAAGTTCCAGGCAAACTTTGTCCATGGGGTTGTGATGGGTTGGACACGACTTCACGACTAACAACAACAACAAAAGCTCCAGGCAAGGTTACTACAATACTGCAAAGGACCAGCAATGCTTGGAGTGAGTAACAGCCAGTCCAATTCTGACCTCGTGACTATCAATAACCACAGAACATACACTATAGCAATCTTCCAGAATTGCGAAATAGTGATTGCAGTGACTCATAAAAATCATCATCAGAGTGCAATTAGAAAAATAGCACCTGGCCCAGGAGTATTTTCAGAATATGGTCAAAAAAGATAGTCAGTTGGTGGAGTGCTGAAGGTGCTGGCTAGAAAGCAAAAAAATGAGTTCTAATCTCATTTTAGCCATGAAAGCCAGTTGGGTTACTTCAGGCCAGTCACTCTCTCAGCACAACCCACTTTACAAGAATAAGCTCAAAGAACAGGAGGAAGAGTTGCAGCCAAGGCAATGATCAGTTAAGAGGGACTTGAGCCTGGGTCAAGAAACTAATTTGAGAAAGCATCTTCAATAAGCCCATCCTTAACTCACACAAAGATAAAGTGAGGAAGGGGGAACCGCATTCAGATTTGCAAGATTCTGTTCTATAGCTTTACAATAAACCATAGTCCTAATCTACATGGCTTTGATTTCTCAGTCTGGTCTACTTTGTAGGCTGAAAATAAGATCTAACAGGAACTATAGAAAATGCTGTTTTGGAGAAGCCAGGTGTCCAATCCATCCAACAGTAAAAGAAAAAAATGGCTACAGAGGGCAGTGCCCCATGGCTAGAGAGGCAGGGTCTATGTCAGGCGTGAAATCCAGCAGGTTCTGACAGGTTCTGGAGAACCGGTAGTAGAAATTTTGAGTAGTTCGGAGAACCGGCAAATACCACCTCTGGCTGTCCCCAGAGTGGGGTGGGAATGGAGATTTTGCAATATCCTTCCCCCAGGAATGGGGAAGGATTGGGGATTTTGCAGTATCCTTCCCCTGCCATGCCCACCAAGCCACACCCACCAAGCCACACCATGCCTACCAAATTACATCCACAGAACCGGTAATAAAAATTTTTGAATTTCACCACTGGGCTATGTCCACAGCAGCCTAAAGGGGCTAAAAGGGATCAGCAATTGTCAACAAAGTATGTCAAGTTTGATACCGAAAAACTTTAGAAGAGGGGAAATGCTATTTAAGTTTTAAGCTGCCCCACAGAGGTGCTGGAGATTCCATGAAGGCAGTATCAGTAGAACAAGGCAGGAATTGTTACCTGGTGATTAGGGGCAAACAAGAAAGACCTTTAAAATTATCCCCTTTCCAGATATATCTTCCCCCAAACTATTTTCCCCAACTAATTAGCAGCAGGATGGCTACTACTATTAGGACCAAAAATCAATGGAATTTAAATGGCTGCATTTTTACAGAGTGAGGTGTAGAGGGAGATAATCAACTCTGTTGCCCTCTAGTGGCATGATGGAAGAATAAGAATACAGTAAGGCTGAACTTGGAGAAATCATTTTTAAAAAATCTTCCTGCCCAGTTTAAATCTGATTAGGCTAGTTCTTTCCATCAATAATCCCTAAATATACCTAAATACTTTACACTGTCTAGAAAAGTGCTTATGCCAGTTTTAATATTTATTTTTATTTATTTATTTTATTATATTTCTATACCGCCCTTCTCCCGTGGGACTCAGGGCGGTGTACAGCCAGGATAAAACATAGCGTATAAAATTTAAAAACATTTTAAAAAAACAATTAAATAATTTTGGCCCGAATTTAAAACAACCCAATTAAAACCGAAATTCAATTAAAAAACTGAGAGGATGGGATCAAGCCAGCCCAGCTAGATGGAACAAGTGTGTCTTCACGGCCTGACGAAAAGTCCGGAGGTCTGATATTGTGCGTATCTCAGGGGGCAGGTCATTCCAGAGGGCAGATGCTGCCACAGAGAAGGCTCTCCCCCTGGGGGTTGCCAGCCGGCACTGCCTGGCCAACGGCACCCTGAGGAGGCCCTCTCTGTGACAGCGAACCGGTCGGTGGGAGGCTATCGGCGGCAGAAGGCAGTCTCGCAAATACCCCGGCCCTAAGCCATGGAGCACTTTAAAGGTGGTCACCAACACCTTGAAGCACACCCGGAAGACCACAGGAAGCCAGTGCAGCTCGCGCAGGAGAGGTGTTATATGTGAGCGCCCCGTCGCTCCCATAATCCCCCACGCGGCCGCATTCTGGACCAATTGCAGCCTCCGGGTGCACCCCAAGGGGAGCCCCATGTAGAGAGCATTGCAGTAGTCCAGGCGGGAAGTGACGAGTGCTTGAGTGACCATGCGTAGGGAGTTCCGATCCAGAAAGGGACGCAACTGGCGTATCAGGCGAACCTGATAAAAAGCCCCCCTGGCCATGGCCGTCATATGCTCTTCTAAAGACAGCCATGCATCCAGAAGGATGCCTAAGTTGCAAGCCCTCTCCGTGGGGGCTAGTGATTCGCCCCCAATAGCCAGCGATGGCACCAGCTGGCTATATCAGGACACCGGAAGCCACAGCCACTCGGTCTTGGAAGGGTTGAGTCGGAGCCTGTTTCTCCCCATCCAGGCCCGCACGGCCTCCAGGCATTGGGACATCACTTCAAGGACATCGTTGGGGTGGCCTGGGGTTGAGATGTACAGCTGAGTGTCATCAGCGTACTGATGGAACTCCACCCCAAAGCCATGGATGATCTCGCCCAGCGGCTTTACATAAATGTTGAACAGAAGGGGCGAGAGGACCGACCCTTGTGGCACCCCACAAACAAGGCACCTCGGGGTCGACCGCTGCCCCCCTGTCAACACGGATTGTGACCTGTCAGAGAGGTATTCTTGATATTCTTGAAGAATGAAGTTTTACGAAAAATGGCATTATATTCTGTGTATCTGGCCATAGTGATAACAAGAATTTTAGTTGTTTATTATTTTATTTACATATAAATACCTGTACATGCTTAGTAAAGAAACCTCAGAGACTGGTCTACGAAACTGAGGGAGTCCAATGAATTAATCTGAATGCAACCAAAGGTCACAGCCTCAGTTCTGTGTGCTGTAGCAACCTAGCAATAAGACTGGCCATAGCATACATTGTCAAAAACTGTGGCTAGAGTTGTGCGGGATGATTCTGGACTAATCTGCACACATATTTTTATGTTATGTGATTTGCCAACTCAAAAACACATTTTATTATATAGTCAAGCATAAGGGGCTTAAGAAGTGTCCAAATACAGTTGCAATCTGAAATCTTGTGTTATTAGCCCAAATTCTTTGTAAGTATTACCTATTTTCTGGATTCATGACTTTCTGACTTTGGAAGAGGCTTTAGCTACAAAGGGGAGGAGCAAGGGGAGGGACAATCTTGCATCCAGGAGTTGTGGGTGCTTCATCACTGGAGGTTTTCAAGAAAAGATTGGATAACCATTTGTCTGGGATGGTATAAAGCCTCCTGCCTTGGGCAGGGGGTTGGGCTAGAAGTCCTCCAAAGTCTCTTCATCTCTATGATTCTATGTTCTATGGAGCTAAAAACAGGAAAGTAAAAAAAGGAACTGCATGGGTCGTTAAGGGAGGACTTCACATGACCATGATTCCCGACTTTCAGCCAGCTTCCTCTCATTGACTTTGTTTGCGGCAAGCTGGCAGAGATGGTCACAAACTGCAATCATGTTACCACAGGATACTGCAACAGCTATAAGTACAAGGTCGAATTGTAACTACCACTGGTTTGGTGCTATAGTAAGTTAGAACAGTAATTGAACGAGTGATCATTAAACAAGGGTCAACGGTATTATAAACAATATGTATTTAGCCAGTTTTAAATCCGGTAAATATTACGGGGTAGTTCCACATTTACTTTCTTCCTTTTGTAATTCTTTACTGTGAAAGAACTTCAAAGAAGGTACTCAAAGCAAGATTAAAAAAATAGAGATGTTACTGAAGTTTTATGTTTATGTTGTTATATATTACATTATGGTATATTGTAGAAAATGTCAAAATCTATTGGAACTAATAATACAGCAGATATCTTCTAGAAACAAGTAATACAGGTATAAACAATAAAAGCCTACAGAAGAAAATAAATGTTGCTTAAGATATGAGATACGTACCTAGAAGTTATTGGCAAACGCTGGAGAGGAATAAAGGTATCTGACCGTTTTCTATATCTAGAGCTATTAAAAAGAAACAAAAGATTTTGAGTAGAGAGGTCTTTGGGTAGGGTTATGCCACTCCCTGATTTAATTATAGTATATAATCAATACATGTATTAGGAATGTTTGCAATTTCCTAAGCATGGAACAATGATATACAAAAATAAAATCCATATTTCATGCTAATTGAAGAAAAGTAAGAACTATATTGTTGTGTGCATTGGCAGTAAGATGAAGTTTCCAGTTTGCTTCTAATGTTTTGGGAGCCTAGCATTTTCTATTTATAGTTATGCATAAAGTTTTTTGCTTTCGCTCCAGTTGAAAACCCATGCAGATGATTGCATAATATATGCTGCTGCATGATTATTTATATTCTTCACAGTATATCACACAGTATATATAATTGAGATACAGAATAACCCAAATATTTCATTTTGTTGCAGAAATACCATTATGTAAAAATAATACTTTGTTGTCAAAGATCAGTCAAAGTGCTTAGGGAACATAACATGCAAACATTTGACTCATTAGACATCTTACTAAAGCTCATCCAAAACTGTAAAATCTTTTCAACAATTTACAGTAATCTGAAGGATAATCTGTATTCATATAGCAATAGCATTTAGACCTGTATACCACTTCACAGGGCTTTACAGCCCTCTCTAAGCCGTTTACAGAGTCAGAAAATTGCCCTCAACAATCTGGGTCCTCATTTTACTGACTTCGGAAGGATGGAAGGTTGAGTCAACCTTGAGCTGGTGAGATTCAAACTGCCAAACTGTTGGCAACCAGCAATGGGCAAAAGTAGCCTGCAGTACTGCATTCTAACCACAGTGGCTTCATCATAGGCTTTGCCTATTATTGAACAAAGTGAAATCCTTGCAGATTTGGTCTTTCATTCAGAATTCAGAAAAATGGTATCTTCCAAAAGTGATCCTTCATTTGTCCTGTTCAGCTTCTGCTATCACTAACCGAGAGAGAGAGGGGCGGGGGGAGGGAGAGATCCCCTCTTCGTCTGTTACTCTGCCTCTGTCCTTTCTCTAAGAGATTACTAATCACAGGTTAATTCCTTTTGACTTGGTACCCAGACACATTTGGGCAGAATCCTTGCTCTTGGATTTTCCTCCTGGGAGAAGGTTGTTAACTAGGTGCTAGGCTTTGCTTATCTCTATAATGCACTTTGTATAAATAATCTTCTTTCTGTTACAATTATGAAACCTGCTTAATCAATCCCTGCTTGCATTCAATTCTAGAGCTCTTGGGAACATTGACCTGTACACAGAGAACCTCCAAAATATCACAGATATGCTCCACATCAGTAGGAGACACCCTTCGAGTACAGTAATGTCAGTTCTGAATATATTTCATAGAAAAGGAACAGCACTACAAATAGTCACAACAAATATTTCATTGGATTAATTGGAAGAGTCCTATGTCACTTCCATTTTTATAGGCCTGCTTCTTTATCTGCCCCTTTCTCCTCGCCAAGACCTGCCCTCTTCTGCCTCCCTTCCTCCATAAGCAAAGGTAGTGTAGTGACTTGGTTTTTTAAAAAAGAAGCTATCAGATAAGAACTTGCCTCCCAAAATTAACTGGAGATAGTGTTGATCCCTTTTTGTGGAAGTCTGTACTTTGTTCAGGAGCAGCAAATGGATGGTCACCAAGCATCCTCATTGGAATGCCATTTCGGGAGGACGTTTCATCTACTGGTATTAAAACAAAAGTAGAAGTTAAGAAGGGAATCTGGCTGCAGGCACATTTTCTGACATTTCAATTTGGTTGTATTTATATTTAGCAAGCTGTTCTTTTACAAGTAGTATATATGTGTATATTATAACACGTGAATTTAATTGAAAATATATTTCTTCTTTTGGCTAAATAATAATGAAACATAATATGTCATCAATAATTCAGAATGAAGTTCATTAGCCTCATAGTTTTTTAATAACTGTTTGATGCTTGTTTGCAAAAAAAAAAAAAAAAAACTCAATCTTATTAGTCCAAAGGTTTGCATCGGTGGTTCTCAGTATGCCATATCTTGTATCCTACCAATTACTTTTCATCATGGAAAACCCATATATGGATATTTGAAAACTTAATTCTAATGCTTGGAATGACAACTATACTTTAAACTATTATGATTATCTAATAAAAAATAGAAGGTTTGTGAGGCTATACCATATTTCTTCCTCCCTATAGACTTTTCCAGTGTCCTCTCAGAAGATGTAGCCTTAGTTCGGAGGTGGGTACCATAAAATAAACATCTTTTCCCTGTATGGTAAGTGTGATTACCAGAGCTTGGGTAAAATGTCCATTCTTCAACTGAGTTTTCATTTTTTCCTGAAAAAAAAGATAATAAAAGCATGAGAAAGTTGAAGTCATAGAATTCCCCACCCCCAGTCTATTTTTATGCTATCAAGTAATATAGTCAATATTTTTGAAACACTCGGTTTTTTAACCACACAGAAAAAATGCACAGAGAAATCCCAAGTTTTAATTACAGGATTTCTGTTTAGAGTTCTGTTTTCAGCATACTAGATGGATATTATCCAAGCAAGGTGCTTTGGATGAGATAGGGAAATGAACACAATCTCAGTCTGCAAATAATCTCAATTGCATCTTTTCTTGAAATTGCACAGCTACCTCTCAGGTGATCCTGGGAAATAACGCAACTGGTTTCAATAGCTGAAAGAGGGGCTACATGTGGGTGTCTACATACCTGAGAGCACTGCATGGCTCTATCATAGTGCTTCTTCTTCTTTTTTTTGGGGGGGGGGGTAATAAGTTTTTATTTTATTTTATAGCATACAAAAATTCCAATTTCAATTGAACTGTTGTCTGGGTACAAATCATTTTAGGAAATAATAATCAAAGTGTTTACAACAACATTCATTGCATTAATATCATTATATTAATATTAATAACAATAATAATCATACTATTTATTTAACCAAGTTAACATATCTTCCTAATATCACTGATCCTTCCATATATGTCCCTGTTTCTAGCTCCTGTTTTTGTCAGTTAGCCATTGATAAAATAAGTCCCAAGTCAAAAAATATTCAGTTTCTTTCTTTCCCTTAATTGTAAATGTTAGCTTATCCATTTCTGCACATTCTAATATTTTTCTAATCACATCTTCGTCTGTTGGGATAGGATAGAATAGAATAGAATAGAATAGAATAGAATAGAATAGAATAGAATAGAATAGAATAGAATAGAATAGAATAGAATAGAATTCTTTATCGGCCAAGTGTACTTGGACACACAAGGAAATTGTCTTTAGTGTATATGCTCTCTGTGTACATAAGGAGAATAAAATACATTAATCAAGAGTAAAAGATACAACACTTAGTGATAGTCAAGGTTACTAATAAGCTATCAAATCATACTAGGAAACAAATAAAAACAATATAAATTGAAAGATACAACATGGTAATAGCAATAAGTGGGAAGAGATAGATACTAGTAAGGAAGAGAAGAAGAATAGTAATACAGTCTTAGTAAATTATAGGAATTAGTTGTTAAGCAGAGTGATGGCATTTGGGAAAAAAATGTCCTTGTGTCTAGTTGTCCTGGTGTGCAGTGCCCTATAGCTTCGTTTTGAGGGTAGAAGTTGAAACAATTTATATCCAGGATGTGAGGGGTCTGTAGATATTTACACAGCCCTCTTTTTGACTCATGCAGTATACAGATCCTCAATGGAAGGCAGATTGGTAGCAATTGTTTTTTCTGCAGTTCTGATTATCCATTGAAGTCTGTGTCTGTTTTGTTTGGTTGCAGAGCCAAACCAGACAGTTATGGAGGTGCAGATGACACCCTCAATAATTCCTCTGTAGAACTGGATCAGCAGCTCTTTGGGCAGTTTGAGCTTTCTGAGTTGGCATACATTCCCTTTGTTATAATTGTCTGGTAAAATGCCCAACAAAAATGTCTCTGGTTTCAAATCTAGATGTTGTTTTATCATTTTTTCCAGCCATGTATGTATTTTTGTGCAATATTTTTTCGCTTTTTGACATGTCCACCATATATAATAGTATGACCCAGGTGTTTGGTGGCATTTCCAACATTTTGCAGATTTATCCTTAATCATCTTTGCTAACCTTGAGGTTGGAAAATGCTATCTATAAAACATTTTATAAAGATTTTCTTTGAATGCAGTAGACACTGTTAATTTATAATTTCTATCCCATAATTTCTGCCATTGATCTAACTCAATCGAATAGCCAAAATTTTTAGCCCATGTTATCATTGTCTCTTTTACTTGTTAACATAGTGCTTCTTAAAGTGTGGTTTTAGGGGTCTGTGAAACCAAAATTATTGGGCAAATATTGAAGATGCTTTTAAAAATTTAAAGCAATGTTACCCTTCTCACTGTATTTTTTATTTTTAAAAAATATAGGGTGTTTTCTATGAAAAATACTTTATTCTAATATCTAATGGTTTAAGATTGTTATTTTTGCATGATTCAATAAATGTTCTATGAATGAATCTTTAATATGGCAAATATTGACAAATATAACCCATACACACAAAAGCTCTTGGAGTCCTGCATAATTTTTAAAAGTGGAAAGGGGTCCTGACTGAGAGCAAAATGTTTAAAGAATATTGCCCTAATGGAACACAACTAATGAGCCCATGCTTTGCCTAAAGAAACCTTCTGCTAGAGTGTCTTGAGCAGGTTGTCCCACATGAGGCCCAATAAATATATATTGACCCAAATGGTCCAGGCATTTGACAGAATATGGCAGTTGTTCAAGGTTTTTTCAGCTGTGTAACTATGGTATTTTATATCCTTGGCTCTGAAGAGCTCAAGTGTTAGCTTGAAGCTGAGATGCATGGCATTATGTTTCCTATTTTGATCTTCCTACTGACAGGGCAGTGACAATGAAGCTTTCTGCTACCAAGATTGGGAGGCATATTGGAACCATCCTGTGCGTGGGCATTCCTCTCTGCTGGCAGAGGAACACTTCTGTATTATCCTCTGACCCTTAGTCACCCTCCCATGGAGCATAAATCACTACCTTGGGGATTAATCAGACAGTTTTTGAGACAGAATGCTGTGGCTAGGCAAAATGTCACTTCCCTCTTATTCTGAGGGCACAGTTTTTGAAAGCCATAAGCTGATATCAAAGAGCCTTCTGCCTCCCAGCCAGCTTACAACTCGGCTCTCTGCGAGCTCATAAAATCCCTCAAAAGGAAATTGGCTGAGGTTAGTGTGGGAGGGCAGGGAGCTGAGAACGTTCAAGGGAAAAGGCACGTATAAAATATTCTAATTGGAGAAGCACTGCTGTTTATTAACCAACAGACCACTTTCATTTCAATTGTAATAGCCCTGCCCTGTTGGCTGGACAGCAGGTTTGCATTGGGAGAACTAAACGTTTCCAACCAAGCGCCGAATAATAAATATAGCCTTTTTTATATACAAGAGGTTATAAAAAATTTAACATGTAAATAGAAAATATGTAAACATGTAAATAGAAGTGAGTGAAAGAAAAATAGGAGCGATCTGTAAACCTGTAGATATTTATTTCTATAGTTAGAAATAACAGCAAATAATTCAAATTTCGGCAGTGTTTCCCCCTGAATCCTTCCCTTCTGTAAATGTCTATAAATTTCTCCTAAGCATGTTATTATCACTATCCTATTTCTCAACAGAGTTTTTCTGGCTACAAAATAATAAATTCACCATTTGCATCTGCATCTGCTATTAGTATATATAACTAGGAAAAAAATCAGACTCAAACATATGAATAATAAATAACATCCTATACAGTACAACAAAAATAATCACACACTATTTCTTTCAATGTGTTCCTGCAGTTTTACTTACTTGATGATGAATTCTGTTGTTTGAACCTATCTACTTGGCACGCTTCATCTACAAAATACTGTTTTTGTGGAGGACTAACAGAAGGGTCAGGAAAGGCTGATAAAGTAGAGTTTGATTTCAAAGGAGGGCCAGGCCTGATAAAAACAAAATTGGTCTTATTAATTACAAAAACAAATTAATGCTAAATAAATATTTGTCCATCTGGCACATACCCTGAAAGATGAAGCTCTTTGGAGGACTGACTTGGTGTCTCTAGATATTCTTGATTGTTATTTTGCAGGGAGGATGGCAATGTGGTGACTACTGTAGATTTTGTTGAGCTTTTGCTTGGCTCTGAAAGGTAATGAACAAAACCAGGTGATTAACTCTATTTAGATATGCTGAGGATACCTGGAGATGTGGCCAATTAATTAGAACAGCAACAACTCTATCATGGAATATGAATTACCATTGTAGAATCCCTTTACAGATCATGCTTCTTTTAACCAGGTGTGATTTCCTTATCACCAAAACTGGTTGTGGATTTAAAAGGTCACACTTTTTAATGTAATTCTTAGTTGCTTACTAGATTATTTATGATGGGAGCTGTCAGGCCCAAGAACCAAGAACAATACATGGAGTTACTTCCAAGTAGTTGTTTATTGTTGTTCACCTACAGACAGAAATCTTGCCAGACTAAAGCAACTATCTGGATATATTCTGTGAACTGCTAGGGAGGAGCTGTCTTCCTGCCTACCAAACATTCCAAGTTCCACTGCCTCTTTGCTCCCTGGCATGCAGCCTCTCCCTCCTGAGACTCTATAATACAATTCATCACAGGAAATGTCACCACCTATAATCTCTCAAGGACTCTGGATTTAATTAACTGTGGGGGTTTTCTGTGTCATCTTGTAAAGATAGGCAACTCCATTCTATAACTGTTCCTATAACTGCCGGATAGTCTCGGAAAGTGATGTTGTGTCTCCCATATTGTTTAGCTTCTATATGACATGAGACATGGTGGTTATGCTTAAATCTGCTATGATTATATATAAAATCATTTCTCATATTTTTTCCAGTTCTTTCAGCAGAGGTCCCCAGGGCACAAGAAGGGCAAAAAGATACAACTCTTCCTTTTCTGACAGTCAACCAAAAAGTGGAACCTGCAGACACATTCTGGAGGTGGGGGAGGTGAAAAATGGGGCAAGCAGATGCCCCAGGAGGCCAAAAACCAGACCGTTTTAGCCCATTTTTGGCCTGCAGAATGCTTCTGGAGGCAGGGGAGGTGAAAAACGGCCCCATTTATCACCTCCCCCCCTCCTCCAGAAGATAGACAGAGAGAGAAAGAGAGAGAGATAGACAGAGAGAGAGAAAGAGAGAGAGAGACACACAGAGAGAGAGAGAGACAGACAGACAGAGAGATAGACAGACAGACAGAGAGAGAGAGACAAGACACACACACAGAAAGAGAGAGAAAGAGACAAGACACACACACACACACACACACACAGAGAGAGAGAGAGAGAGAGAGAGAGAGAGGGAGGGAGGGAGGGAGGGAGAGAGAGAGAGAGAGACTTGTTGACTGTAAGCTTCTTGGGGCTGAGAAGAATTGAGTTTCCTGAAGTGGACCACTAGTCTCCTAAACAACTGAAAAAATGATCTAGTAAAAAGAAAAAGAGCAACATGCAAACAAAAGCAAATAAAACACCCCCAGGAGCAAAACAAATTAAAGTTTAATTTGCATGCATTGTTTAATGGACTGTTACATTGACCACGCCCACCTGGTCACATGTCCTAGCCACGGCCACTCAGCCGGTCCAGCACCCCAACAGTCTGAGAGACCGTGAATTGGCCCCCTGTTTATAAAGTTTGATGGAAGAGGCTAGAAAACCACTTCTCATGAATTTTCTTTTCAATGTCCTTCATTGTTGGACACTTTTGTTTTAAAGGGCCTTTGTAGCTTTATTTATTTGTTTGTTTCTTCAGTTTATATGGCTGACACAATAAGACCTCTGGGCATCTAACTAAAAACACAGTACAAAAATAAAGATCAACACACATTAGGATAAAAGCCTATAAGAGCAGCTGAAGGCAAACACAATCAACAATGAAATAATAGCAACTCACAGACTCCAACTCACCTGCTGATCTCAATGCCATCTTTAAAGGAACCATGAGTCCAGGAGACCCTTTACATCAGGGGTGTCAAACTCATGGGCTGGATGCATCATGCGCTGGCTACACCCACCCCCGGTTTAGCGAAGGGGGGGAAAGTCACAATACGTCATGTGACGACAACGTGATGCTGCAAGTTTGACACTCCTGCTCTACATTGTGCACCAGTTCTGTTTGAGGTGGCACCACCCTATCCAGAACTAAAAATAGAGTCTTGTTAGAATTGATCTGCAGTCTATTTAGTCAACACTTTTTTTTAATCATTGGGTAAATTAAGACAACCACTTCAGTTATATTTATCTAGAAAGACAGAATACAAACGAGGGCAAGAAAAATCATTTCTGGACATATATTTTTTCTGGAATTCATGTTCCTGTGACTTGAGCCATTGGAATAAGTCTAAATCTATCTCCTGCAATATATTTGTTGAACATGCTGCTGAGGTTTGCACAGTACATCCCTCTTGCATTCAGTCCATGAATGACTGGGCCAGAGTCATTTATTTCCTATCTAGAAGAAATACACAGTAAAACAAACAGTGTCGAATACAAGCAGATATAATGCAAGCAGATCTACAAGCAGATTTAAGCAACTGGTGATCTTAATCAATTGGGATTCTATTCCTGGTCCCTTAGAAGCACCCCTGTCTCTCCTTTTCTTGTAATTCCTTGGGAGTGTTTCCCAAAATTACTTACCAGTCATAATCTCCTGAGAAGAGAAGACTCTGGATTTCCTTTCTTTTCATCATTGCCTAAGTGGCACTCAAAAAGTCTTGTTCAGCTGCAGAAAGCATGTGCCTAAACCTTATGAACAGGCAGCAGTGGTGGAAAATGGAGATCTACCACCTCCAGTTCAAGAGTTCTGTGGTCTGTTGGATACCAAGGAAACAGAAGACAACAAATACCGGGGAAAGAGAATTCTGATGAGGCTGCCTTGGGCCACTTGAAGATTTTTAAAGTTATTCTGTTCCTCACTGAATAAATGGGATCAAATATGCAAAATGAACGTCTCACAACTCTCTGTAAAATATCCTGTCCCCTTCTCCTTAAAAAAAAGATCCCTGTTTTTCCAGCTCATACCTGACTTCTTTTTTTGGCTTCTCTGGCAGCTTCAACTCTTTCCTCTGGCTGGCTGCCACTTATGAGAACCACAATTTCCTTCCTTGTTAGTACTGTATGCTGTGACCCCCACTTCTGGTTTTATTTTGCAATTATTTTCCTTCTGGCCCAGACAAAATGAAAAACCCTTCTTCCTTCTTGCCTTTGTGTGTAAATACATGGGACCCAATGTGTTTTGTCCCAAATCCAATAGATGTAGAAGGCAGCTCAATGTAGATATAGAGTAATAATTTTATTAATCTAAAAAATGACAATCACCCCAAATAGTTATTGGAAACTAGCAATATTTACTAGACATCTTTACAAAAAAAAACAACAGTTAAAGTAATAACAGAATAATAGAGTTGGAAAAGATCTTGGAATAATTCTAGTCCAACCCCTTGCTCAATCAGGAGACCTTATACCATTCTGGACAAATGGCTATTCTGTTTCTTCTTGAAAACTCCAGTGTTGAAGCATTCACAACTTCTGGAGGCAAGCTGTTCCACTGACTAATTGTTCTCACTGTCAGGAAATTTCTCCTTAGTTGAAGCTCTCTTTGATAAGTTTCCATCTGTTACTTCTTGTCCTGTCCTCAGGTGCTTTGGAGAACCTCTCTTCTCTGTGACAGTCCCTTAAATATCAGAAGACTGCTATCATGTCATCCCTAATCTTTTTGTTTGCTAGGTTAGACATACCCAGTTCCTGCAACTTTTCTTCATATGTTTTAGCCTCCATCCGCTAATCATTTTTGTTGCTCTTCTGGAGTCCCAACATCTTTTTTGTATTTTGGTGATCAAAACTGGATGCAGTATTCCAAGAGTCATCTCAATAGTGCAGTATAAAGTACTACTAACACTGCATGTGATCTTGATTCCATCCCTCTGTTGATGTAACCTAGGACCATATTGGCTTTTTTGGTAGCTGCAGCACAGTGCTGGCTCATATTGATATGGTTGGCGGACACCTAGATCCCTCTCACAGTTATCACTATTGAACAAGTTACCACCTGTTCTATACCTGTGCATTTGGTTTTCTTGTAAAGTGTAAAACCTTACTTTTCTCCTCATTAAATTGCTTTTTGTTGGATAGGATCCAGTGTTCAAATCTGATTAATAACAATTAAGCATATATGAAAAAAATATGAGATTTCCTTGAGTCACTTGCCAAAAATATCTTCTTTTGTAGGCATTTTCTTGAGTGGAAATGGAGGGAAATGTCCCTATAGAGCTACCACCAATTCTCCAAGTTCTTATTGAATTCCCCAATTTCATTTACATTTTTTATTTTGCTCGTGCGGTCCCATTCATAAAAGTTATGGGGTTTTCTCCTTGAAAATGGCCAAATAAACAAGGCCATGGAGAGTGGGGATGATTGACATTTGTAAGTTATTTTCTCCTATTTTCATGGGAGTGGGATTGTAGAAATATTTGTTAATGAGAATGTTCAAACTGAGAGTTGATACAAAAGATGTTCAACTACTGACCAGCTGGAGGCAGCAAGAGCTCTTCCAACTCCTGAATTGCAAAACTGACTACTAATATAGTCCTATGGATATCAGCATAAATACACACATACTGTATACACATACACAGAAGTGGGGAGGACCCTTTTGTGCCCTAAATATCAGACTAGAGAGATTACTGATCTTTCTTCAACACTTCAAACATTACAAGCTTTAAGGCCCTTAACAGTTGAAAGGATGAGTATCTTTTTGGGGCTGAGAGCCACATTCTGTGATGTGTGGCCTACCAAGGACCACACTCAGAATGGTGCCCCAAAATGGGCAAAAGCAAAGAATTGGGTGGCACAGAACTCTCAATACAAATTTATTGTCTCTCCCCATTTTGTTTTTGGTGATATGCAGCAAAAAGGGATTGACTCAATTGCCAAACCTCGCATGTTTACAATTTGTTCCTAAATCAATCAATCAATCAAATGTGATTGATCTCTCTTCCTGTAATGTACAATCTTTGCTCCATCCCTGAAGTTTAAGAAAACAGACTGTATGCAGTAGACTATGACCTTGTTCTGTGTACCACCTTTGCAGAATTATAGTACATCAACAACTTATTTCTGAAAACTAAACAACTCTATGTATCTCAATTTCTGCTCAGTCATATGCATCCTTTGACTCAGCAATTCTGGTCAAGGTCTTCTATTGGTGAAATGCAGTATTGTCTGGCAGCACACCATAGATTTTGCATTGCTGGGATTTTTTTTTCAGTGCATTTTATTTTGATAAAAGCATGTCAGTAAAACATTGGATTCCTGGCTTTGCTATTCAGTGCTTCAGTACATTTTTAATTAGTACTTGAGAATTAAGACAAGGTATTGAAAAACTATCTACTCTTCAGATGATGTCTTGTTTGAGGAATGGAAGGGAACCTTTGCCTGCCTCTGTTCATCTAGCTTCAGTTGTGTCCATTCAACTCCCAGGAGGGACAGCTCAGCCTCCAGCCCTTTCATTTTCATTGGTTATTGGCTGAGGAGTTAAAGATGTCAATAACCAATGAAAATGAAAGGGATGGACGCTGAGCTGTCCCTCCTGGGAGTTGAATGGGACACAACTGAAGCTAGATGCCTTTGTTATAGCAAACATACGCTTTTCATCTGATGAACCAAGGTCACCCCAGGGAAAGGGAGGCTAATGAAAACAAGACCAACTGGCTGTAACACTCTAAGCCATTAATGGTACTCTGAATCCACATATTCAAGTGGGCTTTTTCATAACTGTTGGGAAATGAATTTGGGGTTGCTGCCTGTGCTTGAAAAGGGTAGCTGCAGCTAGGCAGAAACGTTTCTTTATTCACAAACATGCAAGCCAGTGTTCTAACTGCCTGTAATGTTTTCAAGCCCTGTGCTGAAATCCAAAGGCAGTTTCACACTACCCAGGACCTTAGCTTACAAAAGCAAACCTAAGGCATAGAGGAAAGGAATGTAGGAGGAAAGGAGACAGCAAAGAGCATGCAGATGGGGAAGGAAGGTGACCTTTGGAGACTGGCAGCTATTTCAAGCAGGCAAGTCAACTGCCAGGACCACAAGTTATGGTGAGCAGCATATCCTGGTGGGAGTCCTGCTTGGAGTTTTCCAGGAGCTCAATAGCAACTAGAAGAGGAGCAAGCCACACTAAAACCGCAGCTCATCCCTTGTGTAAGATCTTTTGGAAGGAAGCAAAGGTTGTATGCCACTTTAGAGACTAATAGGCTTTTGCTTGAACTAAGTGTCAAAGGGCTGAGTATTGAAGACATATTAACATCACTTTGCAAATCCTAGAAGGGTGGAGAACAATAGTCTTATTTTTGGGGAAGGTGTGTGTTGCAATAAAGCACTATGTACGGATCTGCTACACACTGGTGTGCCCAAACCTTGTAAACAGAGGGGGTATTCAGCAGGTTCTGACCAGTTCTGGAGAACCGGTAACAGAAATTTGGAGTAGTTCGGAGAACCAGTAAATACCTCTGGTTAATACCTATTAACCAGTAAATAGATGGGGGCGGGACCACCTCTGACTGGTCCCGCCCCCATCTATTCTTGCAGTAAACGTCCCCTGGAGTGGGAAGGGAATGGAGACTTTACAGTATCCTTCCCCTGCCACACCCACCAAGCCATGCCCACCAAGCCATGCCACACCCACCAAGCCACACCCACAGAACCGGTAGTAAAAATGTTTGAATCCCACCACTACTTGCAAAGCATAGAATCCTTACAATATTATGCTTGAAAGAAAAAACAGTTGAACATTCTTCTTATATCAGGCCATTAGCTTTTATGTCCTTTGCATGAGCAAATTATTGCTTTGAAGTTTGGAGGTGGGATGGCACTTCAGATGGTTTGATCTTTAAGACAGGTACAAGTCATCTATTCAGAAATCTCTAACACAGCTTTCCACCCCTGAGGGATCTGCTTGCCTTTCAACCTGATTTGTTTACTGCAAGATTACAGTTTCAAGTTTCTTCTAAAAAACATTGGAATTTTTCTTTAAAATGTTTCCCAGAGAATATATCTCCAGTGTACACCACATACAAACAAGTCTCCTGACAATCATGAGAAAAATATTGAGCTCATCATTTTTCATGAGGAAACAGAAATGTTGCCTGTGAGGTTTTATCAGAGAATACAGCATATTACTACACACAATTCAGTAATTTCTGAAACAGAAAAATTAGCTTGCTTGGAAAGACATGAAAGTAGTTCCTATTAATCCTCCCAAACTGTTGCCAAACATCTCTAATATATTCAAAAACTCTTTTTCCCTCCATGATTGCAGATTTGACCCTGTCGCTCAATCCATCAAGCAGCATCAGGATGGATTGATTACTCTAGTGGAACATTTGGCCATAATTAAAACCATTGGCCTCAGGATGTGACAGCACTGGATTCTCTGGGAAAAAGCTAAATGATCTCCAGAAAGAATTCTGTCATCATTTATTTCTGGTTTTAATGAACTGGAGGAAAGTATAAACAAATGTCAGGTGAAATCTTAAAAGTCTTTCTAGCCCTTGCAAGCTTGCTGAATATACATTTTGTGAAAGATTGTGAGGAGGCTAGGAAAGGAAAGGAAGCTTAAACAGTTAAGATAGATAGCTTATCTCACCAATGGCAACTTCCCAATGTAAGTGGCAAGAATCCTGGAAAAAAATGTTTGAAATCATTCATAGATTCCACCTTAATTAATTCAGTCTAAATGAAGGTAGAAATTTATTTTGTTCAAGATTCTGAAGTTATTCCAGGCTGGTGTAGATACTTTACTGAAATCTATCTAGTTCTTGACCTTGCCCAGATGAGCGCCTGGCTTGAGAGAGAGGCAAGAAAAATAGCTCCATAGCACAGTAAAGGAAACACATAAATGTGATTTAATGCCATAGTAGCACAGCTGGGCCTTTAGAGTGAAGACTGAAATTTCAAATATCCTGTCCCAAAAACTCTCTGGGACCATTTTACCTTGGTGTAACTGATTGGCAGTTGCTATTATCATCACTATTTTCTGGGGGCACCAAAAGGATGACCAGGATAATGTTTTCCTATTGGTTTAATAAAAGAGGCCTGTTAAAGCCTTGAAGAACAATGCAATGGACAAAGAAGAAATGAAGAGGAATCATATCCTACAATACATGAATGAACCAAGATTAAGACATGTAGAAGTAAAAAGAAGTAACATTCTTTACAAGTAACATTAAGTCGGTTTATTTGATCAAAGGTAAAATAACTTCTGAAAGTGTGTTACTTCTGAAAACCCTTTTTGGACTTTCTGCCGAGGATTGAAAAATTAATGTTTAATGATTTTTTTATGGGATGTGAGAAGATGTTTGTAACCTTAGAGGGGATGAAGAATTACTAAATTTCTTTATGCGATGATGACAACCTTGTAATGAAGGTTGGAAGTAAGTTCTTTATATATTTCTTTTGTTTTTATTTATCATATTCTTACTTTCCTCTTCTCTTTTTAATTTTTTTTATTTGCATGTTTTACTCCTTTTCTCCATTTTCTTGTAGTTTGTATTACACTTTATTATTATAACTATTATAACATTATATATGACAGAGTAGGTAATTTTCTATTTGTAATCTTCTGTGTGCCCACATAATTTCTTCTATCTTTCCTCATTCAATAAAAAAGCCAGGAACGGCACTGAGCTCTCTTCAACCTAGTAACTATTTCCTATGGCATTGGGAAGAAAAGCAGATTTTGATTGAAACTGCCTAGAATAGACATTACTCTTGTCTTGGACATTTCTTCCCAGAGAAGTGGCTCTGGGAATACAATATATATTATATGTTTGGTAATGGTCTGCTTCTTCTAGGGGCATCTGACCATGGGAAATGGGAATTCAAATCAAGGCATCTCCAATCCTAGTGTGATATTAATGGTGAGGCTGACAGTGTGGTCAGATTTTGAGATGTTCTTGTTCTGGTTCTAGAAAATTATCACAATAGGAGAAATTTGGCAGAAACACTAGCCCTTGTACAGATAAATTAGGCATACTTTCATCAGTGACCTCTCTGTCAAGTGATTGGAGGATCATCTACCCAAACATATCCTCTCCAGCAAGGTTGATTTGAAAGACCAATGCAAATTGTGGTGCTATGTACCTCACTTGTAAAGTCATCCTAGCTACAAAATTGACCAAAATTGTGACATCCCCCAAGCTATGCTGGCATCAAAATGATGACACATGTCATGATGTCATGGCACAAATGTTTCCATTACATATTTATGTTTTCATAGATGTCACAGCATTTGCATGATGTAATGCACATTTTGTCACTTGCCTTCTTTATCCATGGAAAAAAGTCTTTACAGATTGTGTTATGTGAAATTTCTTGATCTCATATTCCAATTTCCTTTATTTTAAAGCATCAATGGAGTTTGAAGTAATCTTATACTCTCATTTTAAACTTATTATTGAATATTTTTTTAGTCCAAAACAAAGGAAGCTCTTCCTGAGAGCTCTGTTCTAGGATTTAGGCATTTATGTATCAAACCCTGGGATTGCATAAGGCATAGTTTATAAGTTAAGTTAGTTCACTTTTAGAAAAGAAGATCGAGCTCGTCATTAATAATTACCTACAGAAAAATCTTTGACTGGAACTAGGGCAGGCCTAAGATCTTTTAAGTTCCCCTGGATTCCAATGGAATAAAAGTTAAACAAAAGGAAAGGAATATTTTTCCTTGTGCTAGAATATAGAAACAGAAATAGGAAAATGTTTCCCCCAAACGCCACACACAAAGTCTGAATCTTAAAATAAAGCTATTAAAACCAGGTTATCTAAACCACATTATATGTGCTATTAAGAAGCATAGAAAGCTGGGATTCACTATTAGAGAATTTATATTGTTAGTGTACTCTGCAGGAAATCCAGATTTCTTCCTGTCTAATGTCTATATGGAAAAATTAGCTTGAACCAGAAAAAGCTAAAACAAAACAGCTTAGACCAAAAAAGTGATTTACACTACTAAAATTGATGAATGCTGGGTAATAATGTCATTATTTAGCTGCAAATAAATATATATTATACCAATTCTGGTAGGCATAAAACTTTGTTCTTATCCTTGTCTACTTCTTGTTCTAACAAATTGGATATAGAAGTGCATATTGTGTTAAATAGTATTTTAATAGGAAGGAAATTGGTTCATGTTATTATTATTTAACAAAGCTCTTTCCTTACCTACAAGAATAAGAAAACAGAGGGCACTTTTGCGCATAGAGTTGTTGACTATTATGGAACTCTTTATAAGAATAAAACATCCTACAAACAGTATATTGTTTCCTTGTTGAAATAGGGAGATAAGGATTGCTGCTGTACTATATCCTTATTCCAACCAGGGACTGAACAAAATATGTTTGCACAGTTTCTGACTGATATCCAGAGCCTAACTCAAGTTACAAAAATTCTTGTTGAAAAAGAAACTACATTAAATGTATTGGAATAATAAAAGGCTAACTTCTAGAAATAGTTGAATATTTCTCCAACAGACTGCAGAAAAATCCTACCCTACAAAGTGCAAAGAGCCCATAAAATGTTTTTTCTCATATGTGCACATTATTGTAGATTCAGGAAAGGGAAATCATGCCTCATTAGTTCACTGGAATTTTCATTGGAATATTAATGCTAGGATTGACAGGAAAAAAAATAGCAAACACTATCATTGGGATACATCAGGGAATTTAACAAAAATATCACATATTGGATGAATGTGCAAAATACAAGTTGAACACTTCCAATGGTTTGAATTATATATGACATGTGTACACTTAAAGCACAGGACAGCCTGCTCTAATTCTTCAGAAATTTAGCAGAACACTTTCTTTGAACTGCTTGGGCAATAATAATGCTCAGGCATTAATCTATTATTAGATTAATAATTAATAATCCTATCTTGTTGTTTGTATAGTTGTGGCAACTTTAAATATGAAGAAGATAACTTGCATTTCAGTGAAACAAAGTACCTACCGTGGAACCAAGAAAGATTAAGATTCTACTCTATGCAGATTAAATTCAGATAGATAGATAGAGAGAGAGAGAGAGAGAGATAGATAGATGATAAATAGATGATAGATAGAAGGACAGAGAGGCAGGCAGGCAGGCAGGCAGGCAGGCAGGCAGACAGGCAGATTTTAACTGCATAGAGCAGAATCTTAACTTTTCTCAGTTCCATTTTGAACTTGTAAAGTACAGCCTCTTTTTCTTTTTGATTTTTGTTGTGAGGGACTTAATTATATAAAATACTATAGCACAAGTTATAAGAAAACAATTTTAATCAGTACTTTCAAATGGCATATATACACACATATGGGAACTCATAAAATCCTGACAATCGTTTTGAGGTTGTTAACAATGTATTTGAAACTTACACAATTCCTATAATATAAAATTCCTGATTGGAAGAAGACTCAATAGAAAATAATAGCAAGGTGGGGGGTGGGAGTGGCGGGAATGTGGGAACTTGAGTTGAGAGGAGAATTTTACATCCCAGAGTTGTCAGGGGGGGAAATGCTGCCACTGAAGCAAGATTTAAAACACAGTCTTAAATAACACAATGTATTAGTGAATGTGCAACTAGCAAGCTGATTTCATAATGTGGAAATGCCCAGTTTTGAAGCATCTGTTGGAAAGTAAGAAAAATTAGGTCAATGCCATGACTTTTCAAAGTCATGAGATACTTGTTCACCTTTCTGCTTCTATATCTTTTTTATCAGATATTGTCTTCTATTAAGGCACACTTGGATGCTTTGTTAATTACAGTTTATGGGCAAGTATGAATGCCTACAAGCATTACCCCAATTTTCTTTCTCCTGAACTATGGAAAAGTGCTGCCAGTGATTGCTCCAGGTTTTTTATGTTCTTTGTCCATAACTTCCCACAGACCTCAGAAACTGTATATTTTATTTTAGATCTGCTTTTCTGGTTGGTAAGGGGCAGGGCAGTCATACTATCTAGCAGTTTTTTTATTATTAAAACTTTAAGCAGTTTAAAATTCATATTTTAGACATGTGCCTGGAGAAAGATTCCAACCATAAATCTCACATTTTCTAAAATATAAAGTGAGCCTTTCATCAAATATAGAGCCTTTCATCTTGTACAGTATATCCCTTTATTTCCAATAAAAATTCAAGAAAAATAGTTGGTGAAGATGGTGGTTAACCAGGGGAGGACTGTGATTGTCAGAATTAAGGAGATGGATAGCTTAATTTCAGCAAATCTGCAGGGTGAGGAAGATTTATAGAGCACAGCTGAGAGGGACATACCCCACTCCTTCATTTGATCAGAAGGCATCAGCTGCACTGGAGGAGCAGAACTCTTATTCCTGTTACAAACAGCAAGCAGGAAAAAGTGATCTGGTGGAACAATGGTTCTCAACCTTTTTGTCCCAATGGCTAAACATTTGAAATTTAGAAGAGATAGACATTCTTAGGAAATGGCTGTCCTGCCATGGCGAATGTGGCCAATCACAAAGAAGACAAAGCACCAACTGCAATCACTCACCATTTTATCTTCAAAGAACCCCTCTGGGTTTCTGTAGGAGGACCCCAGACCTTATTGGAAATAAGTTATCTGGCAAATGTGGGAGATTCCTGTTTTGCTTTGCAGCATGCCAGTTTCCCATTCATTTTTTAACAGTAACATCAAGTAGAGTAGGGAGTTTAGTAATGTTGTTTCCTGAGGTCATTTTGGGGACCAAATTTGAAAGTGAAATCTAAAGAAGAGGCAGCTAAAAATACTATTTTTAGAATAGTTAGTTGGAAGGAGAAGAGGAGAGAATATTTGTGTGAATTTTTATGTATCACTCATCAGCTCTTCCAATTTGTAGCAACCAAAAGCACTGAGAAAAAACAAACCTACCCCCTCCCCCAACTTTGCAACCTGAACAAAATATTGAAAAAGGTAGTCCTTAGACTGAAAGGGTAAAGTAAAAATATTGCCTTTCTAGAGTAGGACTTCAGTCCTCTTCCCAGCAGACTTAAGAGACCCCATGAGTTCAGTTCTATTTGTCGCCATCAATAGTAGCGATTGAGACTCCTGGTTCCTGGAATATCTGGCTGACCATTCATCCATATCTCTCGGATGATGCGCTCCCTTTCCTCCAGCCGTTGCGCTCTCTCAAGCTCCTCAGCCGAAGTAAAGACATTCATGTTCAAAGTCCGTTCAAATCGATGTTGCCGTCGCACAGACAGGTCTGAGGAGGTATCTGAGTCACTGTCACTCCAGCTACCATCACTGTTGCATGATGGCCTTTGGGTTGATGACTGTTTGCAATCAGTTTGACAGGAGATTTGGACAACTAAAGCCAACAAGGTCAAGAGAAGTCCAATGCAAATCCCAGACACAAAACAGAGGGCAGCTCGTTCAGGGTTTTCTGAAAGATGGAAGGGATTTTTTTTTTAAAGAAGAGCAGGAAATATTTTCACAAAGAGAAACCTTGCTATTGATAATAACTGTGTTAACTGTTTGCTCTTTTTACAAATCAAAGTATGTAACAGAACTTAGGCTGAAACACAAAATATTAAGAGAATACAGATGACACACAAATGTGGGTATTTGGAAACTTTAATAATAAAATAAACAAGCCAGAGCTAGCAGCCCTTTTTTCATCTTTGTGGGACACATTTTAAAGAAAAAAGGTTCTCTAAGTTCAACAGGGGATACAGTTTGTCCAAGGATACAATGGGGAGATAGAATGGAGAGGCCGCAAATGTTTAGCTTGGCTTGGGGTCTTTGAGGAGGGTTGAAGAGTCAAAACTGATGCATAAACCCTCCCAGTAATGCAATGATCCATTAGTATTTGGGCTTTACTGAAAATTGCTAACCATCATATTTATTAAATATTGACCATTATGCCACTGAATTTCAAAGGCAAAATCTGGGATTGAGTGTGCAGGCAGCCCAGCAAGCATGGGAGAAAACTACAAGAACAAATTATTAATTATTGTGATAACACAATTAGCTTTTTCCACATTGAGAATCACTGGTGAAAAGAGGAGGAAAACGAAATAATATAATTAGCACATGAAAATACTATAACTGGAATAGATTTGTCAAAATAAAATGTTTTTGGTGGGGGAAAATACTTTGGAATATCAAGGCAGATAATCCTTTTCCTAGGCCTAATTCTCTAACAAAATATTTTTGTCATGTCTTCTATATTCCTATATTCCTAGATGCTTCCGAGTAAGAGCTATTATTATATAAAGATTTAGGCTCTGAAATAAAAAAAAGTAAACATATGTGCTCATTCATTGGCTGGTGGCTTATTTAATTCTCAGTGGAGAATGTATTTTAAAAATCTGAATGCATTTTGAAATGCAATTTGGCAATATATAAATTTATACAGTTAATAAGATGGCTGCTTTATTGATTCACCAATATCCACAGTATGAGTTTCCAACCCATACAAATGTTGTATTATTCTTCAGTAGCTAAAATGAAAAGGAAAGTAATATTGAAATGAAAAGCAGCAAGTATTAAAAATAAATACAAGAAAGTTCAACTGCCAAATTAATAATGGGAAAAATATGCTAATTAGGAACTTTGTCCACGGAGTTGACTTTGAAAATGAATCTTAAAATGATAATAAACAGGACAAAATGAGAACTACCTTTCCTTCTCTTTAGTCTTTTTAAAAATAAACTAATTTTTACTATTAGTATTTATGGGGGAGAAATCTCAAAACATCCGTTTCAAACTAGAAACTACCATTTCAAGTTCAAGGCAAGCTATTCCAATTTTGTGGGGCTACTTCAAGCTCAAAACATTTCCAGTAAGTTCAAAATAGCTTTGGAACACTGAACTCAAAACAGAATGTTTTGAACACTTCTAGGAGAACTGTCTGTCAACAGCATTTTTGTTTCCAAAAGGACCTTAATTTTGTGGGGAGTGATCACCTAGCCTAGCCCTGATAAGAAAATTGCTTGGTGAAAGAGCTACAGCAGCTGCCATTACCTTAATGTTACCATCTGGTAACATTACCAGAATGTCTGTATAAGATTACCAGTTGTCCAGCAAAAGGAAGATATGTCCTCTATTGTGTCTTCAAGTCCTCCATCAAATACTGTCCAGTTTTTTGAGTAACTTTTTTTTAAAATGGACTATTTTCACATTCAAACTTTCAATGTATTATGATCTTGTAAACAACCCTTCTCTGCATCCATCATCCATCAACAGACTCAACATCCTAGATTTATACTATTTAATTTGTTTTCTGATTCCAGCAATTGGCTTCAATCCAGCTCTTTCAAATCAATGATTGCTATAGTCACATGATTTGTCATGCATTTCTATTGTGAAATTTGAAAAGCACATCCTCAATTCTATATTATAGCTAGCATATGGTCTTAAAAATAAAGATTTGTTGAACAAATATTATGATTAAAAAACTAGTTTTTCTGATGCTGCAAAAAATAATTTCATATACATATTGGCCTAAGTACTCTTTTCCAGTTTTCACTAGAATATTTGTCATGGATGCCAAGAAAGTTAAACAGTGACCTCCATTCCAATTTTCCAGGTCTGCCTTTGTCTATTTTGACATCTGGCAACTCTATGCCTATAAGCCCTATACTGGCTCCCCAAGCAACTGTTGTAGCCCCTTTACCAAGCAGCTGTCCAAGAACTTTTGTATTCAAAAGCAAAACCAAGGAATTAAATCTATTCTCACAAATATAATAGCAGAATATGATATAGATTTCATAGAATGTGTAAATGAATAGCAGTACAAAATTTAAAAATGTCAATGGTAAGTACACTAGAAAAAAAAAAAGAACAGAAAATACAGTCACAAATCCTAGATTACATTGGCCATCCATTCATTGTCACAACAGATGAAATATCAGTTCCTAGATGCTTAATGTATCTCCTGGAGTCAAGCACTTTATATTTGGAGGACACCATGGAAAAGATCCATCTCCTGTCAACCTGCACTGTATGTCAACTATTGGCAATATGAAACAAGCCTCTCCAGCCTGTAGATGTAAGGCAGCACATGTGGAGATCTTATTTCATGTATACTGGCCCCAAATTGTGTAGAACCTTTTACATTAAGACCAGCAACTTGAATTCAGCCCAGGAACATAAAGGCAAGCAAGCCAACTATTTCAAAATGAAAATTATGTGTGGTAAATATGCAGCATATTACCAATTAGTTAATGGGGGACTTATTGTTATATGCACAAAAAGGGGATGTGACTGGTTTGTCATTCTAGAACTTAAGCTACCCTATTTTTCCCTTTCTATAACTTCCATTGAGATACCTAATTGGTCTGTTGCTGCTCATTCATCAGTAAAATGCTTGGTTTAAATCTTCACTCCTATGCCTGTCTTACTTCATTGTCACAAATAATTTTTAGACATAGTTTAAAGATCTTTACTTTTTTAAAGTACTGCTGCACAATAATACAATCCTGGCAATTACTTGCACAAGCATATGTGCAGACCCAGGATATACTAATTGCTTTTCAATCTTCAGTTAAAGAATATTGCAAGATTGAAATATAGGGATTAGCATGAATACATGGCTCACATCTTCTATAAAATGAACCATTGTGTTGGAGGTAAAGGCAAACCACTTCCAAAATATTGCCAAGAAAACCTCAGAGACATATCAAGGCAGTAAACAAAAGTCAACTCAAAGGCACAAAACCCACAACTTTTACTAAAATATGATTGAAATATCTTAACATAAATTAAATTTTCTCTTGCAGCTGAAGAATTAGCTAATTCTGAATTATAACAGTTGCTCTTTTTCACTCAAATATTTTAGATAGTATTATTATTACTATTACCACCATTATTAACCACTATTCTAAAGGACCAAAAAAATGACTTTATTTTCTCTTTAAGGATAGAATCAAAGGTCAGAAGGAGCACAGAAAAAAATATTTCGTTCCCACACTGTGGGAGGCTTTCAAAATAAAGTCCCTGGGAAGAGAATGTAAAGATTCTTGTATGCTTTGTTACAATATAACAAATATACAAAAATATAAACTCAGTGACTCTAGGAATTGTTTATTTTAAAAAAGAACATCTACTGAAGTAAAACTAATTTAACCAGCAGAAAAAATACATGTAGCCATTAACTCCTCAGATTACACAATAGAAAGTTTATATTCCTTATGTATCCCTGTGGGGAAAAAAAGTAATGAATACTAAAGTTGTGAGGAGCTAAATCTCTAGTGATAATAGCAAATTGAACAGTCTGATAGGACCATAATAAAGCTTCAGATAAAATTGTGCTATTTCGAACACTAATGATACAATAGATGCATAATTAGGATAACAAGGGATTTATTGGGAAGCTTAATTTAAATTTCACCAGGGCCTGAATTTCAGATATCCAAAAACTACCTCCATTATGGGATAAAAAATAGTATCTGGAGAGGTATTTGGGGAAATCGTTGAAAATACTTCAAAATACCAAATTTTATTCTAACATTTTCTTACCATATGCTAATTTTGATCAGGAATTGAAAACAAAATTGCCTAACCATGCCACATTGCTTTCCTCTTTTTGATGTAGTTCTTGTGTTCCACTTGGATCACAATTCCTATCATTTCATACCCAAAAGTAGATCATTAGAAGTTACATACAATAATAATTATGTACAAAGCATCTTTCCTTTCCTTTAGTTCTCTCCAGAAATATAACTAAGAGGCATGAGATGAAAAATAGAGGACTATTGCAAAGAGATACCCTTCAGGAAAACATTCAACAGATATACAGTAAGAGTAAGAAGAATACCTGTGATGAAGGAATATGCTGATAGGATATTGCTGAACAAGGAAATCTCTGTGCTGGTACCTGCAGGCTTCATACTTCTTTGATGTTCTCCTCTGAACTTCATTCACTGGAGTAGCAAGATCTGGGTTAAAAAGTAGGCTTCTGTTTCTTCTCCTCTGTTTTGGAACACAAGTAGGTTTGGGATGAAGCACATCTGATTGTGGGGTCCATGATTCAAGCAATAGAACTTTTCTCCTGCCTTTGAAAATCGTAGCAAAGCCTTCCAACCATTTCTATGAAGTTCACTGGTTTGACAGTCTGATTCCAGCTGCCCTCTCAGAATGTATTTAAAACAATTTCTCCCCTGATCGCTTTTACTTTCACGTCACTAGTCAGACTCCTCCAGAGGACTGAAAGAAATATACAATCAGAGGCATTTCCCCCCTTTCCTGCCCATTTTGAAGTCAAATGTGCCTGTTGGAGAGCTCTAAAAAAATCAGAGTCAACAGGCAGCCTTCTGCATGGGTCTGGCTGTAATTCTATAGCTTGTGACAAACCCATGGCAAACAGTACGCCTTGCCCTCCAGCTTTATTAAATTGAGAGAGTATTTAACTCCCTTTATGACTTCCTAGAGAGGCTGTTTTTTTCATGCTCCCCTTATAACAAAGAAAACGGCTGCAATGGACCCGAGTTAATGATTGGATTTTATTTGCTGAAGTTTTGTAGCTTAATAGGCAGTTCATTTTTTCAGCTTGAAAGAGACCTTTTCCGACCTTACTGAATCATTACTGAGAATTCACTGAACCTTGATCCGTTTGTTAACTCCTTTGCCAGTAGTGAAAACATCAATAGTTTTAAAACAATAAACAATCTGAATGATCGGTGTCCCTAACAACGGTGTACTTCAAAACGAAGCCTTCCATTTATATCAACTAGTTTGGGCTTCAAGGAAGAGAAAAAGCTTGCTGTGTAAAAATTCTGTTTATCCAATGTAAGCAAACACGTGTTAACCCTGAAGGTCTGGATGAAGAGGTATATTAGGGATATCAGAAGCACACCACAGTCAGATGTATTACGGGGAGAATATTCCAAAGAATGGTGGCCTACTCGACTATAACCACAATCTGTTACAGCAAAGGAGGCAGAGCAAAAGATCCCAAACCCCATCTGCTTTATCATTACTAAAGGTCTCCCTCTACCCAAATTTTGAAGCTTTAGGGAAGTGGGAATGGCTTATTGAAAAGGTTCAAGGTATGTTTTAGTTGGATAACAGAAAGATAATAATGTGCAGCATAACAATATCTAAGAACACACAATGTTGCTTTTAAGCAACTCTGTTATAGTGCAATTGCCCATCACTGCAACCATAGGCATACAATCCTAATCATGATTTTGCCAAAATGACCAAATATGCATCATGACATCACCACATAAGCTCCATCTTTTCATAGTTGCATTACATTGTCATATGCAATTTTTGTAAAAGGCAGGCTGTATTGCAACCATCACAATGCAATACCCTGTTTAGGAAGGGTATCTGGTGGTTCTTTGGAGTGTGTAAGAAGTGCTGTGCAGATCAGCGATAGCCCGTAGGGATGCAAATTGGAAATGATATGTGGGGGTGCCCAAGAGATGCCACATAGGTTGAGAAAGGTGTGGGAGGGATGCAGTTTGGGGACAGTGAATGGGGGTACAAAAGAGGTGCCTTGCAGATCAGAAAAGGCACAAGACTTCTATCTGACACTGTTCAAGGAGGGCATGTGGGGTTGAAGTGTGGGTCTGGAGAGGCATGTGATAGGGCAGCAGAGGTCAGGGAAGGACACAGAGGAATGACATGGGCCAGGAATGATGTGCAGAGATTCCTTCCTCCTCCTCCCTTCCTCCCTTCCTCCCTCCCTCCTTCCCTTCCCTTCCTTCCTTCCATTCCTTCCTTTCCTTCCATTCCCTTTCTAACAGGCAGATAAATGATTGCTTCAGTGAGGCGGGAAAGAGTGAGGGATTGTAAAACTGGCTGGGAAACTGTTATGGAATGCTGAAAATGAAAATCACATGACCACAACAGCAGCCTGCAAACATAGGGGCAGCCAATAGCACTGAAGCAACCACATCTTTCCCAATTTCATTCCCTCAGGAGTCACAAGTCCTGGATTTTGGACACAGTGATACATCATTTCGCCCAGTTAAAGGGCATGACAAGAGTTTTAGTAGTATACAGATGGTGGCAGTAAAGAGGAGGGCCCCCACTGAAAATAGAATATATCAACATTATAGAGATGAAACAGTGAAATGCATCCCCAAATTGTAATTCTATCTGGAGCTAACAGGGGAAGAGTTAGTATTTCCAGTTCTTAGGAAGCACCATTTGGCATTATTTATTATTAGATTATTTTCACCCTGATGTCCATTTCTCAAGTCAGTCCCAATACCTCTTACAGTGCAAACAAATTAGCACAATTAATAACTATTAATAAGAACTAGTCAATCAAAACAAATTGATGGCATAATCTATAAAAAGAAGAAGCATTAAAGAACAAACGTGAACATAAGACAAATATTGTTTAGGTTAATTGGTTGCTGCTCAAGTCAAATACTCATTTAGAAGCAACTTGCATTATTGTTTAAAATCCAACAACAAACATTTTAGATGCATTTCCTGGTGTAATAAATTCCAGTTCTAGGGACTAGTACCAAAAGTGGCCTCTCCACTAGACATTCCCAGATAGTGGTAGAAACTCATTTGAATACAGGTAGTCCTGGGATAATGACCATTTGTTTGGCAGCCATTTGACATTACTCAGTTACACTCAATCCCTGAAGTTATGGGTATTGCAATGCACCAAGGTATGTGATCAAAATTTGTGCATTTGGTAGCCTGCCCACAACCATAAGGGCATTTCAACTCCCTTGAAATAATGATCTTGTATCATTATCCTGGGACTTGTACATATTTGCCTTCATTCATTTCAAATCCTCCCACTCACCAATACCCCCCCCCCAACTCTGCCCTTTTGGCCACTCTGCACTCCATCACCCTAGGATTGCCAATGCTAAGACATACAATCACTACACAATCATGATATTCACTCTGTGACCTTGGATCAAGCATAGATGTTCTTAAACTGAACCATTTTGCAGTATCATTTGGAGCATGAAAAGGGTAAGAAACACATTACCTTTCTGAATAAAGGGTGATTACGTATTGAATTAAATAAATAAATCCCAGGAAAAGAATGTTCTTTGTTTCACAAGTAAAAACAATATTATGTGATCATATATATTGATCCACTGAAATTCTTGTATTATTTTGGGGTCATGGTGATAACTTATCTATCACAGGCATTCCTGATGAAGAAATCATATTTGCTGTCAGTTATATGAATAAACAATACCAGATGCTGAAACATCTTTTTCATTATGATTATTTCTAAGAATGGCAGAATGAGTTTGCGTTAGATGATGAGGAATCAGAGGCACAAATTTCATCACTTATTCTGCTGTATTTTCTTGGCTGCTATAAAACACGTATCTACCAAGTTCCTTGATAGGCATCCAAACTGGAAGTCAATTGCCACATCAGCTTTTTGGAGACTGGAAAGTAGTATCATTATGTAAGTAATCCTCATCAGAATTTTAGAAAAAAATTGGTGGTACCCATTTACCAGAAAAAGAATTTTTTTAGCAGAATGGAGTCTCTCTAAATCTACTCTAGAAGGCTGTGAGACTATGTAGAGCAGATTTGGGGAAGTGCAGGGGGATGTAGAAGTCCAGGAGGAAAGTAGATGGTGAAAACAGAACTCTGCATAGCATGGGGCATTGCCCAATGATAGTCACTCAGATTATCTTTAATGGTTTGGCAAGCAACCCAGGAGAGGCTCCTCATATGTGCTCAAATAATCTGCCAAAAATGGAAGTAGAAATACCAGGCAGCCACAAACATTAGAAGAACACAGACACAATAAGACAGTTAAGCGAATCCAACATTTTGAACACACACACACACACACACACACACACAAACTAAATGTTATTTTTCAAAATGTTAGAAAAGTTTCTGATAAGTTTTCCCCTCTATGTATTTTTACATAATACCTTTATGAGGAAAACAATGGTAGTCTATGCATAGTTTTCTACACACACACACACACACACACAAACTAAATGTTATTTTTCAAAATGTTAGAAAAGTTTCTGATAAGTTTTCCCCTCTATGTATTTTTACATAATACCTTTATGAGGAAAACAATGGTAGTCTATGCATAGTTTTCTACACACATACACACACACCACACATTCATCAGGAATTGCCGCAAACTCCAAGTAGGCGTCAGGAAGGGCAAAATGTTTTTTTTGAAAAAGGAAAAAAAGTGTAGCCCCTGGCTGCAAAACAGGTTAAGCATTCTTGCTTTAAAGCTTCACTATGCAAATATGAATGTTACAAATTCCTAACAAATACATTCACAAACTGCCTGTTGAAAGAACTAGAATGTTCTTCAGGTTATTAGAGGAGGACCAGTAACAGCCATGAACATAAAAACACAAAAGACACAGGAATATATCAGATTCAGCATCAAGAATGATACCGCTTCTTACACTAGGTACCAGAATGGTACATGTACGATTATCAGTAGTATTAAAATATGTTTAACAGAATAACAGGGTTGGAGGCCTTAGGAGACCTTCTAGTCCAGGGGTCTCCCCCACCCCCAAGCTGCAGCCCACTTCAAACTCCCCCAAAGTGTGTAGCAATATGTTGATAAGGATTCTCAGTCAAAATAACAAAACTTTAGTTTCATTAACACAGCAAAATATCTTCAACTAACAAGAAAATAAATCCAGTTGCGATGATTCAATTTTTCAGACATTTGTTAATAAATTTTTGTCATTTTTATTTCTGTACTATACTAATACATGATCACTCCAAAAGCTATACTTGAAAGATGTAGGTATCAGAACTGATGAAAAATGAAGCTGAAACTGTTATAGACAGCCAAAGTTCACCAAACATGCTAAGCTTGAATAAAATACTTCTCCTCACCTAATCTGATTTCAAGATAGCATTAAAAGAAATGGCCTATGACCTGTGTATTCATGTGAGTAATAGTTGTTAATGAAAAAGATTGATCAGTTAACATTTTGGGTACAATTTCAGACATGAGAATATAACTATATGCAGAACTAATTCAAATGCCCCTTGATAACCAACATGGATCTGTATGTATCTGCATAACAAAGAATATCAAAGACTCCCTGGATGAACTGCTCAAAAATATCAAAGAAATGTTCTTCCTTGATAAAAACAAGATTCCTGAGATGTGAAAACTTGGGTATTGTATTTCAAAATCATATGGATATTAGGAACATGCTGGTTCCAAATAAATGCTTATGGGAGATTTATAAGCTAGACATGAATTTAATAATCTTCTCCTACTCCCTAGTGGCTGATATTACAGGCATGCTGACTCTAATACAGGAAGCAACACACACTTATCATAACTAATAGTCATTGATAGACTTATCCCCTAAGAATTAATCTAATACATTTAAATCATCTAAGTTGGTTGCCACCGCCGCTTCATGTCCTGGTGTATTGTATATTTAAATATGCATACCGGTAGTTCTACTTACTGAACGACTGAATAGCTGGATCTGGCATCAGTTTAGATTGAAGATGGAGATCAAAGATGTTTTATAAATAGGCAGTTGAAAAGACTTTTAAAAATGGGGCCATATGAGAGCAGTGTGAAGAGCTGTAATCGAAAGGGATATTAAATGTCTTCCAAAAGTGATAGATAGGACATGTCAAGAGTATCTATGCTACTACCTTAATGTTAATGTTTGAGCAAATAGGAGCCACAGTGGTGCAGAGGTTGGAGTGCAGTATTGCAAGCTACTTTTGCTGACTGCCAGATGTCTGCAAATTGGCAGTTCAAATCTCACCAGGCTCAAAGTTGACTCAGATTTCCATCCTTCGGAGGTGGGTAAAATGAGGACCCAAATTGTTGGGGGCAATATGCTGACTCTGTAAACCGCTTAGAGAGGGCTGTAAAGCACTGTGAAGTAGTATAAAAATCTAAGTGCTATTGCTATTGCTATATACATAAATGCTCTTAGGAAGAAATACTACAGTATCTACTCATATGCCCTCCTATGAGATAGAATTAATAAATGATATAAGTATTGAGAAATTGTAAAAGGAGGGTTCATGAGCTCAAAGAGATGGGAGGTGTCAGTTCTGTAATTTTGGTAAATCAAGATCTAAAATTATCCACTTGTCAGCCTTCAAAGGCAAACCAGACAAAAAACACAAGATGAACTAATTTACGCCTTATTGTAAGGCCACATTAACAGAATCTTGTAAGTCTGAAGGCACAAGTGTCCTGCTTCTACTTTTAACAACTTTATCCATTAGGACGAGTCTTTCCTAAGCATCTTTATCTGACCCTTAAGTGAGGGGAGGGGGTCTGCATCCCTTGTCTGATTGTTTCCTTGGCAGCATCTCCTCCTCTCTTTCCCCAAGGTCATTCATACATTCCATTACAAATACAGACTGGCAGGTGAGCCCACAATGAAACAGGTCATCCATTATTTCTTTCTTCCAAGAAGACTGGTATCTGTCTGTCCAAATTAGCTGGGCTAGAGATTAGTCTTCCCAAATAAGTTTAAGCAAGAAGATCAATCTGCAGAGTTGTAATCAAGCCTTGTGTCAGCCTTACAATCTCAATTTGCTACTGATCTCCGAAATGTTGGGGTGGGTAACTTGCCACTTACTGAATTTAACCCACTTTGGTTTTTGCATGGTTGATCTTTTTATAATCTGCCTTAAATAATTTAAGGTGGTGAACATATATAATAATCCTTCTCATATTTTTCCCACAACAACCCTGTGAGGTGACTTGGACTGAGAGGGTGTGACTGGCCCAAAGTCACCCAGCCAGCTTTCATGCTTAAGGTAGGACTAGAACTCACGAACTCCTGGGTTGTAGGTCAGCATCTTAACCACTACACCATGACTCATTTTCTGTTCTGTCCCCGTCCCACACACACACACACCAACAGATATTCAAAGAGTTAAAGACCAAACCAGCCAGCAAAATCCTTTTCCTTATGATAACGGAACTTGGCAACAACCTAGTGGCTGCCTGCCAAGAGTTTATTACTTACGAAGAGGAGAGATAACTTCTCCCCACTTCTGGTACATCAAAAGAAACAGCTCAATAATTACAGAGTCAATCAAGTCCAGAGATAATCCAGCAAAATCTATAGCAAAAGTCCGGCAATGCAGAATGGCATGAAAGCTTTCAGCTTTGTTCGTCCCAAGGTTTGACTGGCCACCACGCTCCCTTTTATACCTTGTGGGGTGTGGTCCAGTGACTCAGCCTAATCTCAGGCATGCCTTTTCTTCTGTTGTGCGCGCTTATCTCTGCGATGCTGGCGTGGATCCAGCCAAGACTCATTACCCTCATCACAGTCCATTTGTGGCTGCGTGGACGTGCTTGGCCCAGGCCCTATCTTTTGCCCTTCGGCGGACACCGTAGGCATTGCCAGAGAGGAGGGTCCTGGAGAGGGAGGCCTTGCCAACTCCTCTCCTTCACTCTCGGAGTCCTCTCCTGCCGATGACACAGGCTCAGGTAACGGAACCACAACACTTTCATAGTATTTAAAATTTCAGGATGCCAATGCATGAAGGCTGCATCACATCCCTATTTGGGCTGGGAGATTTTTCCCCCTATTTTCCATCGTTCCCCTTGGCATTATGCCTATCTCGGACTGGTTGCCATTTATGGACTCGCTGGCACTGAAATCCGGCTCATATTCATCAGAGCCCTTCCCCCTGCCGTGGAGGGGGGACTGTAAATTGTGTTGGGAGATTATGGGAGCCGGTATACTTCTTCCATCCCACCATCAGAGGGGACTGCCCATCATACCAGCCGCCGTGAGAGGGTGGTTTTGGTTTTTTGTGCCCCTCGAGCGGAGTCGGTATGGTATTATCTGCACTTCACCAGCAGAGGGGACTGACCATCAGACCAACCACTGTGAGAGGGTGGTTGTGGACTATTAGACCAGCCACTGTGAGAGGGTGGCTATGGACTTTAACCCCTTATGCTGTACTGAAATTGCAAAGGTTCACTACTTCCATCTCACCAGTAGAGGGGACTGACCATCAGACCAATCACTGTGAGAGGGTGGCTGGATTGTATCCCCCTTGAACTGTGTCGACTTGACAAGAGATCCTACCCACTGTGGTGAAGGGACAGTGGACTTTGGACCTCAGATTTTGGATGCCCCCACCTTATTTGCTCCCCTTTGGACCTCTTATTTTCCATCTGACCCTTGGGACATGGTCACTTATCCTCTGTGGCAAGATGTATTCGGCAGCTGAGCTTCTTGTTCTGCGAGACTCCCCCCTCTCGCAGGATTGGCCCTCCACTTTATCGAGGGCCTACCTCGATGACGGATTTTGGAATCCCGAGAGGTGGCATACGGCGAAGAGGGAGTTGAGGGTTTTTTTAAATTTGTCATTTGCCAATCTTTTAAGGGGTTTTGGGAGGGGGGAGGGTTGTTTGGCAAAGGATAGGGAGGGTGATTTGCTGGGGAGGGGTCCAGGCCCGGCACAGGGTCGCGCTAGGGGAGGTGCGGAGCAGGGATCGGAGGGGGTTGGTGTTGGTAGGGAAGAGGGCGATGTCATCAGGACCGTGGGTGGGAGGGGCAGGTATGGTGGGAGCAGGGGGCCATATCATGTTGTGGGGGCACGTATCCGCTGTCTCCAAGCGGTGACATGCTCCGGCTCCCAATGCTCTTCTCATTCCTTGGGTTGTCCAGAGTCTCAGAGCCTGGGTCTTAGGCTGATGCTGTGCAACGCCAGGTCTGTGGTTAATAAAGCCCCCCTCATTTGTGAGCTGATTCAGGAGGGGGGAGCGGACCTGGCGGGTATTACAGAGACCTGGTTGGGCCTGGAGAGGGGAGGGGTCCCCCTCGTAGAAATGTGCCCACCGGGTTTCCGCGCATTTCATCAGCCGAGGGCCCAGGGTAGGCGTGGGGGGGGTGGCGGTTATTGTAAAGGAAGATCTTGATCCTAGGGAGGCCACTGTACCTCAGATAGCCGGTTGTGAGTCTCTCCTTGTGAAGTGGGGCCATGGGAGGCAGATGGGCCTGCTGGTTACATACCTGGCTCCTTGCTACGTGGCAGCGACCCTGCCCGAGCTCCTCAATGTTATAGCCGGGGTGGTGGTTGATACCCCCAGGCTTTTAGTCATGGGGGATTTCAACCTGCCGTTCATCGGTGAAACATCTGAGGTGGCTCGGGAGTTCATGGCTTCCATGATGGCCATGGACCTGACCCAATTAATTCAGGGCCCCACTCACACAGGAGGAAACATGCTGGACTTGGTTTTCGTCTCTGGTCAGTGGTTGAATGGCTTAGATACAGGGGATATAGTTATTGAACCCTTGTCATGGTTGGACCATTCTCTCCTCAGACTTGACTTCCTGACCGCTACGCCCCACCGCAGGGAGGTGGAACCGATCAGGTGGTTCCGCCCCAGGTGCCTGATGGATCCTGATAGGTTCCGAATGGAGCTTGGGCCATTTCCTGAGACTCTGGCGCGCGACTCGATGGAAGACCTGGTGGCCGCCTGGGATAGGGCGGCCGCTGGTGCTTTAGATCGAGTCGTGCCTTTGCGGCCTCTGACCCGGCGGCGAATCTGCCCAGCTCCTTGGTTCTCCGAGGAGCTGAGGGGGATGAAACGCCGGAAAAGATGCCTAGAGAGTAGTTGGAGGGCCAGTCACTCCGAACTTGACCGTACACTAGTGAGGTCTTATATCAAGACCTACTTAGTGGCGATAAAGGCGGCGAAGTGTAATTACTTTTCTGCTCTTATTGCGTCGGCAGAAAATCGCCCAGCTGCCTTGTTTAGGGTGACTCGCTCCCTTCTCCATCTGGGAGCACGGGAAGACCCCTTGCAAGGTCGTGCTGAGGATTTTGCGCATTATCTGCACGATAAAGTCGCTCAAATTCGGGAAGGCTTGGACTCTGACTGGGTAGGTACAGGCGGGTTGTCCGAGGTCTGTCTTGAGACAGTTATCTGGGATGAGTTTGACCCTGTGACTCCCGAGGACGTGGACAGGATGCTGGGGAGGTTGAATACAACCACATGTTTATTGGACCCGTGCCCCTCCTGGTTGGTGCTGGCTACCCGGGAGGTTACACGAGGCTGGCTCCAGAGGATTATAAATGCTTCCTTGAGTGAGGGGTTCTTGCCTCCCGCCTTGAAAGAGGTGGTGGTGAGGCCCCTCCTCAAGAAGCCCTCTCTGGACCCAGCTGTTTTAGCAAACTATCGTCCAGTTTCCAACCTTCGCTTTTTGGCGAAGGTTGTTGAGAGTGTGGTTGCGCGACAGCTCCCGCAGTACCTGGATGAAACCGTCTATCTAGATCCATTCCAATCCGGCTTCAGGCCCGGCTACAGCATGGAAACGGCATTGGTCGCGTTGGTTGATGATCTCTGGAGGGCTCGGGACAGAGGTTGCTCCTCTGTTCTGGTCCTATTAGACCTCTCAGCGGCTTTTGATACCATCGACCATGGTATCATGCTGCGCCGGTTGGAGGGGTTGGGAGTGGGAGGCACTGTTTTATGGTGGTTCTCCTCCTATCTCTCCAACCAGTTGCAGTCTGTGTTGGCTGGAGGGCAGAGGTCGACCTCAAGGCACTTGGTTTGTGGGGTGCCACAAGGGTCGGTCCTCTCGCCTCTCCTGTTCAACATTTATGTGAAGCCGCTGGGCGAGATCATCCGTGGTTTTGGGGTGCAGTGCCATCTGTACGCTGATGACACCCAGCTGTACATCTCCACCCCAGACCACCCCAACGATGCCCTTGAAGTGATGTCCCAGTGCCTGGAGGCTGTGCGGGTCTGGATGGGGAGGAACAGGCTCCGACTCAATCCCTCCAAGATTGAGTGGCTGTGGCTGCCGGCATCCCGATATAGTCAGCTGGTGCCATCGCTGACTATTGGGGGCGAGACATTGGCCCCCAAGGAGAGGGCGCGTTTGGGTGTCCTCCTGGATGCACGGCTGTCTTTAGAAGAGCATATGACGGCCGTGGCCAGGGGGGCTTTCTATCAGGTTCACCTGATACGCCAGTTGCACCCCTTTCTGGATCGGGACTCCCTATGCACGGTCACTCATGCCCTCGTTACTTCCCACCTCGACTACTGCAACGCTCTCTACATGGGGCTCCCCTTGAGGAGCACTCGGAGGCTCCAACTGGTGCAGAATGCGGCCGCGCGGGTACTTATGGGGGCGACATGGCGCTCCCACGTGACACCTCTCCTGCGCGAGCTGCATTGGCTTCCAGTGGTCTTCCGAGTGCGCTTCAAGGTGTTGGTTCTCATCTTCAAAGCGCTCCATGGCTTAGGACCCGGTTACTTACGAGACCACCTTCTGCCTCCGATAACCTCCCACCGGCCAACACGCTCCCACAGAGAGGGCCTCCTCAGGGTGCCGTCTGTCAGGCAATGTCGGCTGGCGACCCCCCGGGGAAGAGCCTTCTCTGTGGGGGCACCCGCCCTCTGGAATGAGCTACCCCCAGGGATATGACTAATCCCGGACCTCCGGACCTTCCACCGGGCCCTGAAGATTTTTTATTTCAGCAAGCCAGGGTTAAATTTTTAATTGGGTAAATTTTATGGGTAAGGGGTTTTAAATTGGAGAAGCCAAAGATAGTTTAATTTTGTTTTAATGTATTTTAATATTTGTATTGTGTGTTTTTAATTCTGGCTGTTCACCGCCCCAAGTCCTTCGGGAGAGGGGGCGGTATAAAAATTTAATACTAAAAATACTAATACTAATTTACGACCACAATTGAGCCCAACATTTTTGTTGTTAAGTGAAATATTTGTTAAGTGAGTTTTGCCCCATTTTATGACTTTTCTTGCCACAGTTGTAAAGTGAATCACTAAAGTTGTTAAGTTAGTAACATGGTTGTTAAGTGAATCCGGCTTCCCCATTGAATTTGCATGTCAGAAGGTCAGAAGTGATCATATGACCCCAGGATACTGCAACTGTCGTGAGTCAGTTCCCAAGAATTTGAATTTTGATCACGATTATGGGGATGTTGCAAAGGTCATAAGTGTGAAAAAATCACACTTTTCAAATAAAAAATCACTTTTTTCAATCCTGTTGCAACTTTGAATGGTCACTAAATGAACTGTTGTAAGTCAAGGACTACCTGTAGTACAAACATAGTTTAATGGCCAGAGAAAGGAGAAGGAAATCCAGCATGGTAAGAGCCTGAACTGCAAAATTTGAATAATAAGAACCATTATATTTTTGATTCCCTTGAAAGTTCAAATAAGGTCAGTCAATTCTCTATTATTTGAGCACTGGACCTGCATTGTACAGCCTTTCTGCAACTTCATAATTAGTTGCAGAACTGCCAGCGATCAATGGAAAAAGCAGATGTTTTTTTGCCATAATTTCTTGTGAAGGAGGAAGTAAATGGCTAGGAGGAAGGAGTTTCTGAATGCAAATGGAAGAATAGGCAGCAGAAAAAACACAAGAAGTACAGAAAAAACAGAAAATCTTATTTTTTAAAAGAACTTCCCCTAAGATTTATTCCTATGAGAATAAATATAAAGCAGAATGTTACAGAGATGTTGTATTACATTTTATATCAAAATCAGGTTACAAGAAATCTCTGTGAAGCCCATTTATGCCCACAAATTCTGGTACATAAATTAGTGTTGAGAATTAATTGATCTGAAAATAAAGTATTTATTAATAGTTGTATTGCCCATAAAAAACATAAAAAGTTGTATTGCCATAAAAAAAATATTAGCACATTTATATGTTCTACTTTTTTCTGTTGTTCTATGTCTGCACCGAGTTTAATGATTGCCTTCACTGCAATAGAAGATCTAGCAAAAAAGTGAAAACTAAGGGTCAATTTGTCCTTAACAACTTTACATTTACAGGTTAATCAGTGTGCAGATCTAATAAAGATCCCTGCTTCCAGAGCCTAGCAAGGAGGTAGAGCAATGGTGTTTAGTAAAGACTAGCTGTTGAGTCACAATGTGTGGTCTCCAAAACTGTTGGGCTGCATCTAAGATCATCTCATCAGTTATACTTGATAGGAGCTGGAACTGAGTATCCCCAGAAGGTCTATACGCATGCGGCTGATTCTTGGCCAAGCACTTTCTCTTCCAGATTACAGTTATATGCTTGATACATATGCTACTTCCTTTCTGCTTCAATACAGTCCTGATCAGGCTTAAATTACTGAGATTGTTTCATTTCCTGTACAAATAAAGTGCGCCAAGTTCTTAATTCATTTCATTCAAACAACTTGTTCACAGACATTCCGCTACCAGTATTTCATACTTAAAAGTAGGGAAAATTGCTAGATGAACCAGAGAGGTGTTTCACCACCCAGCAGCTCCTAACAAAAAAGTGTCTGTACCACAAACAGAAAATGAGGAGGAAAACGTATTTATATCCAGATTGTCTCAGATGAGCAGTGAGACAATCCATGCACAAGACAAATATAACCACATACGTGCTACATAGTGTAGAAAGTCAGCACCCACCCACCCTCCTAGAGAATGAAATATTTTGGGGAATATTAATTTAATTTAATTTAATTTAATTTCCAATTTATATACCTCCCTTCTCCCTGAGGACTCAGGGTGGTGTACAGCCAAGATAAAAAACATAGAATACAAATATTAAAACATTTAAAAATATATATAGATTTGGGCCGAAAGTTAAGAATAACAAACTAATTAAAAAATTTAAAATTTAAAAATTTCTTCTAAGCCAACCCGGCTTGCTGGAAAAGATGGGTTTTCAGGGAACGACGGAAGGCATTGAGGTCATGGATTCTCCTTATCTCCGGGGGCAACTGATTCCAGAGAGTGGGAGCCCCCACAGAGAAGGCCCTCCCCCTGGGGGCCACCAGCCTACATTGTTTGGCTGATAGCACCCTGAGGAGGCCCTCTCTGTGGGAGCGCACGGGTCGATGGGAGGTCGTTGGTAGCAGCAGGCGGTCTCGGAGATAGCTAGGCCCTATGCCATGGAGCGCTTTAAAGGTGATAACCAACACCTTGAAGCGCACCCGGAAGACCACCGGGAGCCAGTGCAGCTCGCGCAGGAGCAGTGTTACATGGGAGCGCCATGTTGCTCCCATCACTACCCGCGCTGCTGCATTCTGGACCAGCTGGAGCCTCCGGGTGCTCTTCAAGGGGAGCCCCATGTAGAGAGCGTTGCAGTAGTCAAGGCGAGAGGTGACGAGGGCGTGAGTGACTGTGCACAAGGAATCCCGATCAAGAAAGGGCCGCAACTGGCGAATCAGGCGAACCTGATAAAAGTTCCCCCTGGTAACAGCCGTCAGATGTTCCTCCAAGGACAGCTGCCTATCCAGGAGGACTCCCAGATTGCGCGCCCTCTCCGAGGGGGCCAGAGACTCGCCCCCAATAGTCAGCGATGGAGTCAACTGACTATATCGGGATGCCGGGAGCCACAGCCACTCAGTCTTGGAAGGGTTGAGCTTGAGCCTGTTCCTCCCCATCCAGATCCGCACAGCCTCCAGGCACTGGGACATCACTTCAAGGGCATCGTTGGGGTGGCCTGGGGTGGAGATGTACAGCTGGGTGTCATCAGCGTACTGCTGGTATCTCACCCCAAAGCCACGGATGATCTCGCCCAGCGGCTTCACATAAATGTTGAACAGAAGGGGCGAGAGGACCGATCCCTGCGGCACTCCACAGATGAGAGGCCTCGAGGTCGACCTCTGCCCCCCTGCCAACACAAACTGCGACCGGTCGGAGAGAAAGGAGGAGAACCACCGCAACACAGTGCCTCCCACCCCCAACTCTTCCAGCCGGTGCAGCATGATACCATGGTCGATGGTATCAAAAGCCGCTGAGAGATCTAATAGGACCAGAACAGAGGAATAACCCCTGTCCCGAGCCCTCCAGAGATCATCCACCAACGCGACCAATGCCGTTTCCGTGCTGTGCCCAGACCTGAAACCCGACTGGAACGGATCTAGATAGGATGTTTCCTCCAGGAATTGCGGAAACTGTTGCGCGACCACACTCTCAACAACCTTCGCAATGAAGCGAAGGTTGGAGACAGGACGATAGTTGGCCAATATTGCTGGATCCAGGGACGGCTTCTTGAGGAGAGGCCTCACCACCGCCTCTTTCAGGGCAGCGGGGAAGTGACCCTCACTCAAAGAAGCATTAATGATGCCCTGGAGCCAGCCTCGTGTAACCTCCCGGGAAGCCAGTACCAACCAGGAGGGACACGGGTCCAGTAAACATGTGGCCCCACTAAGTCTCCCCAAAATCCTGTCCACATCATCGGGAGTCATCATCGGGATATTAAAAAGGCAGGATAGAATATTTCTGTTGAGAAATGGGAAAAAATCTTAAGGGAGGCAGAAACCAGCATCAGTCTCTCTGCTCCAAGCAGAAACTGAGGCCAGCTTTTAGAAATGCAGATTTGGTAATCCATTCAGAAAGACTGAGTCAGACAGAAACTTCACATAAGCAATTAGGCAAGATAAGATTTGCTCAGACAAACATCTAGGATTTGCCTATAGAGCCAGCCATGACCCCTACATGACCCCGTAGGGAACCAGAAGGTATAAAACCCATCCACTCTCAACTCCATTTTGTAAGATGTCCCAGAACTGCACATTGTGCGTGTGTTGGTTCTGTTCACCAATAAACAGAACTTTTCTTTCCAATCAGCCTCCATTTTATTCCCAGTTTGGAACTGGACCTGGATTTTTCTTCTAACAAAAGTGCACTCCATTAAAAAAGAATTTGTTAAAAAGAACATCTAGTAACGAATCAGAAGCGGTTCCAAAGAGTAAATGATGCAAACCAAAGAATTCTTAAGCAGAATTAAGAGTAACACATTTAAAAATATGCTAAAAACAATCCATGACAAAACCTGCATTCTTTAACATTACTCTTCTTCTTAGACATTTTTCTTCTATCTAGAGGCCACCTTTTCATTATTTGATCTGCACAGTAGAATTTTTTTTTGCTTAGAATCAGTCTTGTTTTAATTCCAGTCTTGAGTCCTTCCATAGGAGAGCCGAGTTTCTTCTGAGCACATGCAAAGTAACTCACAACTGCCCACTGCTATCTGCAGGTGCTGGCCCTAGTTTAGGTGGGATTTAGTTTCCTCCATTTAGAAGTAAATCGGTCCCTGCTCTTGCCTCCCTGTCCACAGCTTCCATCATGGCTGCAACTCTCTTAACTCCCCAGAGAAAAAGGCAGCTTTTCATTTGTGAGAGTCCCCTTTTGACTCGTATCCTTTTTCAATATTAAGGACCACAGGGCCAGCAGAGCCTATTACTTCTGCAGTCTGACCTGCCCTTGCTTCGGTATGGTTTTCCACAAAATTAAATCACAGTGTTGGAAGAAATCTCCTTCTAGGTTCTGCTCCAAGTGGGGAAACAGACACTGGAAACATGGAGGCTGCTTGGAAAGATGGTTTAATGGTGGACAGGATCACATGGCTTGAGTTCCTGAACAGAAAAAAGGGGAGGAATACAGCGAGTCCACGGGTTTTTATGCTCTCTCTGGCTTTGAACTTCCTGGGGCCCAGAAAGAGTACTCTGATTGGTTGTCAGACTCCCAGGGGGTGGGGGTTTTAGCTAGCCTTGCTGGCTGATGGTCACATGTGCTTCCCAGGTCACATGTGGTGAGTTTCTGCTGCTATTGTGTAGAGAGCTGATCCTATCTTTGTTGGATCTTTGGCAATTCCTACTATGGCTCTGCCTGAAGGAGGTAGATCTTTGTTATGTAGAATAGACTGGCCCAAGCCTTAATGGCCCATTGACAAAGGGTGGGGGGCAGGAAGGTGAGAGCTGCTTTGTCTGTAAAATATGATTCTCCGTTTCTTATCCAGGGAAATATAATATTCTGCCTTTTTAATATTTCCTAAAATATTTCACTCTTCCAGGAAAGGGGTGGGTGCTAACTTCCTACAACAGCTTTGTCTGGTTGTCTCCTCTCCTGCGTTTTGGCTTCCCTCCCCTCCTCTTCCTCCAAGGAGTTTTTGTTCCTTCTTGTCTCAAGCGGAGCAGAGTGGGAGGAGCTAAACAGTATAAGACAAGATCAGCATCCAGCATGGAGCTTTTGCAAAGAAAAGCACACAATCAAAAAATCTCAAACTTTTGCATTGCAATAAACCTGCTCCAGGTCAGTTTCTTAGCCAGATTATTTTACACATCACAGACTGCACTTCTTGTGCTCATAATATTAATAGAGATCACATTAATATGATATCAGTGCACTTACTAAATCTGGGCTCAAAATCCTCCAAATGACACAACAAACTTCAACTCTCTGTTGCCATCTTGTGGTTGTCTGGATTTAATCCACGCGTGAATGTAATCCACGCAAGCATGGTGATGTGGATAGAGATGTCACTAAAAATAGAAACTTTTTTTTAAAAAGCCACAAACAATTTCTGTACTGCTGAAATGCACCTCTCTGAATAATAATTTAGTGCTTTCCAAAAATATATTTTTGAAATAAATTAAAACAAATTAAATTAAGAATCAACACCTCTTACTATATGTATTTACTTATGTAGATTTATATATGAATTTATTCAGATTTTTAGTTCTTCCAACTGAGCCAAAGTACAGTACCTTGGACATCCATTATATTATATTTTCATTAGTATATTGGGAGACAGGCTGTGTGGAGAAAAGGTAACTGAACTTTAGTATCAACTTCATGGCTAAGTAGATCTGAATCCACCCTTTTAATAAGATATGTCATTTTATTGTGTGTTATCTTTTTTCCCCCAACAGTGAATTGTTGTATCAAGCTATTTCACTTTTTTACTGTAAAACTGGTCAAAGACTGTAATAAAGCTGTTTGACTTGATTTGATCTGAACCAAGATTTCCCTAGTATGGAGGGTTACTTGACAAAACGTAGCACAAATTTCTTCTATTCTCAACCTGTGTTGAAATAGAAGAGAAAAATTCATCTGGTAGGTTGCAATTTCAGCCATTTATGCATTTTTCCACCTACAAAAATTGTATTAATGGGTTGTGAAGTTGTGTGAAATACCCAAATGGAGCTTCTGGGGAATGTCTGTGCTTGCAAGTTCTGAAATACAGTAGTAAAAGCTGCTTAACACCATTTACACACACACACACACACACACATTTAAAATCAACCACAGAAAAAAAAAAACAAAAGGGTAAAAAAATCTCAGTGTGATTTGGCATGGTAACAAGTAAAGAAGGCACATCATATTGTTAGGGGTGTGGTGAAAAATCTATTAAGACTTTTTATAAGCAAACCTTTCTGTTAGAGTTCTGGCAACAGAGCTGGATTGACTACTGCAACCCATCTACTGCAAACGCCTTCCCTGTTTCCAGGATTATTACCAGTGTCACCTCCCACTAGGCCTATCAAACTGCAAACAACACAGAATAACAGCAACAATTTCTGGAAGGGCTAGGAAGCCAACTTGCTAGTGATGGCAACGTCAGGCAAGTTCACGCTGGCAAACTGGGTGGAGAGATCTGTTTGTTGTGCTGGAGTGTGAATAAACACACTGGTAGAGAGAAGGGGCAGGGGTATTCCTGACCAAGCAGGAAGAGAATTGTACCACTTCATGTAATTAAACTTCAATGTTTTTCTTTCCATTTTGTTGTTTTTTGCTTGGAGGTGATTATCTGAGGACCTTTATTTTTCTCCAACATAAACAACCTCGACCTCTGTCATCTGTATTTATTGCCAAACAAATAGTTTAATTCTATAAAAAGTCTAGAAAAGTTAATTTAAGAGCAATGCTGGATACAAACTACATCATTTACCTCCACCTAATAGGTTTATATAGTTAAACTGTTCAAGAAACTGTAATGCTCTACTTGGATCTGTCAAAAAGTATTTGTGTCACCATGCTCTGTAATTGCAATGCCAACTGCAGTTATGTATGGTTGAACTGCACTACTAAAAGTGGTGGAAGAAGTGCATCAGGCACACTAGAGAATCAGATGTGCAGAATTGCTCCTTTGGCCAGGAACATTTCTAGGCAAGGGAATTTGCAAAAAAGAAACACTTTTTTCTTCAAATGCTCATATAATTCTGTTTTTACTCCAAATATTGGTATTTCTCTTCCCAGGGTGAAACAGCCTACTAATTATTGAATAATGAATATTTTCAACTACCAGACCAAAATGGAGATGTAAGGAGCCACAATGATGGCTCAGGGCCAGATGAAAAGATGATGGCGCTTGGATAGCAGCTGCAGGACTGCAATAATAACTCATGAGTGCAGCATCAGGATGTCTGGGATGAGGGAAGCAAGAGGAGAGTAGTGGAAGGTTGAGAAAATGGCTCCTGCTCCTTCTCCATCTTAATGCTGCTTAACAGTCCATTGGAGATGGGCAGCTTTACATTCAAAGATAGGCTCCATGCTAGACTTCCTATAGTGCATTTTACTTGCCAGGATCACATCTATATAACACAAATTCTTGGGGAAGCTCTACTAAAATATAGCATGAGCAATTAAAAATAATAAAAGAAATCTTTACAGCCATCAGAACTAGTTTCCAACCAAATTACATTACAAAGAAGCTGAGGCAATGCAGCTGGAAGAATCAAAGTGTTTGATGCAATGCTCTTCAAAATTATTTACATTTTAAAAACCGGTGTGTGTGTGCAGGGGGCCAACATTCCCATGGATTATTCATCTCTGAAGACCCCATTCAATAGTCCTACTTTGTCATTGGCAAGAACAATAATTTGGGAGAAATTCTAAGGATTCTTGGTCCCTCACAGAAGTTTACTGAGTGATTTTCAGCCAGTAACTACCTCCCAGTCCAATTTATCCCACAGAGTTGAAGAAATCACCACCAGGTGCACCAATTTTATGAAATTGGAATGTGAAGAGATAATTTGGCTTTATCCACTCTGATTTTTTGCCAGTGGGACATAGATGTAAATAATGTCAGCAAATATTGTACTGTTTTTGATTAATTTATTTCACATCAGTGCAAAATATTGTGTGTCCTGCTGTGTTCTTTGTGAGTTTTATGCAGTACTCATTTTCATGCGGCAAGACAGCATAGCCACACAGTTAAATCTCATTTTATTGGACTTCAACACAATAGACATTGCATTCAGTGGGCCAAACTCTGTTGTGTTTTCTGTTCTTTGCATAATAGTATCGTTACCCAAACAAGGCAAATGATGCCAATTGAACAAAAAGGCATCCTTACACAAATCACACACAAACAAACACACACACACACACCTTTATATTTTATGTATCAAATTATATAGTCTCATTTATATAGTCTTACTCTTCACTTCAACTGCTTTTCTTGAATAACCAAGCTATGCTGTTAAAACAAGGTTTTACCGTATTCCAAATATAAAAGTGCTTCATGCAAACTTTCAGAATCTCTATAACTTCAGTTTCCTCCCTTTAAGACTATCTTCTCTCCAAAATCTAACAGTTGAGAACTGTGAATGTTACCAGAACAGTGTTAACTGTTTTGGTCTTGCCAACCAAATACCTTATGTTTATGAAATAAAGCAACACACAAGTAAACCATAACAAAATGGAGCATTACCTGCCCCACAAAAACAACCAACAAACCTTAGCCAAATACAGTTAATCCAGGTTCAGAAGCAAGAGAGCAGTAAGTATATACAGCAATGGGGTCCTCTTATTGCTTTCTCTGCTAAATGACTATAGAAAAGTGTAAATAAGGTCCTGGATTCAGATCAGTGGTGGGTTGCCCCTGGTTCGCACCGGTTCTATAGAACTGGTAGTAAAACCGGCAGGAGGCTCCGCCCACTGACCCCGATGTCATCAAAATGCTTCTGCACATGTGTAGAAGCTTCTGCGCATGCGCAGAAGAGCACGCGAGCGAAGCAAGCAAGCAAGCGCGCCCCCCGCTGCGAACCGGTAGTAAAGGTAAGTAGAACCACACACACACACACACACTGATTCAGATTAGCATTTAATTCTGTAGATCCAGGTGAGGCCAACAAAACTGTTTCCACAGATCTTTGAGCAAAAGTTATTTGTGCTCTCCTGCTGAAGACATTGCTGTTTTAATACATAGTTATGTGCTGAAGATAGAAAAAGTACAAGAAAAAAAAAACACTCTGGACTAAACACTAAAATTTACTGCTATATTTTAACCTTTGGGTTAAAAAACCTGCCAGGTTTGACACACAAAGTATCTAAGAGACATAGAAAATGAAGGAAGACAGTCTGATTGCCACCTTTACTGACAGTACAGTTGGAGCTGCAGGCAGAAATTAAACATTAAACTCATAAAGTTTAAGTTTAGTGATTTATAAACAGGTATGCAAGTATTATTTCATTTTAGTTCTTAAGGGGGAGGAGAAGAGATAAACAGAAGAGATAGTATTTCAGCACAGCATAAGTGAGGCAGAAGAAAACTTAATTACAAAAAAAGCTTACCGGAAGAAGCTCCAGGGACAGATTCAGCAGGTCTCAGAAACTGCCTGGATGCTCTTTCCTTTTTAAACCTCATTCCCTCTTGACGGTGTTCGTCATTACGCTCCATGAACATGTTGAGTCCTGCTCTGAGTCTGCTAATGGTGCCAAGTTCTACCATGCAAACTGTTAAGAGAAATGGGGCACCTCTGCTTCTTCGCCCTTCCCATCCCACAAAGTACAAGAGCACCTAAGAGGCAGGCACACAAGGGCCATCTGCAACTTGCCATTGCACATTCTTTCTTCCTTTTTGGTTAATAATATATACAATAATAATACCTTCAAAGCTTTATTATGACTAGAAGCAGTATGGTTGCTGCATGGGCCTGTTGTTGTTCTGACCAAAACTAATTTAGCTCTTGTTTACGTCCCTTGGATGTACTAGATTTATAGCCAATAAATATTTTAATTGGTACCCAAAACATAGTGAGCAAAATAGGGAATGCATGTCTGAAAAACAGGGCTGCTGTTCCTGCTGCTTCTTACTACACTCATCTTCTTGCTCATACACACATAGTTGCTCTCCCTTTCTATGCCCTGAATGGGCTTCTTTGCAGTTGGCTTTAAAGATAGAGGCTATTAGCAGTAGGCTACATTTGCCATTAGGAAACATGTTATTTAATGCCAGAAATATGTCTTTGTTGGGGTGTACATGTGTCTTTAATTCAGCCTTGATTCCTGGCATGGAGTAGACTTTGCACTTATCTTGACAAGGTTTTTCAGAAATGGTTAGCTTTTGCCTCCTTTCTAGAGCTAAGAGAAAGTGACTAGCTCAAAATCAGCCATCTGACTTCCTGTCTAAGGCAGGATTAGAACTCAGTCTCCTGGTTTCTTACTACACTAAACTGGGTCTCTTCTCTGATATACTATCTACAATATCAGGTCTCAGAAGCATCCTATAAAAAAAAACACTGCACATTGCAACAGTAGATACAAAATACATAAACAATTATTTATGTATTTAATTTATAGTTTAATACCATTCCATCTCAGTATACAAGAATCTCAAGAGCAGTTTCAAAATATAATCACAGCAATAAAATAATAACAAATAAATTAAACAATGCCATCCTTGTTCCCATTAATCTCGAAAGCATTAAACTGAGCCTGGAAACCCACTGGTAACCAACACAGCCACCATAAAAATAATTCTGCAATGATGATGTCTAACCAGTCCATACCAGTCATCTTCAAAAGCAGCTCCATATTCAGCACACTGTAGTAACCTAACCACACAGGGGTAGAGGTATAAGTTACTATTGCCAATTTCTCCACATCCAGGTAGAGCTATAATTTGCATATCAATCAAAGCTGGATAAAGATCCTTTTGGCCACATTTTCTTGGTCTCTCTTTTTCACATTGATCCACAAACTCACCCAATCACTGTTATTGCATTGTGTGTATGCATACATACCTTCTTACCAAAGCAGAAAACTGTTCTTCCTACATCTGTTTTTAATGCCTGAGGTTAGACGTCATATTTCTGTCTATGAGCAAGAGATGGGATTGCTAACCACACGACTCTCCTCTCTGTAAAATAATTGCTACCCCATTGCTATTGCCTACAAGCATGCTCATTGAACTAATTATATTCTCCAGTGCTGTTTAGAAGTGAATTTCCAGTATGATCAGTTGTTTCATTCTTATGTGTGTGTTAAATAATTTGCATAAATGGGTCATTGAGTACATTTGCCAAAAAAAAAGCTACTGCTAAGCTCACATTTAAGAGCTCCAGTGGCACAATAATTAAATGCAGTAATGCAAGCTTAGTCTGTTGACTGCCAGCAGTTCGATCCTGACCAGTTCAAAGTTGACTCAGCTTTCCATCCTTCCAAGGTCGATAAAATGAGGACCCAGATTGTTAGGGGCAATACGCTGACATTGTAAACCACCCAGAGAGTGATGTAAAGCACGGTGACTATAGGATGGCATAAGTCTAAGTGCTATTGCTAATTGTCACATATACCAGATGGAGGGAATGTGTAGTTCTCCAGTAGTTGTTGAACTACAACTTGAGCATCTTTCATGACTGTTTTTATGGGACATGGCTTCTGACTACTGAGTTCAGCAAGATCTGTCGCTGTTCGGCATGATTATCCTAGACCAGGGGTGTCAAACATGTGTTATCACGTTGTCGTCACATGACGTATCGTGACTTTTTTCCCCTTCGCTAAAATGGAGGTGAGGGTGGCCAGCGTATGACACATCCGGCCACAAGTTTGACACCCCTGTCCTAGACTGTGTGCTTCCTTAGACATTTGCTAAAATCTAGTAGCAGGAGTACAATATGCTCCAAATAATGTTATGTAATATATATTTTGTAACATTAATGTTTGTCAGTCATCCTATCACCTTTTACATTGTATTTGCAATGGCAGGAAAAAATGAAAAAAAATATAACTATGTTTACCATTTACTGAATAATTTGACAGAATAGTGCACATATATTCTTCACATGTCTATAATAAAAATGGATCTCCTTTTAAAATAGCATGAAAGCTGAAGAACTGAGAAAGAGATAATAAAACACCCTGGGGTGAGATTACGTTCTTGGAATCTTCATAGCCATGTTTATATTTGCAATCATAACTGTGGAATAAATTTTCAATTTTGATTCATACATAAACACTTGGCAATGATACGTATTTTGTTTTGTTTACGATATGTATTTTGTTTTGTTTACAACTATAGTTGTAAATATAGCAGAGTGATCAGAGTAGTGCAAGAATTATGTATCAGGCATTATATGTAAAACAATGAACAAAGGTTCAAATATAATACTTTAAGTCTAATTTAAGATGGCAAAATGTTGTTTACATAATAGGCTAACCCAGACAAACATATCCTGATGATCCTGTTCACATGCAGTAAGCCAAATCTAAGAGAACGGCTGAATTCCCCAAACATTCTTTTTTTGTTGTGGTTCTAAGTTTTTATTTTGTTTTATAACATACAAACATTCCAATTTCAATTGAACAGTGTGTTGTCTGGGTATAAATCATTTTAGGAAATAATAATCAAAGTGTTTACAACAATATTCCTTGCATTAACAACAACAAAAAAAAAATATCGCAACCTGGCCATCGAAACTACATGGTTATGGATGAAACATGTAACAGTGACACTCATTGTCATTGGGGCACTTGGTACTATGTTCAAGAATTTTACAAAACATATCAAGAAATTGCAACTTCCTGCAATAACACCAGCGGAACTGCAAAAATCTGCGCTACTTGAAACATCATATATTTTAAGAAGATACTTGGTTGATACCTAGGACCCTGGCAGCAACCCGTATCAACCATTAGCACCAGTCAATCGTATTTGTGACAGATTTTTAAATGTTCAGTTGACTGAGTTTGATGTTTAATGAATAAAAGAGATAATAATTATTATTATTTAACCAAGTTAACATATATTCCTTATATCACTGATCCTTCCATGTATTTGGAATCATACTGACCTTACTCCATTTTAATCTAAGTACTATATTATGCCAATCCCTCCAATGAATAGATAATGTGGGTTTGCACAATATGTTAGACCAGTTTAAAATGGGTTGGGTAGTTGTTATTTCTTAAACAACATAAGTGCATTTCTAAATGCAGGGTAGCGCCGACCTTGATGACGGATTTTGGAATCCCGAGAGGTGGCATGCGGCGAGGAGAGGGTTGTGGGGTTTTTTGGAGAAATTTTTAGATAAGGTTTTAAAGGTTTCTGGGAGGGGGGGTGGGTTCGGTGGGTTTGGGGGAGAACCTGTCGGGGAGGAGGCCAGAGCCGGCTGAAGAGCACGGCACTAGAGGTGCGGGAACCGGGGTCAAGGAGGGGGTTGGAGCTTGTGTTGTGGATGGACATTACATCAGTACTGTGGGTGGGAGGGGCAGATATGACGGGAGCAGGGGGCCACATCAGGTTGTGGCAGCGCGCGCCCACTGGCTCCAAGCAGTGGCGCTTTCCGGCCTCCAATGCTCCCCTCGTTCCCCAGGTTGCACAGACCCTCAGGCCCTGAGCCTTCGGCTGATGCTGTGCAACGCCCGGTCCGTGGTAAATAAATCCCCCCTCATTTGTGATCTTGTTCAGGAGGGGGGAGCGGACCACATGGGTATTACGGAGATCTGGTTGGGGCAGGAGGGGGGTCCCCCTCATTGAGATGTGCCCACCCGGTTTCCACGCATTCCATCAGCCGAGGACACAGGGGAGGGGTGGGGGGGTGGCGGTTGTAATTAGAGAAGGTCTTGGTCCGAGGGAGGCCACTGTTCCTCGGACGGCTGGTTGTGAGTCCCTCCTTGTGAAGTGGGGTCATGGGGTGCAGATGGGCGTGCTGGTTACGTACCTGGCTCCCTGCCACGTGATGGCATCCCTGCCCGAGCTGCTCAACGTTATAGCCGCAGTGGCGGTTGACACCCCCAGGCTTATGGTCATGGGGGATTTTAACCTGCCATCCGTCAGTGAGGCATCTGAGGTGGCTCGGGAGTTCATGGCTTCTATGACGGCCATGGACCTGACCCAGTTTGTTCATGGCCCTACTCACACGGGGGGAAACACGCTAGACCTGGTTTTTGTCTCTGGTCAGTGGTTGAGTGATCTTGAGATAGGGGATATAGTGATCGAGCCCTTGTCATGGTCAGATCACTCCCTCCTTCACTTTGACCTTCGAACCGCCGCACCCTGCTGCAGGGAGGCGGAACCATTGAGGTGGTACCGCCCCAGGCGCCTGATGTATCCTGATAGGTTCCAGACGGAGCTTGGGCCATTTCCTGAGGCTCTGGCACACGGCTCGACTGAGGAGCTGGTGGCCGCCTGGGATAGGGCGGCCGCTGGAACTTTGGATCGGGTCATGCCTTTGCGGCCTCTGACCCGGCGTCGATCTCGCCTGGCTCCTTGGTTCACTGAGGAGCTGAGGGAGATGAAGTGCCGGAAAAGACGCCTGGAGAGTGGTTGGAGGGCCAGCCATTCTGAATCTGACCGAACACTGGTAAGGTCTCATATTAAGACCTACCTGGTGGCGATAAAAGTGGCGAAGTATAATTATTTTGCCACTCTTATTGCGTCATCAGATAATCACCCGGCTGCCCTGTTTAGGGTGACCCACTCCCTGCTCCACCAGGAAGCGCGGGAGGACCCTTTGGAGGGTAGAGCCGAGGATTTTGTACAGTATCTGTATGACAAAATCGCTCAGATTCGGGAACAGCTGGACTCTGACTGGGTAGATTCAGCGGGGAGGACAGAGGCAAGTCTTGTGAGTATTATCTGGGAAGAGTTTGATTCTGTGATGCCCGAAGACGTGGACAGGATACTGGGTAGACTGAGCGCAGCCACATGTTTACTGGACCCGTGTCCCTCCTGGTTGGTGCTGGTCTCTCGGGAGGTTACACGAGGCTGGCTCCAGGGGATTATAAATGCTTCCTTGAGTGAGGGTGTCTTCCCTGCCGCCTTGAAAGAGGCAGTGGTGAGGCCTCTCCTCAAGAAGCCTTCCCTGGACCCGGCAGTGTTGGCAAATTATTGTCCAGTCTCCAACCTTCGCTTCGTTGTGAAGGTTGTTGAGAGTGTGGTAGCGCGACAGCTCCCCCAGTACCTGGATGAATCGTCGTATCTGGATCCGTTCCAGTCGGGCTTCAGGCCTGGGTACAGCACGGAAACGGCATTGGTCGTGTTGGTTGATGATCTCTGGAGGGCTCAGGACAGGGGTTGTTCCTCTGTCCTGGTCCTATTAGACCTCTCAGCGGCTTTTGATACCATCGACCATGGTATCATGCTGCACCGGCTAGAGGAGTTAGGGGTGGGGGGCACCGTCCTACGGTGGTTCTCCTCCTTTCTCTCTGACTGGTCGCAGTCCGTGTTGACAGGGGGCAGAGGTCAACCCTGAGGCCCATTGTATGTGGGGTGCCACAAGGGTCGGTCCTCTCACCCCTTCTGTTCAACATTTATGTGAAGCCGCTGGTTGAGATCATCAGTGGTTTCGGGGTGAAGTACCATCAGTATGCTGATGATACTCAGCTGTACATCTCCACCCCAGACCACCCCAATGATGCCCTCGAGGTGATGTCCCGGTGCCTGGAGGCCATACGGATCTGGATGGGGAGGAACAGACTCAGGCTCAACCCATCCAAGACTGAGTGGCTGTGGTTTCCGACGTCCCGATATAGTCAGTTGGCACCATCTCTGACTATTGGGGGCGAATCGTTGGCCCCCACAGATGGGGTTCCCAACTTGGGCATCCTCCTGGACTCACGGCTGTCTTTTGAAGAGCACATGACAGCCGTAGCCAGGAGGACTTTTTATCAGGTCCGCCTGATTCGCCAGTTGCGTCCCTTTCTGGATCGGGACTCGTTAAATACGGTCACTCATGCTCTCGTTACTTCCCGCTTGGACTACTGCAATGCTCTCTACATGGGACTCCCCTTGAGGAGCACCCGGAGGCTCCAGCTGGTCCAGAATGCGGCTGCGCGGGTGGTTATGGGAGCAACGTGGCGCTCCCATGTGACTCCCCTCCTGCGCGAGCTGCACTGGCTCCCGGTGGTCTTCCAGGTGCGCTTCAAGGTTTTGGTTACCACCTTTAGAGCGCTCCATGGCATTGGACCAGGGTATTTACGAGACTGCCTTCTGCTACCCATAGCCTCTCACCGACCAGTACGCTCCCATAGAGAGGGGCTCCTCAGGGTGCCGTCGGCCAAACAGTGTCTTCTCTGTGGGGGCACCTACCATCTGGAACGAGCTCCCCCCAAAGATACGTAGGATCCCGGACCTGCGCACGTTTCGCCGTGCTCTCAAAACTTTTCTATTTCAGCAGGCTGGCCTGGCATAACTCTCCTCTTTTAAATTTTTTAATTCACGATTTTATAAATTGGGTGTTTTAATTTGTGTTTCGGCCAAAATATTTAATAATTTTAAGAGATTTTTAATATTTGTATTATCTGTATTTTATCTTGGCTGTTCACCGCCCTGAGTCCTTCAGGAGTAGGGCGGTATAGAAATTTGATTAATAAATAAATAATAAATAAATAAATAAATAAATATACTAGACTGTGTTTATGTGCATGTGTGCATTTCAGACTGTTAGATGTTGTTTAATGGGAGGCTGGTGCATGATGTTGATGCTGGAGAAACCCCTCTTTTTTATTGGTATATCTATTAATACAGAAAGCAACCACTTGTTTCTAAAATCATATAAATTAGTCAGTAACTATTTTCAGTTGCTACATGTCACTAATCAGCAAAAATTACTTTGAGATGAAACAAAAGGCTGTTGTAATGTTTTTTCTTGAAGGAGAGGCAGAAGAGAATTATTTTCAGGAATAGTCTGCCAGGCTAGGAAACACTTATAGCTAATAAGGCTCTGTCTCCATAAAGCAGTCAAACCAGGGCAAGAGGCTCTGATGGGCATGACTGAATCTGCCAGATCAGTTCAGCAGCCTCTAATCTATTATAACATGGAGCATAAATCTGCCTCTTCAGAAGGCTCCAAGCTTCTCAGCACTGTTTTGCTTTCTCTTGCTTTTTGCTTCAATTTGAATATTTTACATACAGTAATTGAAGAAGCTTTGTGATGCTTCTTTCTAAATATATGCTGTTCATAGGAGACAGAACTTAAATATAAACAGATTTTTAATATAATTACATATATGAAAAGGGAGAGCAAACACAGAAACATATAATGCAATTTCTAATGCTCTAATAATATATATAAGATTACTAGAGCATTATATATAACAGGCTAAGCCATGCAATCACACTCATCCGAACAGAGCTATCACAATTTGGTTGCAAAAAATCAGACAAACCCTTCATAGAAACAAAGAGAAACAAATTTAGCTCTCTATAACCCTCTGGTGAACATCCATGCTTTTGCAACCCAGATACGGTGGTAACCAGTGATTGTATATGGCAGGTTACATTAGTATATATTGTAGAGTTCAGCAGGAGAAAACAGAGAAATCTGTAAGACAGCATTCCAAAGTCTTGATCAAATCCAAAGTAGAAAAAAGAAAAAAAACATGGACCTTCTACAAACAAAGCTGTGCCTAAAACTGAATCCCAAACTGGTTTTATGAAATCTTCAGTCAGTACTAGATCAGGGGTGGTCTTAGAGAACAGAGATATTTGGGGGGAAAGAAAAATATTTGTTGCTTGCACAAATTATTACAAAACCAATATTCTGTTAGAAGCAGAAATTATGGAAATTACAGTCACTCACCCTTTCATAATATACTGTCCTACCCCATAACAAACCATTGCAACTCAAAAACTGCTAGACTCTTGACAGAAAGCAGAAAAAATATATCCTGACTCCAACTTCCTAATAAAGTGCCTTTTCCACTTGATAGAAATGCAAAGAAAGATGAGGCTTACTAGGATTTTCCCTTGTGCAAAGGATAAAAATAATAGAATTCTGAACTTAGTTCATCCTAAGCCAAAGCACTCAACAGGCTGCCTTTTGTTTAGTGTTAGTTTATCAAACTCTCAAAGAATTAAACAAAACAAAAACAAAAAATAATGCTATGAAGAATTGTTCTGTGGCTACTCAGAATGAATCTGAGGAAAACCAAAGCAAGTTTATTTTCCCAACACTGGCCATTTATTTGATTGCTGTAACTTGATGCTCATAATATGAGAAAAAAAACTATTCTAGACCTCATCACCATGGAGGAGCTCAGAGCAGCCTAAGGCAAGCTACACTACCTTACTGTCTCAAACTGGGGAGATTCATCTGCATTAGTTGCTCAGTCCTGATGTCAATACTGCAATGGCAAATAATTTATTTTGCAATCTGGAAATTTACCCAATTCAAACTATCCTGTAATAATATTATATGCATTAGATTGGGAGGATTCCCAAAGTGGGCTGTTTGGTTCAATGCAAGATTGCCTCTGAAGAAGCCAAAATCTGAATTTTTCAGAAGATTTTGTTTTTACCAGTCTCGGATTGAAAAGGCTGCAGGGGTAACAACAATGGATACATTTCTTCTTGGTGCCTTCATGGGAGGAAAAAAAACCCTCCCAGGTGGGAAAGAGGAGAGATGCAGTTCTTTAACTGGCAGCTCCTGCTTCCAATCCCAGGAAAAGGTTTTGCCAAAGCTTTTTGGCAAAAACTGCAGGCTTTCTAGAGAAGGGATATTCACTTTGTTCAATTAATATACAGTATTGCTGGTGTATTCCAGTCAGTGCTGCCTGCTAATAAATTATTTTAGGTACAAGGTTAAAGGAGATTAATAAAACCTGAGGAGGGGGTAAAAGAGACAAGATGGCATCCATGACCAAGCAATAAAAGCCCCAAGACCCCTTTCAGACACCCCAGCCTCGAAGGTTTTATATTAGGTGTTTAAATATCTACTATCTCTGTTTCTGCTTTATTGCCTTTCCTGTGACTTTGGTGATAACTGAACAAACCATAATCCTTTCTTGACTTATTTGTTATACTTCAACATGCTCTAGTCCCTGCACCTATCCTTTATAGAGTTTTGTAGAAATCTTGCAATCATAATACAAATTGCTATCCCCTGAGTAGTAAAAACACAAGAGAATTAGGTTCACTGCCATAAATCTGAAGACCTTTCCCCCCACTTCTCCCAATCACATTACCTTAAAGCTTTAGGTAGAGACAGCTTGGTGCCATATATCTTTTTTATGCAATTACTCTCCGCAGACAAACATGTACAGAGATGAGGTGAGGGAAGAGGTAACTGAGCAGAGAAAGGGGGTGGGTGGAAGAGAAGTCTTGTTCAGGTGTCATTAAGAGGGTTCATTTCACTTTACAAACAGCCCCTCCTCAGCAACTGCCTGCAAACATTTGCTCCTCTTAGCCATCCCTTTATTCTGCTATAATCAGCAAATGCGAGACCACTCCCTCTCTGGGGGAAGAGAACTCATCTGCCTATTGGCTTACAAAGTACCAGCAGAGTTCCAAATCAAGCTCCTCCATAGATGAAGGAACTTTGTGAAAACATACTAACTTCCCATGCTGGCTGAAGAGGGTTGGCCAAGAAAATGTTTCCCCCTCTGGAACTGGTGCTTAGGCCACTGCCATAGGGCACAAGGGTAGGGCTCTGTGACTTCCTCATGTATGTATTAATTTCCTGGGGATCTACTCCTACAGTATGAACCAGTCCTGGCTTTTGCTGTTGTATTACTTAGGAACTAGCTCACCTAAAAGACAAATTCATCTTGAAAAAGATCCTGTTTATTTCAAAGAAGCTCTTAGCTCAGACCTCTGGAGAAATGACTGATGAAACAGGCTAAACTCTGCTAAAGGAAGGGATGATAATATGCTGCTAACAAATTCAGTTATTTGGGTCAAAAATCAGAACTCTCTCAAATTAATTTAGTCTGACAATCTGGATTTCAGCAAGGTTTAATTTACCAGCTGTCATGTGGAAAAAATAATGCTTTGGGGAGATTTTATTTTTTTCAAAATGTTCTATTACCCAAGGAGAAAAAATCCTAATCAAAAATGTAGTAATTAGTAAGCCTGAAAGAAACTACCTGCTGCTGAAAACAGAGGTGGGATGCATACATCCAAAGGGACCATTTTATAGTAAGGCAAAACAAGAGAGACTTCAAGAAAGTCAAGGCCAAAGTCTACAAAGAAGGAAAAGAAACTTCAGCCATAATTAAGGAAACCTCTGACCTTCCTCTAGACTTCCTTTTCTTTCTGTATTTGCTGCACCTAAAAGAGTAACATTTCCCTTCCCTTTGCCTGCAAACTGTTCATTTCCCTTGCAATTTCATTCCTCACAGTATCTTCAAGAAGACTTTTAAAAACAAATGAAATGAAAGCGACCTCTTACTAAACTGCATGTCAGAGGAAAACCCCCCATAATGCCCATAGCTGAAGGTCCAGATCTTACCTTCCAATCCTCAAGATGGACGAGAGCTTACCAAAAACATAACTTGGGCCAGCCAGAGATTCATTGAAGTTGGCTCTGTACAACATAAGCAATTCCGCCTGTCTCTGCTGTGTTGGCCGGAGGGAGAGCTGTGCAGCCAATTACAGTAGCTGGTTTTGCAAAGTGGGAAACAAAGGGCTATAGCCACTAACAAATACTCCACAAATGCTACACCTGTTTTCTGAACAGAAGATTCCAAGAAGACAATGGCACTCAATGTTCTCTGAGCAGCAGACTTCCTAGGTGAAGTACTTTTCCCCCCAAAAAAATCATACAGCCTAGAGCAAATTGATACCAGCTGAATTAATGCTAATTGATTCACTGGCCTCTCTACACAGACACAGAGGTTTTCTAAAAAGTAAAAATATTTGAGTGGAGCTGGAGCAAAAAAAGGCCTTCTCTCATTTCCTTCAACTCTTTCCCCCTGCCTTTCACTGCTTCTCCTCCCAACAAAATATACATGAGATGGTGCTGACACAGAAAGAATGTTGGTGTGTTAGCACTCACCAATGGTCTTGAAAAGAAAAACACTCTTTACAGTCAGCATGAAACTGGTTGCACAAAGGATTTTATTGTACTGTACAATTCTCTTGTCTCACAGAATTTTCCTGGGGGACAGGGGGTGGGGGTTGAGGAACCTAATAAGGTATTTTTTCACTTTGTGACCCTCCTATGCATTTTCCCCACCATTTCCATATTATTTTCTTCAAACACAAATGCACACATGATGCCAAGGCCAAATGGCTGCAATATCTGTCTGTCCAGCAATGGTAGTCTGGGAGCCATCTGTTTAGAAGTAGCCTTGCATTCTACAGATGGCCTGCTTGCTATCTTCCAAGTGATTTTGAACATGTCACCATCTTTGAAGTGCCACAATTTCAATTACATAGAATGTAAAGGATGTATGTTTGTGTTTTTATTTTTATAGTTATAATGTACACTGAAGACGGCATTTAATTTCGTTGTACCATGTGCAATGACAATAAAATAAAATAAACATGCTTAGGGCTATTAGCCACCAAGTGGCAGCAAGGAGGTAGGAAATACATTAATGGCAGGGCAGAGGGTATCCTTCTAAACATAGGTCTTTCTCCCAGATGTTGAACCCTACAAGAGCTAGGGCCAGTCCAGTCTGGTATTTTTTATTTATTTATTTATTTCGAATTTATATACCGCACCTTCTCCCGAGGGACTTAGGGCAGTGTACAGCCAGATAAAAAAACAAAACAAAACAAAAACAAAAAACACAAAACCATACAATACAAACATTAAAAACAATTTAAAAGATATATATTAATTTGGCCCCAATTTAAAATAACAAACCAATTAAAAATATTTTAAAAATATATTAAGCCAACCCGGCTTATTTATTTATTTATTTATTTATTTATTTATTTATTTATTTATTATTTATTTATTTATTATATTTCTATACCGCCTTTCTCCCGTAGGACTCAAGGCGGTATATAGTCAAGGCTTGCTGAAAAAAGAAAGTTTTTCATGATGGTATGATGGCCTTAAGACTGACCTTCACAGCAAGAACCTTCAAAACCTTGTGAGAGCCAGGAGGTGGGCCCTAGGGCCATCAATTCTATAGTCATACAGGAGCTACTTTACTGTGAATTTCCCTTTTGGTTTTCCTGTTTGCCCTGCATTCTCATCTGCCTGCCCTGCCCAAGGGATTTTAACATAATTGAGCTCTTACAAGAGCAGACCTTGACTTGCCTAGTACTGTATACAAATATGGGTAAAGAGTTGGCCAGCACAACAAAGCCACAAACTCCATTTCCCAGCATGAGAACATTTTGATCAAACTAATTCAGTTAACTGTAACTGCTGTTTATTTTCAGCTAGGAATACACATATTTCCTGCAATAAAACTGGGGAAACTACAGTAAATCAAGATATCCTGCTCAAATTGGTTAGAAAACCAAAAATACAGTGATCTATTCCTTTATGTTCTCCTTATTGGTATTTTTGAGTTCTCTCTGGTCCAAGTTTACTATTTTCATTCATAGCCCAAGACAAGAGCAAAGAATCCAATCCATGTGTTAGTATTATTCAAAGCTGCAACGTTTTCCCTAAAAGGCTACATATTTCTAATGAGAAAGGTTACATCCAGTCTCTCCTAATTCTGATAAAGATGCTAAGGATTAAAACACCACTCACTTTCATAAGCAGGATCAGAAAATCCACCCTTCTGGTTTCATTGTGGCTTCAACCATATATTTTGCCATCTATTCCTCAACAACCTCACCAATTGCCTGCTGTTCTGTTTCTTTAAAAGCAGCAAGCTAAGAAAGGTCAAATTGCAGGGTATTTTTTTTTTTTGCTCAGCCTGAAAGGCATACATACATAGCTCATCAAGATTAGAAGAAAATCTCTGGCTCTTTTTAAATGTAGCTTTCCCCCAACTCCCCCTTTTACCTCTCAGGAATTTTTTTTTCTGAGAAGCTACAAGAAAAAAATAAATTGTCACGGGTTGTGCAAGCTGGAATGCAGCAGGACCACAGAAAGCAAGGATTGTGTGCCAAGTGTTGGCTTAATACCCTGCCCCCCTCAAAAACTGCCCCAGACCATGAGTTGGGGGGGAGTCAGTGGGAAACGGAAAGAAGTAAGGGGCCATGTAGACTGCATAGAGGATGAGTTGGCCTTAAGAAGATAGCAATAGGAAATGACACTTTCTTTAAAAATATATATTTGGGTTTCAGTCTGTACTTCATTCCTAAATAAAAATTATGTATAATTAAATACATGAGATATAAATAAATATTTAAATAAATAAGTTACTGTACAATATATATTATTTATTATTATCATGAAAAATAGCTTGTTTTCTCCTCTCTCATTAAGTAGGTTAAAAGGAGAAAAAAAATCTACTGGCTGGAACTAGATTACTAGAAGGTACATACTACCCTGCCTTTTTTTTTTTTTTTTTTTTTTTTACTAAAAGGGTAACAAGAACAATAAGGGTGAAGGAAATGTTGGGCATTCTTTATTTCCCAGGACCTCTTCATGCAAATAATAAGTTAAATCCAGGCCACTGCCCCTTTGTCATGCTGAGCAACAGAAAATATCTTAAGAGGTCTCCTGGTCATTTATACTTTATGAGGAGGCCATGTGACTCTCTCAGGGTCACCTGCAGTCACACGGAAAGAGACAGCATCACTTCCAGCTCAGCAGACATTTGCAAACTGGGAAATGTGCAGCAAAGCGATGCTGGGTCTCTTCTGCTAAAAGAGCCTTTCTATCACTAAGCTGGCTGCAGCATGCTCTAATAAGATTCCAACACTTTTGCAATGAGAATCGAAATAAAAGCAAAAAGGAGGCCAAGTGAATTTTATTCCTTTATCATTTGAATTATTGTATTATGCTAAAACAATGAAAGAAAATGCAAATATAAGCACGTTGGTAAGGAAACCAACCAGTTGCAAACTGATCAACATAATAATTTTAGAAAGGACCTACAAATTATGCTGTATGTTAAGTAGGGTGAATGAGGACACAGAAGCCAGGTTGTGAGTAACAACAGCTCTTTACATCATAGTGTGAATCCAACAACTGACCCAAGGAACAGCTCCCTTTATATACCTTACAGTCCTGGCAGTAAGCCAATCAGCTGAGAGCAATTACATTCAAACTTTCCCACCAAAACTATATACATAACACCCTTCCCTTTCCAGAAGGCACTTGGGATATACATTTACATACAAAGTCACGCAGGTGACCAGGGCGTGTCCGGACCCTAACTGACCTGTGCAGTTCAGTCTGAGTCGTGGCGTCGAGTGGGTCGGAGGGCCTCCTGTTTCTTCCTGCTCCGCCAATGGAACCTCCTGGATTTCGCTGTGGGCGTTTTCTTCGGTTGGACTTGATTCCTCGGGCTGGCAGCTCCAGACACTGAAGTCTTCAGATAAGTCCTCCGCTTGTCTCGGGCTTGAGCTAGCTGTTGGAAATGTTTGGTGGTTAGGGACTGGATCGTTTGGAATGATTTCTGGTTTGGCGATTGCCCTTTTTCGTAGCTGGTCTATGTGCCTACGCCATACTCTCCCATCTCCCATATCTACTGTGTAAACTTGGGCCCGGTTGTGTCCGTAATTGTCCCTGCTACCCACAGGGGGCCGTCTGCGTAGTTCCTAGCATACACCGGTGTCCCTATCTGGAACTCCCTCAGTTTCTTGTTTGATCCCTTGAAACTGTCAGGGGAATAGTTAGGGTGTAACCTGTCTAGTATGCATCTGGATTTCCGACCCATTAGCAGTTTGGCCAGGCTGCGCCCGGTGGCGATGCATGGTATGGCATGTTGGGCCGCCAGAAACTTATGTACCCTAGCTTGCCAGTCCCCAGGGCCTAATCGTGAGAATGCTTCCTTAGCCGTTCTCACGAATCTTTCAACCTGTCCGTTACTGGCCGGATGAAACGGGGCAGACAGTGCATGCCTGATTCCTAGCTCTGCCAGGTACCCCTCAAACTGTGTGGCAGTGAATTGGGGCCTGTTGTGTGATACCAGCGTGTACGGTAATCCACGGGTGGTGAATAATTTCCTGAGCACTCTGATTACTGCATCAGTGGTAGTGGATTTCATTAGCCTGATCTCGAGCCATTTCGAGTAGGCATCAACTACGACCAGGAAGGTTTGGCCGTGACAGGGGCCCGCAAAATCTATATGGATTCTTGACCAGGGACCCTGGGGACGTTCCCATTCTCTTACAGGTGCTGTGGGGGGATCTGGCCTGGACTCTTGGCAGGGTTGACACTTCCCCACCCACTCAGTGATGTCATTGGCCATTTGAGGCTACCATACATAACTCCTGGCCAGCCCCTTCATTCTCACAATCCCCGGGTGTCCCTCGTGCAACAACCGTAAAACCTTTTCCCTTAGGCACAAGGGAACAATGATCCGATCGCCCCACAATAAGCAACCCCCTTGCATGGCTAATTCGTTGCGTTTGTTGACAAAACATTTGAATTCCCTGCCTTCAGTCTTTCCCGGCCATCCCCTCGTGATCCAACTCATGACTGTCTTTAACACATGGTCTTTGGCAGAGGCTCTCGCCACTTCCGCGGAAGTGAGAGGCCCCAAGTCCAACCCATCAATGAGTAAGACTGAAACTCCAGGTGTGGGGTCCTCTATGATGTCCGGTAATGAGCAGTGGCTGAGAGCATCAGCATGACCCAAACTCAGTCCTGATCGGTGTACCAGGCAGTATGAATACCCCGCTAGGAAGATTGCCCAGTGTGTCATCCTGGGAGACAAGGAAGCAGGAGTCGGACAGTCCCCTGACAGGAGGCCAAAAGCAGCCGATGGTCTGTGACAAGTTTGAAGTCCTGGCCAAACAAATATTCATGAAACTTCTTAACCACGGAAACAGCTGCTAGAGCCTCTTTGTCCAGTTGGCTGTAGTTCCGCTCAGTGCTGGACAGGGTGCGGGAATAATAAACAATGGGTGCCTCTAGTCCATTCGGTAGTCTGTGGCTCAGCACGGCCCCTACTCCAAACAGGGATGCATCGCAGACTAACACAAGGGGAAGCGTGGCGTTGTATTGTATCAGAAAACTTTCTGCAGATAAGAGTTTCTTTACAGCAGCAAATGCAGCAGACTCCACTTTTCCCCAGACCCATGGTATATTCTTTGCCAACAGCCGGTGCAGGGGTTCCGCTACCGTTGCCTTGTCCCTTAGGAAAATGGCGTAGAAATTTAGGAGACCCAAAAACGCCTGTAGTTCCGCCTTGTTCTTGGGGGTGGGTGCCTCTCGGATCGCTCTGATTTTACTCTCAGTGGGGTGAATGCCAGTTCCATCTACCCGGTACCCCAGAATTCCACAGAGGGGACTGCGATCATGCATTTGTTGCGTTTTGCCCTTAGGCCAGCGCTCCTGAATTTTGTTACTACTTCTCTCAGTCTGTCCCCCAATTGCTGCTCATCTTCTGCCGTGATAAGAACATCATCGAAATAGGGAACGACCCCTGGTAGGCCCTGCAGCAGCCGCTCCATTGTACTCTAAAATAGCCCTGGAGCTATACTGACTCTGAATTGGAGCCTAGTACATTTGAAGGCACCTCTGTGCATTACTATAGTCAGTGCCTCTGCGGTAGCGCCATCTACCAGCAGCTGCTGGTATGCCTGCGCAAGATCGAGTTTAGCAAAAATCTTGCCAGGGCCCAGGGAATGGAGCAAATGGTGCACGATAGGTACTGGTTAAGCGCTCTGTTGGAGAGCCTTATTAATCGTGCATTTATAACCGGCGCAGATGTGCACAGACCTGTCAGGCTTAACTGGGGTCACAATTGGCATGGTCGATAGGAACTAGCACCCCTTGCTTAATTAGTTTGTCTAGCTCAATGTCTATCTTTGGCTTTAGGGCGAAAGGTACCCTCCTGGGCTTTAGCCGGATTGGGGCGACATTGGGGTCGAGGTTAAACGAGATAGAGGTCCCCACATACTTGCTGAGCTGTTCCTCAAACACGTCCTGGAACTCCCGCATCAGGTCGTCCTTCAGGGTGTTGCTTACGTTGCAGCTGCTCACGTTGCGGACTTCGGTGAACCCCATCCCCAGGGCGCTAAACCAGTCCAGGCCCAGGAGACTTGGAAGATTCTTGCTGACCACAGTGAGGGGTAGCTTCTTCCGGTATTCCCCATACTCGACCTGGAACACACCGATTCCTTCCACTGGGATGCGATTGCCCTGGTAGTCGTGTAGTCCGAGCCTCTGCTATCATAGCTGATGCTTCTTAATGTTGGGTACAGCCTTCCTTAGGTTGAACCAAGACATGATGGTTAGCAGCGAGCCAGTATCGATCTCCATCTTGCACTCGCTTCCTTCAATCTCAACCATGGTGTATACCTTTTTCACCAGCGCTGTGCTTGCCTGGCCAATGCTGATGGTGCAGGTCTTGTGGCTTTCGAATTTCGCACCCTTCCTGTAGTCACTCTGCTTGTTGGTCCTTCTCTGCGGTGCTGGCTCTGGTTGGCTGGAGGCGCCTCATGACTTGTGGCTGGCTGGTTGAGTAGCTCTGCAGACCCTTGCCAAGTGACCCTTCTTATTGCAGCATCTGCAAATGGCACCCTTGAACTTGCAGGTCTGGCGATGGTGGGACCCTCCGCAGCTCACACAGGCTTTTCAGTGATCTCTCTGGTTCTGTCGGTATTTCTCAGTCCGGAAGACGTCTTCGTCCGACTCTTCCTCGCTTTCGGTTTGGACCGTCTTGCGGTCTACCGGGGTTGACTGTTGTGTTGCCCTTGCTTGAGCTGGTCTCTGTAGTGTCTCTGCAGCCTTTGTGGAAGACTCGTGAGCCCTAGCCTCGTCAAGCGTGATGTGGAGTGTTAGGTTTGCCTGGGCGAGCAGTCTTTTCTGTAGGCGAATATCTCTCAAGCCACAGATTAGTTGCTCTAGGAGTGTGTCATTGAGGTCTCGGTACTCACAGTGCGTCACAGTCTTGCGCAAGGCAGCCATGTACATGCTGATCGGTTCTCCCTCTCGCTGCAGTCGCTGGCGGAACTCATACCTCTGTACAAATTTGGAAGGCGCTGAGGCATAGTGTGCCTTCAGTGCGGCCTGTAGAGCTTGCCACAATACGGTCTGAACCGGGTCGGTTCAGATAGTGACTCGGCCATGTCAAACACTTCGAGTCCGCAATGGCTTAAGAAAAGAGCTCTTTTCCTGTTGTCTGAGAGCCCCTGTGGGTCGCTGGCCACCAGGAAACACTCGAATCGAGCCATGTATGACCCCCATTTCTCTTTGGCAGGGTCGAAAGGCGTTGGCGGCATGTAAGCAGACATCATGTTTGTCTCTCTGGGTGCTCCGCTCATCCGCCTGGCTGGATTCTCTGTTTCAGCTCTCTCTGTTGCTTCGTGGCTTCAGCTCTTCTCTTAGCTTCTTGCCTCAAAATCCCACCTTTGTCGCCAATGTTAAGTAGGGTGAATGAGGACACAGAAGCCAGGTCGTGAGTAACAACAGCTCTTTACTTCATGGTATGAATCCAGCAACTGACCCAGGGAAACAGCTCCCTTTATATACCTTACAGTCCTGTCAGTAAGCCAATCAGCTGAGAGCAATTACATTCAAACTTTCCCACCAAAACTATATACATAACACTGTAAGCCCCAAATCAGGTGTCCAGGATACCTCCTGAAAACCAGACTGACGAGAGATTCTAATAGAGGTGCTCATTTGCCTTTCTGTCCTCTCGAATGTCCTTTGTGCCTTCACAACAGATGTGCTATCTGCAGCCCCAGTGTTTTCTCGTTTACATTGACTCTATCCACAACCTGTACTTTCCATCACTTCCCTCCCTCTTCTACTTGAAATAAGAAATACGACTGCCTAGCAGCCACTTTAGTTCAGTTATTCAATAATCATGGTAAAGTCTACCTCACTGCTCTCTTGGCCTATTTCTGGCCTGATATCTACTCAAATGTTTCCTTATTCCAGATTATTTAATTTAGGAGATGCCCAACTGTGGTGTTGGAAGAGGAACAAACAAACCAATTTAGAGAAGCTCAGAAAGTCCTACAGCAGTGATGCTAACCTTTTTGCCGCCGTGTGCCAAAAGTGGGGGGGGAATGGGGGGGGTCGTGCATGCTTACACCCACACCCATAATTCAATGCGCCCCGCCCCCTGCACATGCGCATGCAACCCCCCCTGCGCGATCCCCGCTTTTGGCACGCAATGGCACAGTGGGCCTGGTAGGCCCGTTTTCGCCCTCCCCAGACTCCAGAGGCCTTCTTGGAGCTTGGGGAGGGAGAAAATGTCCTTCCCCACCACCCCAGAGGCCTTCCGGAGGCTGGAAACAGCCCGTTTCCTGACTTCCGGTGGGCCCAGAAGGCCTGAAAAATCAGCTGGCTGGCATGCACATCCGCGCTGGTGCTGAGCTAGGGCAACTCTCACGTGCCCACAGATATGGCTCCGCATGCCACCTGTGGCACGCATGCCATAGGTTCGCCATCACGGTCCTACAGCATCCTGATTTCAAGACTTTCATGCAGGCTGGTGGGTGACATGCTGAAAGGGGCAGTAACAAACTCAGAAACTGCCAAAATCTGACCAGAATAACATGGTCTGGAGTGGGAGTAAAATATTCTGGAGATTTCCAAACATTCCATCTTAAATCAATGAGTTTCACAGATCCTTATGTTCTAGCTCCTTGAAAAAGGGTGGCTACTCTACAACTCAACATGCCCTAGAACTTGAACCTGCATGAAAGCCTTGAAGGCTCCACCAAACTAGGACTCCTCTGATTCGAGTTTGCATAATCAGACTAAACTAAACATATCTTAAGGCTTCCAAGGCACGTCTCCAAGAAAGAAATCTTAGTTGAGGGAATTCCTTTGCTGCTCGTTGCGTCTCCAACACAACTGCTGGAAACACAGGAAATTGGGGCACTGATGGCCTGGCAGTCATATTAGAGGAAGGATTTGGAGAGAGGTGGCAGAAGCAAAACTGCTGGGGCAGGGAAAAGGAAGACAGAATGGAGCTCATACAGGCTTCACAGGCCCCTAGGATAAGGCACCTCACTTACCTAGAGCACGGATGTCAAACTTGTGGCATCATGTTGCCGCCACGTGATGTACCACATTTTTCCCTTCGTGGAGCTGGGATAGGCATGGCTTGTATGTGACACCCCGATCTAGAGGGAATCAACACATGCACAGGAAACTGGTCTCCCATTGCCATCACCTCAGGGGTGAAATTCAGCATGTTCTGGAGAACTGGTAGCGGAAATTTTGAGTAGTTCGGAGAACCAGCAAATACCACCTCTAGCTGGCCTCAGAGTGGGGTGGGAATGGACATTGTGCAGTATCCTTCCCCTGCCATGCCCACAGAACTGGTAGGGGAAAATTTTGAACTTCACCCCTACATCATCTCCTTTGCCCATCTAAGGCAGCTCTGCTGCTGCTGCTACTACTTGTAATGGGGACCAAGGGTTTCCATTTCCACCTCCCACCCCACCCCAGAATCTGCTAATTAAAAAATAAACCATGGAACCCCTGATTTGGAGGCCAGGTTCTAGTGACAGAAAACTGGTTGTATCTGACTGAACATGTTTTCCCCTTAGCCTTTCCTGGAACCTCATGAAGTTCACTGAAATACTGGGATGTCACAACAATCTGATTAGTTATAGGGGTGGAGGAGTGATTGATTACTTCATGACGAGAGGTTTCACCCTTCCTTCTGCCTCAACTGCAACCTGGATAGCAGCCTTAGGGCCCTTTATGGCTTGTCTGAGTATCAAGAGGAAGGGTTTCCCCACCCCCAGAAAGAAAGGGAGAACTTTGGGAAGAAAAGAGAAGGCATACTGTTTATCTTCCGAGGCAGCTGAGTCTTCAGTTCATGCACAAAGTAGCAACAAAATAAACCAAGCAACTCTGAGGCCTACCAGTCATAATGGTTTGCCTGCTGCCTCTGAGTTAATAGAAGGGGAGAAGTTGGAGCAGGAAATTGCATCTGCAGGCAAAGGAATACAATTTCTACGCAACTTTAAATTCTATTTGCAATTATTTTTCATACTTCCTTGAATAAATATACCATACAGAGAAAATAGATGTTCCTGAATTCTTGTTCTTCCATATATGTCTTACTGGAATTAGAGATCGATTATATCTACATCCCCCAAAACTCACTCTATTGTGCTTTCAGTTCAACATTTTTGTTAAATAAAAATCACTGATGGGACAAATCACATTATCTTTATTGGATTGAATATATTTTTAAAATTCTGCTTTTAAAATAGTTTCATCAAAATTTGATTAATGTCACAGGAAGTGATAAATGAAGGGTCCACATACAGTTTTATGAGATTCCAGAAATGTGTTGTAATTTTTCAACCAGTAAATATCTTTGGAAACCTTTTAAAGTCAGCTGACAGTAAGAAACAGATTGCCTTTTCATTGATTGCAACATGTCACAGACCTCATCTCAGTGATGTCAGTTACTCACAAATATTTTGAAGAATTATTAAAGTAACAGTACTTTTTAAACATCTGAAGGAATGTTTGAAGAGATGTTTTAATCTACCACCTGTTTCACAGTCTGGAATATGAGCAAGAAAATATGTGTATCATCTGAGAAAAGTAATAAAGATCTGATAAATAGATTTTAATAAACCACCAGCTACCATTTAAGAGTTAATTTTTAAATGAATCTATAAAATGATTGTGTCTGCAAATTACAAGAATTCTACTTGGATTTAGTCCCAATATATTTCAGAATGTCTGGTTCCTTTGATCAGTCAAGCAGCAAGGTAATATTGCAGAAGGATGCCTTTTTGAACCAAAAGTCAAAATATTTCAATCAGAAACCTTTCTTCTAGATACCAGTCCTTTTAAACATTTACATTGGTCTAGAATAAGGTCTCTGATAATGTAACTGTCTATTAGTTTTCAGTAAAATAGCTAAGAGAGCACAGATGCAACTCTCGTTTCTGCAATGATAAATTAGCATCTGGAAAAATTGCTTTCTTTTTCTGCAAACATTTTGGGAACTTTTATGTATCCCCTTGTTAAAAATAATTCATCCCCTTTTGGATTTTCTGAATGTTTGCATCCTTTTGTCATTAGAGCTTCATGGGGGTCCCATCTATATATAAATGAGTGAACAGATGTTGCCCAAATTGGTGCTCATTTCATTTATTCTGTAAAAGAAATCTTCCAACATGAAGTATGCTAGCAAGAAAGACTTATTTAGAAAAAAATATAACTGAGCCTAGGCAGAGATTTGAAGCTGAAGATATCAGAAGTGTTTCTGCTTGTCATTCATTCCTTTTTAAGTTCTCGTTCTCTGAATTTTGAGTCAGCCTTCCTCCTTCTGTTCCCACCCATACTTCCCCGTGATTGATCCAAGGCTTAACCACTTCTCTTTCTCCTGGGTTTCTGATTTATCACTCACTGTAACCTAAATTCTACTTCCAGTCTTTGACTAGTGATGTGTAATACAATGTAGATAGCTGTTTTCTTTTAAATGCCTCTGCTCTTTTAGTTTCTATTTTAACATTTGCTACCAACATGAACTCTTTCTAGCTAAGTACCCTTCTCTGCTAACATCTAACTGTAGATCAAACAGGTCCTGGCATGCAGTACTGTTTGTTCTACTATGTCCCTGTCATTGAGATGGGTTTGTCATCTTTGGCTGTTCTGGTTTAAATTGTGCTTTTCCATTAAAGTCAACAGCAATTATAAAACAGCTTTGAGATGTTTAAATTTTGTTGTGCTTCACTAACTATTCTCTCAACCAGGCAGATAACCTGTATGGGATGGGACTAGCTATAGTGTTGGCCTCTTCCAACTGGGGCAAGCCCACCATCGCTTTTAGATCCTGGGCACTTTTCTTTGCTGTCAACCTATTTTATCTTTTACATGGAAAGAGCTGGGTGCCTCTGCTGCACATCTCTATACATAGCAGTACCTTGCAGCCAGATAAATAGCTGAGAGGCAGACTAGGGAGCTGTACTTTAAAGCAAGAAATATGTCAGGTTTCTAATTTCTTCCACTTTACTATACAGCACTCCCTCTCTCTCCCCTTCCCATCCTCCATGGAGTTTTCTTTTTCATTATTAGAATTTTTCAATACAATAAAAATATACAAAATTAAAAGATTAAGAAAAAAGAATATAGAAAATAAGAAAATGGGATGGAATGGGATGGGAGGGAGGGAGGGAGGGAGGGAAGGAAGGAAGGAAGGAAGGAAGGAAGGAAGGAAGGAAGGAAGGAAGGAAGGAAGGAAACAAAACAGAATTATGGCACCCAGTCTTCTTTCTATTGAGTAATTGCCATCTTATTTCTTCTCTTTCCTCTTTCTGCCAACAAGAAGTGGCTAGCTCAGCAAAGGGGTGAAAATAGTAAAAATAGTAAACCTTCCTTAAATGTTCTTACTGTTAGTTAGTTAGTTTAGTTAGTTTATTTGATTTGTATACCGCCCTACTCCCGAAGGACTCAGGGCGGTGAACAGTCACAAAATAAAAACACATAAATACAAAATTTAAAAACAGAATAAAACCGAATTAAACAATTTGGCCGAAGACAGATTTAAAAACACCCCAATAAATTAAAAACAAATTAAAATTTGCATTTTAAAAGGGAAAAAGGGAAAAATTAGGCCAGGCCAGCCTGATGGAATAAAAAGATTTTAAGAGCGTGGCGGAAGGTGCCTAGATTACTGTGTAATTCACCTAGCTCACAAAATATTTGTTCACTGGTCTTGTTCAAGACAAACAATAAATCTGATTCAGAACAAGCCTACTGAGTAGTTGATTGGTGAGCTGTGAGTTGCAGTGGAAAGTGGGAGAACCAACTTTCTCAGGATGCAGGAGCTCTTCAGCAGAATACAGGTTTTCCCATTTTATCACACAGCACCTCCGTTTTGACAACTCCGACTTCAATAGCTGTAGTGAAGGAGAAGAGATGCTGTAAGCCACCTCTCAAGCTTCTGTTTCCAGGCTCACTCTGACTGGCACCTGATTTTTCACTGGTTGGTGTTGCTCACAAAGACAGCATTTAAGCATTTGCTTAATTTAATCTTTCTTTAACATGCTCCCACATGCAAAACCAAGACTCCATTATCCTGGAGCAAGGCAAAACCAAAGCACTAGATGGAATACTGGGATTCACAATGGGAAAGGCAAATTTTATGCGGGAATTGCTTTCTGCCAATTGAAGGAGAAGCAGGTAGCTTAGCAGAGGGGAAAGACAGTAAGCCTCCCTACAAAGTTCTCACTGTGCATCCCATCTAACTCTCTCTCGTTTTGCTAAAGGAAATGATCTTCAATTTTAACGTGTTCTATCACACTTTCTCATCTCCCACTTCCTTTCAGTCACCCTTTAGAGAGAGAGGGAGGGAGGGAGGGGGAGAGAGAGAGAGAAAGGGAAGGAGAGAAAGTTTTCAATTTTTTTTTTCAAAACAGTCCCTACATATTTATAATGAGGAAATCTTTTAGCAGCCTCACCAATAAATCTTTATAACAACATACTCTAAATACATTGCTTCTTTTCAAAAAGCAAGGAACAGGAGCAGGAGAATCTTGTGAGCCTCAGCATCAGAGTTCTCAGTATTTTTGGAGAGACAAGAATTGATGTTAAAAGACAGAAATTCTTATTCATGAACCTGATGTCTATGCTGTGCTTTTGTCAACAGAACATGTGGAATGTTCAGCATGTTAAAAAAATGCATATGGAAAAGCTCCTGTGCCCCAATCAATGTGATATGCAGAATGCTACATGCCTCCTCTTAAAGTCTTGAAGAAAGCTGGTTTGAGGGCAATTACTCAACCACTGAACGCCTGCAACCTTAAGTCGTGTGGACTTCAATTCCCAGAATTCTACCAGCCAGCATGCATTAGATAGTGCCCAGGAAAGAGAACTTTAAAATGTTAATGGCATTTTAAAAATATAAATTCAATGAAATTGCCCAACCTTCTTTAAAAATTACTTTTTGATTTTTTGCCCACATAAACACTGCACTTTCTAAAGCAGGAATTCCCTCCATATTTCTCCCAAGAGGGCTGGAGAAAATATGTAAATTAAGGAATCTTAAGAAAAAAAAGGGAAGGGGGAAAGACCCAGGAAACTACAGATCAATCAGCTTAACATCAATACATGGGGGTCCCCCTGGGGTGCACCCGGAGGCTCCAGCTGGTCCAGAATGCGGCCGCGCAGGGGATTATGGGGGCGACGAGGCGCTCCCATGTGACACCTCTCCTATGCGAGCTGCACTGGCTTCCTGTGGTCTTCTGGGTGCGCTTCAAGGTGTTGGTGACCACCTTTAAAGCGCTCCATGGCTTAGGGCTGGGTTATCTGCGAGACCGCCTTCTGCTGCCAATAGCCTCCCACCGACCGGTTCGCTCACACAGAGAGGGCCTCCTCAGGGTGCCGTCGGCCAAACATTGTCGGCTGGCGACCCCCAGGGGGAGAGCCTTCTCTGTGGCAGCACCTGCCCTCTGGAATGACCTACCCCCTGAGATACGCACGATATCAGACCTCCGGACTTTTCGTCGGGCCCTGAAAACACACCTATTCCATCTAGCTGGGCTGGCTTGATCCCATCCTCTCAGTTTTAATTGAATTTGGTTTTAATTGGGTTATTTTTAATATCTTGGGCCGAAATTATTTAACTGTTTTTAAATTGTTTTTAAATTTTGTACGCAAATGTTTTATCCTGGCTGTACACCACCCTGAGTCCCGCAGGAAAAGGGCGGTATAGAAATAAAATAATAATAATAATAATAATAATAATAATAATAATAATAATAACAACAACAACAACAACAACAACAACAACAACAACAACAACAATACCCGGGAAGATACTGGAAAAGATAATAAAAAATAGATCTGCAAACATCTAGAAACCAGTAAAATAATAACTAGAAGTTAGCATTGGTTTGTTAAAAACAGATCATGCCAAACCAACCTTATTTCATTCTTTGACATAGTGACTAAATTAATAGATGAACGAAATGCTGTGGATATAGTATATTTAGACTTCAGCAAGGCATTTGACAAAATAGACCACAACCTACTTCTTGCTAAACTAGAAAAAAGCATCACCATCAGATGAATTTGTAACTGGCTGACAAACCATATTCAATGAATATTCCTTAACGGTACTATGTCCACATGGAGGGAAGTAAGCAGTGGGGTACCACAAGGTTTCATTTTAGGCCCAGTACTCTGCAATATCTTCATAAATGATTTAGATGAGAGAATAGAAGGGGAACTTATCAAATTTGCAGATGATACTAAGCTGGCAGGAGTAGCCAACACCGTAGATGATAGGCTCAAGATCCCGATGGATCTTGACAGACTTGAACACTGGGCCCTAACTAACAAAATGAAATTCAATGTAGAGAAAAGTAAAGTCTTAGGCAAGAAAAACAAAAAGTACACATATAGATTGACAGAAACCAGTCTTAATAGCAGTAACTGTGGGAGGGATCTTGGAATATTAGTAGACAACCAATTAAATATGAGCCAAAAGTGTGCAACGGCAGCCAAAAAAGCCAATGCAATCCCAAATTGCATTAATAGAGGGATTTAATCAAGATCACGTGACATACTAATACCACTCTATAAAGCCTTAGTAAGACCACATTTAGAATACTGTATCCAGTTTGGGACACCACACTATAAAGATGTTGAGACTTTAGAAAGACTGCAGTGAAGAACAACCAAGGTGATTAGGGGAATGGAGGCTAAAACATATGAAGAACGGTTACAGGAACTGGGCATGGCTAGTTTAGTGAAAAGAAGGACCAGGGGAGACATGATATCAGTGTACCAATATTTGAGGGGCTGCCACAGAGAGGAGGGGGTCAACCTGTTTTCCAAAGCATCATGAAGGCCAGACTGTTGTGACCTACCAGCTCCCAGCGGAGCTGATGGAAGACTCGGACGATGAGGAAGTTGGGGAAAAACTTGGGCCAGTTCTGGAGCCTGGGGAAGGCTCTGATGGATGCAGACCGTCGGACACAGAGATAGAGCCAGGGCTGTCCGGCATTTCCCAGCCAGAGAGGCAGCTGCCTTTGGAGTCAGAGATGAATGAGGAGGAGGAACAGCTGGGGCCTGTTCCAGATGTGCGTATGTGCAGAGCAGATAGGAGAGGTGAACAACTGAGGACAATGAGTCAGCTCCGGAAGCAAAACAAATGTGGATGCTGACTGGCCCCTCCTTGACTGGGGAATAAATAGGAGGAAAGGAGAGTGGTTTGATTGTTGCAGACAGCCATTCACATTTCTGGAAAGTTTGCTCCTTGTATATTTCATGCGACAAAGAGTGCCTTGCCAGAACTGAGGTTTATCTGTTTCTGTGTTTGAACTGATTTAATTTGCAGCCTCCTGGCTGGGAGCTCACAGCCTTGCATTTATCATAATGAGTGGATAAGGACTATTGTTTCAGTTAACTTATTGCTGGACTCTTGCCTGGACTTTCTGTTGGTGAATGCAGTTAATTCCCAATGTGTAAATAAAGAGGGGGTTTTCTTTGCAGGGAGTCAGTTTCTTGCTTCTGCAAAGGCCGGGTCAGAACACAGACAAGGAATAATGGATGGAAACTGATCAAGGAGAGATTGAACCTAGAAATAAGGAGAAATTTTTTGACAGTGAGAACAATCAACCAATGGAACAGCTTGCCTTCAGAAGTTGTGGGAGCTTTACCACTGGAAGCTTTCAGGAAGAGACAGGACTGCCTTCTGTCAGAAATGGTGTAGGGTCTCCTGCTTGGGCAGGGGGTTGGACTAGATGACCTACAAGGTCCCTTCTAACTCTATAATTCTGTTCTGTTGAATCTGAAGAGTCCTTGGTGTTCTAGGAGATTGGCTGTTTTGTTGCAGGCGTTTCATTATCCAAAGTAGGTAACATCAGTGCTAGTTCTGAGGAATCTCTTGAGCTCCTCCTACAGGATATACAGAATGGCAGGGGACAGAAATAATTCTGCAGTTTTCCAGCCTATTTATAAAACAGAGCAAAAAATTAAAATGGGTTAGAAAAGCAGGCATACAAGTTTCCTAAAACTCTGAACATCAGCATTTAAAATCACATTATGGTGGCACATCAGCTCCCGGTGGCCCTGGATGAAGCGGAGTATCTAGATCCGTGCCAATCAGGTTTCAGGCCCGGATACAGCATTGGTCGTGCTGGTGGATGATCTCTGGAGGGCTCGGGACAGAGGTTATTTCTCTGTTCTGGTCCTATTAGATCTTTCGGCGGCTTTCAATACCATCGACCATGGTATCCTGTTGCGACACCTCAAGGGGTTAGGAGTGGGAGGCACTGTTTTACGGTGGTTCGCCTCTTACCTCTCGGGTTGTACGCAAGCGGTGTTGGCGGGGGGGCAGAGGTCGGCCATGAGGCCCCTCACTTGTGGGTGCCCCAGGGGTCGGTCCTCTTGCCTCTTCTATTCAACATTTATATGAAGCCGCTGGGAGAGATCATCCGGGGTTTCGGGGTGAGGTATCATCAGTATGCTGATGATACCCAACTTTTTATATCCACCCCAAACCAGCCCAGTGATGCCCTCGATGTGATGTCCCCGGTGCCTGGAAGTGGTACAGGTCTGGATGGGGAGGAACAGGCTTCGGCTCAACCCTGCAGAGACCGAGTGGCTGTGGGTACTGGCATCTCGGTCCAATCAAGAGGTTCCATCTTTGGCTATAGGGGGCGAGGTGTTACCCCCTGTAGACAGGGGGTAACAGTTGGACTCACAGTTGAGCTTAGAAGATCATATAACAACCGTGACCAGGCGGGCGTTTGCCCAGGTTCGCCTGGTGTGCCAGTTGCGCCCCTATTTGGACCGGGATGCCATACGCACAGTTACTCATGTGCTAGTCACCTCCCGTATTGACTACTGCAATGCTCTCTACTTGGGGCTGCCCTTGAAGACCACTCGGAGGCTTCAGCTGGTGCAGAATGCGGCCGGGCAGGTTGTGATGGGAGGATCCCAATACGCCCATGTTACACCTCTCCTGCATGACTTGCATTGGCTGCCGGTTGCCCTCCGGGTGAGATTCAAGGTGCTGGTGATGACCTATAAAGTCCTACATGGCTTAGGCCCAGGATATCTGTTGGACCATCTGCAACCAGCAAAAGCTCCCCATCATCCGGTACGTTCTCACAGGGAGGGCCTACTCAGGGTGCTGTCGGCTAGACAAAGCTTTCTCTGTGGGCGCACCCACCCTTTGGAATCAACTCCCCCAGGAGCTCCGGTTGGCGCCTGACCTTCGCACTTTCTGCCGCAAACTAAAAACCTGGCTGTTTAAATTGCCCAGCCTGGACTGATGGAGTTTTGATTTTTAATGTATTTTAATATACGTTTAATATGTATTTTAATATGTTTCTTTCTTGGATTGAGATTATATATCTTAATTGTTGTGAGCCGCCCTGAGTCCTATGGAGATAGGGCGGCATATAAATCTAATTAAAATAAAATAAATAAAATAAATTATAAAACCTGAAAACTATGCTGCAATTCCTGTGCTGCAAGAACTAGTAAAAAAAAAAAACATGAGCACACACACAACACAGGGCACTAAACGAGCTCTAAGAAACACTTTCAAAATATTAGGTGAAAAGACATGGTGACAAGGACTTGAAAGAAGAAAAAGGAAAAATATTGCTTGCTTGGCTGCCTCGGGCGCATGCTTTTATTTATTTTAATTTTTTATGACCAACCCAATTCAACCTACCAACCTAACTCTGGGCAAGTTATAACAACTTAAAATAAAAACAATAGAATAAATCAAAATTATAAAAGGCAACTGTAATAACAAATGAGCCCTCCCCCAAGATGAGCACCAATAAAGCTTAGTTAGCTCGGAAGATTGTATAGCGAGTTTCATGTAATGGTAAGGGCAACTACTGTAGCCTAGAAAGCAAGAGACTATGAGTTCATATATATATAATCTTTTATATATAATTTTTATATTATATATATATATATATATATATATATATATATATATGTATATGTATATGTATATGTATATGTATATGTATATGTATATGTATATGTATATGTATATAGGTTCATGTGAAAACTATTTTTTAAACATTCCTTGGATCCAAGTGGAAATTTCCAGTAGTGGAGAAATCCCAGTGTTATCATAACTTATCTGGGCATCAGTATTCATTTCAAAATAAATAACAACAAATAGCTAATAAACAACCAATTTTATATCTCTTTGTTTTTTTAAAAATCCTCATTTAAAAAAACAGCTTAGTTTAGCTTAGCACTGCAATGTAATGTATGGTAAGCACAGCTAGACCAGATTGCAAATTAAAGTTCTCTCTAAAAAATGCAGTAATAGGAAAAAATCAGTTTAGAAAAGAAGAGCAAATAATACTTCAATTCAGCATAGAATTTGCATATTTTACTTTATATGTAGACACAGTGCATCTTTGCATATTGGAAAAGACTTCATAATGTGATCTTTGAACATGTTCAGTCTGCTCTTGGAGTGTTAAATGGCCTGTACTGTAAAGGATAATTAAGATTTGTAACTGAGAATTGAATGTATTGCAAAACAGTAATTCTCAGGGGTCTTTGGAAATTAGGATGGTTTAATGCTTTCAGTGTTGATTTTAGAAACCTCTTTTATCTCAATGTTGAGGTGATTATAGAATAACACAAGCTTGGAGAAACAATAGGCTATCAGAATAGCATTTACTATTTATATTATTCTCCAATTACTTATAGCAGCCACAACCAAATATTATAGCAATGTTGGATTTTGCTTAAATATTCATGCATACTTGGTTAAGAATAAAGAAGATGCTCAGAAATCTGAAATATAAGCAATATTTGTTTGTTTGTTTGTTTGTTTATTGCTGCCTATTCACCCAGGAGACTCAAGGTGGCTTACAGGATATAAAACCATATTTAAAACAATAAAACTAACAAAAAGAATCAAATAAATTAATATAGTACAATATAACAAAATCACCTCCACCTCCCATCCCGGCAATAGCAGATCACACAAGCCATTTAATGGGCTCCATCCAGCTCTGGGTTCCCAGGTCTGCTGACAGAACCAGGTCTTCAGCATCTTCCAGAAGAGTATCAGAGTGGGGGCCATTCTAATCTCTGGGGGAATGATGTTCCAGAGAGAGGGAGCCACCACAGAGAAGGCCCTTCTTCTGGGACCCACCAGGTGTATCTCCCTAGGGGATGGGACCCGCAACATTCCCTGCCTCCCTGCTCTGATGGGCTGGGTAGATGTGACCAGCAAGAGACGGTCCCTCAGATAACCTGGTCCCAAGCCATGTAGGGCTTTAAAGGTGACAACCAGCACCTTGAATTGAATTATATGCCAGGTACCTATTGTTCAAAAGTTTGCATATTATTTGTTCCCCAGTAAATCCATACAGGAACTGTTGGTGATTTGTTCTGCCCAGGTTAACCTAATTTTTAATAATTTGTACGCTATCTTTCCACTGAACTAAAATCCAGATGCTGGCAGATTAGTCACCAAGATTTAGAATATTAATATTTCTTTGCTGCCATCTAGTGGTCATTCCTCTTTTTACAACCCAGATTTGATAGCTTTGCCAGTCTATCCATAAAAAAGTAAACACAGACTAAATTAATTAAAAAGCACAGTTAACAATAAAAACAACATAAAAACATAAATATAGAGTAATACTGTAATAAGATATCATTACACAATTACAAATGCTAAAATATGAAATGTGCTAAAATGTGTAGAAAACTAGTATAGAAATTTCAGAACAGGCAGGATCCAATCATGTTAGATGCACCAATTAAATCTTTCAGAAATTTTTCAAGGGTAGTCATATTTTCAGTTCAGTTGTATAGCATTTTGGAAATAATTATGAAAAGGGTGTTTCAGTATATTTAGAAACACGAATATAGCCCCAATCAGCAATTTTTGAAGTAGCTACACGTTTTCCAAAGATGATATAACTGCTTGCCGTTATTCCAGGCAAAGACTATGCGACAGAGATGTGTAACGTTTGTGCATTATAATTGCCCAACATCATTTATGAAATGGAGTACAAACTTAATGCTTCTTAATATATACTAAATGAATTTGGTATACTAGGGATATTCCAAGGCATAGACAACTATTGTTAACATTAGACAAACATAGTATAGATTGAGAATTTGATAGTAAAGCTCAGATTTGCTAGAGAGTGGAAACAGTTTTTTCTTACCGATGATTGCTGTGTATATTTAATATAAATGAAAACAAGGCTTCACACATCACCAGGAAAACTGGGTGAGAATTTAAGAACTTTATTTTGCCCATCAATATACGGGGAGAGGGGCAGTTTGGCGCAGAAAAGCATCCCTAATTTCGACAATTCTCACTTTCAGCCGGTGTAGAGCAGGATGAAAAGTTCTACTGAAACCAGAACGTTCCCGCTTGGATATGATTTTCATTGCGAGAACTAATTTTGTCTCTCTGAGGCTGCCGTAGCATTCTCAGGCGCATGCGCTCTTTTCTCTTTTGACGGCATCGTCCTAAATCGTCATGGCCGCTCTTGCAAGGAAGCTTTGGTCGCCGCTTGTCGGGCGCCCTAGTAAGTTTTCGTTCTGAACGTGTTTCGCCTTCCGAGGAGGCATATTCCTAAAAAGAAAGCCCTTTGTTGAGTGTGAAAGTGTTGGCCTTTCTCCTTGGGCATGCTTCTGTCGTTGTTCTCCGCATGAGAGGCTATGGAAAGAGGGATTGCCGTTTCAGTTGGTTCTGTTTTTGTAATATCCCGGAGTGTAAGTATCCCGCAAGCGCAGTGTTTCTCAACCTTGGCAACTTGAAGATGAGTGGACTTCAACTCCCAGAATTCCTTGAGTTGAAGTCATTCATGCTGGCATAGCATAGCTGGCTGGGGAATTCTGGGAGTTGAAGTCCACTCATCTTCAAGTTGCCAAGGTTGAGAAACACAGCCGTAAGGGAAGATTGTGAGCATCTCAGACTCTTTCCTTAGAACTCTGGTCTTGACTTTTCGGTATGTAATAGTTGTATTTTATGCTTTTTGCACCTTGCGTGTGAATCAAGCCTATCTTCATTTTTTTAAAAAAAAAGTTGCATTTGTCAACTGCGGTTAGCACTTTATGCGTTTGATGGAATGAACCCTAGTCCGCAAAAACTTATGCCATGATAAACGTATTAAATATCAGAAGACTGTTTTTCTATTGTATGAATGGCATTTTCAACAATCCAGCTGCATCCTTTACATGTATAGATATTAATATCTAAGGTGGATCACAATTAGAAGCCAATATGCATCTGATTATATTTCTTAAGTGTCTTCTTAATTTTTTATACAGACTTGAAATACAAAAATGTTTGATTGTACAGGACACAAAGCCTACTAAACCTATGTAAGATGTTGTTAAAACATAGCAGTTAATTAATGTAAATATTACTCTCCCAAAGGGTACCTTTCTTTATCAGCTCGACGATTCAACAGTAAAGATGGAGAACCAGAACAATTTAAACCACCTCCCAAGCCAATCATTATTGATGAATTAAAACAACAAGCAAAAGAGAAACGGTAAAAATAACACTAGTTGTATTTAATCTTTAAATGTTAAACAAGTCAAATTTTCTTTTATTTTAAAATTATTTATATGTCTGATAGGTTCTTGAGTCCTGAATTCATCCCTCCACGGCAGAGAACAAATCATTTAAAATTCTTCCTTGAAAGACAACATATGATAAAAAGAAGAAAAGTAATCAATATTCCAGAATTTTATGTCGGTCAGTACTATATTTGGAATGTTAACTTCATAATGTGGCATTGCTTACATCATAAATAACTGTACTGTAATGTAAAAGAAAACATGTTTTTATATATAATATTCAATTTAGTAGGACTCTATATGTTGAAGTGATCCAGAACTGCTTTGAACTTCATGTGAACTTAGTGAACTCTACTGTTTGTTCAAGTTGCCTGACTTTTTGGGGAATTCTGCATAAGGTTGGATTAACTTTAATGAATATGTACCGTCAAGCTGTGACAATTTTTTCCCAACACTGAAAAAAGTTTTGCCTACAAATGAATGTAACAGTTGTCCATACTTAAGTAAATAATCAAATACAATACTCAGTTCTATTCTAAATGTTACAGAGTTAGTAATATTTATATTTATATAAATATGTATAAATAGTATAATAGAGTGGGCATGGGATATATACATATTTGATCAATTGCTTGGCTGGTAAGCCTGGCTTCTCATTTAATTCTGAAAGAATCAGAGTTTCTCATTAGTTCTCATGCAAAAACCCTAGTCCCATATGCAGTATTTGCCCATGCTGTTCATGTGATTTCCAGAACGTTGAAAGTATGCAACATTTAACAAAACTATATCAGAAAATTGTTGACTTTTATTTTAATGTGTTATATTTACTCTATATTAATTCATGGGTCTGACTTTACTTAGTTTCTCTGAATGTTGAATTATTTTCTTTTCTCCCAGGAAGTATACTTGCTGTTTCTGCAATGGATCCCTATTCCAATGGAAAATGCAACACTTTTGTAGGAATTTGTATTCAGCGATCAGGAAAAGGACTTGGTGCAACCTTCAAACTTCGAAATGTGATAAATGGACAAGGTGAATACACAAAGTTTGTTATGTTTTTTAAGGATTCAGTCAGGACATTCACAAAAGGGAACAGTGTCAGCTTCAAACAGCAAGGTTAAAAATTACGAAGAACTGACTGTATCACACAAGTAAAACTCAGCTTTCATATTTTTAAAACCTGGAGCATTATGGGTCCATTCTAAGAAAACCTGAATTTGTTAGCTAAGTGTGGTAAGCATTTGCTATATCAATTAAAGAAATAATGTTCATTTTAAGGTGTTGAAATCTGCTATGAATTATATAATCCCCTAATCCATGAGATCAAGGTTTTGAAGTTGGAGAAGAGGCCAGATGATAACTTGCTGTATTTACGAGATGCTCTGCCAGAGTTCAGCACTGTTGATGTAAACATGAAGCCAGTGTCTTACATACTTTATGATGAAGTTCCTGTCAATAAGGTAATATGAAGGGGTAACTGCTGCATGCAGTTAATAATTTGTTGTGCTTGAAAATAATTTTGTGTTGTAAAGCTGTTGTACAGAATTCTGCTTGCTTGGAGAATGTTTTCCCAGTAGAGGTTTCCTGTCAGGTTATAGGTAGTCCTTGACTTATTATTGTAATGGAACCTGCCCCACACAGTCATGATGGTCATAAATCAGGTCACCCCAGTGGTGGGTTTCAAAAATGTTTGCTACCGGTTCTGTGGGTGTGGCTTGAGTGTCACATGGCTTGATGGACATGGCAGGGGAAGGATACTGTAAAATCTCATTCCTTCCCCACTCCAGGGGAAGGTTACTGCAAAATCTCCATTTCCTCCTGATCAGCTGGGACTCAGGAGGTAGAGAATAGATGGAGGCGGGGCCAGTCAGAGGTGGTATTTACTGGTTCTCCGAACTACTCAAAATTTCTATTACCAGTTCTCCAGAACTGGTCAGAACCTGCTGAAACCCACCTCTGGGTCACCCATATTACCAACTTTTTTAATGACTTTTTTTTGTGGCGATCACTAAGCAAAGCTGCAGTTGATAAGCGAATCAATGGTTCACTAGGGGCCAGTTTAGCTGAAAACCAGAAGTAAATGTTAGTTTTTGACTAAACTGTTGTAAAGTGAGATCACAAGACTGGGATGCTACAAAGGACCATAAATGCAGGCCAGTTGCCAAGCACCCAACATGCAGACATGCATCTGCAGAGGTGGCCTGGCCATCAGAACTTCGGAACTGGTTGTAAATATCCCCAGGGAGATCCATGATAACTGAATATTTGCTAAGCAAGTATTATTAAGTCGAGGACTATCTTGTATATGGTAACTACCCTGTTTTTATTATTGTCAGCATTCTCCCCCTATATAAATAATTGTTTTTGAGTTAACAAAGAAAAAAAAAATTATTAAGAGCATGAAGATCTTTCTACAAACTCTGCCGAGTTCCAAAGGTTTCCAAATGATTTTAGGTTCCAACATAGCATTGTATTTCACCAATAAGGTTCCTGTGTGAAGTACAGCCCACCTATTTTTGTTGCTGTTGTTATTTCATTAAGGAGTATAATAATCCCTGAGAGTTTCAGTCAGCAGATAGTGATTGGCACAAGTTCACCCATTCCAAGAATAATTGGGAAACATCTGATCTCTCAGCATTGCTAAAAATCAATATGTATTAATGAGGGACTTTTATGAGTACAAAATAACATTTTTGAAAGTATTTTGCTGGAATACGATATTTACACACTAACACGTTTTATTTTGAATTATATTAGATGAAGGTCAAAATGAAGCCCAAACCGTGGTCAAAACGCTGGGAACATCCAAAATACAATATCCAGGGCATCAACTTTGACGACTATCTTACAGAAAAAGACAAACAAAGAATTAAAAAATGGGAAATGCCTTGGAGACAATTTGATATGATACTAGAGTATGATACATCGAAAATTGAAAAGGAAATTCAGAAAGAAGTGAATGAAGAGCTGAATAAAAGCTAGGGGGCTATTACTTGGAAAGGCCATCTTTCAAGGAATTATAGGATATATCTTTAACAGTGACTCTTGAAAAAGCATGTAGATGAAAGATATTCTTAGGGGGTTTTTTTGTGTTCAGTAGTCTTTACATATATATAAAACATTCTAAACAAGACCAGGTAATCTTTTTGACAATTGAGGAAAATATGAAGGCCATAAGAAACACGTTGGTGACATCTTTAGAAGGGATTGGTCCTCAAAGTTTTAACTTTTTTGCAATGGGAGGTAGCTAAAGAGTTTTTTCATGCATAAACCAGCACATTTCAAAAATAATCCCTTAATTTGTAACCAAAGGGCTACAAAATTGAAAGTGATGGCCAATGGTTGCTCATGTCCATTCCAGAAGTTCTTTTTGTATTTGTTAAGGCAAATAAGATAAATACTTTGGATTTGTAGGGCATGCTGAGTAATAGGAAATCGAAGTAGTATAACATATCTTCAATAAAAGCATTGATTACATTATTCTCCAATTCATTTTCTATTGGACCTATGTTTAATGCCTTATAAAGGCAATAATGCATAGAGTCACATTTAGTCTTAGATACAGCTTCACAGTGCTTTACAGCCCTCCCTAAGCGGTTTATAGAATCAGCATATTGCCCCAGCAATCTGGGTCCTCATTTTACCGATCTCAGAAGGATGGAAGGCTGAGTCAACCTTGAGCCTGGTGAGATTTGAACTGCCAAATTGCAGGCAGTCAGCAGAAGTAGTCTGCAGTCCTGCATTCTAACCACTGCGCCATCTCAGCTCTTACTATTGTTGGTTTAGCAGCAGTAAAAATAAAGTGATAATGTTGCATGTATTGCCTCTATCCATTGGTAAAGAAAGGTAACTATCCCAGGAAGAATAGCTAACTATTGTAGTAATTGGAATCTCAATATCAGTGTTTAGTTATTTCAAACAAAAATGTTAGCATATCTTCCAATTTATGTTACTCAACATTGTTATATACTTTTAGGATATAACTCATCCATTATAATAAACCTTCAATTGGAGCATAGTATTGTCAGAAATCACACTGAGAAATCCAATTTTATTCATGTTTATGTATTGTATAAAAAAATTGTAATGATATTTAATTGGATAAAACAAATACTGGCCAAGATTATAATATGCACTATAAAATTTCTATTCAGAAATAAAATTAAGCTTTATTTACATTATAAATAACATGTTAATTTGAGGCATGATAGCAAAGTAATGCTGCCATGTTAATTTCAGAAACACTTAATTGACGGTTGAGAAGTGAAATTGGCTTTTGATTTCAGCTCATTTCAGTAAAAATAAATGTTTTGAAAGCAGTATGGTACTACTGGGATGGGAAACAGAATTCAGGGCTATTATCTACATTGAGAAGTAAAAAATAAAAATCCAGAAGCAATAGTTCTTCCATTTGCCTTGAATAAGGCTTTGAAATCATCAGGAGTTGAACTTGGCTCAAAAGACTACCTTGTGAGTATAGCTCAATCACTAAATAGTGAATGCTGGTGTTCACATGACATGTTAAAGATATTCAGCTAATCAGTTTTCTGCATTTGCAGAATTTGAAATACTAACTATATAAACTATTTACACAATGTAGCCTATAGAAGCAGTAGGCTAAGATGGGTTAACTAGTGAGTTCTGCAAATAACTTGTATGTTGTATGATAATCTTACCGGACTTGGCATCTTTGGAGACCTCTCAGTTTCCTCTTAAACAATCTTTAGATTGACTGCATTCTTGCTCAGGTTTTGCTTGCCCCTAACTAATAGCTTAAAGTATGTTCAGTCATTATGTCTAGAGACCTTGTCAAATGGAGTCATTCCAGTGTTCTGAAAGAAGTGGTTATGAGATTATTGCTCTTCATTTGGCTTTGTTTTTTTTCTATAACTCTTGCTTTTTGACACATGCTTGAATGAGAAAGAAGCTTGATGACAAATTGCTGTGCTATAGGATGTGTAGCATTTAATTGGTCAAACAAAAACCTATTTTTTTTGATCATGATAGTCAAGGATGCAACTCTATTAAAGAATGCTCAAATTTTGCATGCTGAACAGCTTATGCCCCTCCTGACATCTGAAGGGGGGGGGGGGCGCGGGAATCTGTAGTACCTTTTGTAACAACTTTATTAAACGGCATAAATCTTTTCTTCAAATTTCTGAAATTAATTTTGGAAATTAGGAAAAGAAAAGCTTTATTGGAAACATTTTCCCCACTAAATTTAAATGTTGAATTGGTAATGGTAGGCGGGGAGACTGTAGTGCAGAGGGGTATGTTTTCTTCGGTTCTTCCGGGACAGTGGAGCAATCGAGCTTAGAGAAAATCCATGGGCATCAAGCAGAACTCAGTGTTGGGAAAGTATATCGGTGAACCAAAAAGTATTCCTCTTTCCAGCCTGTGTGGTGTGATGATTAAAAGGGTCACAGGCTCTGCTGGGCTTCCAGACGAGCGGAGCGACGGGAGAGTTTCGCTACATAATGGTGATTGGCCAGAAGAGGGGCTAAACCTCCGTTTGCCAGCCACAGAAAGGGGAGCAGCGATATCTCAAGAGTTTTGGCGCACCCAGAGAACGTGCGCTTTCGGCCATTTTTGCCCACTTGTGGCAAACTAAACCGGTAACAAACAAACAAAAAAGCCGTCTGGGTTGCATCTCCGTTGGCAAGCGATTCAAGAATTCTGGAAGGAGGTGTTCCACTGGCGATCTGCTGGCTCCCTGAAACTCCGCGGGGGTGCCCGAGCCCAGGCGCGCAGGGAAGTCCTACTCCCGCTTCTTCCCTCCTGTATATATAGCAGCTGGCCCCGACGCCATGTTCCGGTTTTGACGCAACGGTGGTAACAGCCGCAGCCGGAGCAGCAGCAGCAGCAGCAGCCCCAGGAGGAGGAGGAGGAGGAGGAAGTGCAAGCCAGAGGAAGGAGGCAGTCCACCAGCTCTCTCGGAAGAGGAAAGTGCTGACAAGCGGCGCAACAGGTAGGCGCAGGTGCTTTTGCTCCAGGCCTATCGCCAAAGTCTGCCGGAGGGGCGATTGCTGCGCCAGGGCGACCCGCGGTCAGACAGGCAGGCAGGAAGGCAGGCGACCGGAGTCGGGAGTTATCGGAGAATGCTGCCTTGAATCCCTTGCCGTGGGGGTGGGGGTGGGGTGGGGGTGGGGGTAGGCGGTCTCTTTGCTCGTTGCGTTTAATGGGAAGTGCAGTGGTAACATCGGGATGAAGGCGGGTTGGGCTTTGAAGCGCTGCAGCGGGGGAGGCTGGTTGCGGTTGCAGGGAAGACGCACCGGAGAGGAAGGGCTGAGAGAGGATCTGGGGAAGCGTTCGGAGCCGTAGGCAAGGGCAGAGAGGCTTGCCAGCTGCGGCGGTGTTTTGCGAGCCAGCAGCTAAGGGTCCGGGGCGGGACTTGTGCCCGGGATTCGGGAGAGCGAGAGCGCCAGACCATTGGGAGTCGCCATTAAGCGCAATCAGTCGGCTCCCCTTCCGCTGCATCTGTCAAGCTTGGAGTCAAATGCATCCCAGTGTTCCTGTCGTTAGTCCCGGGGCCTTCGGCTGCTTTTGATCCAAGGGGCTTCGGTTTGCACGTGCGCACTTTTTCTATTGACTTCGTTTTGTGTGAGTTCTCTAGGTGGGTAACTTGCAGAAGGTGAAAGGCAAAATAAATGCAGTACGTGTGCTGCCTTGCCAATCGAAATGATTTGGGGATACAAATAGTTACAGTGGCCAGAGCTTTAAAACAAAAATAAAGCTAGAACTGTATCTAGCTTATTTTAACAATTAATTGTTAAATAGCAAGTCTTATGTTTGTATGTTTTGAAGCTTGTGGATATCTCTCACCTTAATGTGTTTTTTGCACTGTTCCTGTAACTTGCGTTTATTGCTTTCAATCTTAAAATCTGTAAAAATGTCTGATTTCTTTATGAAATTACCCATATATAAATTATATACATATACAAATGCATACACTTTAAATACTTATTTATGTTTCTATAGAAACCATACTTTTTGTAGTATAACTTGGATGATATTAAATAGCTGAATGCATTTGTATGGCTACCCAAAGAATGCTATGTATATTCATATGGATAACTGAGAAATAAGAGTTAATATGCTAGTGTATAAATGCTAGTGTAGTGTATCTGTGTACTAAAGATGGACAAGCCTTATAACTCTTTAATTACCAGGATATAGTGGAACAAAGAAGTTGTTTTATATTCAAGATTAACAAAAGTATTTGTACTATTGTCAATCTGGCCTATCTTCTGTTATTAAAAACAAAGAAGTTTCTCCTTTGGACTAACTAATACTAATCATGACTTTTTTGGCAAAAATTTAGGGTGTGGTGAAAAAAAAATAAGATGAGTGAAATCCATGTTTTCTCTATCTTGTTTAAAGTAATAAGTACGGAGTACACAATTTTTCCATATCCTATCAATATTTAGAAGGAAAGCATACTTAAAAATAACGGGATGACTTGAAAAAACTTTTAACATAATGAGGTGAAATGAAAATATCAAGATTATTATTTTTATTTTAACGTATTTTTTCAGAATCTTATTTCTCGTACTCTAAGAAGTGCAGTTGGGTTAACATGTTTTTGAAGAGTAAAACTATTTAAAGGACATCTTAGGAAACATACATGACATTGAAAGAAACTATTTAGAGTACATACTAATCATGTGAATGTTTGCTCAGGAACCAGTTCTGTGTTCTGAGAGGCTTACTTGTTAGGCTTAACCTCTTTTTTGAATTACTAGGAATATTATGAACCTCATTATGTGCTGTTTGTGAATTTTTATATAAAAATAATAAGTTCTTTGTATAAAATAGTTTAGTATGAGAACTTTCTGAAAAACTAAAGAACATGTTTGAGTTGGTAATTAATTTTTGACACTAAAATTCTTGAGATTAGTATTCTAATCTCTAGAATAGGATTTTCAAAAAAATAATCATCTAGAGTGTCCTAGGAAGAGTGGGAGATTTATCTGTGAGTTCACATTCTATCATTGCCAAGCTGCTAATAAATTCATTGCTACAGATGCATTATAAAGTAGAGCTATAGTTCAAAAAAAATCCCTGTGTTATTGCCAAGATATCCAAGCACAGTAGGGGTGAACCCATCTCTATGTATGAAAATATTCTACACATATTGTGCAATGAGGCAACCAAATATAAAGTAGATTCTTCCCATTTGAAAATGCTATGGTGCAATCAGGATTGTGACACACATAGGATGTTGAAGTTTGTCACTTGTTCCAAATATTTTATTTATGCAAAAAAATGAAATGGAACTCAGTCAACCTTAATTATGCCTTTAGGTTTGTATATTCACCCCACAAGTAGTTTCAATTTATCCCATATCAGGCTTGCAATATAAAAAAGTGTAGGTGCATTGTTTTAAGTGACCCAACATTTATTGTGAGATAGGTCCTTAATTCATTTTAATATAATCAGATATTATTGATGTGAGTGTATTCTCTATATAGACCAGTGCTTCTCACCCTTGGCAGTTTTGAGTTGTGAGGAATTCTGGGAGCTGAAGTCCACAAATCTCAAAGCTGCCAAGGTTGAGAAACACTTGTCTATATAATTTGAATGCCACCTTAAAAAAACTCTTTCCTCTACGTATTATCTGATGAAAGGTAGCATTTTTCTTTTATACTAAAGACAGCCTCAAAATGTGTAACATCTATTAAGGCTTTGCCACCTATTATGTTGGAGGGAAGTCAGGTGGCTTGCAACGACTAAGGATAGAGACAATAGTAGCAGGATAGAGACTAACAATGAAGATAACAAAGTTCATGTTGATGCAGTTTTCTAATGGATTTGAGGATTGTCAAGAGTACTATAAATAGTGAGGAAGACTATAGCACCCCTGGTCAGATATTTAAAAGATGCAGAGATGGATTTTTTTGCCTTTGAAGATATACGTGATGAAAGTATACTGAAAGATTTAGACTAGAGAGCAGATCAAGCAGGAAAGGTGGCATTGGGCATCTGAACTGTCAACCTTGCCAGGTAGAACAGGTTGAACTAGTTGCTGTGCACTTATTGTGTCTTTCAGAGCTACCTGTGGGTTTGGGAAGATTACTTTCCTGGATATACAGGAATTCAAGTTTATAGATTATGCATATGGAGAATAATTGGCTCTTTTTGCAACCCAACTTGTTTGTCATGATGTATTTAATCATTTTAAACTTTAAGTAAATATGAATGTCCAGGACATACTGTAAGCATCACTGTCTTCAGGCTGACAAGGCCATATTCAGAGAAAAGCTCAGAAGTGGTCAGTAGCTTTTAAAGTAAACTAGAAGTCTATGCCTTTTTCAGTAACCTTAATTCTTAATATTTTTCCAAATCAAGTCACAGAGAAACTCAAATATTCAACTGCATGGCAAAGTGTTAGTGTCAATGACAAAGAATGATTTCAACAAAAAAATATTTTTATGGGAGTTGGGTAATTTCCATAGAAGGTAGTTTAGACTGAACAACCAGTACCAGATACCTAAGAATCCCTTAGGTATCTGGTACTGGTTGTTCAGTCTAAACTTTTGTTATTAAACAAAAGTTGAATTGTAGGGAGGAGATTCTCTTGTATGTATGTAGGATTTGGACATACAATGGATATAAAATGTCTACACAACCTATTAAAATGAGGGGCTCCTTGGTGCTTTTTGAGCTTTGTTGCTTTGTTGCAAATGTTTCATTACGTTCAGTACTAATGATGTTATCTAGTTTGGGTAATGAAACATTTACAAGAAAATAACCAAGTTCGGAGAGCACCAAGGACCCCCTCATTTCAACCCTGAGCTACAAATACTGTATTCTCCTTTATTGGTACCTAATAAAATGCCAGGTTTTTGAGATGTAAAAAAAAAACCATACCAAGATAAATCACTTCAGGTTTTCCACATCTTTAGTATAACATATAAGCTGAACAATTCAATTGAAAAACTTTGAAATTGGGGGGAGGGGGAATAACAGTAAGAAACTAGAATGTGGTTGCGTAAGTATTCACATCCTCTTATAATGGAGATGTGACTATGTTCAGAATTAACCAATCACATTCAGACTGACATTAAACCATCATTTCACACCTGCCATCAATTAAAATGACTCTGATCAAGTCCATATAGGGTTCAGGTGTTCTAGTTGGGTTTTTTTGTCATTTACTTAGTTACCTCTTACAGCAAAAGCCATGGTCTGCAAAGAGTTTACAAAGCATCAAAGGGATCTCATTGTTGGAAGTTATTAGTCTGGAGAAGGGTACAACTTCAATAAAATTTCCAGGGCATTGGATATATATGGAACACAGTGAAGACAGTCATCAACAAGTAGACAAAATATGACACAACAATGGCATTACCAAGAAGTGGATGTCCCTTCAAAATTGATGAAGAAGAAAAGAAGTCCAAGAGGCCTACAGCAAAATTAAAGGAGCTGCAGGAATTTCTGGCAAGTACTGGTTGTATACTACATGTGACAACAATCTCCCATATTCTTCTGAGCTGTGTGGTAGGGTGGCAAGGCAGAAACTTTTTCATACAAAGAAAAACATCCAAGCCCAGCTCCAAGCTACATTTTGCAAAAGCCTACAAGTCTTGACAAAGCATGTGGAAAATGTGTTATGATCTGATGAAACCAAGACAGAATTTTTGGCCATAATTCCAAAACATATTTTAGTTCAAAAACAACACTGTGCATCACCAAAATGAAGATGGTAGTGGCAACATTATTTATTTTTCACATTTCTTAATCTACCATCTTTCTCAGAGAGGGACTCTGGGAAAGGTACAGATTAATCAGTAAAATTAAGCATTAAAAACAAAATAATTTAAGGGGAAAATTTAAAATATATGTAAAACAACATTGTAAAATTTCAAAAGATGGAGAATTCCAAGATGAGATTAGCAGTTAATACAGGCAAGGGGGATTCTTTATGGGGCCAATCAGCCCCATGGTTGTGTGGACCCTTGTGTTCCCCACGCAATGCTACATCACAGAAGATCAAAAGATTGGGGGCTTTCCTCATCTCTGAGGGCAAGATGTTCCACAGTGCAGGAGCAACAACAGAAAAAGCACTCTTCCTAAACCCTGCCTATTTGTGTTGAGCTGCTTTTCTTCAGCTGGAACTGGGGCTTTATTCAAGGGGTGGTGGGGAGGGAAAGATGAACAGTTCCAAATATTGGTCAATTTTGACACAAATCCTTTAGGCCTGTGCTAAAATGCTAAAGATGAAGAGGAATTTCAGCTTTCAACATGATGATCCAAAGCATATGTCTAAATAAAATATCTTCACCAGAAGATCAAATTTTTGTATGGCCCAGCCAGAGTCTGGACCTGAATCCAATTGAAAATCTGTAGTATAATCTGAAGAGAGCTGTGCAACAGGAGATGATCTAGCAATCTGACATATTGGTCCAGAACTGCTTTGAACATCATGTGAACATAGTGAACTCTACTGTTCAAGTTGCTTGACTTTTTGGGGAATTCTACATAAGGTTTGGATTAACCGTATGAGCAGCTTATATGTTAAATTAAATATTAAACACCTATTATATATGTTATATTAAGAAAGCAAGTTTGGTCCAGTGGTTAAGGCACCAGGCTAGAAAGCAGGAGATCATGAGTTCAAATTCCCGTATTAGCCATGAAAGCCAGTTGGGCCAGTCACTCTCTCTCAGCGCAACCCACCTCATAGGGTAGTTGTTGGGGAAATAGGAAGGTGTGGTAGATATGTTCACTGCCTTGAGTTACTTGTAAAAATCATAAAAGTGGGATACCAATAAATAGATGGATAAAAATGCCAAATGCAGTCTGAACATTTGGCTGACTTCAATAATAAGAAACTAAAGTGCTCTGGGACTTTAGCATGACTGTAGGAAAAGAAATCAATGCTAGTAATAATAGGTGCCTTGAGCGCAATCCCAAAACAACTGGAGCATCACTTGAACACCATTGGCATTGACAAATTCACCATCAGTCAATTCCTATTGCAAGGAAAGCTGCACCATCAGCAGCTTTCCTTGGAATAGCTTACATTCTGTGACAATATCTGTAACAACATCAAACATCCACATCTGACTATTTCAGGGCCTTGGGGAGGACTCAATAGGTGGATAAAAATTCCAAATCCAGTCTGTACGTCTAGCTGACTATGTGACAAACCATAATAAGGTAGAAAAAAATCTGAAATGATTTATCTTGGTCTGATTTTTACATCTCAAAAACCTGGCATTTTAACAGGGGTATGTAGACTATATCCACTGTAAATTCTAGATATAGTAGGGAGGAAAGACTGGGCTAGTCACAGGAAACCAGACATGAAGTGTATTGTCTCATAAATATAAGCTAGCAGGAAACTTCTGACCCCACCCAGCTGAGATTATTGTCACCCAATGAGTAAATTGACATTGTTCAAGCATCTCTTCCTTCTTTCTTTAAAGAAACATTTAAATGAAGCACAGTTTAAACTTCTCAGTAAATGAGCTAATTTATGCTTAAATCTAGAAGGTTTTGAATGATTCTAATACAGTAAATGGAGAACTTTTGAGACACAAGTCTTCTTGTTGACAAAGAAGGTGTTTTCTTCTAATAGTGAATGCTATTTTCATGAAGAACTTGACTCGGGAAATGCTAGTATTGCAATAAACATGTGCTGAAAAAAATATAATTTCTTATCCCTCTAGTGAGATGGGCAGATACCTCCAGGGAGTGTAATGGGCTGTGAGAATAACTTGAGGAATAGGAGGAAGAGCTACAACCAAGACAACAGTCAGATAAGAGGAATCTTTGTCCAAAGCAGATATGTAATTTGAGAAAACGTGTCAGGCTTGACCCTCCCTAGTTGTGTTGTAAATAAAGGCAGGGAGGTGGGAGGCATTTTCATTCTTGCAAGATTCTATTAATGTAATCCTATAATAAAAGCAGTTTTAGTATTCATGACTTTGGTTTCCAAATCTGGTTTATCTTGAAGGGCTGATATCAGTCTTGCAAGTCTGATAGTTGGCTTGGTTGCAGCTCTTCCTCGTGTTTCCCACAGCCTTTTATAGGGAGAGGCAGTCTTGCACGTAACCTGGTCCCGTCCACGTAGGGTTTCAAAAGTGATAATTAGCATCTTGAATTGTACCTGAGAGGAAACTTAAAGGCAGTGCAGCTTGCACAACAGGAATATAATGTAGGCCAACTAGGGGTGCCCGGTGCTGCATGCACCAATCCATACTCGATCAACTGTAATTTCCAGGTGGTCTTCAAGAATAACTTGCTGTAAAAAAATGCAGTATTCCAAATGGAAAGTATCCAACACATGAGTGACTGTGAGCAAGGCCTCCCAGTCCAGGAAAGGGCACAGTTGGTCCAAAAGATGAATCAGTGCAAAGCACCCCCTTTCCCTTAAGCCATGGCTACCACTCTTCATAGAGGAATAACTGTAAATTTAGGTAGACTCTGAACTTGTGCACAAATTCTGTCTGAGGGAATGCCATGCCATCCAGACTCAGACATGGCAAATCACCAGATGCTGGAGGCCCAAAACCCAAAGCCACTCTGTCTTGCCATGGTTGAGTCAAAGTTGGTTTCTCATTATCTGGACTTTCACAGCCTCCTAATAGCCTCATCTGCCCTACCAGGGGTGGAGATGTATAACTAGTATCATCAATGTACTGATGATACCACACCCCATACTGTCAAATGACCTCATCCAGCTGTTCTATGTAAATGTTAAAGAGGAGACGAGAGAGATCCAAGTCCCAGGGGACCCCATATTGCAAAGGCCTAGGGCCCAACATCTCCCTCTCAACACAGACTAAAACCAGCCGTGGAGAAGGAAGAAAAACTGCAGCAAAACAGTGCCAGTACAAATCAAAATAAATTATTATTATTATTATTATTATTATTATTATTATTATTATTATTATTATTATTATTATTGAGATTTATATGCCGCCCTATCTCCAGCCAGACTCAGGGTGGCTCACAACAGTAAAAAAACATCTAATGAAAAAGTTAAAAAGAAATTAAATCCAAATCTCATAATTTAACAGTTAAAAGTGCAATTAAGACTAACAAGTTAAAAATTAAAACCCCATCAGTCCAGGCCAGCCAGACGAAACAGTCACGTTTTCAGGTCGCGACAGAAAGAGCGGAGGTCGGGGGCCACCCGGAGCTCCAGAGGCAGTTGATTCCAAAGGGTAGGTGCGCCCACAGAGAAAGCTCTCCCCCGGGGGTCACCAGCCGACACTGTCTGGCCGACGGCACCCTGAGGAGGCCCTCTTTGTGGGAACGCACCGGGCAATGGGAAGCTGTTGCTGGCTGCAGATGGCCCCCCAAATATCCCAGGCCTAAGCCATATAGGGCCTTATAGGTAATCACCAGCACCTTGAATCTCACTCGGAGGGCAACCATCAACCAATGCAAGTTGCGTAGGAGAGGTATAACATGGGAGCATCGAGATACTCCCATCACAACCTGCGTGGCCGCATTCTGCACCAGCTGAAGCCTCCGAGTGGTCTTCAGGGGCAGCCCCATGTAGAGGGCATTGCAGTAGTCAATACGGAGGTAACAAGCGCATGAGTAACCGTGCGTAGGGCATCTAGGTCCAAATAGGGGCGCAACTGGCGCACCAGGTGCACCTGGGCGAATGCCCCCCTGGTTACGGCCGTTACATGATGTTCCAAGTTTAGCCACGAGTCCAGGAGGACACCCAAGTTGCGCACCCTGTCTACAGGGGGCAATACCTCATCCCCTATGACCAAAGATGGAATATCTTGATTGGACCGAGACACCGGTACCCACAACCACTCAGTCTTAGCAGGGTTGAGCCGAAGTCTGTTCCTCCCCATTCAGATCCATACCGCTTCCAGGCACCAGGACATCACGTCGAGGGCATCGCTGGGTTGGTTTGGGGTGGATATAAAAAACTGGGTATCATCAGCATACTGATGATACCTCACCCTAAAACCCCGGATGATCTCACCCAGCAGCTTCATATAGTTGTTGAACAAAAGAGGAGAGAGGACCGACCCCTGGGGCACCCCACAAGTGAGGGGCCTCGGGGTTGACCTCTGTCCCCCAGCCAACACCACCTGCGAACGTTCCGAGAGGTAGGAGGAGAACCACCATAAAATAGTGCCTCCCATTCCCAACCCCTCGAGGCGTCGCAGCAAGATACCATGGTCGCTGGTATCAAAAGCCGCCGAGAGGCTTCCGGTTTGACTTCCGTCGCTGTCAGACGGTCCCTTGGGACCGCCAGCCCCGTTGCCCGTAAAGAGCTGCCTTTACAGCTGAAAGGCGGCTCGAAAAACTCCATTTCCATAAGGAAATGTGAGATAGAGCAGGCGAGGGCAGGTAGAGCCCTCTGCGAAGTCCCCAGAGTTTTACTCTTGGGGACGAAGCAGGATGAGGCTCCCTATTTCCTTCACCGCTGCTCCGGGCTTCGGGAGACCTCTGCCTTTTGCAGAGCCAGGCGATGAGATCAAACCTTTCAACGAAAAACAACAGATTGCTTAATTAAAGAGGATGAGATCTGGACTTGGGACCCTAAATTGCAAGTATTTTTAACGATTTTATAAGCGTTTCTAAGTGAAGGGAAAAAAAAGCTTAAAATGGCGACCGCTGAGGCTTGAGAAGTAGCCAAAAGTGAAAGTCCTTCCGTAACAAGTTATAAAGTAGCGGAACAAACAGTGCTGGCTAGAATAGAGAAAAGAAAAACTTCTATTCTAAGTTTCTTTTTTTCTTGGAGATTTGATATTGATCTTGTTTGGAGAGAAGTCCTCTTTCTTCAAAAAGAGTTTGTCTGTGTGGCAGGATGGCGTTAAAATTAACAAAGCCAGACAAACAAGCAGCGGGGGGGGTTTTTCCCCCATTTACAATTATGTGAACAAGTTTCGAGTTTACAGACTCAGCAGAATGGTTTTAATTTAAAAGAATTTGTTTTGAAGGAAATGGCAAGACATGACGAGATTGTGAACCAGAATCTTGAAAAATTTAGGCAGGAAATTAAAGAATTCATACAATTAAAGTATGATAATTTACAACGAAAGATTGTAACAGTGACTAATGCTTTTTCAGAAATAGTTATAAAGATGGATACAAATATCAAGTTATTAGAGTCTAAAATGGAGGAAGTTGATGATAAGATTTATAATTTGAACAATAAAATACAAAGAATGGAAAATGATTTGATAAATATTCAAGACAATAGCTCTGAAGTAAAGTCTAAAAAGGAAGCTGATCACGAGACTTACAATGCAGAAAATATAAAACAAGGGATTGAAAAAGAAGTTACAATGATGCAATACAGGCTCACAGAATTTGTGGTTAGAATGAGAGGGTTACAGGAAAATAATAGAGATGATTTAAGAAAAATATCTGCTGAAGTTCTGGCTGGGATTTTAAAGGTTCATCCAGAGGAGGTATCTTGTAAGATCGACAAGGCCTATAGAGTAAATTCTTGGATTGCAAAGCAAAGGCAATTGCCTAGAGATGTGGTGATTTATTTTACAGATAAAGAAATAAGAAATGATATTGTGCAAAAATCTTTTAATTCCACTCTACAATCGTATGGAAGAAAGATCTGGATATATAAAGAGTTGCCGCCCAAGGTATTAAAAGATAGAAAGAAATTCGGATTTTTGGTGACTGAGCTAAAGAAACAAAACATCTCATTCAGGTGGGATGTCCCAGTTGGCATAATATTGAGATATCAAGGAGAAAGATACCAACTAAATACTGTTGAAAAAGCGGAAGAATTTTACTATAAGGTTCTTAAAATGGGTTCAACATCTTCAAGTATAATACATGAGTGGAATAAAGAAAAGCAAAATCAACAAGAGATAGAAATTCAGGATAAGCAGAAGGAGATGGAAGTAATGGAAAAACAACAAGTTACAGAGGACTTTGTAGATGAGCCGCTTCTGGATTGTCCTTCAGAGGTTACAGCTGGACTATTTATAAATACAAGAGAGGCGGCTTTGGATTCTAATGTGATGATTTATCAAGTTACAGACCAGCATAGAAATCAATCAGTTGACATACAACTCATAGAAAAGAAACCAGAAGGGAGATTTAAGCCACAAAAGCAAAACCAACAAGATCAAGTTATAGATCAGCATGAAAACCAAATAGTTGATACACAATTTATAGAAAGGAAATCAGGATGGAGATCTAACCCACAAAAAGTCAAGAAAAGAAGAAGCAGGTCTTACAAAAACAAAAACTTTTAAACTAAACAACAGTGTAATGCCAGTTATTTAAGAGATGATTGAATATATGAAAAGATAGCTGAGGCAAAGTATTGATTTATATTATCCTGAGGAGAGTGACAGACCTCTGCAGTGCTGTACTTTTGGGATGTGAAAAGGGCCTTAAACTGAATGGATTGGAATTATCTATTTTGGATTCTTTGATAAATGTATTATGTTTATGCTGAGCTACAAGGCAAGAGAGTTATGGGATTGGGGCACACAGAAGATCTGGTTGTTACCCTATTACGGTGGTTGGAATTAATAATTTAGATGGAAGACACTACTATAGACACTATATGGAATACAAATATAAAGTCACTCGGGTGGTTGTTTTTTATATATCAAGACATCTATTGTTGATGGGGGCAGATGGTAATTGAAGATACCGAACATACTGTTGGAATTAGGATGTGATGTTACCCTAATATGGATGATGGAGTTAACAATCCAGCTGAAAGACACTACAGAAGATATTATATGGATTACAAGTTTAAAGTCACTTGAGGATTTTATTTATATAAGGGAATACTTCTTAGTGATGTGGGCAGAAGAATAAAGATATTAAGAACTATTATGTATGGTAGTCCTGTAGGAAAGTGGGTGGAGATAGGTTAGCTTATTGATTGTTTAGTTGAAGAAAAGGGATATTATGTTTAGATATGAATATATGTAAAAGATTTGAGTTAAGAGATATATCTATGGGGGTGGAGGAAATGGGCAGACTATGAGTTGAATAAATGTTAAACTAGGATTTATTATATAGTTTTATAGTGGAAGGTTGCTTTGAAATGTCATATTAATATACAAAAAAGATTTGATTTAAGAGATATATGTATGGGGGAGGAGAAAAAGAGTAGATTATGAGTAGAAATTGTTAAATTGGGGGATATAATAATATTACTATGCTAAATTAGGAGTTATTATATAATGTTATAGTAGAATGTTATTTTGAAATGTATAGTATAAGGGGGATATAATAATATTATTAGAAAGAAAGGGTCAGTATATGGGGGATGGAGCAAGGGGATGGTAAAGTATTATATAATCTGTTATGAATTTGGGTTTTACTTTGAAGAAGCCACAGGGGGAGGGGAGGGCGAGGGGGGGGTTAGGGAGGAGGGGGGGAAAGGGGGGAAAAATTTGTACTTGAAAAACTTTTTCAATTAAAAAAAAAGCCGCCGAGAGATCTAATAGGACCAGGACAGAGGAGTAACCTCTATCTCAGGCCCTCCAGAGATCATCCACCAGCGTGACCAATGCGTCTCCGTACTGTACCCGGGCCTGAAACCCGATTGGTACAGATCCAGGTACTCTGCTTCATCCAGGGCCAATGGGAGTTAACGTGCCACCACGCTCTCAATAACCTTCGCAACAAAGCGAAGGTTGGAGAGAGGATGAAAGTTGTTTAAAATAGCTGGGTCCAAAGCAGGTTTCTTGAGGAGGGGCCTCACCACCGCCTCTTTCAAGGCAAATAAAGGTACAAGCAAGTTGAGGGGGCTCCCATGGCAGCTCCCATAACTATATTCAAATATATATTTAATACATAGTCAAACTATTTAAATTTTACTAGTTTTCCATTACTTGTGGAAAAATAACTCACTGCACTGGAAGCTTTAAATATTTTTGTTTCAATGGAATCTTCCAATCCTTTTTTTCAGTAGGATTAAATCTTGATCATGTGGATTACTTTTGGTTCTGTTTTTCCTTTCTATTTGTTTCAACTCTTTTTTTTCTCCTACCTTTCGTTCTTTTTGCTTTTTTTCACATGTGTCTCTGAAGTAATTATTTCATTAGGGTAAGGGTTGAACAAGAAATAAAAACACCACTTACATTACAAGTTTATGAAACAAACTCTCTTCACATTCAAAATAAATTTTAATTTTTAATTTTTTTAATGAAAAATGTGGAACTTACTTAGTTTTGCATAATTCTTGCAATCTAGGTTTTATTTTTGACTCTGATACTCTTTTTTTTTTCTATTCCATATGTATTTTGGAGTTCTATTTGTTCTTTATAGCAGCCATGGTAGAAAACCCTAACTTTGTTGGTTTACCCAGCCAGAACAGAAATGAATTCTGACAGTGAGCCAGCTTTGGGCATATACAGAGAGCCAAAGCCCCCTCAGATCATACTCCAGACTTTCTTCTCTGCTTAATTGGACGCACACACATATCTAACTAGTCTGGGTGCTCTCTACTGCAAGAGCATGGCCAGGGCAAAGCTTGTATTTGGAGAAAGTTTAAAATAGGACTTTAAAATTGGATCAGCTTAATAGCTAAGTGCAACTGATGATGATACAAAGGCAACCCCATGAGGGCATGACATAAAAAATTTACAGGGAAGTTCATGACATGGTTCAAACATTAGAGGATAAAACTACTATCTGGAAAAAGCAAGAACATTGTTCTTTATGGAAATTTTGGCTTGCTCAAACCACCAATATTCAAGGAGTGGGCAGAGAGCTCTTACACCATGGGATAATAATTTTTACTTGATTAAGAAGCTTGTCCAGACAAAGTTGATCAATGAATGATAAATTGCTGGTCTTTAGAAATTGTTCCAGGGTGCCTCTTATTTTGATTACGTCAGGCCAATGATGTCAGTGAGTAGAAAATAGAAAAAGAATAATTATTCAGAACTTAAATGACCACAGCTTGATTGACTTCTGAGAAGTCAGCTTTTGACCAAATTAGCACATGCCTGATCTACTATGTATCTCCTCACAAATATGTTTATCATACCTGGATAGCAGCAGCATAGGCAGATTCAATAGTTTTGTTCTTTCTACTAGCAGATTAATATTTTAACTTGTTTAGGATTGAGAAGAATGTATTAAATAAAGCATATGTCTGTCACTTTTATATCCAGAATGTAAAAAAACCACCTTACATTTAACTTGAAGCTTTACACTTAACTCCAGTATTTTGCACATATACAGATTTTTGGAAAAAGGGGGGAAGTACCCTCCTCAACTTGATATGCCAGTAGCTTCATATTTACACTGCCAACTTCGCTGATGGGACTATCTACTGAAAGGCTGTTCTTGCATTATGTATTCCTGTGCACAGGAATTACTGATGTGTTAGAGTAATAAGGGGAAAACACACTTTATATTGATTACTACTCCAATTCTTGGCCTACCCTAGCCACATAGCAACTGTACACATTATCTGAATCTGATGGAAAATCTTTCTGGGAATTACAATCCTAGTAATTAACTAAAGTTATTTAGTAAATAACTAAAGTTATTTGATCTCTGCAGGTACTCCTCAAGTTACGAACAGGTACTTAGCAATAGTTCAAAGTTACGATGGACACCCAAAAGCTACTTACAATGAAATTTCAAAATTACAATGGTTGCACCATCCTCTCAGTCACATGATCACATTTTGGGCCCTTGGCAATTGACTCACCTTAATGGCTGTTTTCAGCGTCCTACGGTCACATCACCATGATTTTTGACATTTTTTTACCGTTTCCAGAATTTATTTCCAGTTTTTGATTAAAAAGCATCCATTGAGTAAAATGGATTTGCTTGACAACCACAGCATTTGCTTAACAACCACAACATTTCTTAAAAACTGCTGCAATTGCTTATGAGCACCCAAAACGTTGTAAAATTGTGTCTGAACTCATGGTGATGCATATAATGACCACAACAATTTAGGACTGTAGTTCAGGGCTCAATTACAGTAATAAGTTGAGGACTACCTGTATTCTTTTTCTTTTTTGTATTTAATTTCTCCCCCCCCCCCCCCCACACACACATCCTTTTCATAGCTTTTTCATTCCTTTAAGATCCTTTAATTGAGATTTTACCATTTTTGGTATGGAGATGTATTGATTCTCTTCTAAGAGTATTCTTTTCTTAGCCCAACCCACAGCAAGTGGCAGAATCTAATAACCATAACTGATCTCAAAAAAATTAAACAAAGATAATACTTGGATGAGAGACCAGCAGGTAGTGCCAGATCTATGAATGCTAGATTGAGAAATTTAAAAAAATGCTGGAAAAAGCAATGGCAAAAAAGCCAATTGTTCTGTTCATCTTCATTATCATTTTGAATTTGCTTGACAATTAGTATCACTTTTAATTTTAAAAGTATTGTTAATTAACAAAATATTGTTTCCAGCTGCATGTTATACTTTGTAAACTTTCTCCCAACCCTTTTTTGGGGGGTACTCTCAACATAGATCAGAAGCTCTGATGTAGAAGCTGGAGATTGATTTTCCTTACCCTTTAAAGAAAGATGTGCTTCCTTCGGTACCTCTGTGTTATTAATAATACTTTATTCACGATGTTTTCTTGCAGATGGCTAAGAACTAGTAAGTTATGTTCAAGACTATGTTGGCTCAGCTTCCTACCACCATAAATGGTAAATAGTTTCTTTAAAGTATTTATTTTTCCAATACTGAATAAGGCTCTTTCACTCTGCTAGGTAATACTTTTTAAGAATCTTATGTACTGATAAGTTGGCTAGTCAGTATTGGGCTTTTCATTTAAAAGCTTGTTCTTTTGGTTCCTTTGTTATTTACACACCATTATATTTGGTCATTTTGTTATTTACACATTAAAATGTACCACTTTGCTCTTGGTTTTTATATTTAAAAATTAATTATTCATAATGGTATCCATGTGCGCATACCTATCTATATCTGTGTGTGTGTGTGTGTGTGTGTGTGTGTGTAAAATCCACTAAGTATGAAGGATCAATGCTCATGAAAAACATACAGGCATTGCAAAATATATATTTTAATACTGGTATTATTTCAAGAAAAAATAAAGGTGGTACAAATATATATTTACAAGAATGCAGTAAATATTATAGGAAAGACAATTTAAGCAATAGAATACAAGTAGATAGCCAATCAATTGGAGTTAACCAGCAAATTGAAGATGCCATGTGGCTAACATATTCTAATGTTAATAACTTAAGAGTCCTGATAGACATTTCATATTCAGTTTCTGGTCAAGAAAAAGGTCTCTATTGAAGTGTTAAAATATTTGTTCATATAATTTAAATAAGAGAAAAGAAAAAAACTGTAAATAGTAAACAATACATTAAGATGCTAATGTATTCATACACACACATAAACCTCTCAGCCCACCATCAAAACAGTAAAAAGGAACTCAGGAACCTTACCTCCTACCAGGTAGACTGGAAACATTCTCTGAAGGGGCAGCCAAGCTCTCACTTCAGGTATCAAGTCTGCAGGAAGTTAAGTGGAACTTATTTTATTTATTTTATTTTATTTTATTTTTCATATTTGTATACCGCCCTCCTCCCGAAGGACTCAGGGCGGTGAACAGCCAAAAATAAAATACAAAGACATACAAAAGTTAAAAACTATTAAAAACAGATTAAATAATTTAGGCTCAAAGATTAAAACATCCAATTTATCTAAAAGAAATTTAAAAGCCAATTTAAAAGCCAATTTAAAAACCAATTTAAAAGGGAGAGTTAGGCCAGACCAGCCTGTTGGAATAAAAACGTTTTTAGGGCGCGGCGGAAGATGCGTAAGTCTTGGATCCTCCGTATCTCCGGAGGGAGCTCGTTCCAGATGGCAGGTGCCCCCACAGAGAAGGCTCTCCCCCTGGGGGCCGCCAGTCGACATTGTTTGGCCGACGGCACCCTGAGGAGCCCCTCTCTATGGGAGCGAACTGGTCGGTGAGAGGCTACTGGTGGCAGGAGGCGGTCTCATAAGTACCCTGGTCCTGAGCCATGGAGAGCTCTAAAGGTGGTAACCAAAACCTTGCAGCGCACCCAGAAGACCACTGGGAGCCAGTACAGCTCGTGCAGGAGGGGGGTTACATGGGAGCGCCACACCGCTCCCGTCACCATCCGCGCAGCCGCATGCTGGACCAATTGGAGCCTCTGGGTGTTCCTCAAGGGGAGCCCCATGTAGAGAGCATTGCAATAATCCAGGCGTGAGGTGACCGTGCGTAACGAGTCCCGATCCAGAAAGGGACGCAACTGGCGAATCAGGCGAACCTGATAAAAAGTCCTCCTGGCCACGGCCACCATATGCTCTTCTAAAGACAGCCGCGAGTCTTGAAGGACGCCCAAGTTGCGAACCCCATCTGTGGGGGCCAACGACTCGCCCCCAATAGTCAGAGATGGCGCCAACTGACTATATCGGGACGTCGGAAACCACAGCCACTCAGTCTTGGATGGGTTGAGCCTGAGTCTGTTCCTCCCCATCCAGATCCGTATGGCCTCCATGCACCGGGACATCACCTTGAGGGCATCATTGGGGTGGTCTGGGGTGGAGATGTACAGCTGGGTGTCATCAGCGTACTGATGGTACTTCACCCCAAAACCACGGATGATCTCACCCAGCGGCTTCACATAAATGTTGAACAGAAGGGGCGAGAGGACCGATCCTTGCGGCACCCCACATACAACGGGCCTCGGGGTCGACCTCTGCCCCCCTGTCAACACAGACTGCGACTGGTCGGAGAGAAAGGAGGAGAACCACTGTAAAACAGTGCCCCCCACCCCCAACCCTTCCAACCGGTGCAGCATGATACCATGGTCGATGGTCTCAAAAGCCGCTGAGAGGTCTAATAGGACCAGGACAGAGGAGCAACCCCTGTCCCGAGCCCTCCAGAGATCATCAACCAATGCGACCAATGCCGTCTCTGTGCTGTACCTGGACCTGAAGCCCGACTGGAACGGATCTAGATAAGTCGATTCATTCAGGTACTGAGGCAGCTGCCGTGCAACCACACTCTCAACAACCTTCGCAACAAAGCGAAGGTTGGAGACAGGACGATAATTTGCTAACACAGCCGGGTCCAGGGAGGGCTTCTTGAGGAGGGGCCTCACCACCGCCTCTTTCAAGGCGGCGGGAGACACCTTCACTCAGAGAAGCATTTATAATCCCTGAAGCCAGCCTCGCGTCACCTCCCGGGAGGCCAGCACCAACCAGGAGGGACACGGGTCCAATAAACATGTGGATAAACTTAATCTTCTTTCCTACCTGCTCCTGGCTGCACTAAGGAATAGCCTCAAGTACACTAACAAACATTCCCCAGTTGTGGGTGTAGTCCTCCTGTCATCCCCAACATAGCTTCCCCAAAGGCCAGTGTGCATTAAATACACTCCATGCCCTCAAAAGAGAAAACCAACAAGGGAAGAACTTTTGGCTGGTTTTAATGCATTGCCATATCAATGCTAAGCAGTTTGCAATCCAGGGAATAGAGGAACAAAGGTCCAGAGAAGGCCTCACCCTTTCTAGTGATTTTTCTGCAGCTCCTCTTTTTTTTTTCCCCTGCTTCAGTCAGGAAACCCATGTCAGCTAGCTTTAGATGCAGCCTCCTTTAATGTTAAAAGAAATATTAGTAATATAAAGTTGCATTCTTACAATTTGTAAAATAGGGTTATATTTTATGTCAATGAATTAAAATATTTCAAATAATGTTTTAGGAAGTTGTATGCTCCAGTTTTAAATGTTCTATATTTTTTAGAAAACAGTGGGTGTTTAAAGAAACATTGATTATGCTCCATTTCTTCTGTCCCTACATTTCCAAAATCTATAATAGTCATATAGTTCTGAATCTAAATAAATAAAGAAACTGGTGTTTTAATATTGCATTAAATTAGATTCTATGCAAATTAGACTGCCGTTTAGAAGAACAGCAGTGGTGATTTTTTTGAGTGTAAGGGATGAAGGGAGAGACAAAAATCTCGCTTTCTACAAAATCTTGAATTTGGGCAGTGTTGATTTCCTAAGAGAGAGTTTGTAAAAATGTGTGAAAAAGCAATCTGAAATATTAAAAACAAGATAATAAAGTGAAAAACTGAAGGAAAAATGGATGACTGCCAAGAAAAAAAAAACACATTCCTGTCAAATTGGTAGGAGCAAGATGGGTCGTAAAAGTTTTAGGTTTAATATTATTACTAAGACAACAAAAGTTATTTTCCCCAATTGAACATAATTTTAAAAAAGTATTACTTTTTGTCTTTCAGGAGGCCCAAATATGTGGGTCATCACTTCTGAAGAAAGAAAGAAATATGATAAACAGTTTGACAGCCTTAAGCCAGTTGGGGGTTATATTACAGGTTAGTGTGGTCTTCTACAATGGATGGTTTTCTGTTATATGATTTGAAGATTTAGTTCATATTAGTTGAAAAATATTATTGTAACTGTCAATACCACAAAAAATGATAGTGCTATAAGCCACATATAAAATTATAGTTGGAAGTAATGAACACATGTTTGTGTTTATGTAATGATTGTGTCACAGTTTATTAGACAATACATGACGACGAGCAATATTTTTTGAATTAGAGGTACTCTTAGCTGTCCTAATTTTACACAAGAAGATAATAGATCTGCTTCTAGGAGGCATCACAGTAGATAGTCCCACCTCACCAATCTTGCCTGATTTCAGAAAAGCTAAAGATGGATTTGATTAGCATTTGGATGGGAACACTAGGGAAACTAGGGAAACCCAGGGCTGTAGATGGGCTAGAAAATTAGGGGGCAGGGACTTCTGAGAAAGAAGCAGTGGAAATTCACTTCCATGGTGTTTTAAAGAAAACTTAAGGACATATCTATAATGACACCAATAGCCAAACCTGGCTCAAAGGAGCTTTAACTTAAGCTGCTTCTGATTTATGGGAGATTTGCCCCGTATGGCTTTGGTGTTTCCAATTTTCATTTTCTGCTGTTAGTTCAGTTCTTCCATCATTTTTCAAAGAGAGAAGAGAAGAGAGTTAGGAAGTGGAGTCAAGTATCAGAGCAGCCACACACTTTCCTGGAATGGAAGAAAGTGTATATGATCCTTCTAATTTATGCAGATTCTGTCTCTGAGTCAGATAGCAAGCAGGGAACATTTATTTTTTCTATATAAGGGAACAGACACCTACAAATACTGAAGAGAAATGCCCATTGAATAGCAATCATCTCATCCTCTTGATCCCTTATCCATGCTCTCCCTCTGGTTGACTATGATTCTCCAAACTAAACTGGCATCTTTTCTAAAAGGCTCAAGCCTCAAGGTTATTTTGTTCAAAGGCTTTGGAGCTCCTACCCAGTCCAGTATGCTTCTCATTTTAGTCTTTTGCCTTCTCTCTCTCTCTCCCTCTCTCTCTCCCTCCCTCCCTGTCCCCCCCTCTCTCTCACACACACACACACATCAGACTCAGTCTAATAAGAAAATGAAGGTTATGAATTGCCTTTTGAGTAATAACACTGTAATTGTTCAGTCCAGACAGTTTTTATATCCTATCCCATAACTAAGTGCATTAGAATCTTGACAGAATTCAACTGAGAGTATGGAAATGCATTATTATGTCCTTTTCTGTCCCCTTTCTTCTCTTCATACAGGTGATCAAGCACGAATGTTTTTTTTACAGTCAGGTTTGTCAAGTCCTGTTTTGGCTGAAATATGGTGAGCATCTCACTATGTGAATTCATTATATTAAGAGATTCCAGGCCTACTGTAGAAAGATGCTGTTCCAATGATTGCATGAGATGAGCCTCCTTACTCTCATTGAATAATGTTATGACCAGGAACTTGTAATTGTATGATTTTTTAAATAGATCCTTATTGTTTCTGTATATGAAAATTTCTATTTCAAAACTGTTGATGCTCTCTCCAAAATTGACCCCCTTTCCTCATAAAAACTTCACAGCCTCTTGCTTTACTAAACTGCTGAGCAATGCAATTGTAAACCACAACATCACATGACTGCATTGCTTAGCAGTGGCAATCCTGACACTCCCTGTTGCCACTGTTAACCAAAAGGCGTAAAACAAGGCTGAATATTGGCCCCATTTCTACTCAACTTTTCTATCAATTCCATGGTGGGTCATTTCCTTTAGACAAACTTCCCATACACATTAGAGACACATCTATTTTATTCTATGCAGACAATGCAGCAATACTCTCAAGAATATCTACTACTCTTAAAAGAAACAGAGAGCATTAGCACAGTATTGAAAAGAAGACCAGCTAGGGCTCAACTATCAGAAACCAAAATCATGGCATTTGCCAAAAGGTCCCAGTGCCACTGCCAAGGTTTGCTGCTGTGCAGGATGGCCAAAAGGACAGAGGTGGGAGTGAAAATAGGCAGGTGAGGGGAGTTTAAATGCTCCTGAGGTTGTAAGTTTGGACAAACTGCCAAGCACCTGAGTTTTGATCACATGACCACATAAGTACCATATAAGTGCAGCACCACTGAACTTTGCAGGGTCATTGAATGAATGGTCATAACTCAAGGACCACCTATATATGAGTTGGAAGAGTTGCCAGGAAGGAAAGGCAGAGTCTGAATTCAGAGGGAATCCAGACAGGCTGGATCAATCTTTGGTGCATTTTATACTGGAATTGGGAAGATTAGAAGATGAAAGACTAGGAAGTGTCCTTAGCATGCAATCATATTAATGTAAATTCTGTGTTCAGTGGACATTACTTTCACACTATTGCATTTAGGAATATATCCTGAATTCACTCATTCTTCATCTAAATATTGTTCTCAATTATTTTTCTCAAATACTTTTTTAAAAAAAAAATTGATTTATATGCCGCCCTTCTCTGGAGACCCAGGGCGGCTTACAATGCGTTAAGCAATAGCCTTCATGCTTTTGTATATTTATACAAAGTCAGCTTATTGCCCCCACAAACTGGGTCTTCAATTTACCTACCTTAGAAAGGATGGAAGGCTGAGTCAACCTTGAGCCTGGTGAGATTTGAACTTACAGTAATTGCAGACAGCTGGTGTTAATCACAATGCTATCAGTCTGCTGAGCCACCAGGCACTTGTGTAGCATAGCGTAGCGTAGCGTAGAATAAGAATGGAATAGGAATGGGAATGGGAAGAATGGAATGGAATGGAATGGAATGGAATGGAATGGAATGGAATGGAATGGAATGGAATGGAATGGAATGGAATGGAATGGAATAGAATAGAATAGAATAGAATAGAATAGAATAGAATAGAATAGAATAGAATAGAATAGAATAGAATAGAATAGAATAGAATAGAATAGAATAGAAGTTTATTTGGCCAAATGTGATTAGACACACAAGGAATTTGTCTTCAGTGCATAAACTCTCAGTGTACATGCAAAACATCATCATCATCATCATAATAACGCCATGATCGTGTTGCTAAGATCATTCACTGGAAATTGTGCCAGAAGTTTGGATTTGAGTACAGCAAAAACCACTGGGAACATCAGGTTGAGAAAGTTTTAGAGAATGAGAAACTCAAGATCTTGTGGGACTTTAGGATTCAGACTGACAGGCACTTGGTCCACAACACACCTGACATAACAATAGTTGAAAAGAAAAAAGTATGGTTCATTGACATTGCAATACCTGATGATGCACGGATTGAAGATAAGCAGCAAGAAAAAATCACAAAGTACCGGGACTTGCAAATTGAAGTTGAGCGACTGTGGAAAAAGAAATCGTGTGTTGTCCCAATTGTAATTGGAGCCCTTGGAGCAATACCCAAAGAGCTACCCCGCTATTTAGAAATTCTAAATTTGCCGGACTTGAACATTTTGACTCTACAAAAAACCACCTTACTCGGAACAGCTTACATCCTCCGACGATACCTTAACAGTTCCTAGGTCCTTGGTTAGGACTCGAGCTGCTGAGCTATTAACCAGCCTCAAAGGCTGTGAATCTCACTAAAGATTAAATAATAATAATAATAATAATAATAATAATAATAATAATAGTAGTAGAAAAGATGAGGAGGATAATAATACTACTACTAAAGCCATATTACATGGGTAAATATCCTAAAAACAGTGGAACTTAGGTCTTCAGCACAAGGGAAAAACTATCTCTGTGTCTAGTTGTTTTGGCATGCAATGCCTTGCAGCAGCATCCTGAGGAGAGGAGTTGAAACAGTTTATATCCAGGATGTGAAGGGTCTATAGATATTTTCTCAGCCCCCCTTCTAACCCATGCAATATACAGGTCCTCAATGGATTGGCATTTATCTTTAAAATGGCATATTTACAACTAAATTTAAATTTCTACTATTAAGGCAGAACTCTTAAAATGGATCATTAGTATCATTTCTGAAAATAATTTGAGAATCTGATTGGAAAATGCATCCTTTAAGAAGGATTTTCTTTTACATTTTCTTCTTTTACATTTATTAACAAAGAGCACATCTGAATGGTTTCTAATTGACAAAGAGTTTATCAGATTGGTAAGTTTTCTACCAAACATACTTTGTAAAGAGAGTTTTGATGTCCGGAATGTGGATATACTTTTATATACTTTTCATAATAGTTATAGCACTTGGTGACTATGGCTAAATACAGCCCTTGGATTCATGATTTTCAGTGTGCTGAATTCTCACCCTTGCCCACTGGCTGCTTTACATAATAGGGTTGCTTAAAAAAAATAGGCTTGTAAGACTTGTTCGGAGATTAAGGGATCAGCAACAGATATTGTTAAAAATAGTGGAAAAAACTTCATGCTGTGTTAGGTGTGAGCAATTGATCCACTGTCACTAACAATTGAATGTATATACATACACTCAATTTGTATACATTTTGTTTGTTTTAAAGGGCTCTTAGTGACCTGAATAAAGATGGGAAAATGGATCAGCTGGAGTTCTCCATAGCTATGAAACTCATCAAACTAAAACTGCAAGGCCAGTCCTTGCCTATGGTGCTTCCTCCAATCATGAAACAGACACCAGCATTTTCTCCCTTGATTTCTGCTCGTTTTGGTAATCATACAAATATCTAAAGATTGGCCCCTTCTCTGTTATGGGTGATAATGATGGAGAATTCTCTGCAAATTTGTATAAGGATTACATTTGTTAAAACTATATGAAGAAAATATAGTTAAAGATTATTTTGATAGCCATTGGGTACGGTAAAAACAAGCACTTAATTATATTATTTTCATTCTGCTGCTTTCCAGTGTTTGAATTTATGGTAATTTTCCCAGCCAGAAGGGGTTGGTGGAACACATCAAATAATGCTTTGTGCAAGTGTAAGCTGCCTAACTAAAACTAGTTTTTACAATATCTGTCCTGGTGCTAGATACAAATGTCCACATTAGTGGAATACAAATATATAAAAGGATAGTAATTTATTAAGACAATTTTTTTTTAATTTGATTTATATGCCGCCCTTCTCCAGAGACTCAGGGCGGCTTACAATGCGTTAAGTGTTTAATATTAAAGGCATGTTCATAAAAATCCCATCAAAGTAAGAAATATTTAGTCTAGCCCTTTGAATTATCTGTCAACAGCAAGTTTCATAAAAATCATTTTCAAAAGGGAAACACATGCAAATGGGGCCAGTCATCAATCTCAGGGAGCGGGGTGGATTTCATAGTCTTGGACTGGTGTATTTATATTGACTCTTGAATTTCTCCAGGTATGGGCAGTATGCCAAATCTGTCTACAGTAGCACCTTTGGCTCCTATGTCCAATCTGACATCTGTACCCTCCATTTCTCCCATGGTGATTTCAACCCCACTATTGCCTTCTGCCAGCCCTCCATCATTGCCAAATGGAACCTCCGGCCTTCTTCAGCCATTAGCTATGTCCTACCTTTCCAGTGAGTACCCTCATGCCAGAAAGTTTTCAGTTTTGACAGCCTGATGTTGGTTGTGGTTTGTTCTCCGAGCATGTTGCTTTGATCTGGGAGGCAGCTTGATTAGCTTTGCAGATACTTAAATTACTTACAGTATTTTATTTCCCAGTCTAACTCCTATCCCCTCAAAAGACCGATTATTTTGCTTACGGAATCCCACCCCCTTCCAGGTTCCTCCCTCAGGAGAGGAGGTTTTGGCTAATAGGCATTAGGTTTGGCTAATAGGTATTGGAATCAGAGAGGTTCTCAAAGCTAGTCCAAAAGTTTTCATAAAATCAGATCTAGGTACCTAAAAGAAATGCACTTAAACATACATTAAACTGTTTTTATATATCAGGCTGTCCAATCTTGGCAACTTTAAAACTCGTGGACTTCAGCTCCTAGAATTCTACAGCCAGGCATGTCTTAAAGTTACTAAGATTGGATACCTCTTTTGTCTTTCTCAGTACTGGGAGTCAGGGTTCAGGAACAAGGATAAGTCTTTTTTTCAAGTAGAGATGATGATGTTTCTTTCCAGGACTCGACTACTTATTAACCCATTTCAACATTTCTCTTGTTTCAGCTTTGCCTCATTCTAGTTCATACACTCCCGTGATAGGAGGATTTGGTGGTTCCAACATCCAGAAAACTCAGTCCTTGATAGATTTAGGATCTAGTAGGTATGGATCTTCAGACTTGAAATATTAAGTCTCAATTGATAGACTTAATTTCTTTTTTTCCCAATAAGACCATTTCTTTTGATTATCTTTGCACCTGAAGTGTAATCTCAGTATTTGGGAAGATTGGTTGAGAAAAATAGTAATCTGCAGAAAAATAAAAGAAGAATGTTAATTTTGAATATCACAGGGTTTTTTTTAATCGACTCTGGTTTGTATTACAGTTCAAATTCTTCTTCTACTACCTCATTAACTGGCAATTCACCAAAGACAGGATCTTCAGATTGGGCAGTTCCTCAGGCTGCAAGATTGAAGTACAGGCAAAAATTTAATTACCTTGATAAAGGGATGACTGGATATCTTTCAGGTTAGTGCTGGATGTAAAGATGGGTTTATATTTGTTTACATCCCCCTCTATTATTTTTACAAATAATTCAAGGCTGTAAACATATCCAACACATCTTCCTCCTCCTGTTTTCCCCACAACAGCAACCCTGTGAAGTGGACTGGTCTGAAAGAGAGTGACAAGCTCAAGGTTACCCAGCTGACTTTCATGGCTAAAGAGGGACTAGAACTCACAGTCTCCCAGTTTCTAGATGGTGCCTTAACCACTAGACTAGACTGGCTCTCAACAATAAAATATTGCTCAGCACATTGTAAGCCGCCCTGAGTCTCCGGAGAAGGGCGGCATATAAATCAAATTTTAAAAAAAAAATTACACAAGCTTTATTTTAAAATTCATACCCTTTTTCAGTAATTATTCTTCTGGTTTAAAAGCACCTACACATCACATCATATTGTCCTAGTTTTAATTAACAAAATGATTTTTCTGTATTTTTGCAATGCAGATTAAAATGGATAGCATTTCAAAGGGAACTATTTTGAAAAGTAGTTTTTTATATATTGTGAAATAAATAAGGTAGAATCTCCTTCAAGTCAAGGGCAATATGTGGAGACTTCATGGATGTATCTCTATCATAGAATGGATAGAGTTTGAAATCCTTTCAGGAATATTTTTTCGATTCCCCACAAGCCTACAGCCCTGGATTTCCTGGGAGTTTCCCAGTATTCATCTGATTCCATCCTACTCAGCCTTGGACTATGGACTAAAGAGCTGTACACAAATTGAATCTTAGTTCTCAGATTTAGCTGGGTTGATACCCCATTATCAAGTGCATGCAAACATGCTATGGTTTTTCACGAGTGTATAAATTAGAAATGATGAATTGAGAGTTGTGATGGCACAGTGGTTAGAATGCAGTATTGCCGGCTAATTCTGCTGACTGCCAGCAGTTTGATTCTCACTGGCTCAAAGTTGACTCAGCCTTCTGTCCTTTCAAGGTCAGTAAAATGAGGAGCCAAATTGTTGGGGGCAATATGCTGACTCTAAACTGCTTAGAGAGGGCTGTAAAGCACTGTAAAGCGGTATATAAGTCTTAAGTGCTATTGCTATTAATAAATTACAATATTTTTCAGGCCATTTACCATACATGGTTGCCAGAGACCCTGAGAGTGCTGTCGGGACAAAAACTAAATTTAATTTTGACAAATTATTATGATAATACCAGTTGTGTGCATTATATTTTGCCTTATGCACATTAAAATTTACAATTAAGAAAGGCAGTGCATCTACAGTATCTCCCAAGGTTCGTGGGCCACAGTTCTCCTGGATTCTTAAGTAATGTAGTTATGTGATTGCAGTCTGGGCTCTTGGCAGTCAACTCACATTTACGATTGTTTGTAGCATCCTGTGGTCCCATGATCATGATTTGGAACTTTTTTTGCTGATTTCTAGCAAAACATACCCATTGGAAAAACTAGATTAGCTTAACAAATTGCTTGATTCACTTAACAGCGTGATTCACTTGACTGCCATAAAATTATCATAAAAACTCTGTCCAACTCAATTTATGACTGCAAGAATTTACAGCAGAAATATTGATCCTAATTCTGCTCATAAGTTGAGAGCTACCAGTACTGATTATGTTTGGAATAAATTTTTGTAAAAAAAAATAAAAAATGATATTTTTGGAATGTAATTTTAAATGAAATTAATTTTATAACTTTTTAAAATATAGATCATTAGTTCATAGCTCTAACTGGTTTTACATGTTAATGTGTGTGGTAAATTGTTACATTTGATTTATTAAGGGTTTCAGGCAAGAAATGCTCTTCTACAATCAAACTTATCTCAGACACAGTTAGCCACTATCTGGTAAGTTTGTTCACAGATACATGTTTGTAAATTTTTTTTAATAGATTGCCATTTTTATTTCAAATTCTTGAAAAGTACTATGGCTGTAACTACCTACTTTCACAACAACCACAAATAATGCTAAATCAAGCATTGTTTTAACTAAAGTATATTGAATAGCTCAGATTTAATTTTCCAGATAGAATAATCAGGGTTTGCTTGACCAACTCCTGATATTCTTTCTCTGTATTTCTTAGTAGTAGCTGGTGTTTCAAATAATTTATAGCGATGAAGAATGGAATTGTTTTGTACAGTTGCAAGAAAAGTATGTGAACCCCTTGGGATTACGTGGAATTTTGCATGAATTGGTCATAAAATGTGCTCTGAACTTCATCTAAGTCACAACAATAGAAAAACACAGTCTGCTTAAAATAATACTACACAAACATTAGATGTTGCCATGGTTTAATTGAACATAACATATAAACATTCACAGTGCAGGGAGGAAAAAGTATGTGAGCCCCTAGCCTAATGACTTCTCCAAGAGCTAATTGGAGCCAGGAGTGAGCCAACCTTGACTCCAATCAGTGTGATGATATTGGATGTGTTGCTGACAGCTGTCCTGCCCTTTAAAAACACAAATCTGTTTTGGGTTTACTGGTTTCAAGAAGCACTGTCTGATGTGAACCATGCCTCGCAGAAAAGAGCTCTCAGAAGACCTACGATCAAGAATTGTTGACTTGCATGAAGCTGGAAAGGGTTACAAAAGTATCTCTAAAGCCTTGATGTTCATATGTCCACGGTAAGACAGACTGTCTACAAATGGAGAAAGTTTAGCACTGTTGCTACTCTCCCTAGGCGTGGTCGTCCTGTAAAAATGACTGCAAGAGCACAGCGCAGAATGCTTCATGAGGTAAAGAAGAATCCTAGAGTGTCAGCTAAAGACCTACAGAAATCTCTGGCAAATGCTAACATTTTTGCTGACATATCTACAATAAGGAAAACATTAAACAAGAATGGAGTACATGGGAGGACACCACGGAGGAAGCCATTGCTGTCCCAAAAAAATATTGCAGCACGTTTGAAGTTTGCAAAAGAGCACCTGGATGTTCCACAGCACTACTGGCAAAATATACTGTGGACAGATGAAACCAAAATTGAGTTGTTTGGGAAGAACACACAACACTTATGTGTGGAGAAAAAAAGGCACAGCACACCAACATCAAAACCTCATCCCCACTGTAAAACATGGCGGAGGGAGCATCATGGTTTGGGGCTGCTTTGCTGCCTCAGGGCCTGGACGGATTGTTGTCATTGATGGGAAAATGAATTCCAGGGTTTATCAAGACATTTTGCAGGAAAACGTAGGACCATCTGTCCGCCAACTGAAGCTCTGCAGAGGATGGGTGATGCAACAGGACAATGACCCAAAGCATACAAGTAATTCAACAAAAAAATGGCTTCAACAGCACAGAATACACCTTCTGAAGTGACCCAGTCAGAGTCCTGACCTCAACCCGATTGAAATGCTGTGGCATGACCTTAAGAGAGCGATTCACACCAGACATCCCAAGAATATTGCTACACTGAAACAGTTTTGTGAAGAGGAGTGATCCAAAATTACTCCAGATTGCTGTGCACGTCTGATCTGCAACTACAGGAAACGTTTGGTTGAGGTTATTGCTGCCAAAGGAGGGTCAACCAGTTATTAAGTCCAAAGGTTCACATATTTTTTCCTTCCTGCACTGTGAATGTTTACATGTTATGTTCAATTAAACCATGGCAACATCTAATGTATGTGTAGTATTATTTTAAGCAGACTGTGTTTTTCTATTGTTGTGACTTAGATGAAGTTCAGAGCACATTTTATGACCAATTCATGCAAAACTCCACATAATCCCAAGGGGTTCACATACTTTTTCTTGCAACTGTACATGTACAGCATTGTTGTATTCTGTTTTCTTTAATTTTGTGTTTATGGAAATGGCCTTAGATGGATGCCTGCTTATGGATGTGGTTGCTAATCTGCTTACTTTTTTGTTTTGCATGTTTCTTTTTTATTTCTTTACATGATGCTTGTAGTAGCTTGTATTCAGCATTATGTGCAGACAAGGTCATTATGCATTTAATATTGTACTATTATTCCTAGATTGAAAAAGGAGAGTATTGATTTTTCCCCCCTGGATCGTTCATTTATTCATTTAGCTAGTGTGCTGCTTAATCTAAAACAATTCATTTTTCATGATAGTGGAGATATGCCATTAAATATACGGTAATATTTTCAATTATAATTACAAAACCACAGTACATAATCATAATAAAAGCATAACGCTTTAGCAGCCTTACCAAATCATGTCAAAGAGAATGCAAGTTGATTCCCAAAGTGGTTTCCAGATTTCCACACTTTTCACCTCCCATGTTTAGGGAATGTGTTGGGATGAGCATGGAGGACGAGCTGTATTTCTCTAGAGGAGTTGCTGCTAAAGTTACATTGGAGCTCAGGCTTGTAGGGCTTTATAGAGAGACATCTCAAAGTAGGTTAAAGACAATGGTTATTATCATACTAATAAGAAAATTAAGCAAATGTTGACTTTTTGCTGTTAAAAAACCAATAGTACATAACCACATAACCTAGCTGAACTATATCTGGAGTCCTTCAAATTGATACCGTATGTGCCAATACATGAATTATAGAGAATAGGGAGGCCACTGGCTTGTGGATGATAATGAATGTCAACTCACAGCAGCGCCAGCCTGTCTGGATTTCAGCAACATTTTGTTTTTTATTTATTTATTGAATTTCTGTTCTTCCCATCTCCCCTGCAAAAGGTGACTCTTAGTGGCTTACACACTATAGTTGCAGATTTCCTACCTCTTCCTGCCTAACAGTACCTTTAAGTGCTGTTTCTGTATCTGGTTTTTCAAAGCTGGTCCCTGCTTCATCATGGATACCTTGGAGACATTGTATGCAAAGAACAAAATAGCTCTCTCCAGTTCCCTCGGTTCTTTTAACACAGATCTGTCTTTCCTAGGTCTCTGTCTGACATTGATGGTGATGGACAGCTGAAAGCAGAGGAGTTCATCTTAGCTATGCATTTAACTGATATGGCCAAAGCTGGGCATCCACTCCCACTAAGTCTGCCTCCTGAGTTTGTGCCCCCTTCATTGAGGTGCTTAACACAAGGTGACATGTAATTAAAATTACAGAAAAATGCCAAGTGAACTGAAATTTTAAAAAACGACTATGTTCTCTTTTTCTCCTAGAAATGGAAAGCATTTGGAAAATATTAACTGTGCTCTTCCAGCTTATCAACAAGAAGAGGAACCTCCCCAGAAACTTCCGGGTAATTGGGATCCTCTCTTTCTGCATTGCAATAGGGGGTAATATTTTTGAAAAAAATGTTAGTAGTTTAATTATGTTAATTATATCTCTTATTTGATGATTTCTACCATAATCCAATTCGTAAAAATAATTGAGAAGAATATGACCTGATCAGTGTTTATAGTTCAGTGCCATTTACTGTCCTTTAACCTAGTTACCTTTGAGGATAAGAGGAAGGCAAACTATGAAAGAGGCAACTTGGAGCTGGAGAAACGGCGCCAAGTGCTCCTTGAGCAACAGCAAAGAGAGATGGAACGTAAAGCACAGAAGGAAAGAGAAGAAAAGGAGCGAAGAGAAAGGGAGCGGAAGGAATTGGAGCAGAAGAAACAACTTGAGCTAGAAAGGCGCTTGGAAAAACAACAAGAGATGGAGAAACAAAGGGAGGAAGAACGGAAAATAGAGATTGAAAGACGAGAGGTTGTTTTTCTAATTGTTTTATGATTTAACCTTTGGAAAATTTGTTTCAGTTTGTCAGTTAAGTAAAACTATTCCTGTGAGAGTTTGGGGCTCTTTAAGTGTTCTCTTAGAAAATATTTCCGTATTAACAGCTAAGAAATTGGGATTATTTTATATTTTGGCTTTTATTCTGAATTCTAATTTAAGCAGGTAGTTTTCATACAAATAAGTGCTCATTAAAGTAAATGATAGTCTAAATTTCTTGGGGTGCATTTTGTGAACCTGAGCATTGATTGGAATAAATACAAAAGTTGCATCTTATGAATAACAAATACCTTCATTTTTAAATTTAAAAAAATGGATAGTATTCCATTATCATGCCTCCATTATTCTTCATAAGGTCGAAGAACATTGTGTCGATTTTGCTGCAAAAGATATACATGGAAGCTTTTTTGAAAATTATATATAGAATGTAAAAAATATTTATATGTTACATACTAGTTTTTTTTAATATGCATTATTTTTATCTAAACTTTTTTTCCCAAGGTTCTGAGTTACTGTCTTTAATGAAAACAATACATGAATATGATACTATTCTATTATCGCAGAAGTATTGAAGCTGATAGTTTAGGTGTTTTATTTTCAGGCAGCTAAACAAGAACTCGAGCGTCAAAGACGGCTTGAGTGGGAGAGGATTCGTCGTCAAGACCTTCTTAATCAACGTAATAGAGAACAGGAGGAAATTGTGAAGTTATCTTCTAAAAAAAAGAGTCTTAATCTTGAACTAGATGCACTGGTGAGTCACACACTCCACAAAAGTATAGCATTACAACTAAACATTCTGTTTTAGTGACTTCTACATATCTTTTGTCTAATTGCTTTAATTGTAAATAAATTATAGAATTTTTTTTGCTTCTATGGTGTCATTTCCTCATTTCTCATATTAAAGTTAAGAGTAGTCATTTATAGAGACAAAACAACTAAAGGACAGCATCAGAAGAATTGAAGAAGCTTTCAGCTGTATGGAGCTATATACCCTATTTCCCAGAAAATAAGCCCTAGCATGATTTTTCAGGATGCTCATAATTTAAGCCCTACCCCAAATATAACCCCAGTTAAGATTGTCAACCAGATGGGTGCATTTAGTACCGTATTTCCCCAAAAATAAGCCCTAATGCATCTTTTGGAGCAAAAATTAATATAAGACCCAGTCTTATTTTTGGGGAAACACGGGTAGTAACTATGTAGGAGGGGAATACCTTCATTAGTATTTCTTCAACTATGTTTTATTCATTTATTTCAATAACATTTATCTTTGAAGCAATGTGATGTTATTTCTTGTGTTATTCAATTTACACTCGCCCACTTAAAAAAAACTGAGATTATAAATTCACCTTAAAAACCATGGCTGAAGTGGAGAGAGGAGTGTCAAAAGAAATATATTTTATAGCATGGGATTAGCCCAGAAGTAAACCACCTACATACTTTTCATCTTTCATAGCTTGGTAAGAGTTTTACAGTTTTGCCTACAAGAAGTGATAGAAAAATCTGTTTTAAGTCATTCACTAAACAGTGATCTGGCAGGTGCTTAGAATAGATCATTTTAATAGATCATCAAGTTCCCTGCAGTCCAAATACTAATTGGGATAATTGTGTAGTTGCATTGGGGATATAAAATACTGAACCATCCTTACTGTGGATCTTGAAATTACTCAGTAAAGATAGTCCAAATTATCCCTGAGATTACCTTGCTAGAAAGAGTAATATAGTTACAAATTAGTGGATAGTATACCAACAGAATCCCTGCATTGTCCCAGTAAGTAGCTAATTTACATTAAGAGTTAATGAATTGCTAAATGGAGCATCTGGTCATTGCATTCATGTATAGCATATCCATCTACTGCCTATCCAAGTTGCCCAGCATCTAGTCTTTAACTGCTACTCAGTGGAGGAACCTGATAGACAGAACTCTAAGAGAATTCTCTTTAACTTGTACTTAGCCACATCTCAATCACACATGCCAGAGTTTGGATTAAATCCTAAAGAAGTAATAAATGATTGTATGTCAAGAAATTTGTATATTTTATTGTTGTAATGTTTAAAATGTTTATTAATACAGAATGACAAACACCATCAGATCTCTGGAAGACTAGAAGATGTTCGTAACAGAAAACAAAAGCATAAAAATGAGTTTGCCAATCTAGAAAAGAAATGTGATATGGGAATTATTGAAATCAAGCAATTGGAACAACAGCTTCAAGTATGTGATGTTTTGATAAGTGTGGAATTCATTCCCACAAAATGACAGTCAATGCAGAGAGAAAAAAACCATTGAATTAACTTGTCTATTAAGGCTACGATCCTCTGAGTGTCCCAAGTTTCTTTATTGTTTTTCTTGAGAAGATTGCCTATTCTCTGCCATCCATTCTCTCTTTGGTTTTTCATTTTCATATGCACAGTTCGTTTCTCTGGAAGGAACATATTACTGTAGTCCAATATCAGAATTGAGGCCTTCCACCTTCTTTGAAATTAGGTTCTGGGCAGCAGGTTTATTATTGGAGATATATTTTCCATGCCAGAATATATCTGGCTACATCAGAAATAGGTTTTGTTTTGTTTCATCCAAAGGACACATATTTTTGGAAATGTTTTGGCTTCAGGGATCATGGGATGACTAAAATGAAATCATTATAGTAGGTATATGAGGACTTTTAAGAATTCACACTTAGGAACTGGCCATTTCTCAGATTGGGGATTTTAAGGTGCAAAATTGATATGAGTCTGATACCCATTTTACCCTGTTAATTTCTCAAGAAACATTGAAAATTTGGGCCATAGTCACTTGGAAGCCACTAAATGGGTGCAGGAGTGTTTTTTCTTATCTCTGTGCTTTCATTTGTATTATCAGATTAGGTCAAACACATTATGCTGGTAATACTTTTCTAAAATATACCACCCTCAACTCTACAGGAATATCAGAATAAGATGATTGCTTTTGTTCCTGAGAAACAACAGTTGAGTGAGAAAATAAATCACAAGATTAGCAACTCTTTTGGTAAGTATCATTGGTCTTATGTGTACATGTTTGTAAGAATACATTCATTCAAGAGTTTTTCCCTCCCTCACATGAGGTATGTCTGAAAAGGAATTCTGACACACAGAAAATCTTCCCATTCCTTTTTGTACTGTGAGTGACATAACCCATTCTGCATAACAATCTGACTGTTTAAGGCAGCTCTCCCCTATAGTTAGTCAAAGACTGAAGTATTAGTAAATTAAGTAAATACAATATGTAGATATGTGAGTGACAAAAAATTAAAAATATGTAAGTAAATATTAAATATTTGGTCTTTCATTTGCAGATACACATCTAAATTCACTGCAGAAGAAATCATCAGAAAAAGAAGAATTATGCCAAAAACTTCAGGAACAACTAGATACACTAGAAAAAGAAACCACTTCTAAGCTGTCAGAAATTGATATTTTTAATAAGCAGCTCAAGGTACAATTTTGTTGTAGCCTTTTATTTAAGCATCTAAGATTGTTTATTTAGCAAAACTTTCTTTCCAATTTGTTCCTTCAACCAATCAAGCTCTGTGTGGTATCTTCTGTTCATGAAAAATGCATTTCGTTGATGATACTCAAATGCTCGCCCATTAAATCTCCAATTTGATTTTAAAAAGAATTAGTACCAGCATTTTGCAGTTTGGGCCATTTACACCAAGATTCACATGGGTTTTATTTTGCATATTGTAGGATAAATTAATATTATTCAAAGTAACATCCACTAAAATATTGAAAGTGAATCTTGGCATAGGGAAATAGATGAAAATAAGATTTGCAAATACTCTTTTTCTTAATTAATAAAAGCTTATATATAATATAATAAGAACAAAAGGCCAGCTATTTCACTCAATATGTTCATTATTTAAGACACACCAAAGCAGTTTCTTGGTCCATGTGAAGTTAATATTACATCATCTATTCTCCTTCCATTCAACTACAGAATGTATGTCACCACAGTGAGAATTGGGAATATGCAGATAAGGGGGAAATATGGAGAAAACAAAAAGCTCGAAAAGGATGAGAAAACCAAAAATGTGTACAAATTGCAGTTACTAAACATACTTCTAAACGAAGAATCTATTCCATGTTCTTTTTATTGGCAGTTAGGTTCTCCACTTAACCTCTTTCCTGAAATAGAAGTGTGTTTTCAAAATGGAGAAGCAAGGGCTTAAGCTACACCTGAAATCTTCCTTACCTGGCTTACTTAGTAGTAATGTCTTCTTTTCTTTACTGTTTTCTGTCATCTCCACCCAAAAGCCATGATTGCAGCATGACAGCATGATTCAAATCTCTTTCCAAAGCCAAAGGTGAATGGAGGGCTTGAAATTGTCCTTCAACTGTCAAATCCTGGAGAGCAAATGAGATGTATAAGTCATTTAGTGACAGTCTTCCCTGCTACATTACAACATATTTGTGTTTAAATTATAAAACGTATTTTAGATACATATACATGTATATTAATTAGAATATTGAGGCCTGGCAAAGCTATAATTTTTTGTGCTTAAGATAATCTTGGGAATGTGGTGATTAGTAATTTCCTACTTAACAATATTGTGTCTGAAACCTTTTCGTGTAGCTGATAGATAACAGAGTATGCCTGTAAATGTAACAAAGGGAAAAGTCAGTGCTGCCATCACTTTCCATTCTTTACTTTCTTGTTTTCTTCCCTTCTCTAAGTGGACAGCATAGGCAGGTGATATGGAAGAAGCGGCTTCCTCTTCTCAGTTACATAACTGAAGTCTCTTGTGACTGATTAACATTGGAGGCTTAGCCTAGCCAACTACAAGTAGTCCTTGCTTAATGACTACAATTAGGACAAACAGTTCTATCACTAAGCAACCCAATCATTAAACAAGAATCATGTAACTGCAACAGACTAACAATCTCACTCCTGCCACAGTTGTTAAATGTGACATCACATGACTGCGACTTGCGATTTTACTGCTTTCCATTGACTCTGCTTTTTGGAATGGTGATCCCATAACTTTGGGTTGCTGCAGCAGTCGTAAACACTCGTCTGATGTAAAAGTGCTGAAATGGCAATCACATGATTGGGGATGCTACAATGGTCATAAGTGGAAAGACTGATAGTACCGTTATAACTTTGAATGATTACTAAACATGGCAGTCATTAAGGAAGATCTACCTGTGAATCATATATGCTGTAGAACTGAGCAAGTGAAAGGAAATTGTCTGTTTCATGAAATATTGTAGTCAAGAGGATTGGACCATGGTTCCTGATCTGTCTGTTCTGTCTAAGTCAAGGGGTAGAGCAACAAATATAAAAGACTATCCTGCTTTTTTTTTATTGCTTCGATGAGGTCAGATCCATTATAGTACCTGTTTACACTGTAGAGCTTACATGCAAATACTGTAGAAAGATGCCTACCCCAAGTACCAATCTTTACATTACAAAATAGCACCACTTCATCTCAAGCAGGAAGCATCAAAGGGTCAACAGTTGAAGGAATGCCAATTCCCCAAACTCCACCCAGTTGTGTTTATGCATCCTATGGCATGCTTGACTTATTGTGGGAAATGAGAATAGAAATGGAATGGCATATGAAGCAGAAGAAACGATGGCTGAATAGGAACATTGCAGAGGACAAAAGTTTATTGCTGATCTTATTTGTGAACCATTAATATTACTAATTTTGGCTATAGAAAACTCTGTCTCTCTCACTCTCATTCACCCCTCCACATAATATATGGGTAGATATGATGAGAGTTGAATCAGAACTTTGATTGCTAGATTAATTATTCCAATTCCTTGTCATAACCCTTAAATTCTCCACCTTCGCAACAATCCCAATGAAAAGTTTAACTGCTTTTTATCTGCCTTATCTTACAGTGTGAGACTATGGATGCTTCTATTCTTCAGTGCCTTTTGTATCTGCTAAGCTGTCTCAACAACCTCTTCCTCTTACTTAAGGTTATTTTCTAATCTTTGGCCTTTTTTTGCTTCTAATAATTTCCATGTTTTGTGTGTGTGTGTGTGTGTGTGTGTGTTAAAAAATAATTTGCATTTCTACAGCACTTAAAATATTTTCCTATGCAATAATTTGATGCTCTATTGCAGGAAGAGATTTTATTTGCCTTCTGCTTGTTTTTAAACTCTGCCCACTAACTAAATACTTTCAATTATGGGAAAGGGTAGGAATAATCCTCATGTCACTGCTTTTAAGTAAAATCCTTAAAACTCACATAGTGTTTGGTGGATGGATTACCACTCATTACTTCATTAGTTTATCTGAAACAAAGTCCTGTCTGTAATCAAGATTGTTATTATTTTTTCTATTTTGACCATAGAAAAATACTTGTCTATTATATGCATAACAAAGGAAAAGTGTAAGGCCAGAATTCCTAGAATAAGAAAAAAAAAAAACACTTTGTGAAAAACAATCTCTGCTTCTCCCCAGACCAACTAAAATCCACTGATAAATATATATGCTTGATTTTGCCTCAAGAACATTGACAGAAAAAATAATAAACTGGCTGAGTTCTGAAGTTACACTTGAAGAAAATGGCCTGCTACTTTCATTTTAGATACCGGTAGTTATAAAATCAGAGGAAGTTGGATTCAGATCATAAAATCTCAAGACTATATATTCCTGGGAGAAAAACCTTGTGAAATTACAAAGCTCATTACATATTGACTTGTTCTCCCATGTGTTTGGCTTTTTATAACAAACCAACTGCCAAGTAGACTATCACTAAGGCAAGTTTTATATTTTGCAGAATAAAAATTTTAAGATCTTTGTTCCCTCATGGATTACATCTTTAGACTATTTTCAGAAACCCATTTGATTACCTCTTTGGATCCAAGTTCCATTCCACCACAACGTTTAGCTATACATAGCTGAACATGCTACATATAGGATCATCTTCATTTGGCTTTTCACTATCACAATGTGACAATTGCTCTGATAACTTGCATACAGGCTGCCATATATTGCCTTCATCTTTTTCCAGTTTCCCCTTAGATCAAAGAGAAGAAAGCATTTCCAGAGCTGTTGACATGGAAATATAGCAGTGTTGGTCTTTTGTAGCAAAACAATTGTGTGGTATGAGATTTTATAAATCATTGCTTCAACACATGCACTGAATATTATTCTGAAAAAGAATAAAGAAGTCAAGGAGAATTGAAATGCAGGACAAACAGACAGTGATGTTGATAATTGTCATTAGCTGTGCAACTTTTTTATGTTAATAAATGCTTTTTACAAAGGTTTTTTTTTGTATACCTTAGGTATCTCCTTAAATTCATAGATTATCCAGTTGAACTTTGTGAATTCTGACTTTCATTTTTCATTATGAAATTGGTCTTTATGTAATCATTCGTTCACAAATAATCCCTTTGAGGACAGTCACAGAGTATCCTGAGAAATACCAATATTCATACTTTGTATCTATTCACAGAGTAACTGGTCAACTGATTATTTTTGGAATGTTGCAGTAGTATTTCTGATAAATAGCTTATATAAGAAAATGAACAAATATATGAATTCCTCATATTATCAATATAATGTGTGGATAGAGTTGGCATTTGCTTCCATCACAGGATTTGTTTCCTGTCATTTTAATTCCAGTTTGTTTTAAAATTTTGTGGCTGCTTTCAAAAACTGCAGGTTTTTGGTACTGTCTGATGTTTCATTACCCAAACTAGGTAACATCATCAGTACTAGTGCTTCAGTGCTTCACTAGCATTGATGATGTTACCTGGTTTGGGTGCAAGATCCTTAAGAAACATCACTGGTCTTTGGGCATGTGAAAGAATATTCTATCGGTCTATTTAGTATCAAAATACATCCAGAAGACTCAGAATGACAACTCCATGTAACAAGAATAAGATAGGATTGTGCTAGCCTATAGCATTGTGGAAAGGGTGTCCTGCCTGAGGTGCACTTATTTAGAATGGGATGGGAATTTTGCCAGGCTGTATTAAGCCACACAGGACCATTTTTCTTCTGCCATTGGTAATATAAAAAGAGACATTTTTGAAACAACGGGGATCTTAGAATTTCCACTGTTTCTGCAACAAAGCAGTTTTGGAAGGTGGGAAGCAATCTATATTTTCCTACATGTATGATGGAGAAAGGCAGAGGTAGGTACATGCTGTATATGTATATTCTTCTGTGTATGTGCAAGCACAATTTTTGAAGACTTGGCCTGGTACTTGATTTGGATGTAAAGCCTTCCATTTGAAAACATAAAGCAATGGAATGAAAGTAAGAGCAAGGGATAAATACAAGATTGTTTTTATTTTGTACAATTCAAAGTTGACATTCATAATGTGTCTTTTTCCTGTTTTCCTCATAACCACCCAGTCAGGTAGATTGGGTTGAGAGACAGATACTGGCTCAAAGTCATTCAGCCAGTTTCTGTGCTTAAGGAAAGACTGGAACTCCCTCCAATATCTTAGTTTCTAGTCTAGCATCTTAGCCACTATACCCGAGTAACTCTCAGATTTTGTAATTTATCTTGATCGTTTAACAATTAGTTTGACATTTGCTGATAATGTCTAATAGTATAATAAAGTTACTTGATAATCATATGGCTGATGTGTACTAGCATAGTCTAATGTTCTGTACTCAATTAACAGTGGCATTATGTCAGTATAAAGGGTAATTGCAAGAAAGAGACTTGGCTAGAACTGGCAGAAACATTCCACCCAATGCTGTAATTGGCATGAAGCCTTCTAACACTGAATTAAATATGATTGTTTACAAAGCGTCTCTCATTATTCAGACAAGACGTAAGATACCAAAAGGTCTTGAGAATCTTTGAGGAGCTTTCTACACATTGGTGTTTCACATCAAAGTTTTTATGATTCCTTCCAGTGATTCCATCCCCAACTACCTATAGTGCTATAGTTTACAATTTATGGAAATTGTGAAGAATATGTAGATGCAGTAGTTATTAAAGTTTTTTTTTTCACTCTTTGTTGATGGGGAAACTTTGTTTGGAAAATTTCCCATCACCATATGGAAAACTACATAAATATAAGTAGAATTAATAGTGCTCTCGTTGAATCAGTAAAAAAAATGGGATGAGAAATACACCCAACAAAATGCATGTTGTTAATGAATGTAGCGAGTAAAGTAAATGACTTGGACCAAGATATGCAAGATCCATGAAGAGACAACTAGGGACAATTTCTTGATCTGGTCTACTTAATGGGGCTGAGTGTGAAACATGTTACATAACTAAAGCAAGCCTGATTTGAAGATGAACTGATTTCAGCAAAGCATGTAACCCAAGTATGAAAACGTTTATTTTTTTTCTTCTTCAATAATTACTAGAGAAAAGTGAGGGACTGAAAAAGAACCATTTGAAAAGTTCATTGAAGAATGTGATGACAGGTCAGAAATGTAGTGGGAAATAGATATGAACAGTTCAGCTACTGGTTTCTGTTCAGAGACTGTGTATTATGTTTGTGATATTGGAAATAACTCAGAGTATCAATAACTCTGTTATACAGTCATCCATACATAGCCCCTTCATTGTATGAGATTGGAAATGAAACATCAATTCTATGTCTGCTGATACAATTTAATGTTCTCAAAAATGTAGGAAAGGCCTTAACATCTTGAGGTTTTGGCAATTGGTGCAATCTTTATAGAGCTTACATATGTAAATGTCATGAATTACATGTATATTGCAGGGTAAAAACTGTAAAGGTGATGCTAAGCATCCTCACAACGATCTGTGTGTTATCCACAAGATGTGCATGTTGACCTTAATAATTAAGGTCAATGTATTAGTCTTTGGGGAACATTATTGAATAAAAATAATAATTCTCCAATTCCTGCACCAATAAACATGTAGTAAAATGATAAAGTAAACATGCAAATATAAATATCCCAATTACCATTTCTGCCCAAATTAAGTAGATCCTTATGTAGTCTTGAAGCATTGTTCATCTTAGTTGTGTTCATAGATTTTAGATTATTTATTTATTTATATTTCACATTTCTGAACCACCCATCTCTCTCAAAGATGGACTCGAAGTGTACAATAAAACATGATAACAGTATATAAAAATTAAAATGTTAGAATTAAAATTTTAAGTTAAAAAATGAAAAATTGTACAAATTTTTAAGGAGGCAAGAATAATTAAAATTTTGAAAATTGGTTGATAAAGGCAAAGAGAGGGCACTAACAAACACCATGACTGCCTGCTCCTCTGGGCTCCCCACACAAGCCTGCAGAGCCATGTTTTAACTCCTTTTCAGAAGGCCAGAGAATGGGGGCCTGCCTCACCTCTGGGGAGAGAATATTCCATAGAGTGGGGGTAATATCAGAGAAGGCTCTCTTCCTAGACCCGGAAGGAGACTGCAACATACCTTCCCAGGCTGACCAGGTGGGATAGGCTGATGGGATGGGATGAAGCCAGTTCCGTAGATAGCCTGGCCCCATGCCATATAGGGCAGTATAGGTCATAACTAACACCTTGTTTTACATTGTTTACATTTTTAATTGTTAACGAACAATTACATTGTTTTTCTCCTCTTCATATTGCTGTTTGTTATTTAACATTTTTGAAGATTTTTTGGTGACCCTTTTCAAATAAGTTCTGAAGTAATTTAGTAGAGAAATAACAAAATATTCATGTCTCAGCAATTGAAAATCATCTCACAGTTTAAGGGTTAAATAGAATCATACATCTTCAAAGTGTTGGCAGGTATCTGTGGTATCATATCAGGTAGGTATTAAATGGAATCATTTATCTAAATTCTGCTTGCTTTTTTGCTTATTTAATTTTGTGCTTTTTTAATAGGAACTAAGAGAAACTTACTGCACACAGCAGAAAGCGCTTGAGCAGCTCCACAAAATCAAACATGAAAAAATTCAAGAACTGGAAAGAAAAAGAACTGAACTTGCTTTGAAAAAAAGAATAGAAGATGAGACTTCACGGTAATGTTTAAAGTATTACTAATTTTTCCTCTAGCCCCTTCATTTTATTCTTTGTTTCCGATTAATAGGCAACAATAAATGCAGAAACTGCATTTTGAGAATCCTTATGCATGCTAGCATTTACCACTCTTTACTGATTACATTGGTGTGACAAAATTAAAATCAGGCTTAAGTTTATTTCTAACATTCTGCATCAAAATACTGCATTTCAGTGAATAATACACATTAATATAGCTATAACCAAGACTGCATCAAACAGGTGAACCTAAAACCTTCAGAAAGCAATGAAAAGAAAGCTGGTATAAGGTTCACATCAAGATGTTTGCTATTCATTCTTGCTTTTCAATACTAATATCAGAATAATTATGTTTGTTTCTTTTCTATCTTTCAAAAGAAAAGCAAAACAGGAAAAGGAGAACTTGTGGCAAGAAACCATCAGGAAGGAAGAAGAAGAAAGAAAAAAGCGTCTGAAAGAAGATCGAATGCAGGAAAAGATCCATGAGGAAAAACAAAGAGCTGAGGAGGCCATTGCACGAGAGAGGGAGATCCAGAAACAAAAACCAGCAGAGGAGAAATTTGAAGAGGAAAGACAAAATAAACAAGTAGGAATTCTAAGAGAGACTGAGCAAAGGCAGAAACAAAAGGCAGAAGAAAAAAAAAGACAGGAGAAAATTGCAAAAGAAGCTGAAGAGAAACTTAAACGATTTGAAGAAGGGAAGAAAAGAAAAGATATTTTTAATTTGCAAGATTCTGAGAAAATTGTTTCTCACTTAAATGAGAAAAATGTAAATGTTCTTAAACAAACAAAGGGAAATCTTAAGTCTGCCCTGAAAAATGAAGGTAACTATTCTTTTTTTAGATGTGAGTGGTTTAGTTTGGATTATTCTGTAGTTTGAAACAACATTTAAGATCCTGAGATGGCTTCCACTCTTGAGATAGGACTGTCCCCAGAAGGGACCCTCTCATGGATGCTCCAGTCAGATAGCAGATGTTGTTTTTTGCTGATTTCCCCTTCTCTTTGCTTTGAAATCTACTGAGGACAGGGGACTTCTATGGAACAGTGGTAGTTACCGCACAAGAAGGTTCCTGCGTATTAATGGAAAGGCTTTTGTTATGCACATACATGTAAATAGGATCTACCATGACCTCTGATAACTATCTACAATCTCTTGCTGTTCCTGATTGGTGAGGAAATAGGAGTTTAAAGGGATGGCAATTTTTCAGTAGTAATGATTCCTGTGTATTTGGCTCTTCCCAAGATTTAAACAAGAGGTTGTGTGCTTGCAGAAATCCCGACCTTCCTAGAAATAGACTTTTGAAAAAGCATTTGTCAGGAACTAGCAATAAATTAATAGTTTCTCCTTGACTCTTCAGGCCATGCGGTTAGTACTGCTGATTCTAAGACATCAGTGGGCTTTGTGAATTATAAAGCTTTATACCCATTTGAAGCCAGGAATCAAGATGAGATAAGCTTCCATTCCGGAGATATTATTGAGGTAAATTATCATTTCTGAATACTAAATAAATAATTAGTTTACTTAATCCCAAATAATTTTGTTGTTTTTTTCTTTACAAAATGCACCAACTGACATGTAGCAGAATTAAAATATATTTGTAAACAAGTAAAAAAATATTAACATTACATTTGATTTTTTTTTCTTTCCTTTTTCCTTTCCAGGTTGCTGAGAAAACTGAAGGAGAACCTGGCTGGTTATATGGAAGTTTTCAAGGACATTTTGGCTGGTTTCCATGCAATTATGTAGAGAAAATGCCTGAAAATGAAAAAGCTGTTTTACGTCCCAAGAAAGCCTTACTTCCTCCTACAGTCACTGTACCAGCTACTTCAGTTCCTCTAGAGTAAATATAAATTTATGTATTCAATTTATATAGTGACCGGCTGTCTAAGAATAATAACCCAACACACACACACACACAAAAACACACAAATAGGCAATACCAGCTGAAATTAAAAAATAACCATTAATATAATTCAAATATTTCAATAAAACTATTTCACAGTGAATGCACCAACATCACAAATTTTTAATTTGACATAATGTGAGAGCAGCTGATCTCTGTTCCAGTTTTAAAATGTAAAAGTATTTGTACTGTGTTTTGATATTATGTGCTTCTTGAATTAAAAATGATAGCTGTAATTGGAGGATCCATCTGCATGCAAAAGGTTTCCAAGTTGATTTCAAGAATTTCTCTCTTTCCGCACAGTAAGGATTCCTTAACAATTGCAGAAGCTATGAATTATAAAGACATCCCTAATATGTCCTTTCTGGAAGATCTTAAATGTTATTTGGTTAGTTTGCTATGATGATTTCATCTATTGGGTTTTATTGAAAGTAATTCCCTTATGTATATGTTTTGATCTTGCAGAGTACATTCACCCAGTAAACCAGCAGATGAAGCAGAGTACCAAAATGTATCTTTTGCAAATTTAAATGCTAGCTCATGGCAGCAAAAGTCTGCCTTTACTCGCACTGTTTCCCCAGGATCTGTTTCTCCCATCCATGGACAGGTATGTTCTTGGTACAGAATGGAACTATTGGCACAGGGTTGGGAGCATCAATATGCCAAGGATACCAAAGCACATAGGTTTTGTACGTTTGGTATTTTATATTTTTGATTTTGTTATTAAATGTATATTTGGGATTGACTTTTCTTTGGGGAGCTCATTTTATTTTATGATGCTGTTATTAACGGCCCAAAGTTTTTGGGAATGAAAAATCTACATATGAAATACATAAATATGTAAATAAATAAAATATATTGCTGTACCCGTCTAATCTGTAGCATTCATTTAGAAAAATGTATATTCTATGAAAAATACTCTGTATTCTCTTTCATATAATATAATATTACATTATATACAAGAAATACATAGTGGTAACCTGCATAATTGGCTAATTGTTGGTTTATGAATGGTTACCCTATCTACCACATAAATTTTCAAGATAGTTTACCAGATCTTGTCCTGCTTTATTCTATTTTATTGAAAATGTTCCATAATTCAGTTGGAATTTGTAGGCAAGGCAATAGATTTTTTTTTTTTTAAAAAAAAAACTTATTTATGGGCAAATGTGTAGGGAGATTTTCAGTCATCCAGGTCATTGTTGTCCCAAAAGTGCTTTTCCAAGAGGGAACTGGACTTTCTTGTTTTTCTTTTAAGACATTTCATTTCTCATCCAAGAAGTTTCTTCAGCTCTTGTAGTTAACAATTATCCTTAAAAGACACCTTTAATCTATTTTAATAGGTAATTTAAAAGATGGTGGTAGATATAAGTATTCCTATTTATGTGGTGGAGTTATTCATTTTTTTCTACACTACCCCAAATCAATTGCAGTATATTCCAAATATGCTTAGCTTCTTCCAAAGTAGAGCTGCTATGTTTTAAATTATCATTTCTATATTTTTGGAGTGAACATATTTTAGTATATATTTTGTGTCTTTAAAACTTGCATGGCTGATATTAACATACTACCTACCTTTCACAGGGACAAGTGGTAGAAAATATAAAAGCACAAGCACTTTGCTCTTGGACTGCAAAAAAAGATAATCACTTAAACTTTTCAAGAAATGATATAATTACTGTGCTGGAGCAGCAAGAAAATTGGTGGTATGGAGAAGCTGGTAAAGGAAGAGGGTGGTTTCCCAAATCTTATGTGAAGATTTTGCCTGGAAATGAATGCCAAAGAGAGGAGTAAGTAAGGCTGTCAGAATATTTGAATTGAAATATTGGCAAAATACATGTGGTTTGTGTAGAAGACATTGGTTGAGATTTGGAGGGATTCATATTGACAATCGCTGTTTCCCCACAGATGATTTTTTAACACGTCTGTCTTTAAACTTTGCTAGCTTTGAATATTAGTTTTAGAATTAAGAACAGTTGCACAGATCATTTTTATTCGCCTTTTAACTGTTCATACATTATATTCCCAAATTTTTGGATAAATTCAGAATTTTTAAAATGAAGTTTGAAATTGAGAAATATATTTGGAAGAAACTTTTTACCAGATCAGTGGTTTTACCTTAACAAATACCATCTTCACACAGAACTTAGAATTCTCATTTCCCTTCCTTTCTTACATTTGTGTTCTTATTAATGCCTTCTGCTGATGGGTTTATAGGAAATCACCCAACTTTAAACCATGGATTCCAATGATGGCTTCTTTTAACAAATCAGAATTAATATTAACACCAAAGTATGGCTAATGTGAAACACATACTTTACTTTGAATCCACCCCAAGGGTAGGGTGGGGAGGGCTATATGGGAAGAGGAAGAGATGAGGCTCTATCTCATCATATCCAGCATGATTTGATGAATTGATTCTTTCCAGTATTTTCAAGCGTCTCTGAGTTTGAATAATTGAATATGGAAAAATAACTAACTTAATTATTTCTTCTGCAGACCAGAAGCTGTTTATGCAGTTATAAATAAGAATCCTTCCACATCAACTTGTGTTTCAGGTGAGAGTAAGACTTGCATTTAAGTACTCTGATTCTTAAGTTTTTGAATGAGTGTATGTGTCTCAAGGAATAAAGAACATGCATAGTACTGCACAGTGTTTCAGACATCCATGCTAGAACACTAATGTGTTTATTTGTCCAATACTATAAATGTTCTGAGATAAATATTTGTAATAATAAAGAAAGAAAAGCCTTTTATTCTGGTCTCCATATATTTTACATGAAGAGTGTAATTTTCCTCTGAATACTTAATAAAATAATGTCATTAAATGGTTAAATGCAGGTTAAATTGTGACACATGATAAGAAATCAGCATGCTGGATTCGGAGCAGTTAACCTAAGCACAGCATTCAAACTCTCATCTGCAAACTAGCATTAACTTAAGTGAAGAATAAATTTGCTTTGCAAAAGCGATGCTATACTTGCAAATACCAAAATGTGCAGTGTATATCTGTGTGATGAGGGTATGTTTATATCTTTCCCTCCGTTAGTAAGCTACACTATAAATCACAGTAGATAGCATCATATTTGTAATTTACTTATTTATTATTATTATTTAAATTTTTATACCGCCCTTCTCCTGAGGGACTCAAGGCGGTGCACAGCCACAATAAAACAATATATCTCCATAAAATTTAAAAACAGTTTAAAACATATTAAACAATTTGGCCCTTATATTAAAAACTAAAAAACTAAAAACTAAAACACCCATTAAAATTCGTTATTTTAAGCCAGCCCAGCCTGTTGAAACAGTAAAGTTTTAAGGGCACGGCGAAAGGTACGTAGGTCGGGGATCTTACGTATCTCTGGGGGCAGTTCATTCCAGAGGGCAGGTACCCCCACAGAGAAGGCTCTCCCCCAGGGGTAGCCAGTTGACATAGTTTGGCTGATGGCACCCTGAAGAGTCCCTCTCTGTGGGAGCGTATTGGCCGGTGGGAGGCTATCGGTGGCAGAAGGCGATCTCGTAAGTACCCAGGTCCTAAGCCATTGTCTGCCATGCTAGACCCAGATACATGAAGGGACACTACACACTGCCAATGAATGGTGTAAGATGTCTGAATGTGAGAGGAATATGTTCATGTGTGATTAAACTATTGCAGCATTACATTTTGACTTTGAATTTTTCTGTCATTAAAAAAGATATTTATAATTTCCTTTGTTGCCTGATGTTACCTAAGCATTAGTCAAGGATTTTGAAGTAGAAAGGATTATATGAATAACTGTTTTACAATCTTTAGTCATATACAGCTTTACTACATGACTGAATTTTTCTCTACTTTTTCAGAATATATAGCACTATATCCTTATTCAAGTTCTGAGCCTGGTGATTTAACTTTCACTGAAGGTGAAGAAATAATAGTGAGTCAGAAAGATGGGGAATGGTGGACTGGAAGAATTGGTGATAGAAGTGGAATCTTTCCTTCAAACTATGTCAAACCAAAGGATCATGATGTAAGATTTCCAAAGTGTTCTCCTTTTAGGATTTTTTTTTCCAGTTAGAGATGCAGGAATTCAAGATGAAAACAGAGACTGTTGCAGGGATACTGGTACAAGCCCAAGGAAATGTAATAGGAAATAATTCAGCTTTGACTCAGAGAATAAATATTGCCCATTCTGATGGCACTTGTGGCCAGGGAATAAAAGGCAGAGATGATGGGAGGAGGCAGAATTTGTTGCAGAAAGGATTGATTTTAGATTTTCTAGGTTGTGTTATGCTTCAAAAATGGGTACTTGGCTTGGAATAAAACGGGGAGAGATGAAATTAAATTTAGGCTCCCAATTGTTTGTTCTTTCTTGTAGATTTCTCCTACAGCTAGCAAAACAGGAACATTAAATAAAAAACCTGGTGAGTATTACTGGTATTTTTGTGTATTTTATATATTATAATCATTCATTTTACACTCATACATATTTCTCTTTAGAAATTGCTCAAGTTACAACAGCCTACACTGCATCAGGAACGGAACAGCTGAGTCTTGCTCCTGGACAGCTGATTCTAATTTTGAAGAAAAATTCTAGTGGATGGTGGCAGGGAGAACTACAGGTAACAGAACAGGAGGTTCCTCTGACTGGATATGATGTTTCTTATCTAGATGAGCAAATTATGTCTGTAAAAATACTTGTTGCTAAAAAAAATATTTTGAGCAAAACTGCATTTATTTCAAAAAGAAAAAAAATATATGAAAAAAGGAGACCTCATTGGTTGGTTGGTTGGTTGGTTGCTTGATTAATTGATTATTGAAATCAAAAGCAATATATAGTATCGTATTTTTCAGAGTATAAGATGCACCTTTTTCCCCCCTAAAAGGGGGTGATAATTTAGATGCGTCTTATACACCGAATGTAGCCCCGCCCACCCACTGGCCCCCACCCTTTGGCCTCTGCCTCGCAGCAGTTTACCTCCTTGCAGCAAGAAGAAACAGCTTCTTTCAGCTTTCTTGTGCTAATCAAGCTATGCTGAAAACGAAAATGAAAGTAAAGCAGGCTATTTGCTGTTACGAGGTAAAATTGCTCAGAGGCAAAGGCAGATTTCTTTTTCTTGTTTTCCTCACCAAAAAAAAGTAGGTGTGTCTTATAGTCCAGAGCATCATACTCCAAAAAATACGGTAGTTAAATTTAATTGAAAACAAGAAGGAATAAGCAAGTAGACATATCAAGCACTTATCTACCAAAAACTAGATCTGTATCCCTCTTGCATCATCTGCTGTTGAGAGGAATGTTGCATTCTTCCTCCTTATGAATTCACAAGTAGAAAAAGAGCACATTTTCTTAATCCAGCTGTCCCAAAATGTATTAATAATGAAGGTATTAAATCTGAGACTGTGGTTCGTACAGAGGGCAGAGCAAGAAAACATGAGATACTGACTCTCTGCCAATCTGAGCAGAGGTAAAAGTATGCAAGTAAAAGGACATTAGATTTTGGATTGCCAATTGTGTTTTTTAGGCAAGAGGAAAAAAAAGACAAAAAGGATGGTTTCCTGCTACTCATGTGAAACTGTTGGGTCCCAGCAATGAAAAGACTACGCCAGCTGTTCATCCAGGTGAGCAATTAAAGCTTGTTTCTGATTGGTGGCCGAGTTCATACTTTATGGTAAAACCAAAGTGTTGGTTTTTTTAGCTTAGCATACTGTGTGACTTCATCCGTTGTAATTTGTAACCTATAGTTTATGACTTAAATTCATGTGGGAATCCACACAATTGTGATATATTCAATGAACTACAGATTCTTATAGTTTTAGGTGGTAGCCATATAACGGTATTATTTTCATTTTTATTCTTTTGTTTGTGGTTATATTTTGTTCTTGATACTCATTTCAATGTAGTTATTTATTGTGTTAATTTAATCATTTCTTTGATTTCTTAGACTTCCCTTCCCAATATGTGTGTGTTTCTCTTCAGATTTTACATAAAATCATTGTTATGTAGAGTAACAACAAAATCATATAATGCATACTTGTTTATGCATTATAGTCAAAATATTTGAATTTTATAAAGCTTTGGGCTTTGTACTTTATGAAGAAGAAAAAAACAAATCTTTATTCTGAGAGGCAGTCTATAAAATGAGAATGAAAGTAAAGGAAAATAAAGACAGGATTAGACTAGGAAGAATGTGTTCTATTTTTACATGTTTGAATTTAGTTGCATCAGAATGTGGGACATACACTTACTGGATTTATTATAATTAATATAATAGAATCTTTGGAGGAGACAGTATATAAATAAACAAGTAAATTTAGGAAAATAAATTAAGTTTCTGAATTTAATCACATTTATTTAAATAAAAAAATTTATTTTCTTTTAAGAATTAATTGGAAAAAAACTGGCATTATTTTTTCCACATTAATGTCCTAAGCATTTGTACTATTTATTAAGACAAGTGATAAATAAGTGGGCAATTTTAGCAATTTATAATTGGCAAAGCTTACCTTCACAAATTATGACGGCAATTGCTGTTATTTGAAAATTGAAAGTCTATTAGTAAACATTTTTTGCCGACCCTTTACTTTCAGAAAGCAGACACCCTTTACCTTATTGCAATTGGGTTTTGTTTTTTTTTTACATTCCTATACTTCCGTGATAGCTTCTTTTAAGAATTGAGTGCAGAATGGTCAGATCCGCATTTGTTGAGATAAGACAATCCAGAAGTCGAAACTTTTCAACTCAGAAGCAGAACTGGGCCATTGAGAATAAGATTGCTATTTCTGAATTAAAACTATTTTTGATTATAAAATGTAAATATTTAATATGCACTAACTTAAATAGTTTTGTAAATTTCTAGGCAAGGATGGGGATTTTTGCAAGTAGTGAAATAGTTATTGCTGGTACTCCTGAAGAACATGTCCTTTGTCATATTTTTTGTTTCTATTAGTGTGTCAAGTGATAGCAATGTATGACTACACAGCAAACAATGAAGATGAGCTCACTTTTTCTAAGGGGCAGCTTATAAATGTAATGAACAAAGAAGATATGGATTGGTGGCAAGGGGAAGTCAGTGGCGTTTATGGCCTCTTTCCTTCAAACTATGTGAAGATGACTGTAGACTCTGATCCAAGTCAACAGTGTAAGTAAAATTTGCTTAAGTATTCATGCTTTCGTATGGAATAAATTCAGATACCTCATTCAATATAGGTGTTCATTTGTATGGTCATGTCCATTTCTTCAACAGGAAAATGCTGAGTTATTTAGAACTGCAGGGCTAAAATAACGACTAAAATAGTTTAGTCACTGAGATACATTGCTGTGGACCTTGTGCCTTTTTAAACATGGCAATAGTTTTTAAGGAAATTGTTTGGAAAGCTCAATTAAGTATCCATCAAATTTTTACCATCTGCTTCCAATTATGTTATGTTGAACTCTTCAACATAACATAGTAGTGATAGTGAGTAGTGAGCTATTTGAATAAGAGCAATAGATTAATTTAATTTATATCTGGTACAGTCAAAAAAATTCTCAGTGATTCATAACTTCTACAAACAATATAATAAAATCAAAATAACAACATAAATAACATAATCAAATGGGCATACTGCACAGATAAAATAATATATCCTAGTCCAATTTCCCTCAATAGAGTTAAATATAGATTATTGCCTTCTTTCCTTTTTTAAAAAGAAAGCATCAAAGAAGTTTTACAATATAGGCTTCATAACTTCCAACCTCACAGATCTAATATGTCAGATCTTTGAGATAGACCAAGTCAGAAAACAGACCCTACAAGGATTCCAGGCATGCTACCTTATTGTTGTAGGCTTGGTTTTTTGTGCCATCAAGTTAGCTTTTTGTTTCCTGGAAACTTTACTGCAGTTTTCTTGATGTTTTGGCAATGTTTGCACGAACCTGCTTCCTAGGGCTGAAGGAGTGTGTCTGGCCTAAGGTCAGCTACTGACTTCATGCCTAAGGCGGAAATAAAACTCATAGTCTCCTGGTTTCTAACCTGGTGCCTTAACCACTATACCAGACTGAACAAAAAAATAACAATCCTGAAAACTTGTCAAAGTTTCTCTCTGCCCACTTAGTATCAAAGAGAATCAAAGTGAGGTTATTTTGAGTTATCTCTGTATTGAAGCTAAAGCTCTGACTTCAGAGTATACAGCTCCGTTGTTTACATAATATTTCTTGACATCAGTCTTATTAATACAGAGGTTACCAACTTTTCATTATTCTGGTTTCTAATTATTAAGAGATCTGTGTTTTGCCAAGAGATGGAGATAGTTTTGAAGCATGATTTTATCCTTTGTTTTTTTTAAAAAATGGGAGATCAAGAATTGTTCTAGGTATAATTCCACATGTAGCATAATATAATTAAAGTGCCTGGTAGAATCTAATTATGTCTCAGCTTGTGAATAACTGGAATAGTGTTGGCTTCAGTATTAACTGTTTTGTATCTTCCCTCTGACTTTTGCTTTGTTTACCATTTGATCAATAAAACATGAATGCTTGCTTTCTGTTTTGCAATTGTGATTTGGCCTAATTGAAATATTTCCTTGATATGAAATATGGATTATTTCCTATATGATTAGAATGATTTATCTGGCTTTTAACACAGTAAACAATTTAGTTCATACTTTTAGATTTAACATACTTAACAAATTGGGCTGCACCATAGTAATTGGATAAGCCAGCGTTTTATGTTGGGAAAATAGAAAGATAAGGTTTTCTGGCATTTTTAATCTTCCTCTAGAAGGCCAGTCTCATATTTGTGGATAGACCAGATTGTTATCCTTTAGAGCAATTGCAAACATATCATTTGTCTATATAGGGACAGTTTCTAGATAAGAAAAGTCGTTCCCATATCATAATACTGGGGTTTTGGTTTGTTTTTTATGCATATACCAAGAAGGAAGTTGCTGTAAACAAAATGTCTCTGGTTTGTATATATTATGCAAAGTTAGTAATTACTTATATTCTACCCTAATATTTTGGCTTGTATGAACTTCAGTATTGGCATCATAGTTATTTCAAAATGAAAACCTGTTTCTTAGAAATATGTAGTTACTCTAGCAAAGATTTCAGTGCTCTACCCCACCCTCCAGGTACACTGAGTTTGTAACCCTATTTTTCCCCTCTCTCCATATTCTGGTATGAACATGGAAAGAGTTGGTAGCATATTTAATGCAGCAAAGGTCTGAGTACTGACATGAATTGGATGCCTATAAATACACACACATACACATAATATACATATGCATATACATCTTTAATAAGTGTAGTTTGTCTTCCGTTCTGTATATAATATGAATATTATATTTCATTTTATCCACTATAGCTCATTAAATAAAATCTGGACATAGCACCATAAGGAAACAAAATGCTGCTATTTTTAGGTCTGTTCATTCTACTTTATAAAAGGTTGTGTCAGTGAAAAAAAACCCTTAATTTAATAATGAGATGCCAAAATGTCTTCCTGGAATCTGTCTTATCTCCCAAATTTGATGGATGTTGTAATATAGCACATATCTTAATTATGTCAGCCTTTGTCCTCGCAGGATTCCTGCCCCAGAGATTGATGGATGTGAGCCTCTCCTCTTGAGGTTGGACTCAAGGGTTCAGTTGGACTTGTTGTTGACATACCTGCCTCCCAGCTGCGTGACAACAGCCCTGCCTGTGCTGCTAGAGGCAGTAGCTGGGTTGGTGGTGGAGTTCCCCAGGCTTATGGTACTGGGCGACTTCAACCTACCATTACATGGCGAATCCTCAGATGGGGCTCAGGAGTTCATGGCTTCCATGACAACCATGGACCTGACCCAAATAGTTCAAGGTCATGAGGGGGGACACAAACTGGTATTTCTCTCTGGGCAGTGGAGATATGATCTGTAATTAAGGGGTATCGAGGTCTCACCCTTTTCGTGGTCAGATCATTTCCTGTTGAGGCTGGACTTTAAAACGCCATTCCTCCATCGCAGGGAGGCGGAGCCGATTAAATGGTTCCGCCCCAGACACCTAATGGACCCTGAAGGGTTTCAGAAGGAGCTTCAGGAGATACCTGACTCCCTTGTCTACAGTCCGGCCAAGACCCTAGTGGCTGCCTGGCATAAGACGGCGTCTGGGGCATTGGACCGGATTGAGCCTTTGCGGCCTATCAATGGCAGCAGATCCAGGAAAGCTCCCTGGTTTACTGAGGCACTCCGGAAGATGAAGCGCCAGAAGAGACGTCTAGAGCGATGCTAAAGGACCAGTAAATCCGAATCCGACTGAACACTTTTAAGAGCCTTTGTTAGGACTTACTTAGTGGTGATATGGGTGGCAAAATGTTCACATTTTTCCGCAGTTATTGCATCCGCTGATTCTCGCCCAACCACCCTATTTAGGGTAACTCGTTCCCTCCTTAAGGTTGGGGGAACGGAAGAACCCTTGCAGGGTAGAGCTGAGGAATTTGTACAGTTTCTATCGGATAAAATCACTCAGATTCGGATGGACCTGGACTCTGATTGGGCAATACCGACTGAGATTACAGGGGCAGGTCTTAGTCCTATTGTGTGGGAGGAGTTTGAGCCAGTGACACCTGAGGAAGTGGACAAGGCTGTAGGGGCGATGAGTTCCTCCACTTGTTTGTTGGACCCGTGCCCCTCCTGGCTGGTTTCGGCCAGCAGGGAGATGACCGAGGCTGGCTCCAGGCTTTAGTCAACATGTCCTTGAGGGCGGGGTCCTTCCCGCAGTCCTTAAAGGAAGCGGTTATAAGGCCCCTCCTCAAGAAGCCTTCCCTGGACCCAGTAGAATTAAAAAACTTTTGTCCAGTCTCCAACCTACCCTTTGTGGAAAGGTTGTAGAGAAGGTGGTGGCACTTCAGCTCCTGTGGTCATTGGATGAAACGGATTATCTGGACTCTTTTCAGTCTGGTTTCAGACCTGGCTATAGCACAGAAACTGCCTTGGTCACACTGATGGATGATTTCTGGTGAGCCCGAGGCAGGGGTCATTCCTCTATCTTGGTGCTACTTGACCTCTCAGCGGCTTTCGATACCATTGACCATGGTATCCTTCTGGGGCGACTAAGGGAGCTAGGAGTGGGAGGTACCGTGTTGCAGTGGTTCGCCTCCTATCTCTGGTCGATCACAATCGGTGCTGGTAGGAGGACAGGGGTCAACCCCTAGGCCCCTCGTTTGTGGGGTGCCTCAGGGCTTTGTCCTTTCTCCCCTCCTATTTAACATCTACATGAAACCACTGGGTGAAATCATCTGACGACACGGGGTGGGATATCAGCAATATACTGATGATACCCAGCTGTATATCTCCACCCCTCATCAATTCAGTGAGGCAGTAGATGTGATGTGCCGGTGCCTGGAGGCTGTGAGGATCTGGATGGGAGTCAACAGGCTCAGACTTAACCTAGACAAGACCGAATGGCTCTGGGTATTGCCCCCTAAAGACTATGTCGACTGTCCATCCTTGGTTCTTGGGGTGAGAAAGTGCCCCCCTCAGAACGGGCTCGCAATTTGGGTGTTCTTCTAGACTCACAGCTGAGACTGGAACAACATCTGACAGCTGTAGCTAGGGGGACCTTTGCACAGGTTCGTCTGGTGCACTAATTGCGACCCTACTTGGATCAGGAGGCTCTCCTCACAGTCACTCATGCCCTTGTCACCTCACGGTTGGATTATTGCAACACGCTCTACATGGGGCTACCCTGAAAAGTGTTCGGAGACTACAGTTGGTCCAGAATGCAGCCGCACGAGTTATAGTGGGTGCGCTTAGATACACCCACATTACACCAATTCTCTGCGAGCAGCACTGGCTCCCTATTGGTCTCTGAGTGCAATCAAGATGTTGGTCATTACCTTTAAAGCCCTATATGGCTCAGGGCCAGGCTATCTTCGAGACTGTCTTCTATCACATAGCTCTCAGCGACCGGTAAGATCCCACAGAGTTGGTCTCCTCCGGGTCCCATCTAAACAATGTCGGCTGGCGGGCCTGTGGGGAAGGGCCTTCTCTGTGGCTGCCCCGGCTCTCTGGAACCAATTACCTCCTGAGGTCCGGACTGCCCCCACCTTATTGGCCTTCCGCAAAGCGGTGAAGACCTGGCTCTTCTGCCAGGCCTGGGGCCGTTGATCTCGTTATAATGATTGTTGAGCCTAGCAACCTGCTCGACACCGCTAACGCGTGTTGAAAGCATCAAGGGACATATACATACTTGGTGGTGGTGGCACTGGGTGCAGGCGGCCGTATGCGGGGCGAGGGGAGGTGGTATCAGTGCGACGGGCTTAGGACGTCTCCAGATGACGCTGCAACCAGCACCTTCGAGAACCAGCACCTTCGAGAACCAGCTGAGGACACTTACGCGCTAACATGGGTGTGGTGATAAGCAGGGGCGCGGTTTAAAAAGGGTTAATAAGAAGGGAGGGCTATATAAATGCCCGTTTCTAGTACACTGTAGCGCCAATTTCATTCGTCTTTACGAGTCACAGCATGTAGCCATCCCCAGACGCGAATAAACCAGCGTGCCAAATGGAGCTGAAAGGGATGCTGCTGTGTTTTGATTGCATCTCGCACGGTCAAGTTGAGAATGATCTTGCGAGACCCGGCCACGAATAGGAGTGCATGTGTTTTAACGTTTTTAAAGTTTTTAATGTTTTTCTTTTTAACATTTTTTATGAGATTGTTCGCATTATTTTATTCTTTGTTGTAAGCCGCCCAGAGTCCCTTGGGAGCTGGGCGGCATAGAAATGCGACAAAATAAATAAAATAAATAAATGTGCTTTTCAGTAACAAATGGTACCATCTAATCAGATAAGATTAGTATTGTACTTGCAAGCTGGTGGGGAAACTGAAGAAACGTTTTTTTTTAAAACTGTTACTCTGGAAATTACATGGACATGCAGTCATGAGGGGTTAAACACCATTTTTACCTTTACCAATGTTCATTAAGTCATTTTGATGCCCATTTTATCTCTTGAAATAAGTGTTGAAGTCATTGGCCCACAAAAATAGATGAATATGGCAATGTCTGTTGATAATTGTTTAATTTGATTTCATGCTCTTGATAAGTGGTACTATGTAATTCAAACATCTATAACCCAGATTTTGAATTTAAATAGCATTTAAATCCATACAAACAAGCCTTTATTATGCCTTTATGCCAGAAATCACCACATAGAAACATAAAAAGCGTAAAATACAATGATAACACTATAATTATAATGCAGGCCATAGTCAGGATCACCAAAATTAATACAAATGTTCAGTTGTAGATGGGATAAATAAAACAAATAGAGGGACAGAATCAGGCAATCTGGGAAGATACATCAGTCCTGGTGGGATAGAAGGATTGACAAATAAGCATTGCTTCTGAGCTTTTTGATTAAGGTCAGGTGTAAATATTAAAACTTTAAAATTTACCTATCACAAGCTCAATGAATATTCTAAGAAATTACCTTGCTTGATTTTATTTTCCCTTACGTTAATTTAATTTTTAAAATAAACTGTTACAGCATTTGGCAGTTTTAAACACAGAGTGTTCTGTTTCCAAATAGTTTTAAATTATAAGTATAAGCATAAATAGTTTTAAATTATAAATTATTTGTTTAAAAACATATTAATTCTGTCTTTACAATATTGGTTATTAAGACAGTACTGCTTCTTATACATTTCAACATATTCTACTATAGTCATTTATCCCTAATTTTCTTTTCTTTTCTTTTTCAAGGACCCACTGTTGTCTTCCAGTATGAAAGCACCTCAGAGACCCACTATACAAGTTTGACTATAGCATGGTGGCAGGGTGGACAGCCTGCTCAGATCTCTGAAACGATTTCTTTGCTTCGCTTCAGTATTAAATCCACTCAAGACTTCATGTTTTGTTCTATGCTGTACAATTACAATTCATTTATGCAAACTGACTAGTGGGTCTTTGTGTGGCTTTCTGCACTCTCCAATCTGATTTTCTCTACTCTTTATTTAGGAACAATAATGAATTATTAGAATGCTAGTCCAAGCTATCTCTTGGCATAATGCAACTTTAGGCACACAAAGACCTACTATTTGTACTGTCACATGGGAAATTGTGTTCTCATGATTAGCATCATATGTTTCCTATGTTGATCTCTCACTGCATTTCATGTATGATCCTGTACACGGTGACAATGCTATTGTGAGAAAACAGAGCAGAGATAGAATAAAATCTGTTGTGTTGTTTTAAAGGCACTTTATATCACTGTTATGTCTATATATGTTATATACTAGAGCTCTTTAGTTTCACCTGAAACAAATATATAAGGTGGCTTTTGCTACAGAAGTTGGAAAGATTCTGCCCTAAATACTACACACTTCTTGGTATGTTAAAGGAGAGAGTAACAATTTTTTTGAAAGCTGGACAAAGTTTGTTTTTGAGAAAAACTTTTTTAGAGCCTTGCTGAAAGTCTGAGAAGCCTTTGTTTCTTAAATTCCTAATACTGTAACACTTAAAGGTGCTTCTCCCTTCTGCCCACCCTCCCTTCCCTCTCATTGATCCTGATACTTCGGGTGGTTGTGGGATTGGTGGAGCAGCAAAAAGAACCTTTTCAACTGTGGGAGACTTAAGGGAAATATCTCAATGCTCCTGGCATTATCAGCCTTCCAAGAGCATTTCAGATCCTGGTTGTGAGGGAAATGAGCTTGTTGCAAGAGAGGAGCAAGACATGGTACTGTGGGTATTGTGGGTCTATCAAAATGAAAAGAAGCCTTTTGGAGACCACATACCTTAAGATATTTAGAAATAGCATGATATTGCATTCTAGTTGTTTGTGCCTAAGGTTAGAAAAAATCCTCAAAAGAACACTATATTATGACAGGATAATACCGGTCATAATGTAGTGGGCAAGACTGACATTTTTGGCTCCCCTCCCCCATTATTTGGATTTTAAATGCAAATTAAATATATGTTTTAGGTTTATTTTTAAGAAAAAGTACAAAAAAATACCACTGAAAATTAGATACCGTGTTTCCCCGAAAATAAGACCCTGTCTTATATTTTTTTGAACCCTGAAATAAGCGCTTGGCCTTATTGCCATGCGCTCAAAAGCCCGATTGAGCTTATTATCAGGGGATGTCTTATTTTGGGAGAAACAGGGTATTTGCTACCAACATGATATTGAAGAGACCAAGAAGCTAAATAGACTCTACAGTTGCCCTCCCCTGCCCCATTTTTAACAGATACATTTTTTAAAAAACTAAAGCACTTTTTAAAATTCCCAGCAATTTAGATTTTTTTTACTACTGCATTGCTTTCTGGGAATTTCTTAGTTAACAATTTTTTACTTTTAACCAAAGTTTTGGGTTAATTTCTTTTTTCATTCTCGCTAACATTTTCTAACATTCACCATTATCACCTCACTTCATGGTGCCTTTTTGGCCAGACAATCAAGCTTTTTTCCTTCCCTGATGTAGTCCATATCCATTTGTAAAGGTAGCCTTGTCCTGCCTGCTAAACTGTTCTAGACGTCTTGGATAGTTGTGGTGTGTTGCTGTCAGAATTATCTGCCTTGTTTTCAGGAGGTGTATTTGGGATTTGGGGCTGTGTGGAGTGACCCAACTCCCATCCTGTTGGTTTACAGATACCAGTATGAAAATTAGTTCAGTACTCTGATTGAAAGAAGTTCCCCATTTCTTCTGTACAACATTAGATATTTAATTTAGAGTGCATATCCATTTTTTTTCAATATTCTAAGGGTGTAATCCTAAAATTCTTTAATGAGTGATTTATTTTCTACAAAGTATTTTTAGCGCCATTGCCTCACAGTGCAGCCTGTGCATATTTAGTCCGAAATAAGCTATTGTGTTCAATGATGCTTAGTCTCTGATAAATGTGTTCAGAATTGCTATTTAAATGAATATAGCAGGCTTATCAAATCACTGATGCCTTTATTACTAGTACGAAGTAATGGATTGTAGGAGGAGGGTCTTTCATGCCAAATTGATCAGTTAGGTGCCAAAATCAAGTTATAAATAAATAAATGCTATCTTGTCTCTATATTATTATTAACAATAGCAGATCTGCAAATAGCTCAATGTTAAATTGATGATTATCCCATACTAATATTTATCATGACCTAATACGTTAATCAAGGTACATGATGGTCTTGTCTTGCAAAGCACAGTTGTAGTTTAGCAGCTGCCAATTAGAAGATCTCTTACAGGAGATATAGCAACTAAATCCCAAATTAAAACCAAATATTAAATTCTGTAAATTAATTCTTGCCAAGCTATAGTTCACCAGCCATTTATAGTGGCAAGACGAGTGTTTATTCACCTCTTTGAGTTTACCAAAATAGCAACAAAGCAACAAAATGAAGTATATCATTCTCCTGGTAGACCTCAGGTTTATGCTGTGTAAGAACTCCCAAGATCATAGAACATGGAATCATATGCCTAAAAAAGCCCTGACAGGTCCCTGCTCAAATGGTTATAACATACTGATCAAAGAGTTGTCCAGTCTATTTCTGAAAACTTCCAATGATAGAACATCCACAACCCCAGAAAGCAAGTTATTCCATTGTTTAATTGTTCTCACTGTCAGAAAATTTCTCCTTGCTTCTAGGCGTGACCTCTCTGCCAATAAATACAGGAACTGAAAATTTTTGTAGTTTTGGTTGTTGATTGGTTGCGTGGGTTTTTAAGGATGAGAATGTGAGCAAAAAGCCTCTGAGGGGTTTATTGCTCGTTTCTACCTTTAAAAAGTTTTTAACCTAAAGCTAAACTTGGTACAATTTCAGGCTGTTTCTGAGGCCTGAGGAGTTTTAATGGCAGAAATGGAAGCATTGTGCTTTCTGAGTTTATGGGAAGGGGGGTGGGAATAGAAATTGTGCTGCTGGACATCAAGTATTTTGCCATTAAATTTCAGTTTGATACAGGTAGTCCTCAATTTACGACCACAATTGGACCCAAAATTTCTTTTGCTAAGTGAAATGGTTGTTGATTGAGTTTTGCCCCATTTTATGACCTTTTTTGCCAGAGTTGTTAAGTGAATCACAGCAATTGTTAAGTTAGTAACACAGTTGTTAAGTGAATCTGGCTTCCCCATTGACTTGGTTTGTCAGAAAGTCGTAAAAGGTGACCCTGGGACACTACAACCATCATAAATATGAGTCAGTTGCCAAACGTCTAAATTTTGATCAGGTGACCATGGGTATGCTGCAACAGTCACAAATGTGAAAACTGATCATAAATCACTTTTTCACTGTTATTTTAAATTCAAATGGTCACTAAATGAACTATTGTGAGGATTACCTGTAATCTCAGGGTACTGGGGACTGCAGGTTGTTCATCCTTGGCTTATCGGTTGCAGAAATGAATTTAACCATATTTTAGAGTTCAAATAATGTCTGGTTGATTTCATAGTAAAAGAGTAATGGGTGTTTGCTTTGGTTTGTTGGACTTAATTTAGCACTAATTATTACTGTTAGAATGAACAAATGGTTACTGTACCAGTAGGGTGAGTTTAAAAAAAGATGTTTTTGTCAGTCTATAAGTTAAAAATCTTCAGAGATAAAACATATTTTAATGCAAGAGGTACAATATAGCTCAAAAGAGGTACAAACTATTAATTGACATTAACAAGAATGTTTGATATGCTTAGGCTATTTTGCTATTATTTATTAGTATTCTATTTCGCTGAGAATTCATTTCTGTATTTATAATTTTATTTCTAGTATATTAATATGTTAAAAAAGCTAGGCCCAAACAGATAATGGCATAACTAAATAATTCAGAAACGTGCATAAAATTTGTGTATGGTTATAGTGAGTTATACTTGCTAAAATTTCAGAAAGGAGTAGTTTAAAAATATATATTATGCAACAAATTATTTGTGTAGGGTTCCAAATTAAGATTCTGAGAAACTTACCCAAAACAAAATTTACATAGAATAGGGGAAATTTTCTTCTAATTTCAATATCCCAATTTACAAAAGTTACAAAATAGTTTTCTTTGTCACATGGATTTTCAAAATAAAAAGGAGACTGTTATGATAGTTGAGTCCAAGTTTTTACGCATTCAAAGATGGCTGTATAAATTATGTTCTTTAGCTTTAGATATGAATAGCTTTATTTTTCTTCATTTGGATGGCTAAGGTTTTTTAATATGATCAAAAATAGATAACAGTATTATAGCATATGAGGCAATTTGCTACAACATGTTATTTGTCCCCATTCCAGAAATGGAACTAAAGTTCTCCAAATAGGAATGAGGGATTTCCTAACTTAGAAATTAATATTCAGCTTTCTTAAAGTTTTTAGCTTGTGATTTCTTGACATTTTGAATGGAGTATGAAATAGCTGTGACAATGCTATTTTTTCTGTTTGCAAAAAGAATATAAAAGTTAGAGTTCTTGATTTTTATTTTTACAAATGAATTGTACTACCCAGTGTGATTTGCCAGAAACGCACAAACCAGTATTTGCTAAAATATGTCCTATGACTTGTATTATTTTTCTATTAAAGTCAATCAGTGATGACAGACTTCCAGCTGTAGTGGTGTTTTGGGCTGCTACCGCAAAACGCTGCTTTCTTGTCATTAATTATGTTTGTTTCCTAAATATCACTATGCTGTGTGCTGTTTTGATATTTGTATTTTGAAGCTTTCTAGTATTAAAGTAATGGAATAATAATCAGTGTTTTGCAAACACAGCCTATGCTGTGCATGAACATTGTTTTTTGAACACTGGAAATAACTATGCAAAAATATTTTATTAAAGAGACACACAGAGAATATCTTTATTGATGTGTGATTTCTTTTCAGCACACTTAACCATTCTCAGGTTTGATACATTTTCATAAATTATTCATTTGTGTTGTTCCTTCATTATATAACCAACCAATCACTAAAATCTTCTGGAAGATGATCACATAGCTAGAGCGTACTTTAATCAATTGGTGTATGATAACACATTGTAAGCCGCCCTGAGTCTCCGGAGAAGGGGGGCATATAAATCAAATTTTTAAAAAAATGATAGAGGAGAAGTTGTCATTTCTAACATCAATTTAAATCTGTTCATTCAACACAGGTTTTCAATTCTCATCAAAAAGAATTCCCAGAATTTAAGAAGGAAGTTATTACTATTAAATTGGGATCAAACTTGTAAAAATTGATCTCTAAAGAAGATCAAGACTAGTTTTAAATTTATAATATAAACATATAACTCTGCAAAGACAAGTCTTATAACACGGTATGCATTGCTGATTTTTGCTTTCCTAGCAGGTGCTATAGATTGTCAGTTTCCTTCTTAAATTGTTTTATTCCTCACTTATAAGTGCTACTTTCTCAACTAATCATGTTATTAGGGAGACCAGTGGCATAGGTTAAAAGGACATGCCCACATCCTTCCACCCATTTACTAATTCACAAAGAGATTTCTCTAGTCATTGGATTGATAGTGGTATTCCATAATTCTCAACCAGAGAGTCTAATGCTGTGGCTAATGATGCTGACTATTGTGGAATTCTATGGTTAAAGAAAAACCAGTTTTAAAGGTCTTTATGCTTATAGTGTATTATTACAACAATTTAACATTTAGTCTTTTATATATATTAATATAACATTTTAAAGCGGCCTTCTCCCTACATCAAAATTTAACATTTATTCAGTTCTATCCAATTCCTCCACTCCCCTAAATATATGACTTAAAGATCCTTTTTCTTAAACTAATCAATCAATAAACTAACCTATTTCAACCCCAATTCCTACAAAATCATGCAATACAATTCTAAATATAATCCGCTGCCCACTTTACTAAAATATACACATATCTATATATGCATTCCATTTTGTAAAAAGAAAAAAGACAATAACTTTAAATTTATAATCCATATAATATCTTCTTTGGTGTCTTTCCACTGGATTGTTAAATCCGTCACCCATAATAGGGTAAAATAACATGCTGGTGCAACAGTTTGTTCAAAATCTTCAATCATCTTCTGCCCCCATCAGTAGTAGATATCCTCATATATATATAAAAGTAAAAACAACCACCCGAGTGACATTATAATTATATCCATATAGTTATAGTTGTGGTATTCATCAGGATTGTTAATTCCCATCATCCTAATGGGTAACATCCAGATCTTCTGCATGCCCCAGCGTGACTCTCTTGCCTTGTAACTCAAAATAATTATAATATATTTACCAGTAAAAGAAATCCAGAGTAGATAATTCAAATCCAACAAGGTAAGGCTCTTTTCACATCCCAAAATCACGGCATTGCAGAGATCTGCCACTATCCTCAAGATAGTATTAAACAATTGTTCGCCTCCACTATCTTTTCACATATTCATTCATTTTTTAAAGTCCCTGGCTTCACTGTTGCTTGGTTTAGAAACTGCTGTTTCTATGAGATCTATTTCTTTTCTTTTTCTTTTGCAGGTTGAATTTCCATCCTCGTTTCCTTTCTACCAGTTGTGTGTCGGCTGATCGATTTTCATTCTGCTTTATGAGTTGATCTTGTTGGTTTTGTTTTGTCATCTCATCTTTCTTCTCCATCACTTGTATATCAACTGGTTGATTTACGCACTCTGTAACTTGATGGTTCATCACATTGGAGTCGGATGACACTGCTCTCATATTTATAGACAGTCCAGCTGGGGTATCCAGGGAGTCCAAAGACAATTTATCCACCACAGCCTCTGTAATTTGATATTTTCCTTTTGTTTCCAACTCCTTTTGCTTATCCTGTATTGTGCCTAGAGATATTAAGTTCATTTTTAAAAATTTTTGATAAAATTTTTCCACTTTTTCAGCAGTGTTCAGTTGATATCTTACTCCTTGGTGTCTCAATATTAAACCAACTGGGGCATCCCACCTAAATAGGATATTTCTTTTTTTTAACTCAGTCACTAGAAAGCCAAATTTCTTCCTCTCCATTAGCATCTTAATCGGGAGCTCCTTAAAAATCCAAATCTTTCTTCCATGAAATTGCAAAGTAGAATTAAAAGAGTTGTGCACAATATTATTCCTAATTTCTTTATCTGTAAAATAGATCACCACATCTCTAGGCAATTGCCTTTGCTTTGCCAACCAGGAGTTTATTCTATAAATTCTATCAATCCTGCAAAACACTTCATCAGGTTGAACCTTTAAAATCCCAGCCAGAATTTCAGAAGATATTTTCCTTAAGTCATCTCTATTATTTTCCTGCAGACCTCTCAGTCTAATTGCATATTCTGTAAAATTATATTGAATCATTAAAACTTCTCTTTCAATCCTCTGTTGCACATTTTCTTCATTACCAGTCTTTTGGTCAACCTCCATTTTAGGTTTGTCTTCTGAGCTATTATCCTGAATGTTTACCAAATCCTTTTTAATTTTTTGAATCTTGTCATCCAAATTCTCCTCAGTTTCTTTCATTTTAGACTCTAATAGTTTAGTCTTTGCATCCAACTGAATCAGAAAGTCTGATAAACCATTAGCTGTTTTTAAAATCTTTCGATTCAAAAAGTCAAACTTTGATTTCACCAATTCACCAATTTCTTTAATTTCCTGCTTAAATTTTTCGAGTTGCTGGTTCACAATCTCATCCCTTCTTACAATCTCTTCAAGAAGAAATTCTATTATATTAAAGTCAGGTTTCTGACACTGGAGAGTTAGAACTTGTTGATGTAATTTATTAATGGGGGAATTTCCCCCCGCTGCCTGTTTGTCTAACTGTATAAGTCCCGGTGCCATTTCCCACACAGACAAGATTTAGTGGAAAAGAGAGAGAGAAAAAAAAAGGCTTGTTTCCAACCAAGATCAATATCAGATCCCCAGGAAAAAAAAAGAAAAAAAAACAAGAGTGAGAGTGAGGTTTTGCCTCAATTACAGCCAGAAGTATTCATTCCGCTACTTTGTAATAGAAAACGGAAGGACTTTCCCTTTTCAGCCTCTCTTCAAGCCTCAGCAATCGCCATTTTAAAAATCTTTTTACCTTTCACTTCTTAAACAACTTCAGTAACTTTTCTAAAATAAAATAAAAAAAAATACTTGCGCTTCAGGGTCAGCGATCCAGCTAACGTCTTCTTTAATTAGTTTTACAAGTTTACAGGCTTGCTTTTGCCACCTAGCTCTGCGTGTAGCAGAGATCTCCCAGAGCCCGGAGCATCGGCTGGGGATACGGGGAGTCTCTTCCGCTCCGTCCCAAAAGTAAAAAAAAAAAAACTTTTGGGATTAGGCAGAGGACTCAACCCACCCCAGCCGGCTCTATCTCCGTTTCCTCATGGAAACGGAGTTTTTTCGAGCCGCCATTCCGCTATAAAGGCGGCTCTTTACAGGCAGTGGGTACGACGATCCCGAAGGAGCGTCCAGCGGGGACAAACAGCAAACCGGAAGTCCATTCACCTGCATTTCTCATAGCTTTGTTGTGAATATAAAAGTGGGGGAGAACCATGTAAGCTGGCATTTTTCATCACACACAGACACACACACACACACACACACATGTATGTGTGTGTGTGTTCCTCGTCTTACGACCACAATTGAGCCACAATTTATGTTGCTAAGTGAGAAATTTGTTAAGTGAGTTTTGCCACATTTTATGACTTCATGCCACATTTGTTAAGTGAATCACTGTTCACTGTTCACTTCATGCCACATTTGTTAAGTGAATCACTGTTATTAAGTTATTAAGGTTATTAAGTGAATCTGGCTTCCTCATTGACTTTGCTTGTCAGCACATCACAAAAGGTAATCACATGAATCCAGGACATTTGCCACTGTCTTAAAGCTGAACATTATTTAAATATGCTTCCCCACATACAGTTTACATTTCTTCTGTGTGTTAGGGCTACAATAATTCACAGCAGTAGAATAATGGAGATTCAGCAGTATTTAGGATTAAAATGATTAAAGGCCAATTGAGCTTGTATTATATCTGAGAGGAGCATATTGAAATCTGTTCTTAAATTGCCTGTCAAAACATTCATAGAAACTTCAAACCTCATGAGAAATCTGGGGGCCTTAGAATTTGGAATTATTTTCTTCGAGGAGTAATTTATTCTCTAGGGGAGCAACAAAAAAATTACTGATAAATTCATATGCGTTCTCAGAAAATATTTCTACTGACAACTGTTCATGATTTATGGTAACTGGTTTGTAAATGAAAATGGTTTACTGAGAACAACTTCATATAAAACAATCTATCAGTATAATCTTTTTGCTTTAAATTATTTTTTATGGTGCAAGATTTTTTGTTTGGAGTTATTTTGAATATTTTCTATATAACATGCTAACCAGTCATTTCTGTTCTCTTGCCAACTTTATTATACTTCTCAGTTTAGGGCATATATGAGAATGATCATGTTTTTTTCACCAATTGGCAGGACAATAAGGATAGTTAGCTTACATATCAGTATTGGTAAATGGTTTTCTTAATAAATAATTATCTGCATTATTCATGAATAACATCTATGAATAATTTTAATGTACTAGTTTTTTATTTTATTTTTATTTTTTTTTAATTTGATTTATATGGCGCCCTTCTCCGGAGACTCAGGGCGGCTTACAATGCGTTAAGCAATAGCCTTCATACTTTTGTATATTTATACAAAGTCATCTTATTGCCCCCACAAACTGGGTCCTCATTTAACCTATCTTAGAAAGGATGGAAGGCTGAGTCAACCTTGAGCCTGGTAAGGTTCGAACCTGCAGTAATTGCAGGCAGCTGTGTTAATGACAGGGTGCTCTAAACCACTGTACTACCAAGGCTCTCTACTTCTTCTCTAGTAAAAGAAGATAGGCAAACTTTTGGAGCCCGTTTACATATTTGGCATTTCGAGAATATATTGGGATTACTTTTATAAAAGGAAGAGCTTATCTCTTACCCAAATACTTGCCACGTTGGGCATGCCACAAAATGCCTACATTCCAGAATCTAAATCAACACACTTGTTTCCCACACCCTCTCTTATCTACTAAACATTTTCTATCCAGCTTTTACATTTTACTTGGTTTGAGGCAGATGGACACTTCCAAATCCCTGGATTGAAACTATCTAGCATTTTTATTTTATCAGAGGTGCACTATGCTCCAAAGTTTCAAAGGCTTTGCTGTATATATTATGGTGCTTCTTTCTTATTATTAAGTGCCAGTTGTTCTTTTCCTTAGTTGAAGGAAACTTTTGGGGAAAAAATTGGGTGGGGAGAGAAACCTTTTGCAGGCCAAAGGAAGTAAGAGTCAGCCACTTGTGCCCAGTTTGTAAATCAGTGATGTTGGATAGAGCAGACTATAATACAAACATAAAATTGTGATGTAACATGAACAGCTCAGAAGCAGACAATAAAATAAATTTAGCAAAACTCATAACTTCTACAGTAATTATGAGAACTAGAAATTATACCCTTGATGAGAATCATGCAGACATCAGGAAGTGTGTGTGTGTGTGTGTGTGTGTGTGTGTGTACAATTCCTGGAAGAAACGGATTATCTAGACCCGTACCAATCGGGTTTCAGGCACGGACACAGCACGGAAATGGCATTGGTCACCCTGGTGAATGATCTCTGGCGGGCCTGGAATGGGGGTTATTCCTCCATCCTGGTCCTACTTGACCTCTCAGTGGCTTTTGATACCATCGATCATGGAATCCTTCTGCGGTGACTCGGGGGGCTGGGGATAGGGGGCACTGTTCTACAGTGGTTCTCCTCCTACCTCTCGGGTTGCACACAGTTTGTTTGGGCAGGGGGACAGAGATCCTCCCCGAGGCCCCTCACTTGCAGGGTGCCACAAGGGTCGGTTCTCTCCCCCTTGCTCTTTAACATTTATATGAAGCCGCTGGGTGAGATCATTCATAGTTTTGGGGTGAGGTATCATCAGTATGCCAATGATACCCAGCTTTGCATCTCCACCCTGGACCAACCTAGGGATGCCCTTTCCGTGATGTCTAAGTGCCTGGAGGCAGTGCAGGTCTGGATGGATAGGAACAGGCTCAGACTCAACCCCTCCAAAACGAAGTGGCTGTGGATACAGGCATCTCATGGTCTAGTGCCCCCATCACTTCGGATGGGATGGGAGTTACTCCTTCTGAAAAGGCTCGCAATCTAGGCTTCCTCCTGGACTCGCGGCTGTCCTTGGTCGACCATCTGAGAGCCATGACAAGGGGGGCTTTTGCACAGGTTCACCTGGTGTGCCAGTTGTGCCCTTTCCTAGACAGGGATGCCCTTCGTACAGTCACCCATGCTCTCGTCATCTCTCGTTTGGATTACTGCAATGCCCTCTACATGGGGCTGCCCTTGTGGTGCACCCAGAGGCTCCAACTGGTCCAGAATGCGGCCGCGCGGGTTGTTACGGGGGCTTCCTGTTACTCCCGTGTTACACTTCTCCTGCGCGAGCTGCACTGGTTACCTGTGGTCCTTCGGATCCGCTTCAAGGTGCTGGTACTTACCTATAAAGCCCTTCATGGCATGGGCCCGGGGTACATGCAGGATCACCTTCTCCCTGCCCCATCGCCCAGTCCGCTCACATAGGACTGCCCTCCTCCGGGTGCCATCGGCCAGACAATGTCGGCTGATGGCGCCCAGGATGAGGGCATTCTCTGTGGGCGCACCGACCCTCTGGAATGGTTTACCCATGGGCCTCCAGATGGCCCCCGACCTCCGCTCTTTCCGTGGTGACCTGAAGACATGGCTTTTCCAACAACCTTGCTGATCTGATGGGAGCTTTTAACTTTCATTTTTGGGGATTTTAATTGAGTATTTTAGTTGTAATTTTACTGTTTTATTGTTTTATCTTTGTGAGCCACCCTGAGTCCTTTGGGAGAAGGGCGGCATATAAGTATAAACAAACTAAACTAAACTAAACTAAACCTATTTCAGAGTCAATTTTGGGTTTTTTATTCATTAAAAGAGTCACTGAGAATTTTCATTGCCTATTTGGTATTGAACAAATAAGCTCAAAATGATTAAGAATGCTTAATTTTACAGGGTGTGCTGATCTCCAGAGCCTTGACACAATGCAACCCATGGAAAGGAAGAAGCAGGGTTATATACATGAGCTGATCCAGACAGAAGAAAAATACATGGATGACCTTCAACTTGTCTTAGAGGTAAGATCTGCTTGGAAAGAAAAGTTGTTACTGTATAAAAATGTCTTCATTGCTTTTAATTAAATTGGAAGGTTTTGTGAGAAATGACCATACAGTATAAATAAAACAGCATGCATACCTCATCATTCAATACAGTATTGTAAGAATCATCAGCCATGAGGATTTCCATATTTTATACAGTAAAACACACATTATGAATATGCAGTGTAATATTTTGTTTGGCCTTCAGACAAATCAGCCATCAATAAATACATAGATACAAACCACATTTACACACCATTCGAAAGAGACAATAGAAAAGGTAAGAAGGAAAAAAAGACCATAATGCAGCCAACCCAGGAGCCAACACCCAGATAAGCAGGGATTAACACCAGACAATCAATCTAACAGAAAACAATAGTCTAAACAGGGAACTACGAAGAAGAAAGTCCCCCATCACTGGCAGGACAAACTATTATATATTAACAGGGAGCAAACCCATACTCTCTAGCCTTGATGATATTACTTAGTCTGGTAATAAACATCTCAAGCAAATACCAAGTCAGAGAGCACCAAGGACTCCAGAGATAATTATGTCTTGTTCAAAATGCGATTGTCTTAGTTATCATATGATGTCTCCCTTGAAATCATTGGAATTGTTCAAATAAATATTGAAAACAAGACATTAAATGACTGACACAGGGGTGAAATCCAGCAAGTTCTGACAGGTTCTGGAGAACCGGTAGCGGAAATTTTGAGCAGTTCGGAGAACCGGCAAATACCACCTCTGGCTGGCCCCAGAGTGGGGTGGGAATGGAGATTTTGCAATATCCTTCCCCCAATAGTGGGGTGGGAATGGAGATTTTGCAGTATCCTTCCCCTGCCACGCCCACCAAGCCACACCACACCCACCAAACCATGCCCACAGAACCGGAAATAATGGTAAATGGATTTTATAAACAAGCCAAGGATTAAATTCAACTTTACATAGGAAATGAAAGGACAACTGGCGACTACAAACTTTAATTTTATTATCAAGATAGTTGTCTGAGGAAGATTACAGACTGAACTGTAACTTGTTATGGGCTGGAGATCTTTATGGAGGAAGTTGGGCTTCTAGATGGTATGCATAAATACCTCTGAATTGATTGAAATAGAAACAAGCAGCTCACAAGAAATAATAAAGAGCAGCATACTGAGTTTTTGGGATAAATACAAAAAAAGAATTAGTCCAGATTTATTATCTCTTACTTTGTTAATTTTTATGAAAAGGAAAGCAGAAAGAAAGCACAGAGAAGAGAAATTATTCATATAACTAAAGATTTTATTAATAAGACTATCTCGTAATACTTTTATTTTTGTAATACCCTCATATTCCACATTGATTTTAATATTGCAAATGAATAGTATTTTATTAGAAGAACTGCAGAAACAAAAGGAATATTTAGAGATTTGATTGAATTTGAAAGCCTTACAATATGAAATTTGGAGCAATGCTGGGGCTTATTTATAGATAATTGCTGAAATATGACTCAGAAATTGAACAAGTTAAAGACTGTATAATTATATGAATGCAAAATTAGATATAATGATAGATATGCAAGAATGGGAATTTAAGTGGATGGAGGATCAAATTTATATACCATACTTGGAGAAAATTAATGTAATGTATTTTATTTGCTGGCATATTATGTCATGAGTAAATGCCTTATTCTATAACAAGGGATATGTATATATGTACAGGGTATTAAGGGTTAACTTATTCTTCCTTCCTTAATGTATTCTTGTGTAACCACTCCCATCCTTTACTCCTCCTCCTTGATATAAAAGAGGGTGCATGCACCTCCTCCCTGCTTCTCACTGTAACTTGACAGAATACGTAGAATGCCTATTGTAAATAAATACTTCTTTAATTGAAGAAATTGTTCCTGAATTCATTATTGAGTCTGATCCTCAAAAATATTGTAACAAAATGGTAGCAGAGGATGGTTTGAACTGACTCAATAAAATCCAACATGCTTAAGAAGGAAAACCTCAAGAATAAAAAAGGAAGACCCAATACCAGGGCAAACGATAAAGAAATAGAAACAGATCAAGAGATGATCGATGAACCAATAAATATAATGATCAAAGAATCTGAAGATCACACCACGGATATCAAAGAAACAGCAGATGAAACCGACAACCAAGAAGAGAACGAAATAAAAGACAAAGACCTCAGATCGGAGATACTGAGGCTATTAAAAAATCAAAAAGATGACCACAAACTCATCGCGGAACTCCGAGGCTTCTTGGAAGAAAGCGGAGCAGCGAGAGAAAAGGGCATCGAGAGAGCTAAATTCGAAAACACAAAAATGGTGAGCGAACCTGCAATGAAAGAAAAAATGACTAGAAGCAAGACCAGAGGTCCCGCTCAAAATTTTGAAAGGCAGCCATCTTTTTTTCAACCGGCCACCGAGATGAACGAAGCTGAACCAATCAGGATGCACCATTCAAAAACTCTGGCGCGAAAAAACACAAACAATACAAAAAACAGCAAAAAATATCTTTATTCTTCTGAAGAATCAGATGCAGATACAGAAGAATCATCCACTGAACTAGAAGTCAAAACAGCCATGAAAAAGCTATTTAAAACGTTTGGCACGAATTTAAAAATTACAAAAGAACCAATAGAAGCCGATGATATAAAGAACCAAAGGAGACGAACAAATAAGCAGACGCCTCAGAACCTGCACGACTCGATCCGGACGGCGATGATGACGACGCCTGAACCCAGAGGGCCCTGCAAACTTTCCCCCACGCCGCAAATGGTTCAAAGAGCAGAGTACCTCAAGCGAAACAGCTCCAAAGAGAAGAGACAGGCGACAGCTGCCAGCAGGACACCCAAGATCGAACCAGAAACCGAATCGTCAGAAGGAGAGCACTACGAGGGAGCTGCGGCGAAGAGAACCTCTTCTGGCGGCTTCAGCAGAGAAATGACCAACGCGCATGCGCAGATGAACACAGAGAACTACAGAGGACTTTATGAAGAAGAAGAACCTCTCAAGCTCATTAACAGAATACCCACACCATTCTGCAGTTTTCAACATCTACAGAACCATGGACTACCCACGGTTGTAAGTAGTGGGAATAATAATATTGGGAACTTACCTAGTGATTTCCCAAAACTTAGAATTGATGGCATTAACTTACAGGAATGGTGTCAACAACTTCAGGTTGTCTTTTTGAAAGAAAACTTATTATTTTTTATAACTAATCCTCCCAAAAGACCTTGGACTCTAAAAATGGACTGCCTGCATCACAGAGCATTCTATTTAATAATTTCTAGCATATCACCTGCCATGTATTATAGTATTAAGCATAATCTTACTGTTTCAGAAATAATTCAATGCATGTTTAAATTGTTTCATAGTGAAAGTGTAGCAACAACAACTAGAATGTCTAAAGATTTCTTTTCAGCCAAGCTAAAATCTGGAACTACCATAAGCGAACATTTAATATCTTTAAACAAAATCAGAGCAGAGTTACATCTAAGAGGAGAAATAATATGAGACCAGACAATGAAAAGTGTTATCCTTAACTCATTAGATTCATCATGGGATAAATACATATCACATTTAGATTCAATCAATCTAGGGTACTTATCCATAGAAAATCTGTCAAATAAGTTAATAGCTGAAGACAATCTGAGGAAAAGTCGCTATAATGCATACTCAGAACACAGACAAGTAAAAAGAGTAGTCTTTCAAGAGAATCATCAAAAAACAATTGAATGTTACAATTGTGGATCCAGAAAACACTCTAAAGGAGATTGCCCTATGTTCCATAGAGAAAGACAAAACCATGATTATAGAAGTAGATATCATGACAGGCAGTCATCTATTGATAGATACAGATATAGGGACTCCCCAAACTTCAGAGAACGTAGAAGGGGCAGAGATAATTCAAGAGATAGAAAATCAGGATCATTAAATGGATTAGATAAACATAATGGTGTCATCATACAAAAATCAAAAAATAATGCTTGGCTTATAGATTCAGGGGCGACTAATCATACAACAAATAACAAGAAAATACTGTCTTCATTCATAGATGATAAATTTATAATAAAAGTAGCCAATCAAGAAAATGTTCAGGTCATAGGGAGAGGAAATGTGATTATACCTGGTTTAGGTGAAATAGAGGGGGTATTGTTGATACCAGAAATACCACATAACATACTTAGTGCAGTGAAATTGAGTCAAGATTTCAACATAAATATAGTATTCTCTAGAGGAAAAGCAATACTAGAAAAAGATGGGACTGGCTTGGATAGTGTAATTATCAAAGGGGGCCTGCCTTTTCTTGTCACAGAAGAGAAATGGTCGTATAACATTGATGCAAACACTGATGACAACATTGACATAGAGAATGAACAAAGTAGCAACAGTGATAATGAAGAACACAAAACACACTATAATCACAAAGACACACCCACTAGTGATACACACAATAACAGAAGACCCAACATAGGCAAACCAATCCATGATGAATGTGCACACGTGTTGCATAGAAAATTAGGACACGCTAGTTTCCCTGTAATACAAAAAATGGTTGAACATGCTGAAGGCGTTAAAATAAAAGATTGTAAAAACTATTTGGAATGTTCAGTATGTAAATCCTCAAAACTCAAAACTAACCCAAAACCAAAAAAGGCAACAAGAACTTCTAATCAAATTTTTGATCTGGTACATATGGATCTGGTTGGTCCATTAACACCATCCATCACATATAAAAAAAGATATTTCCTAACTATTGTAGACGACTATAGTCGTTATGGATTTGTTTATACTTTGAAACATAAAGATGAAACTTTCCAAAAATTTAAAGAATTTTACAAACGTGTAGAAACACAGCACAATATCAAAATAAAACAAATCATGACAGATAGGGGATCCGAATTCATGTCAAAGGAATTCTCACAATGGATAAAAGACAAAGGAATGCTACACTTCACGACTAGCCCATTCTCTGCGTTTCAGAATGGTGCAGCAGAACGAAAGAACTCAACGCTGCAAACCATGATTAGATGTACATTAGAAGATGCTGAAACAATTCTGGTCAGAAGCATTATTATATTCAAATTATACCCAAAATAGGACCTGGTCTAGCATTATAAATAAAACACCATACGAAATGATGTACAATAGGAAACCAAAAATATCACACATGCACATATTTGGAGTTACAGCAGACGTACATATACCAAAACAATTAAGATGTAAGGGAGATAACGTATCCAGAAGACTTAGATTCATGGGATACGAAACAGACACAAAAGGATATAGATTTATTGACAGCAATAACAAATTCATAGTCTCAAGAACAGCAGTGTTTCATGAACAGGCCAACTGGTCTAAGATACATCTTAATGAAATAATCCAAATTACAAAACCAAATATTAAACAACAAGATAGAATAGAGAGAGAAGAACATACACATAACACACATAATGACAAAAACAAAACATGGACAGGTAACCATACCAGGATAAAAACAGATTCATTAACCAAAAAGGAAGCAAGATATCTACACGATAATGATAGTATACCAAAAAGGACAATCAGGTGTAACAGAAAACAATTGCCTAATAAGTATAAGGATTATGTGATGTGTGTGAATGACGAAATGCCAACACCTAACTCATACGAGGAAGTGTTAAAACTTCCCATCGAAGAAAGAGAAAAATGGGAATTAGCCATAGCCAGAGAAATGGGCAGCTTACGTGAATTAGATGTATTCACACCAATCCCTGCACCTAAGGACAAGACAATTATAGGCATCAGATGGATATTCAAAATTAAAAATTTAGAAGAGGGCAATACATTATATAAAGCCAGATTAGTCGCACAAGGTTACGCTCAAAAATATCCTGAGGACTATACTGACACGTACTCTCCCACTGTAAGGACTGAGAGTGTTAAGACAGCTTTAGTCATAGCTTCCATACTCAACCTTGATGTTTTCCAATATGACGTACAGACTGCATACTTACATGCAAAACTTGATAAAGAGATATATGTGAGGGCACCTCACAGCCAATGTACAAACAAAAATGAGACCTGGTTACTTAACAAAAGCTTGTACGGATTAAAACAATCCGGCAAGCGTTGGTATGAATGTCTAGTCAGCGTACTTAAAAGTATGGACTTCAAGGCCACAACTGCAGACAATTGCTTTTTTGTCAAAAAGGAAGACGACTCATTAGAATTTGTGTTAATTTATGTGGATGATATTTTGTATATAGGCAAACATGAAGAAAAGAAAAACTTATTTGTATCCAAGCTGAATGAACATTTCTCTTTAAAGTCACTAGGGAGGGTAAATAAATACCTTGGAGTTCAAATTAATAAGACAAGAAAGGGATTCAAATTATCTCAGAGAGATAAAATTATAGAACTTCTGGAAAAATGCAATTTAAGTGATGCCAAACCTTGTGATACCCCAATGCAGACTGATTTTCTAAGAAACATGGATGAATCTTCACCAGAATTCAAAAACAATACATTGTACAGATCAGTTATTGGTTCCCTCTTGTATATATCTAATTGGACCAGGCCTGATATCGCTTTACCACTTAATTTATTATCTAGACATGTAAGTAAGCCACTTATGTATCATTGGGAAGCGGTCAAACGAATACTAAGATATCTAAAACATAGCATAGATTTCTGCCTACTTTTGGAACCCAATAATATTAAAGAACCCATTATCACCTGTTACGCTGATGCAGACTGGGCAGGTGACATCAAATGCAGAAAAAGCACTTCAGGTTATGTGTTCTTCCTGAATGGTTGCCCAATATACTGGTACACTGGGAAGCAAGATTTAGTAGCGACTTCAACAACAGAGGCAGAATACGTCTGTTTATCTAAAGCCTCAAATAACTTAGTGTGGTTTAATGATTTGTTATCTGATATTTGGAAAAATCCATTGTTACCATTTGTCATAAATGAAGATAATAAGGCAGCTATAGAAATATCGAGATCCGACGCCATTGGTCAAAGGTCCAGGCATATAGATATCAAATTTAAACACGTGAGGCAATTATCTCAAGATGGATTCATTAAGGCAATTCACTGTGAAACTTCAGAACAAATAGCTGATATATTGACTAAGCCTTTACCTTCTAAACAGCACAAATACTTGACCTCAAAATTACAAGTCTTATATTGTTCTGAATCCGAATGCAATTATTGCTATATGTCGAATCGGCATTTAGAGGGGGATTTGTCATGAGTAAATGCCTTATTCTATAACAAGGGATATGTATATATGTACAGGGTATTAAGGGTTAACTTATTCTTCCTTCCTTAATGTATTCTTGTGTAACCACTCCCATCCTTTACTCCTCCTCCTTGATATAAAAGAGGGTGCATGCACCTCCTCCCTGCTTCTCACTGTAACATGACAGAATATGTAGAATGCCTATTGTAAATAAATACTTCTTTAATTGAAGAAATTGTTCCTGAATTCATTATTGAGTCTGATCCTCAAAAATATTGTAACATATTACTATAGGTCTGATTGCTAAAATGTATAGTTCATTTTCTGAATATTGTTGGAAATATAATGATTCAGTCAGATCAAGAAAGAATGTTTGATCCTCTTGGTAGAAGAATGGCTAAAATCAGTTCGTCTCCCATAGGAAAAATATACAGATTTGAAAGAATCAGTTTTCTCCATCAGGTGAAATAGAAAATGGAGTTCCAGAATTACCAGAAAGGAGTTTAGTACCTCCTGTCACAGTGCTACAGGAAAGAAAGAATCTGCAGTTGTGTTTTTTCTCAAAATTGATAAACTGAAGAGGAAGGCAACAGTCCTCTTTGATCTGATTACTCGAATTCAACAATGTCAAATATTTTGAAAAAAAATTACCAGACAGTTTGAGTGCAATAGAAAGAATAAATAAAATATTTCATAAATTATTACTTATTGAATCAATTGTGATTTGAGTCACAACTATCACTAATAGTTCATCCTCTCTGTAGGTTTTCCAGAAACAAATGACTGAAGCAGGCTGTCTCTTGGAAGCCGAAATGGGATTAATCTTTGTCAACTGGAAAGAGCTCATATTGTGTAATACAAAGTTATTGAAGTAAGTTCTGCTACTGTTTTGTTAATTTTTGTCCTGCTAAATGCCTCAATCCAAAACAGCAATCATATCATTAAGTTATATCCCCAACCACCCCAATATTGTTGAATAGAGACACAAGTTATCTTTTAGTATTTCTTATCTCAGTTTTAAAATTTTCTCCAAAATATAAAGAGCATGTGTCCCTGCTTTCTTCCTTAAGGTTATTCCGTTGTATTTTCTGCCATCTATTGCCTGATTTGATACGAGTTTGAAGGGAGAAGATTTCTAGTTTGGCATTCAGTCTCTCTTGATTGCAGTTCCAGGGTTTCAGGCACAGTTCCAGGCACTGGGAATTCCAGGGTGCTCATAGATAACCTCCTTTGGCACATTCCAGGCTTCATGTCCTGATTTTATCTTTCTGATTTATTTATTTTTTAAATAAAATAAATATTGAAGCAGTATGAGCCTCAAGCATAATTTTCTAAGATTTTTTCTGGAGCTCACACAGATTCCAGAAGCATTATTACAAGATAAAAATGATAGAGGACTATAATCCAATGTTTTGTTTGGACATTGAGATAAGCTGGGATGGTTGACATCTAATGCTAAGTTTATATTTGTAACTTGCTTTTGGGTCTTTTGGTTGTAAATAAGATTGACTGAGTGATGGGATTAATTGATTAATAATGCCCTAGAACAGTGGTTCTCAACCTGGGGGTCGCGACCCCTTTGGGGGTCGAACGGCCATTTCACGGGGGTCGCCAAAGCCCTCTCTCACCCCCCTCCCCATGCCTTCACTCACCCTCTGCCTCTGCTGGATCGCCCGGTCGCCGTTCGCTTACCCCGCCCACTCCCAATCTGTTGCTGCTCCGGAGTCCCAGCTGATGGCTAGAGGGGAAAAAAACTTTAAATTCTTGCCGCAGGGCTTCAAAGAGCCGCCCTACTCTCAACTGTTTTGCGGAGGGCTCTGTTGCTAGCTGGATGCAAAGAGGTAAATTCCTGGAGCAGATTTCCCCCCTAGCTATGCTCAAAAAGCAAAATTGAAAGTAAGCAGGGTCTTGGCTGCAACGTGACAAAATGAGGCAGAGAGATTTCTTTTTCTTTTTCCTCACCAAAAAAGGTAGGTGCAAACTGCAAACAATGGGAAATTTAGGGCAAAAGAGGAGATTCAAGATTTTAAAACACAGAAGAAAAAAAGCTCTATTTAACTAGGGAATTGTAATAATTGAGATACTATTAATTGCATATTGTGTTGAAAGCAGAAATGGTTAAGTTGTGGTTTGGAGGAATATGGGGGGAAATTATTTGGTTTATTATTATTGGTAAATATAATTAATTGATTTGTAAGAAATTGGATTGCATGGAAATAATTGGAATATTCATGTTCATATTGATTAATATACAAAAAAGGTAGTTATATAACTAATTGATTTATATTAAAATGTTGAATTTGTATTAAACAACTGTATTATATAATTAACCAATGTGAGGATGGATATAAAAATAGATGACAATGGGAAGGGGTATAATATAGAATAGAAGGGAAAAATTGAATTTGATTAAGATTAGAGATGAGGATGAAGGGTAATATTGGTTTTTTTAAAAAAATAGATGAGGAATAAATATGGTAAAAAGGAAATATAAAAATTGTAAATGTAATTGAAATGACTAAATACTGTGTTGGAAGAAATATCCTTCTGGGTTCTGCTCCAAGTGGGGAAAAAGACACTGGAAACATGGAGACTGCTTGGAAAGATTGTTTAATGGTGGACAGGATCACATGGCTTGATGGGACCCATTGTGTTAGTTTCTGTTGCTATTGTGTTGCAAATGTCCTTTGACAAAGGATTGAGTTTCTGCCTCTGGCCCATTAACAAAGGGTGGGGGGCAGGAAGGTGGGAGTTGCTTTGTCTGTAAAATATGCTTCTCCATTTCTCATACAGGAAAATATAATATTCTGCCTTTTTAATATTTCCCAAAATATTTCATTCTTCTAGGAAAGGGGTGGGTGCTAACCTCCTACAACTGTTTAAATTTGTGGACCGGCCAAATACTCTGTTCAAAGAAAATACGTTGTATGTTTGTATGTGTGTTTCTAATTATTACTATTTATTGCTATTTTTTCTCTTTTATTCTTTAAAATTTAACAATTCATTCTTTATCTTAATATCTTAATATTTGTTTGGGGTTGGCTTTCTTCCCTTTCATCTTTTTTATTGTACAGCAATCTTTCTCCTCAAACCTACCACCTCTGTCTTTTCTTTCTTACTTACTTTCTCTTCCCCCCCTCTTCTTCTTCTCCCTACTTCCTCTTTCTTTCTCTTATTCGTCTCTTCCTCCCTCTCTTACCTTCACTCCTACTCTAATTTCCCTTCCCTTCCTTCATCCCTCTCTATTGCTGTATCCTTTTATGCATATGGACTACTCAGAGGGCTGAAAAGGTTATTTTTGACTCGTCCTCGCACTTTTGACCAGTCCTCGAACTTACGACTGTCCTCACAATTTACATTTTTGCCCTATCTTATACCATGTTGAAGAGAAGCAGTTGTGAAATGAGTGACATGGTTGTTAAGAATGCTGCACAGGCATAAATGTGAGGATGGTCATAAGTGTGAGGACCAGTCAAAAGTGCGAGGACCTGTCAGAAATGACTTTTTTCAGCCCTCTGAGTAGTCCCTATACACATAGCCATGGCCACTCGGTCACATGACCAGCTAGCCACGCCCACTCAGTCACATGACCTCCAAGCCACGCCCACAAAATAAGCCACACCCACAGAACCGGTAGTAAAAAAAATTAGAACCCACCCCTGGTTGGGGGTCACCACAACATGAGGAACCGTATTAAAGGGTCGCGGCATTAGGAAGGTTGAGAACCACTGCCCTAGAAGGCTTCAGGAGGTGCTGGAAAGCAATCTTGTCAGTGTTCCTTCTTGTTAAATAAAAGTTTGTGTATTGTTAAGCCCACCAAGACAACCATTTTGCAAAGTATTCAAATTCCAAGTTGGCAAGTTCTGAGAGACTGCATTTTATTTATTCGGTGTGCCTGCCAGATCCACATATCTCCTGTTTCCCACAGAGTCCTGTAAAACAGAAAGCCTTGTTTGCAAGACCTTCTATAGCTTCATCTTTCTGGAATTTCTGGAGTCAATCTGTTTTCCTATGGATTTTTTTTTCCAGAGCCCTTCGGGTGCGCAAGAAGACTGGGGGGGAAAAGATGCCAGTACAGATGATTGGTGACATCTTGGCTGCTCAGTTATCCCATATGCAAGCCTATATTCGATTTTGCAGCTGCCAGCTTAATGGAGCTGCCTTGTTACAGCAAAAAACAGATGAAGAGCCAGAGTTCAAAGAATTTTTGAAAGTAGGCTGTAATTCAGTAACTCTCTCTTCACTATCTTTCCTTTCCCTTTGGGTTACATGTGCAAGTATAACAGTAACTTTTTCTACTTGAAGAATAGAAGCAAGCCTTGACTCCCTCTCCAAAAAGCAAAGGTGCCCCTACTGAAGGCCGTAACAGCATATATAACTTGCTGTAGCGATATATTTTAAAATTACTCTGATGTCCATTAATTTGACTCAAGCCATTTTTCTTTTTCACTGTAAAAATGTAGAGCTGTTAGCAGTTTAACAAAGATGGTGCATAGTGATTAGGGGAAGGACAAAATTTGCAAGTACATGTTGATGCATGTACAAAAGGGGCAGGGCATTGATTGCAATGCTGCACCTGCTGTGTTGCAGGTGTGACATATACAAATAACCTGTGGATGGTGCTGAGATGATGCCTTGATTTAGATCAATGAATCTGCCTTCCTTCTTTCTAGATTTCCTTTATAAAAATACTTAGCACATTGAAGGAAATGTTAAATTAACTGGGACACCTTCAGTTAGGTTACATTATCTCATTATGTAGTTTTAGTCTGTGCATTTGCAGCTTTAGTCAGAACCAGTTGACATGACTCCCACCCTTATCCTATTATTTATCTTTTTTTATGCATATGTCCGTTGGAGGGAATCATGCAGTTTCTGAATTATGAAAGCCCTTTGCTACATTTAAAATGAACAATCTCAATATTAAATATAAGGCTGGTATTTTGCCCAACTCTCAGATTTCCTGACAAGCAGTTTTGTTATAGTTTTCAAAAGTTAAGATATCCTCTTTTGTAAATTAGAGGCACAAGTGACTGGTTACGAAACATAGAAAATCAACCGTTATAAACTTTTCAGAAGCTAGAGATGTTCTATAATTCTATAATGTATGTTTCTGTTTCAAATTTGTTTAAACTTGTAGAAATTGGCCTCAGATTCTCGCTGTAAAGGCATGCCCCTGTCCAGCTTCCTCTTGAAACCGATGCAGAGAATTACTCGCTACCCTCTGCTCATCAAGAGTGTGAGTACCTGGTTGCTCTTTTTCTGAATCTCTGAGTAAGTTGCCTGATCTGGAAGGGTGAATATAGCATGGCAAATACATTTATGAAAATATAAGAATGTTTTTTTTTTCTCAGTATTGCCTTTTACTTAAGCCATGAGTTAATTTGTCTTTTTCTGCAACCAGATTCTGGAGAATACCCCTGAAACTCACCCTGATCACAATAATCTGAAGCAGGCTCTTGAGCGTGCTGAAGAATTGTGTTCCCAGGTGAATGAGGGGGTGCGTGAGAAGGAGAATTCAGACAGACTTGAATGGATACAGTCCCATGTCCAGTGCGAAGGACTGGTTGAGGTAACTGGGGCTCAGTGGTCAAGAAATCCAACTCAAATGTGCTATTGCATAGTTCCTACAGCATGGAAGAAATGTTAGATAACATCTTGTAAATCCTTAGATAATATCTGAATTACATACCTAATACATTCATCCATGCTTTATATAGGCAATGTATATAGAGAGCTTACCAGATGTACAAGAATTTTTTTTTAAAAGGAAAAGACGCTGATTTAATGAATTTTTGGAACAACTACGTGACAATGGCAATGAAAGAAATACTGGGGCCATGCACTGCCCCAGGATATGCAAGCTCCATAATGCTTTCTGCAAATAGTTATCCATTCTGAGACTTGATTTGTTTCTAGATGAATGAAAAGCATGCCTTTTAAGAAAATAAAAGATGTTAAAAGACATTAAATCTCTTAGTACAAAACCCCAAGGCTACAGAAAGATGTTTTACATCTTCTAAAATAATTAGTTCAAGTTCCAGAAATGTTCAGAGGAATGTTGTATCATTATCCCTTTATAAACCTGTCAGAACACAAAAGCAAATTCCAAAGCCTATTAAAAGCGTTTCATAGACACTAAATATGTAAAAATGTCATATTCCAAATTGAGAAAATTGAATCATTTGTTAGGACTAATTATAATAAGACATGCTTATCAGCAACATGGTTTTTAAGTGGAATAATTTATATGGTGAAGAAAATCAGTGTGCTTTGCATCATTTTCTTTCTCTCCTAGCAACTGATTTTCAACTCACTGACCAACTGTTTGGGACCACGGAAACTTCTACACAGTGGCAAGCTTTATAAGACAAAGAGCAACAAAGAACTCTATGGTTTTCTCTTCAATGACTTCCTGCTTCTCACCTACATGGTGAAGCAGTTCGTCTCTACAGGATCAGATAAACTGTTCAGCCCCAAATCAAATTCCCAGTTTAAAATGTACAAAGTGGTAAGTGAATTCAAGAATCTCAGAGTACTTTCAACTGGGAGGAAATGGGATTTCTAGGAATAGAAGTATGTTGTTCTTTAACCTGTAACTTTCTTCTTCCAATATGCAGCTAGTGTTAATTGTATTATGTTAATTGTGTCACCTTCTATTAGCAATAATAGTTTTGAATTTACTGATCAAAACTCAGCTAAAGTCATTATCTGTATCAATGGAACTTATTTTTTCTAAACTGCTTAAGCATTGGTTAGAGGCATAATGCACCCAAATTGTGGGCATTTTTTTAAAGAACAAGGTTGTTCCATTCAATATCATTATTTAGCCAAATTTCAGCAGCATACTATTAGATAAACACTTGTCTTTCCTTCTTAAGATAAGCAAAGGAGCCATACTGGTTATGGAAGTGTTGCTGTGTTTTATTATTATGCAATTAAATTTACTTTCGTGCATTCAAATTTAGGTGAGTTTCTAGAGGCATGTTTTTTCTTGGCTATGAGCACATGGGTGATGTGTGCTGTGGCTATTCAAATGCGTCGAGCTTTCTGGAAAAGCCTGTCTTTTCCTTTGTCTCAACAAAGGAACAACAAATATACACTTGGGAAGGAGTTCCAAGAGAATCCTTGATGTGAAGATTAAATTTATTCTCCTTGCTTAAGATGTATAGAGCTATATTCAACACTTCCATTTTTTAACAAAAAATTTAATTTGTGGGCACAATAGGTTCTTCAGAAAGAATGGCTGCCTGATTTAAAAAGAAAATAGTAGATGAAGTGATTATGGTTATCAAATTCCTTCAACTTGTTTTTTTAAAGAAAAAATAAATGCACTGAATTAAATGTTATTTGCATGAATGGTTGACTCTTCTTTCAAAATCAAAATCCTAATTTCAGATACAAAATTTATTCAAAACAAGCCTCTTCAGATTAGCAAGTTTTTCAATCCCTCTTTGCTAATCAGCCTGTCACTTTTTGCTGAAATGTTTGAATTAACTGAATCAAAATCTGCTTCTTCCAGCCTATTTTTCTTAATGAAGTCCTAGTGAAATTGCCAACTGACCCTTCTAGTGATGAGCCAATTTTCCACATCTCCCATATTGACCGAGTCTACACACTGAAAACAGACAATATAAATGAGAGGTGAGCCTCCAAATTCTTGCCTAAAAAAGGAATAAACATTTTCTGAAATTCTTTCCCATGAAATGTCAAAATGTATGCTGTTTTCTTTTTTGTTATTATGCTTGTTCTTGGATTCTTTGACTGTAGTAAATCTTTTACTATCCAAAAGGCTACTGTGAGAAAATCACTGAAAACAAAATGTTCAAACACAAGGGTATATCACAAATTGGCTGCATACTTCAACTTTGTATCTTAATACCTAAAAAATAGATTGGTAATTTCACGAATTGCAGAAATTATAGGATTCATTATACCTGTAACCAGAAACCAGATATAATGAAAGTAAAGAGAATATTAATTGCCCTAAGGGAGACTGGCATAGAAAATCCCTTAAATAGTCTGTTGCAGCTTTAACATTCTATAATTAATGGTACTATAATAAATAAATAGAGAAATTTGCTGTGTTTTGTTATATGGCTACAAACATTGACCAGTACATCTATGTATGTACTATATATCCCATATTTAAAGATTTCTTATATTTCATGTTTTCAGGAGTCAATAATTAGGAATGAAATTAGAATGTGACATTCACAGATTTGTGTTCAGTTGAAGTCAAACCTCTTGTTTTTGTTATGAATAGAATAGAATAGAATAGAATAGAATAGAATAGAATAGAATAGAATAGAATAGAATAGAATAGGTTTTATTGGCCAAATGTGATTAGACTCACAAGGAATTTGTCTATATTATTATCCTTTAACAAAATTATTTATTCTTGTAGAACTGCCTGGGTCCAGAAAATTAAAGGCGCCTCAGAACAATATATTGAAACTGAAAAAAAGAAACATGAAAAGGCATACCAAGGTGATGGTCTGCGATTGACTGCAACTTTTAGTAGCAGCTATTTTTGTGTTTTGTGAGATTGGAAGGATTTGGCATTTATGTCAGGTGATATATTGTGTTAGCCAGGCGACATTTTCAAAAATTCTAAGATGGCAGTATTCATCAAAGATTGGGTTTTAAAATGAGTAGTACCATCTCTAAAGATGAACTAGATTCCTTTTTACTTAGGTGTAGATGTGTTAACAGAAAAACACTGATTGTACACCGATTTGTATAAATACTAATTGACAACCAGGTTGCTGTAGTACCTATTTTTCATGAAACAATCCCAGAACAAATTGATCAACTTGCAAACTGCAGAAATAGCTTTTGTGCAAACCTGCCAATAGATAGCATGTTCTGAATTTTTTTTTCACATCTCATTTTTCTTTCTTTTTCAGCTCGATCACAAAAAAGCTCAGGAATAGGACGCTTGATGGTACATGTGATTGAAGCAACGGAATTAAAAGCCTGTAAACCTAATGGTAATAATTCAGGGATGGAGTGTCAACTATCTGGCCAAATAGTTTAAACTAATTGAGGGGGGATTTGCTGTTCCAAAATATAATATGGGGCCTTGCAGGGGAGATCTTTTTACCTGTATAGTAATGGGGAATATATGAATAATAAAGGTGGGATATAAATTAAATAAACAAACATGCTGAAGATAATTGCAGACATTTATAACCAGATATTAAAACCATGAAGTTATTCTTTGGAGAAACTGTTGTGAATGCACCCTTTTGGCCTTCTGGAAGGTGTTAAAACTTGGCTGTGCCAGTTGGCTTGGTGCTCTGTGTTGGAGGAGGCGGATGGACTAATAAAAACAAGTAGTCCTCGACTTACAACCACAGTTGAGGCCAAAATTTCTGTTGTTAAGCGAATTAGTTGTTAAGTAACTTTGAATTTTGATCAACCTGACCATGAGGATGCTGCAATGGTCATAAGTATGAAAAATGGCCATGTCACTTTTTTCAGTGCCATTCATTACACTTTGAACAGTCATTAAATAAACTGTTATAAGTCAAGGACTACCTGTATGATGCCACCAATATACCAATCTTGCCTTTGGTTTTTATTTCCGTATTTAAGGTTCTTAATATTTATTATTTTAATTGTAATCCGCAGAGTTGCTTTGCAGAGTGAGATGAGTAGCATATAAATTTAACATATAAATAAACAAATGCACTTCTGTTTTGAATTAAGGAAAAAGCAATCCATATTGCGAAGTTAGCATGGGATCTCAAAGCTACACTACCAGGACACTGTCAGATACCTTGAATCCCAAATGGAACTTTAACTGTCAATTCTTCATCAAAGACCTTTATCAAGATGTATTGTGTATCACCATGTTTGACAGGGATCAGTTTTCACCGGATGGTATGTGTGGAATTCTGTTTTTCAAATATTTAAAATTTCCTTCTAATTCTAGTGAATAGAAAACAGAAGCATAGGTTCAAAACATTGCAAGATCCCTACTGATTTCGATTGTCCAGAATATGCTGTGATAATGCTTAATTTTCTTTATTTCTCTAAGATCTCTCTTCATTGTCTATTCATGATTATGTTTCCCATTTGGTGATCTGACTTAGGAATGTTATTGTTGTTATGCAGAGTTTTTGGGTCGCACTGAAGTTCCTGTAGCCAAAATCAGGACAGAGCAAGAAAACAAGGGACCTACAACTAAACGTTTACTACTGCATGAAGTACCAACAGGGGAAGTTTGGGTACGCTTTGATTTACAGTTATTTGACCAGAAAACACTTGTTTAAAAAGAAAAAATATGTTTTATTTATAACAGCCAGGACCAGCATAGATCATTGAACTGCTCTTACTGGCATGTTTTACAAGTGGTGTATATATACTGCTGCAAAATCATTTTGCCTGATCACACGGACATTATTTCTCCTAGTATATATTATTTAACTCTGTGCTTTGCACTCCTATGTTGGTGGCAATCTATGCAATATACTGTATATGAGATAATATAAGACAGTGCCTTTCTTTATTGAAAGTAAATATTTTTAAAGCAAATGCCAGTGTTTATTTCAGATTCCTTTAAAGCGTTACCAAGGAATCTGGCAATTTAAAATGTTTGAAATATCTCCACTTAGATTTCAATGAACCATAGGATATTTTAGTTCTGGGCTAAAATCATTCCCCAGGTTCAAAAAATGGAGTCTGATTGACCCTTATCTCAGGTTATCTCAGGATATAATTGTGGAAGAAGTTTCAGCACTTCAAAATCCTTTCAAAATTATATATTGACACGAAGTGCAGCCTTTAAAAAACTTGCTTCTGTTGTAAAAAGGAAATAAAATCTCTCTCTCAATAATTTTGCAAATTTACCAAAGTTTTTTGGTGGTAAATAAGATAAATTTTGTATAATGTGGGACATAATGACTCGGGCTATTTGACTTATCTGCAGAAGCAAACAACCAAAGCACTCTCTAAAGCCACTGCTTAAGGCATCAGGAGACCATATCCTCTTCAAGGTGGCCCATCAGCAGCAATCCCAGTAAACTGTACAATAGGGAGCAGCCTTTGAAGCAGCCATGCCAAGCCACACTGGTACTCAAGCCATGGCTTCAGAGAGCGCCTCCAAATGATTCACGTGGCCTAATAATGTTTTGAAAAGTGGAGTTTCTTGCAGATCTCAATAAAACATGCAGCTAAAACATGTCCTAGTCAAAGATTCCAAGGAGTAGGAAGTTAATGTTACCTTGGGCTCTATAATAAATAAAATAAGCTGGTGAATATACTATAATTTCTCTACATATTAATATGTGGCATATTGCTTTTTCTAAGCCAATTGTATTGTATTCTGGAATGTAAATGAGTAAGAAAGAATCTAGGAAAGAAATCGTGCAAAATTATCAATGTTTTAAAACTAGTTACATTTACTACTGGAATTGTTATATAGGATTTTATGGAATTCAATATTCAAGTCAAAAGCGTTTGTCCAAACTCCTCTGGTATGGCTTTACTAATAGAGCTTGAGCACAGCTAGTGTTTATTTATTTGCAATGTTTACAAATGTGCTGCAATTGAACCATGCTCTTTATTGGGAAGGTTTGGTTCCTCTTTATAGAATGTAAGGGTTGAACAAGAGATGTGTATTTTGAATAAGCATCTCAGATATATGTATTACTTTTAATTTAAAATAATGAGTGAAGTTGTATGCCTTAAGTGCTGCCTTTCCATATAGCTAAGTGAATTGCAAACCTGAGAAACAGTTTTCCGAAATGCATTTTTATTAATATGAAATAAAAACCTATGTTCTCAAAAGTTAAATTGAAGTTAAATACATTGTATAAACGTCTATATGATAGTCATTTCCGGGCAAGTGGAAAAGAAACAAGCACTATTGAATTTTTCATAAGCCAAATTGCAGTTTAAATACTCCAATACATTGAAGAGGAAAAAACCTCCAAGTTTATACCATAAGAAAACAATTACATTTAAAACAATTAAAACATTTGAAAAGAAATAATTCTGGTGGTTCTGTCAGGAAATACAATTTATCTTGAAATTTATGTACTCATACACACAAGTATATTTCTTGGGTACAGAGAAAGCAAAACATAGCTCTACAGAGTGCTACAAAGATAATTTTCTCACAATTTTAGACCATTTGAATTTTTGCCTCCTTTTTTATTTGCAACTGATATGCTTCAGGCCAACAGAAAAAGAGAAAATTTCAATATTAAAAAGATATTCCAAGCAGAAATTTTCATTAAATTGTCCCTAACATCCATTCCTTCCCAAAACACATCAGGAGAAGTAATCTGTCTGCTAACAGTACACAACTACCCTTATTCATCAATACATTTCTGGTTCTTTTCTACTTTTCTCAAATGTGTATGGTGCACGTATGTGTATCCTGAACATCAAGCGTGCACATTACTTTATTTGCCATCAAATAGTTGGGTCTCAAATCCTATTGCTATGCAATGAAACTTCACTTTACCTCAAGAGATTATGTTTAGCAGAACAAAACTATACTTTTTTAAATCAGGTATATTTTAACAGTTCACAACCATGAAGCAATGTAGGATTAGGCAACTGGCTTGAAATTACTTGCACTTCAGTCTCTGAAATTGAAAATTGGAAAAATAATGCTTTTATTTGAAAAAATATGTATTTTCCTATAAGCTGCAACACTAATTCTATCTTTGTTCCTGCGCATTATTTAGGTTTTACAACTTCAGTACTTGTCCAAAAAGACAATACCATAAAACTGAATCAAATGAAGTTAAAAGACAGTAAGTTAAATGGATAAAAAAAAAATCATTTTTGGTGATAGAGGAGGATTTTATGAAAGAAAATGTCAGCTCTGAGCTTTAAAGATAAACTCTGAATTAACTCTTAACTCTATCAAAGAAGATTCCTTAAATATGTAAAAAGTCTATACTGCACCAGGAGCAGAATCACTAATCCATCAATGAGCCTTTAGAAATTTAGAAAGTAATTGAATATTTTTTAGCTGCTTTGTGGACAGGCTGTTAAATCTGCTTTGTATCTGAACAGGAAAACAACTTATGGAAACAGCAAAAGCCATATTCATGCTAAATCTATGAAAGTCTGTTGTTCAGTCTTTTGGAACAATTCAAATGGGGTCAGCAGAGTCTTGGATTTAAAGACCAAAAGATGCTTTGGAGCATGTAAAGCACTCACCTAGCATCTGATTGCAACTTCTTAAGCCAGATGCATTTTTCCCAGCAGCTACAGCAAGCACACACACTCGCAGAAAAAAACCACAGCTTCTTTTAAGAGCATATCCCTGTGAGCCCCAAAACATCTTTTTATCTCTGTATCTGAAGCACTGTCTCCCCGAATTCCACTTAGGATTCTGAAATGAAGTATACTTATGTAGCAAGTTCTGTGATTTTCCCCTAAAGAAAATATGAAGCAGCTGCTTAGCAATACTTTTGAAAGCAGTAATATGCAATCAGAATTTTAAGCATTTAAGCATAAAATCCCTGTAGCCTGTGTTTTACTATTCTCAGTAGTCCCTGATGCGGAAATAAGCTTCTAATCATTCCTTCTAAGTAATTGGATCACACTTTTATGCACCAAATTTTGGCATTATCCCTTTACGAGGAATCAGTTTCAAAGAAAGATCAATAGGAAGCAAATTTTATTTTTGGTTTCGAAACTGATGAGCCGGTAAATATTTGTTTTGACAAAAGACTGGCCATTTGGGTGAACTCTGGTTTCCTGACAGAGGGGAATCTCTTCTTCAGTGGAGGCCAGGACGGGTCACCCCAGCTCTTGAAATCCATAGTATTCTGGTTTCTAGTTGTGCTCATTTTTTGCCTTTTAACAGAATGAAATTAGGATGGTTAATGTTGCCTGTTATTCTAAGCACCAGTGTTTACCTCTGTTGAACCAATTGTATGCTGTGCTACACTGATGCTGCTTGACACTCAAAAAGGTGGCCAATTTTCAAACATTACCTTTTGATTTCAGTGATACATAAAACCAAACCTTGTTACTGTTGATGATGGTGGAGCTGTGGACAATATAAAATGCATAGTGAACAAGCAACATGGAATTATGTTCTGTGAGGGACAGGACAAATCATCTTCAGTGGGAAGTCTCCTCCCCTTGGCTTTAACAGGCAGACTGTTATAATGTTGGCAGAAGGCCTGGGGCTAGACCCAGATCATTTCCTGTTTTCAACCGGAGAGCAGGTTCCTGGCTTTCCTGGTTGTTGAGCCCCTAGGGAGAAAGTTTATTTCCTTCTTTCTTGCTTTCTCTTGCTCTTTACCTTTCCTAGCTCTCATATGTGTCTTCCTACAAAAAAGAAAAAGAATAAGAACAGGAACCACACACTTCCCTAGAGGTAAATTACAAGGATTTGTTCCTGCCAATTCCTCTTTTCTGGAACTGAAATTTCAAGGTCACTATTGGATCTAATTACTGTAACATTGCCTACCTAATTCCATTGTTCCTACAAAATATAGGTCAGACTGTGAATGTTTACTGTTTAAGCAAAGCCATTGTGTTTTAAGTGGATCAGATGAGGAGGTTTCTTTTCTTTTATTCTAAAACTGACCTTTAATAAGGAAGGAAGGGGGTAACCTATGTGAAAAACAGTAAAAAGAAAATTTAGTTATTTTGCTAAATAACCTCAATACATTGAGGTTATTTAGTGATGGTTAGTGATATGTTAGAATGTCCGTTGCATTCATCATCATTCCATTTGTAATTCTTACGAAGATGGGCCTTAATGAAGGATCCCTAGAAGTGCTATCCTGAATTCCACTTCACAGAAGAGGTTATCTTGCTACAAATCACTAATTATCTCACACAGCCTAGTCTTGAACCAATGAAAGTGAAAATTAAAAAACTAAAGAAGAGTATGACTCATTCAGTTTTAAATTGGAGATCAGAATCTCAGCCCGATACATATGAATAGTCTTCTTGATGTATACTTGAATACAGACTGGGAGAAGCCTCAAGTGAGAGTATAAGAATGGTTTTCTTCTATTAGAGAAGAGGGACCACCCCTATCAGGTCCAGCAGAAAGGGTATGGTAAATGTCCTGTCCATGAAGGAGACTCATCTGATGGGACCTGATGGTTATACTTAGTGATCAGAGACTTTCATTTGCCTGCTTTTTTATGAATTGGTTTCAATTAGGTATTTATTTAGCTAATGTGTTTTTACTGTTTTCCTGTGCTTGTTTATTGGTTGTGTTAGTGTATTTGGTTGTTTTTAACTATGAACTGTCCGAAGTCACAAATAAGAAGTGGCAGATATACAACTAGAAAAAATGAAATAAAAGAGATACATTTTATACTGAGCTGCCCCTAACAATCTTCAAAGTAATAAAAGACAGCAATTTGCCCACAGTGGTTACCCATCACAATCTACCATTTTTGCATCAAAATACAGCATCACATAACTTTTTAGAGAATATATTTTGATCCCTTCTGAAACAAGAGTTCTTTATGACAAACAATACATTGTCTACATGCGGAAAAAGCAGCTACAGATGTCTATCCCACAGACTTCTTCAAGGGAAAATTAGTAACATTGATATACTTTTATATGAAAATAGATTGGACAAAAGGATTAATCTGTGACTAATGAAAAGAAAGCATTTGTCTGATTTAAGAACTTCATACATGTGGTTACTGTTTAGTATTGTTATCTAAAAAAATTTTTGGGAATTTTTTATCAATTCTTTATTACTAATACACCAATGTCATTATTTGGCATACTGTCCTGCACACAATATCTCAGTTCTACTCTGTGCAACACACAGATTTTTAGTATTTTCACTGTTGATTCATTATATTCCTCCTCCAAGAAACCACTTCATCCTGGCTTGGATAAATTTTTTCTTCCCTCTGCAGTTTCATATAATTGTTTTTCTGGCAAATCTGAATTTACTTTCTCCTCACTTATCTTATTTGGAGGAAAAACTTCACAACTGTTCCTCAAAAGTCACAGGTGTGTTGTTTTTTTTTAAAGAATAAAAACTAGCCTTGTATCTAAGGATGTGATTTAACACTTCAGGCTGATTTTTCAATTTTCCTTAACAGTTTTCAATGAACTTCTAACAGGATTTCTCATTCAAATTACTAACAGCAAAAGTCCCTATTTTAGGACAAGACAAAAACATGACTTGATTTAAAGCATAATCTAGGCTGAGTAGGCCTCCCACTTTATGCGTTCATAGACCACAAAACAGCCTATATAGGAGACAAACTAAAATGGCAATCGTGTTAAATCAGTTTTTCACAACCTTAGCAACTTGGAAAGATGAAAACTTTGGCTCCCAGTTGATCTCAGAATTACCAAGGTTGAGAAGCCTGTGTTGAACACAAAGAAGTCTCATATTGTGAGACTGTTAGTGTGTAGATAACAGTAATAAGAGTTTACCATGTATCTATTAAATGCTCAAACTTCAACAAATTTCCAAACAAATTTTGTAAGCAAATTTTCAAGCTTCAATAAAGTTGCAGGAACTGGGTATGTGTAGCCTAATGAAGAGAAAAACTAGAGGTGACATGATAGCAGTGTTCCAATATCTGAGGGGCTGTCATGCAGAAGAGGGGGTTGACCTATTCTCCAAAGCATCTGAGGGCAAGACAAGGAGTAAATGGATCGAAGCTTATCAAGGAGAGATCCAACCTAGAAGTAAGGAGAAATTTCTTGACAGTGAGAATTAACCAGTGAAACAGCTTGCCTTCAGAAGTTGTGGGTGCTCCATCACTGGAGGTTTTTAAGAAGAGAATGGGCAGCCATTTGCCTGGAATGGTATATAGGGTATCCTGCTTGAGAAGGGGGTTGGATTAGAATGCCTCCAAGGTCCCTTCCAACTTAGTTATTCTGTTAAATTCACCAAACGTCAAGTATAACTAGAAGTGTTTTTATAATAATCTTCAGCTGTCTTATAAGCCATCATATTATGTATTTTCAAATGACTACTCATTTCCAAACAGGAAATAGCATCTACACTAAAGGGACTGATTAAATGGGCATTCTTTTGTTAAGTGTTTTTGTTTTAAATGACATATGTAATTTAAAACAAAATGGGACATATGTCATATATTCCTAGAAGGAACCAAGCAGGCATATGACTCCCAAGACTCCTCCCCTTAAAATATGTACTCATCCATCCATGGGGTGGGGAAGTCACAGAGAAGAAATAAAATATGCATCTCAACAATCAATAAACCCTTTTGACCTTGCGTGGTGAAGTACAAGTAAATGTCATCTTGATTGTTTTGTGGCTAACTGCAGACACGTGGATATACAGCCTATCACAGAGAACTACATTCAGTTCTGACAAAGTGAAACTAGAATTAACATTTGGAAGAACAAAAACTGAGCCTTATCACAAGAAGAGATTCTATTATTTCAGGGGTGTCAAACTCAAGGCCCGCGGGCCGGATCTGGCCCATGGGGTGCTTAGATCTGGCCCACGGGGTTGCCCTGGAAACAGTGAAAGACCGGCCCGCAGTGCCTCTGTAGTGAAAACAGAGCTTCATAATCATATATTATTGCTATTCAACAGAAAATGAATTTTAAATGTAAACTTTTAAATGTAAAACTTTGTCAAACTTTACCGGCTTTTTTTACGGACATCACTTTCCATATACTGGAATGGGATTTTCAGCCACTCTGCGGGGTTCATAAGCTGCCGACTCAAAGGAAGTGGTGGTAACTCAGTCTTATGTAGTTTATGAATATCTTTAGAGGAATATAATTTTCCTGTAGAAAGTTTCAAGGCATATAGAAGAAAGGCTTTTGCCTCCTCATTAGGCAAGCTTTCTGATGAAAAAAAATCTTTACAATATTGAAACAAATCCAATCTCCCCACCCCACCCCTAAGTTACAGACATACCATTTGATGAATATATCACACTGTGGAAATGATTTCTAATATTTTCAAATTGGTCATACTATTTTAAGATTAATGTAAAAGTGAAAGACAGAATAATAATTCAACAATCTGGTCTAGGATCTCTAAAGTCTCAGACATTAAACCTGAAGATTATCAGAAGCAAACAGAAATATTACAGAACCTGTTTCACACTGCTGCATAATGCTGGCTTCAATATATCTTCCTTCTATTTCCTTTAACAAGGGGTCATGTAAAGGAGGAACTGATGCCTAGAGAGAAAAAAACAGCTATTTATATTTCAATACTTCATGACATGTCAAACCTAACCAGGTAGTCCTTGACTTATGACCACAATTGAGCCCAAAATTTCTATTGCCAAGACAGTTAAGTCAGTTTTGCCCTATTTTACAATCTTTACAACTTTTCTTGCCACAGTTGCTAAGTGAATCACTGCAATTATTAAGTCAGTAACATGGTTGTAAAGTGAATTTGGCTTCCTCATTGACTCTGCTTGTCAGAAGGTCACAAATGGTGATGACATGACCCTTGGACATTGCAACTGTCATAAATGAGTGTCAGTTGCCAAGTGTTTGAATTTTGATCACGTGACCATGGGAATAATGCAATGGTCATAAGTGTAAAAGGTGGTCATAAGTCCCTTTTTTCAGTGCCATCGTAACTTTGAATGGTCACTAAATGAACTGTCTGTAAGTTGAGGACTACCTGTAGTTCAGTTGCTATATACATCAAGGAACATTTAGAAGCCTGAACACTGAACCTTGAAAGAAAAGTGCAATCATGTCACCCTGCAAGAAGATACTAAACATACTTTGTTCATAACTGGTGTTGAAGTATAGATACTGAACTTGTCCTCCTATTCTTGAGCCTAACCAATTCCTCTATCCCACAATTCAACTTTAGATTCTTTTTAGCTAGACCCAACTGCCCAGTAAAGATTAAGGTTGAAGGTAAAGTTGGCCCCTTCTTTTTTCTTATGCACCGCCAAATAAAAGGCTTCCTGAAAAAGATCTGGTTTCTGGCCAATGCAGCTGAGTCAGGTACTGGATAAACCCTCTGATTGCTTGCTCCATCTTCAGCTCAACCAGAAACATTCAGCAAGCCAATATTTTCTAATTTCATTCCCTAATCTATAATATAGGAGTAACTACACCAATGCATCTTTTATCTTTGATGTGAGCATTAGGGTAATCATTCTATGAAGAACTTGTGCACATATTCTTACTCTAGGAAACCTTGAATATTTTATCACTCTCTTTTCACCATTGCTTAAAAGGCTTACACAAAGAGAGGCAAACAAGATGAAACTAATTGTGTGATGTGCTATTCTCTAATTGCTCTGTAAAACCATGTAAATTATGTAAATTATACTCCAGCAGTTACAAGCAATAAACATTTCAAGTGTGTAAAATACTGTCTTTGTCTTCATAGTTCTTCCCTCCTATGCTCTTAGAAATTACAAATCCATTCTATTTAAGCAGCCGGAAACTGGGAACTACAAGAACTGCATATGCTCTAAATGCAGGAAGGGGGAAAGATGAGAATCTTCACAGGAAAGGCAAGACCAGCTCTGCAATGATGTGTCCTTATTTAAATTTTGGTAGCCAGGACGCCAATTCCAGAACTACCCATTCATCTGTGAGGTATTTTCCACCTCTTCTTTTAAAATCTCTAACCCAAGCCTGTCCTTCACAAGTTCAGTCCAGAAGGCTAAGAAGTCAACAAGAGCTCATCAGGAAAACGAGAATGCACAGCCTCTCTCACCTTCCACAAGTCTGGAGTAGTCTTCAGGAAGAAAGGATCATAAGATGATGGACTATAACTTTCTAAAAATGCACCTCCCTGAGTGAGTAGAAAGAGCACTCGGTGAATCTGTGGCCATCACATATTACTTCAGAGTATAGAATTAGTATTTCCTGTTTGATAGCTTAAATAACATCTAATACAAGTATCTTACACAAATTACTCTTATAGTCCCAATTTCCATAACATCTTACGAAACATCTTTTCATACCATACAATAACATGAGTTTATTTTTATCAGCAGTGTGAATCAACAACACTGAATCAGGATATTTTTATCCATTTTATTGGAAAGGGGATTCATTCAAGCCATTCAAAAACCAAGTGTTTCAGTTACTACACAAACTCTATTAAATGAAGCCCCAACATCTTTTCAGCATTACCGAGGTTGACATTTTCAGAGGGCAATTGCCCTTTACCTATAAATTAATGGATCTTTTTTGAAGAAATTTTAGTTATTCGAGACAGAAAGGACCAAATTACACTTTCCACAAAGCATAATTTTAGACACCTTTATTTTCATAACTACAGACCTTATCCCTCCTGAAAAAGGAGCTCATGTCCAATCACACTTGGCCAATAAAAAAATTATATTCTCTTTTCTTTTCTTTTCTTTTCTCCTATTCTATTCTATTCTATTCTATTCTATTCTATTCTATTCTATTCTATTCTATTCTATTCTATTCTTCTATTCATGTGTATGGGGACCAACAGGGAGGGAGGGAGGTTAACTATTTCCTCTCCATCCTTTCTTCCTGCCACACTGCAGAAAATGATCATTTCAAAGAAAAACAAAATGTATATGTTTGTTTAGGGATATTTTCAGCAGATAAAAAAATGTGAAGGAAATGTTTAATCATTCTCTTCATATATGCCATAGTTCTAATACTAATAAGGCAAAACTTAACTTTTTTTTCTGAAAAAGAAAGTTACCATGACTAAGCAAGCTTTTAAAATAAATTTAAATATAACACGTAAGTTGGGGAATGATCGTTTAGTTTTTAGAATGAGATGTAGACTACATTTCAAATGAATTTTTATTTGTTCTAAGTTCATTTGTAAGACATATTTCAATAACTGAACTAAGGAGCCATGCAAACTGCACTTCTAGGGATGGGCTAGCATTCTCCATTACAAAAACGGGGCAGCCTCACAATTTTTTTTCTATTATACATATAACAGGATAGATATAATTATAGATATAATATATATATACATTATAAATGACCTTGAAGCCAAATCCATTGATAGTGATGAAATTTCCCATACAGCTGGATATCATTAATAAATAATCCCAGGTAAGATTTTTATGTTATGCCTTATATAGATTTACAAGAACTATATCCCACTAAACAAAAATTATAGCATATATTCCTGCTTTAGAGTTCACAGCCTTACAAACTTTAAGGGAAATAACAATATCATGTGGGCAGACAATACATAAAATCCATAATTACACAATCTCTTGGTTCTTTTTTTTCTTCACTCCATGATGCTTAAAATACAATTGGCAGTGAATCCTGAGTCTCTTAAGTCATCAGTCATTTTCAATGAACATTTATGAAGCATCACCACCATAAACATTTGAATCTGGACTACCGTAGAAAACTGGCTTTTATTTATGGGCCAGAGCACTGAAGAAACCCAAAGCATCTTCTGTCTTCAGGGATATTTAACACTGTCGCTATTCTTCTGCCGGGCTTGATACCTCCTCTGAGACTGGATAGGCGGAAGTACAGGGAGGAAGAAAGGGTTATGGGAATGATAAGCACTGAAGTCATAACCATATATTGGTTCAGAATCTGGAGGATTTTGTAAGGCCAAAGAGCTATCCATGGCTGAAGGAGCAGATGATTGAAGGACAGGAGATGAGGTAGGGGGAACTGCAGATTTTGGGACAGATGACAAAGCATTTGGGGAACTGACCAGTTCTGTGGGGGACAGCTGTAGGAAAGGTGGAGGGAAAAAAATAGAAGGTGAATGGAGGTAAGGGGGAAATGGAGGAAGTAAATGAAAGAAATGAGATGGAACAGATGGAGGAAGTAAGACTGAGGGGAGAACGATAATTGGAGGGGAGGCAGATGGGGAGACGGAAAGGAGAGAGAAGGGAAATGGAGGAAGAAAAGAGGGGAAATAGGAACTATAGGGAGGACTCTGGGACTCAAAAAGTGGATGAAATGGAGGAAGGAGCACACATAATGAAACGGAGGATCCTGGAGCAGAAGAAGCCTAGTAGAAGGAAAAATACAAGGAAAGCAGAAAACAAATATATGAGCAGAAAAGCACAGAATGTTAAAATATACTAAATAACAGTAGAAAGTCAAGGACAAGTTTCATTCTTTCTTACTGCCAAAGGCAGTTAAGTGGACTGAAATAATAAACTTTAAAATAACAGAATGCAGTTTTATATACAAATCCAATCACTTGTTAATTATGATGCACACATATAGAAATGGCACACACTTTCTAATCATTTATTATAAATCTTATTTTTCATACTTGCAAATCTCTATTTTTGCCTTTTGAGGATTACTCATTGATATTGCCTCCAAGACTGTACGTAAATGGATAGAAAGAGAAATTTATCCAAACATTTCTGGACAATATAGCAAATCAGGAGCCCAAATAAAACAGAAGTCTAATATGTGGCTTGCATTTATATATACTGCATACATAAACGGAGATTAGCCAATTGTACACACACACTTATACATTTGTATGTATGTGACTTTTCAGTAATTATCATGACTGAGGGAATGGAAGACGATTTTGCAGAGTGAAGCAAAATAAACCAAGAATAGAAGTAACTAGGATTACTTATGTTAATTGTAGTGAGGAGTTTCTACTCCCCCGGGTCAGACCCTGGGAATCTTATTATGAGGCTCAAAAACTGATTGATGTCAGTCCTCCAATTAAAAAATCTGCAGTAAGTAAAATAACCTGACTAGTTTTGACTTTCTGAGATTATATAGGTAATCCCCAAATTATGACCACAATGAGCCCAAAATTTCTGTTGCTAAGCAAGGCAGTTGTTAAGTGAGTTTTGCTCCATTTTTCAGCCTTTCTTGCTGTACACTAGTGCTAAGTGTATCACTCCAGTTATTAAGAGAATCTGGCTTCCCCATTGACTTGAGTCATTAGAAGGTTGCCAAAGGTAATCAGGTATTACCTCAACCACCATAAACACATTCCAAGCATCCAAATTTTTTGATCACATGACCATGGGGATGATGCAAAGGTCAGAAGTGTGAAAAACAGTCATAAGTCATTTTTTTCTATGCCACTGTAACTTCAAACTGTCACTAAATGAATGGTTGTAAATTGAGGATTACCTGTACTATATGTTCAAAGTTGTGCAATGAGTCCATGAGGGCAATTTAAATTCAACTTTCTATATCTGCTGGTTCAAGTCTTATAACTGGTCTTTTTTTCCCATTCTGCAGTTATGAGTTCCATGCACTTCACTGATGTTGTAGATTAGAGTGAAGAATCCTGCTTGGTTTGCTCCGTGAGTTATGCTCCCTTGTCTTTTCTTACAAGCAGGCAGATTGTCTTCTTTTCACACATACCTTAGATGCTACCTTCACATTAATCTTGCCACTACATTTTCGTTCCTTGGCATATAAAGTCTTTGGCACAGATTCAAATATTTCAAGAAAAAAAATCAACCATTCATCTTGATGAATCCAAAAGGAAATTAATAATTTGGCTAAATACATTTGGCTAAATACATTAAAATATATATCAGAGGAAGTAATTATTTTTTTCTCTAAAACAGGTCTTATAGAGGAAAAAATATATCTTTCCCTTCCGCATTTTACTTTCCACCCATCTACAGAAAAAGCAAACATAGCAGAGAGTCCCAGGCTCACCCTGAAATGCAGCAAATGCCAGTGCATGCAAATAAGCAACTATTAAGGGGCAGGATCTTCATCATTATAGTACCAAAATAAGTGAGAGATGAGGACAGGGTGCCAAACATTACTGTCTGCATTGTTATATTCCTGCACATAGGCACCGTGTTTCACTCTAAGTGATAAAATAAAATAAAATCATCTTCTGTTCACAAGAAAACATGCTTTTGATTAGTTGAAATCCTATATTTGACTATTCAACCCAGGTAATGCTGAAGGTTTTTTACATGAAGGCATCACCAGAGCTCAGTGAATTCTCAGAATATATTATATACAATGACACTCTCTGCGCAGGCTTTATTTCATCTATTTCCAATGATCTCTGCCTCACTTTAAACATGCAACAAGTTACTCTGTTTCAGTGTGGAATGCGGCCTGCTCTGAGAGGCCATCTGACCACTACCAAGTCACCTCTTCCAACTCACTGCCACAGTCACCAAAGGACAGCTGCACAGGGCCACCTCGCTATTGTCAGCTGGAGGAAAAGTACGTGTTATAGATTAGCCATCACTGAAATGGGTCTAGGACAACTCAGCACAGCCAGCTCACCACTGCCAAGTTGCCCCAGGACAATTCCACATAGCCAACTCGTCACGGGGACAACTTGCTGCAGGTGGATAGAGGGAGAGCCAGGTTAGCATGTGAGCAAGCAGGTGGGCAGAGAACAAAGCAATGGCCAGCTGTTTCCCATTTTCATACCCCACCAGCTCTGCTGCTGCACTCTGGACCAGAGATCAGGGATGGCAGTGGCAGTGATGGGCAGGGTAGGCGGCGGGGAGGCAGTGGCAGCCCAGGGCATCTCATTTTCACACACACCCTGCTGCCGCCCCTGTCCCCAACCTCTTCGGCCTGGAGCTCAGTGCGATGGCAGAGGCAGTGGGGTGTGTAAAAAAATCCAGCCGCCACTGTTGCTCTGTTCACCCGGTTGCTCACCTGCCAACCTGGCTCTCCCTCTGTTCACCTGCAGCAAGTTGTCCCTGCAGTTAGTTGGCCATGTTTAGTTGTCCTGTGACGACTTTGTGGCGTTGAGTTGGGAAAGGCAACTTGGCAGTGGTGAGCTGGCCATGCCGAGTTGTCCTAGATCCATTTCAGTGATAGCTAATCTACAACATGTGTGTCAAAAGTGACACACCATGACTTTTGGTTTCATCAACACCTGACAGCAACTGTTCTCGAAAGCACGCCCTATTCTTGCAGAATTTTAGAGGCTTCAGAGGCTGCACGAGAAGCTCTCACATGGCTTCTGAACCCTCTAGAAGTCGTACAAAAGGGCTGCGGCACATGCAGCCCCCCCCCCCCCCCCCGAGCCTCTGAAAATTGCATGAGAATGAGATCTGTTTTTACAGTTTCCGAAGGCTATAAAGTCCATGGAAGAGCATTCTCCAAGTTGCTTCAAGAATGAAGGCCTTGTGCAACCTGAAGCTGGTAGTCTGCAGGGGCCTGTCAACAGAAAGAGAGCACCACTTGAAGATAAATGCCATGCACTTATCCCTAGGATCTGTTCTAGGGAGTGCTGCATAGTGGGAGCAATTATGCCAAGGCTTATGTCCTTGGGGAATGGTGCAAGGCAGCTTTTTTGAGTGACAGCAGTGGCACTAGCATTAGCACTTAGACGTATAAACCGCTTCATAGTGCTTTACAGCCCTCTCTAAGTGGTTTACAGAGTTGGCATATTGCCCCCAACAATCTGGATTCTCATTAGGGCTGAATGTAAGGCCTGGACTTCTGCTTCCCAGTCTCAATGCTGAGTGCCACTGTTGAGTGTGGCCTAAATAGGAGGGGGGGGGGGATAGAGTATTGTTTGGTTTTGATCGACCCACCAAAAAAGTCAAGTTAGGTATTTTCCCAATTTTGACATCAAGGCCAAAAAGGTTTGCTACCACTACTATATCTACTGAAATTTAAAAAATAAAATAAATTCTAATCGTGTTGTTTTAAACTGGCACAATAAACAACACATTTCTTTCAGATATTACTATTAAAATAATTATAACTTCTATAAAGAGCTACAAATAATTTCAGTTTTCATCCAAAATCACAAATCCAATAATTTTGCAAACAGCTTCCCAATGTCTTGTACTAATAATAGCTTTTCTTTTCCAATACCTTCTCATTACAATAGTTTAGATAAAGGGAGAGCTGTTTTCGCTTCCTCTCTTCTATTTCTTTGCTTGACTGGTTGTCAACTTTGTCCTGAATTTTCTGAAGCAGAGGTCTTGAAACACTTTCAAACCATTTCTTGTACAGCATTTCCCTTCTCCTTAGAGCTAAGAAATCATTGTGCTTCAAATACCTGTCTACTTCCTAATTAACAGAGAAACTATTATTAACAAAGGTAGAATAAATAATGAACGTTTAAAACAAATCTGACAGTATAAATAATTCATAGAAATTAAGAAACAGTAGTAATTAATAAATATTTAATACATTATAACATTCCTCCAAAGACAAGACTTGCATATATAAAATATGTATCACTAGTGCCTACAAGCCACTGCAATTTCATGTGATTGCTACAGGAAACCAATTATGTGATACTTGAATATATAGTATACATCTTACTTGGTACAGATATATAATTTATCTGTTGGACTTTTTAAATATATATACTGTATAGCAGCCAAATACAGGCCTGAGTCTTCTTAACTAAAATTGTGTTATATTTACCTTGACAAGAAAGACTAGAATATTAAACTATTTAAGGGATATAAAACATACCGGTTATCAGTCAAAGCTCTATTTATATTTAGTGTTAATGGCTGTTGATATACAACTTTTCTAATCTTTTTTTTCTTTAGATAAAGTTGCCATTTGTCATAATTGAAAACAGATCAAATAAATATGAGATTATTCCTGGGGCTATTTGAAATAGGCAATCTGTAGCCCTACAGGTATTGTTGGCATATTAAGGTGTTGTTCCTGGGAGTTGTATTTCAGCAATACCTGCAGGGCTACAGATTTCCCACTCCTGTATTTAATATTTCTCAAAATTATGCATTGTATTTCCTGGCTACAGCTCTAGAACCACAACTCATTTCATATTTTTTTAATAGTTTAATGTGAAATCAAACTTGAAATACGTACCCTGTTTCCCCAAAAATAAGACATTCCCTGATAATAAGCCCAATCGGGCTTTTGAGCGCATGCACTAAAATAAGCCTCCGTCTGAAAATAAGCCCTCCCCGAAAATATTTAAACGCAGAGCTGGAAATCAGGTAAGATGGCAAGAGTAGCCCCATCTTGCCCCATGAGTCCCAAAATAATAGGACCTCCCCGAAAATAAGGCCAAGCGCCTTATATTTCAAAAAAATATAAAACGGTCTTATTTCCAGGGAAACACGGTAGTATCTTTTTTACTTTGTTCAATCATGTCCAATTTTTGAAGACTGTCTGGATAGGTCTCTGCAGTTATCTTGGCAAGGTGTTTCAAAAGTGATTTGACCATGTTTCCTTCCCAAGGCTGAGAAAAAGTGACTGGGCCAAGGTCATCCAGCTGGCTTTGTACCTAAGACAGAACTAGAACTCAGTCTCCTGGTTTCTAGCTTGGAATTTTTAATCACTACAGCAAACTAGCTCACATGATCTCTAATACTAAAGCCTTACATGACCACTATTAGCTATGTCAAGGCAAATTTAGAAAAGCTAAGATTAATCTATCCCAAAGGGAATTAATAAAAATAATAAATAAAAACATAATCTATTGTTAAGGCACCAGACAAGAAAGCAGGAGAAAGCAGCTATGAAAGCCAACTAGGTAACCTTGGGCCAGTCACTCTCTTACTAACTCAACTCATAGGGCTGTTGTTGTGTAGAAAACAGGTGGAGGAAAGGTATCAGATATGTTCACTGCCTTAAGTTATTTGAAAAAAATAATAATAAAGGCAGGATGCAAATAATTAAATAATACAGAGAAGACAATGCAGATAGATGGCTTTCCTAGATAAAAGTGTCATAAGAATATATCAATTTTATGATAGATCTTAAACATGAAATTGGCCTTTTCCCCTCACCACTAGTGATGTGTTTTCCTTCATGGATTAGAGAAGCTGTTTGGAGAAGTGACTACAGTACTGTTGCACTTTGATAACAGGATACAAATGTGGGCCCCAGAATTAGGGCGAACAATGAGGTTAACTTCTTTTGGATACAAATAGGAATATCAACCTCATGCAACATCTTCTATGAAATTGGTATTTTCTGGACAAAACATTCCCTTTGATTTTCAGGCAAATTTTGTTTTCTCTAATATCAATACACCAACCAGAGAAATGGCAAGCCCCATGCCTACTGTAGCTGGGAGGGGGAAGTCCTGCATAAACCTTGAAGATCACCAACTTCTTTCTGGATCCTCCTCCATAAGAATCAGGATGTTTGTATTGTATTGTTTTCCAATGGAAAACCACACTTTACCGCTGCATTACTTTGATCCACTTTTACCCTGACTCAGAAGTAGGTAGGAACTGAGAAGGAGATTCTGTTGGAAGAAAAATGTCCTTGACTAACAGTAAAGAGGGTATTTTGGCACTGGGACAAGGAGGGAGACGTGGATAACTACAGTACCCATCTTTTTTTATTATTTTCATCCAATTTTTATCCATCCATTTTCCCCTTTTTTCCTTTCAAAACAAGCTCACAAGCTTCAATTAACCTAAATAATAACCTAATAGTAATTCTCTCTACATGGGGCTCCCCTTAAGGCTCCAACTGGTGCAGAGTGCGGCTGCGTGGGTGGTTATGGGAGTGACGTGGCGTTCCTATGTAACACCTCTCCTGCGCGACTCCCGGTGGTCTTCCGGGTGTGCTTCAAGGTTTTGGTTACCACCTTTAGAGCGCTCCATGGCTTAGGACCCGGGTACTTACAGGACCGCCTGCTGCCACCAGTAGCCTCTCACCGGCCAGTACGCTCTCATAGAGAGGGGTCCTCATGGTACCGTCGGCCAAACAGTGTTGACTGGCGGCCCCCAGGGGAAGAGCCTTCTCTGTGGGGGCACTTGCTATCTGGAATGAGCTCCCCCCGGAGATACGGAGGATCCCGGATTTACACACCTTCCGCCGCGCCCTCACTTTTTATTCCAACAGGCTGGCCTGGCCTAACCTCCCTTTTTAATTGTGAATTTTAAATTTGTCTAAAATTTTAGGGTTGTTTTAATCTGTTCTGGGCCAAATTTATTTTATTTATACTGTTTTTAAATTTTGTAATTCTGTGTGTTTTATCTCTTGGCTGTTCACCACACTGAGTCCCTCGGGAGTAGGGCGGTATATAAATCGAATAATAAATAAATAAAAATAAATAAAATAAATAGTTATAAAGTCAACATCATCCTTCCCCAATTTAAAACCCTCCAGATGTGATGCCTTACAGCACAGGTGTCAAACTCGCGGCGTCACGTTGCTGTCATGTGATGTTTCACTATGTTTTTCCCTTAGCAGAGCTGGGGTGGGCGTAGCCTGACAAATCTGGCCCGTGGGCCACCAGTTTCACATCCCCGCCTCACAGCTATCAGCACTGCAAGCCATAATGACTAACAACAGACCACTATTCCCTGGAAAAGCTATTAGACTTATAGCTGAAAAGTAAAGCATCAGATGTAAAAGACACTTCAGTACTAACAATTTAAGCTTGTAACATCTTTTTTTAAAAATAACCAGGAACAAAAACTTTTACAAACTTTTTCATTTGTGTGATTTTTGTCAAGAAAGTATAAATATTGGGGGGAGGAAGGAGACTTAACACTGATGTTTTTATTCCTTCTTTTTATAGAAAATTGCTATTTCACAATAAGATTTCCAAAAATCAAAAAACAAGGTCTTCTCTTCCTGCATGACGGTCATGGGTATGGACTACTGGTCCAGGTATTTTTATGTCTTTCTCAATAGTCAGAAAGTTACATTGCAAGCAATGTTTATTTCTTACCCTTATAAAGCAGCTTTCTCTTTCCAGCAGCAACTGAATGGGACCAATAACATCCTGGCTTTCATTAACTAAAGCCTAATAAAATATCAGTAAAATTGGTGAAAGAGAACTACTATATTAAACATACTTATTAAAAATAATTTTATAAACAGATCAGCTTTATACGATACAATGAATTCCATGCCACTGAGAAGAAATGCAAAATAAAATTACATTAGAAGCCTTATTTGAAATTTGAGTTGGTGCATCAATGATACTAATATATCATAAGGATGGCAAACTGTGTTTCTTCAGATGTTGATCAATTACAAGTTCCAAGAACCAACACACTGACCAGGCTAATTTTTCAGAGATTCAGTGTGAGCTAGTGATTAAGATATTAGGCTGGGAACATGAGTCCCAGATTCAAATCCACTTTCAACCAGAACAGCTTGTCTTTCAGCCCAACCAACCTCATATGGTTGTTGCTGCAGGGGAAAAAATGATATATGCCGCCTTGAACTCCTGAAGGAAAAATTAAAATCTAACTAAAAAATAAATATCTGAAGAAGCACCGGTGGATTGGATCCCTAAGGAGATTTTGAATTTCAGTATAATAAAAGTGATGACAGAAGTTTAAAAGTTTAAAAGAAGATTTGATTCTGATTATTAGAAATTTCAATTTTAAATGCTTTAAAATCCCTGAAATAACTTGGAATAAATAGAATATTCATAAATTTTGCAATAAAAGTTTTAATAATCTGTTACCCTAAACTTAGCAAATTCAGTATAATTCTCCAGAGAACAATTAAATACTCTATTATGCTTTATATATGTAATGAGAACATAACAATTAGAAAATCTGCCTCAATATAACTGTTTTCCTTACTCTTTATTACTGTAATAATATACAATTTTCTACATGTATCACCAATAAGTTATTAAATTTGATAAATTAAACAATATGCATATTAAAATGCTTAAAGTAAATGTTTAAAACAATATTTAATATTAAAACAATATGAAAATCAGTCTACAACTCTAAAGATAAAACTGAGAAAAATCATCTTCACTTCTCTTCAAAAAGCCAAATGAAACAATCTTAGTTTTGATCATGGGTAGTTGATAGACTGAGGGAAGTATTGAAGAAATTAGATAAGGTGAATAGGAGTTTGATGGCTATTGATAATCATATTCAGAACAAATAATTACTGGAAGCAAATTAACCAAGTGACTATGAAAGTCTTTTATTATTATCTATGACAAAGAAGGAGAATATCTTCAGCAGTCTGTTGGGGATCTGTTGCTGGAGAAAACCCATATTAGGAAAAGATGATGATATGCAACCACAATATGAGAAAGAGACTGTGGTTTCATTTTGATTATGTTATAACCTTTTTGTAGTAAGAGCAGACAGGAATTCAATTCTTCTAATCTCCAACAAACACATTCAATAAACTGCATGGAACTCAAAGAATGGATCGCTTGCCTTCTAAGGCCTTTTGAAATATGCACTTTGCTACGAGGTAGCAAAACATCATCAGTTATAGATTTTTGTCTCTATTCAGTGCCCCCAATACATTGGTACCTGTGCAATAGACAAGTGCTTCTGTGTTAGCCAACTCTCTGAAGTTTTTGTCTTCTCAGGTTGACTTCTTCCATAAACCTTGCTCTGTGATTTACTCAGGAAACTAGTAATTCCTGGAAAAGACTTATTTGAAAAATGAAAAGAATCCAAGTGAATGAATGAAACTTTTAGCTATCAAAAATCAAACTTACCTATACAAAACTTACCTCTGTATGTATGTATGTATTTTACTTTCAAATATTAGTTCAAATTACAAAAATACAACATATTGTGGGTTCCATTTAATTTCTATCATAGGTCTTTTTAAAAAGATCCTTAAAATGAAAAGCAGCATCTGTGGATAATCAAAGAATTCTGCCCATAATGGAAGCGAAAGCAAGCATAAAAATAAATGAAATATTCAGCATGAAATATTTATGGACAAATGTATAAGGAATATTTGTAGTGGTGTTAAAGGTTCTTTTGGTGGGAGGGATGTGAACATGCACATATTTTTATTATGCAGAAATGGCCATTTTATTGGTTAAGAACCAAATGCTTTGTAGTGAATGAGAATGTATTTCACTTAAATTGAAAAAGTATGTATTAGAAACATTAGCATCATGTATTAGATTAGATTAGAAGTTTCATGATTATTAACTAGATTTTTAAAAATATGTCTAAGGTGAAACTCCGCTTTTACTGTTGTAAATTTCTACCATTAAAACATTTATCTGATGTCGTTGCACAGGAAAATATTGATATATTGACATCCAAACCTACTTGCTTCAGATCCGGCATCAATTGTTCCATTTGAGCTCTTGGGCAACGAAGTCTTATCAGCCACTCCAAGTCTGCACTCTCCTGCCTTGGCACTCTTGTATAGTCCTAATATTAGAATGTTACAATAGGTTGTGTTTGTTGCTTTGTGTTCTCAAAAAATATTCTTCAGATTTAACAAATATATTGGCTCTCTATATTTTCACACACAAGTTACCAAACTGTATCAACTTCCAGTATCTCACTGTTAAAATGAAACTCTAAAGCAAATAAATGATGTGGGTTACCAGAATGTTGATGTGCACAGAAAGAACTTTTTCAGTGTTATGTCATAATTACTATTGTGATATATTGTAAAATGATGTGGTCTACTCAAAAAAAAATTTTTTTGGAAAAATATATTGAAAGTTAATGCAACAACTATTAACACCAAGCTAAGAAATCAGAAAAAGTTAACTACACAAATGACATTTATTCAACAGGAAAAGGCATTTTTCTATAAAATGAGCATTTTTGAAATGTAAGTGGCCATCTTTTTTCATAGATGGGGCAGATGATATTTAAACAGCATGCTATTATTAAAACAGCAGATATTATTGAAAGAGACAATGCTTTTTATCACTGCAAATGAGTGTTTAAAAATGGTTGGTTATACATTCGAGGCAGTTACATGAGATAGATTATAAGAACATCAATTGCCGTAACTATAGGCTTATAATGGCAATTGGGACCAGAATTGCCAACCACTAAATGACATGGTTATGAACCTGTGATGTCACATAACCATGGTGACAATGCAATTGCTAGAACTATGAGATCCATAGTTAATACCATCCAGTCACCACAATAGTAACTTTGAATAGCTGCTGAACAAATGGTAGTAACCCAATAACTACCTATATTGTAATGTGTCAAAATCCATTGAGCTAGCCTGAAATATTTGATTTATGTGAGTTAAGCAATGTTTCACTTCATTATACTGGTAAAGTTTTTTCCCCCCAAGATAGTTACTTTGAGATCTGAAATAAAATGTTTAATCCATATACCTGGTAAGATGTAGTAGGCGTCAATTCTGTTTTCTCTGTGAAGTCATCTTTTTTATCTAGAATGCTTGAAGTTTCAGTTTTTGTAGACCGAGATGATATGCTCTGTTAAATTAAGGAAAAGCATTAATTCTACACTAATATGGAGATATATCCCATTAGAATCAATCTGACTAAAACAATACAACCCAAGATCAGATTAAATCATGATTAGTTATATTGATTCTAAATTCTAATTTTCTATTTTCTTAATTAAAGGACCCTTGTAACCCATATTTTAAGAATTTTTTCGGTTAAGATAATTTATCTTTCTTTATCATAACTATGATAAATAGTTAATTACTAGCATTAGTAATAAACTATAATTAAACTATAAACTATAATTACTAGCATTAAAGACCGTAAAACATTATTGTATAAGATTTTCATAGTAGAGTTTTATATGTTGGAAGAACTACAGTTATACTAAGAAATGTATTCCAAACATAGATGATAAAAAGATACAATATTGGCAGCTTCCTAATTCCTCTTTCTTAATTATATATTCTTATTTTACAAATTAATAGATAAACAATGCATATTGAATATTTTCATAGTTGTGAGGAAATCAATACAGGTACTACAAAGTTTAAAAAATACTCATCCTCATCCTCTGCCTGTAATGCAATTGTCTGAAAATTACAGCTTGTACAAGGGTTCTATTTGGAAGATGATAGATAGTCCTTGACTTACAACCATTCACTTAGAGACTATTGAAAGTTACAATGGCATTAAAACAAATTATGACCAGTGCTCATACTTAAAATTGTCATAGCTTCCCTGCAGTCATGTGATCACGATCCAGGTGCTTGGCAACTGACTCACATATACAACAGTTGCAGCATCCTAGGGTCACATGATCTCCATTTGCAACCTTTCCAGCTAGTTTATGACAAGCAAAGTCAATGGGGAATATAGCAGGGTAAGTCACAAATTACTGTCACATGTTTTGCTTAATGACCATGGTGATTCACTTAACCATGGCAAGTCATAAAATTGGGTGCAATCACATGATGTCACTTAACAACTCTGTTTAATGATGAATTTGCCAATCCCAATTGTGGTCATAAATTGAGGACCGTCTGTATTTAAAAATGAAGACTGCATAAATCATTTGTATACTTGATTTACTTTTTCATATTAAATGTAAATAACAATTTTGAACAAATACCTTATTTATAAATAATTTACTTTCACAATGGAATGTGAATATAAACTTTTTAATTAAATAAGGTTGGTATGCACTTGAATATTTGTATTGTTTTTCTCCAGAAGAACAGCTATAAGAGCCAATAAAATTTTATTTGACTTCTATTTTTGAAAATAAAAATAGCAAAATGCAATAATAAATGAAGGACAGCTATAAAAGTTCAAAATATTTTATTAGCTATTTTCTGACATTGCTTTTTGTCTGTGGAGATTCTCAATCATCCAGGTCAGGGGTGTTCAGAACTGAAGAAGCTTCTTGGATGAGAAACAAAACATTTTTAAGGAAAAAGCAAGAAAGTCAGTTAGTTATGTTTTGCATAAACAATATTGATTCTTCTTCAGTAAAATGTGTCCTTTTATATGCTGAATAATTTTGTATAAAATCTAACTTTTTATCAATATACTCTAATATTCATCTTTTCTAGTATTACAGTATTACACTGTGTCCTAAATAGGATACTTTGAGCTTGGTCATTTGTGACTCAAGTGAGAATTTTGGGTTGATTTATTTGATGATCCATTAGTTTGTTTTCTTGGCTGTCAACAGTAATCCCAGGGTTCCTGTCCAACATCAAAGTTCAAAAGCATACTCTTTCTATCCTGCTTTTTTGAACTCCAATTTTTGCTTATGACGTGTCAAAGGGAATACCACGGCATGCATGGTGAACTTTATATGTATAGACCCATAATGGCATTTGAACATCTTTTCCAAAACCTTCCTGACTGCTGTATCAAATGTTAATATGTGGCATATTGCTTGATTGCTTGTATTTTTATTGTTGATTGATACTAAAAAGCAAAAGCTATTTACCACTTCAATATTTCCATTGCCAATTCTAAGGGTGGTTATTAACCTGTTGCTATTAGTTTGGTATTCTTTATATTTAATTTGGGTTTTTTCATTGTGCTCTTTGACTTTTAGCACCAAGACTTGCAGATCCTTTGCATTTTCAGATATTAGAGTTGTGTCATCAGCCTAGCACAAGTTATTGATGTTTCTTCCTCCAATTTTAAAATCACACTCATCTTACAATCAAACTTCCCTTAATATATATTCAGCATATGGGTTGAATAAATAAGGGGGATACAACCTTGTCCCACTCCTTTGTCAAATGTTTTACCATAATTAAAGGCTATAACTGGTGAACCACATATTAACTACTTTTTGGTTTTCTCTGTCTTTCTCAATTATCCAGCATGTGTCAGCAATAAAGTCTTGTGTAGTTCTGGCTTTAATATCTTTAATATCTTTGTTTTTCTATGTGTAACTCTAATCTGCATAGGATGATTGTAAGCATTATTTTGCCAGCATATGAAATTTAGTATATTATATGATAGTTTGCACCAGTGGTGGGATTCAAGTAATTTAACAACCGGTTCTCTGCCCTAATGATTTCTTCCAACAACCAGTTTGCCAAACTGCTCAGAAAGTTAACAACCGGTTCTCCTGAAGTGGTGTGAACTGGCTGAATCCCACCACTGATTTGCACACTCTGTTAGTTTCTTTTTTCTGGCATTGGAAGATTGACCTTTTCCAATGAGGTGGCCACTGTATTCTCCAGATTATTTAGTATAGCTTGATTAAACTGATCCCTTTACTATTGCTTGTCATATTTTAATCAGTATTATATTCGTTCCTGTAGCCTTCTGACTTGGTAATAATGTAATGGTGCTGATGTAACTTCATCTTCTAGTACTAGAGATTCTTGTAAATAGGGAATATGTTCTAAGGTATCTTGCATTTTGACATCTCTACTATACAATGTTTCAGTATACTCCTTCCATCTTCCTTTGAACTCCTTTGAATTGATTACTCTATGTCCTCTGGTATCCTTCAGCACAGTAATTAAGTGTTAGGACTTTCTTCTGGATTCAGAAATCTTTTGAAAGACTTTCCTTGTTTTTCCATGTCTGTTACAATCTTCAATAATCTTCAATAACTTTACAGATGTATTGCAACATTATTTCTTGTCTTTTTAACAGGTCTCTGAAACGCTTGATATAATTCCTGAGATTTTTGTCTTTCTTGGTTTTGGCTTCTGTCCTCTTCTTAGCAATTACCACAGTTTGTTCATAACGTGCTTTCTTCTTTTTCTTCATTTTTGATATTCTCTTTTCACATTTATCTTTAACAATTTCATTGCTCATTCCATAATTCCTCTGGTTCTCTTTCAGTGAGGTTGAGAACTTCAGAATGGTTCCTGATGTTCTCCTTGAAAATGATAGACAAATGTTCAAATCATGAACATCAGAAATTAATTGGCTCTATTTTTCTTCTTTTGCTTAACTCAGAGCTTGCACATGATCTATTCTAGTCAGCATCTTGTCATGTCTCTAATGCTACAACAGAGCTCCTCTTTTAACCTGCTTTTAGCAATAATATAGTCAAACTGACTTCTATATACTCCATCTGATGTCCATGGATTGTTTTGTTTGTTATCTATGAAGAAATCATTGAGTGGCTGAAATGGATAAGTCTATCTCCTGCTTTGTTCCAGTTTCCTAAGCCAAGTATATTTTCTTCTTTCAAGTTTTCAGCTACAGCATTCCAGTCTCAAATCACAATATATTGCTTGCATGTTCTGTACCAGGGGTGGGTTCTAAATTATCTCCTTTGTTCCTGTTTCTTACGTTCCATGTCCCTACTGTGATTCTATATTTGCAGCTTCACATTTTCTTTTCCAGTTTGGCAACGTCACCAACTAGAGGTCCCAAAGATTTTAATCTAACCATATCATAACCACCTTTAGTACTTCAATTTCTCAGTTCTTTTCCATTAGAAGGCTATCTGAGGGACCATCTTTTTCTTCCATCGGATTGGGCATGCTGCACAACCCATCAGCTAAATTATCGACTAGCAGGAACTAGAAGATGGGCTGTCTCTGCGACAGCTCCTGCTTTGTGGAATACTTTCCCCTCAGAGATTAGAAGTTCCCCCAATCCTATTGATGTCATACGGCCTTAAAAACCTGGCTACATACCTTGGCTTTAGGCTCAGAATGTGTTAAAGGTGCCATTTCTTGGCTTTACTGTTAGTTGCTTAACTATCTTGGCAGCTATATGTACTTATTATTTGTATGTTTTTATTGTTTATTGCTTTAATTGTTTTAACCACTTTGTAGTTTTAGAACTATAAGCCACCCCGAGTCACTTGGTTGAGATGGGCAACTATAGAAGTTGAATAAATAAAAAAAATGTAGAGTGTCATCCAATCTGAGGGACTCATTATTTGGCATTATATCTTCAATCATTTTATATTTTCTGTACATCTGACTTTCTTGATAAAAATAGAGAAGTGGGTTACCACTGCCTTGTCCCATGCAGTATGAATTGATGCCTTTGCCATTGTCACTAATACGATCATTTGCCTCTGACATTTTCCTATGCTGCTGCTGCCCAATATAGATGCCTGCTTGCTTTAGCTGGGCAGCTGGGATGACCTTGAGTGACCCTGCTGGAAATATATATATATATTCCAGACATACACTCCCAATGTTCTTTCCTCATCCCACCCAGGAATACCCCTCCCTCCCCACGATGAGGCTGCACAGCAGGATGGGGTTGTGTGGGGTGGAGAGGGGAAGAGAGATTAAATATTACATGATTTAATTAAAAGTCGGTCTGATCATAAATAATTATTTAAAGAAGAGAAAATTTGCTGAATTACAATGGAGATAAATTTGTTATGATATAAAGAAGAAAGAGGCCTGTTTCTAGAAACTAGTTGCACATAAAATGGGTAACTACAGTCCTTTGACAGAAGGAAAGATTCAACTTTTGAAAAATGATGTTGATTTAAAAACTAACATAATTCTTATGCTAATTTAACATATGGAGAATATGATCCAAAAAAACATATAATCCAGGCAAAGTTGTCCAAGCTTTTTCATTGAATATTTATCATATAAATCAAGGGTGGCTGTGAACTCTACCATAACGAGTATGAAAACAAAGTCCCTTAAACAGCTTCTTAATTGAAGATCCAGTTTTATACTGCATCTGAACATGAAATCAAATTTCTGTTGAAGTACCGTATTTTTTGGAGTATAAGACACTCCGGAGTATAAGATGCACCTTAGTTTTTGTGGAGGAAAATAAGAAAACAATTTTTTGCCTCTGCCTACTAGCATCCATCAGTATTCATCTAGCTAGCATCCTTGCAGCAAATAGCGAACAGCCAGGTCAGCTTCAGCACATTATTGCAGCCTGATTCAGCATGAGCAGCTGATTGGCGAGTGGATCGGCCTCCTAGAATATCCCCAATCAGCTGTTCCAGGCTGGAGGAATTGCCACAGACCATCATCACCTTTGTGCCTCACGTTTTTGGCCTCTGTGCCTCTCCTCCAAACACTGAACGCCAACGCTCCCCACTGCCTGGAACTGCCTGAAAATGCGATGCGCAGAGGCCAAAAATGGAGCATGCGGAGGCTGAAAACGCGATCTGCAGAGGCCGAAAATGTGATACCCAGAGGTGGAAATTGGTGGCGATGTGCTCTGGCGATCCCCACAGCCTTGAACAGGTGTGAAATGGAGCATTTGGAGGCTGAAACGCAAGGCACAGAGGCCAAAAACATGACGCATGGAGGTGGCGATGCTTGTAGCAATCCCTGCAGCCTGGAACAGGTCTAAAATGCGATGTGCGGAGACCAAAAATGGCCGAAGGGTGGGGTAGGCAGGGCTACATTCAGTGTATAAGACGCACCCAAATTTTCACCCTCTTTTGGAGGGGGAGTGCATCTTATACTCCGAAAAATACGGTAACTAGTGCTTGCCCAGTTGCTGGGATTCTTCTTCTAATTCTTCTTCTGATTTTTAATGTTCCCAAGTATGCAAATACTCAAATAATTTTAGTAAATTAAGTCATTTCTAACTATACCCTACTAAAGGGACATGTTGGCTCAGTGGCTAAGTCGCTGAGCTTGTTGATCGAAAGGTTGGCAGTTCAGTGGTTCGAATCCCTAGTGCCATGTAACAGGGTGAGCTCCCGTTACTTGCCCTAGCTTCTGCCAACCTAGCAGTTTGAAAGTATGTAAAAAATGCAAGTAGAAAAATAAGGACCACCTTTGGTGGGAAAGTAACAGCCTTCCGTGCGCTTTGGCGTTTAGTCACGTCGGCCACATGACCACAGAGACGTCTTTGGACAGCGCTGGCTCTTTGGCTTTGAAACGGAGAATGTTTCATATGTGAACGACTAGCACATATGTGCGAGGGGAACCTTTACCTTTACCTTAACTAGACCCTCATGTTTTAGTCCTGCAATTTAAATTAGAAAAAGTCTTTTTCACTTTTATAATTTTTGTCAAGCAAAATTGGGATGGGTCCCTAAAAGTTTTTAGATGCTGTGAAATACTTTTGGGATTTGCATAAATATGTATCATTGCATATTATATTCATCTTCCATCCTGAACTGCTGTCATAAGCAAAATACGAAAATATAGCAGGAAATAATTCTGTATCTTCTTTACATGTTGAGTATTAATGTCATGTGACTAACTTACTTAAGGTGAGAAGTAAAAAACAGAAATAGAATAAGAACTTCCACAAAATTCTTTCCTGGATCAACTGAATAGCTGGATATATAGGTTACACATTAAAACTACTGTACCACCCAGCATTCAAAAGGATCACTATTCTCTTAACAAACTTTAACCATGTTTAATTGATTAATTAATTAAAGTAATAATATTGTAATATTAACCTTTTTTGCATGAGCTCGTTTGCTGTATCGATGCCTTGCTCCTGGACAACGAACTTTTATGAGCCAGTCTTCTCCTGAACTGTCACTATTTTCAGATGACAAGGAATCAGCCTGAAAAACAAAACATTGAAAAAACAAAAGTTTTTAAAAAGTGCATTGTAGAATAGGCATTTTACAAGCCAACCTGTAGCAAATGCTTCTACGCTGCAATTACTTCTATCCACTTCTCTCATCTCCAAACATGAATGAAAATTTCAAAAATGTTCAGCAACTTTCTAAATTATGCAATGTGAAGCATGCAAGGTACATATAAAAGAACTAAACACAAAATACTTCATTAGAAGAAAAGAAAAAGGCACTTAATTATTTTCTTAGTTCCTGCTTGTCTAAAGATTTAAGCAGAAACTGAACAACTGATCTCTGTTATATCTGCAATCACTTCTGCTAAATTAGAAATGTTGGGAACGTGCAATAATTATTATGAGCCATTCAGTGCTCCTTCTAGATGGCAAAAAAAGTGGAAAAAGAGTCGAGGTTTTATTCCTTCAGGCACTGTAAATACAAAAATCCCCCCCCCACCTCACCATAAACTCAAGTGGTACTAATAATGTTTTCCTTGATTGAAGACAATGTCTGTTGTCTACATTGATTATGTCCATGTCATTTAGTTGGCAACAATATGAATGTGATTTGAACAGCTTCTTTTCAGGTATAAATTTGACTTCTCTGTCTAATCTCCAATCTAGTCCTTCAGATTTTCCAATGATGCACCCATTTGCACTAAAATTGAGCCCATCCATTTTGCTGTAGATGTCCTTTCCCCACCTTTTTCTTTTCACCTTTTTCAGTATTATAGACCTCTCAAATGAACTATATCTTCACGTGACCAAATTATGATCATTTGAGACTGATTATTGAGAACTTTGGACTGATTTGTTTGATGATCCATTTGCTTATTTGCTTGGCTATCCAAGGTATTCTCAGGAGTCTTTTCCAACAAGTTTAAAACCAACAATACCCATTTTTTGTACATAATTGCAGAATCAAATCGAATCGAATAGAAGCTGGAAGGGACCTTGGAAGTCTTCTAGTCCAACCCCCTGCTCAAGCAGGAGAACCTATACCATTTCAGACAAGTGAACTGTCTAGTCTCTTCTTAAAAACCTCCAGTGATGGAGCACCCACAATTTCTGGAGGCAAGCTGTTCCACTGGTTAATTGTCCTCACTGTTAGGAACTTTCTCCTTAATTCCAGGTTGCTTCTCTCTTTGGTTAGTTTCCAACCATTGTTTCTTGTCCTGCCCTCTGGTGCTTTAGAGAATAATTTGACCCCTTCTTCTTTGTGGCAGCCTCTCAAATACTGGAACACTAGTTGCTGTACTTGTTATTAATTTAGTCTTCTGTATATTTAAGTTCCTTTTTTTCACTGCATCCCTTTATTTTCATTACTAAAGCTTTGTGGAAGGAAATACACATTTTCATTTATCATTTTAGAGGTTCATTATACCATTAAGTTTGAGAACCTCTGCACTAGGCTAAAATCAGCTATCATCTCCTCTTAATTGTACATACATTATTTTGGTAAACAATAGATTTTGCTTGCCTCTCAGTGCAATATTATTGCTAAAGCACAGTCCATTAAATTTTTTTTGTTGAGTTTATAAAACAATATATTAAAACTTACAAATATTAAACTATTAAAGGATACACACACACACACACACAAGTACTGTAAATGTAAATATACTTGAATAAACTAAAAACTAGACAGAAAACTCCAAAAAAACTAAACATTACAATAATGACAAGAAAAATAATACATAATCTTGAAATGTTGTTCAGAGACCTTGAATTAGGATATTTTATTTAAAATGCATTTGATATGATTATATACTACACTTCTTGAATATGCCTAGATATACATTCAATAGTATTTATATGCTAAACCATATATCTTATTAACACACTACATCTGTATTCATACAAATTATGTCAAAATAAAACATTAATTTAATATGGTATCATTCTCAGGCTTATGCTGTGTTCACAACACAATGAACAACAAACCTGCCAATTAATATCCTGAGGATATCATGCTCATTCAGTCTGTGTAGTTCATATTTCAATGTCACATAAGAACCCCAAAAATCTGAGTAAGTGCCGTAAATTAATCAAATTAGCTACAGATAAGCATATTCTGTGAAGATAGTTATGTGATTTGCCTGGGTTTGGACTAGTCACTGTGGTTTGTAATAGCAATGGCACTTAGACTTATATACCGTTTCACAGTTCCTTTCTCCATTAATCTTCCTAGCAAAAGTTAGCAGTCTTATACATAATACTAAGTTATGTATAATGTGTGTTATGTATTATGTATATATTAAATGTATAAATTAATTACGGTTTTAGTTAAACCATAACTAGCCAGGATAATCCATAAACTCTAACAACAGAACTCATACACAACTGCCTGTTTATTTCTGAATTAGCATGTTGTGTAACACCCAACTGATTGCAAATTTCTCAAGAATACACTCTATTGATTTCACTAAAAATGCAGTCAAGTAACAAACTCTTATGTTCCTAGAGTTCTTGAATTCATTGACGTTAGTGATTTCAGGTATTTCAAATTCTATATGGAATCACACTCTGGGATGGCCAGATGCTTAATTTAATCTCAAACCCACTAGCAGTCTTTATATAATGGACTAACTACTTAATTAAGCAGGCACCACCTTAGACTAGCTAGCACTATATCCTAAACCAGTGGGTCTCAACCTTCCTAATGCCGCGACCCTTTAATACAGTTCCTCATGTTGTGGTGACCCCCAAACATAAAATTATTCCATTGACCATTGAAAATATGTGTTTTCGGATAGTCTTAGGCGACCCCTGTGAAAGGGTCGTTCGACCCCCAAAGGGGTCCTGACCCACAGGTTGAGAACCACTGTCCTAAACTATATAAAAACAGTTGGATAGATTGTGGCTGGCAACAATCTTGGGTGAACTAGAACCAGTGGAGTTTAGTGTGGTGCTCAATGTGTTACTATGTTAAAACATAACTTCTCTCTGAAGCTAAAGTCGACTCTTGTTGAGGTTGTGGCAATATCCATAGTTTTGTCTGGGACCATATCCTTTACCACTGCAGTAAAAGGATGTGCCATGCCCTACATCTCTAACCAAGCCCGATGCTACTTAATTTTTGAAGGTCACTCCATTTATAGTCCACCTTTCTGGGGGGGATATTCTGGAATCCTGACACACGAGGTTCATTCCGAAGGTTCAACTCCTAAAACATTAGCGGGCTGGGCGATTCCCTTCGTCCTCCAGTTTCCAACTACTCAGTTGACAACTCCACTCACCCGTGTGGGGACGCTCGAGGTAGATGACTCTATAGGCGTAGATGTCAACGGTCCCAGATGGAAAGGACCCACGCCGTTCCCCGCCACCTCCATACCTCCTACCCATCCCCGTCCCGGGGGCAGCGTCTGCTTCGTTGCCCGGCCACGGCCCACCAAATTCACTAGCAGTGGTACGCCAAACCCGCGATCAGTTCCCTCCGCCAGGAAAAAAAAATAGTTCCTTCCAGCTTTCTTGTCTGAAGGCTCCGACTAGCGCTTTGGTGATCAAAAACGGCAGAAGGAAGCACTTTTGCCAAATTAAAAACATAATGAAAATGGGGGCTCATTGTCCCTATGCATTTTTTCTTTCCAAAGGAGATTGGACTGTATCCGTCCGCTTCAGTGTTACTCGTACCCATGGCAATCCCGCGACGCAACTGCTCTTGCTGTGATGGACTGGGAAAAAGAGTCAGGCTGGCCGGAGGCTTGTAGATGTGAAAAAGAAGCGCTACCTGTGTCTAGAAATTAAATTTATAGCGAATGGCTTTGAGAGATGGGAGACACCGTTGTAAAATTTTATGGGATCCCATTTTATTTAGGACTGTTTTCTTCATAGCGAAAGACAACGTACAAGCACGCGTAGAGCAATCTTCTAGGATGAAATTTGCTGTAAGAACTAACATTTGGGTTGTATACGCGCCATAAAGTTTAATATTATCCTCCCCTTCTGTGATGAAAACCACTCCTCTCCCCCCATTATCTTTCCTGGTTTGATTCATGCCTATGCTCAGAACAAAAACAACTAGTAGTCAAATACTACAAAGGGAATTAGGGAAGTAATAAATAATAAATTATGGAATGATTGCTGTTACAAAATATTATTTAAATTTATAATTACAAATTTTTATTGACTCTGATTTGTATTATTTTTAAATCTTTATTAATTAAAATATCCCAATAGTGTCTTTATGAAACCATGCTAAATTTAAATTTAAACCAGCTGGATGACTTTGGACAAGACACTCTCTGTGAGCCCAACTCACTTCACAGAGTTGTTGTTGTGGAGAAAATAGGAGGAAGGAGTGTTAGTTATGTTCACGGCCTTGAGTTATTTCTAATAGTTGCTCTGGACAGAGAGATGAACAGCATATAAATTTAATAATAAAAGTTAATAAAGGCAGGATTAAAAAATTTAAAGTCTAAGAATGAAAAAACTAAAAGAAATCTAAAAATTTAAAAAGCAGCCAAATTTCTTTGCTTTAGCAATCAAATTGTTACAGGCAACCAATTCTTTCTAAGACAGTAATTTATTTTGTGACAATATCATTTAAAAAAGAATATAAACTTGTTACTTTTTTATCTATTTTATTAGTAGTATGTGTTCATATACTGGAACAGTGGCTCACAATCTCATACCTGTTTCTGAAAAATGCTCTGAAGAATACCCCAATATTATTTGTGCTTTTCTGATACATTCTTGAAAGTTCATAAAAGATCATGATGGGATTTGTTTATTACAACATAAATCTAGATGTGTGGCTAATTGCTAACAAATAGTGATATTTGACACTCTGTGTGTGTGTGCATGTCTATGGGAGAACGTTTTTCATCACAAATTGGGATAATAATTCATGAAATTTCATATGCCATAGGTAACCCTATTCTATAATACCATGCTTTAACAATTTTTAATTAAATGTTTACGCCATCTTTCACCCATGGACATATCTAATTTAGTTCACCCAATTTTTTAAAAAGGAATTTGAAGAATTCGTCCTGGATTGGGTTTCATTCAGTTTTGTACCTTCTGTAAAACTTTTTTTCATCATATTTTTCAACAAATAAAATTAAAAAGTAAAAGAGAAATAAAAGCATCTCATTAGGCTGCAATTCTCTATTATTATTTTTTTGATTTATATACTAATTTATATTACATAATTTTCAATGAATTCACCTATAAGAGAGAATAAAATTTAAAAAAACATAAATATACATATATTCAAAAGAACTAATTCAGCAATTAATTCTTTTGAAATCCAAATATTATGGGAAAATTTTGTTCAAGTGGATACTAGATGAAAACTGTTCCAAAATGCAATCCAGGCCCTACTCAATATGGTGCACATGCAGAAGAACCAAATGCTACTAACATATTAATCAAAATACAAAAGAATTGCACATGTGAAATAAGTTCTCAGAGAACTCAAATGGGAATATCTGAAATGAATGTTTGGGGGGGGCAAGCAAAATATGGGACTTGGTGCCTCCACTTACTTTTCCTCCAGATGGCACTGATAAAACTTGATTATTTCTAACTGTAGCCTAGCTGAGAAAGAGGACAGAGAGAGCAGTCACAATACAACCACCTTTGCTAATTGTCATGCCCTTGACAGCTTCATGAGTCCAGACAAAACAGTACATTGTCCAAGCAAAAAAGAACTGGAAGCAATAGCACTTAGACCACTTCTGAAGTGGTTCGGGAATAACGAGAGGCACAAGCAAGCAAGTGACAACAGCTCTTTAATATACAGTGAGACTTCAGCAAAAACTCAGAGGCTGCAGCCCTCCTTATATACAATCCTGGAGGGACTGTCAGACAATCAGAAATGTAGGCAGGTTTGAAACTCCCGCTTAAAAGTATCAATACATAAAAACTTCACAGTACTTTACAGCCCCAACAATCTGGGTCTTCAAATGATAATCAAACTGCCAAACTGCAGGCAGCCGGCAGTCAGCAGAACTGGCCTGCAGTACTGCATTCTAACCACTGCGCCACTACAGCTCAAGCAGTTGCTTCTTGCCGATTTCTCCATTGCTGGGTTGGCCTCTGTTTTTGCACAATATGCTATCCCACTTTGTCATTGTTTATTGATTTAACCAGTTGCCTGACTTCTCATTGTACAATTAAGTATTAACTAATCCAACAGGGAAGGGATATGTATGCAATAGTCAAAATGCTTTTGTGAATCTAGTCTGGGGGAGGCTTTGCATTATTCAAGCGATTCAGTAAACATGGGTCCACCGTATCAAGCAAATATAGTACAAATCTCTGGTACCTAATTTTAACCCAACATGTTGTTCAGTTCTAGCCATCTTCCAGATGGCATTTTGGAGAGGAATCCGTCTTGTTTTAGAGGTCGGAATTAAACCATCACAATACTCTAACTGCAAAGAATCCGCTAAATTCCATGCCCGCCCGCTTTTCAGGACCTTTTACTCAGACTACCCTCATTTCCCATCATGCTTTGAGGGAGAATGAGCTGCCCCAGCCAATTTGAATAAAGAGTTTTCGCGCCCTTTTCGAACAGGGGACGTACTGCGCTCCTTTTTATTGCAAAAGTTTTACAATTACATTTTCACCCCTTTCCCCCCCACTCAACCCACCCCAAACTTCCCAACCTCCCTAACCCTCCCTAACCCTCCCCTCCCCCCAGATTTCCAATATACTCACATCAGGTAAAAAAAAAACCCCTTAATATAAAACTTATATATAACTTGAACCCCTCCCTCCCCCTTATAATTTTTTAACTTCATTATATTAAAATGTTTCTATCTCAATATATCATTTTCAAATAAAAGCTATTTGATACTTCCTAGTTTGGTATTTGTTCTGAACATAATCTATCCACTTTTTCCATTCCCATTCATAAGTCTCTTGTGAACAGTCTTTTAAATATGCTGAAATCTTCGCCATCTCTGCAAAACTGGCCATCTTCAAAGTCCATTCCTCGATCGTGGGCAAAACTTCATTCTTCCAATATTTATCTATCAGTAATCTTGCAGCTGTTATCATGTACAATATCAACTTTGTTTCACCCGAAGTAAAACCCTTAACTATACCCAATAAAAACAATTGTGGAGAAAATTGAATTTTTTTCTTCAAAACATTCTGCATGACCCACCAAATTTTTATCCAAAAAGCCTTAACTTTCCTACAGGTCCACCAAACATGATAATATGTAGCATCTAAACAATCACATCTCCAACATTTTGGCTGAACATTAGGGTACATACACGACAATTTTTTGGGGTCTAAATGCCATCTGTAAAACATTTTATAGAAATTCTCCCTCAAATTCTGCGACTGTGTGAATTTAACATTCTGAACCCAAATTTTTTCCCATGTTTCCAACATCACTGGCTCCTCAAAATTTTGTGCCCACTTAATCATACAATCTTTAACCAATTCAGTTTCTGAATCCCTTTCTAACAAAACATTATAAAGCCTTTTAATATGCATTGGACCTTTCTCTTTTATATGTCTAACCAATTCTTCCTCATGCAACATAATACCAATTTTTTGGTCCTCTTTCCATCTCAATTGTAGTTGATTATATTGTAACCAAGTTAAATTAAACCCTTCGTCCAACAGTGTCTGTACTGTCTTCAACTGCCATCTGCCCGCATCTGTAAAAAGAACCTCTTTATATAAAAACCCCCCGAGTGACATTATATTTGTATTCCACATAATATGACCAAGATCCAGCCATAGCGGTATTTTATAATCCCATTTGAGTCGGTGCTTCTTCCAAACTCTCATCAAAGAGTCTCTAAGTATATGGCTTTTGAATACTTTATCCACTTTGTTGTCATAAAATAAGTAGGCATGCCATCCAAATTCAAGATCAAAACTTTCTATATTCGTTATTCCAGTCTTTTTCCTTCCAAACCAATCACTTGCTAGAGTCAAAGCTGCTGCTTCATAATATAACTGTAGGTTTGGAAGTTTAAGGCCTCCCCTTTCTGGAACATCTTGCATAATTTTCAATTTCACTCTTGGTTTTTTCTCGTTCCAGACAAACTTATTCACTCCAGTTTGCCACACTTTTAGTTGTTTATCACTTTTAAGCACCGGAATCATTTGAAACAAAAAAAGAAATCTTGGCAAAATGTTCATCTTAACTGCTGCTATTCTTCCAAGTAAAGACAGCTGCAGTTTTTTCCAAGTCTCCATATCTTTCTGCACCTCTCGCCACAACACCTCATAATTATTTTGAAACAATTTGATATTTGATTCTGCAACCTGAACTCCTAGATATTTTACCTTTGGTACAATCTCAAATCCTGCCCTCCTTTGAAGCTCGTGTTTACGATCTTGTGTCATATTTTTAACTATCATCTTAGTTTTTTTCTGGTTCAATCTAAAACCTGAAACTTTACCATAATCTTGTATAATGTCCTTCATCTGGATTATTGATTCCATTGGCTGTGTCAGGGTAACAATCAAATCATCTGCAAATGCCTTTATTCTGTAATCCTCTTGCCTTATCATTATACCTTTCAAGATATTAGAATCCCGTATTGTGTTTAACAAGACTTCTAATGTTAAAATAAACAACAGTGGGGACAACGGACATCCCTGTCTTGTTCCTTTTTCAATTTTAAACTCTGTTGTTAAACTTCCATTAATAATAATCTGTGCCTTTTGCTCTTGGTAAATTGCTGAAACCGCCTGTATAAATTGATCCCCAAAGTCCATCTTTTTTAAAGTCTTTAGTAGAAAATTCCAATCCACTCTATCAAAGGCCTTCTCTGCATCCAAGAAGACCAGCACTGCAGGGATCTGTTTATTCTTCTCAAGATATTCCAATAAATCTATTACTTGCCTTACATTGTCCTTCATGTATCTACCCTCGATAAATCCCGCTTGATCTTCATGAATCACCTTTTGAATTACTGGCATCAACCTGTTGGCTAGTACTTTTGCGTAAATTTTATAATCAGTATTCAGAAGAGATATTGGTCTATAATTCTCCGGTTTTTTAGGACCTGCTTGCTCTTTTGATATCAAATAAATATAAGCTGTTGTCCATGATGGGGGTATTTTACCCCCTTATTGAATATTACAAAATAGATCTCTAAGTTGTTCCACCATTTCTGCTTGCAAAGTTTTATAATACACTGCAGTCAAACCATCCGTTCCAGGAGCTTTAGCTGTTTTTAATTGTTTAATTGCTGCCATTATCTCCTCTTCTGTTATAGGATAATTCATTCTTTCCTTTTGTTGATCAGTAATTTTTGTAACTCTTTTATTATCTAAGTATTTTTCTATAAGTCCATTCTGCACATCATCTTTGGCATATAGTTTAGTATAATAGTCCATAAAAGCTTCTTTAATTAATTTTTGTTGAAAAATTTCTTTCCCTCCAATATCAATACTATCAATAGTCCGTATACTCTGCTTTTTCCTTAATGTATAGGCCAACCATCTGCCCGGTTTATTGGCATTACAAAATGTATTATACTTCGCATATTGTAAATTTGTTGCAACTTGTTCCGCCATAAGCATTTTAAATTGGTCTTTCAAAAGTTTTATAACACCACGTATTCTCTCATCTGTTGGGGTTTTAATAAGTAGCTGTTCTTTATTCTTTATTTCTACTTCCAGTTCAGATCTTTTCTTTTGTCGAATCAGTCTATGTTTAGAGTTCATATAAATAAGCACCCCTCTCATATAAGCTTTGCTCGCGTCCCATACAATTTCAATTGGGGTACCTTTATTCAGGTTCTTTTCGAAAAATTCTTTCAAATGCTTTTTAAGTTCTATTATATTTTTTTCATATCTGAACAAGTTTTCATTCAATCTCCAAGAGCGTCGCTCAATCTTACCCATTTCAATTTCTATCCATACTGGGCTATGGTCAGTCAGAGTTCTTGGAAAAATCTTTGTTCTTTTTGTCTTCACAAGTAAATCATCTGACAACAAAATAAAGTCAATCCTAGAGAAAGATCTATGTCTATCGGAAAAAAAAGTATAATCCAGTTCTTTTGGATTATGTATTCTCCAAATATCTTTTAATTCCAAATCTTCTTTCATGTCAAAAAAAGTCTGTGGTAATCTGATCCTAGATTTCGTCAAACTCTTTTTATCTAATTTCGAATCAATTACTCCATTCCAATCTCCCATAATTAGAATAGATCTATAGTCCCATTGCAATATTTTAGTATGTAACATTTTATAGAAATGGTCCTGTTGTTGATTAGGAGCATAAATTCCAATCAAAAGAATTTGGCCATTTGCTGTAAGCAATTCGATGGTACAAACCTACCATCTTCATCTGCTTCTATAATTTTAGCTGTTAATCTTTTGTTTACATAAATAACCACACCATTCTTTTTTTGCAAAGTTGAAGATATAAAATGTGTTCCTAATTTAGAATTTATCAAGTATTTTTGATCTTGAGTTGTAATATGCATTTTCTGTAAACAAATTATGTCATTATTAAATTGTCTCAAATATGTAAATAATTTCTTCCTTTTCTGTGCTGAATTCAACCCATTCACGTTCCAAGATAAACACTTAATTGTCATCTTTCTTTTCCTGAAGCATCGAGCAGAATAACCGAATATCTTCCCGAATCTTCGGTCTCGCCCCCACCCCCATGGCTCCAGTATCTTGTATGGCACTCATAGCTTCCTTTTCTTGTCTTTCCTGTTGTTGCTTTTCTTTAAGTTGTTTGGATTTTGCACGAGTTATACGCTGATCCTTAACTTCGGCCATCCGAGCCAAATCCAGGATTGGAGAAGATTCCAGCAAAGGCTCATCCAAGAAACCTCCTTCAGCACCCTGCAATTTCTCTAGCTCCACCTGCTTAACCTGTTCTTGCGGTTCTTGTTGAGATTGCTTCTTGTCACTCTCCTTAATCTCCAAAACTGTGGAAGAACGTGGAGATGGTGTTCTTTCTTTAAAAATGGTAGTATAGAAATACTCTGCCTTCTCCACGGTATTCAAACGATGTCTTTCACCCTTGTATTTCAGAATTATGCCAGTTGGGGCATCCCACCGAAATGGTATTTCTTGCTTTTGCAATTCTTTTACAAGAAAGCCAAAATCTTTTCTTGCTTTCAACATTTTAGGTGGTAGTTCTTTATAAACTCCTATTTGTGAACCCCCCACTTGCACAGAAGTAAGAAAAGATTGTTGCAGGATATCATTTTTTATTGTTCTGTCCGTGAAATATATGACCACATCTCTAGGCAGTTGTCTTTGTCTGGCCACCCAGGAATTCACTCTGTAAATTTTATCTATTTTGTAAAAAACCACATCAGGATTAATTTTTAAAAGCACTGCCAAAGCCTCAGCACAAATCTGTCTCAGGTCTTGCCTGTCACCCTCTTTAATTCCTCGAAGCCTTATGGCAAATTCCATTGACCTGAATTGCATCATAACAACTTCGTTTTCAACTCTTTGCATTTTCTCATCAACATCAGAAATTTTATAGTCATTATCTTTCATCTTAACATTGACTTCTGATTTAAGTTCATCCACTTTAGAATCAACTTTAATAATAAATTCTGCAAGGCCAGATGCCACATCTGATATTTTTTTAGTCACCTTGCCATAATCCTGTTTCACCATATCTTTAATTTCATTAATTTCCTGCATAATTTCCTGTTGAGATTTTTGAAGTTTTTCATCTATTTCCTGTTGGGATTTTTGAAATTTATCATCCAAAACTTTAGAAATAAATTCTTTTAAATTTTCAAGATCAAAGTCTTTTTTCTCAGTCTGTTGAGACTGTATTTCATGTTTGTGTGTGGGGGATCCCCCCCACCTGCTGCCTTTCCTTCCTGCTTCTTTGAAGCCATTCTGCCACGTGATTTAGTTTTTTTAAAAAGGAAAATCCTTTTTCTTTTTCTACCTCCACAAAGGCTTCTAAAAAAGTCCCCCAGATTTAATCAGGTAGAAGCTAGGCTGAGGCCAACTCAGATTTTAATAAAAAAGTTTTTCCACTTCTCCTGTTCCTTTGTGTTACAGGCAGAGTTACTTTGTAACAGATCAAAGAAGCTTCACAGAATCACTTTCACAAGCTCATTAACTCAATTGCTGGGCGCCATATTTTTTTTTTCCCCAATCAGTTTCACTCGCACTTTCTCTTAGTTTAAAAAGTCACCAAAAACATCAATACTTGCAATTCTCAAGTTTAGGGGTTCAAGTTGATACTTCCGCTGCTTGTTAAGGTTGGTTTCATTCAGATAAAATGTTTGCAGCAGCCAGCTTGTTCTGCGGAGTTCAGCAGAATCGTCCCACGCCGTCCGGAGTCTGGCAAGTTGAAAGGGAGCCGCGCCTGTTTCCTCCCCAGCAATAAATCTCTGGGGGCTCACAGGGGCTCAACCAGTGCCTTGCCTTCTCTGCTCCTACAATCCTTAGGATTTTGGAGTTTTCAAGCCGCTTCTCGATGTCGAAGCGGCTCTACAAATGGCGGGGCTGGCGGTCCTCAAGAGGAGACCGTCTTCACTGGCGGTGAGACAAACCGGAAGCCCTACTGCGCTCCTTTTGATTTAGGACTTTGCCGGTAGGAGGTAGAAGAGGGATAAGAGATGTTTCTTCTTTGGGGAAACTCCGGTCATATGGATGGTCTCTTGCAAGTGCTTCTTTTCTTCCCTGAAGAATTCTCCAGCGCTTAATCTTTATTCACAGCCGAGACGACTCTTTCCCTCCAAAATCGCATTCGGGCGAGTAAACTTCGGAAGGGATTTTCTTCGCAGTCCCTCTCGATGTGCTGCCTTCTTCTTCCAGGCTTGACAAGCAAATTCAGTCGGCGGAGCCGCACCTCTGCTCCCGCCTAACCTGATGGACTGGAGGCTTCGCGCTTTTCATCTGTTTTCTGCAAAGAAGTTTTCTGCTTCTTGCACTCTTGGATCCCTCAGCGATGGAACACTTCTGTCCTTGTGTTTACTCGCCTCTTATAAAATGGACCCTGGGTATTTCTGAAAGCTCTTGCATCAAATTGACGTCATGCCAAGTTGTAGTCCTCGGTTAGGTACGGTCTTGTGAAAAAGTAAGTAAGCCCCATGTCAAGTTGTTTCTTTTCTAACATGTGTACACTTCAGTGTTATATCTTAATTCAAACATTATATACCAATGCAACTATTGAACAAAGAAACTGAACATTTCTTTACAATCCTTTATTCAACAAATTAACAGCCACCATTTCTTTCTGTAGAAAAAGTAACCCTTGACTCTAATACCTGGTATTGCCTGCTTTCAAGTAGGTATTATAATTGTCTATCAGTCTTACACTGACTGGAAGGATCTTTTTTCTCTTACAGCCATTCGTTGGTGGATCTACTGTAATGTTGCCGATCATTGTCATGTTACAAGGTTGGATGGATGGAAGAAGGAAGGAAGGAAGGAAAAATTCTCTTCTATTGGACCCTTCCAGACTTGGTTAACTAACTGGTTGGAGGGAGGGAGGGAGGCTTTTAGCCCGCTCAGTAACAGTGTCCCTGTATTGGTTGGGGGGGGGTGGGGGGGAAGAGAGAGGGAGGAAGGAAATCAGGCATTTTGGCAAATTCTTTTACACCTCTCTCCTTTCGCTGGATTTCTATTATACCCCCTCTAGCCAATTGGTTGGGGGCTAACTGTCACAGAGGGCAGAACACCCAGGACAAACCCTCTTTCTGCGAATGGGCCGTGTCGAAGGGTCTGGGACGAAGAGGCCGGTGACCCATTCCCTAGGGCAAATGACTGGAGGGGTGCCAGCTGAGGAGATAAGTCGAGGGAGAATCGCCCGAGGAGAATGAAAAGTCAGAGACGAAAAGTCCTAGACCTGTACAGAAACAATATGTCATATTAGTAAAAAGGATCTTGGCTAACTGTTCTTAGTAATACCTTCTTTTATCCTTCAGCAAGATTAGTTTCCCAACTGTAATGTCCAGAGAAGAGACAGTGAATGTAAACCATAGTGGGAGCACATTAAAGAGCAAAACCAACTGCTTTATTACTCTCTGGCTGTACTATGATTGGATCTGGATCCAGCAAAAAAACAACTCTCTGGCCCATGCCACCAAAAATAAAGTGGCAGTCATTATTTCCTATTGTCACGTATCCTACTTCAGCTTATTTGACCTCCCCTCTTTTTAGCTATCTCTAACTTGATTGATTTGGGCAGGAAGTAGAAGGTGCTGCAACTGTGGATTGCAAACGCATTAAAGTCCTTAGTGGCTTTTCTGTCAGTAGTGTTCTTATACTTAATGTCAAAGCCATTGATTTCTACCATTACACTATCTACAGTATAGTGAAAATGGTGGTTATTCTATGCTGATGTTTCAATATTAGGTCGAGCAATGGATGTAACTGCAGATGCAGTGCTGTGGAGTCGGAGTCGAGGAGTCGGAGTCGGAGGAAATTTTGGGTACCTGGAGTCGGAGTCGGAGTCGGCAAACAATGCACCGACTCCAACTCCTACTAAATTTAGATTGGAATTTTAAAAAAAGCAAGTTTAAATGTCCCAATTCACAAAAAGTTATAATTAATGACTTCTCTACTGTAAGAATAAAGACCAATGCATGCAGTGCCTCACGTAACCGCAAAACGAACATGTTAAGTGACCGTGAAGAAGCATGCTTTTCATGTGCTTCACTATATGGCACGCAATGCACAATTAGGAGCGGCAATACTTATACTTTCCATAGTGTTGTGTTCTGCTGTTACAGGGAACGCAGCGCCCATGGGTAACCTAGCCTCTCACTGATAAGAGATTAAGTAAATATGTTTTTTGCAGGACTAGAGACACTTGTATAAGTGACGGGAATGGAGGGTCAATAGTTCAAGACTGAAGCTGTAAACCATTGGAAAAACTGCTGTCATTCAGCTAAGGCTATAAAAACTTGTAAACTCTGATTGTTAGCTTAAACTTTAAACATGACTATGGGATTCTACTAGGGAAATCATGTTTTATAATAAATGCCCCTTCCTGGATCCTCCCACTGCCCTATCTTCAGCAGCAGATCAGCACACAAAAAGGAGAAGGCAGCAGCTTCTGCCCAACTACCTCTCTCTGCTAGAAGAGCTTAGAAGAACTTGGTGGAACAGCTTCTTGGATTCAACTGTAAGTGTTTATATTTATTTTAAAACCTGTATGCCTGCTTGTCTGTATGAGGGAAGACATGTGTACATGTTTCTGGAAGAAACTGTCTATCCTAGGTTTGTAAGTGTGGTGCAGGAATGTATGAATGTTTATGTATAGTGCAGATTGTTTATATGCTCTGAGTACTAAAATGTAGGCTCTGTGTTGTGTGTGTGTGTGTTCAGTACATGTCTGTGCATGCTTTTTTTAGTGCTGGTATATATAGCTTATTTGTTTGTATAAAGCCATGTACGTACAACTTACAAGACTGTGTATGTTGATATTAAAAATCTAATTATATGCCAGTTAGTATAACATATTTTATATTTTAGGGAAAGAGGCATCTTAAACAATGGCAAAAAGACTGCTAACAAAAAACACGGCAAAGTCTACTGTTTATGAGCACTTTGCATTATCAAGTGATGGAAAACATTACGTGTGCCGATGTATTAGAAAAGATGATGATGGTGAAAAACAATGTGATGCAAAAATTAGCAGTTTCAGTGGGCCTGATAAAAATGCACCTACAAGAGCATCAAATTTGAAAAGACACTTACAGCGTTTCATCCCAAAGTGTTAGAAGCCATGAATGAGAAAGATAGCAATGAAAACATTGCATCTACTTCTGTGACAAAAAAGGTTCAGAAATCTACTGGAGAACAATCACAAATAAGAAAATTCTTTATATCTGACAAAGTTATCATAAGGATGACACCAGAAAAATTCAAACACCACATTATTGAAATGGTAGTAAAGAATAGTGTACCACTATCCTTCTTTTCACAGACAGCCTTTTTAGGCCTAAATGAAGAAATGGCAAAAAAACTTGGTGTTTCTCTGGATAGAGAAAGTATAAGGAAACTTATAATTGAGGAGGCCAAGTGTAAAAAGGAAGAACAGAAAGTTCTGAAAAGACGTTTTGTCTTCCTTAAAATGGATGCATGCACACGTCACAGAGTCAATTATTTCGCTATTAATGTTAGATTTGTGGATGAAAATAACAAAACAATAACACGGACCCTCGGATTAAAGGACACTCAGGCACATCACACCAGTGATTACCTTCAGAAGTTAGTGGAGGGTGTTCTAGAAGATTTTGAAATTAAAAAGGAACAGATTTTATGTGTTGTGACAGATTTATTTATTTATTTATTTATTTATTGAATTTCTATACCGCCCTTCTCCTGAAGGACTCAGGGTGGTGAACAGATTAAGATTTCATATACATATACATATACATATACATATACATATACATATACATATACATACACACACACACACACACACACACACACACACACACATATATATATATATATATATATATACAGTAAATAATAAATTGAGTCAACTTCGTGTATCTGCTAAGATCTTGGCATAGAATTTAGATGTTTATGCTAGCCCTGCTTGTTGAAACAGAAAGGTCTTCAGGGCACGTCGGAAAGTACGAAGATCTGGGATTATTCGTATTCTAGGGGGTATTTTGTTCCAAAGAGTAGGTGCCCCCACAGAGAAGGCTCTCTCCCTTGGAACTACTAGATGACATTGTTTTAATGATGGTACTATGAGTAGGCCTACTCTGTGAGAGCGTATTGGTTGGTGAGAGGTTATCGGTTGCAGCAGGTGGTCTCGTAAGTACTCAGGTCCTAAGCCATGGAGCACTTTAAAGGTAAGAACCAACACCTTGAAACGTACTCGGAAGGCCACCGGAAGCCAGTGCAGCTCGCGTAAAAGAGATGTTACATGTGAGCGCCATGTTGCTCCCATAATTACTCACGCGGCCGCATTCTAGACCAGTTGGAGCTTTCGGGTGCACTACAAGGGGAGCCCCATGTAGAGACCATTGCAGTAGTCAAGTCGGGAAATGACGAGGGCTTGAGTGACTGTGCGTAATGAGTCCCGGTCTAGAAAGGGACGCAATTGGCGAATCAGGCGAACCTGATAGAAAGCTCCTCTGGCCACGGCTGTTATATGATCTTCTAAAGACAGTCGTGCATCCAGGAGGATGCCTAAATTGCGAGCTTTCTCTGCGGGGGTCAATGACTTGTCCCCAATAGTTAGTGATGGGACTAACTGGCTGTACCGGGACGCCGGCAGCCACAGCCACTCAGTCTTGGAAGGGTTGAGTCGAAGCCTGTTTCTCCCCATCCACACCCGTACGGCCTCAAGGCACCGGGACATCACTTCAAGGGCATCATTGGGGTGGTTTGTGGTGGAGATGTACAGCTGAGTATCATCAGCATACAGATGACATCGCACCCCAAAACCACGGATGATCTCCCCCAACGGCTTCACATAAATGTTGAACAGGAGAGGTGAGAGGACTGACCCCTGTGGCACCCCGCAAGTAAGGGGCCTCGAGGTCGATCTCTGTCCACCTGTCAACACTGACTGCGACCTGTCAGAGAGGTAGGACGAGAACCACCGTAATACGGTGCCTCCCACTCCCAGCCCCTCCAACCAGTGCAGCATGATACCATGATCAATGGTATCAAAAGCCGCTGAGAGATCTAATAGGACCAGAATAGAGGAACATCCCTTATCCCGAGCCCTCCAGAGATCATCAACCAATGCGACCAATGCTGTTTCTGTGCTGTATCCAGGCCTGAAGCCGGACTGGAACGAGTCTAGATAGACAGCTTCATCCAGGTACTGTGGGAGCTGTCGTGCCACCACACTTTTGACAAGCTTCGCTAAAAAGCGAAGGTTGGAGACTGGACGGTAGTTTGCTAAAACAGCCGGATCCAGAGAGGGCTTCTTAAGGAGGGGTCTCACCACCGCTTTTTTCAAGGCGGGAGGTAAGATAACGCTTCTAACATGTTGAGCACAATTGAGAAGATGAACGCAGATGAAGAAGGTAACGAACAGATATTAGAGTTAGAGGAAGACAGCTCTGCAAGTGTTGGAGAAGGTTTAGAAACTGAAGAGAATGCTGACATTTTTTTAGACAACTTTGTTGAAGAAGCATTGAAGCTTGCTACTATTCATCATATGCAATGTGCTGTTGCCATAAGAGATGGATTAAAAGATCGCCATGCAGCTACACTAATTGGCAAATTACGGCAAGTAACTGTTGCAGCCAGGGCCCCGTAAACAGATGCAATTTTGAAAAGACGTGCAGGAAAAGAAGCCATTTTGGATCAAACAACTCACTGGGGAAGCACTTATTTAATGGTGAAGCATTTGTTTGAACTTAAAGACTTCATAGAAGAAATGGACAATGAAAATCTTGCTTTAACTGCAAGCCAGTGGACACAAACAAAAGAGCTGGAGAACCTTCTTTCTCACCCCTTCACTCTCACCAAGAGGTTGCAATGTGACGATCTAACCCCGGGTAAATTCCTCTTGGAATGGAAGAGCCTGTTATATCGCCTGAACAAAAATGGAGGGTTAATAGCTGAGGGCATTGCATCTTCAATGATGAAAAGAGAGAGTCTTTTGCTGGAAAATGAAATCTTGTTAGTGGCTATTTATGTCGACCCAATGAGCCGACTTTTGTTGAACAGTGAAGACTGCTACTGGGCCCTCTATGATGTAGCAGTTCGCATGAAGGGATTACGACCTGAAATACCTCCACAGGAGGATGAAGTTATTTTAAGCAATAGTGGTAACTCAGGATCATCTTCTTCAAACAAAGAATTAGACTTTGATTCCTTCTTAGACAAAATGGAAGTTGCTAAAGGAAAGCGATGTCGCATAAGCGTTACAGAACCAGTAAATGTCCAAATAAAAAAATTCCAACAGGAGTTTTATAAAGCACTAAAAGAAGTTGAAAAGTATGATCGCTCATCAAAACTTACTGTTGAAGAAGCCATCCTTGTTTATCCAGAGATCGTTAGTGATGTGGCCAGAATAGTTACTGCAATGCCACCCACCCAAGTCAGTGTCGAAAGATTATTTTCAGCCCTAAAAATAATAAAGTCTGACTTAAGAGCCTCTATGAAAGAGGATCTGGCAGAGGCAATTCTCTTCCTTAGAACTCTACATTGAATTGATTTGCATTTGCTAAGCCTATAACTACATTTTAAGATTAATATAAACCATTTCTAGGTTTTACAGATTTTGTTTTTGGTTCATATAGATAAGATTTGTTTTTGTTCTAAAACAACCAAATAATGTGGTTTGTATTTTTGAACTGGTAAAGTTCCTGTTCCTGATGTTTATGCCTGCTGCTACTATCCAGCAACTTGATTAATTAAATTAATAAAAAAAATTAATAAAACTTGGTTGTTTTCATTGTGTTTGTCTTTTGCTTAAACTGTTCAATACAGTAGACTGTTGGCTTCCCAGCCAGTAGTCCTGTGGTAATGACATGTATGTTGCTTTTCTTTCCTTCAAGGAATGTATAAAATACATTCGCATATTAATACAGAGGAATCGGAGTCGGGGAGTCAGAGTCGGAAGTACAAAAAACTGAGGAGTCGGAGTCGGAGTCTCCTGACTCCACAGCCCTTTGCAGATGTAAGAGTGCCTTCTTAATTTTCTTTGAACAGTAACATTAGGCTGCAGCACCCTTTGAACTGCTACTTATTTGCCTGCATCATATAACAGGAAAAAATAAATAATAGCAACAAAACACAAGAAATAAACACTCGAGAAAATTTAAATCTCTTTATATTACTGTTGATTGCTTATGGAATAACAAAAATAACAGAGTTAGAAAGGACCTTGGAGGTCTTCTAGCCCAATCCCCTGTTCAGGAAGGAAACCCTAATAATGGTTGTTCAATTTCTTCCTAAAAACTTCCAGTGTTGGAGCATTCACAACTTCTGGAGGCAAGTCATTCTGCTGATTAATTGTTCTAACTATCAGGAAATTTCTTAGTTCCATCCATTGCTTGTTGTCCTGCCTTCAGGTGCTTTGGAAAATAAGTTGAACCACCCCGCCACCCCACCCCCCTGTGTGTTGTCTCAAAAGCTCCTTGATAGTGCTGATCTCTAGGAATTTATCTCAGTGAACATAAAGCTATAGAATAATGTTAGCAAGAACATTCTGTAAAGCCACTGAATTTATCTGTTTAACATTAAAAGAGATGTTTTTTCAGTCAGACTGCCATTAATGTCTTTTCCACTTGAATTTGTAAATACCTCTAGGTTATGAAGCAGCATAGCATACTTATGAATTTTGACTATATTATGCTGACTCAAATATTCAAGAAATTATTTCTCAAAAAGATAAATTTCATCCTTTAAACTTTAACTTTAAATTATGTATATGGTCTGGTGCCAGTTGTGCCTTAGCAGCATATAAATACTGGAGTTATCATTACTAAAGTATCTCCAGTATCAATTGTGTTATTGAAGTAAGGCTGTTCTATTCTTCAGCAAGTCTCTTGAAGTAGATTGGTCGCTGTAATCAAGAGTTGTGGAATACATGGATTAGGACAGATCATCTTGAGAAGTTCTGCCTGATTGGACCAAAGATAAGTAATGGTAGGCTCTCTAGATCTAGTCTGCAAAATTTCAAATGACCACGAGATGGCAGCAAAGAGTTTTCAGTACTTTAATGCATTCTATGAGTCTAGACCTATGATGGCAAACCTATGGCATGCGTGCCAGAGATGGCACGCAGAGCCCTCTGCTGGCATGCGTGCCGTCATTCCAGGTCAGATCTCCATGGCATTTCTTTTGTGAGCTTTTTTTCCCTGCAAACGACGAAACAGAAGTTCACAGAAGAAAAAGATTTTACCTCTTGCCACGTTCCCAGTGTTGGGATGCCCCGCCTCCCGCCGGCCAGTTGGTCTTGGGGTCTCTGCTGCTCATGTCTACCTTTCAGTTTGGGCATCCGTGCACACGCAGTTTGGGCACTTGGTGTCTAAAAGGTTTGCCATCACTGGTCTAGACTTTTGCAACCTATTTCTGGTAGCCTTACCAGTAACCTTCATGTTTGACTTTGCCCTGCTTGCCTTCATACTTTCCACAAGAACTTTAAATTGAGGGAAGTATTTTATCACACTGTCATCAAAAATCAGAGATGGAATATCATTTTAAATCAGAGAATGGAATGTATTCTGAGTAAACAAATGAGGCCGGCACTGTAAGCCAGAAATAGATATGCACCAAATTAAGGGGTTCCCACTATTTTCATATAATTTGTAAGATAATTCACATTCATTTCTTGCTAATTTGTGTAGGTATCACTTAGTCATTTTTAACACACTTTACAGTGTCTATGTATCCTCTATGGAAATTATAAATGACATGTCTTATTACATAAATCTTTACATAGGTTTAATAGCAGGTAGTAAATACAAAAGAGAACTACATTTACACTACTGTACTTAAATTGAAAAAATGAAGTACAACATTGCCAACATTCTAAGTAGAACCAAAGAGAACAGAAAATACTTTTGTGGAGGGGGGAATAATAAATAAAAATGTCAATATCAATAAATCTCCTAAGTCAATATCACCACATCTTGCCAGAGACTGCTTCCATGAGCAACAAATGATGATGACTGTTGGAAAAATAAGTTGAGACATGAAGAATAAGGGAATTGATTGAATTCTTTACAACAGAACTGAATAACCTGTGAACATCCAGGTCTTAATAATAATTCTGCTTATCCTAAACCATTAGCTGTAATGGCTGGAGCTGGGGCCAATGATAATTTATCCCTAAATTTACCCTAGTTTCAATAACAAAAATCTTTAAAAAATTCTAAGCTGCAAACAAGAATTTTGCTCTTTTTCAGTTAAAATTGCTTATTTATTTATCACATTTATATGGCCATCAACATCCCCAAGAAGAGACAGGATGACATACTACTTTATACATTATACTTCATACAATCTTTGTTTAAAAAATGTATCATTTGGTCCTGTTCATCTGGATTTGTTTTGATGGTTGCATAGTAGTAGCTCTTTTTGTTTCTGTGATATTGATGGTAAAAATCTCGGGTGATCTCATTCTTTCAAAACAATAACATTCAATTTTTTCCTCAGCTGAAACGGTCCTAGAACTTAGTAAACGAAATCCATCTTTGAGTAAAATATCAATCAGTAATCCAAGAACATTAGCTCCATTAAACAGCTTCCTCTTATCAGGTTTTATAGAAACATATCTGTCAAAGGAAAAGAGATAAATATGTTAGTATTAATGTATTGAGCATTTTCAATGCACTTACTTTTTTATTAAACTTTTAAAGAGTGCTATTTTTCAACCTTGGCTAGTACTGAAAAATTAAGCAAGATGAGATTCTTTTTATCAGACTTCTAAGAAATCCCAAGTCTCTAACCTAGTCTGGAAATTTGGGGGTGGGGGATTTGCAAAACACATTGCCAGATCTATATCGCCAAAATAATATATGCCATGAGTTCAAGCTAAACTGAAGTAGACTTTATTTTTAAAGATTGACAGAAGACTTAAGTGCACTAAAAGACAAGTTAACTTCAATGGCCTGACCTAATAAAAGTTTTTTTGGAGATTGTAAAAGGTGCAGGATTTTGCTGGGCTTCTGAAAAGCAAGTGCCAGAGGTTCTACCATAAAATGTTTTATATTATAATCACTGACACTTCGCGAAAATTTTATAGTTGAAATTGAAGGCTCACTAGTTTCATTTTCCATTTGAAATGGTCCTGGGGTTTGCTATTGCTTTTCTGTATATTTTCATAAAGAAATCAGTTTAGAAAAGCCTAACAATTTGAATAGCTGAACAATATATTTATCTTAGAAAGCAGAACCAACTTGATTTACATTTGTATATTATTTCTCTTAATTGGATAATATGTACAAAACCCATTATTTACTTTAGCAAGTGTTTTAGAACAGGCAAAGTTCTAATATCTTGCTTTAAAACCTCTAGCCACAGGGACCTTGAAGGATATTACTGTTTATGATCGCAATTATTTAGATTATAATATAGTCAAAAAGAAATAACAATGGATCTAATGGCATTTTATCCATCAGATATGGGGAATTTGCAAACCTAATGTCTCCAGCTCCTAATTTTGAAACCCTCATTCAAAACACATTATATCTTTGGTAAGTCATATGTCCTCCTCTAGAGCCTGCTTAGGAGAGATAACATTCCCATTTACTTTTACTTTTTTTTTTTTTAATTTGATTTATATGCCGCCCTTCTCCGGAGACTCAGGGCGGCTTACAATGCATTAAGCAATAGCCTTCATACTTTTGTATATTTATACAAAGTCAGCTTATTGCCCCCACAAACTGGGTCCTCAATTTACCTACCTTAGAAAGGATGGAAGGCTGAGTCAACCTTGAGCCTGGTGAGATTCGAACTTACAGTAATTGCAGACAGCTGGTGTTAATCACAATGCTATCAGTCTGCTGAGCCACCAGGCCCTTTTAATTGATGTCTGTATATTTTTGTGTTTTTAATAGGCTGTACACCGCCCTGAGTCCTTCGGGAGAAGGGTGGTATATTATTATTATTATTATTATTATTATTATTATTATTATTATTATTATTATTATTATTATTATTCAGGGTGGATTTGATTTAAATCAACTCGATTTAAATTGTGATTTAAATCACTAGTAAAAAGGCTTGATTTAAATCATAATTTTTAAAGAGCAGCTGACATCTCTTTTCTGGCAGCGGCTCCTCCTCTGACCCGCTGTTGACTCACCAACAGTCCCAATATTGCAGAATATACAGCCTCATGCTACATAACTAAGGTCCATTTCATGCTGATTAAACTAAATTATTAATGTAGCTTAAACAGAAAACTATCTTTAGATAGATTTTTACTCCCAAAGCATTTTATTAAAATAAATTTGATAAAAATCAAAAAAATCCAATTTAAATCAAAAAAATCTGATTTTTTTGATTTTTTTTAAAAAAATCATTGATTTTTATCCACCCTGTTATTATTATTATTACTTTTGGCTGCAACCCTATGCACTGTTTGCCTCACCATTGCCTGTCATACTTCCCATATGAATGCAGCTTTTGATAAATTCTGCTGTGGCACACCTATATAATTCCTTTTTGCCATATTATCTATCTACAGGACAACCTTTTTATATATGACAAAATTTCTTTTTTTCGTTCATGTTCTTACTGTAAGAATAACTTCTTTAAAGTTAATCTGGCAAGTAGTTGGTTTATTAAGTTGTTTTGTAGATGCTACTCAGAATGCTAAGCAAATTTATTGATTTGTTTACCTGCTCATATGAGTGGAAGGGCAAAACAGTGATAGCTGTGTGCTAATATCAAATTTGTTCATAGAAATATAAGAATCTTGGTTTACTTTTATATCAGTGTTATTAGAGAAGTAAAGAAAATTGGCTAATGTACTTAATTTCACGACACAGTCAACATGACCATGACCATACAGAAACATTTTGCATATTTTTGAAATAGGAAAAAAATAATGGAAATGAATTCTCTCACACACAAACATGTGCAAAACTTCTTTTTCTCATCTAGGATTAAGTTCATACTCTTTCTTCTCCTCCTGCTCCTAACAAGGATCACCTTTAAGACTGAGTTATCAGAAACTTTTTGCCCCTTTTCTCTATCTCTAGAAGTATGCTGATTCTTCCACTGTTACACTGACTTCACAAACAGAAGTAAGGCTTCTCTGTGATGTGGCATTAGGGGCACTTGAAAAGCAAATAATTTATCTCTTGGGAATGAGTTGCTATCTTCTCAGTTGTAAAGGAGAATAAGAGCTGATAACAAAACATTTGTCCTGGGCCTTAAGTTCCAGTATATTAGAAGACCTCTTCTACTTTTGGAAAACTTCAGGTAGGTGCAAATTTTGGTTTGATTTATGGTACCTCTAAGTTTACTTGATTTGAAAATGATTTTTACAGCCTAGGTAAAATTCCATTATATATCTGTCAAAATGTTTTCTATTCCCTTAAAACCCTATTTACCCTCAGAATTCATTAGTAATTACTTGTCATTTAAAGTAAGGATTTGGAAATTTCAAGCTTTAGAAATTCACAGAAGATATTTTTAAAAATTGCTTAGATTTTCACTATAGAACATGTTCCTTTCCCTCCATCTTGCAAATATGCTTCTTGAATCCACTGACTCAGCTGGAATCGCAGGTTATACTTGATTCCTTTCAGTAAGAGGTTAACCATTTCATTCATCATCATCACTTTATTGTCATTGTATGCATAAACACAATATAGCCATACAACGAAACATGTATATATGTAATAGTCACTGTCATTCATGATTCTCTTTTCAAGACTATAGTACCATTTTGTTTTACTTGGAGCTATTTTCAGCTATACAATGCAGTAGCTTTTCTGAAAGAAATAAATCACTGCATTCCATAATATGCACAATTCTTCACTTGATATAATTCTTGATGGTAAAAGGTAAAATATGCAGCCCATAATTACTTAGAACTACTGTAGCTGGGAATGCCTTTTTGTCCAATGCGATTGGCAATAAAATCTGCACTCTTCTGACATCATTTTTGTTTCTGATTCTGAGAACAAAGGTATTCTCAGTAACGGATCCTTGGTTTTGAATTTTTTCCCAGCTGGCTTTAGGGTTTCATAATGATATCAGGAGATATGAAAAAATTAATTATATTTAAAGAAATCCTATTCAACTTGCTAATTTTAACCTACTGTGGGATGGGTAATTTTGTTGGTTTATATTATATTCTTCAATGTAAATAATAACTCTTTTCAAGCTCTTCATCATTTTCTACCATCATGTTATACAGTGCTGTATTCTCTCTTAGGTTCATGAAGTGAAGTTTGTAATATAAGGGTGGTAGCCCAGCTTTCACACATTTCACCCAGAGCAACAACTAGTTTTAAGTCCAGGTACTTGTAATAACTACTTCCATGTAATGTCCCAAAGGTACTTTTTCAAGAGACAACTAGACTTTCTGGTTTTTCTTTGAAGATGTTTTGCTTCTCATCCAAGAAGCTTCTTTAGCTCTGACAGGATGGTGGGGAATGGAAGGAGCTGAAGAAGCTTCTTGGATAAGAAGCAAAACATCTTCAAAGAAAAACCAGAAACTCCAGTTGCCTCTTGAAAAAGCACCTTTGGGACAACCATGACCTGGATAACTGAGAATCTCCATAGACAAGACACACTTTTTTCTCTCCTAAAAGAGGCTGAAAATTTGGGTGTGTAGCTTTTTTGAAGCTTTTTTTCAGCCCTAACGAGGCGTTACCAAGTGAAGCAATCTCCATGGTTTGTCTGCTTTTCTCATTGTTTCTCTCTCCAAAGGTCAATTGTGCTTTAGAAGCTTTTTTTTAATCCCCAAGCAAGGGATAAAAACCAGCAAACTAATGTGCTGAAGCTGACCAGACTAAGGACGCTAGCCAAATGAATACCTGGTAGGCAGATATTTTTTTTCCTATTTTCTTCCCCAAAAACTAAGCTGCATCTTATACTCAAGTGCGTCTTATACTCCGAAAAATACGGTACTTCTACGTAACTCTACTTGTTCCATTGAGAACCAAAAATCTATAAAATATTTCTATGGTGACATACAGAAATAGTTTCAAAAATACCTTGCAACAGATTGATCACTGTAGGTGATGCCACACTGGAAGACAAGATCATGATGAGAAGGCCTCTCCAAAGAAAGGGGAGACAGTGACTGCTGAGAAGGGACACGATGACTTTTCCAGTTCATTCCTACAAAATTTTCTGCAAAGGTTGTGATCCGGTCAGCCAGCTCATCAATAGTAATGCTGCAGGAACCAAATATGCGGAAAAAGCCCTGCATTTCCTGGAGCAAGAATCGTATTTCTAAGATCTCTGGTTTGGGTTTCAGCAAATTTTCCTGATATAGAAGATCAGCCACAGAATAAAGTTCATAGAAGTCAGCTTCTCTCTGCAATCTCTTGTAGTCTGCGAAGTCACTAGGTAGGACAAGCTGGAGCGTTCTTAAGATATCCAAAATATAGCTGAACAGAACTCCATCACGGTCCACAAAATACTGGCCATTTAGCAACTTGAATTCAGGATCATTGCCATTCAACATTCTTGCCAATCTTGACTCAGGGAACCTTCGTAGTGTAGAAGGCCTTGTGGTAAATTTAAGCCCACCCACATTTAAAACAATTACATCTTGATTACTCATCCTCTTCTTCACAGGAAAATTGAGTTGGCAGTAGATATATCCCAATATTATACAAATTTATGCAAAAAAACCCTCATCCCTAAATCAATTTCTGCTTATACTTACAATAGAATTTCACAAACATAGGATTGCCCAGCAACAAAAACAACATATGTACACATTGCATTGTTTACAGCATTGGTCTCCCGGGCACTTTGTAACTAAACTATTTAAAAAGACAGCAGAAACCTCACGACTGGTATTTCAGGAAGTTGTGGAAATTTGCCAGTCTACAATGTTTATTTCCCCCCTGAAAAAAAAAGATAATCATTTTGGTGTAGCCTTGATGTAATTGTTAAGGGTAAAAGCTAGAAACTGGGAGATAGTTAGAACAAAGTTCTGCCTTAGGCACAAAATCAGCTGGGTGGCCTTGGGCAGTCACCCTCTCTCAGCTCTAGGAAGAAGGCAATGGCAAACTACTTCTGAAATCTTGCCAGGAAAACTGCAGGGACTTGTCTAGGTAGGCATCAAGACTCAACACTGACTTGAAGACACGAAAAAAAAGAGTCATGGAAAATTCAACCTTAATCTATACTTCTGCCCACAGTCCAGACACCATGACTGTGACGTTTAAAAATCTGTTTATTTGCTGAATTTCTGGATCTTTTCTTGATTACTTTCCAAACCCAAATAATCTTATTCTTGTTACTCTACAAAAATCACAATTCTATACATTTTGCTGGTCTCAAAAGTAAATAATCATGCTTTTAAAATTCAGAACTGGAATTTCATAATATAGCAATAGTGATTGCATTTTAGGCTATTTAAACAATACTACAGACCATATCTTTGTTTCTTGAACCTGGTAGCTATTTGTTATCCATTAAGGCAAAGATTTGACTTGGAAGTTCAATTCAGATTCAATGATTCAACTTTTATTCTGAATTTAAATTGATTTGGCAAAAGGATACATTATTAAATATAAAAAATAATAATTTGGCAATGTGTATTTCAACAGTTGGACTACAATATAGTGCCACAGCATACAGACTCATCTTGGTGCACACTCTGCATTTGTGTACAATCCTTTTCCTAGCTACTTTAGGGAGTAATATATTGTGATTAAGGATATTAATATCTAATTGAGATGAAGATTAACATTTCACTCAACCATAAAGCTCATTAACAGAGGCTCAGACCTCTGAATTATCTACTTTATTGTAAAAGAAAAAAATTGTTGTAATTTACTTTGTTATTAAAAGAAAAAAATTAATGGAAGCCAAATATATTGAGGTACAGTGTAAGAGATTTCTCTAATCAATTTCCCACAAATTTTATTTATAAAATGGTTCATTAGACACTCTTTCACGGAAGCACACATTGTTTATTACAGTAACAGAGGAAGTACCCTGTTTCCCCCAAAATAAGACATTCCCTGATAATAAGCCCAATCGAGCTTTTGAGCGCATGGCAATAAGGTCAAGTGCTTATTTCAGGGTTCAAAAATATATAAGACAGGGTCTTATTTTCAGGGAAACATGGTAAATAAAACCTAAATAGAGTTTACAACAAATTTAGGAATGATTTTTTTCATAAAAACCCTTCAAAAGAGTACAAATAAATCAATATTTATTTGGTCAACAACAAGCAAAATGTAAAAACAAAGTGAAGGAAATAAATACAATAATATACTTAGCAGATTAAATCACAGGGCATTCTTTGTTACAATGACAATACAGTTGTTACCTGAGTGATAAATCTAAAGCATTAATAGGTATAAAATAAAAACAAACTGATTTGATGCTTTGTTGAAAACCAGTTTAGCTAACAATTAATATTCTATGCCATGCTAAATGTAATCTTAGGGATTTATTAGTTAACAGGTATACGTAAATTTCTATAGTTTCCGGGGCTTCCATCCAGTTAACAAGTGCAATTACATTAATTTTCCATTTAATCGCACCTTGGAATAGTTATTTTCAAGAATTCAATGGTAAATTGCTTCAGCTCTTACATGTTTCTAAGATGTTCGTAGTTAATTTTAGGGGATGCTGTTCACTTTCTAATCATGAGTCTATCTCTAGCCTTTCAGAACAGCAAAGAGGCTGTGGTGTATACTTATGCCTAGGAACTAGAACTTCTAAAATGGATTTGTTTCCTACAAGGAAAGTCAATGGCGAAATCAGCAGGATGTCAGAAGTTGCTCCTGCTCCCACTGCTTTTTTGCCTGGCTGTGATCATTCTATTTCTCTGTTTAGATAAGGAATTATTTATTTATTTATTCATTCATTCATTCATTCATTCATTCATTCATTCATTCATTTATTTCTATACCGCCCTTCTCCCGCAGGACTCAGGGTGGTGCACAGCCAAAATAAAACATTGTATACAAAATTTAAAAAACAATTTAAAAACAATTAAATAATTGTGGCCCAAATAATTTAAAACAACCCAAATTAAAACCGAATCAATTAAAACTGAGAGGACGGGATCAAGCCAGCCCAGCTAGATGGAATAAGTGTGTTTTTAGGGCCCGACGAAAAGTCCAGAGGTCTGATATCGTGCGTATCTCAGGGGGTAGGTCGTTCCAGAGGGCTGGTGCCGCCACAGAGAAGGCTCTTCCCCTGGGGGTCGCCAGCCGGCACTGTCTGGCCAACGGCACCCTGAGGAGGCCCTCTCTGTGCGAGCGAACCATCCGGTTGGAGGCTATTGGCGGCAGAAGGCGGTCTCGCAAATACCCCGGCCCTAAGCCATGGAGCGCTTTAAAGGTGATCACCAACACCTTGAAGCGCACCCGGAAGACCACAGGAAGCCAGTGCAGCTCGCGCAGGAGAGGTGTCACATGGGAGCGCATAACCCCCGCGCAGCCGCATTCTGGACCAACTGCAGCCTCCGGGTGCACCCCAAGGGGAGCCCCATGTAGAGAGCACTGCAGTAGTCCAGGCAGGAAGTGACGAGTGCTTGAGTGACCGTGCGTAGGAAGTCCCGATCCAGAAAGGGACACAACTGGCGTATCAGGCGAACCTGAAACAATGAGCAAAAAAGTTGTGGGTTGTTTAGTCACCATTTTATGTACTGTAGCCTTCATCACAGTTGATGAAATTCACTACATATGAACTACACTAGTGATATTTTAGTTATGTCTTGTCTGAAAAAATTAAGCAGCTACATCATTTCCTAAGTTTGCATGGTTGCCTTCCATAGGTGAATTGTGATCCTTCAGGGCAAAAAACATTGAGTTTAAGGAGCTGAAGACAGGTGCCACGGATGTCTGCCCTTTTGCTTTTGCTGCAGTGTACTACAATAAAATTGTCTTGAAATTGGAATTGACCATGGACATGTATTCTTGTTAAAACTACAATATACAAAATTAGTTTTTATTTTTCTTGTGGGATTTTTTTCAACTTCCAGTCACTATAATTAATTTATTAGCATTCAGTTTTTTACATGTATACAATCTTTCATTAATATGGAATTGTATAAATGTTATGTAATTTTTTCTGACTTATTGGTAGAAAAAAAATTACCATTTCTAATGGAATTTCATCAGTTCCTATCTCTGAGCTGCTCATTTCAGGATCTTTCTTCAACTTAATTTTTTTAAAATATACCAGCCATAATTGTACAAGATTATGTACCAAAAATAATGGTGCTACTATAGATTATTACTTTAACACTTTATTATTTGACTTGACGTGATGGTGAACCTATGGCACACTTGCCACAGGTGGCATGCAGAGCCATATCTGGGCACGCAAGTGTTGTCCTAGCTCAGCTCCAGCGCACATGCGCGTGCCAGCCAGCTAATTTTCAGGCCTTCCAGGCCCACTAGAAGTTGGGAAATGGCCTGTTTCTGGCCTCTAGAGGGGCGGGGAAGGACGTTTTCGCCCTCCCCAGGCTCCAAGAAAGCCTCTGGAGCTGGGTAGGGTACAAAATAGGCCTATCAGGCCCACCGTGCCATCACATGCCAAAAGCAGGAAGGGAGAGTGGGCGATTGCGCACGCATGTGCGGGGGGGTGGGGCGCATTGAATTATGGGTGTGGACATGTGCGTGCGTGACACCCCCCCATGCTCCTCCCACTTTTGGCATGTGATGGCAAAAAGGTTAGCCCTCACTGTTCTACTTTGTCCCTCTTACTGAGTTATTTATCATCATTCCAATAAACAACAAAAGGAAAAAAGAATGACATTGCTATATAGGCCTATACTACAGGTCACCCAACCAAACAGAAGAAATAGATTAACTCTTTGCTAAAAAATTAACAAATGTATGTAGGAAACATACCACAGTAGTAATGGGAGACTTTAACTACCCTGATATCAACTGGGAGACAAACTGCAGCAAGTGGGAGATTGAACAGATTCCTAACCAAGCTAGCTGACAACTTTGTCGATAATTCTGATAATTCATTATCAGACTGCAAACACATTTAAAAAAGTACTTTTTTAAAAAGCAAAGAAACATATTTTTTTTTCTCCTTCAGCTACATCATAGTAGTATCAATCATCATTATAAATATGTTAAAATATGCCAAGCCACTGGCTAACATTTTACTGCCTACTGATTCTGGGGAGAATGTTTTAGATTTTCTTTCCCTACTCCTCTTAATTGTCAGATTTAGTTGGTCACCCTTGTCCTTAATAAAATCCCCTGGATCCAGCACAGCACAGATCTTAGGAATTTTTTTCTTCTAATAAATCATAATCCTGTTGAAATGCATTAAGCTTTGCTTTTTCCATGATGATGGATGATTTATAACCCATCTCTAGCTGCCTACCTTTCAAGTCCTGCTTTGAAGCATGATCATTAGCTTTTGTACACATTTTATACAGATCATCCTTATGGACTATTCAATCAGCGACTATTCAAAGTTATGACAACGCTGAAAAAAATAATTTCCCCCATTGGAGAAACAAGAGGAATTTTCAAAGGAATACTGCAAGCCATTTCTATAGTTTGCCTATGACTCCCATTCTGGGGCTGCCACTATGATCACATAGCTTTCCATCTGCAGAAGATACTAAGCTCTTGAAAGCAAACAAAAGCAAACTATAGGTAGTCCTAGAGTTATGACGGCAATCGAGTTCCATTATTAAGTTCATTTGTAAAGCATGCCACATAACTGCATTGCTTAGCGATGGCAATCCCTGCAGTCCCTATTGCTGTTGTTAAATGAAGAATCATTAAGCAAACATCTCCTTGTAACTTCCTGCCAGCTTTCAACAAAGTAAGCAGGGAAGCCAGCAGAAAGTTGCAAGTCGTAGGCACTCTGCAACCAGGAAGGTAAGTGGCTCTTGCTGGGTAAAAGAGGGGAATTAAGGGGTGGGGTGGGGGTGGGAATATGTTGCATGAGTGCATCAAGGGTTTGGAAGGGTGTGCAAGTGGCAGAGCTGAATGCAGAGGGGCTGGGGGAGTGTGTGCAAGTGAGTAGACTTAACTGAGCAACTTGCAACTTTCCCCACTGGCTTCTCCATTGTGGGAAGCTGGGAGGTAAGGTTGCAAAATGCAAACATGAGATGCTGCAACCATCGGATGAGCCACTTGACAAGTGTCCAGATTGTGATCACGATTATGAAGATTTTGGGACAGCCAGAACTTTTGAGGACCAGTCATAATCATTACAGAATGAGTGGACTGCCTGTAGTCTCTTTCCAGCTAGAAAGAACAGTTGTAGCCATGTGATTTCTCACTTAATGAATTCACTTAGAGGCCGAGTTGCTGGTCCTGATTAAAGTTGTTCGCAAACAACTGTTGTAATGGTATGTGGAATTACTTTGGGAGACTGGGTAAAGTAATGCTACCTAGCAAAGGTCAAATAAGAGTGAGCACAGCCCACAGGGCACAGTAAGCATGGAACAAGAGACTCAGGAAGAGCAGCCCCCCTAAGTTATGAGGCTGTAAAAGTGATGGTGAGAGGACTGTCCTTTTAGACTCACAAGACTCTCCTAATGTAGCTTTACAATGAAGTGTGTCCTCCCTAGTCTATCTGCTAAGCCTGACCACTGTAATTTCAATGCATCCACCATGTAAATAATGCCCAAAGTGAACTTTCTATTATTTGTGCAGGACCCACATCTGACTACAAGATTCCCTCCTGAAACACTCTCTTTCACATACCTCCCTAACAGCATGAACTTGTATAATATTCCATAGAGTTGGCCATTGACAAATTACACAGCTTGTGTTACTGTAACTGTTAGTTGTAAAAAAACTTGTGATTTGCAAGCCCAAAATGTTCCAGTTTCAGTTTGTATTGAGTTGCTTATAAACATACAAAAGTTAATTTGTTACTTCCTATGTTCACATATAATAACAAATCACAAAATTTAATATTTCTGAAGGACCAGGATTTGTGGTAGTAATATACAATTGTTATTTATGTATTATATCTCCATGCAAACATATTTCCAACTTATACTCCAATTTGAAACTCAAACATTTTATAAATAAAAAGTTTATATGTTCCACTATACACATCATTTTCTAAAAAAAAATCAAGTCATGTAATTTTGCTTTCAGAAAATAGAAAGGTAGTCAGCTTTTAACATGAGTTGCAGAATAGTTCAATACATGAATTATCAAGACTATTTCAAATATCAAAAATGTTTACATTTAAAGAAAAAAACCAAACTCACTAATTTTGAAAATATACTTCCTGAACATGAATAGATTTATAAAAGTTTATACATGTACACAAATTGGGCAACATTATTCAACAACACATGGATATAATTTACACATTTTTCACTTAGAACAGCAGCACTATCTGCTACTTTTTCCCAGTATAAAATAGCATGATCTGCCATCTCTGTTGGGTCTGTCAGATAACCTGTGCCAAATGCAGAAACAAGAGTTTTCCAATACTGAAAAGTTTTGCCCCAAAAATCTGTAACACATACTTGAGTAACAACAACCAGCAAACAAATTAAAACAGTTACAAAAAAACGTGGTGAAAGGAAGGAATTTGTCACCCAGTTGAAAGAGCTTTTCTCTTGAGGTAGTGAAAGTTTATCCACATCTGCTAGTTTAAATTGTTCCCACTGATTAGTATCAACATCCTTAATTGTAGATTTGATGTCTACGGTAACACAAGGCAATCTAGTTTCCTTTATCACTTTGATTTTCTCTCTAAATTCTTGCATCTGTTGTAAAAACAAAATGGGTTCAGATACATCCTTAAATGTTTCTGCAATATTAAATGCAGTTTCCTGTTCTTGTATGATAGTGTTCAGTTTGTTGATTTCTGGATCATAAGCCTGCATAACTGCAAGCTTCATGGTTTCAAAGTCTGAGAGGATCTCATTCTTCTTTTGTTCCAAAGTATACTGTAATTTCTCAAAAAAATCTTTTACTCTGTCATAATCCTTTGTCAACATCTGGAGAGCTTTTCGTTTGCTGGTTTCCAAAGTTCCTAGTCGAGAAAGTGCATCTCCACAATGCCATGCTTCAAACACTTGGGACAGTGTCTCAAAAGCACGCTTTTCTTGACAGTAAGCATCCTCAATAGAGCAAAAGAGATGTTTTATGTGATCTCCTCGAGTGGCACAAATGCCACATATAAGCTGTGTGTCTGTCTGGCAAAAAATATTAAGAGGCTGACCACTGTGCACTTTACAGACAGGCATTTTTGTTGATATTTTAATCTTGTTATACTTTTCCACAATGCCTTTTAGTGAATAGTTAACTTGGAGATTGTTAACGCCTGTTACTGTAGTTTCCTTTCGACATGTGGGACATTTAAAAGGTGATGGTCTCCACATCACATTCCGAGTATTTCCCTCTAAGATCCCTTCCAAACATTTTCTACAGAAGTTATGTGAACAAGGTAATGCTCGTGGATCATCAAACAAGCCACAACAAATGGGACATGTAAGGTCTTCTTCAAGCAGCTCCATTCTTCTCTATAACAAAGATAAAAATATAAGCAACTCATACTCATAATCACAGTCTTAAGAAACTGAAATTTCTTGCATGCATTTCTACATAAAACTACTTTGCAAAAGAACAAAAAGAGTTTGGTGAATTTATTTCTTACCAGATCAATAAAATGGCAAGAATTTCAACACTGCAAATGAAAAAGAAAAAGTGGAAAATGTTATTCTGTGACTAACCCATCTTCAAATAAAAGAAAAAATGGATCAGGAACGTAAGTAAGAAGTTAGAGAAGAACCTCAGAAACTGATAATTCTTCTGACCTAGGCTTCCTAAGTCATTAAAACACACGAGTAGTCCCAAAACCCTCTTCTATTGCAACAGCTGTGAATTCTGTTCATTCACAGATGAATCCCAATTAATTATAAAGAGTCCTTCAGGAGAAGTCCTTCGGAATAATCACCCCCATTTATCTCCCTTGACAACCGCAGCGCCATCACCAGGAGGCAACACAGAGCACACTGAAATGGGCTTAGATAGTTTTGTCAAGGCACCTGACGTCAAAATGCAAATGGACAAAGCCTAATTTTTGCGCTAAGAATCCGGCTTTTGGAGGGTGGGGGGTAGTGGACCGTGAGAAGCACAGCCAGGGGCGCACCAGGGCGCGTGGGAATTCGCCCTCGCAACCAGACGCCCTCGCTGCCCGACTTCAGCCTCACCTGGCGAGAGACGCTTACAGTACAGTGAAGCCGATGGGAACAACGGAAGCCATCCCGGCGGCCGCTCCTGTCTCAGAGCTGCAACAGCAGCAGCAGCACCGCCGCCGCCCGGCTCACTCCTTCCCTTCCACGGGGAGCGTCCAAAAGGGAGACCTGCCACAGCTCACCTGCGGATCGCTTTCAGCGGGCCCCGCCCCTGAGTCCTAGGAAGACACGCGAGACTGCAGGTTCTGCCGCGGAGGGCGCCTTTCCAGATGCCAAACAAGGATCCGGTGGGTCGGGACTTCCGCTCTCCCTCCTTTTCCGCTTGGCCACAGATAACATCCGCGCAAGATGCCCAGAAAGGCCATTTTCACGGGCTTGAGACTACGCTTTAACGTCATGACGTAGTGGGCGAGGCTTGGATTTCTGCTTCTCCTCCAATCACGTTTGAAGTGGCTTTTTGTTGGCTGAATCGGGTGGTGGAGAAACGTGCCCTAAAATTAGCTAGGTAGGAGATATTTGCAGGAAAGGAAGCGCTAGATTGATTAGTAGCTTCGGCTTTCATCTGCCCATAATGGTTGCTTTCACAAGAAACACGGATTCTTCCAGTGTTTTTCAAACTTGGTAACTATGTGGACTTCAACCATCAGAATTCCCCAGCCAGCATGAAGTCCCACATCTTAAAAGTTGGCAACTTTGAAAAACATTATTCAGAGTCTTTCAAGCCTGGGTTTGGGGTCAGATCGTTAATGTTCAGCTCCTAAAAATAGGCTACTGGATATGGTACCTTAACTGGGGAAAACACTTCCGAAAAACTTTGCTAAGAAAAGTACACAGTCTTGTCCAGGCATTCTTTGGAAATGGAACACGATTGAACAGGAAAAAAACGATCCTTCCAGAGAAAGGTTATTTTCAATATAACTTCTAACTTATGAATGAGGAAAGGGTCCTTGCCTAGCAAACCAGTTTGCTCAACAATGTTTGCTTAACCAGTTTGGTTAACAATGGCAACATCAGCTGCTGAGATTGTGGTCATTAAGCAATGCAGCCATGTGATGTTGACTCTATGACCACATTACTTAGTGCTGGAAATTCCATTCCCAAGTACCATTTATAAACCAGGACCTACCTGTATATCCTTTTCTTACATTTTTGAGCAAAAGTACCTAGATAATTCCTAAAACTAATTTACTGTATATAGACTTTCAAGCCACAATGATGCATAAGTCCCAACTTCCAGTAGAGGGTTTGGACCCCATAGAATAAGATCTGACTATGTAAACCTGATGCTTTCAAATGTAGATGGAACTAGGCACAGTTTGCCTCCTGGTGGTCGTCCAAAAGAAAAAAATCCTATGATAAGGCTCCACAGGAGCCTATTTTCTCTATTAGAGAAAATAGATAAATTCCTTGCTCTTGGACACAAGTTTGATTCCCAGGGAGAGGCAGTCAAGTCTCCCGGGACCTCTTTTTGTGTCCTATTTAAGCGGCTTCTTAAGCGGATGTTTGGGACTTTTTGCAAGTTACAAGGGAGGTAGCCAACAATTCTGTATAAAAACGTATCCACGGAATGCGCTCCTTGTAAGAAATAACTCTTTGTTATTGCGCAATGTTAAATTGCGATTTTAAAAGACACTGGTTAAAAAAACAAGGCAGCCTGTTGACATTCTGCTTCTTCTGTAACATTTCAGAAGGAGGAGTTGCCTCTTCTCTGCCTGTGAATTGTGTGGCCCGTTCTATGAAGAGCGGGCCTTCCCGGTAAAGGAGAAACTCAGCCTGCTGAGTTTGCGTGGATTTGTTGCTGGGGCGCCTAACCCGCACATGGAGGCCTTCACCAATCAGCCGCCAGGAACCGAAAGTGTGCAGTGAAAAGCTGAAGCCGCCTCCTCTTGAAGCTAGAGCGGCCGAGCAACCATGGCGGCGTCGGCAGGGGCGGCCTCGGGCTCCGTGTGGTGTTGCCTGCGCTGGGCTTGGTGCGGAGAAGGCAGCGCCGGGCATATCCCTCTCAAGGAGATGCCGTCGGTGCTACTGGACACGCAACAGATGGGTAAGTGCAGCCGCTGTCGCAGGATTGGCGCGCAGGGATAAATCCCCCTGGAAACTGCACCTTTAAAGAAATCATAACGCGTCCAGCTCGTTTCTGAATCCACGTTGAGCTTGTGCTGTTAACGAAAACAATATGTTTCAATTTCTCTTTCTGTGTTTATAAAATTTTAAATTTGAAAAGTATGATTTCTCCATCCTTCTGTCCCCCTGTCAAAGAAGGTTTGTTTTGCTCTAGGAAACAAAAAATAGTAAAAGGTGGAAGTATCTCTTTAATTTACTGTTTTAATAAATGGAGGATTGCATGTTTCTTCACCGCTGAGTTCAAAGTGCATTCTTACCTATACCAAGGAAACTACAAATCTCTTACATTTTTCCTATCCTGAAGCACCTTAATTATATCTATGCACTCTGCTATAGCTAAAGTTGTTTACGAGCTAGCCTTAGAAATTTGAATAAACAAAATACTAATTAACAAAATTGATCTATATGATTAATGTGGAGGCAGCATCAAGTCTCCTTCCTCTTCCCCATTTAAATATGTGGTTTTCACGTGTTTTTTTTAAAGAACAGATTCAAAATGAAAGTGCCAGTCTTTTAATCCCCTTAGAGAAGTCTGTGAAAAAGCAATACTTAATTGATTAAGTATTGTCAATTAACAATTGACTATAGTTCTGATATTTGTTCCTTAAAATTGTAAAATGGGCAGAAAATATGAACAGAAATTATGCAGTTGAAATACATACAGTTGAGAGACTTATAGCAAGGAAAACTGGTGGGTAAAATAGGAACACGGTAGATTTCCTGTCTTGTAGGCTCTTCCTTCCTTCCTCTTATTAACTGCTACATGAAATTACTCTGGAGCTCAACAATGGAAATCAGGAGCCATCAGTATGCAGGTGATACACAGTTGTGTACAGTATCTCAAACTGAGCCAAACGGAAGATGCAGCTGAGTTGCTATTCCAGTACCCAGAAGTTGTGAGAATCTGGATGGGGAAAAATAGACTGAGCCTTAATTCCAGCAAGACTGATTGGATTTGGAGACCAACTGATACCAGATTATTTCATATTAGATTTTGGATTGGATTGAACACTTTTTTTCTGAACTGTTTCATAATTTTGAAGGTCTTCTTGAACTCACAGCTGCTGCTTAGAGCAGGTGGCATTTTTGGCCAAGCAGGCTTTTGCACAAGTTCATCTGATGTTACTTCTGTTCTTGGTTATCCCACAGACTGTATTGTTTACATGGGACTGACCTTGAAGACTACTCAGAAGATGCAGCTAGTCCAGAATATAATGAATTCAAAAAATATGAGTACACCTTATTTTATCTGGATAACACCACCATTTTGAGAGCTGCAAAAGTTATTGGGTTCTAGATGTGATTCAAGGTGCTGATGGTCCATTTACCAGCAGTATCTGCCCATCTAAAGCAAAAGTATATTGAAACCAAAATGTTTTAAAGTCCTTTTCAGAAGGATTAGGATAGTTAGAAAATTTTACTGTGCTAGCATAGTTTTTAGTTAATTGCATTGATTCTTGGTTAAATTGTTCTTGTGTGCAAAATATATTTTTTCAAAGATCTGTTTTAAAAAGTTTTGAGAATTTACCCTTTGATTCTAAATGCATATTGGAAACATGTCCTGTCGTACTTACTTGCATTCTCTAGAAAAAGAAATTGTACAACCTATAGTCCAGTTGACATTTCACTGGTCATGAGAAGAATGGGTTTCACATGGTTGCTTTCTTATTGATTCTATTATACACTACTGGGAGGAAATTAGAATTTTTGTGTCAAAAACACAAACAGCTGACTGATCAGTGGGACATAGGAGGGGCGCCTGCTGATGTGCCTTCATGCTCTTTTCTGTTCTACCCCACCCTCTTGTTATGTGGGATATATGCATTGATAATGGAATGCCTGCTTTCGAAACAACGTATTTATCCATGTTTCCTTGGACAACTTCAAAAGTGATTAAATCCTCCAACTCTGCATGCGCTTGGAATCTTCCAATGTTACTTCACCACACATTCTGTAGAGTGCTGTAAGTTTTCTGTAAAAAAAATGGCAGGTGGGACAATGTATAGGGATGAAAAACAAATGAACATTGTTACATTTCCTTGACAATGAATTTCACTGCAATCAGCGTTGATTGCATAAAAATTGTATTGTAAGTCTTCAACATAGTTCAAAGTGTTTTCTGCTTGTTGATGCTTTATATTCTGCAGGAACAGATGTTGTCGTTGTAAAAAATGGACGACGAGTATGCGGTACAGGGGGGTGCTTAGCTAATGCTCCTTTGCATCAGAACAAGAGCTATTTTGAGTTTAAAATCCAGTCTACAGGTCAGTCAAAATCAGCTTTTTCAAGAATTCATTTCATATTATTCATATAGAATCAAAATCTCTAATGGCTGTACAGATAGACTGTCATTTGGAAATTCTATATATGTGTGTGTGTGTGTGTGTGTGTGTGTGTAATACTATGAACAGTGTTATAATGGCTATTTGAAGATTTCTAATCCTTACATAATAATTAGAACCATAATGAAGGTATATCTTCATCCACTTATTGCTGTTTTTCATCGTTCAGTTAGGAAAAGTTCAGCTATATAATTGCATATGCAAATTTCAGCTATTATAGCTATCAGCTTTCATTTATGAATGTTTTCTCACAGCAATGAAATACTAAGTTTCATTATCTTAATTGGAGACAATTTAGAATTGTTTCTTATTGTGGCAAACCCAGGAAAACTCTTGGACTTAGTTTTACTGTTTTTTATCTAATGACTATGCCATTCCATTTTTTGCCTCTACTGTGATTTCAGGAATCTGGGGTGTTGGAGTTGCAACTCAGAAAGTCAACCTGAACCAAATTCCTCTTGGGAATGATGTAAATAGTCTAGTTCTGAGAAATGATGGAACTCTTTACTACAACAATGAAGAAAAGAACAGATTGCCAGCAAACAGTCTGCCACAGGAGGGTGATGTTGTAGTGAGTTTCGATTTTTTTTCACTATCATTTATGCAAATCAAAATATCTGAAAAGAATGTGATTTATTGCTGAAATCCCATACCAGCAATTTGCTCTATATTAAAATATACCTTTATATGTCTCTTTTATGTCTGTTTTGGTTAAAGTTACCATTAGCTGTATAAAAATTTGACATGCATGTGTTTGAAAAGTTGGCAACATAGACCTGTACTGAAACAGACATATTTATACTGAAGTCATTCCCTTTTTACTGAAATATAATTCTAATAGAATATAAAAAAGGCAAAATTTGTAGAAAAATATCAGTTTAATATACAGCATTGACATAAACATTTTAATAGCAGAGCTTAAACATTACATACAGTACTTTACTTATAAACAGTTTATATATCAAGAGGCTGTCTATTTTATTTGTAAATCCAAGTGTACATATAACCTCCTCCTGACTTTTGACACCTTCTAGATTGGAGTTGGAGACAGGTTTGTTTATATGGGCAAAAGTTTGTAAATAGAGTAATCTCTGTATTGCTTAATGGGTGTTATATAATGTGAATCAGGCATGTTGTCTTTTATAGTGTTCCTAAATAAATATAGCCTTCATATTGCATGTTTCATAGATACTCATCAATAGATAACATTTTTTCTACCAAATTGTAAATATTTTTGTGTGAAGTATCATTGTTAATGTTTAGTTTCTTAGGATAGGTTTAAAAATGGTAAAATTGTAAAATATCTCAATAATATGGGTAGAACTTTTGTTGCTTTCTGTATACCTACCTAAGAATCAGGTGAGGATTTTATTGTTAACTTTCCTCATTTTATGGTCCTTCCTGCTTGTGGATTCCAATAATAAGGGAAAAAAACCCCTATCTACTTACCAGTAGTTGTTTGTTCTTCTTCCTCATATGTTTTTGCTTTAAAAAAAAAATGACCAAGTGTTTTTGGTAAATATTTTCCATATTTAATTTGCTAATATTCTAATCAATTTAGAATATACAGGTAGTTCTTCCTCTGTCACCTTCCTCTGTTTATAAGCAGTGATATATGGCTGAATTTGATTTTCAATACAGGAATAAAGTTTCATTATCCTTGCTTCTATTATGCTTTCAAAAATTCTATTTCTTCTTGGAAGCCTTTTTTCCACTGTAAATTTGGATCCTGCTAAATTCTTTCTCTGTATTTTTTTCAGACCAAGTATTCTAAAATTTAAGGTATAACTAACTTGAGTTTTCGGAGTTCGTATAATTACAGATTTCAAGATGATATAGTCATTGCTTTTAGTGGTCCTTCCAGTTGTGTTTGGAATTTTGACAGCATGTTATGAATGCTGACAAAAAGACTATAGTAGGGAAACAGACAGATTTCCAAAGTAGGGAATTATAGTCACTTATTTTTCTTTCACCTAAGAGTGATTTAGCAGTTTACATGGAGCAGTGTTAGAAATCCAAAGTAGGGTTGAAGTTGTGACGTTTTGCTTCAAGAGTATCTTTCTTAATGTCACTTTTGTTTTTATAGTAGAGGGCAAGATTTTTCTATTTTTTTCATCTTTCTTGAATGCTTAATGTTTGACATTGGGATAATTGTAATTTTATTGTTTTCTGAGAGCAGCATTGTTTCAATTAGCAGTGAATAATTTCATGTTGTGTGGAAGAAGAGAAGGAGGAAGGAGTATTATGTACATTTACTGGCCTGAGTTACTTATTAAGTAATAAAGATGGAATAAAGATGTATTAAATATCAGCCTAAAATGTTCAGAATAACGTGTGTGAGTGTTCAATTAAAACAAAAAGGGGGATGAAAGTTTATATATAAAATTCATATCTGTCTTACAGGGAATTACATATGACCATGTAGAACTAAATGTTTATTTAAATGGAAAAAATATGCACTGTCCAGCCTCAGGAATCAGAGGAACAGTCTTCCCTGCAGTCTATGGTAAGGAGACATTCTCACATTTTAGTGAATGAAATGTTACACTTGATTTGGGTTCAGCTACCTACTCATCCATAAACTGAACTTGGTAATTGGGCTATATCGTCATCTTTACCTCTCTATTCCATGTTAACTGCTACCTCTATTGAATACCTCTTAGATACCTATTAAATTTCTGTATGTCACTTATTTCAGCACAATGGCCTAAAAAAGTAAAACGTATAGCTGACAATGTAGCAGAAAGTTCAGGGTTAGTAAATGGATTATTTATTATAGATTGCCAAATGACTCTGTAGCTTAAAAGCTGAAAAAAAATGCATATAAAAGAATATAGCTGACCAATAGAACATAATAACAAACCAAAACCAAAACAGATCAGTCCAAAATAAAAGGGGCTCCTGTCCCAAAGGCTTGTGGAAACAATCTGAATTACACAAAGGAGGAAAGCATCCAAATCTCTGTGTGGAGATCATTCCAGAGGACAGGAATTGCAACATCTCTGTAATACACTTCATCTCATGAACATCCAATGAGGTTTGCAGTAATAAAGAGCATTTGAATATGATGTGTATATCTTCTTTTTTTTCCTCTTACAGTTGATGATAGTGCCATTTTGGATTGTCAGTTCAGTGACTTCTGTCATGCTCCTCCTGCAGGTTTTGAAAAGATACTCTTTGAACAGCAGATTTTCTGAAGGTTCCTACTGCAGATTAACTAGCACTTTTTACAACCCATTCTTTCAAACTTCACATTATTCCCAGAATACTAATGTTGTATTTGATCAGTCTATTTAATGTTTGGGAAAATATAAGTTTATCTGGAAACTATGTTGCTGGTTTAGATTTATCTACTGTTTGTGATATGATAATATTTGTATTTGATGTAAAGGGACACAGTTGACAGTATTTAGTGACCATGGACTCTAAAGAATGCTGTATAATATGCTATACAGTAAAATTTGTTTGTAAATGTCACATTTCCTTAAAATAGCAGAGTCTAATAGTTATTCAACAATGTTTCTCTAATATATGTAGTAATTAGAGAAAATAATTTTGAGAATAACAACAGTAAAAATATTGATACCTCTTATCCTTTTTAAGCACTGGGATTCTAACGTTTAATTCTAAGCATTTGTGTTAAAATTAGAATAAATTGCTGCCTGTTAAAAACCAGGCTGCTAATATCTATAGTACGAAAACTGTCAATGGAACCAAGTAGCACTGAAAAGCCTGTTGCTTGTTGTGATAAAGCTTTATTTTTTTAATTCTTTATTACATTTTTGGAGTTCTCCAAAAATATAAAATGTACAAACTGCTCTTCTGTTTGTTTTTATGGTTATTTTAAATTGCTTTTCTTGTGCACTGAGGTTATATATATATATATGTATGTATGTATGTATGTATGTATGTATGTATGTATACAGCTTTCCTGTATATCCAGAACAATGAAACCTGCTATAAGGAAATTGCTATATCAGAATTATAAGCTTTTGTCTGTCCTTGCATTTTGTTGTGGGAGGGAGTGGAAATAACTTTCTGAGATTCTGTTGTTACATTTCGTATATTTAACTATACCATGGCAAATAAGTGAAAAAGTGATTTGCTCTATTTTGTTATATAGGCTTTATAGTCTTAACAGATTTAAAGAATGTGCATTCTTCATAATATACTAATGTTAGAAAAACTTCCCTGTTGATTTTAATATTCCTCAGGGAGGTGTCCTTTTTCAGCCTTGTAGGAAATTCTTTTCCAACAGCTAGTTACAGATATACATATGAATTCAGTTTGTGCTATTGGCAAATATTCTGGAACTCCAAATTCTGCACTTGGAAAGATATGTATAAAACACTTAGTCTGCTACTATAAAGTCATGCATTTAACCCAATTTACTACAGTAACCAAAATTTCTGGGAAGTGTATCAACAAGGGATAAAATGGGTAATAGTAACAGACAGTATGTGTTCCTAGGTATATTTTAGCTACAGTTGCCCATTTGATCCTCTTAAAATTAAAGATAGAATATTCTAAAGTATGTGTAATCAACATTTCTTTTGGTTATTTTGGGCATTTGAAAAGATGAAAAAGGTATAGTAGAGAAAATAAATTTAAAATATTTTTAGAATTGAATTTGATTTAAAATTCATTCCCAAATTTTAAATATATGCCATCCTGGATAATTTCATGCTCTTATCCTAGTCCTCTTAAAAGCATCTGTTTGGCTACAGCAGATAGCATATTTTATTTATAACGTTGCATATGAATTTAAATTCTGCCATTTTAATATTTTGCCCTCTAATCTACTTTTTGTTCAACCATGTTAACACTTGTGATCTTCAAACATTACATAAATCTGAATGTGATCCTCAAAACAGATCTCTCTCCACTGCGTTACTGGATGTGTGATAACATGTTTTGGGATTTAGCCTATTACATATCTTCAATAGCGTATTTATTGAATATTTCATATATTATCTTCAATATTAAAATTTTTACAAATTACCCTTCACATTCTTTGAAAGTAGGTTTTCAAAATAAATTGTTGCTTGTGTATTCTCTAATAAAATCAGCTTTAAAAGTCTGCAGAACTGCCTCAAAACCTTCAAATTAAAATCATGATCTGGACAGTAACATCTTGATATAACTGGTTTTACAGTTCCTGGATTGGGTAGAAGGATAATCTAATTAGCTATTAAATCAAGGAGAGAAGCAAACTGGCTGAAAATGTCAAAAAAGTACATTGTGGTCATATGACTGCAGAACACTGCAACCAGCCATAAAAGTGAGCTGGTTGCCAAGCACTAAAAATGCAATAATGTGACCATGAGGATGAGACATCTTTGGTATCCCAGAACTGGGTTGTAAGGAGCTTGGGGAGAGAGAATCTGTTATAATTTTGAACAATCACTAAATGGCTAATTGTTAAGGGAGGACTACCTGTATAGTGAATTATCGGTTAAATTTCCTAGTTTGTTTGAAGAGTCAGTCGGGTCTAGTGATTAAATGCTGGCTTGTGAGTTCTAGTCCCACTTTACGCATGAAAGCTAGCTAGGTGACTTTGGGCCACCTCACAGGGTTGTTGTGAGAAAAACAGGAGGAGAAGGAGTATTAGGTACATTTGCCACATTGAGTTACTTATAAAAATAACAAAGGTGGGATATAAATAAAATCAAGGTAAATATTAGCCAGAAAACATAATTATTCTCTAGAAAATCAATGTAATCCAAAAGATTTTAGAATTACTGTATATCACTGCTGGTTGCTCAAATATCTTCCTGCAAATAGAGTAGCTGCAGTTGACTGATATAGGTATTATGATTTTCACAGACCAGAAAGAGTCTCGTAGAGAGAGATTGATTATGAGAGCATGGTCTTCAAGATAACTGAAAACTTTTTTAAAAATCAGTTCCTGGACAGAGCCAATCTTTGATAAGTGTTATTAACTTAAAAGAACAGCAATCAATCATAATCATTAAAATGTCTACATTTTCCTTCAAAGGACCTTATCCACATCTTTGGCAGAATTTTCTATCTCTCTTACTACCATCCCATGGTTGTCTGTATGGTGGCTATACAGATGAAGAAGCCTTATTTTTGTGTACAGTAGTTGAAAATCTGAAAAAATACCAGATGGTGCTTTGAGGGACCACCTCTCCCCATGTACCTCTACTCATCCCATCTATTTTGGCAGAATGAACTGATCCCATCAAGAATGTCATCTTAAAGGGCCCAGGAAGAGAGAGGTCTTAGTTATTCTGCCTGTCTTTTGGGACACAGAAATTAGATTAGCCCTGATTGCTCATTTGTAAGGGTTTTTTGCAAGACCTTGAAGATGTGGCTGTGTTTCTGGATTGGAGGTTTGGAAATAGAGCCTACAAGGTGAGTAGCTTGATAGCTCTTATCTTGGCATCTGATTATTACTTTTTCTGCTTTAACTGTTGTTAGCCACCCATAGTCACTATGATGAGATGGGCAGTTATATACATTAAAATATATTTTAAACTGTTTGAACTGCAGCATTTTAGCATAGTAATTTTATTCAGTGACAAATATCTCTTGGCAGGACTTTGAAAGTGATATTAAATCATATAAACAAGAAAGAAAAATCACACTGGATTTTTCCAGTGAGGATGCTAATATCACTACCATTAAATCAACAGACTTGCTTCTGATCAAACTTGGAGATTTGCTTTTTTCAACTTGCATCCCATCTGTCTCTTCTATCTGTTTATTCTCTACTAACTCATAAAGCCAACAGCTGTCTTTGTTAGAAGAAAATACTTAAGTGTGGTTATATTAACTATCCATTGACTCCATATACTATACCAGCTAGGACCAACAATTGGGAAACTTTTTGAAAATTTCAGAAATCCCTTAGGCTCTATCAGTTTCCAAGGATGGATTGTCTTCATCCTCCATTTGTACAAAGTATGCAAATCTAAGTTTCAGTAAAAAAATAAATAAATAAATAGTCCTACTATGGTATTTGGTCATAACAAATTTCTGCACTTTCCCGTTTTATTGCAAACATAAACCCATAATAAATCCACAGTCATATCTCAGGGATGGCTGTCTTACGGGGCAACCACATGCCAGAGCATGAAGAATGAATGTATCCAGGGCAAACACCTTGTGGTCCTCAAGGTAGATTTTGAAATGATCAGATAGCTGTTGACCCATGGGATTCTTTAAAAGGCTTCCAAATATTGCCAGGTATCCCAATATGAGGGGCAAAAACTAATTCAATTTTCAACTCTACTGAATATTCATGAAAAAAATCAAGCCTGACAAAATTTGTGGGTGAGCACATCATTACTTGCAGTGCACGTCTAATTGTTGCTTTATATGGCGAGTTAAACAACAAGAAATATCAAATATGTTTGTTTGGCCACCGTTTCTTCAACAAGACAAAATTAGTTGGGTTCCTACCTTGGCGACAAGTGATCGCCCTCGACTTATAAGACATAATGACTAGATTCATGAAGGCCACGTAACTGCTTCGCACTTCCGGGAAACGCATCCGTTCTGCAGACCCAAGCAGCCCGCAGCCCGTCTCTTTACGGTGGCTGCTAGCTAAACTCTTCCCTGGGATCCTCAGTGAACTTCAGACCACTTAGCAGCGGACTTCAGTCGGACTAGGAGGAAAACTGAATAGCTCTTTTCCCTTCAGCCTCTACTTTCCCGCTTACTCTGCCCGGCCCCAACCCTCGATGCCTGCGCCGCACATGGGCAGCTGTCATTTCCGCTCAGAAAAGCGAGCGGAACCAACCCTCCTACCAAGACAGCCTCACTCAGCCTCCCGGCCACTGGAGCTTCGGAATTCTCTCTCCGCTCCTGCAACAGCTGTGCGCATGCGCCGCCCTCCGTCGTTTCCCGTTTGTTTCGTCACTGAGCGTCTGCCTGCCCGTTCCGCCCCCCACTCCCCTTTCGCGCGCGCGCTGTCGTCGCTCCTTCAGCCCAGAGCCGCTGCCGCCGCCGCCGTCGTCATGGCTGACAACGCCGCCGCCGGCCTGGAGAACCACCGCTTCAAGAGCTTCAAGAATAAGGGCCGCGACGTGGAGGTCTGTGCCGGCCTGGGACAGTCCCTTTCCGTCTGGTGGGGGAGTGGCCGGGTTTTATTTTCTCAGCCAGCGGGAGGCTTGGTGGCTCTGCGCCCGGTGGTGGGACCATGTCGGCAGACGCACCGACACACGCACCGCCTCCGCCATCTGCCTGCTGGGCCCGGCCTGGTTCCCTCTGCCCACCTCGACCGGGCCGGCATGGGGGGATCCGACCCTTAAGTGGGCGGGCGGGCGGGCAGCGGGGTTTCTCAGGCTCCCTTTGTGATTCGGCTCTTTCCCCAGACTTGAAGGGAGTCTGGGCAGATCGGGCTCGCTTTGAATTCTTGTCCGTGAGACACAATAATAATGCCGGCAGGGCGAGAGCCTGATTAGTCCTATCAGTCTTGCTCACCTTCTGGTGGTGGGGAAGCAGGTCGTAATCTTCCTTCTGACTCTTCACCAAGGACGCCGAAATGTGGGGCTTGGCCGATCTTCTTTGTCCTTTATCATTCCCCCAGAATAGTGTACACACTGGATGGATTCCCAATGAGATACTTAGGAGAGCTCTGACAGCCTATTTCCGTCACTTCTTTAACTTCCTTATTAATAAGGCTTTGGGAAGGGATTTACAATGTCTCCGTTTGCTTTCCTAATTACTTCTGATGCACCTACTATACATCTCCGTGGAATTCCTATCAAGTTTGATCTTCCTTTTATTGCTTTTATTGCTCCAGGGTATTGCAGCTCTGGATACACGTATAGTCCACTGGGTTGGTTTGAGTCATTCTTATTTTCTGAACAAAACTTAATTTTACCCCCTAAACAAATGCTTAATTCAAGGTATGAGCCACAGAACACCATTTTATGTTGGTGATATCACTCGCTACTTAACAAAAGTGAGTTTTTGTGTTTTTACCTGGCAGCAGTGCCTCACAATTAACTACAAATGTAAGAAGGAAGAAAAAAAAATCAAGTTCTATGTAAGTTCAATTTTCCAAGACTCTATTCAGATTTAAAGGTAGGAAGTGATAAGAATAGTTTGAAGAATATGGAATATGGTAATATAGTCTTAGGCTGAGTTCTTTGGTTTTGACAGTTTATGTACAAATAACCAGTGCTTAATATATTGTAGTAACAAACTACGACAGGAGCATTATGTATACTGCCTTGAGTTGTGCAGGTACAGGTAGGATATAAATCTAATAATAAATGTAAGAGACAGACTATATATTGTTTAATTATAGCTGATTTGTTAGGCTTTATAGGTCTGCCATACAGTAGAGTACAGTAGAGTATAGCAGTACACCTGGAACGCCATAGAATTCAGTTCTTTTCTTACACAAGCATAATACGTATTTTTTATTTTATACTTTATTTTATGAACTAGCTACTTTGGAGATCACTCACCCAATTCTTCAGAGATAATTCTTTGTGAGGTCTCCTATTAGTAGATATTAATATTTCCCATATTTGTCGATTCTGAAACTTCCTGATTTGGAAATTATGGATTCCTATAATAATTAATGATTTTAGTATCAAAATAAGTAATGACATGTCTTAGAGTTCAGAATACCCCTTTCCTTTCATTATTTGATAACTTCAGATATAATATTGGTTGACCAGTATTTTTTTCTGGGGTCTAATAATCAACAATATGTAAAATTTCTATTTTTTCAGTTATAGTTGTGGTGGCTAGCTAATCAAACATTTAAAGAAATTGTTGCATTTTCACATTTTAAAAAGAAGCAAAATTCTGCTTCGTACTGATATGTATTTGTTGCATATATGTGTAGCATATATTGCATATATTATATTTTGTTATTGATTGTATTTGCAAATACGTCTATTGAAATGTGGCATGTTTAATATGCTTATATTGTTTAGATCCATAGATTTTACCACAAGCATGATTAAATAGTGATGTTAAATCCCCATCTATAAAATTTTTAAAATTTTAAAATTTTATAAGTAGAAGACCATATTTCAAGACTATAGTTTTAAAGACTTTATAATGCAGGTAAGAGCTGTAGCCTGATTAGTACAATGGTTCTACCTTTCTTTCCCAAGTTAGTTGAATTTCACTAGGACAACTAGATGGTGCTATTCCATCTAATGTTACAGTTTATGTGCTTAAAATATTTATGTCCCCATTTCATTCAAACAGCTTGACAATCAAGATTAAAGGAGCAACTAGAAACGTTTATCCCTAAAATAGTAGCAGACTGAAGAATATTGGCATAAATAAAAGAAAGGTGTATCATTAATGTTTCTAGTGCTGAAGTGACAGCAGTAAATCATATATCTTCATTGATAGTGTTTCATACTACTTAGGTATTTGGAAAATGTTTTCTTCTTATTGTATCAGTCTTACTTTGACTGATTCATACCTTGTGGGCTTAAAATGTAAAACTTTGATTCTTTTAACCCATTGAGATTTCTCCTCTCCCAAGATTTGGATAATATATCAGTGATGAGATTGTAATAGGCAATCCATGATAGTTTTTTTAAAAAAATAGATATCTTTAAACTCCAAACCAGTGTTAGATAATGACGTTAAAGAGAGGAGTAACAAGGAAGCCTGAAACAAATCAAATTTTGCCTTGGAGTAAAAAAAGTGACAATTAGGAAGCATAGACAATATAGAAATTAATTTCTTACTGCAGTCTGGACAGAGTGATTTAAATGACAGTTTTCAGTAATGTTCATCATATAAGCACTTTATTTAATTTAAATACATTTGTTACAGCCACTCATTCCATTAGACTCTGGGTGGCTTACAAAATCCAGAAATGGTACAAATGGTTAAGTATACATAAACAGGCAGAGTAAAACAACAATACAGATTATGACTGGGGACCACAAATACTTCAATAAACATTAACCCAGTCCTGGGAGCAGAGCTGAGTTTTAAGAGTTTTCCAAACCCCCAGAGAAGTAGATACTATTCATATTTTGGGGGGTGGGGAACATTGTTCCAGAAGGCAGGGACACTGATAGGAGACATACTTCCTCAATTCCAATAGACGGCAACATTTGAAAAGGGGACCTGGAGTGTACCTGAAAGGCTTTATATAGGATGACTTTCACCTTGAATTGCACCTGGAAGCCTACTGGCAATCCATGCAGCTCATCTAGTACACTTATGCAATGCATATAACATGAAGTACCTGTTATACTGTTCACACCACTGTAATTTGCACCAGCTGTAGCTTCCAGGTGATCTTCAAGGGTAGCGTTATATATTGTGCGTTGCGATAGTCCAATTGTGAAGGAGATGAGGGCATGAACAACTATCTGAAGGGCTTCTCAGTTGAGAATAAGGCACACATTTTCAAGCAGGAGCTGCTTTTCCAGGAAGATCCCCAAATTGCTATTTTGAATTGGAAAGTACAACCCATCCAAGTCCAATGATAAAAATATCCCCACCTCAGGGAGATCAAACAGTCATAGCTAGTCTTGTCAGAATTGAGCCAATCTATTCTTCCCCATCTAGATCAGCACAACCTGCAGAGACTGGGTCAGTACATTGACAGCTTCATTTGTGCAACTCATGGGTAAGATGTACAGCTGGGTATCAACATACTGATGATGCCAAAGCCCAATAGTTTCATGTAGTTGTTAAACAGAAGGGGGAAGAGCATCGAGCCATCAGGCACTCCACAAGTGATGGGCCAAGGGCACGATCCCCCCTCCCCAATCAAAACGCCAACTGAGACTAAGGAGTAAGGCAAACCACTCAATACGGTTCCTCCCTTTTCCAGCTCCTGCAACCAGTTCAGAAGGATACCGTGGTCAATGGCATCAAAAGCCAATCTAAGTATGAATTATTACAACAAGAATATTGTTCATTGGAAAAAGCAAACTTAATAAGAAGAATCCTGGTGCTTCCAAGTTGTAAATAATTCTTTTTTGTCACACTGTAAGTGAAAAGTGATTTGGAATCTTTCTTATTGGTTCAGGAAGTCAGATCATTTTTTTAAAATAAAGTATATTTTTAAAAATATTGTTGATAAAACTGGGAAAATACAGTACCTGTGTGGAAGATTAGTGTGGAATGGTTGCTAAAACAATGGTTGTATTAGATTTTTGATGATAAAGAGACAAACATTTTGAATATACTGGTACTTTAGGATCATGAGCATCAACTGAAATGATCAACCTTTGTCTTGCTAAATGGATATAAGATATACGTCCTCAACCAGTATCTTTCCATGCTTACATTTTCCAAACTAAGAATTGCTCATATGAGTTGTAGAGTCACATTTAAAGTACATCAGGAAGTTTGTATTGTACTATACAAAGAAGATCCTCCTTTAAGTATTTTTAATAACTTTTCTTCTGCATTCTTCTGCATTCAAAATACTTAGTCTAAGGATATATTAACTCTGAAACTGTCAGATTATTGACTCATTTCACACATTTTGTCCAGTAATAGTTTTCTGGAGCCTCTGGTGGAATGATACCTACTGAAGATGCTGACAATCAGATGAGGACTCTTTTCCTAAATATTCTGTTTTTCCTTCATCTTGTATTTGCTTCTAGAACATAATTGTTGGGGGGGGGGACTTTTATAAATCGGTGGCATTTCCTTGTTGCCCTATTTAAGAGAAGAGTAGTACAGGGTGCTGCTTTTGAACTGATGAAAAAAGAAAGGTTGAAAAATACTTCATCCTTTTCATTTTATCTCTTCAAGGGTAGATCACTTGTTAGTATATTCTTACCTGAATATACAAGAATCAATTAGCAGTACAGAGTGCAGTGCATTTAGTTATAGAATTTCAATCCTAGTATTTCCCAAAAACATTCTGATTTTTTTGCATATCTTTGCCTTTTAATGTGAATCCTAATGATGTATGTAAAGGGAGTCTAAGTGAAAAAAAAAATAACATCAAATGTATAGTCCTCATTGCATTTGTTTTATACCAAAGGTTAACAACGTGTGATGTGCCATTATGAAAAAAGTAGTCACCCTCTTAGTGCAGTTAAAGAGATAAGCAATGCCAACTAGGTCAGTATTTCATTACTATAAACCAAAGGTGTCAAACTTGTGGGCCGGGTGCGTCACGCACTGGCCACACCCACGCCTGGTTTAGCAAAGGGGAAAAAGTCGTGATATGTCACATGACGATGCAAATTTGACACCCCTCCTGTAAACAATCAGAATTTATTTTGATCAGTCCTGCCCAAACTTTGGTTTCCCTCATCACAGTAAATGATGCATAATGCCTAATTATTCAGAAGGAATCTTTGAAAATCTCAATAAAATAGTCATTGATACATAAGGTGCTGGCTTAGAGACCAAGAGACTGTGAGTCTCACCTTAGGCATGAAAGCCAACTGGGTGACTTTGAGCCAGTCTCGCTCTCTCAGCCCAACCCATCTCAGAGGGTTGCCGTTGGAAAAATAGGAAGGAGTAGTATGTTGTTTGGTGCCTTCAGTTACTTATAAAAGTAATAAAGGCAGAATAAAAACAATCTAATACAGGGGTGTCAAACTTGATTTCATAGAGGGCTGCATCAGGTTGTGTTTGACCTCGGGGGAGCAGGGAGGCATGGCCAGCTCAACATCACTTGTGTCGGGAGCACCTGTGGTGGCCCGAGTGCTCTGCCAGTGAAAACAGACTCCCGAGTTCCATTTTCGGTTGCGATGGCTTCCTTCAACTCTCTGTTAGCGAAAATGGAGCTCGGGAGGGCCAGATCTAAGCACCCTGCGGGCCGGATCTGGCCCGCGAGCCTTGAGTTTGACACCCCGATCTAAAGCAAGTGAGCAAGCAAGCTCTGATCCACAGTGGCAGTGTCTTATAATAGGGAAAATTTGAGATAATAATGAATAAAAGAAAAATATGAAAATATTGGCCTTCTCCCATTTGTCCTTTGTGCTTGGCCTCTGGATCTTTAACTGCCATAGTTAAAATGACTGATTTATTGTCTAGGAATGTGTCCATTCAAATTAACTTGTCATCCTCATCAGCATATTTTAATTACAATACATTTCTTTGATTGTTATCGTTTAATATAGTTCATTGGCAACATCCACCCTGTATATAAGTTTTAACAAACTTAGCAAATTCATGAAATTTGGCAGATGTGTTTCTATTACTTTGGACTTCGGATAATAGTTGGTGAGGGTTAAGGTTAGGGTTTTAGCAACAATGTTCTTAATTATTTTTAGACTTCATTTTACTTATACTGTTTCTCTTATACACATATACAAATATATATAGAAGGATGTAATATTTCTTTTATTCAATATCTGGTCTGTATCTGGTCTCAGGGCTGTGATAAATTTAAATTTGATATGTTTCAGAAGAGAGGAGAAAATATAAGCAAATATAATTTATTATTACCATACTGCAAGTTGGAAGAGCCTATGACTTGAAAAAGAAATGTTTTATGATAATTATGAACTGCAGGTTAGATTCTGCAACATTGCTGCATTTTTTGTGAATAAAGTGCATATGTGCATGTATAGGCATGCATATGTATATTTAATTTATGTGTATAGCTTAATATATATTAAGCTTCTATTGCAGCAAGCTGAAATTACAGTTTACAACATTTTCCAGTAACCACCCTTCCTTATGTCTGATAGATGGGTTAGGTTGATTCCCAACCAGCATAATATTTTGGAGCTGAAATCACAAAACATCTTGAAAGTACCAGATTGGAAAAGATTGGCCTACTTATTGCCACATTATGAATTAGGTTAGGAGAATAGTACATAATAATTCCCCAGTATAATTTATTAATGCAACTCTGTTGCTAATATTGTTAATCATGAGGTGTGTCTGAAGCATTTTCAATAGGAAATCCATCTTACTTCAGGGTACTTAAATTTCTTCTTTAGACTTCCTGAACCATCAAATTCAGGACTTACTTGCCTGCAGAAGGGCTATGCTGTGTTAATTATATACAGACTGATTACACTCTTGGATGTTCAGAAATAATAACATCTTCTCATATGATAAGACACAAATTAAAGCAGAGATTTAGATCCCAAAATTTTTGATCCTGACATTTGGTTTTTCACCTCTTGAAACTTAAGCTCAGTTATTACAATTGCAGTGACAAAGATTGTTTTGTACATCACCAAATTGATACAACCTTGTTATTCACAAGAGACAGAAGTCAGCAGGTGTGCAGCATCCCTGAAGTTTTCATCTGTACCCAAAAATATTCTGTAATTCTGTATTTTTCTGTGACTGAATGTACTCAAATTGAACAGTAAATACAGAATAACAGAAGGGACTTTGGAGGTCTCCTAGGCCAACCCCCTGCTCAAGCAGAAGAACCTACCATTCCAGACAAATGATTCTCCAACACCACCTTCTGGTGGCAGGCTGTTCCTCTGACTAATCATTCTCACTGACAGGAAATTTCTTCTTAATTCTGGGTTGGATCTCGCTTTGTTAAGCTTTCATCTGTTACTTCTTGTCTTCTCTCAGATGCCTTGAAGAATAATTTGACCCATCTCCTCCCTGTGGTAGCCCCTCAAATATTGGAAGACTGCTATCATGTCACCTGCATTCCTTCTCTTTATTAGACTAGACATTCCCAATTCCCACAGCTATTCATCATACGGTTAGCATCCAGCCCCCTAATCACCGTTGTTGCTCTTTGCACTCTTTCTAGAGTCTCAACATCATTTTTGTATCATGACCAAAACTGGACTCAATATAAGCACTAGATTGAATATATAGAACTTGACTAATTGACTCAGAGAGGACTCTAAGACTTTGTTGTAAAACATGTATACAAGTGGTAATGCAATAAATATTGTAACATTTCAGAAGAATTGTACACTTTTTCATAAAATTAATTTTACACTATCTGTGACTAATTCAAGATCAAAGTAAACATTTGGTTAGCTATTCTATAGGAATATTGTAATATACTACTCAGGTGCGGTGGCCTAAAGGTGGAGCTCTCGCCTCACAATCAGGAGACTGTGTTTGATCCTAGGTAGAGACAGATATTTCTCTCTCTGAGTACAATGGGAATATATCTGCTGAACAAAACTGCATTGGTGACAGGAAAGGCATCTTTCCATTAAACTCTCAGCTAGCTCCATTCAGTTGCCCAGACTCCACCCCGCAAGGGATTATGGGATTGTATAGAAATGTAATCAAATCAAATCAATTATTAAAAGAAGATGATGATTGTAATATACTACTCATTCATTGCTATGAGCAGCAGTTTTTATTTTGTTTAAATGGTGACCTCCATGCAAAGCGCTCCACAGGACCTTTTGCCATTGAAGAATTTCTGGACAACTCAAGAAAAGCAGAGCATGTCCAGTTATCACAAAATGGTGACTTTTTTTAGGATAGAGGGAAATAAACGAAATTGGAATACCATATTCTATGGAAGAGCACATTTATATTGCAACATGCTGAGCTAGTGCGGCAGTGAATTTTGTAAATTAATTTTAGGATCTAAATTTCTGCTTTAATTTGTGTCTTACCACATGAGATATGTTGCTTGAAGAATTACATCTTCTTGTCAGTATGGAACATGGTGTCATATAGATCTTATTTAATTCTAGTATTGCAGTGTGCAGAAGCTCCTTCAACATGTGTTATATAAAATAGTACTAATATAAATGCATGTATATCTCTCTTTAGTTATCTTTTCTTATTTGTAATACAATCCCAAATACATTACCTTTATCTCTTGGTACTTTCATTATTTATTGTAGTTATAGCCTAGAATTAGTATTTTTTTAACAAAATAAAAAAGTTCTCACAGCAGTTAACAGTCTACATCAAATTAAATGCAGAAAAAGTGGCATTGGGAAATTCATTGCAGATTATTTACAAATTACAACATCTATAAAAGTGATCATTAAAGGAATTTCTGTCAAAACAAATCTTCCTCCATAGTAAACCTACCGGTAGAAGAAGCCATCTAAATTCAATCAAAGATAGAGCATTATTTCTAGGTAATTGTTGGCTCCACTATCAAATTGTTTTTGTTTTTAGGAATTTTTTTCCTGGTATTTAGTTGGAAACATCTTTCCTGTTAACTGAAGTTCATTATTCTATATGAAACAATACAAATACTGTAGGACTTGGCTGCCATTTATGTGATATTTTTTTAATATTGTGCTGTTGTATGCCTTTTCTATGCTAAACATAATCCAATTCCTTTATCCAATTCCCTTATACCTGTTCCAGTTTGTTTAAATTAAAATTTGTGTATACAGGTTTCAAAGTGATTGTGCATTCCAAAGCAGTGGTGGGTTGCTACTGCTCGGAGAACCGATAGCAGTGGCTGGCTGGCCACGCCCCCAAACTGGTTGCCTGGTCACCACTTCCTTGCCCCGACCACTGCCGCCATGTTCTTCACGCATGCGCATCCCATTGCCTTGCAAGTCAAATGGGATGTGTGCATACGTGAAGAACAGAGCGGCGATGGCAGCAGCTTGCCTTCAGAGAAAGCGGCTGGCAAAGAAGCCTTTTCAGAGGCTTCTTTCCCAGCTGCTTTTCAGCAGCAGCAGCTGGATGGGGGCTGCTGAAAACTCCGATTAGCTTGCCTTCCCGACTCCGGACCAGCTGCAGCGGAAGGTAAGCAGCCGAACAAAGAAGCAGTGGTGGTGGAGGAAGGCAGGCAAGTGGGCCTGGCCACCGGATCGCGGGGAAGGGCGCATAGAAGGCAGGCAAGCAATCAGGGCTGCCCGGCCATAGGGAAGGGAGCTAGCAGCTCCCCTTCCTTCCTTGCAGCCTGGCATGCTTGCCTGCCTTCCAAGCGGCCTTCCCATGCCTTTGCCTTTCGAGGTTGGGTCACACATGCAGCCCATGACAGGAGATGTGCCACTTTCAACCCGGCCTGGCCCGGCCTAGCCAGTGGGTGGGTGGGTGGCCCTTTGGGAAGATGGAGCCGTTGCACTGGGGCTGAGAGGGGTGGCAGCAGTGGCGGTTTTGCAGGAGGGCGAACAGATTTCCCAGTGTTGCTGCACATGTGCACCGCATGTGAAGGGAGGCAGACACCGGAAAAGCCGCTCAGGAAAAGTTCCCGGGCGTTCCGGGACACCCAACCACTGATGCCTGCCATGGCAAAAGCAACACAGGAAAACTTCCCAGGCATCCCAGGGTACCCTGCGGCCGCCGCCATCGTTGCCTGCCATGGCAGAAGCAGCACAGGTAAACTTCCCAGGCGTTCCAGGATGCCCAGCAGCCATCGCTTATGCCTGCCATGGCAAAACCCGCACAGTAAAAGTTCCCGGGTGTTCCAGGACGCCCTGCCGCCGCCACCATCGCTGCCTGCCGCGGCAAAAGCAACACAGGAAAACTTCCCGGGTGGTCCAGGATGCCCTGCTGCTGCCGCCTGAAGCTCCTGTTTCAGCCCCCACCTGCCACAGCCTGAAGCTCCTGTTTTGGGTGCTGCTGGCTGCTGGTGTTGCTGCCGCTGCCGCCTGGCACTTTCTCTTGGGCCTCCCAGTCTCACTCTCCTAGACTTTGAAGGAGAGAGGGTGAGAGAGAAAGAAAGAGAGAGAAAACGACACAAAGAAAATGAGAGAAAGAAAAAAAAAAGTGGAAGGGAGAGACAAGAAAGAAAAAGAGACAAAGAAAGAGAAAGAAAGAAGGAAAGAGGAAGGAGGGAAAAAAGAAAGAATGAAGGAAAAGAGAAAGAAAAGAAAGAAAGAAAAAGAAAGGGAGAGAGAGAAAAGAATGAATGAAAAAAAAGGAAGGAAGGGAGAGACAAGAAAAAGAAAGAAAGAAAGAAAGAGAAGGAGAGAAAGAAGGAAAGGAAGGGAGAGAGAGAGCAAAAAGAAAGAAAGAAAAAGAGACAAAGAAAAAGAGAAAGAAAGAAGGAAGGAAGGACCACAACCCTGGCACTAGACATGGCTTTAGAAGATGCTTTGAAACAGGACAGCAATCTAGGGCTGGAAGGGACCTTAGAGGTCATCTAGTCCAACCCCCTGCTCCAGCAGGAAACCTTACATCACCTGGATTATTTTGGTGCCTCTAACAGAGGAAAATTGCCAGAAAGGAGAAGGAGTTTACTAGGATAAGGCTGCCATGCAGAGGAAGGCAGAGATAGTCCTTGACTTATGACCAGAATTGAGCCCAAAATTTTGGTTGCTAAGCAAGAGCGTTGTTAAGTGAGTTTCACCACATTTTACTCAATCCATGATCTCTTCTGGCTCTAACAGTCATGTGCAGGGTAGGGAAGTAAACCTGAAGGCATGTGTAATGTTCTAAATGTACAGAAGTTATAGTTAAATGTGTGGCAGAAAGTGGACTCTGAGTGTGTTTTTCCAAATGTAAGAGGTTGAATGTGTATAGTTTTAGAAGAGATGTGTGTACATATACATACAGTATATATAGTAAACAATGATCTTTTTGTGTGCCTGTACACACACTATACTATGTAATATATATGTACACATATGGCATTTGTACATAGAGATAAATAGTATATTTTGGATGTTCAGTAGTAGTAAATAAATAGACAGGGAAATTGTATCTCGTTGAGGCCTTTGAGGCGAGGAGAGGCCAGGCACCCTAACCATAACCCTTGACATGAGTGACGTCAAGTTGGCCATGCCCATCCAGTCACATGATTACCCAGCTATGCCCACCCAGTCACATGACCACCAAGCCACGCCCACTGAGTCACACCCACCAAGCAAGCCACGCCCACAGAACTGGTAGTAAAAAATTTTGGAACAAAGTGCATTAGAATGTTCAGGAATATGAACATAGCACATCTTTAAAGGAACCACAGAATTAATGTGATTCATTAAAACAGCAGCAAGCATGAAAAAGATGTGGCTTATTTAAAGAGCTCCTGCCTAATATGTGTACAGTGTGTGTTCCTAAGCACTTACTGTCAATAGTTTATCTTGAATAAGATAAACTTATTTATTATTATTTTTTTATTTATTTATCTTGGGACTGGAGACAAAAACCTTGAAGAACTTCAAATAAATCTTTTGTACTGTAGAAGAAAATGAGAGCAGCTGTATGAAGTCTATTAAATCTCCCCAATGAAAAATTAAGAAAAAATATTGATTCAAAAAAAGGTCTTCATGGTGTGTCTAAAATATTGCTTGGAGTACAAGATGTCTTAGTACAAGAAAACAGATACTGTTTTAACAGATACAAGGAGATGTGGTAGAATTATTATTATGAATACAGCAACTATAGTGTATTTCAAGGAAGAAGCATAGCAATAGAAAGGGAGATGGAATCTACAATATGTTGTTGAAAGCATTTGAATTAAAATAAATAAAAGTACAGGTAGTACTTGTAATTGAGCTTGGCAATTATGTTCATGACAGTCGTAAAGTACCATGTGATTGAACTAATTTTTACCTTTTTTGTGAGGGTCATTAAGTGAACACCATAGTTGTTATGTGAACCCATTGTTTGCTATGGGCTAGGTTTTGCCAGAAAGAGTACTATACATCAGTTTGTGGCAAAACCATCATAAATCACGGTCATGTGACTGTGGGATGCTGCAAACAGCCGTAAAAACAGGTGGATTGCTGAGTTCCCCAAAGTGTAGTCAAACGACTGCCAGAGGCATCCAACATCAGAACTTCAAAACTGGGTTGTAAGTAGCCTTTTGGGGGTCTGTCATAAATTTGAATGGTTGTTAAGTCAAAGACAACTTGTATATGATATCTATTACCAACCCCTCAATCAAGAATATGTTGATATTTTCTAAAATCACAGATTTTATTCTGATGATTTTTGGAAGAAAAAATCCAGGCAGTTGGCAAACGGCTTGAATTTATGACTGATTGCAGCATTCCAAAGTCACATGACCACAACTTGTAAAGTTTTCTGGCCAGATTCTGGTGGCTTTTTTGCCAGTTTCTCACAAAAATGGCAATTCAGTTGAATGGATTCATGTAACAACCACATCATTCACTTAATAATAATAGTGATTTACGTTATGACCATTTGTAAAAATGGTTATACAGTTGAGTCCGAACTTGTAGTGAGCCAATTAACAACTGCAATGATTATGATCTAAAGTCTGGACTCATATGTCGCTGTTAAGTGAGGACAACCTGTACCATAAAAAAATAAAACAGTGACTGGGAATTTCAGAGGTAACATAAGACAGTAATAAAAATATACAATGCCATTTTTTTAAAAAAAATCAATAGCTTGGTATATCTGTATAGTCAGAAACATGGCTTATTTTTCATTACTAAAGTGAAACATACTGGCAACAAAAATTTACTCTGCTTTACAAGTGAATAGGAATAGAATGCATTCATTGTTAGCAGGAATCTCAGCTTATAATTACGCAGAAATATGGTGTCAAAATTATACTTCCATAATTTGTTTTGCTTCCCATTGAGTAGCTCAGTAGAAAATTAAGCAAGTCACAGGGCTATTAACCTTTTTTGTATTATTTTTTATTTGTATATTTAATTTTTAATTTTTTGTTACTTCCAGCTTTTTTTTAATGGATGAAATTCCTTTTGAAATGGATGAAAACCTCCTTCTGATTTCTTGCAATTGTTCTGTAGCATTTCTCTTCTTTATGTAGGTATATTTTTATGTTGTTTCCTATAGTTGCATATATAGTATAGATCTCAACTTAAAGTTGCATTATCACAATGAGTATTTAAAATACAGGCTGTTGTTTCCATCAGGTTTTGTGCAATAAGTACATGTCATTGCTTGAGTAGGACAGATAGCAAGGCTTGCTTTGTATTTTTTTCTCAAAACAGCTTCTTTATCTTTGTTAGGGAGTCAACTCTGCATGTATTGTTTGTTCTTTGTCAGAACCATTTTTCTAAGGTGTTTCTGGAAAGAGAAGCATAGGTAGTTCTTGTCTTATGACTACAGTTGGCCATTCAGCAAAGCAGTTGTTAAGTGAGACACTCACATGACTTTGCTCAACAACCTCAATTCCAGCATTCCTGATTATGGTTGTTTAGCGATCTCCTGGGTCTTAAGTGGACGGAATGAAAGAGTTGCCTGCCAGGTTCAACTCTCTTTTCATGTGCAGAAGGGAACTCTGAAGAGCTGCAGGACTAGAGGTCAGATCCTGGAATCTGACTTCGGTTTCTGTAGCTCGGTGGGCAGTTCATTTGCTCTTGGAGGGCTCCCTGTGGGAAAGGAGAATCTCAGTTCAACTGGGTTGGCTGAAATTTTCCCCCTCCTTTTGGTTCTCAAAGAAATACCTGTCTTGAGGGAATTTCACTTCTGTGGTAGGCGACAGCAGCTTGCCACCTTCCTTGCTGACTTCCTCATTGAATTTCTGGGGAAACTGGCAGGGAAGATTGCTAATAGTAATCACACGATTGCGAGTCGCTTGGCAACTGGTCATAAGTGAGAACAAGTTGCCAAGTACCCAGCTCACCTCCGTGTGACTATGGGGATTGTGGTGCAATGTTTTGCGATGGCCAGAAGTGCTTTATGGGCCGTAAAGCACCCATTCCATGGCTGTCATAATTTTGGATCATTGTTAAACAAGCAAAAGTCAAAGACTATCTGTATAGAGTAGAGCAAAGGTTTTGAAACTTCCAGACTGCAGAATCTGTTGTAAAAAGAATCCCAGAACCCACAATCAAGAAGGAAAAATGTACTGATTGAAAATTAGCTATCTTTGAGGGGACCTTTTTGAGGGGGAGGGCTTAATTCCCATGGAAATTTATCAGGTTCTTGGGATACCTTAGAGTCCTATGGAACAGAGTTTGAAAAACTCTTGAGTAGAGGATCTACACTTTAAATCATTTTCTATTCCGCCATTCAAGAAAATCAACAGACCTATAGCATGTAGTTTCATAATATGTAGTGCAATTGTGAATTTTCTAACATTTCCAAAGGATTAAATTGAATAATCTGTATCCTTTGAATCTGAAGGATTACTTCACACACTGGCCTTATGGAAGTTAATACACGCAGGGCTGCTTCTGAGAGCTTTGGGACAGTGAATAGCCCTCCTCATGCCTGTTGCATTATGATACATTTGTATTATATCTTGATCTTAGTTTTTTAAAGTGTTTCATGTTTTTGTGATATAAATCACTAGGAGATATTTTTTCTATCTGATTTTTTTCCCATGCAATTGTGTCCAATTCTCAGAGACTGTCTGCTTGGCAAGGTTTTTTGGAAGTGATTTGCTCTAGCATACATTCTAGGGCTAAGAGAGAGGGATTGGCCCAAGGTCACCCAAGAAAGCTTTGTGCCAAGGCAGGACTAGAACTCACAGGTTCACATTTTCTAGCCTGATGCCTTAACCACTACACCAAACTGGCTCCCATCTGGTGGTTTACAAATATAGCAAACATACAAGTGCATTCATTTCTGTACCTCATGTTAGTGACTTTATTTTTTTTTCCAGACCATGCGAAGACATAGAAATGAAGTGACAATTGAACTTAGAAAAGTAAGTATATAATAAATTCTACCCTGGGTGCATTTTCATGTTATGTTAAATCATCATTATGTTGTAGAAATATTTCACAGATAGTATTGTTTTTTCTAATCATGGATTATTTACATTTAGCTAAAATTGTTCACATGGCTCTTAAAATTGGGAGAGCCTTAGCTGATCATTTGAGGTTACTGGAGAAATAGGGCAAGGAAATGCCTTCATTTTTTTCCTAGTGGTGCTGAGAACACCAATAGTGTCTCTTCAAAAAATAGTTTATTTTCCGTGGGTTTTAATTACAGTTTCTTGAGTCACTATTGGTACATTTAACTGCAGCATTTCTTAACCCTTTAAATGATAGTATTGCTGTTTATTCTGTTTTTTACAAGTCACTAATGGGATCAATGCCTAAAGTTTACAATACCAATCAGTCATTGTTCTGGTCACTCATGGAATTTGCTTTTTTCAATCTTTCTTTTTATATCACCACCATTTCTTCTAGGAAATTGCAAAAATTAGGTTCCTATTACGTATTACTTTTCACTAACTGTTTTCAAAGCTCTGGTCTGAAACACCTTATTTTTCTGAAAACATTAATCATTTTCTGAATAAAATTTGAGCTAACCTGACCTGGTGGCATAGATGAAGTGCAGGTAAAACCATTTTGTTAAACTAAGTAATTTAATGTCAAGAGTAGAAGAGAAGAGAGTTTTGAGAAAAACTTTGTGCTTGGATTAACCCAGTAAGTAAAGCAACTCGTGAATTTTATTTTGTACAATGGTCCTTCCTCTATTCCAGAGGCACACTTTTTTCCCCCTTTTAAATAGTTGGTAATTTTGGTGGAAGCACTAAGGTGGAGGGGAAAGGCTCCTTTCCCTAAGTAAGTAAAAGGCAAAAAAAAAAAAAAAAAAAAAAAAAAAAAAAGCCAAGGAAGAATGGGAAAATCAACTCAACAGATTTGCCAGTTAGTCTGTACTAACAACTGTTAGGAAGAAAAGGAACCCAAGTTAATTGAGAAAAAGGTTAATGAGATGTGGTTGGAGCAGCTACAGTTGTGCTACTTACCGGTACCTCATTCATAACACCAGATTGGAAAGAAGAGAAGCAGCTACCTTTCTGCTTCTTCATCTCCTTTTGTGGTGCTAAGATCAAATGGAGATAGTAGACAAAAGAGTATGGAACTCTTTTTTTATTTTCTATGCATTATTAAAATTTGAGATGAGAGAATTATACAAAATATTAAACAAGCAGTTTGTTTAATTACGCATATGTACAGTCCCCACTTCAGTATTTTCAAGGATTATTTTCTTGCCATTATTTACTACTACTTGGTTTTTTATTTTGAAGTGTGCAATTCTATATAAATGCACTTAGAAGTAAACCCTATTGAACTCACAGATACTTATTTCTAAGTAATGTATTCTGTTTAGTACAGAAATAGTGAAAAACACACAAAGTAGCCGAGTGCTGTTTTAAGTAACAGCTGTTGCTTATACTCAGTATATTAAAAATATAAGTCTGTTAAAATATGTTTAGAATTAAACAGAAGAACAAAACATTCAAGAGTACAAACTGTTCAGACACAAAACAGGTGTTTGTAGCCTCACTAAAACCATTCTAACCCTAATTAGAATGATTTTGATCTCAGAACAGTCCTGTAAGATCTGTTGGGCTATTTCAAGATTGGAACACTTCTGGTAAAGGTAAAATAGCATTGAAACAGTTCTAGTGAAACTCAAAACTGTTTATTGAAACTAAGGACTATTTAGTATTGAAATATAATTGTTTGTATAACTCTACAATAAATGCAAACATAGCTTAGAAATGCTCCTATTTGTTAATTGATTTAAATCTATTATAATTATTTCATTACTCTTTATGAATATCTAAAAAGAGCTTGTTTTAACTGATTTTTTATCATCAGCAAATGAAGACTCTTTATTAGCAAATCTGATAATAAAGACAAACCTTTGGGTGCTTTAGTTTGTTAGCAAGGGACAAAAGAGAGGAGTAAACAAGGTCCTTATTTCTGATTACTTTGAGTAGTAAGAATTTTTACACAAAAGAGTGAGAAACTTTACCTTCTGTCATTAACTTTTACAGTGACCCAAAATGAAAAATCTGTATTTTTACCTTTTACACACATGTGATGGCTTCTCCAGATGCGTGTGGACTGAAACAGGACATATGTGCTTTATGCAGTTCATTTCATCCAATATATTGCTGAATTAGTTTTGATTACATTAATTTAGGACTTGATTGTTATTTTTTTTTCAGTTATAGTTTTTACATTAATGTGACACAATCTTTTGAGTTCTCCTCTCTCAACTCAGACCTACTAATTGAGTACTAAATTGTATTAAATTCAGAAACATCCCAGACTATGTACATTTTTCCTGCCTGCTTGTATGAAAGTACACATAAAATAACATCTCTAGCATCTGCTAGTATAAGTTCTCCTCCAGAATATTTGTTAAGAAATATGTTGCAGACTAACACTAGGTAAAGCAGGCTTGAAAGCTTTGGAAAAGATATTTAGACACAAGTACATTCTATACTCTACCTATAAAAATCAGAAAAGTGCAAGCAATGGTATTCCATATTATACTCAATGAAAGTGAAAGATGGACATTGAAAATGCAGGATAGGAAGAGTATTGATACTTCTGAACTTTTGTCTTAGAGAAGACTTGAGAATATTGTGGACAGTCAAGAAAACTAACAAATGTGTGTGCACGCTTGCCCACCATTTCCACAGCCCGGTTGTAAACACCTCACGGCCCACTAGTGGGTCACGGTCCAGAGGTTGGGGATCCCTGGCCTAAGCTACAGTGGGAATAGGTATACCATTGACAACATTAAGAACAGATTGTCATGGAGGAAATCTATGTATATTGTTGGTAAGAATTTAAATCACCTTGATGGCACATAATCGATCAATGCACCCATTCACAATATTTATTTATATATTTCACATTACTTATATAGGTAACTTTTCAATCATAGATATAAATATATAATCCTTTGTATTTAAAGAATTTATCAGTTACAGAACTTTGCATGACTAATATTAATACATGTAAAGCTTATTTAAAATTTACTTTGAAGAATAAATAAACATTAAAAAGGATTAAAATATTATTTCAGAACAAAAGAGATGAACATCTATTGAAAAAAAGAAATGTGCCCCAAGAAGAAAGTTTAGAAGATTCAGATGTTGATGCTGACTTCAAAGCAGTAAGTTATTTAATTAATGGAATCACTATTTCTAATTGTCCTTCCTTTACTCTTTCAAACTGATCTTGGTGGATTTCCATTTGCTTATTTCAGTTATATAATCAATCAATCATACAATTATATTAAGAAGTTAATTCTATTAAATGAATCACTGCCTCTTTTCCATGGTGTCCAGTGCTTCGTAATGTTTAATATATTAAACCCCGACAGTCACATAATTATGATTTGAGTGCTTGCCAACTAACTAGTATTTATAGTTGCAGTGTCTTGATGTCGCGATTGTAATTTGTGACCTTCCCCAACTGGCTTCTGACAGGCAAAATCAATGGGGCAAATCAAATTTGCTTAATGACTGTGATTCACTTAATGACCACATGGTTTGCCTAAATGACCATGGTAAAAATGGTCAAAAAATAGTTCTGGTTATATGATAATTTGCTTAAAAACCGCATCTCTTAGCTAGCAAAATTCCAGTCCCAATTGTGATAGTAAATCAAGGACTACCTATTTTCCATTCCCAGATTTCATTCCCTTTTGACTATTTTTTCCAATATCATAACATTGTTTAGCATGCTGGCCAATCATGAATAATATTCTCTTCAATCCAGTTTCTCTCACTGAGAGAAGGATAATGTAATCTCCCTAGAATAAAGAGCACTTTTTGAAACCTATAAAGAAAAGAGGAAATATATGTGGAAGATAAACTAAAGACCACATTGGTAATATTTCCTTTCTCCTTTTTTCCTTCATACTTTATATATTGAGTTTATATTTCTTATTTTCCTGTGCGCTGCTCCCACTATCCATGCATGGGTTAATCCTTCAGTGCTTGGCAAACAACTGAGTGAAAACAAAAGACTTTTCCTCCCCTTTCCGGCTCCCAAGCCACGCCTCTGTTCCCATGATCCTCCAGTCTTCACTCAGTTGCTGGCAAACACTGTAGTGATTTTGGGAGCTCCACAGTTTTCCAGGAGGTATCGTACTTCTGTGGGGATAGTTCTCCCGTTTATTTTCCTTTCTTTTTTTCCTAGTTTCTTTAATCTTCCCTTTCCTTAGGGCATCTAGGCTTTTTAGTTAATTTTGAATAGATTGTTATTTTTTTCGCAGCTCCTTTTACTTTAACAAGCACCGCTGCTACGTGCTTTGAGGAAAAGGTGGGGGAGCGGAGCAAGCTGCCCACGCTAGATCGCCTAGCTTGCCTTCTAAGGGCAGCTCCAATCCCCGCCTGGGTGCCGCTGCTCTTGATCGCTTCCCAGCTGGCCGGCAGGCTCACAAGCGGCTCGCCCCATCTCGCTCACCGCGCGCCGCGCTCGAACAAGCGGCTTTCGCGCTAATCAGCTGGGCGACGGGGCCGGAAGCTCGACCACGTGGCGCGGACCCGCAGCGCGACTGGAGAGCCGCGCGTTGCGCAGAGGCACCAGACAGCAGCGCAAGCAGCAGGAGCGCCTGGAAGCCTTCAGCCTGCCCCTGCACTACGGAAAGGCTTGCAACAGGGGAAACGCGCGGCGTTTGGCGGACCCTCGGGCCGCCATTGTGAGTCCGTCGCTGAAGACTGGCACGGCAGGTGATCGCACCACGTGCCAGCGCCATTTTGACGGACCTTCGGGCCGCCATTTTGGCAAGAGCCTCAAGCCTGCGCCCCCCTCCAACACAGGGGAGCCAGCTGCAAACCCCCCCCCCCTCCATCACTCCACGTCTGAAGGGAGTTGCCTCTGGGGATAAGGCTCAGCACAGCTCCAGGCCGCCTCAAGCGCCTCAAAGCGGAAATGTCTCGCTTCCCCCCGTCTTCGGATATGGAGCTAGAGCTCACCCCCCCCACGCAAAACCTCAAAGGGGGGGAAAAAGAAGTCCAAAAGGAGACACGAGAGCGCAACCAGCAGGGCCGCATCAGAAGGCTCCCTACCCATCCGGGACAGGGACGCCTTAGGGAGGCACAATGCGCTCGAGCGGCAGTGGGAGAGGGCGCACAAGGCGACTTCAGGAGCCACAGCCAGAGAGTCTGGCCCTTTGGGTCCAGCGCAGGCCCCCTCAGGGGACATTGAGCTGGGACTTACTTCAGTGGCTGACATTGCAGTCACGCCAAGAACCCCAGATGTCACCAGGCCGGGACACACGACTCCCCGTCTCGAGCTAGGCCCAGGGGCTGGATCAGAGGCCGCAATGACTCCCTCACCAGCCCAGCTACTTCGGGCCAGGGAGGCAACCCCCACTCCTTCAAGGGCAGACCAGCAGCCCCAGGGGGGCAGGGGTGACAGCCCCTATGGATTTCCAGGCCATGTTCTCGGCCTTTTCATCTTTCCTCACGGCAAGTATGCAGCAGGCATCCCAGGCGCACGTACAAGCCGCACCAGCCCAGGCACGGCAGCGTCACCCGCATCCCCGTCCTCACCCAGATCAAGGGCAGGACTCGTCGTCTGAAGAATCAGACCAAGCGGAGGAGGGACCTGAGGAGATGGAGCTATTGGAGGACGAGGGCCTGGCACCGGACACCCCGGCGTTCAGAGGCCTCTTTCGCCCGGCGCTATTCAAGTCCTTACTCCATAAGGCTCGGCTCACAACCAACCTTGGAGTGCCAGGGGACATCGCAACTACCTCCCCGCAGACAGCAGGCCTTCATGACGCGCTTTTCAAATCGTCAAAGCCACAAAAGGACTTCATCCCTTGCCCTCAGCTCTTTATGGAGGTCATTCAGAACCCCTGGGCGCAACCGGCCTCCCTGGCGACACCCAGCAGCCTGGAGAGGAAACTCTACTGTTCAGCCCCGGAGTTGGAGGACCTCCTGGCGCTGCCCTCAGTAGACCAACCGGTGGCAACACTATCCTCTAACTCCTTAGTCTCCACTGACCCGTTAGACACTCTCAAAGCAGAGGAGAAGAGAATGGAAGGGGCCTTCCGCAAGGCGCATCAGGCCGCAGGCTGGGCAATCAGAGCTGCGACCGCATCATCATTCTTCAACAGAGCGTCCCTCATTTGGCTCCGGCACCTCCAGGACAGACTCCCGCCTGAGGACACGAGGCTGCATCAGGATCTTAATAAGATAATAGCCGCTACTGAATACACAGCCGACAGCTCTCTGAACTCAGCTAAGTTCGCCTCTAGGGCTCTAGCTTCAACCCTTACCGCTAGGAGGCTGTTCTGGCTTAGGCCATGGAAAGCAGACTTTAAAGCCAAGTGGAAGCTGACCACTGCCCCATACAAAGCGCCAGAGCTGTTCGGAGCATCGTTGGAGCCCCTACTGATCGAGGGGAAAGACAAGAGGAAGATTCTCCCCTCAACATACCGGCGCCAGGAACGCATATACACGCCATATCCGCTCCAGCAGCCCTTTCGTGCCGGCGCCGGACCCAGGGGGTCCTCCTCCCATCGTTCCCAATACCAGGGAGGAGACAGATTTCATGACAGGCAGCAGTTCCGAGACCGAGGAAGACAACAGCAGCCTAAGCGCAACTTCCGTGGAGCCGGCCCTAAGAGCGCCAGAAGGGGAAAATGACTCCAGGCCCACGGGACCCATAGGGGGAAGGCTCACCCTCTTCCATCCACAATGGGCCAGCTCGACTTCGGACTCCTGGGTAAGGCATACGATCTCTTCAGGATTGTCCATCGAATTTTCCGGCCAGCCGCCCCACCGGTTCCTCCATTGCCCAACCCCTCGATCCTTGGAGCTGCAGGACTTAATGTCACAGGAGATTGCCCACCTCCTGGAGATCGAAGCCATAGAGCCGGTCCCGCACAACCAACGGGGCTCAGGTTTCTACTCGACCCTCTTTTTGGTACCCAAGAACTCCGGGGGCTGGAGGGCCATACTCAATCTAAAGTGTCTAAACCGGTCCGTTCTCTATCGCAGGTTCAAAATGCACTCCCTCAAGTCCATCCTAGCGGGGGTGAGACAGGGCGACTTCCTGCAGTCGGTCGACCTCCGGGAGGCTTACCTGCACGTGCCCATTCACCCGCATCACCGTCGGTACCTGAGGTTCGAGTATGCGGGCAGGCATTACCAATATCGCGCGATGCCATTCGGGCTCTCATCGGCCCCCCGCACCTTCACCAAGCTGGTAGCAGTGGTGGCGGCCAGACTCCGTGCCGTCCCGATCCGGGTGCTCTGTTACCTGGACGACATCCTGGTACTGTCGTCCTCGCCCGACCAGGCCTCCAGAGACATGAGGATGGTGATGAAGGTCTTCCAAGATCACGGCTTCACCATAAATTTTGCAAAGAGTCAACTTCAGCCCACCACCAGACTTCTTCACCTAGGGGCGGTGATAGATTCGTCCAGCGGCCAGGTGTTCCTATCACCGGACAGAGTCCAGAGCATCCAAATTCTGATCCGGCAGATCCTGACGAGGAGGAGAACGGCCCTGTTACACCTCTCAAGCCTCCTCGGGAAGATGGTATCTTGCTTCGGCATCGTACCATGGGCACGCAGACATTCGAGACCCTTGCAGTGGTTCCTCCTTCCCTTCCAGCGAACGGGAAGGGCCAACTCCAAGAAAGAAGTCCGTCCCACTCCCCAGGTCCGCCGGTCCCTCAGGTGGTGGACATCGCCATCGCTCCTCAAGGGGTCCAGCTTCCTAGAGCCGGACCGCCTGATTCTCACCACCGACGCCAGCCTTCGGGGGTGGGGAGCCCATCTCCACAACCTAGTCACGCAAGGACAGTGGTCGCTTCAAGAACGGCAATGCAGCATCAATCTCCTAGAGCTGCGGGCGATCAGACTGGCACTGCGCAACTTCCAGCCGACGGTGCAGGGGCAGCACATCTTAATCCTGACCGACAACATCTCGGCCAAAGCGCATGTCAACAGGGAGGGGGGCACAAGGTCTCGTACCCTGATGCGGGAGGCTGCAGAGCTGTTCAGCTGGGCAGAGAGACACTTACTCTCGATCAGAGCAGACCACATTTCGGGCGCAACCAATGTGAGGGCGGACTGGCTCAGCCGCGAAACAATAGATCAAGCGGAATGGCAGCTTCACCCTCAGCTGTTTCAGGAACTCGCATCACGCTTCGGAAACCCGGTGGTAGACCTCTTCGCAACTCCGGCCAACGCCCAACTTCCCCGCTTCATATCTCGTTACCCGACACCGCAGGCGGAGAACCACGATGCGCTACGTTGCAGGTGGCCCAAGGGTCTCCTATACGCATTCCCACCAGTTCCGCTGCTCCCACGCCTCATTCGAAAGCTACTGGCAGAAAAAGCAGATCTACTCCTGGTGGCCCCGAACTGACCCCGGAGACCATGGTTCGCCGACCTGGTGGCACTGTCCGTAGAACAGCCTTGGGTGATCCCACCACAGCAGCTCGTTCTGTGCCAAGAAGTGACACATCCAGAGCCCCAGTGGCTGCAATTAGCCGTTTGGCATTTGAACGGGTCATCCTGAAGAAGGACAACCTGCCAGACGAGGTAGTAGCCACTATCCAGGCGTCCAGGCGTCCATCTACGACCCGTATCTACGAGTCATCATGGCAGGCGTTCTGTCGCTGGAGTGCCCACCAGCATATCGACCCCACGTCAGCTGCTATTCGGGACATTCTGCGGTTCCTGCAAGCTGGTTTAGAAAAAGGCCTGGCCCCTGCAACCCTACGAAGACAGACAGCGGCATTGTCAACAGTCATCGCATGTCCTCCGTACCAGTCACTCGCGCACCACCCGCGCATTAAGGAGTTCCTGCATGGGGCCACCAACCTGCGACCCCCCACAGTACACCGCTACCCGTCATGGGACTTACCTCTTGTCTTGCGGGCGTTGACCGGACCCCCATTCGAGCCCCTCAGCTCGAGCTCTCTTAAGTACCTATCATTTAAGGTAACCTTCCTCCTGGCGATCACCTCAGCGAGGAGGGTCTCAGAGCTAGCAGCTCTTTCAGTACGCAAGGATTTGTGTATCTTCCACGACTCAACCGTGACGCTACGCCTGGATCTGGCTTTTATCCCGAAGGTCAACTCGTGGTTCCACCGAGCCCAGGAGCTCATCCTACCAGATTTCTGCCCCTCACCTCGGGACCCCAGAGAAAAGAGGTGGCACATCCTAGACGTTCGACGCGCCATCCGCACTTACATTCGACGGACCGCTCCGTTCCGTCGCACGGAAGGTCTCCTGGTCTCCTTCAACCTGAAGTCCATGGGTCAGAAGATATCAGCAGCCACGGTCAGCAGATGGATCAAGGCCTGCATCGCCCTGGCATATGACCTGTCTTCCAAACCGGGCCCCGGCAGGATTCTTCCGCACTCGACTCGCAGCGCGGCCACCACGGCGGCCTGGGCCACCCAAGCCTCGGTCGTGGACATCTGCAGAGCTGCGACGTGGTCGTCCTTCACACCGTTCATCCGCCACTACAAGATCGATGCGTTCCACTCGGCTGAGGCATCGTTTGGCCGCAGAGTACTGCAGAAGGTGGTGACGGAGGAGGACTCTGGAGGCAGTCAGCTTCCCACCCAGGGACTTTAAGCTTGGGTATATCCCATGCATGGATAGTGGGAGCAGCGCACAGGAAAATGGACGTTGTCTTACCTGAACGTCCCTTTTCTGGGCGCTGCGTACACTATCCATATCCCACCCATCAAGGCTGCCTGCCCAGGCTTATGTTTGAAACTAGTTCGTCTTCCATTACGTTAATTTGAGTTAATAAAGTTGGGTTTTAAGTTATTCATAGTGTGGATTCTTGTCTGCTGCGCCTTCGTTCAGACTGGGGGATCATGGGAACAGAGGCGTGGCTTGGGAGCCGGAAAGGGGAGGAAAAGTCTTTTGTTTTCACTCAGTTGTTTGCCAAGCACTGAAGGATTAACCCATGCATGGATAGTGTACGCAGCGCCCAGAAAAGGGACGTTCAGGTAAGACAACGTCCATTTTGTTAATTTAGATTGAAATAGGTTGATAAGATACCTGCTAGAGGTTTTGGACAATCTCTGATTTCTAACAATTGGCCACATAAAACTTATATTGATTGTCATTCAGAATAATCAGCAAAGCCTGTATATCTGAGTCTCAATTATATTGCCATTAATACTTACATTGTATTGAAGTTCTTATTTCTATTTATGTTTCTTTCATTTTTGGTATGATTAATAAAGAAAATGGAAACATTCATTCTGAGGTCTTGATATACTGGTAACATTATTTTAAAATTAATGGGCTAGTTATTTTTCTGAGAATACTGAATTCTAATGAGAGTTGGAACTAAACCATTTCTTCTCTTTTTTAAGCAAAATGTTACACTAGAAACTATATTACAGGTAAGTTTATAACAATTATTATTATTTTCAGCTAGATTTGTTTAATACTTGATCTAATTTTTTGAAATCTATTTGTCGCTGTAGAATGCTACTAGTGATAATCCTATTATCCAGCTGAGTGCTGTTCAAGCTGCAAGGTAGGCATTTATTTTATTTGAAAGACTTAAAGCATTATTAATCATTTCCTCATATTGTATTTTTATTAATTAGCTTTGTTTTAATTTTACAGAAAATTATTATCAAGTGATAGAAATCCTCCTATTGATGATTTAATAAAGTCTGGAATTTTACCAATATTGGTTAAATGTCTAGAAAGGGATGACAAGTAAGTAGTGCTTTTTTCTGAATGTTTGTAATATCAATTGAAAGGTTTTTTTTCTTGAAGGGCTGCAGTTAAGAACCCTAAAACATTACTCTTCCTAATGTACTTTTTATTTTGAACACTTGTCTGTATCAGTAATAATATTATTTCACTAGTTTAAATACATCTTAACATTAATAAATTTACAGATTATGATGGTTGTTTTTATTTGTTACATTACACAGTCATTCTACAAATTCTGCACAAATTGTGCTCCTTCAGCACAGTCTACCTGTAGTCATCAATATCTGTATTCCTTTCTCAGTGTTTTCTTTTTATTCTTGTCAGTTTTTGTTCCATATAATAGGGCTGTCCTTCTAATTCTAATAGGTAAAAATGCCTTTGGCTTATTTTTCTCTTTGATTTATATCCTTGGAATACTGTTTTTTTTCCCTCATTATAGCCCTTAGTCAGGACTGTGTGTTTGTGATGGACTGTTTGACATTCTCGCAGGGTTGGTTTTGGCATTCTCTATATCTTTCAGTCTTGGAGAATTCAACTTACCTTTCTTGGAGAGGGGAGAGGCAGGTTGAAAATTCACAATCACTATCACAACTATGGGCCCAGATGATCATGGCCTAACTTATTTAATAAACAAGAATGCCCTCTTCCTAGGTCCCACCATACTGCCCTGTTTGATTGATGGTATCTAGAGTATTCCTACTATACTGGATTATATAGGATTGGCTGAAACTTTGGAAGACAGAAAGTCTCAAATAACCAGGCTCTATGCTATGGAAGATTTTATAAGCAATAACCGGTACCTTGCATCCAGAAGCTTACAGATAACCATGGCAGCTCATGAAATAGAGGCATTATATGGTCATACTGTGGCATGTCCATAACTGCTCATGATGCTACTGTCTGAATTGGTTATCTTTTAAGACAGCACCTTACAGGACCTTCAAGGCAGGTAGTACAACTTCTTCTCCCAACTAAACAGGCACTGCTTCATGGACCCAGCTACACCTCACATTCCTTCCCCCTGCCCCCGCCTCAGGTGGCCTTCACCAACCAGTAGGGGCAGGGATTTAATAAGTAGGTAGCCAGGTTAATGAATGTCACCAAACATGGTTGAGAGGTTCAAGTCTATACTGTGGCAATAAAGTAGCAAAGCAAGTTTACCTCTCGCTTTTATTATATCTGGATAACCATTCAGCAAAGTTATTTAAAGTGACTTAATTTATATTAAGAATGAGATGAAACAGGCTTAGACTTAATTCTACCAAACTGAATGGCTTTAGATTTGAAAGCTGACTGAATCCAGTTATCATTGACTGTGGACAGAGTAACACTACCCAAATGGAATTGTCTACAACTTGAGGGTTCTTTTGGACTTACAGTTCCTGCTTAAATAGCAGGGGAAGATGCAAAGTCTTATGCACAATTACATATTGTCAGCTGTTTGTGACCTTTCCTAGATCAAAAAGCCTCACTCAGTTAAGACACTCATTCTCTTGTCATCTCATCGCAGATTATTGTAGTGTGCTGTTCATGGGGCTGTCTTGAAGATTATCAAGAACTTCTGCTTCATTCAGCAGTCCAAGTAATTATGGTGCACTAAAGTTCCCCCATGTAACATCACGACTGTGGGAGCTTCATTGGCTTTTGAATGCAACTCAAGGTACTACACCTTGAAAGTCCTACATGGCTCAGGTCCTAGTTATTTCCATGACTGCCTTCTCCAAATTGAATCTGCCTATCTGATAAGATCTTATTAAAGGTCTCATCACCACCTTCAGGATTAAGATTATGTAATGCCTTTATATAAATTACATAAGATGTTACTTCATTTAGAATATTGTTTACTGTTCTTATCATTACATCTCCAAAAGTTTATTATAGGCCAGGAAATGGATTAGAAGACAAATAACCAACAGATTTGAAAAGATTGGAACTCGTCCACTGAAAAACTTTTTTTAAATTACATTTGAGATTGTACAGTTAGCTGATAGGAATTTGCTATCACATTTTGTGGTGATGGCTTCCTACTTGGATCATTTTAAATACAGCTTTAAGCGTGGTTCATATTATATTCTTACATGTCGACTACAGTGATTAACTTGAAAAACAGCTTCAGCATTTTTGCCTTCACCTGTATGAATTGAAACAGGGTTGGTAAACTTGAGATCCCAAATCTGCATGAAACCTTCATAGACTTTTGGTTGTTGTTGTTGTCTGGGAGTCCCATATGACCATGGGCAGCAAGGTTATCTTCATTTTGAAATACAGGAAACTTTAGTGCAAACAGAGTAAGCTTAATTTAGCTTCAAAAATAACACCCTCCAAAAGGGCATAAAATTGAGGGGAAATAATGGAAAATCCAAGCCCTCCCCACTTTGCATTCTTGCCATGCCCAGCGTTAATCTTACTTTCTCAAAAAACATCCATGGCTTTCAAGGTTACCCACCACCCCAGGACAGAAGGTATTTTGAAATGTAAATCTTTCTATTAATCCACTGGAGTGGGTTACAAAAGCTACTTTTAGAGAGGATAGGATGAACTTCTTTAGTATGTACAGGAAAAGTCACCTGTGTGACAAATGGACTACAACAAGTGTGCAAAATGGTCTGTGCACTCTATATCAGTGCACAGCTGCGCTAAAAGCCATCAAAGTTTTGAGCCATACTCAATTATTGAATAGTTCAGATTGCATCCACAGTGCTGCAACAGTTTTCAGTATATTAGAAAATCCAGGGAGAAAAAAGGCAACCTGTCAAATAAAAAGTTATGCCAGGAGTTTAATACGCGTTGATGTTCTGCCAAAATAAACATTTGTGCATTACTATACAGCTCATAATTTCCTGAAATTATCATTAAAAATAGATCACTTTTCAGGGATATTGTAATAGCATACATAAGGAATGGATATAGGAAATTATAGAGTAGTAAATTAATGCTTTATAATAACTGAATACCTCTTTGTTGCAGTTTGTAGATGTCATTGCTACTATATTGTATTTTTGTCTTTTTATAAACAGTCCTTCCTTACAGTTTGAAGCTGCTTGGGCCTTGACTAACATAGCATCAGGCACTTCTTTACAGACTCAAGCTGTTGTACAGTCTAGTAAGTGTTTTAAATATTTAATATTCAGATGAAGTACCTTTTAACAATATAATAAGCATATATAATTTCCTCTTCATGTAAATATTTGGCACATACTTTATATAACCTTCACATGCCATAGACTGTATAACCTGTATATATGTAAGTTATCTGGGAGGAGTTTATTGGTTCTGGAGTTTTGGACTAAACCATCTGTTTTTGATCCATATTCTCATGGTTAGTTAAGGCCTCCTGGGAGGTGCCATTTATTGGGTCCATGCAATCATTAATACATCTTTGGGGAATGGGATGCTATTTTAAATTTGGGGAATGTTGCCTATTTTAAACAATTTCAGACCTGATTATGTTAAAGAGCTCTATCATCTATAAAAAACTTGCCTATATCTTTATATCTTAATTATTGTGTTTCTTTATCTTTGCTCCCATAATGTTTAGATTTGATTGGGAAAATGAGTCCTATTCCCAACCATGGCAATAGTCATAATGATAGCTAGATAGCCTCCTTATTTGAGGCCTTTCCTATGAATTAAGGCATATCTCTGATGCTAAGGTTGACATTGATGCCTTGCAGAAATGTTGATTTTGAATGATTTATCTGCTACTACCCTAACCGAGAAAATGTAAATACAAATATGAATAAATGTTCATACAACCTTGAAATTTGCTCCTGGGTTAGGTGAAACTGAAATATTTTAAATGCACAATTCCTATCCTCTGAATCTAGTGACAGAAAATGAAAGAGTGTATAGTCAGTCAGAAATTATTGTTCCAAGAAGATTGCAAATGTTTATATTATCTTTCAGCCCATTTCAAGGAGAGGATTTTGGGAATTATCCTCTATAAATAAATACATTCTTTTTTGCAAAGTATAATCTTTTGTGTTATAGAGCAAGTAGTTATTTCTGGATGGTTAAAGTAGCTTATATCTTACTATAAAAATTCACTCATTTTCCTCCTGAAATAGCATGGAATCTAGTTCCCAGTTAACATTAGATGAATTTCAGCTATTAACTTTTGTGTTATTTTTGTTTCTGTTAAGTACCAAAATGCAATATGTGTCTTGAAGATCACATTTCACTGAAGCATACTTCTATTACAGATGCAGTACCTCTCTTCTTAAGATTGCTCCATTCACCGCATCAAAATGTTTGTGAACAAGCTGTTTGGGCCCTTGGGAATATTATTGGTAAGTAATAGTATTTTAAAAAGCAAATTCAATGGCATTGAAGGCTTTAAACTCTAATCTTATACATTGGCATTACCTGATGAGACTATGTTTCTCCAAGTTCTATTTTTTGTTTTTTACTACTGCAGCAGAATAAAACATGTTTTGGAGAATTTAGCTTAAGTTATCGTAAATAAATGCAAAATTGTGCAATTAGATTTTTGCTGAGCAGTTTCTAATGGAGAAACATAGAATCTGTGTCACAGAACATCAGTGCCCATACATGTCACTGCATACATTCCAAGAATTTGCCATTATGAATATAATTTTTTTTTAAATTTTCACTTCTGTAGGTGATGGTCCTCAGTGTAGAGATTATGTCATATCACTGGGAGTTGTCAAACCGCTTCTATCCTTCATCAACCCCTCCATTCCCATCACTTTTCTCCGGAACGTCACATGGGTCATTGTAAATCTCTGCAGGAATAAGGATCCCCCACCACCTATGGAGACAGTTCAGGAGGTAAATAAAGAACTACCAATGTGTACTTTAGCAGCTCAGCTGCACTGCAAATCACCTTTCCCATAATATATGATACATTGTCTTAAGACCTATTCATTTGAGCCTTGTTTCAATAACTAGGTATTCATTAGGTTTGTTTTCTATTTTATTTAACTGTGACTTCCAAGTCTAATTTTGTTAGTGAAGGAAATACTGACTGTTAAGGCATATTCAGGGAAATCTCTGAAATACTGCAATTACTTAAGGAAATTTTCAAGCTTTGAATCCAGATCTGTCTGAACCTAAGATAGTAGTGTGAAAACTGTGCCTCTAAAAATTAAATCCACTGCCATGTAGTTTATATTACTTGAGAAATGTCCTTAACCACACAAGTAAAATAACCTCACTAGCTTGGAGATTATATAGGTAGTTCCCGACGTATGACCACAATAGAACCCAAAATTTCTATTGCTTAGCAAGACACTTGTTGAGTTTTGCCCCATTTTACAACATTTATTGCCACAGATGATAAGTGAAGTTGGTAACACGGTTGTTAAGTGAATCTGGCTTCCCCATTGACTTTGCTTGTCAGAATATCACAAAAGGCGATCACATAACCCGGGACACTGCAACTATCATAAATAGATGCCAGTTGCCAAGCATCTGAACTTTGGTCACATGATCAAGAGGATGCTCAAAGGTTGTAAGTGTGAAAAATGGTCATGTCTTTTTTATCACTACTGTTGTAACTTCAAATTATCACTAAACGAATAGGTGTAGGTTGAGAACTGTGAAAGATATATTGTATTTTTGCTTTCCAAATATTAATGGCCTTTGGTAATCCTTTTTTCTCAACAGATTTTACCAGCCTTGTGTGTTCTAATATATCATACAGATATAAATGTAAGTAAATCCTAAAGGAATATTCTTTCTCCTGAAGATTTCTATTTATTAAATCAATAGCTGTATTACTTACATTTTGCCTAATTGCTGCTATAAAAACTTACTTGCCAAATATGTTTACTTTTTCATAAATATTACAACTGGTAGATACCTGGAAATCAGTTGCCTTGTGCAGGGATGCATGTGATTCTATTTATGTGTTAATTTTCTGTTGCTGGTGATCTATAAGTGGTCCTTACATGGTAGAAGTTATGATGCAGTCAAATCACTTGTACATAAAATATCATGCTATACTGAATCCTGCTATGGGTGATGCTGTTTTGTATTACTTTTGTTTGACTCATACAATACTTATATGTCAGAAATTCAGCTTGTGCTCGTGTGTTTGGATTACTGAGTTGGCACAGTTTGGTTTCATGCAAAAGTAAGGATTAAAATTATAACAATTAGGAAAAATAAATGTATAGTAGAAGGGTTAAACATTTTCTCTTTGCTTGATTTCTTTAAATGTTAGTAATATTGCCATCACTTCAGATGTTTTGAGTTATTTGGGGTAGAATTTTTAAATATTCCTTGATGAGTAGAAAAAACAGCAAAGAAAATCATAGAAAGCAATTTAGAGAATACATATAAAATCTGTAATAAATTGAAACTCTTGTGCATAGAAAATCTGATTCAGAAGGTAATTACCATCTTACATTAATATATAACCTGTCCTCTTTGCACAGATTCTTGTGGACACTGTTTGGGCTTTGTCCTATCTCACAGATGGTGGGAATGAACAAATACAGATGGTGATAGATTCAGGTGTAGTACCATTTTTAGTCCCCTTGCTGAGCCATCAGGAAGTAAAAGTTCAGGTAAGCTTTGAGTATTGTACAATGTGATTATTATTATTATTGAATTTCTGTGTGATATGACATTACAAAATGTATATCAGTGACAAAAATTCAGACATCTTTGTTGGATAACATCTGTTTATTTGTATGTCAAATCCACTTATTTAAAGGCAAATATATTAAATAAACATTGAAGAGTGTTTTGAATATACTTCCTCAATAAACATGCTTTATTTCAAATGAAACAAACAAAATGTTAAAAGTTACGATATTTATGTAGTTACTTACCATGCACATCTAAATTATATTAAAGTAACCAAACAAACTATATTTACAATCCCCAAGACATGTCACAACTTTTGAGCATCCCTAATGTTTGGAAATTGAAAGTTGAAAAATTTGACATGCCCTAAATATGCTCTTGACTCAAGCTCAACTTTTGCTGTCTATTAGATACATCCATGCAGTGTTTCATGGCAATAATCTGACAGTATTTGCCACTGTCTTCTTCCAGGATAGTTTTTTTTTTACTTCCTGGTAATCAGTATTGCTCTGGGATGACCTGGTGGTTTCTCATCCCAATGCTAATCAGGCTTAACCCTGTTTAGTTTCTGAGCCCAAATCAAGGTCAGCCAGGTGCTGAGAAAGTATTTAATGCTGATTTACATCTACTTTTTTTTTTAACTTAACAGGTCAATGTATGTTTATTAAAGTTACTGTATACTCCATCTTTTAGACAAATAATTTCCTTAAGGCATAGGTGTTTTCTCATTGCATATTACATATTTTATGGACTACATCGGTAGAAAACTGAGTAATTGTATGGTTGTCCCAAATGAAAGAAGGGGAATATACTAAATTATGTCCATAAAAGCTTGTTAGCAAATTACTATAGCCATTCCTTATTTAGTAACTACCTTAACTAGCAACCATTCACAAATACGATGGTAATAAACAATAATAAAAAAATCATTTGGGACCAGTTCATACATTTACAACACGTTTTGTGTGCTGGTGACCATGCATGCTGGAGTCAGCATTGCTGGTATACTTATCTGAGAAAACTTTATCCAAACGAGAGAGTCTCTCTCTCTCTCTCCCTCCCTCCCTCCCTCCCTCCGTCTCTCCCCCTCTCTCTCCCTCCCTACACACACACACACACGCGCGTTCAATTAGACACTATTTTATTTAAGGACCTGATCGTTGGAACACAATTCAGTCACTAAATGAGTGGGTGTATTGATATAAGAACAATAATATTGAGTATTTTCCTACTCCTCTGTTCATGTAGTTTATTCTAGGATTCAAAAAAGCAGTATTAGTTTCATAAACTCTGTACCTCATGTGCTTTCTGTAACTCCCATCAGCTTCAAAAATGTTTCAGATTCTTGTTGTATAAATGGTTAAGTTTCAAAGGCTGATCAAGAATGCAGAAATAGCAAAATAGAGAGTTTGCCAGGTCCGTAAGAAGCATAAAAGTTGCAATTTCTGAACAAAAGAAGTGCAATGGCATTTTAGTGTTATGTTTATACTGAGGCAAAACAAAATCACTTGAGTACCATGATGTTTGTACACTACACAAATTAACTGAAAGATTGCATCCATAAGTATTTGTTGGTTTATTGCAGATTTTTTATATATAAACACATACTAATGTTATTAATTAGCTAAGATTTTAATAAAGTTTCTGAAATTGGAAAAAGAAATATACATGCCTATAATAAACTGTGGAAGTATAATTTTTTTATCCATTCCTACACAGAGCAGGCTTGTTTAGCAAATTTATTAATTGAAACAAATAGATGGCAGATAACCAATCTCTTTAGGCTTTGAAAGAAATTACAATAGACAGCCCAAAATGGCTGCCATTAAGGTTGACAAAATGAGTACAATGGACTGAATTTACACTGCAGTAAAATTACAGGCATTCCTCGACTTACAACAGTTCATTTAGTCACTGTTCAAATTTACAACAGCACTAAAATGTGACATGACCAATTTTCACACTTATGACCATTGCAACATCCCCATGGTTATGTGATTTATACTCGGATGCCTGACAATTGGTTCATTTTTATGATGGTTGCACTGTCCCAGGGTCACATTGTCCCCTTTTGAGACCTTCTGACAAGCAAGGTCAATGGGGAAGCCAGATTCATTTAACAACTGTGTTCCTAACTTAACAAATGCAGTGATTGACTTAACAAATGTGGCAAGAAAAGTTGTAAAATGGGGCAAAACTCACTTAGCAAATGTTTCACAACATAAATTGTGGGCTCAATTGTGGTCGTAACTCAAGGACTACCTGTACAAAGTTCCTTTGTTAGTTTCTTCTCTGAATTTGTACCAGAATAGTTTCTTTATTCTAAACATGCATTTCTGAAACGTCTAAGAATTGTAATTCATTGGATCAAAAAATATAAATACAAACATATCTTAGTGGTAGCACACTAAAATAATTTAGTAAGATGCCTGTGTGTGGACATAGAATGTTTTTAAATTAAATACCACATCTTTCATTATAAAGCCTAGGGCTGGACATTTCAATAGCATATTTCTTGAGTAATCTGTTCTTGTATGATTTGACATTATACATATGATTTGAATTTGGCATTGATTGTGATTACTAACAAATCTGAAACTAACATTTAAAAAAGAGAGGGGCATTTCTCATATGTGCATAGAGCCAGTCAATGTTCTTTGTCTGCGAGCTTGAGGAAAGGCATGTATATTTGAGTATTTCTATAATTCAATATGTGTTCAATCTATATGTCTGTAGCATATTTGAACTAGTTCTAAGAATGAAATGTAGACCCTTTAAAGTACAGAGAATGTTAATTATACCATTTCTTAAATTAAAGACTGCAGCACTAAGAGCAGTTGGCAATATAGTAACGGGTACTGATGAACAGACACAAGTTGTTCTCAACTGTGATGTCCTCTCCCATTTCCCAAATCTTTTGACACATCCTAAAGAGAAAATAAATAAGGTGAGTGCTGAAATTATTTTGGTAATCTTGTTTCATTTTTAAAAAAATTTAACAGGGAATGATTTCTTTTCCTAATGCTAAAAGAAGTGCAAAGATTTCACACCTAGTATAATCCAGTATTGTGCTTCTAGTCAATTTCTATCTTTGATTAATGGAAAGGGAAAAAGTGGTATGTACTATGTAAAAAATTAACTGTGTAAGGATTGTATTTTATCTTTAGCTTGAGAAAGACAAGTACTACAATGCTTTTCTCGTTCCCCAGGCTGTCCAGATTCTCAAGGCCAGAGCCTCCGGCTGATGTTATGCAATGCCAGGTCCGTTGTTAATAAAGCCCCCCTCATTCACGATCTTATTCAGGAGGGGGAGGCGGACCTAGCGGGCATTACGGAGACCTGGTTGGGCCAGGAGGAGGGAGTTCCCCTCGTGGATATATGCCCACCAGGCTTCCGTGCATTTCATCAGCCGAGGAGTCAGGGCAGGGGCAGGGTGGTGGTGGTTATTATAAAGGAAGGTCTGGATCCAAGGGAGACCACTGTTCCACAGATAGCCGGATGTGAGTCCCTCTTTGTGAAGTGGGGTCGTGGAGTACAGATGGGCTTGTTGGTCACGTACCTGGTTCCCTGCCACGTGGCAACGGTCCTGCCCGAGCTGCTTAACATTATAGCCGAGGTGGCGGTGGACACCCCCAGACATGTTATCATGGGGGATTTCAACCTGCCATCTATCGGTGAAACGTCTGAGGTGGCTCGAGAGTTCATGGCTTCCATGATGGCCATGGACCTTACTCAGTTAATTCATGACCCCACTCACACAGGGGGACAAACTCTGGACTTAGTTTTTGTCTCTGGTCAGTGGTTGAGTGGCCTTGATATAGGGGATATAGCCATCGAACCCTTGTCATGGTCTGACCACTCGCTCCTTCGACTGGACTTTCTAACCGCTGCACCCCGCCGCAGGGAGGCGGGACCGACCAGGTGGTTCCGCCCCAGGCGCCTGATGGACCCTGATAGGTTCCAGATGGAGCTTGGGCCATTTCCTGAGACTCTGGCTCATGACTCGGCTGAAGACCTGGTGGCCGCCTGGGATAGTGCGGCTGCTGGGGCCTTGGACCATGTCGTGCCTTTGCAGCCTCTGACCCGGCACCGAACTCACCTAGCTCCTTGGTTCTCCGAGGAGCTTAGGGAGATGAAGCGCCGGAAAAGATGCCTGGAGAGTAGTTGGAGGACCAGCCGCTCCGAATCCGACCGAACACTGGTGAGGTCTCATATTAAGACCTACCTAGTGGCGATAAAAGTGGCGAAATCTAGCTATTTTGCCGCTCTTATCGCGTCATCAGATAATCGCCCGGCCGCCCTGTTTAGGGTAACCCGCTCCCTCCTCCATCTGGAAGTGCGGGATGACCCCTTGCAGGGCCGAGCTGAGGACTTTGTGCAGTATCTGTATGACAAAATCGCTCAGATTCGGGAAGGGCTGGCCTCTAACGGGGTATGTCCGGATGGGATGACTGAGGCAGGTCTTGAGAGTGTTATCTGGGGGGAGTTCGATTCTGTGGCTCCCGAGGACATCGACAGGGTCCTGGGACGGCTGAACACAACCACATGTTTATTGGATCCGTGCCCCTCCTGGTTGGTACTGGCTTCCCGGGAGGTGACACGAGGCTGGCTCCAGAAGATTGTTAACGCTTCTTTGAGTGAGGGGGTCCTGCCAGCCGCTTTGAAAGAAGCGGTTGTGAGGCCCCTCCTCAAGAAGCCCTCTCTGGATCCGGCTGTTTTGGCAAACTATCGTCCAGTCTCCAACCTTTGCTTTGTTGCGAAGGTTGTTGAGAGTGTGGTGGCGCAACAGCTTCCCTGGTACCTGGATGAAGCTGTCTATCTAGACCCGCTCCAGTCCGGCTTCCGGCCTGGGCACAACACGGAAACGGCATTGGTCGCGTTGGTGGATGATCTCTGGAGGGCTCGGGATAGGGGTTGCTCCTCTATCCTGGTCCTGTTAGACCTCTCAGCAGCTTTTGATACCATCGACCATGGTATCATGTTGCACCGGTTGGCGGGGTTGGGGGTGGGGGGCACCGTTCTGCGGTGATTCTCTTACCTCTCTGACCGGTCGCAATCTGTGTTGACAGGGGGGCAGCGGTCGACCCCGAGGCACCTTGCTTGTGGGGTGCCACAAGGTTCGGTCCTCTCGCCCCTTCTGTTCAACATTTATGTAAAACCGCTGGGTGAGATCATCCGTGGCTTCGGGGTGGAGTTCCATCAGTACACTGATGACACCCAGCTGTACATCTCCACCCCAGGCCACCCCAACGATGCCCTTGAAGTGATGTCCCAGTGCCTGGAGGCCATGCGGGCCTGGATGGGGAGAAACAGGCTCCGACTCAACCCCTCCAAGACCGAGTGGCTGTGGCTTCCGGCGCCCCGATATAGCCAGCTGACGCCATCGCTGACTATTGGGGGCGAATCACTCGCCCCCACGGAGAGGGCTCATAACTTGGGCGTCCTCCTGGACGCACGGCTGTCTTTAGAAGATCATTTGACGGCCGTGGCCAGGGGGGCTTTTTATCATGTCCGCCTGATACGCCAGTTACGCCCCTTTCTAGATCGGGACTCCCTACGCACAGTCACTCAGGCACTCATCACTTCCCGCCTGGATTACTGCAACGCTGTCTACATGGGGCTCCCCCTGGGGTGCACCCGGAGGCTCCAGCTGGTCCAGAACGCGGCCACGCGGGGGATTATGTGGGCAACGAGGTGCTCCCATGTAACACCTCTCCTGCGCGAGCTGCACTGGCTCCCGGTGGTCTTCCGGGTGCGCTTCAAGGTGTTGGTGATCACCTTTAAAACGCTCCATGGCTTAGGGCCGGGGTACTTACGAGACCACCTTCTGCCACCAATAGCCTCCCACCGGCCAGTACGCTCGCACAGAGTGGGCCTCCTCAGGGTGCCGTCCACCAGACAATGTCGGCTGACGACTCCCAGGGGGAGAGCCTTCTCTGTGGTGGCGCCCACCCTCTGGAACAACCTCCCCCCAGAGATACGTACAATAACAGACCTCCGGATTTTTCGTCGGGCCCTGAAAACCCATTTATTCCAACTAGCTGGGCTGGCTTGAGCCAAATTTTAAATTGATTTTAAATTGGGTTGTTTTAATTTACGGCCAAAATATTTAATTATTTTAAACTGCTTTTAAATTTTGTATGTATTGTTTTTTACTTTGGCTGTTCACCGCCCTGAGTCCTATTTGGAGAAGGGCGGTAGAGAAATAGGAACAAATAAATAAATAAATAAACTATTTATATGTTCACAAATTATAAATTTGGTCTTCATTGTAAGCATCTAATAAGAGAGGATTTATTTACTGGATCCAAATGATTAATACCCCTTTTTAAGAGGAAAGTCCTAACAACCTTGAAGAAACCATCATACATTCACTCTTTAAAATGATCTTTGGAGTGTAGGTAGAGTGTCAGCCAATTATGAATATCCTTTTGGTAAAATGGTAGGGCAGGTGTTTCCTGAACAGAATCCCCAGGATTATTTTTAGACCTATTTCAATTTTCTTTTGGTATAAAATCCTCTTGGTGCTCCTAAGAAAAAGAAGCAGAACTACTACTAGCAATCAGTGGCTTTTAATGCCTTTCTTCATGGTAGTCTTTCTTCATAGTAGCTTTGTAAGAGAGATACAGTGAGTTCACCTGTATTGGTATGAGAAATCCCACAGGGTAACTGAGAAATTTCAGTTGTCTCTTTTAAAATCCTAGGAGACATTATCTAAGTTTTTATAATTAAGTAGTATACAGTGAGGCAAAAAGATGTAACTCACAGAATATTGGTAAAATATTTTGTGTTTCATCTTTTTCTAGTTCACAGTAAAATAAAATTAAAGCTAGGAAAAACCATACACCTGAATGGAAGTAATGGAAGTTTCAAAGATCAGCCGATGACACACTTGGTCCATCTAAGTTAGTTTCATGTATTTTAAGCAACCTTCGTTTTCATTGTAGGAAGCTGTTTGGTTCCTATCCAATATTACTGCAGGAAATCAGCAACAGGTTCAAGCTGTAATTGATGCTGGACTTATCCCTATGATAATTCACCAATTGGCTAAGGTCAGTCAAATACCAGATTTCCCTATTTTTATGTTTTGTTAAGCTAACATAAGATGTTATGTTGCTAATGCAAATCATTTTTATATTGTCTAGGGTGACTTTGGCACTCAGAAAGAAGCTGCCTGGGCAATCAGTAATTTAACGATAAGTGGTAGAAAAGATCAGGTTCGTGTATCTTATGAAATTCATGCAGAATTTTTAGAATGATTTATATCTAATGCCACAAATAATTGTAAATATCTTTTGCATTGCTCAGGTTGAATATCTTGTACAGCAGAATGTGATCCCACCATTCTGTAACTTGCTGTCAGTGAAAGATTCTCAAGTAGTGCAGGTGGTTCTGGATGGCCTAAAAAATATTCTAATAATGGCTGGTGATGAGGCAAGCACAATAGCAGAAATTATAGAAGAATGTGGAGGTAAGGTTTCATTTGGTAAGATGGAGTTTGACCGCACTTCCATCTGTCGTAATTGACTTATTGTGATATTTAATTGATATTGTTATTGTTATTGTTATTCTGATGAAAATATCAGTGAGTGGAGAGTAGAGATGGACTTTTTTATTTTAATCTGTTTTTTTATTTGCATGTCACGGTTAGATCACTTTTTCTGATTATTGGATCCTCTAAAATAGAATGAAAATCCTTGAGGGATTCCTCAAATGTCAGCATGTCTGACATTTCTTCATTGTTCTGTATGTTCTGCAGGTACTTAAGATTCTAGATACGATTGTTACTGTAAAAAGTAGATCCTCGTCTATTGGTTCTGTTCCACCTCTCAATTTAGAATACAGCATCAATCTTGGTGATGACTGGACTAGTATCTCACCTTTTCTGCAAGACTCCTGGATAGACAATTTATGAGAAAGTACTGTATGTGGAAACATGATATGGAAATTTTGGCTCATTTTGGTAAGCTTATGCTAGGTAGCCCTCAGAGACTCCTGTTCAAAGCCTACAATATCCCAGAGGATCCCATTTTGTTCTTCATGCCAAGAGTTTGCATTTAAAAGTGATCCTTTCAAAGTTGCTGTGTAGGGTACAGAGTATAGCCTTGTCATGATTGTATCTGTATACTATTAAAACTGTCAGTGTCATGAGTTTAACTGGGTGAAAAGGTGCATCATAGGGCAACAGTTTTGAACCAAGGTACGTCAGATGAGCTAAAAATCCAGGACTCGGAGCTCCCAAGAGAATGAAATTTGGAAACGTGGCTGCCTCAGTGCTACTGACTGCTGTTGCACTGCTGCTGTGGTCACATAACCTTCATTTTCAGCATACTATGATAATTTTCAATTTTTAGGCTTTCTGTAAAATTTCACAGGTTTTACACATTTTTAGTTTCTTAAAAATTTCTCTTACTCCCTCCTCCACTCTGCATCAGCCACTTAACCTGAATGTAGGAAAGGAAGGGAGGAAGTGCTCCATGACCTGTGCTGCTCTCCAGCCTATGTAGCCTTCCCAACCTATGTAGCGCCTTTTGCACAACCTCACACACTCTCCCTGATCAGCACCGCACCCATGCAGTACCTCCTGTACACTCCCATGCACCCTGGGGCCCTAATGGGGTGCACTATGTTGGAGGTGGTTGGTTGGCAGAATACCCCCCCCCAAAAAAAAATCTTTCTTGGCTTTTAGTTAATTGTTGTTAACTTTTATATTTATGATTTTTTGGCACTGTAAACCACCCAAAGTCATGTTGGATAGTGAGATGGGTAGCATATAAATTTAATAAATAATAAAGAATGAAGAGGATAGGAGGGAAAAGGAGAAAGGAAGTTACCAGCCAGTTTCCCACAAACAAACTCAATGGGGAAATCAGCAGGAAGTCAGAATTCACTCCCGCTTTCTTGCCCACCTGTAATCATTCTGTTTCTCTGTTTAGGTAAGGAAATATCTCTGAAACAATTAACAGGTCATGGGTTGTCTAATAATCAAGGTTAAAATGTTACAGGGTTGGACTTGAAGAAAATGTGTGGGTCATTGAAGTACACACACACTGTTTGTACTGGTCCAGTGAGCCCTAAAGAAAACTAGGCCAGTCTGAGATATTTTCTCAAATTCCATTCCTGCTTTGAGCTCAGATTGCTCTTATCTGACCTTTGCCATGGCTACGACTTTTCTCCTCTTCCATAAAAGTTATGCTCAACAGTCCATTACTTCACATTTCTACTGCTTTTTAAAATGGATTTTATTCATTTGAGGGGCAATCTTAAACACTCTTAGTTCAGCGTCATCCCAGTTGAATTTTACTACTGTGTAAATACATGTATGATTGTGAATCGATGAAATTACTGAATGCCTAAATCTCAGCATAATTCCTCATATTAGCCATATCAGTAGAGCCAAATTACCTAAACTTCATGATAAACTTTCCGTAGAGTATTTTTAAGTCTTCATAGAAATTGAGATCTGCTGGCTACACCCACATACAGCTGCAGTTTATGAAACAACCATGACAAAAAAAATGTGACTATTTTAAAAACTTGAAGAGGCACTTCATACCCACTGCCTTTCAACAGTGTCTGAAGCGTGTGTGCGTGTGGGAGGGTCAAATTAACAAAATGTCATGCCATAAGCCATACTCATTTGTACAAGTATTAAAAGGTTGCTTACATGCATACACAAAAGGGTTGGTGCCTGCAGTGTGACCAAAGCATTTCATCATTTGACCAAAGCAGCAAGATACGATGGATACCTGTATTTGCATTTAAAATATTTGAACTGTCTTAGGTCATATGCCAAAACCAGTGGATTAAAAATAATAATTTGTAAAGTTAATTGTATTTTCATATTCTTTGCTAGGTTTAGAAAAAATAGAAGCACTGCAACAACATGAGAATGAAGACATTTATAAACTAGCATTTGAGATAATAGATCAATATTTTTCTGGTGATGATGTAAGTACCTGTGACATTTCAGAATATTATAAAATATTATGATTATAAAAAAAGTATTATACAAAGTTTTGCATAATATTCTATGCCAAAGTCAAGTCCTTTTATTCCCATTGAAGATACATTAACTTTCCATACACTGCATCTAGGACTGAGCTAGGGCACTCAGTGCACAAGTAATCTGGCTACCTACAAAAGCAAAATTTATGGCTGAGAACTGCAAATCCCAGCCATTGTGAGATGGCTGCTACTTGCAAATCAGATCCTTGTCCTCCGCCTGTTTTTCAAGAGAAGCCTTTAAAATGCCTTAATGATACTATGGAACAGATACATCAACTTGGATATGTGCAGAGTTGCTGGAAGACTTCTTTCTTACTGGTTGGTGTATGCCTGTTACTAGAGGATAGTTCTTGTCTTTTTATCACCTTAGCTTTCTTGCTAGTTTATAGGGCAAGAATATTTTCAATAGAAAATAGGTTTGTTTTTGGTTTAGTTTTAAATTGTTTTGTCTTTATTATTTCTCACTTTATCCTCTTCTTCCATACATTTCACAGAATTACTTATTTAACATAAGGGAAAACTCTCATTGTAGCTTTTCAAAAGGTATGGGGACATTTCAACACTTAATATGTTTGAAGAGATAGAATGTGACTGTAATGCCCAGATCTGAGTGAAGTTGGACCAGATATTAGATGAGCAGGTTTTCCTACTTGTATAATAAAGATTACAATTACTCCAGACTGTACTTTCTTTGCAGATTGATGAGGACCCCAGCCTCATTCCTGAAGCAACACAAGGAGGTACTTACAATTTTGATCCAACAGCCAATCTTCAAACAAAAGAATTTAATTTTTAAGCTCATGACAATGCAGCTTGACTACCCTGCATCGGTAAAATACACAACCAGATATCTACCACTGGAAAAACAGGCTCCAAGCACATGCCCCTTTGTCTGATGCTTCTAAAAGCAAGTTGTATATCAGTCATTTTGCAGTTGCCAAAAGTACCTGTCACATGGACTGTAAATGCATATGCATGATCTCGTACACTGTTCAATTTTTTAACAGTCTCTGCTACCTTTCCCCTGATTTTTTTTCCTTTTCCCGTGAGGCCACAAGCTGATAACTGCAGTCTACAGTTTTAAGAATACCTTGTCGTGGTGGCACATTGGCTTCCCACACAAGAATAGCTTTCTATGGAAATAGCATGCTATGGATCAAGACTCTTTGGTATGATTTTGGAAGACTTCTGAGAGGCCCAGTCTATTTTAATTTTTTTTGAGCCTCAACTGTTGTCCTCTACAAACATATTTTCATATATTTAATGTGGAAGATAAATAAAGGAAAAGCAAGTCAAATTATTTTCATTGGGGATACTGACATTAAAAAAAAACTTCTTAAAAACTTGGTAATTAATTGGTTTAAAACAGACTACATATATCAGTAATTGTGTTCATTACTGCCTTAGAAGCTTGGGCTTGAAGAATGAACATTGTATTTGGACTAATAAAAAGGTGACCATTATTCCTAATTTCTAAGAACAGCAAGCTGTACTTGACCACTCTTCAGCCTGTGTGTTCCTGCTTTTTTTTTTGAAATAATGAAATGCTGTGCATGGTATTTTACCTGAGCTACCACCTATTATGGACTTGAACTTTTGTTTTAAGCTGAAAGCAAGAGTCCAGCATTAAAGTAACAAAGCTATTCCAAATCAGCATTGGTTGACAAGAATCTTGCTTTCATCTTTCAGTAGTCAATATATTTTGGGTTTAAATTTATAACTGAATAATGTTGATTTATATTGGTTTAAACTGTGGAGCTTTCATGTTTACTGTAATTTAGTCTTAAACTATTTTTTTACTTACCAGTGCTTACGATGATGTGGTTGGCAACAAACTAGCAACTATTTTAGAAGCACCATAATAGCTTCTTTTTGGAGTATTGGAAGAGTTATAGAAAAAATAGTCTATAAACTTATTCATATAGTTAAAATACATACTAGTTGTGTGAGGCTTTGTGGAAGCTGCTATTATTCAGCATAAGCATAAATGTACAGCTCACAATGAAGACATTTACTTGAGCTGGTAACTTGGGAGTAATGGGGAAATTATCCAACCTGGCTCTAAAGAGGATTTAGGATTGCTGTGGGTAAACATGAAATTTAAACTGTGTAAGCTATCAGACAAACTGATATTGTTGCTGTTGTTCACTGGATGTACTTTGCTCCCAATGCCTTGATGTGAAGGGATACAAAACGTAAAAGTAACGTAGTTATTGGATGTGGGTTGTATTTACTGTGATGAAGATACAGACAGATGCCATGAAGAAAGCTTTGTTGATCAGCTGTTTTTCCACAATTAAGCAAGACATTGCAGGTGTTCATTCTTTTACTATATCTGCCAAGGTAGAGCCACTTTAAAGAGTGATCTTGTATCGCAAAGGATACAAGTATGTGTTTTAAAGTGCAAGATTTTTACTTGCTAGATAATCTGTTTTAATACAGTGTTTTGGCCTCTATTTATAGATTTTATAAATTTTAAAATCAATTTCTCTTTAAGGTGGCTCAGACTTTTCAACTCCTGTGCACATAAAATTGAGTTGAAGTTCATTGTGCCTTTTTTCTTTACCCAGACATTAAATTAATTTGGTAACTGTATCCTATTAACATTATAGTCTAAAATCCTGAAATTGTGCTGTTTTTGCTGAAAACTAAGTAAAAAGAAAATCAAAATTAGATTTTGTCAATTTTGGGAATTTCAAAGCAGATATGCAGTTAATAATGTGAACAAATCTCTTTGTAAACAGTATCCTCTATGCCTATATTCTTGTCTTAGATACTTCACTCAAAATAAGACTGATGATTTTTCACTACTGTGAATAATGATTTATTTCTTGCACTCAGTGCATTATAGATAAACATAGGAAAATCAATTTAGAACAGTAACTTGTCTTTCTCTCAGTTCATTATCACCTTATCAGCTCTTGATAGAGATTCAACCATTTTGTATTTTTCAGAAAGGGATAAAGGCTTGGATTTAATTATCCTGCTGCACAAGAGCAGAAGTTACTTGAAACTGTGTTGAGAGAATTGCTGTTTTTATTTTCACTTGTTCTTTCCTCCCTCCTTCCATCTACAGTCCAGAGAAAGTGGTGCTGGAGGGGCCGGAGACCCTTCAAAACTGCTTTTGATAGGAGATGTCGATAGTAGGAATGGGCAAACCGATCTCTAACCCCATATGTGAGTTTCTTCCATTTATGCCATGGAATGGGGTCTTTATATTCAAGCTAAAATATATTGCTGCACTTTTAAGTTTTCAGAAGTGTTAAAATTGCATTGTGTTTTTTTTTAACTCTCAGTTAACAGAGTAAATTGTTCCTTCAACAGAGGCATCTAAATGTGTTCTTAATTTTGTATATGGGCTTAGGTTTTATAACCAATAAAAAGCTGCTATCGAATATTATAAATATGGAAGATCTTATTTTGAAAACAGTGAAAATTCATCACTGTTTAGTCTGTTGAAGGGTTTCATTTCTTTGACAGTGCAGTATTTGAGTTAAAAGATCCCTTCAATGACCTGATACGATCTTTTAATTTTTTTTAAATTAGTAATTGAAGTGAGCATTCGTTTTGAAAGTTCATCACAAAGAAAGTTTCATATTTGATCCAGATCTTTGCTCAGTGCCTTCTTAAGATTATGGGTCCATTGACGGAAACAAAATATTATGTGATGATGTTTATACAACATATCGTTTTAGATGCATTATAAATTACTTAATCCTCGGAGTTGATTTTAGACTGACAATAGCAGATACTTTTTCTTAATTTTTTTCCTATATTAATATTGTTTTCATTTTGCCCTACAAGTTTATAAGTTATGGCAAGATTTAAATTTAGCTAATTTAAAGGAGTTGTCTTGGGCTGCATGTAAAATATATAACATAGGCAAAGTATATAAATAACAAATTTACTATACAGGTAGTCCTTGACTTACAACAGCAATTGAGCCCAAAATTTATGTTGCTAAATGAAACATTTGTTAACTGAGTTTTGCTCCATTTTACAACCTTTCTTGTCACAGTTGTTATTAGGTTAGTAACATGATTGTTAAATGAATCTGCCTTCCCCATTGACTTTGCTTGTCAGAAGGTTGCAAAAGGTGATCAATCACAACGGGACACTGCAACCATCATAAATATGAACCAATTGCCAGGTATCTGAGTTCTGATCACGGGGCCATGGGGATGCTGCAATGCTCATAAGTGTGAAAAAATGATCATAAATCACTCTTTTCAGTGCTGTTATAACTTTGGTCACTAAATGAACTGTTGTAAGTTGAGGACTATCTACACATACACACACAGTATGTATGTATGTATATTGTGGGGCCACATTGCTAGCCATGGCCACAACCAGCCTGTGGGCTGGACATGCCTCCTCTAGGCCAGTGGCCCCCAATCTTTTGGGCATCAGGGACCAGTTCCATGGAGAGAGTTTTTTTCCTCAGACTGGAGGGGGCATGGTTTCACATGCTGCCTGCATCCTGTGAACGGGGCTTTGCTTGTTTGTGTGGCCTGGTTTCTGACATGCTGTGGCCCAGTGCTGGTCAATGGACTGGGGGTTGGGGATCCCTGCTCTAGGCAGTTTAGCTCACATAAAACATAAAATAAAATTAAGCCCTGATTTAAAAAATGTGCTAATTAAAACAACCATTATCTTACAGATAAATATAAAACCAGCTGTCAGAAAGCTCAAATATACATCAGAGTAACTGCTTTTTATATATAAAGTTTATTGTCATTGTACGTATATACACAGTCTATACAATGAAATTGTATATACATTCATTTCATACAATGAAATTCACATAACACCCAGAGACCAAGCCTAACACACATGACAATCCCCAGACACACACACACCCACCAAAAATTCCCCATCCCTAAACCACCCAAGCATCCACACAGCAGACCAAGTAATGCTGTCCAACAGCTCACTGATGGTGGCCCTTTAGTTCATTGTTGAGTGCAATTATAGCTCTGGAATAAAAACTTCAGAAAACGTGTGGTCTGAGTTTTAATTGTTCTTTATCTTCTGCCAGAAGGCAACAGTTCAAAAAGATTGTAAGCAGGATGGGAAGAGTCTCTGAGAATGTTGTGCAACTTCCTCAAACAGCGAGATGCGAAGATGTCATCCAGGGCTGGTAGCTGGAGCCCGATGATATTCTGGGCAGTTTTAATAATTCTCTGTAGAGCTTTTATGCCCGCTGCAGAGCTGCTCCTATACCATGCAAGAATGCCGTATGTCAGGACACTCTCAATGGTGCTGCTATAGTAGGACAGAAGTAGATGCTGTGATAGATTTATCTTCCTGAGCATTCTCAGGAAGTACAGCCTCTTCTGTGCCTTCTTCGCAAGCATATCAGCATTCATAGTCCATGACAGGTCCTCCAAGATATAAATGCCCAGAAATTTAAAACTACCAACCCTCTCCATCTCCCTCTGATTTATACCCAAAGTGGTCATTTTAAGAAACAACCTGTTGGGTAGAATGGTGTTAAAGGCAGAGCTATAATCCACAAATAAGAACCTTACATATGTTCCCTGTTGTTCCAAATGATTCAATACAGTATGGACAACATACTGCTTTGCTCACTTTGCTAAAACTCAAAGAGAGTGAAGTTGAATTGTTGGTTTTGTGTGCCAGATAGAAACTACAGTAGGGTCTTGGGACTGCAATACATAAATGCTTATGCCATAATCATGCTATAGTTTCCTGCATGCTTGATACTTATAAAGCAAAGGGTAATTCTGGAACACGTTAAATAAAGAAATGGCAGAACAATGATTTAGCTAAATCTGAATCTCATGGTCCAAAATCCAACCTTCAGAGAGCCTCCAATTGACCCAAAGCATTAGGAAATAATAAAAGGCTTGCTGCAATACTTTGGCTGTTGTGTTCATGCTGGGGCCAAATGGTGATTGCCATAATGCATAATCCTAAAATGCATTATGATTTTCTGCTAGAGAATGGTGTTTATTTCCATGCTGACTCAAGGTTGTGTAGAGCCTTTTTTTCTCCAAAGACCACTGAGAGTGGAATTTAAAATAATCTAGTTGCACCACAGGGCTGGAAAAAAGATGGGGAGATATATATAGACCTAAAAATACAACTTCTAAGAACATTCCCCCCAGTTAAGAAAAGTGACAGAAGTGGCCAAAGAATTCTGTCTCTAGTGAGCTGCTACCTTCTGAGAATTGATTGTTAAATCAACATTGGTTCCTTTTGAGTCACTGACCCAGGTCTGTCTTGTGAGAGGTGGGGAAGAGGCTGTGGATCCAGCTTAGAAAGTGACTGGTTAGTTTTCTTTATGGAGGGAACATGATTGGTTTATATATGTTGTGAGGAGCCCAACAAAAATTAATCACATTAGGAAGGAAAAAATCAGCATGGTGGCCCAATGACTTAATGACACTGGAGATGGTCTCAGCTCCAGCGGTTTGAATCCTAGCATTGTTTGGCGGAGTGAGCTTGCCTTAGGTTCTGCTCATCTAGCAGTTCGAAAGTATGTTCTATACAAGTAGATAAATAAGTACCACTTCAGTACCTATGGACGTGTGGATGATTACAATCCTGCTGGCACTAGACCTTTCCAGTTGCAACATCCACTTGTGAGGGGAGAAGGCTTCAGAAGACACTGCAGAAAAGTCATTTTTCTTGTGCTGAATACTTTTTCTTCCTATGACACATCTTGGGAAGCGCACAAGCATGTACCAAACAGCTAATAAACAGCCAAGCTGCTATGCATTAAGCATTGTAGTTTCCTGGCTAATATCACCACACACCAGGGGTGTCAAACTTATGTCATGGTAGCATCATGTGATGTATCAGGACTTTTTTCCCCTTTGCTAAACCGGGTGTGGGCATGGCCAGCGCGTGACACATCTGGCCTGCAGGTTGAGAGTTTGACAGTTCTGCCATACACAAAAAATAAAAAATAAAAAAACCTGAAGAAATCTCAATAGGAACAGATGTGAAATTGTGATTGTTGATCTGAGCTCTATTGAAATCACTACAAGATACAGAACAAGTTTTCTTACATTTGCTCTAGTTTTAACATATGCTGATATAAAGTAACAATCACCTTCAAGATGAGTTCTGGTGACATATGTAGATATAGCCCATTAAATTTTCTTGTGATGTGGAATTGGTCATCAACACTTGAGTTTAGTTTTGTTTATAGTGTAGTCCATTAAACTTTCTATTTCAACTTATTTAGAAGTTTTTGAAAATCAGTAAGTATGAAGGACTGGAAAGGAAGAAAATACAATTTAACAAGAAACTGAATTGATGGTCTCTGAAATTGTAGGTACCAACTCCCCACCCCCCATAGATCTCCACCAAAACGATTGTCTTTACAATATCAAGGCTTACCACATCTTTAAATGTTCTTTTTATTAGCCCCCATTCCCACTCCACTGTTTTCAGTTATGTTTTTAAAGGGAAATTATTCCTTTTGAAAATGATTCTCTGTTTAAAACACAAGAGATAACAGCCAGACATTTTAAACAGCAAATTGTTTTGTTTTGCTTGGATCCTCTGGAATATTAAATGACTAAAAGGAAGAAAATGGGGCAAGAACAACAAGTGAGCAGCCTCCCCCTTTGGTTGGGAAGGAGGAATGAGCTCTTTTTAACTGATGAGATTTTTGAACATTATATCAACAATCCAACTGTCCCAAAGAAAGTGGTATTTGCATTAGTAGGCTTAAATTTGTCACAAGCGTTGCATTTATCAGATTATATCTATGATAAACCTATTATACCATACCACAGACTATGAAACAAAGTGTTAATGGAGGATTAGTCTCTCTTAAAACATAAGGGACTATGAAATGGACAAGCAGAGAACAGAGAAACATTTTTATGAGCAAAACCTATGAAATTAAAACAGTGTACTAATAAAAAAGCTACTTTAAAGCCAAATAATGTGGAATTGCAAATAGATAACAGTAAATAAAACCTCAGTATTGAAAGAAAAAAAGATTAAACTTTTTTCAAGTGCTAAAAATTCATCTTGCTCTGACAATTATTTCTATTCTACCTTAAACATGTTATACTTAATACTTTAGCTCAATCAGTTCATGAGCAAAAGCCCAAATGAGCATCTGAGCAGTATCTTCAAGAGCTGTGCAGCCAATACTGAGCCACAAGCTCTTTACTGTGCTGTTCAGGAACTGGAGAGCAGAAGGGGACAGTTGCTTGCAATTAGCCTTCCTCTTCGCTCATGACTCAATTGGCAACTTCTTTCGTACAATGCTGGAGCCATACTTCTATGTTTGTTTGTTTTTCAAAGAAACTAGCAGCATTCTGCATGATCTCACAAGAACAGAAAGCTCTTCTGAATTTGATTATGAGATTTTGGCTGTAAAGTTTTAAATAAATTATTTAAAAGAGAGACTCAACAGGCTCTTTATCTAACATACCAGAAGCACCCAAAGTTAATCTGTTTTCTGTTACAGAAGCTGAAATGTTTTTCTTCTTTTACATCATCTGCTTCTTAAGGCCAGTTGTTCATCTACAATAGGTAAAAGACCGTTCTTATCTATTAAAAAATTAGGGCTGCTTCATTGTCTGCACGTTCTCAATTATGAATCCAGTCTGTTGTAAAAGTGAGACTGTGGAAAGAACAAAGTTGGGGGCGGATAGTCAAACTCTCCTGAAATAAAGAGCAGCAGACAATGTACAAATGCATGGATGGAATTTAAAAATAACCCAACCAATTCCAACTCAGGAATTATAGAATAACAGAGTTGGAAGTAACCTTGGAAGTCTTCTACTCCAATCCCCTACAGAAGACCCTATAACTTTCTGGACCAATGGCTATCCAATCTCTTAAAAGCCTCCAATAATGGAGCACCCACTACTTCTGAAGGCAAGCCATTCTATTAGTTCAGGGCTGTCAAACTCCCAGCCCGCAGGCCAGATGCACCATGCCCACGCCCGGTTTAGCGAAGGGGAAAAAAAGTCCCGAAACGTCACCTGACACCGCCGTGACGACATGAGTTTGACACCCCTGCATTAGTTCATTGTTCTCGCTGTCAGAAAATTTCTCCTTAGTTTAAGGTTGGATCTCTCTTTGATTATTTTCCATGTTACTTAACTTGCTCTCAGCTGCTTTCAAGTCAATAAGTGGACTGAAGCACAATGCAGAAATGAAAACTAGTCTGATATCTGCCCTAGTAGATATTATTCCCACCAGTTCCCACTACAGTACAGTGCAAAAGACTGCTACTCTTAGGAGAACTGCTTAGCAGAAATAATAGTGATAATTATGACTCTTGGTCTCTGCAAACAGAACTAGATAGGTCTATGCTCTGATCCAGCATCATTCTTGTTTTTATTGAGTAAAGGTAGGATATAAATATGTGTTATGACTTAGTTAAAGGTTACTACAGAGACAGAAAAAGATCATAATGTCTTATGGGCCTAGTTTCTGGACAATCCAAAACGTTAAGACAGAGTTTTTGCTACTTTTTCTGCCTTCTAGTGGTTGTCTGGAGATTTGAGCACAGACTTGGTAGCTGGATATAGCTGAAGAATGCAAACTAGTGTATTACAATTATTTTTTGTTCTTAATCTGAGTTTTAAAATGCTAAAAGACATTTTAATAAAGTTATCACAATATTTGACTGCAAGAAGTTGCAATAATTCCATAAACTAGCAAACCAATTATTGATTATGATCAACTACTGAATCTCTCAGTGGAGACAATGAGTAAACATTGAAAAATATTTACAAATTTATTAATCACATTATACAGTAGGGTTTTCCTTTGAGTAATAACTTTTTGAAGGACAAAATATTGCTTTCTATTTTTATAAACCTTTATTTCTTCAACCAAATGATTTTTGTGATAATTTACACTTTATCTTTGTATGTTTCCTCTTTAAATTGAATCCTAAACACAAAGATTTGAAACTAAATGCAAAAAAAAGTAGTATCCTTTTAGTAATTCCTTTCTTAAAAAGATATGGCCAATGGAACAGGAAGGGGGCAATTTCCCCCCTTCTTGAAACTTTATTTTTCCATCCCTTCACTCCAAAAACCTGGGACATCTTCTGGAGAAGATCCCCTCTTTCCTGTTCTGTTGAAGAAAATCTTGCATCTGCTGGGGATGAAATTAGTTCAATTTTATCTAAACAGCAAATGTGTACAAAGCTTTAGTGATCTCTTGGATTATGTTTCCTACAGAAAAAAAATACCATGTAATGAACCACAAATGTACTTCTGATAGCTTCTGATTAAGACTGACAACAGAACCTGAGAGAATAAAGTCTTGAACAATTGATTTAGTAATCTCAGGAAATTAATGCATTGTTTGATATGCTGTGCCTATTTTTAGTAAATCAAGTATTGATCATGGGAAATTATTATTTCATTTAAAAGTTTTTCACTACATTTGTGTTGACAAGATAGCAAAATTACAACTCTTCGGTAGGTCAACAAGTCTTTAAACAATTAACCTTAGCAACTGTGAAATAAATGGCTTCTGTATCAGCTTGGCAGTATGGTTGAGTAAGTCCTTCTGGGCTTTGTCCTGGAGTTTCTGCTGCTCCATCGCATGACAAAAATGAGACTGTAAAAGTGGGTTTGTTGCTCTGGGGATTCATCAAATATAGAAGGGGTAGACAAATCAAAAGAAGGCAAACTCAGGCTTCAAAAACCTTAAAGAATGAGGATGGGGCCAAAACTAACCATATTAGATTTAACATAAATGAACTCTTGAATTTACATACCAGGAATTAAAAACACAGGTATACAAGGACAAAAAACTGATTTCAGAGCAGAACAGGCAAAAAGGGTTTATGCATGGATAAGAAACTGAAATGAGCTAGCAAAATCTTAAGACACATACCAAGAAACAGCCAGATCATAGGAAGTGGTTTTCTCTTCTCCTGTATTTATGAGGTTTTAGCCACCACAACTTAAGGACACAGTCAACTAGAACATGTTTAGAGGAGAAAACATGCCTATGACACATGCCTAGAAGTGCTACATTCTGAAGAAGGATTTCTTGGTAGTCAAAAAACCCAGTCACTGGAAATAACCACCTTTCAGTTTTTTGAATGAGCAGTTTTGCTCAGCAAGTCTGCTTATGATACTTTTGCTTTGTTTTGTTTTTCCTGCGTTCGAGTCAGGTTTGACTCCTTGCAGTTTTCTGGAGAAAGTTTTTGGGAAGTGGTTTGCCCCACTCCCCTTTAGGCAGTGGTGGGATTCAGCCAGTTTGCACCATTTCGGGAAAACCGATTGTTAACTTTCTGAGCAGTTTGGCAAACTGGTTGTTGGAAGAAATCATTAGGGCAGAGAACCGGTTGTTAAATTACTTGAATCCCACCACTGCCTTTAGGGCTGAGAGTGAGTAATTAGCCCAAGGTTGCCCAGCCAGCTTTCATGCCTAAGGCGGGACTAGAAGCAGGGCCGGATTTTCCTATAGGCTAACTAGGCTTCAGCCTAGGGCCTCAAGATCAAGAGGGGCCTACATTCAAATTGTTAGCAAAATTAAAATTACACTTTCACTATAGGTGAAAGGGCCTCATAAGTGGAATAGCCTAGGGCCTCTTTTCACCTAAATCCGGCCCTGACTAGAAGTCATGGTGTTCCCTTTTCTAGCCTTAACTACTACACCACAACACTACACCAAACCTGAAGTGGGTCAGTTGCTTAACATGGTTAAACAAGTGATCTGGGAAATGTACCGGGTTTTTGTGTATGTGTGTATGCACATAAAACTTTAAAAAAACAGCAGGAAAGTAATCCTAGCAGAAGATCCAAGAAATCCAAGAGATGTAAGAACAGATCTTGCTACCCTGACTTCTCAAAAAATCCCGAGTGTTTCATTTTTCTACAATGAAGACAGAAAATAATTGCAAGACTTCAATTCCCACAATTGGATCAAGGAAATGAATTAAATCACTCAAGAGACCATTGTCAGACCATTGTTTAAATCAATGTATTCAATATATTGTATTAGCAAAGTATTAAATATAATTCATTATTATATTAAGTATTATAAGCTATAAAACAATCTAAGGGTGATATTAAACAATGCTAAGACAATATAAAAACAATAAAAGGTCAAGACAGAGAATGGCACCACAAATAAGAACTACAGATAAATATACTATGATACATTGAGTCATTATTTCCGAGATATTCCCTTACCTGTCATTTGAACATCCTCCCTAACCATGTTGTGAGTCTCAGGCATCCTCATGTATCCCCACACCTTCCCCAACCAGAGCCGCACCCCTGTGCAATCTCCTTGACCTGCACAGCTCCTCTTGTGAACCCCCATCCACACTTCCCAACCTGTGTGCCCCCTCTCATGTAACCCCTTGCATTCTCATGCACCCTCCCCAACTCACATGGAGGACCCACTCCCTGACTAACATCGTGCCTCTTATGGGAGGACACAAGATGCATTGGAGGTGCTAGACAAGTTGGGGAGACTGAATGGGAGCACAATGTGGATCAGAAAGTGTGCATGAGTGTACACAAGAGGCCATGGAGGTTAGGGAAGGCATGTGAGTATCTGGTGGTATGTAGGAGGTACCATGTGGATTTCAGAGGGGTGCATAAAGGTAAGCCAGTGGCAACCACCAGGAAGCTGTCAGGGAGCATTGGCAATCCTGATCAACTTTCAACTTCCTGCTGGCTTCTCCATTGATAACAGGAAATTACCAGAGAACTTTGGAAATAATGATCATATAGCATTGAAGCAGCAGCAGTGCAGTGTTGCTAAAGCTGCAACAACTTTCCCAAATTTCATTCCCATGGGAGTCATGAGTCATGGCATTCTGTAAATGGGCCCATTTGAGGTGTCTTGGTTCAAAAATTGTTGCCCTGTGACACACAATTTCATCCAATTCAAGGTTACAAATTAACAGACAAAATAGTTTAGAAGCATATTGATATATCTCTGTAATAAAATAGCAATAAAATAATTAGGTTCTAAAACTTCAATTGTTCTTTTTAATATGCCTAGGAAAATGCAAAAATGTTACTTGGCTATAAAAAGACCATAATGCAGGTATGTAGCAGCATCAGTGAAAATGTCCTTTCTCAAATTTTATTCTTTTGCTACAATAGATAGATGTAGAAATACATGTTTATAGAAATACATGTTTCTCTAGAGAGAAACATTGAGAAATACATGTTTGCATAACAACGTAGAGGCAGAAACAAAATTAATCACTGTTATTTGAAGAAAGGGTGGGGGGACTATTATTTACACAAGGCAGCCAGAAAGTTCTCAATGTGATATCAAGCAAGCCTTATTAGTAGTACAGCAACCATTGAAAATGTCTTTCCAGCATCTTCAAATGAAAGGAAAGTCCGGATTAAACGAGTGAGCAGGGAGTGAAGATAGGTAGTTTTTGCATAGTTGCTCCAAGATGTCCAAAGTTCAGGGCATGTTTGCTGTCAATAACTGCGCTGGGTTATTAATGGTCTAACAACAATCTCTTCCTTTCCACGCCAATCTGCAGGTATCAGAGGTGGGTTTCAGCAGGTTCTGATCAGTTCTGGAGAACCGGTAGCAGAAATTTTGAGTAGTTCGGAGAACTGGTAAATACCACCTCTGATTGGCCCCACCCCCCTCTATTCTCTGCCTCCTGAGTCCCAGCTGATTGGGAGGAAATGGGGATTTTCCTTGGATTGGGGAGGGAATGGAGATTTTACAGTATCCTTCCTTTGCCACGCCCACCAAGCCATGCCCACAGAACCAGTAGTAAAAAAGTTGGAAATCCACCACTGGCGGGTATGCCCTACAATTAAAATAAAAGAGCCACCTGTGAAATATTAGTATGATGCTCTCCTAGGAAATGAAAGAGTGGGTAGAGTATGCTTATTTAGGACAACTTTTTAAATCTACTATCCTACATAAGTCAATCAAGTGTGATTTATTCAACAAGTCACAATTCAAACAACTAGGTTTTTCAGTGCATTATGAGAAACTAGTCTTTTTCTCTAAAATGAGTTCTATGACAGAAATGCTTCTTTTGACTTTGTGGACCTTTTGCATTATTTTTCTTCGATCAGAGCAGAAATAACTGAAAAGGCGAACGATTCGAGCGCAGCTGTTGCCTCTCTGCCGTCTCCCCAAAATGATTTCTCTCCTGGAAAAACCGAGGCAGAGTGAGGGTGGGGGAGCGAGAGTGCTACCAGATCTGGGCTGCAAAGCTCCAGGCAACCGCTAGATGGCAGCGTTGTAAAGAGAAAACAAAAACTTCATCTTTTTTGCCCAGCTGGCGCTGTCCGCAACATTGCAGCCCAGATTTACTAATCGTAAAGACAACCTACTTTGCTTTAAAAAAAAAGAAGAAGAAGAAGAAGAAGGGGGTGGGCAGGAAAACTAAAAGCACGAAAATAGCTTCTTCTGCCTCGTCTTTCTTCACCAGAGCGAATCAGAAGAGGGCATGCAAAAAGACGCGCAAGAAGGAAAGACGCTTGCATTATAAATCGCACGCATGCGCTCGTGGTGGGTCAGTTCCTTTGCTTCTCCGCTTCCTGCTAGCTCCGGGGCAGCTCGGCAGACTCGGCGTTTGCAAAACCTGCAGCAGGTGAGGAGAGGCGTGAGGGTCGGCTGGGCGGGGCTCCGTTCCTGGTTTAAAAGAGGCGCCGAAGGACGCCCTCTTCTTCCCTCCACGCTCCGCGAAGCCGCTCCCTGCTATTGGCCCGCCCTGCGCTAAGCTGGTTCCGACTATTTTCTTGCCTGCAAGCAGCCGGGGAAGAGGCGGGTGACTTGAGGACGACTAGCAGCTGCCCCCGTTTCTCTTCGGGGACTTCCTGCAGAAAGAAGGGGTTGGTCTCTTTTCTCCTGTCTTGTTACGCGTGCAAGTGGCGGGATAACGGGAGCGCCTGGCTCTTGCGTAGAGAGGGAAAGGAGCGGAGGGAGGATTCCTTGGCTGCAGTTGGGGAAATAAACAGCACACGCCTCGGTCTCTTCCGGGTTGGCTCGAGTCTTCGGGGAGGGGTGGAGAATCGGGAGGTCCGGGACAAAGTCACCAGCTGGGTTTTCTTAAGAAAAAAATATATATCAAGATTTCGTTCTCAAACAAACCCAGCTTCTACCCAAAAGACCCAGATTAACCCCCCACCCTCCCCACAATAAATCAGTTTTGAACTATTTTTTTTTACCTATTCAATACGTACAACCTAATGTAAGTATAGAATAACTTACATTTTTAAACCTTTTTTTTAAAAAAACCTTAGAAACCCAGACAGACATTGAAAAACTCAGATCTGGGTTTAAAAACCTTGCATTGGCAACGCTGCCCATGAGCCACGAACTGCGAACGGGGTGCCTTCCCTGGACTTTACGAGGGAGTAGTCTGTGAACCTCTCCCAACTGAGAAAAGAGAGCATCGTGGTTACTAGCTTGCTCAGAAATCTAGGAAACAATATTTGTTTTTATCATACGTTTCCTGGCTTTCCATTATAACCAAGCAAAATTTGCTGGGATTTATGTGAGTTACTGAATGAGAAATACACCTCTCCTCTTCTAAGCACAAGCCTTACTTGTTATAGTACAGTAACTTTCTGAAAGGGGAAAAATCCTGCAAGGTTTTTTTTTTTTTTTTTTTTTTTTGATGTCCTGATGCATTTGTGCATCCTGAGTTAGGAGCATCTCATACTTCATCCCTTCAAATAATTAAATGAGACTTAAGCTTTCCCAGGGGCTCAATTGTTTAATAAGCTGATACATTTTATTAATGTTATTCTGCACAATATTTGTAGATTGTGAATGTGCTGAGAAATTATTTCTGACTGCTATGTTAAGCATTCAGAAACCTCTATGGTATTGTTCCTCTATTTCTATTATGTCTAGCTTTTTTAATATTCATATTGTATATCTATTTTGTTCTTTAATGCTTTTGTAATAGGTTCATTGTGACTTATATTAGCACTTAAGATGCTGGAAAGATTCATTAGTGTTAGAGATTTATCTAGGACTGTAATACTTTTCAAAATGTAGCTTGAAAAAATGCTGGTACCAAGAAGCTATAAGTGAGAATGACGCATTGATAGTTACGAGTTCCTGTTTTCCTGTAAGTGATATGAGCAGCCTTGCTTTTTTTTCAGTTAATTGTACAAACATGCAGCAAATGTAAGGAACAAAATTGCCTCAAATTGCCTCAAAATAAATTGGGGAAAAAATAAATTAGTTCAAGATGAATATTTTGAGCATGGGTGGTTTCTCTGAGAGAGGGGCATTATTAATAATAGGTTCTTGTAGTATTACAGAAGGGTGACGTAAATTGGGCAAGAAATCTTCAGATCAGGAAAAATGACCTAATTTAGAATCTTCCATTATCAAACCCCATTCCTTCCCCCTATTGGGAAAAAGATTGTAACAAGAATCATTTTTGTTAAAAATCTTGGCGCTGTGAAAGAATCCCTGACATTTTTTGCAGGGGCAGGCAGAATAAACATGTATGCTACTTATCAAAATGAATGTCCTAATTTGTATTACTTGTAATCACACATATACAAGTATGCTTTTTGACAAATTCATTAAGGTGTCATGTGTGGCATTACAACACTTTGTCCTGGCAAAATTCCCAATTAGTTATAATCGGTTTCCTTCTGTGAGTAGTCTTTGGTGAACTTCCGGTAAGGCAGGGTGCGTGGCTGCTTGTCTTCTATCTAGATCAAAGTGCTTCAGGAGATGAAGTTAAACACAAGGGAGGTGCCAAGTCAGTAAGATCAGGATAGAGGATACAGTACTTACATTTACCTAAACAGAATCAAAATTTGACTCTTGTTTCAGACTTTTTGCCTGACAGTGAGTTTCATGCACTATTCTACCACATCCACTTATTTTCTCTAGCTTTTTTCCCACCAAATGGGGATAGATTTAGAGTCATAGATATTGATGATTAGTTGACAGTTACCTTTGTGAATTTATGTACCTATACTGTAATCACAAGGATATTGCACCAACTGATGCAAAATGTGGTAGGCAAAAACTTTTCAAGCATGAGACTTTAGTGGTGAGCAAAAAAGAAACAAAAGTCCAGTATTTGGCAGAAAGTGGCCTGCAGCAATTTCCAAGGATAGAGATCTTTCTGTGTCTCTCTTATGAACTTGGCAGCACTCTCCAGTTTTGGGAGCTGCAACTTAGATTTATTATTTAGATATTTTAATACCATAGATCACATTTTGTATAACTTTTGATGTTGCACATTTTGAATCTTCAATTTCCTTAAAAAGCAATCCTTTCCTTCAAAATTAAAGAATGATTTCTTGAATTTCCAGTTTTCATTTTTGTAAAAATGAATTACATGTCTTGTAAAAATGGATAGTAAAGTTATTTACACATTTATTTTAATTATTTTCTTCTCCCTCTTTGGACCACCTGTCTAATAACATTTGGAGCAGCCCTAAAGTCATCATGACACCCATGAAAGATCCCACCACAGAAATGGACTTTATTCATACTTGAATAAAAATGGATTCTCTTTTTTTCCAGAGAATACTATGAGATCATTTTAAATGACAGATAATATAACATATTCATAACTCCAGCAAAGTTATGATGGAGGTCGGGAAGTGGCCTATATTTACATTGCTTTCACCTCAAGAAATGGCAACTATTCGAAAGGCATGTGTATTTGGAACATCTGCCAATGAAGCTATATATATCACCCACAGCGATGAGGTAAGATTATAGTACTTACATAGGTGTGTCCACTTTCTCTGTCTATAACAGTGTTGGATATCTAATAGGTAATATAAAAATAGCAAACTTTTGTTTTAAGATTGCAATAGTTTACACATACAATTAATCAGTATTTAAAACATAAATCTCAGTTTAAAGAAGATGAATATTGTAGTTTTTTCGTTACAGCTAAAATTAATATTTTTAACCCACTGAAAAATAAAACTGAGCATAGAGTACTTTCCACTGAGCAATGGATTGCTCAGATGGATTGCTTCTCTTGCTTCAGAAAACAAGATTTTATAAAATAGGTAGCCATAAGTAGGACTCACTTCCTACTTTACTTCAGTTTGCTTTCAAATACCCTGCATACAATTACAGAACACATATTTTGTAACCCCAAAACAAAACCCTTTTTTCCCCAGAAGACTGTCCTGTGCTCATATCTCTATGGAGGGCTTCATCAGGAAGTAGATAACAGGGCTCCATTCTGAATCTGAAGCCAAGGGCAATCAGTGCAATGAAGTCCGGTCCAGATTGTTACTCTTTAATTGCTGCACATCTCCATTTCTGCATTTTTTTTTTTAAAAAAAGGAAGTACTGTACTGGGACATATCAGGAGGAAATTGGGTTGGGAAGGCTGCTCTGTGATTTTTACTTTTGGATTTCCTGTCTGTTTAATTTACTTGCATAGAGGTTCAATGCCTTGGATCTGCAAATGGTCCAATACATTAACATTCTGTAAATTAACCTGATGCCTTCTATCTCTGACCAATGGGAGATCCAAGAATTTATCATGAAAAAAACAATTTCCTCCCTTTCCATTCAGCAGAAATCTAGCAGGAAACCACAGGATGAAACTGCTGTGTTCTGGAATGGGATTAAAAGACACTCGGAGTTGAGTTGCTTACTGCAAAAATCCTAAAGTGTCCATGGTCCCCTAGAAAACTAATGAGGGCCCACTAATGTCAGTGGATTTAAACTGTGAGCCTCTGTTTAATGCTTGACTTGTGTGATATTTAGAGGTGGGATGGGGAGAGAAGTAGCTTGTTCTAAGCAGCTTGATTCCAGGCATCCATGAAGTTTGAAGCAGACAAGAAGTCTAGAGAAAGATGGGCTTTGAACAAGGGAGGGTTAACAGTTAACAAGTAACAGAGTTGGAAGGAACCTTGGAGGTCATCTAGTCTAACCCCCTGCTCATGCAGGAGACCTGTACTAGGGATTCGAACCACCAAACTGCCAACCTTTCTGATCAACAAGCTCAGTGTCTTAGCCACTGAGCCACCTAGTGATTCAAAGCACTTAAAAAGGTATGCATGCATGAAGGGACTATAAAGAAGGAAGTTAGAATCTGTTCAGGTAGACAGTGGGAGAATTCAGAAGCACTAGAAAATTAATGACTTGGTAGAAGAAGAAAGGAAGGAAAGGAAAAGGAGAGAAAGAGAAAATCCCAGTCCAAAACATGGATGTATCTTCAGCTGCCTTATTCTTCCTTTGCTATGGGAAAGTGAGCCAATGCACACATTGTTTTCTGTGCTGAAAGGCATCTTTAAATTTTGAATGATAGGCCAGGTATTGCATATGAAAAGGAGTGGAACAAAAAAAGTGTCTTAGTTTTTATTTAGATATAATTCAATACACTTAATACGATTGTTTTTTTAAAAAATAGAAAAGTATTTCCTCTATCACATTAAAGATTACAATTTTTAACAACTTAGGTTATTTATTTGAAAGCAAGTTTGGATATTATTGTGGCCAAACCTTCATATTACACATCTTTACCGTCCACCACCACATTTGGTGTCAGCTCTTCAAGGTGGCCAAATCAGGAAAGGGGCTGCTCAGGTGTGATCAATCTCTACTTTATTGAGATAGGCAACGGCATCTTGAAAAGCCTGATTGTGTTTACTTTTCCCTCCCTCTTATACCCAAAGGAATTAAGGCTAAATCAGCTTTAAGTTTCTTTTCAAGCTTTCTCTTTCTTTTTTGGGCTTGAAGCACGTTGCTAACTGTTGCGTTGTTTCTCCAAGGTCACCTATATCTAACAAGCAAGTTGCTTTACACGTTAGAGTACAAATCACATAGATATATGTCTGTCCTCTAACAGATAGAAATGCCTATATGGGGACTGTTATTACTATCCACATCAGGTGTTAAGATAAAATATATTTTGGTCACTCCTTCAAATATTAACAGAAACTTTACAAAATATGACTGGCTTCAAACCAGAAAGCAGCCAGGAACTAACCCTAACCTTTCTGCAAGTTGAAATAAATAACAAGTAAAATTAGGTCAGTTACCTTAACATAAATAAATACCCAAGTGTCATGAGACACTACAGATTAAGAAAGTACTTCAAACTCTGCTATAGGATGCTACTTTGTACAAAAATAGCTACATATTTCTGTGTTTTCACATAGCAAAGTAGCTAAACATCGCTACTTTGCTATGTGAAAACAAAGTAGTGAAGCATAAAAGGCAGAGAAATCATTTGGTCATTTGGAAACATTTTCAATTTGAAACTGTTTCAAGCCCAAGACACTTCCAAATAGCCTGTCTGAATTTGAAATGATGTGTAGGCTCTTAAACCTGATTTATCTTCTATCAGTCCCTTATTCCATATTTATTATAAATCTCAGTTTCATTGTAAATCTGTTATACATCGCAAAGTCAATTTAGACTTTTTTTAACATGCCATAAATGAACATATCCATGTCAGCTCATTGGTTTTGCTTTTTTCCCCCACCCAGGTTTTTGTATTTGGACTAAACTGCAGTAATTGTCTGGGAACTGGAGATAATCAGAGTACTATTGTACCAAAAAAACTTGAAGGTTTATGCGGAAAGAGGATATGCAGTCTTAGCTATGGAAGTGGGCCGCATGTGATCCTTAGTACAGAAGGTGGGAAACTTTTTCTGAATAGTATTAGAGGCACAAATCTAAGCACCTGATTCTTAGTTATGGAATTGGAGCATGCAAAAAGGTAGTCTGCTTCTGTCAGTGGGGGCCGTCATCTTGGTGTGAATTGCATTTGCCACTTTTCTTCCCCTCAAGTAGACTGGACAGATTTTTTGCAGCCATGGGCTGCATTTTTTTTTTTGGTGAGTTTCTCTCAGTGACTGAGAGTCATAGGGTGGTAGTGGCGTAATTATATCTCCACAGGAGACAGAAATTGAATGTTCACTCCTTTTTAATTTTTTAAAAAAATATATCATGAAACAACATTCCTTGTGTCAAGAAGTATTTAGAAGTTAGGCTTTTAAAACTAACATAAGTGCATGTTTAAAGCCTGTTGGAAATTTAGTTTGTGATCATGCTGGATAACATTCTCATTTATGTTCCTTTAGTTGATTAATAAACTGTATCCCATCAAGTTGCTGTCAAGTCTTTTCAACCAATAGATAGATTTTCTGCAAGACAATTTGTCCCCCCCCCCACCTAGCTCCAGATCTTCCAACCATGTACCCATTGATGATGTAACTAAGTTCAACCATCCATCTTACTTCTGGTCATCCTCTTTCTTCTTTCTTTCCATTTTTCCCAGCATTATAAACTTCTGAAGAGAGTCAGATCTTTGCATAATGAAGTTGCTTAGTTAAAATAACTCTAATGTTTGGATAAATATATGTGATAAGCTTTAAAGATGAAGAGTATATTGCTCATTTACATTCTTCACACTACAGAAAGAATGTGTGCACTTAGTTTTAGCCAATTGCTGTTTAACTTTTTCCCAGTCAAGTAATACCAATTCATTCAAGTTCTCCAGTACCACTGCCTTATCTTCCCATAAAACAAGTCATTAGAGAAATGACCATAATAATCATAATAAGTAGATTAAAAAAGCCAAACCCAGTCTACACAACTGACCAGATATGCAACCAAACATAATGACAGTGCTTATTAAAATGCAATAAACTTGTTCTGTCTGAGTAGGTGTACAAATGTGGCCTAATTGCATGTTTCATTGTCGTTACTTTGTTTATTCTTGGGTAGATGGTGAAGTTTATGCCTGGGGACATAATGGATATAGTCAGCTTGGGAATGGGACAACCAACCAGGGTGTGACGCCTATTCAGATTTCTACTAATTTGCTCATTAAGAAAGTAACCGAAGTAGCTTGTGGTTCCCACCATTCTCTTGCATTATCATCTGATGGAGATGTAAGTTCTGCTTTTCTAACTAGCTATTCAGGTTTTTGCTGTTAAGAATGTTCTTTTGTTTGGTAAATGTCTGAAAATTGTCCTTGAAGAAAGGGTATTGATACTGCCATTAATCTGTGTTTTCTTAGTGACATATTTCAGATTTTATCTTGACAATAAAAGTTCTTATCTTTATAGAGGAAATAAGCTACTCTTGGCAATCTGATTTCGTGGGGGTTTTATATTTTGTACAAGTTTTCAGTAGCAACAATAAAAACAAGATTTCATACATAAAAATAAAGGTTGAATGGACTTCATTGATTTGGTGCCCAGTGAGACAGCGACCTATTTTCTTTTGATCTAGTAGGCTTTCTGATTCAAAAATAAAACTTGGAATAATGATACTTGAATTTCCCCTTTGCTTGGGAAATTACAAGTGCTGAAATTTCTAAATTTTTCAGCTGGATGGAATAAATTTTATAGATATACAATACCCGTTTTAGTAACAAGAGGACCAATTTCTGAAAAATAGATGCATAAATGTGGAACTTGCCTCCTTTAAATTGTGTGGGTACGTGTTTAAGGAAAGTGTCTGACTCTGGGATAATATTTGGAGGTATTGTGGTCTCTTCTGTGAGATTTAGCCTGTTTAATTTCATATCTGATAGGTACTAGAGATTATTTGTTTTGCATGAAGGGGATAATGTTCCATTTCAAGTCTTGAAAGTTTACAATTAGTTTTGAAGATATCAGATATAAACCTTTGAAAATTGCCTAGTATAAAAGTGCTATAACCTTTAGCAAGGAGATAATTTTTTATATGTAGATCCTGTTGCTAGTTTACCTTTTATCATTATTCATGAGTTGAATGCTATTTGTTCTGAGTTTTATTTTATTTATTTATTATTTATTTATTATCAAATTTATATACCGCCCTTCTCCCGAAGGACTCAGGGCTGTGTACAGCCAAAGTAAAAAACATAGATACGAACATTAAAATACAGTTAAAAAGATATATATATACACGTTAGGCTCCATAATTAAAAGAACAATAATAAACCTATTAAAAACATTTTAAAAAGTGTTAAGCCAGCCCGGTTGACCTTCCTTCCTCCCTTCCTTCCTTCTGCATCATAGTGGTGTAGCATTCTTCCTCCTCCTCTAGTAATGAGGATTGGGCCATCTAACAGTAATGAGCACACAGGCTTGCACTGACAGATTTTTTTTCTTAGGAAGAATTAGGAAGAAGAGAGATACTTGAGCCCTCGTGTTGCTGTAAGCATACTTGGGGCTTTCTTTAGGGTAGAATACAGTTCTCTTTCTTTTCCTTCATTTCTATGTGACTTTTTTTTCTTTTGAAAAATGCAGAAAAGACTTGGTGGATAGAAGGCAACCCACCTCTAATGCATGGGCCCTACTTTAGAATGAAAAGAAGTCAGGAAAAATCAGAGGAGAAAGATCGGGTTGTCCATCTTCTACCAGTGAATGCTGAATGCTGGAAGCTGAGAAAAATGCAGTCTGACACTGGAGGAAGGCAAACAATTCAAAGCTGATGGCTGCCTTTTCCTTTATCCAGTGAATATGGGCCATTCCTTCATTTAGGGCTGAACATAACATTTAACTTGTAAAACTGTATTTAAATTGTGTCTGTCTTTGGAAGTAGTAACAGGCATTGATTCCAAATGGGATCCCTCTTGACTGGGTCCCTGCTCTAGTTTCCTGCAGAAAAATGTTCACTTTCTAACTGAAGGTTTGCCTGGATGCTACAAGATAAAATGCACACTCTTTCATTAGCCAAGTGTGTTAGAAGAGACTCCTGTATCAATGGCTTTGTGTTGCCAGCAATTAGAAAATCAAATCAGTACTTTGAAGTATATCATAAATGGCCATGCTACTTGTCTGTGGCTTGTAAAACTAATTACTTTGGTACCTGCACTATTAAACAATACATGCTTTGGAAAAATGTTTCTGCTCACCTAGTAAGGTTTGTGGTATGCTTCCTTGGTGTCTCTCCCAGGTATACGCCTGGGGCTATAACAACTGTGGACAAGTCGGGTCAGGATCAACTGCAAACCAGCCAACTCCTCGCAGAGTCTCCAATTGTTTACAGGCTAAGGTAGCAGTCAGCATTGCCTGCGGTCAAACTTCTTCTGTTGTGGTCATAGATAATGGGGAGGTAAGCATCTGATGGCCTTCCACATTTGCCTCTGATTCTGCAAACAGAAGTGTTCCTGTATAAGTATTTCATGGAAAATGTACAACAAAGTGTTGTTTAGTTATTGGGATTTTAAAAACAAACAAACTCATCTACTTGTTCTGCAGGTCAAGATTACATTTTACTTTCTTGCACAAGGATGTTTTCTTCACTGACTGTTTCTGAAGATAATTCTGGAGGATTTTCTGGTGGTAGTGAAAATGGCATATATTGGTGAAGTGGGGAGCAATTTTCAGTCAATTTCCCTCCGTGCATTTTTAAAAATTGTCTGGGGGATATGAACTAGCACAGCATTAGCCAAACCTTGCAAAATTTTCAAATTAAATTTGGAAAAATGCTTAACAAGAGAATATTTTTCAAATAAATACAAAGGATTGCTTCAAAAATTATGAGAAGTTTTAAAGCATCAAGTTTCTATCTCTGCTCAGGGAGAAAATCTTCTGTCTCAAAGCCTTGAATTTCAGCCAATTGTGTGAGAAGGTATATACATTTGAAGTGAACCTAAAAATAAAATAGAAATGTGTGATGTGGGGAGATGAGGTAAGGAGTTGCAGAATGAAGACAAACCTTGCTCTTGCTCTTCTGGAGACTGGCTTAATTCAAACGAAGAGTTGCCTTTCTGTTCTCTTTAAACATATGTCCAATTAAAATAGATTCAGAAGTAGATATGAGCAATTCAGAGAAATTCTGCAGCCTCAGAAATACCTGGGAAAAGGTGGCTAGTCTTCAATCTGTAAGACCTTTTGACTTACATCACTTATCATTCTTTATAGTTTTATTATCCAAAGATCCCAGGGCTGTTTTCCAAGTAGTACAGGCCTTGCTTATTTCAATATCCACTTAAGGAGTGTTGGTATGGGATCTAGGATTCAGTGCCGATAAGCTCAAACTTATGTGAATGCCAACAGGTTTTACCGGAATAAACTAGAGAGTTACAGATGAGAAGGAAGTAAACCAGTTTGTCTTTCCTTCAATTTGTCAGAAACTTCCAGAATGATAGGGGACAAGCTGCTTGGAACTGGTTGCAAGCTGTATAGCATCTTCCTAGGTCATAATTTAACCAGCTGATCTATTAACTAAGACACTTTATGTAAGGCATTGTCACTAGACTACAACACCTAGAGGCAGCCCAATGACATTTCTTTTCAATAGCAGTTAGTCTTCTTTCCAGGTAGTGAAAGAAGTATACTTAGTAAGTGAAGTATTGTCTCTTAACAACTAATGTGCCAGTATTCATCCTCCCCTCTCTGAACTAGGGAGTTCATGCTAATTCTCTTTATCTTAATTGTTACTAGTAGTGACACAGATAAGAGGCTCAGAAACAGGGGTGATTGCATCAAAAGTGCAGTCACTTCTGAAGTACAGTAATCATTTATTGATTGATTGATTGATTGATTGTTTATATTTATATACCACCCTTCTCCCGAAGGACTTGGGGCGGTGAACAGCCAACAGATAAAACACAAGAAATATAAAATTTAAAAACAGTATTAAAATCCAATTAAATTAATTTGGCCCACAATTTAAAACAACCCTGTATTAAGACACATAATTAAACAATTTAAAAATTAAAACAATTTAAAAGAGTTAGGCCAGCCCAGCTTGCTGGAATAAAAACGTCTTTAGGGAATGGTGAAAGGTTCGAAGATCCAGGATCCACCCTATCTCCGGGGGCAGCTCATTCCAGAGGGTAGGTGCCCCCACAGAGAAGGCTCTCTCCGTAGAGGCCGCCAGATGACATTGTTTGACCGAAGGCATCCTGAGGAGCCCCTCTCTGTGGGAGCGTACTGGTTAGTAGGAGGCTATCGGTGGCAGAAGGCAGTCTCGTAAATACCCGGGTCCTAAGCCATGGAGCGCTCTAAAGGTGGTAACCAATATCTTGAAGCGCACCCGGAAGACCACCGGGAACCAGTGCAGCTCACGCAGGAGAGGTGTTACATGGGAGCGCCGAGTCGCCCCCATAACCACCCGCGTGGCCGCATTCTGGACCAGCTGGAGTCTCTGGGTGCTCCTCAAGGGGAGCCCCATGTAGAGAGCATTACAGTAGTCCAGGCGGGATGTGACAAGAGCATGAGTGACCATGTGTAAGGCATCCTGATCCAGAAAGGGACGCAACTGGCGGATCAGGCGAACCTGATAAAAAGACCCCTGGCCACAGCCATCATATGCTCTTCTAAAGACAGCCGTGTATCCAGGAGGACGTCCAAGTTGCGAGCCCTCTCTGTGGGGGCCAACGACTTGCCCCCGATAGTCAGCGATGGCGCCAACTGACTATATCGGGATGCCGGAAGCCATAGCTACTCGGTCTTGGACGGGTTGAGCCTGAGGCTGTTTCTCCCCATCCAGATAAGCTACTTGTTATGAACATAGGTGTGGAATATCTGTGCAAATAGAAAGCAGATTGTAATATACCTGCTTACCTTATCTTCCACAATGGAGAATAGCATTGATCCAATCCTTCTTTTTCATAGGAAATCCAGACTTCTACACCACCCAAAAATAATCTGTAAACTATGGAAAACATTTTCTATCTCTATAAAAAAAACCCTTAATATAAAATTAAGATTTTAAATAATATATTTACGAAATAATCTGAAACAATATATTTACGAACATAGGAAATGAGAAAGGAAATAGTACAAGACTATGTTTTAAAATAAGGTTTCTTTCAGTGCATTCTATTTCAAAGTTTTTGAACTTCAGCTAGTTTAGCACTTCTATTCTCCCAGAACAGGAGCTCTTTGGGTAGAAATAAAGTATATGATTAATTAACCTCCTCCTCACCCCAGGTTTATGGCTGGGGTTACAACGGCAATGGACAACTTGGCCTGGGAAATAATGGCAATCAGTTAACTCCATGCCGAGTGGCAGCACTTCAAGGTGTGTGTGTAATGCAGGTGAGTATAGAGATTTGTGCTTTCTGTGATTTGAATGATTTGTTGGGAAATTGTCCCTAATCTTGGAAATATTCATTGTTAATGAGATAAGGGAAGTGTAACCTCTACCCCACTAATCTCTTCCAATTCTGATTTTTTAACAAGTGGATAGGAAATTACACACCTTGAACATTTTGCCTTTAAACTGCAAACAGCTTCATTCTTAGATGTTTTTGGAGAATGACCTTGGGATATTTAGGGCAAATGAAATGAAAAGTTTCCTGAAAGCTTGAGCAAAATCAGGTGTAGCCAAATCAGTTTTAGTCCCTTGGCCTTTATCTTTTGCCCTTCATACTCTATTAGCAATCTTGTCCTTCTCTTCAGTACATTATAGATGGCTCTGATGGATTTCTACAACTTAAGTATGCCATTTGTGGACAAGAACTGAGAGGCACCAGAGGTGGTGATACCATAGATTGGTCTGTGCTGTTCCCTGGCAGAGTAATTGCTGTTCAAGGCATTTGGAATCTGCATAATATACGACATGTAGTATCTGTAGTGGTACAGGCATTCAGTATACACATTCTTGAATATTTTATGTTTCAGCTTTTCCAGCATGTTTGATTGTCTTGGCTTCAGTAATAGCAGGCACTAGCTAGTTCCTGCTAGTGCAGGAACAATTAAGAGTACAAGTAGTCTTTGACTTACAACCACAACTGAGCCAGGAATTCTGGTTGTAAGTCATTGCAGTTGTAAGTTGAGTTACCATATGACCAGACACAATTGTATAACTATTTTTACAATGTTAAGCATCACAAAGTAATAAATTTGAATCCAGCTTATCCAATGTCGCCTTTGCTAGAAAACAACAAAAAAGTTGCAAAATGTGATCACATGACTGCAGGATGCTGCAAACACCTATAAATGCAAGCCAGCTGCCAAGCATCCAAAATGCAAATGCATGACTGCAAGGGTAGTGCAGTAGTCGTAACTTCATGGACGGGTTATAACTAACTTATTTCAAGTTTGTTATAACTTTGAAGTATCATTTAGCTGGGGTTCTAAATCGAGAACTACCTGTAAGTGCTTCAGACCTCCTGTGAACACCTCATCTCTGCTCTTCATTAAAGCAGAACACATTTTTCCAACTTGGAGATTGTAAAAAGAAGCTGCTACCTAAGGGAATCCACCAATTAAATTGAACTCATAAACCATAATTGTCCTTTTTCAGTCTCATGTGGGATCCTGGAAAAGTCTGATCTTATTTCATGAAGAGCAGAAAGATGCTATGTTTGCTAGAGGTCATTGTTTCCCCCTAATAATTGTGGAAGTGTGCACAGCCCTAGCAGGGGTATAGATTTGGGGTTGAAGAATTATCAATCAGTTTTTAGAGACTAGCCAACTGATACCTAAATATGGTATAAAACTGTTAATAATAACTGAAGCTTTTATGCCGCCTCTAAGGGTTTCTCTTCTAGCATATCAAGCATGCAGCTTGTATTATGCTTCAGTGATAAACTCCTTTCACTGCTATCCTGGAGTGGTATGTATACTAACTCCTGCCTTCTTTACAAACTTATTTGCAGATTGTCTGTGGCTATGCACACACGCTAGCGCTAACAGATGAGGGTTTACTGTATGCCTGGGGAGCAAACACTTATGGGCAGTTGGGGACTGGCAACAAAAGCAACCATCTCAGCCCAGTGCAAATCATGATGGAAAAGGAGAGGTAAATGCCACTGCAGCTAATGCTTGGTGAGCTGGGAATAAGGTGGTATCAGCTACCTCCGATTCATGGCTTTGGAAAACAGATTCGTGCATGCATTTTGTTAATGAGCACTTTGGGTTCATTTTGTAGTCCAATACCTACTACAAAAAGGCTCTTCCTGATTTCCCCTCTGTTTATTAACACAGAAAGGCAAATTTCTTAGTTTTCTTTTCATACCTGTGAAATAATGTATGCAGTATTCTGTTACAGCAGTTAATGCATAGTACCTATCTTCCACCCACACCTTCTTCCCTTCTCTGCTTCAGCTAAATAGGAATAGGAATGTGGCAGTGATCTATCATTAATTGTGCCCATATATCTAAAGAAACAGTTTCTTTGCATGTAATATATTTAATTCTTTTCCCCTACAACCCGCTTTCTCCATAGATTTGAGCTATTATGTCAACAGGCATTTTCTCTTGGGCTGCCAGCACCTGATTTCCTTTGCCCCAAGGCTGTCTCTCCCTTGCAGCCAATGCCCGTCTTCTCTGGACTGTACCCAGGGATATTTCAAGAGTCTTGTCCCAGGATCACCAGGAAAGGACAGACCTTCAACACTTCAGAGTGCCTAGAATCACCAGCCATCATTTCCCACTCTTCAAATCTTTCTCACCAGTTTCTTTCTTTCTTGCAAGAAAAGGTTGCCCCCTGAGAAACAGTTTATTATCTCCAAAGTTATTTGTCAGTTGCCTTGTGCTTCTTGGGTGATGCTGAGAAACTAGTAACAGTCGCACAATTTTCAATTTTTCAATTTTCAAAACAATAAAATATAAAGATCAAAGATGACAAGTGCAATGAGGCGAAGCCCCCTTAGTTATTTATTTTATACCCTACATGCCCAAAGTTATATGGTGCCACAGTACTTGACCATCAGCCACCAGTTGCTTAAATAAATTGCAGACAACTGGATGGGCAAATCAATTTCCGTAGCCACCCAACTCAGCCAAGTGACTCTGTTTATGGGTTGTTTGTAAGCACAAACATTAGCGCGCACATAGGAAAAAAATTTTCTCTGAATCTGAAGAGGAAAGGGTTAAGATAGCAAAGGAGAGGCAGGTCCTTAACTGAGTTCTTCACAATATAGAATCATAAGGTTGTAAGGGACCTTGGAGGTCTTCTAGTTCAACCCCTTGCTTAAGTCAAATGGGTGTCCTAACTTTCCTTGAAAAATGATGAAGTATCCCCAACACCAGGCGGCCATTTGTTCTCATTGTCAGGCATTTTTTTGTTAGTTCAAGATTGGGTCTCTCTTAATGAGCTTCAACCCATTGCTTTTTATCAGGTGCTTTGGGAAATAAGTTGATACCCGCCCCCGTGACAGCCCCTCAAGGGGAAGGCAGCTATTATGTGTCCCCAAGCCTTTTGTTTGTTAGGGTAAGCATACCTAATTCCCTTAACTGTTCATCAATTTAGCCTCCATACCTCCTTATCATCTTTATTGCTCTTCTCTGCATACTTTCTAGGGTCTCTGCATCTTTTTTGTATCATGGTGACCAGAATTGGACACAGAATTGTACATTCCTGTCTACAAGACCTCACAGATCAGTTACCTATTCTATTCTATTCTGCTCTATTTTATCTCATCTTTATCTTCATTTTCTTTACTCAGTAAGTATATTATCTGTAGGAGGTACCTAATCTTTAAGACTCTAGATTGAGTTTTGGAACAAAATGATAGTGAAAGCAAAATCAGCCACCAAATGATCGGCCAGCATAAGAACAACAGGACAAGTATGACATCTCTGGCGCTGAATACTTGTGATCTGCTTTTATCCTTGTGTAGGGTTGTCGAGATTGCTGCTTGCCATTCTACTCACACATCTGCTGCCAAAACACAGAGTGGCTTAGTGTACATGTGGGGGCAGTGTCGGGGGCAGTCGGTGGTCCTGCCCCATGTTACACACTTTTCCTGCACAGATGATGTGTTCGCTTGCTTTTCCACTCCTGCTGTGATGTGGCGTCTCCTCTCAGTAGGTGAGAACTAGTTTCACTTAATGTCAGATGCAGAAGTGAAAATTTCTCATACTCATGGATGGTTGTGTAGGAGAGGCCTATAATGGGCTGTGATAACCTTGAGAGAAAAGAAGAAGAGCTACAGTCTAGACAGAAGAGGGGTTTTTTTTTCGTGTGTGTGTGTGTGGGTAAACAAACTCTGAGCCTCAACCAAGAATGGAGTTTGAGAAAGCATCTTAGAATTGACCTTTCCTTCTCCAGTATGAAAGTGCTTCCCTTCTCCCCAGCCCTTAAACACTTGCAAAAGGCTGTGCTCTTACAATAAAAGTAGCATTAGTACTCATGGTTTTGGCTTTCAGTAGCACCTTTCCCACACAATGCTCAACTCCCAGAACCATTTTGAGAGTTCTTGACAGATGTGGGAGATGCCTATAAGCCATCATGACTTATAATTTTATAATTTATAATTGCATATACTTTTTTGGTGTGTTTTGAGGTTTTATACATTCATGATCAGGAAATAATGTTCACAGAATACTCATCAAATTATACTCTTTGTGGAGCTGGAATACAGTGAACGTAACTCACATAACATAAAATTAAAGTTATGACTTCTATAAAAAATGGGAACTGATATATTGTGAAAGCGTCAAGGGGCTTTTCACGTGGTGCTGCTGCTTGTTCCCTGTAGAGGCAGTTGGAAGAGTAGGAAGAATGACTAATTGGATTTACCTACCTAAATAACAAAATACCGATACCCTGTTTCCCCCAAAATAAGACATCCCCTGATAATAAGCCCAATTGGGCTTTTGAGCACATGGCAATAAGGCCAAGCACTTATTTCAGGGTTCAAAAAACTAAGACAGGGTCTTATTTTCGGGAAAACACGGTAGCTAAAAAAACATAAATCCTGGCATGATGAGAACTGTAGTACCCCAAATGTGAAACTGTATTGATTGTGTTACAATTTAAGGTGCCACACTATTCTGTTTTAATAACTCCTTTCTATAATCAGACTTGTTTCATATTTCAGATCTGCCCAGTTACATGGAACACAATTTTTTATAAGAATGATATATTTCCTTGTCATGTAGAAATCTAAATGAAGTAGTTTGTTGATGAAAGCTGTACTATATATAGTTTTGGATCATTTATCATCTTTGCCTTTATGGGATATAGTACAGGAAAGCTTTTGCAAAGCTAACACAAAATTTTGTGTGTAAAACTGTTGAATTCTGGCATGAATTGACTCTATGTTCTTTTGGTGTTCTAATTGTTTTTACAGAGCATGAGGAATTTTTAACAGTGACAGAGTCTCTGAAGAGAGAATTTGATAGTCCTGAAACATCAGATCTAAAGTTTAGAGTAGATGGAAAATTCATTTATGTACATAAAGCTGTTTTAAAAATCAGGTAATGTTTATAACTAACCATCCAGATGGTTAGTAAATTCCTAAATCATCTTACTAATTTAGATACTGCATTTTATTTTGCTTCTTTAATGAACTTGCCATTTAACATCATTTTTAATTTCTTAATATGTTATAGATGTTGAAATAAGATTAAGAATAGATTAATACTTCAAGAGATATTTTAAACTTGATTAAAATTAAAAGCATTGGGTAAATCCCACATTCACTTGCACTGATGATGTTAACTAGTTGGGTAATGAAATGACTGCAAGCAAACAACCAAACTTGGAGAACATCAAAGACTCCACAGAAAAAAGAAGCTTATGCTACTAGTTTTAGTCTACAAGATCCTAACACTTCTTTTGTGGTGTACAGGTAGTCCTCAATTTACACAGTTGGGACTGAACTTCTGTTTTAAGTCACGTCCAATTTTGTGACTTTTTGCAATGGTTGTTAAATAAATCACTGCAGTCATTAAGTGAATCATTGGTTGTTAAGTGAATCTGGATTTCCCCATTGACTTTGCTTGTCGGATATCTCGAGGAAGGTCATAAATGGTGATCAAATGACACTGGGATGCCGCAACCATCATAAATACATGCCACTTGCCAAATGCCTGAATTTGACTATGGGGATACTACAACGGTCATATGTGTGAGGACACTTTTTTGTGAGATGCCTTTTTCAGCACTGCCTGAAAAAGGCTGTTAAACAAATGGTCGTGTCAAAGACTATCTATATTATAAAACAGACCATCTTTCCATAACCTGATATTTTCCGAACATATTGGAACTACAACCTGGCATGATTGAAAGTTAGGCATCCTGGCTATTGAAGTTAACACTGGTGGGATAGCAGGTTGGACTTTAGACTAATAGAAAAATCCTAGGATTGTTCACAATGGCAAAAATGCTGCTGGGGAATGAGAGCGGACCATTTTGAAGAAGCCATGTGCTGCTGATATTTCTTCTGTTCTTGATGTAATGTGCAAAATTTGGAGGAGGCTTTACAGTGTTTTTTCTTGCAGATGTGAGCACTTCCGTACTATGTTCCAGTCTTACTGGAATGAAGATGAGAAGGAAGTAATAGACGTAGATCAATTTTCCTATCCAGTATATCGTGCTTTTCTTGAGTACTTGTACACCGACAATGTTGACTTGCCACCTGAAGATGCTATAGGTAGTAGTGGAATCTTTGGCAAAATTATGTTGGGAAATTAAGGAAATGGGATAATTTTTTTTTAATGTCATCTTACCATAGATGTTAGCAGTGCCTCTACTGTCCATCTTGTCTTTTTAGATTGCAGTTCTGTTCTGTGTTGGACTGATGGGGAAAGAATGTTCAAACAAACCAATCTAGGTTCTGGAATATTTATTTATTTATTTATTTATTTATTAAATTTCTATACCGCCCTTCTCCCGAAGGACTCGGGGCGGTGAACAGCCATGAGATAAAACACATAAATACAAAAATTTAAAATGAATTAAAAACGAATTAAATAATTTGGCTGAATTTAAAATACCCCATAATTTAAAACAAATTAAAATTTACATTTAAAAAGGGGAGAAGATTTAGGCCAGGCCAGCTTGATGGAATAGGAAAGTCTTAAGCGCATGACGGAAGGTACGCAGATCCGGGATCCTCCGTATCTCCGGGGGGAGCTCGTTTCAGATTGTAGGTGCCCCCACAGAGAAGGCTCTCCCCCTAGGGGCCGCCAGTCAACATTGTTTGGCCGACGCACCCTGAGGAGCTCCTCTCTATGGGAGCGTACTGGCCAGTGGGAGGCTATTGGTGGTAGCAGGCGGTCCCGTAGATAACCAGGTCCTAAGCCATGGAGCGCTTTAAAGGTGATAACCAGAACCTTGAAGTGCACTCAGAAGACCACCGGGAGCGAGTGCAGTTCGTGCAGGAGAGGTGTTACATGGGAACTCCACGTTGCTCCCATAACCACCTGTGCGGCTGCACTCTGCGCCAGTTGGAGCCTCCGAGTGCACCTCAAGGGGAGCCCCATGTAGAGAGCGTTACAATAGTCCAGACGAGAGGTGACGAGGGCGTGAATGACTGTGTGTAGAGAGTCCCGATCTAGAAAGGGACGCAACTGGCGGATCAGGCGAACCTGATGAAAAATCCTCCCAGTCACGGCCGTCAAGTGCTCTTCTAAGGACAGCCATGAATCCAGGAGGACGCCCAAGTTGTGAGCCCAAGTTGCGAGAATATGCTAGGTTAAAAATGGCATCTCTGTAAGGTACCTGCCTCAGCTACCTTCTCAAGAAAGTAAAACTCTTGAAACAGTTATGTTACGAGAACTCCAAGGCTGGATGGTGTAAAGAGGTTTCCTTAGGGCATTGCGACCTTGAATATATGGCTGGAACCGGCAGAGAGGGAGTCAGTGCAGATGGCCATCTCTCTCTCCCCCCTCCCCAAATTCCCCAAGCAGTTACAGCAAAAGTGAAAGCATGCAAACAATTCCACCCATGGTGCCTGCCCCCATTTCCAGAATGGCAGCAATCTGATAGGGATCTGACAATCTCTTTAAATGGCGAATATACATATATGACATCAAAGTGCCATTATATTGCTGAATTTGTGTCTATACCTTGCTTGATTAGATATTAGGTTCCGTTGTACCCCAGGAACGACAGCAAGACTGATTTCTTCTGTGGATTCAGGCCTTCTATTGGGAATTAAACTCACAGACCTTTTGCACATTAGATGACTGTATACAGTGTATTAGTTATAGGAGCTGTCCATATCCTGGCATGCAGAGTTACAGGAAGGGATCAAAAGAACTTATTAGTCAGGCCTCTTCAGTCTACCTTCCCTTAAGCTGCCAGAGCCGAGTGAGAAGGGACAATGGACTGAATGTGCCTTTCTCTGGTGAACTCTGCCTCCTAAGATGTGTAAAGATTTTACATTTTCAGTGCAATTTTTAATACTTTATGACCTATGTGCAGGAGATTCTACATAATTTAATTAAAATCTTAAATTTCAGGGCTTCTGGATTTGGCTACATCGTACTGTGAAAACCGATTGAAAAAACTGTGTCAGCATCTTATCAAAAGAGGAATCACAGTGGAGAATGCTTTCTCACTGCTCTCTGCAGCCGTGCGCTATGATGCAGAGGTAAATCAGCTGTCCCTTAATGTCTGCCCTCTCCAGTGCACCTTGGGGAATTGCTAGGGAAACAGTGAAACAGCTGGGCACAACATGACTTTAAGAGGGGAGGTGGAAGCCAGAAGAAGGTGTGTGCGTGTGTGTATGCATATACACTGGATGCATACTGGTGGGAAATTGGAATACTGTCCTGGGAGTGTTGAGTGATATGTCTTGGGGTGACATATATGAAGACTTATTTGGAGAGTCACCGTGGGTGATAGAAATGAGCAACAAAATGTCTTAGAATGACAAAGATGCATTTGTTGGCAATTTATATCTTCATCGGTTTGCATTCTGTGAATTTCCAGGTGATATGAAGTCAGATGCATGATTTAGCATTTGAGACCCATACTCAACTTAAGTGTCTAGTCAAATTACTAGAGCTTTCTGTCCAGTTGGACCTTATCTCGGCTGCAATAACATTATTCCAGACTAAGGGATTGAGCCTTGGGCTCTGCGGAATGCAGTCCTGTGTTTACAACAATAACATCAGAGCCTGAGATGTAATTCAGTTCAGTTCCTTGGAGTCATGCTGGACATCCCCTATGAGTGTCAAAACTCTTTTGCAGGGCTCACTCCACAACATCCTGGAGAAGTGTATGTATCTCATTGCCAAAGTACAGGCTTTTTTCCTTTGTGTTATACATAAAAAAACACCATTGGAGGCCATCACAATTCTCTTCATGCATTATCAAATAATAAGCATTAGTGGTGAAAATGAAGAGAGAAGGAGCTAGAACACATCTGCCCAAAGAATTTTTTTCAGTGTTATGGCAAATTGCTCCAAATGTGTTATGAGAGAACATATGTGAAGTTTTAGGGATGATTTATCTATTAAAAGGGTGGTTTTTCTGCTGCATTAAGAATGTGAAATAATTTATCCCATCATAATACTTTTATTCTGTTTTTAATATCAAATACATTGCTTGTTTGTTGATAAGTTTTTGTTCAATCCAGGTAGTCCACCTTGAAGTAGTTTAATTCAAAGTTAATTTAAATTAACCTGGAAATATAATACTTAAAAGTGATATCTTAATGCTACTATACCTATTTATATTTACTTCAAATTGTATTTTCACATACATGGAAAAATTTTTTAAGACAGGTAAAATGAAAATATTTCCTTTTTCTGTTGTGACTAAAACAAGTGGCAGAATGACCTAGTTCTGTGATGTTGAACGTTTTCGGCACTGAGTGTCCAAACTGGAACGTGCGTCTACCCGCCGGAAACCCCAAAACCAGCTGGCCGGTGTGCATGTACAAAACCAGAAGACCAGATGGCGAGCTGGAATCTCTGCGTGCCATAGATTCGCCATCACGGACCTAGTTGAACATAACAAATGCTGTGTATGCTGTTAATACTTTTTTCAGCATTGGTAATATTGAATGTTTTAATTTAAAACTTGCTTTGAATGAGTTTAATTTTTTTGTTTTGTTTTGTTTTCTGTCTAGGATTTAGAAGAATTCTGCTTTAAGTTTTGTATCAATCATTTGACTGAAGTCACCCAGACATCTGCCTTCTGGCAAATGGATGGTTCTCTGCTAAAGGAATTCATTGCTAAAGCCAGTAAATATGGAGCCTTTAAGAACTGAGAGGTGTGTTTGTTTTGGACTATACAGTATCTCCACAGCTTTCAGGCCTTTTTCTCATAGGTCCAATGAATTATATCACCTGTAGTATAAAACCACAATGCTCAACAGCTGTACCCTTAAAGGGATTCCAAATTAAATAGCAAGCCCTTTACTTGGGTTTTGTTACTCCAAAGAGTTGGATCTATTTACTGTTTTAAGAAACTCTTGAGAAAAACGGAACAGATGGAGTGGGTAGAAGTAGCCAAAATAATGTCAGAGATTGTTCTTTCAGATGGTTTGTTAATTTTTTGTAATCACATTGTGGTACCTCTTGTTCTTTTGAAGCACTCTGATGGCAACTGGAAGCAAAAATATCTTACATGGAATAAAGGAAGTTTTGAGAAAGGAATCATCCTCTCTGGATGTATGTGAAAGAAACTTGCACTCAGTCATTTGAGAAGAATTTGTGAAAAATGCTGCATTCCTCTATACATCTTTCTAGGAATAAGTCTCGCTGAATTCAGTGGGATTTAATAGATTTGCACTTTAAGTACATTGAGTTATACAATAACTTGAAATGTTGAAGAACCAACTTGTTTTTCTTAGACAAATTGGAATTATTGTTTTTGTATTTCCTTTGAAGTGTATTATGTTTGGAAAAGAATTACATATTGTTCTGTTTTGTGGACTTAAATCATTCAAAGTAAATGACTGTTGGAAAGCTGTTTTGCATTGCAATTATGTATAAACTATATAATAAAATGAGCGCCTGCCTATTGTGACTTCTAAACTTTATTAAAATTATGCATTAAATCATCTTTATATGAGGACTGTGGTATTCTGGATGGACTCCTTTTTTCACCAAAAAAGTTGGAATGAAGTTAGGAAGTTAGTTATTGTAGCACTTCTGAAATGTGAATAAATGAGAAAAGCTATTAAGTCTTTTGGAGTATTTGCTATAGAAAAGTTTGATCTCGTATTTCAATTCTCGTATCTGATGAGTTACGTTTCTTTCTCTTTGGAGTGATAGATGCTTGACTCGGTGCTGCTCATTTATTGGTGGTTTACTGAAATCACTTCTTGGATCACTAAGGTTGCCCCCCCCCACTCTTCTTACTTTGCCAGAATCAGGTGAGCTGAAAAGACCCTTATGCATAAAACCTGTTCTGTGCTGCTTCAGCATATCTGTTGCCATGGATTTCTAATAATCTTCCTCTTTAAAAATCTCTATTAAAATGGAACTAGCTCATCTATTTCTAAAGCCATTTCTGTCTTTTTTAAAATCTGAAGTTCTTACTACTACTACTGTTTTTGTGCAGTGGAGAACAAATTGACTACTTTAATACCTTAATACAGAGGGATTCAATAAAGATCACATGAGGTACTAATACTTTATAAAGCCTTAGTAAGACCACACCTAGAATGCTGCATCCAGTTTTGGTCACCACACTATAAAGTAAGATGTTGAAAGAGTGCACAGAAGAGCAACAAAGATGATTAGGGGACTGGAAACTAAAACATAAGAACTATAAGAACTAAAACATAGCAACTAGGCATGGCTAGTCTAGTGAAGATGTTGACCAGGGGATGATCAGTGTCCCAATATTTGAGGGACTGTCACAGAGGGGGGGGGTCAACCTGTTTTCCAAAGCACCTGAAGTCCAGACAAGGAATAATGGATGGAAACTGATCAAGGAGAGATTCAACTTAGAAATAAGGAGGAATTTTCTGACAGAACAATCAACCAATGGAACAGCTTGCCTTCAGAAGTTGAGGGAGCTTCATCATTGGAGGCTTTCAAGAAGAGATTGGACTGCCATCTGTCAGAAATGGTGTAGAGCACAGATGTTAAACTCATGGCATCACATTGCCATCACTTGATGTTTTGCAATGTTTTTTTCCTTTGGAGAGCTAGGGTGGGCATGGCCTGCACATGACACATCCAGCCCGCAGGCCGCCAGTTTGACACCTCTAGTGTAGGATCTACTCCTTGGGTGGAAGGTTGGACTAGATGACCTACAAGGTCCCTTCCAACTGTGAATCTGAAATACCTAATATGGTGTCGCTCAGCCTCTTAATGTTGTTTACATTAGATTTAATGGTTGGTTGGAGGAGGAACACCTCTAGTGTAGGATCTACTCCTTGGGTGGAAGGTTGGACTAGATGACCTACAAGGTCCCTTCCAACTGTGAATCTGAAATACCTAATATGGTGTCGCTCAGCCTCTTAATGTTGTTTACATTAGATTTAATGGTTGGTTGGAGGAGGAAGTATTTCTTTTACTACTTCTGTTGCTATTGCCCTTCACTGAATTTACCGATTTGTCCATGTTAAAACCACAGTATGCAGAACTGGCTCATACTTCAGAAGTTGAATTAAAGTCAAATTTCTTCCACTTTCTCTAATGAAGCAGTCCAATATTCTTTAAGACACAACGTTTTTAAGTGGCAGATTTGCTGAAACGTTTTACTTGATGTGAAACAATTGAGATTTATATAACTAGGCCTCATTAGCACAATTAACTAAATATATGTATAAGTATATATGCACAATTTTTCTCATAAAACTTGAAGCAGGAAGGGCAGTTTCTTTGGGAAATTAAGTGAGTGTATATGATAAGAGATACCAAATCTGAATTGCAAAAACCTGAATGACCATTAAGTGGCAGGAAAGTATTGGGTATTTGTCTGTCTTTTTATTCTCTAGTGATCATCAATCCACATCTGGTAGCTCTGTAAGATAACCGTAAACCAAAACCAGAGTGATTTACAGTAGCATGTTTTTTTTTTTAATTTGATTTATATGCCGCCCTTCTCCGAAGACTCAGGGCGGCTTACAATGTGCTCAGCAATAATAATTAATAATTATTAATAATAATAATTATTTATAATTATTATTAATAATTATTAATAATAATTCCATCATCAGATAAAGTGTATATGGTGAATTCACTCATTTTGTTCCATCAATTTTCATCTAATAGAAGGTATTTAAAGCTATAATCTTGTAAGGTCCGGCCTCTCCCCCTTATTCAAGAAAGTAAGGACTCTTGAAATTTGGCATTTCAAAAATAACCTTTTATTGAACAGGGGTGACAGCAGGACAAAATCAAAGCAGGCTCTGAGATCCCTCAGGCAATATAGTAGAATAAAAGAAATTAGGAACCCCTCCCAACAATCCAATGTGAATTCAGCCAATCCGCAGGTGTGGAGATGTTATTGTACCAGCCGCTCTGAGAATGAAATAAGGGAAGTTTCTCGGGGTCATCATCTGCTGGCTTTCAGGTGATGCAACCCACATGGCCCTCCGTCCCCTTACATTCCCCAAAAGGTGCGAAAATCCCAGGGCGCCTAGGCACCAGGCAAAGGGTTATAAATCAATAGCATGCAGGAAATAGGATACAAGAGGAAGAAAGCAATAAAGTAAATAATGCAGGTAGGATTCCCCCCTTTCCCCTGAAGAATGGCAGATTCACGGATCTGACATATACATTCTAATTTAAAACTAATGGTAAAACATTGGCTAGATCAAAAAGGTCTCAACTGTAAAAATGGAAAAACAGCAGTTACCCACGTGTAAAATGTGTTATACCAAAGTGACCTGGAAAAAAAATCAGTGAACATTTTAAAGATGGTGGGTTACTCAAGACATACTACTTGAGGTATTGTCTTCTGAGATAGGAAATACTATTTCTTTTAAATGTCTTAAAAGTTCAATCTGAGCATCCAAACGGTTCCGGGTATTCATTAGTTCCTGAATTTTTCCCTCTGTTCCTGTATAAATAAAATCGGTGCTTAAGATTAGCAATATATGCAGAGATATATCAAAAAGTATTATTTATGCAAGACACATTATTATTAAAGTATATAGATTTAGAAGAGCAATGCCAGGAGGATAACAACGTTGGGGAAACCTAAAGGCCACAGTCCTTCAGGGAGAATGTCAAACATTGCATTTTAGGGTGGGCAGTGATGGGGGCCATCCATTACATTTGCCAGCCCTTCTATGATTTCCCCTCCCCTCCCCTCTTCTTTCCTTTCTTTTCTTTCTCTTTTTCAACTGCCCCCCCCCAAAAAAAACAGAAACAACAAAACCTACAAACTTGGTGAAAAATTGTCAAAGTATAACTGGTATGTAAAAGACATATTCTCTCTACTCCAGAATGACAGAGCCAGGAACAGGAATCAAAAGTATTGTTCCACAAAGTCACATACAAGTCAATCTAAGAGTGCAACTGAAGTAAACGAGGCAGAATTGGCACAAAGCACCAGTATTGATTTGCAATAAAATAGTCCCCATCCTTTGTAAGGCAGACAAAGCAATATCATTAAATTTTGTTTTGCTGGATCATTTAGATCAGTGGTTCTCAACCTTCCTAATGCCGCGACCCTTTAATACAGTTCCTCATGTTGTGGTGACCCCCAACCAGGGGTGGGTTCTACATTTTTTTACTACCGGTTCTGTGGGCGTGGCTTATTTTGTGGGTGTGGCTTGGAGGTCATGTGACTGGGTGGGCGTGGCTATGTGTATAGGGACTACTCAGAGGGCTGAAAAAAGTCATTTCTGACAGGTCCTCGCACTTTTCTGGTCCTCACACTTATGACCATCCTCACATTTATGCCTGTGCAGCATTCTTAACAACTGTGTCACTCATTTCACAACTGCTTCTCTTCACCATGGTGACAAGATAGGGCAAAAACGTAAATTGTGAGGACAGTCGTAAATTCGAGGACTGGTCAAAAGTGCGAGGACCAGTCAAAAATAACTTTTTCAGCTCTCTGAGTAGTCCATATACATAAAAGGATAAAGCAATAGAGAGGGATGAAGGAAAGGAAATATTAAAAAGGCAGAATATTATATTTCCCTGGATGAGAAATGGAGAAGCATATTTTACAGACAAAGCAGCTCCCACCTTCTTGCCCCCCACTCTTTGTTAATGGGCCAGAGGCAGAAAGTCAATCCTTTGTCAAAGGACATTTGCAACACAATAGCAACAGAAACTAACACAATGGGCCCCATCAAGCCATGTGATCCTGTCCACCATTAAACCATCTTTCCAAGCAGTCTCCATGTTTTCAGTGTCTTTTTCCCCACTTGGAGCAGAACCCAGAAGGATATTTCTTCCAACACAGTATTTAGTCATTTCAATTAAATTTACAATTTCTATATTTCCTTTTTATCATATTTATTCCTCATCTATTTTTTAAAAAAACCAATATTACCCTTCATTCTCATCTCTAATCTTAATCAAATTCATTTTTTCCCTTCTATATTATACCCCTTCGCATTGTCATCTATTTTTATATCCATCCTCACATTGGTTAATTATGTAATACAGTTGTTTAATACAAATTCAACATTTTAATATAAATCAATTAGTTATATAATTATCTTTTTTGTATATTAATCAATATGAACATGAATATTCCAATTTCTTCCATGCAATCCAATTTCTTACAAATCAATTAATTATATTTACCAATAATAATAAACCAAATAATTTCCTCCATATATTCCTCCAAACCACAACTTAACCATTTCTGCTTTCAACACAATATACAATTTAATAGTATCTCAATTATTACAATTCCCTAGTTAAACAGAGCTTTTTTTCTTTTGTGTTTTAAAATCTTGAACTCTCCTCTTTTGCCCTCAATTTCCCATTGTTTGCACCTACCTTTTTTGGTGAGCAAAAAGAAAAAGAAATCTCTCTCCCTGCCTCATTTTGTCACGCTGCAGCAAAGACCCTTTCAGTTTCGTTTTAGCTAGGGGAAAAAAATTGCTCCAGCACTCTTTTGCAGCTTGGAAAACAAGAGCTTGCAAAGGAGCCTGCACAAAACAGCTGAGAGCAAATCAGCTGAGAGTGGGGGGAAGGGGAGCTAATCAATTTATGCTAATTAACCTCTGCTGAAGCTGAAAGAGGCTGTTTTTTCTATTTTTGCAGGCACCGATCTTCTCATTTGTTTTCTTTTAACACTGATCTGTTGTAGGGTGGTCCTTTGAAGCCCAGCGGCAAGAATTTAAACAGTTTTTTTTTCCCTCTAGCCATCAGCTGGGACTCCGGAGGCAGCAATAGATTGGGAGTGGGCGGGGTAAACGAACGGCGACCGAGCGATCCAACAGAGGCAGAGGGTGAGGGTGAGTGAAGGCGTGGCGGGGGCGAGAGAGGGCTTTGGCGACCCCTGTGAAATGGCCGTTCGACCCCCAAAGGGGTCGCGACCCCCAGGTTGAGAACCGCTGATTTAGATGGATAAAAGTATCCATTAGCTCCAAACGTCTATACAAGTTATGTCAGTGCCAATTTACATCATTTGTATTATCATTATACAAATGACATTAAATGATGCAAATTGTATTATTTGCATCACCTATATAGTATCATCATAAAAATGGTCCAAATTGCCGCTGAAGCCATACAGTTAAAGTAATGCTTTGTTATTTTCTGGAGAGGGTTGGGTAGAAAAATTAGTTTGTACTATAGCAGTGGTCTGCGAGAAAATTTTGGTGGTCTGTGGTGCACCCGGGTGGAGGAGCTGCTCCAGGATGAGCAATGGCCAGTCCTGTGATTAGAGCTCTGGAATATGGGACTGGCCAGGCAGCTCATGGTGAGGCTGTAATTCTCCGCTGTAAAGGGAGGTTCGTGCAACCTGCAACTTTGCAGCGCAGCCCTCACCGGCCGGAATGAGGTAATGGTGCAAGGGGGGTGGCGATGCAGGCGGGCCGAAGCAATAGGTGGCGGCGTTGGGCTGTTTCTTCCCCCCTGCTGAGAGGGGGGGGGAGAGAGAGAGAGAATGAGAGAGTGTGTGTGTGTGAGAGAGAGAAAGTGGGAGAGATAGGCAAAAGGGAGAGAGAAAGAGAGAGAAAGAAAGAAAGAGATGAGAGTGAAAGAGGGAGAGATGAGAAAGTGGATGAGAGATTGAAAAAATCAGAGAATGAAAGAGAATCAGAGAGAATGAAAGAGTGAGAGAGAGAAAGTGGGAGAGAGAGAGAGATGAGAGTGAAAGAGGGAGAGATGAGAAAGGATGAGAGAGAATGAATCAGAGAGGATGAGTGTGTGTGTGAGAGAGATGAGAGAGAGAATGAAAGAGAATCAGAGAAAGAATCAGAGAGAATGAGAATGAAAGAGACAGAGAATGAAAGAGAGAGAATGAAAGAGAACGAGAGAGAAGAAATCAGAGAGAATGAGAGTGAGAGAAAGAATCAGAATGAGAATGAGAGAAAGAGACAGAATGAAAGAGAGAATCAGAGAGAATCAGAGAGAGACAGAGAATGAAAGAAAATCAGAGAGAGAATCAGAATGAGAGAGTGAGAGAGTGGGGGGGAGAGAGAAAGGGGGGAGAGAGAAAGATGAGAGAGAGAAAATGAGTGGGAGAGAGAAAGAGAGAGAATGAAAGAGAATCAGAGAAAGAGAGAGAATCAGAGAATCAGAATGAGACAGAGAGAGAGAATGAAAGCGAGAAAGAGTCAGAATGAGAGAGAATGAGAGAGAGAGACAGAGAATCCGAGAGAAAATGAGAGTGAGAGAATCAGAATGAGAGAATGAGAGAGAGAGAAAGACAGAGAATGAAAGAGAATCAGAGAGAGAAAGAGACAGAATCAGAATGAGAGAGAGAGAGTGGGGGGAGAGAGAGAAAGAAAGAGAGAGGGAGAGAGAGAGAGAGGGAAAGTGCCTGAAGGACCCCATCCCATCACTGGGAGTCCAGGCGCTTCAGCAAGTGGCGGGCTGGATTCGTATTAGTGGTCCGCGGAATTTAAAATTATGAATTTCGTGGTCCCTGAGGTCCAAAAGCTTGGGGATCCCTGTACTATAGCATCTGAAGCCTGCTAAATGGAAGTTTCACTGTGTTGCCTGAATATATTATTTGCTGAGTTTTTTCCTAGATCAAATGACTGACATGATCAAAGGAACACAGTACTAAAAATAGTACTGCATTCTTATCTGTACTTATTTGTATTCCTATCTAGTTTAAAAGAAATAGCCATGGTTCTACAAACTGTAAGAGTTGTTACATTTTGTTTCATACATACCTGAATGAGCTGCTCTAAGAATATTTTCAAAGAGACCACAATCAAAAAGTGATATGACTGTTTTTTCATACTCTAAGGATAGAAAGAACAATGCTGGTACTTCTTCAAAAACACAAACTTCCTTTAAAATATGCATGATGATAATGATCAGAATATTTTTTTAAATTCCCTTTTTATCAATACCATATCCGAAGTTGCATCTAAATTCAAAACACTAACTGTAGCAAGGGACTTTTAAAGATGATTATATATATTCGACCGCTGCACCCCACTGCAGGGAGGCGGAACCGACCAGGTGGTTCCACCCCAGGCGCCTGATGGATCCTGATAGGTTCCAGAGGGAGCTTGGGCCAGTTCCTGAAACTCTGGCTCATGACTCGGCTGAAGATCTGGTGGCTGCCTGGGATAGGACAGCCGCCGGTGCTCTGGACCGAGTCGTGTTTTTGCGGCCTCTGACCCGACGCCGAACCTGCCCGGCCCCTTGGTTTTCCGAGGAGCTGAGGGGGATGAAGCACCGGAAAAGACGCCTAGAGAGTGGTTGGAGGGCCAGTCGCTCCGAATCCGACCGAACACTAGTTAGGTCTCATATTAAGACCTATCTAGTGGCGATAAAAGCGGCAAAGCGTAACCACTTTTCCGCTCTTATTGCATCGGCAGATAACCGCCCAGCCGCCTTGTTTAGGGTGACTCGCTCCCTCCTACATCAGGGAGTGCGGGAAGACCCCTTGCAAGGGCAGGCTGAGGATTTTGCACAGTATCTGCACGATAAAATCGCTCAGATTCGGGAAGGCTTGGACTCTGACTGGGTAGATCCCGGCGGGGTGACTGAGGCTGGTCTTGAGAATGTTATCTGGGATGAATTCAACCCTGTGACTCCTGAGGACGTGGACAGGATCCTGGGGAGGCTAAACGCAACCACATGTTTATTGGACCCGTGCCCCTCCTGGCTGGTACTGGCCACCCGGGAGGTAACACTAGGCTGGGTCCAGAGGATCATAAATGCTTCTTTGAGAAAGGGTTTCTTGCCTCCCGCCTTGAAAGAGGCGGTGGTGAGGCCCCTCCTCAAGAAGCCTTCTCTGGACCCGGCCGTTTTGGCAAACTATCGTCCGGTCTCCAACCTTCGCTTTGTTGCGAAGGTTGTGGAGAGTGTGGTTGCGCGACAGCTCCCACAGTTCCTGGATGAAACCGTCTATCTAGATCCATGCCAGTCCAGCTTCAGGCCTGGGTACAGCACAGAGACGGCATTGGTCGCATTGGTGGATGATCTCTGGAGGGCTCGGGACAGGGGTTGTTCCTCTGTTCTGGTCCTATTAGACCTCTCAGCGGCTTTTGATACCATCGACCATGGTATCATGCTGCGCCGGCTGGAGGGACTGGGGGTGGGAGGCACCGTGCTGCGGTGGTTCTCCACCTATCTCTCTGACCGGTCGCAGTCTGTGTTGGCAGGGGGGCTGAGGTCGACCTCGAGGCACCTTGCTTGCGGGGTGCCGCAAGGGTCGGTCCTCTCGCCGCTCCTGTTCAACATTTATGTGAAGCCGCTGGGTGAGATCATCCGTGGTTTTGGGGTGCGATGCAATCTGTACACTGATGACACTCAGCTGTACATTTCCACCCCAGACCACCCCAATGATGCCCTCGAAGTGATGTCCCAGTGTCTGGAGGCCGTGCGGGTCTGGATGGGGAGGAACAGGCTTCGGCTCAACCTTTCCAAGACCGAGTGGCTGTGGATGCCGGCGCCCCGGTATAGCCAGCTGGTGCCATCGCTGGCTATTGGGGGCGAGTCACTGACCCCCACAGAGGGGGCTCGCAACTTGGGCGTCCTCCTGGACACACGGCTGTCTTTAGAAGAGCATATGACGGCCGTGGCCAGGGGGGCTTTTTATCAGGTTCGCCTGATACGCCAGTTGCGCCCCTTTCTGGATTGGGACTCCTTGTGCACAGTCACTCATGCCTTGGTTACGTCACGCCTGGACTACTGTAATGCTCTCTACATGGGGCTTCCCCTGAGGAGCACCCGGAGGCTCCAGCTGGTGCAGAATGCGGCCGCGCGGGTGATTATGGGAGCGATGTGGCGCTCCCATGTAACACCTCTCCTGCGCAAGCTGCATTGGCTCCCGGTGGTCTTCCGGGTGCGCTTTAAGGTGTTGGTTCTCATCTTTAAAGCGCTCCATGGCTTAGGGCCAGGCTATTTGCGAGACCGCCTGCTGCTACCGATAACCTCCCACCGGCCAATACGCTCTCACAGAGAGGGCCTCCTCGGGGTGCCGTCGGTCAGGCAATGTCGGCTGGCGGCCCCCAGGGGGCGAGCCTTCTCTGTGGGGGCACCCACCCTGTGGAATGAGCTGCCTCCTGGAATACAATTGATCCCGGACCTCCGGACCTTCCGTAAAGCCCTGAAGACGTTTTTATTTCATCAAGCCGGCCTAGCCTAAATGGTTTTTAATTGGGATTTTAAATTTTATGGATTTGGGGTTTTACATTGGGTAGCCAATTATTTAATTCTTTTAATTATCTTAACTTTTGTATTTGTATGTTTTTTAATTTTGGCTGTTCACCGCCCTGAGTCCCTTCTGGGAGAAGGGCGGTATACAAATTAAATAAATAAATATATATATATATATATATATATATATATATATATATATATGTGTGTAGGTCTTTGGTTATTCGGGTCTTCTCCCACGTAAAATTGGAAGTGTCTTGGCGACGTTTCGACGAAGTCTCATTCGTCATCTTCAGGCATTTGCTCCTGGAAGCACGAAGCCGAGAACACCAGCCTGAAGATGACGAATGAGACTTCGTCGAAACGTCGCCAAGACACTTCCAATTTTACGTGGGAGAAGACCCAAATAACCAAAGACCTACATACAAACACCCGCGAAAACCTGAGAAAACATATATATATATATATATATATATATATATATATATAGAGAGAGAGAGAGAGAGAGAGAGAGAGAGAGAGAGAGAGAGAATTTACATTCTAAGCAATTGAGGAAAGTAGAACAATTCATTAAATTCATTAAATATTTTTTTTTCTTTAAGGCAACTCAAAATAAGAAAAATGATTTTAATGGAACATGCAACATTCAACATGTTAAAAATGGCAACATGAAAGAATCAAATCCAGGCCAATAATCCTTAAATTGAAATAATATTTTTAAGACAGGGTTAGATTCTGATATAAAATGATAACATTTAGACAGCAGAGACAAAGCATAGCAATATATTTCTAAATGAAAAACTCTCAAAGAGGCATATAGGATAGTGGTGAAATCCAATTTTTTTGACTACCGGTTCTGTGGGTATGTCTTGGTGGGCATGGTGTGTCTTGGTGGGCATGGCAGGGGAAGGGTACTGCAAAATCTCCATTCCCAACCCATTCCAGGAGAAGGATACTGCAAAATCTCCATTCCCACCCCCTCTGGGGCTAGCCAGAGGTGGTATTTGCCAGTTCTCCGAACTACTCAAAATTTCCATTACCAGTTCTTCAGAACCTGTCAGAACCTACTGGATTTCACCCCTGATATAGGACCGTCCACAAAATTTGTGCCAATACTCTTCAGAAAGTAAAGGAAAGCACAGGAGAACAAACTCACAGGAGAACAAGTACTTAGGCAATTTGCTGATATCCTAATGTATGTTTGGGATAATTTGAAGAATGATTTACTCATAATATTCAGACTTCTATACAGACCTGGCATTAGCCAATAGAATATTTTCTATTGGCTAATGTCAAGTTGAGAATAGCTTGTTTCCTCTGCCTTCCTATTATCACAATTACCAGGCAAGGGCCTTCCACAAAATTGGTGACAGCAAACTACAAAAGGAAAGAAGGCACAGGAGAATAAGCTATTCTCAATTTGGCATTAGCCAATAGAAATACTTAGTTGAAGAACTGGAAATAGCATGACTATTGAAGGAAATTATTTAAGGATATAATATCTTATATTTTCACTTCAAAAAAGTGAAATTTAAGTTTACAGTAGGAGAAGATGAGAAATAACATTCAAGATTTGTGGAAGACACTGAAAAAAAAAATAAAAACATATTTCAAATAATTCAGTGGAAAAAGCTAATAAGGCTATAGAAAACCCTTAATGAAAGTCTGAAAACAAAAATTATGTAGGAAACAAAAGGAGGGACTGGTCAGCAAGAAATACAAACAGGTAAATAGATAGCTTTGCATATAGAGAAAATAAGCTGAAGTGTAGGAAGCCTAGAACAACAGAAAGGACGCTAAAAGAATTGCTATATATGGTACATTGTTTAAAGAAGATGCAAAATGGTAACAGTTTACTAAGAAGAGATAGAACCACAGGTCCTCACTTAACAGCCATAACAGGAACCAGTAAGTGTTACTAAGTCAAGTGGTTGTTAAATGAAACATCCATTTAATTTATTGAATATTCCGCTTAGTGTGATGACAGTTTCAGCAATCCTTGTTGTGGTCATTAAGGGAAATTGACCAATGAAAAATAAAGCAGAACTATATACTCCTGTGATTTGGAAAATATAATTATTTTGATGCAAATTAACATTTGCATTTGCATTTTTAAGCCCTGTCACTCCACTGATTTACATTTAGTTTGCAGTCAACCACTGTTCTAAGATCTTTCTCACATGCATGATTAGCAGATAAACTCTGTAAGAATTATTTAGACCAAACTGGGATGCATTCAAGGGAGAAAGATGATAGAGGACTGGAAACTGCAAAGAAACCAGAAACATTTAGCTCTGAGAAGTGAAGACTGTGAGGTGACACAACAGTACTCTTGGGATCAAACCTCTCGGATATGAGATCTCAGACAATTGAGAATACCATATTCTTTATAATACCTGCTTCTGAAGTATTGTCGTCCATCAGCTTTTCCTGTGCCAGGCGAAGAGTAGTCAACATTTTCTCAAAGATTTCATTCAGAAGCCCAGCCTGCTTACACTTCTTTAAAAACTCGATCCTTTCTGTGGAGAGAGAAATACAATGATGTGCGCTTTATATTTTTAACTTCAGGTTCACCTGGCACAGTGAAGCATTGTTCAATAACAATTATTTTCAAGGCATAAAGGCAGAAAACATTAGGAATAAAAGTGGTGAACAAGCATCAGGAATGTTCCTCTCAAAGAGATCAACAGGTTGGTTTCTAAATGAAACAGCCAAAAGACTGATCTTATTTTATTTAATTATTTTGTTTTATTTTTCTCATTCAATGAATGAATGTATAAACAAAATAAAACATAGGACTCTGGGTGACTAACAGAAAATAAAAAAAGATAAAAGATTATTAAATAGGTAACAAATATAGGTGCTGAGATTAAACAAAAAATCAAGCAACACCATCAATTTAAGATACAAGCTCAACTGTACAACCCAGTACAACCCATTCTCCAAGCTAGCCAACCAACCCAGGTTTTTAAGATCTTGCAGAAAGCAAGAAAGGTTGGGGCAGGACAAATCTCTGGCGAATGACGCCCTAACATCCTCCGAGGAACCCCAGATCACCCTCTCTTTTAGACAGACCTGAATCATGCCTTTTAAGATTTTAGAGGTTTAGGCTTTTATTACAAGGAGGCAATTAGGAATAGAAGATAATTAAGTTGAAACTATTGATTGATTCCAGCAAAATCTTCCCAGGTGGAAATTCCCCTTCCATTAACAGGAGGCTTTTAAGTCATTAACCAACATGCCAAAAAAGCTGGACCAGGCCAGTGTGTTTAGACATAGTTCTTCAAGAGAAACAACATCCTCCCCATCTAAACATCTCAGCTTAATCTTGTTTGAGCCAAATAGTTCAACTCTTTGATGTTACAGATTTCTATGCAGGAATGAAGAACATCATCTCCATAATTCTCCATTAATGGAGAATTGAAGAATCGCCTCTAAGAAAGGAGATGCTATCTATAACTATATTTGTAATCGGAAAGGTGAGAAAGTTGCATAAACTGTCTTAGGACTGAAATAAATAACAACCATCACCCCATATTAGGAATTCTAACAATTGACCAATATTGCCCATGTTTTACCTTTGGGTTGGTCACCTTTTTCACTGATGACTTCCATGTTCTCTTCCCCAACCGTCTCACCATTCTGCCAATATTTGATTTAACATAGCACCAAATTACTGATGTGGCTAACATGGCCCAAATTACTGATATAACTCATATCACTATATATTCATTTTTAACAAAGTCAGAGAAATTAAATTCTTCCCAAGTAATCTAAAATTATATTTAGTCATATCTCATTTATTAGTAAAATAATTACAGTAAATGTTGTTTATAGAGGATTTTTACAAGCTTTTTTAAGTTTTGATTCTAAATTGTTTTGATGATAAAACTTTTACACTAAAAATCCTCCAAGAAGTGCTCACATAGTAAAACAAAATGTTTTAAAACCTACAACACAGGATGGCAGTACCAGCATACAGACTACCAAGAATAAAACAAAAAAGACACTCTAGCAATATACTTCCAAGAAAAAAAAAAAATAGAGACATAAACTGTTAAGTTTTCAGAATGTGACAGCTCAGATTGTCAGCTTCTCTTAGATTGAGAATGGGCGTTGGTTATTACCTGATACGCCCTTTCTCAGCTTGGAGGAAACAGCAGTCAGGAATGGGACATACCAAAGCTGTGTCCTATTGGGAGGGAGAAGTCCAGGCCTGCGGTCCTAGGTCTGAATGAACTCGCTGGAGAACCCGTCTGCCAAAAGCAGCCTCAGCCGAGGTGTAAGAGTCAAGCTTGTAATGACGTACAAAAGGGGAAGGGGAAGACCAAGTAGTTGCTCTGCAGACCTCCTCCAAAGAGGCCTGGGTAGCCCAAGCTGCAAAGGTTGCAGCAGTTCGTGTCGAATGAGTTGTGATAGCCTGGGCACAGGTAAGGCCTGGGCTTCATATGCCATAGATATACAAGCCCTGATCCAACGACCCAAGGTGGAGGAAGGGACTTTGCCGCCGAGGGTAGCAGGCTGAAAAGAAACAAAAAGGGACTCTGTCCTCAGCAGAGAAGAGGTCCGTTTAACATATATGCGGAGAGCCCTCCGTATGTCCAATGTATGCCAAACACGTTCCAAATGGTGTGAAGGCTCAGGGCAAAAATTGGGCAGAATCAACTCCTGAGCCCTATGAAACCAAATGTTGACCTTTGGAAGGAACGTAGGGTCGAGGCGTAAAACTACTCTGTCAGTGTGGAAAACACAGCGATCCCCCCTGGTGGACAGAGCCGCCAGCTCAGATATGCGCCTAGCAGAGGTGATAGCCACCAAAAATGCCACCTTATAGGAAAGAAATTTCAAACTAACCTTCCGTAGGGGTTCAAAGGGACCCCGGGTAAGGGCAGTTAAGACTTTCCCACATGGGAAAGTGGTGAACCACAGTGGTCGAAGGTTGGAGGCCCCCCTGAGGAACTGTCGAACTACCGGATGCCTCAACAGGGAATTCCTGGTTCCACAAGTAAGAATGGAAGAAAGGGCTGCCACCTGTCTCTGAAGAGTATTAAGGGCCAACCCAGCATCCAAACCAACTTGAAGAAAGTCCAAAACCTGAGCCACAGAAACTTCAGTGGGAACTAGGTTCCCTTTCTTGCACCAGGTACAAAACAGCCATGTACCATTATAGATACAGTTGGTAGAATCCCTGCAGGACACCTGGATAGTAGCAATGACCTTGGAAGAGAATTTGTCCTCCCTCAATAGGTCCCATTCTAGTGCCAAGTGGTTAGTTGAAACCACTGCGGGTCCGGGTGTACTAACACCCTCTGGCTGAGGGAGATCCTGTCCCGAGGCAACCTCCAGGGTCGGAGCACTAAGAGAGCCATTAGATCTGCAAACCAAGGTCTCCTGGGCCAATGAGGAGCCAGAAGTAAAAGTTCCGCCTTCTCCTCCAGGAGCTTCCAGATGACTCTGGGAATCGGAGGAAGAGGAAGGAAGACATACAGGAGCCCTGATGGCCACAGGCTCCGCAACACATCCACTGCTTCTGCCTCCAGAGACGGGAACTGGGAGAAGAACCTCAGTACTTGACGGTTGTCCTGTGTGGCAAACACATCCGCCACCGGGAGTCTGAAGTGATCTGTCAGAGCCCTGAACAGAGACAGATCCAAATGCCACTCTGCCTGGTTGACAGAAGTCCAACTGAGCTAATCTACCTGGACACTCGCCACTCCCGATATGTGGTCCGCTCGGATGGAAGACAGATGTGACTCCGCCCAGAAAATCAGCTGCTCTGACTCTTGCATCAGAGCTAAGGATTGGGTCCCCCCCCTTGATGATTTATGTGGGCCTTGGTGGTCACGTTGTCCATCAGCACTAATATGGCCGACCCCGACACAAGGGACTCGAAACTTTTGTGAGCCAGGTGGACTGGCTGGTGTGTGAAAGATCCTCCGGGGACCACTGACCTTGAGCCATGTGGGATCCAAGATGAGCACCCCAGCCAAAGACGGTGTTGGTCGTCAGCGTGAGATAATGAGGCTTCCGGAACCTGGAACCCTGGGCAACGGTGTCGGAAGACCACCATGTGAGAGAAGACCGGACCACTAGTGGAACCTCCACTCGTACTGGAGATGTGCTGCGCCGAGCTCGTTGGAATGGAAGGAGAAACCACTGCAGGGCCCTGCTGTGGAGATGAGCCCAAGGTGTGATGCCAAAACATGACACCATCTTTCCCAGAAGCTGACAGAGAAGCAGCAAGGAAGAGGCATGATCCAACTAGACTCTGACTGCCAGGTCCTTCAGGCTGAATTGACGGTCCGGTAAAAGATATACCCTTGATTCCACTGTGTCTATTATTGCCCCTAGATGGAGCAAACGCGTTGTAGGAATCAGATGACTTTTGGAATGGTTCACTGAGAAGCCATGACATTGGAGGACCTGTATGGTAGTATCTAGATCTTGTCTGGCTCGGGATTCTGAACTGGACTGGATGAGGTTGTCATCCAGGTAGAGTCCGGAGATGGCCCACCAAGGCGGCCATCAACTTGGTAAACACCCTTGGGGTAGAGGACAGGCCGAAAGGTAACGCCTGGTACTGATGATGTTTCCCTGAATACAGAAAAATTGTCTGTAATCTGGATGAATGGGGACATACAGGTAGGCCTCTGTGAGATCCACCGACGTGAGGTAGCCCTTTCTGACGCCCTCCAGAATGGAGTGGAGAAACTGCATCTTGAACCTGTGACACACTATATAATGGTTCAAGGTCTTAAGATCGTGAATTGCCCTCCAATCCCCCGAGGACTTCGGAACCAGGAAGAGTATAAACCTGACCGTGGTGCGCCAATAAGTGTATTATGGCCGAATCCATGATGCGCCGCTTCACCCGATCCTGCGACATGGGACAGCGGACAAAGAACCTCAGAGGGTTGGATAGGAATTCCAGGGAGAGGCCCGACCTTACCGTCTCCCTAACCCAAGAGTCCGAAGTAGAAGCCTCACACTGGTTGGCAAAGAGAGCCAACCAGCCCCCTATGGGAGACTTGGAAGAGCAGTCATAGAGAGGGGCTCCTCTGGGTGCCATCGGCCAAACAATGTCGACTGGTGGCCCCTGGGGGAGAGCCTTCTCTGTGGAGGCACCTACTATCTGGAACGAGCTCCCCCTGGAGATACGGAGGATCCCGGATCTGTGCACCTTCCGCCACGCTCTTAAGACCTTTTTATTCCATCAGGCGGGCCTGGCCTAATTTTTCCCTCTTTTTAATTACGCAAATTTTAAATTGGTTTTTAAATGATTGGGGTTTTAATATGTCTTCGGCCAAATTTGTTTAATTTGATTTTACTTTGTTTTTAAATTTTGTATTTATGTGTTTTTACTGTTTGGCTGTTCACCGCCCTGAGTCCTTCGGGAGTAGGGTGGTATATAAATAAATAAATAAAAAAAATAAAAATAAATAAATAAATAAATAAAGTCTAGGGGCCGGAACCTCCTCAGACTCAATGGTGGGTTCTACAAACAAGGGATCAGCCAGGTCAGTGGGCTCCAAAACAGTACTAGGAGTTGACTGGACTGAGCCCTATCGAGTGGTCATCTTGGCCTTATGCAGCAATGACCAGAAGAGATGAGGTCTAAAGAGTCCAACAAATGATGGTTGGTCAGGTAAAAGATCCTCATCATCAGATAACTCAATATCCTGCTGCATCTCCTCCCCTGAAAGGGAGGCTTGGCCGGAAGATGCCTCGGAACACTCCAATCCTGAAAGGGAAGGGAAGATCCCAACCCTTATTGCTTATGATGGAAAGATCGAGCTCTAGAAAAATCAGAAATCATAGCAGCCAATATTTGTTGTAACCCTGTTTCAATGCCTATGGCATTAGTAATCAAGGTGGACAAATGATCCGGATATTGATTGTCACCCAGCTGACCAGGCTGTAAGCCAGCAGAAAAAGGCGAGGATGAAGCCCCAGGTGAAGGAGACCTGTGTTCTACTTGTTGCTCCCAAGGGATCACCGATGGTTCAAGAGCAGGCATTGCTCACATGGCGGCTGCCACGAAGCTGGGACAACAAGGCTAAGTATAGAGCTGGAGAGAAGAAAGAAACGGAACTGAGTTTTTTTTTTTGAAGCCGGGTAAGTGACAGCCAACTCAGGCTTGAATAACAACAAGAGAAATATCTTACAACTATAAGACACCTAATGTGTAATAGTGGCTAAGGAGCATGGGGGCAAAGAGGATTTTGAAATGTAATTTGGAAAAGACAAAAACCCAATTGAAAATTGATTTCTGAACAAACTAATTGGAAACTTTAAACAATTAGACATGGTCAAAGGATTGGAAAGAAATAAAGAGATCCTTTTTCCCCCTTTCTTTTTTAAATGGCAAGAAAAATAAAAATAATGGATTTAAGAAGAAAAAAAAGGGGATGTATAAATAAAAGGGGAAAAAAGAAAAAAAAAAGAAGTGAGAAGAGCTATTTAAATTTGGACTTTAAATATGATTTGATATTTTTAAATTGAAAAAGAAAAAAGAGAAGTCAAGTAAGATTGTGATGTAATGGAAACAAAATGGATACTTATTAAGCAATTGGAAATTGTGGATTGCAGAGAGACACCATCTGGAGTAAAAAGGAACATTGCAACTTGGTTCCTTGTTTTGGAAAATTGTGAACTTCACAGATAATAACCGTGGGAACTTGTGGAGGAGGATTTTCTTGTCTACAAGATGGAGGACTTTTGGAGGAATAAAAAAAGAAATAGAAGGGAATACAATGGAACTTTTATAATTGGAGCAATTATTTGATTTGGAGAATGGAAATAAAAGAAATAACTATAATGTTGCACAGAGGACAAAATTTGAGGATATAAAAATCAAAAAGAAAATGAAGATGGAGAAATAAGACATAGAAGTGGAAAATAAAGAAGATAAAAATACTGTGATTAAATATGAATAAATAATTGAATATGTGAATACTAATAATAAAAAGGAGGTCTCTAGAGATTATATTGAGATTAACAATAACACAATGATGATTATCCTGAGATTAATAATGATATAATGATGATTATATGGAATTAATATTGAATGATAAAAGAATAAAAGGTTGGAAAATATTAAGAAATTTAAAGAAGTCCAGGACCTGGATTTATAAAATGACCATATTGAGATAAACAAATATGAGAAGAATTATGTTACAGATATTTAGAAATGAAATAGGGATTGAAGCTAAAATATATGGAAAATAGATTACATTAAAAGAAATATAGCAATGGAAATAATGAACTAATTTTTTATTAAGATGTTAAAAGATACTACTTGAGAAAACTGATGGCTATAATAACTGGGATATTGTTTAAATACCTATAACAATTGTTATAGTTTGAATATTTTTAATAATACAACTACATAAGTAAAAGATGATTATGTTGGGAGTAACAGTGAGAAAAATAAAGATAATTATACTGGGATTAAGAGTAACTAAAACGATTACACTGGGATTAACAGTGAGAAAAATAAAGATTACACTGGGATTAACAGTGGAATAAAGATGATTACACTGGGATTAACAATGGAATAAAGATGTATTTTGTACATTGGGATTAACAGTGGAAGGATAAAAGAAAAGGTTAAATTAGAAAATTGATAGCTACAATAATTGGGATAATATTTAAATATGTATAACAATTGTGATAATTTGAACATTTATTACCTAAGTGAAAAAGAAAAGAAAACTGAAACAATATATGATTATGATTTATAAACAAAAATTACTTAATTGGTGTTTTATAAATGGTATGGTTTGATAGATAGAATTTAGGATAATTGGGAAATTGTGTTAAAGAGCATTATTTGAACTAAGAACTATGTTTAAATGTTAAAATGCTATATTTCTAAAATTAAAAAGATAAGATTTAAATTTTATAAAATAATAATGGAATAAAGATTTAATGAGTATAATGAAACATAAATATGTTTGAATTGTATTGTCAATAGTGAGGATTTAGGGTAAGAATTGTTGTATTATGAGTTATTAATTGAATTAAGAATTAAGGTGGGTTAATAGAAGGGTTATTGTTTTGATTAAGTAAATATGTGTTAATTTTTTTAAAGATGGTATTAGTTGTATATATGATCTAAAGTTTAGAAATAAGTGCAAAATAGAATAGATAGAATTTTGTTAAAGATTTTGTTAAAAATTGAACAAAGTGATGACCGAATCAAAGCTCTTTTTAATTTGCAGATGAACTGAGTCTTAGAGTCCCCTGCGGGTCAGCTACTGCGAGGCAAGCTTGAGAGGGCTGCCCAGAGGTCCTCAGCTGAGCAACCTCTTGCCGCCCCCACAGCCCTCAGCGGGCTCAGGCTGAATCACCTTTCACGCTGGAAAGAAACTAAAGGTTTACCTGATAAGAAGTCTCAGCAAGTAGAAAATACAAATAAAAACTTTTTTCCAAGAAAAAAAAACAGTGAGTGAATGGACAGCTCAGAGAAAACACTTCTGTCCAGATAGACTGAGTCTAAAAAGCTGGCAAGCAACAGGAACAGGCGTGGCTTAACAGTTTGCAGACTCAGTTGAAGCAGTTAACAGATGGATTTAACCCATTCCTGACTGCTGTTTCCTTCTTGATGGATAATAGGACAGTGATGGCAAACCTTTTAGAGACCGAGTCCCTAAACTACAACCCTAAACCCACTTATTTATCACAAATGTGCCAACATGGCAATTTAACCTGAATACTGAGGTTTTACTATCTAAAATAATGATAAATAAGGCAGAGTTCAACTAACTTTCTTAGAAAAGAAAAATGTGATAAATGCACTTTTATGCCCCTTCATTTTTTTCTGCTTTTGAACTATTACGTTTAGCAACAATAAAAAAGAAAAACTTTTGTAATATCATTTCTCTTTCCCGCCCTCTCTTTCCCTCCTCCTCTTTCTCTCCCTCTTTCTCTTTCCCTCCCTCCCTTTGTCTCTCTTCTCCCCTCTTTCTCTCTCTCCCTCCATCTCTCCCTGTTTCTTTCCCTTTCTCTTTCCCTCTTTCTCTTTCCCCCCCTCTTTTTTCCCCCCTTTCCCTCCCTCTGTCAGATCCCTAAAAGTGATACTGCCATTCAAGTGGAGGAAGGGGGGACTTGGATTCGATTTACTAGCATGGCCTGTGTCATCAGATACTTTATAACCTATATCCTGGCGCCAAGGAAGCCTGAGATTCCCTTTCCCTGCAGGAATTTTTATCCCCCAGCCATGTGGGTTGTCTCACTTTAAAGCAGTGGTTCTCAACCTTCCTAATGCCGCGACCCTTTAATATAGTTCCTCATGTTGTGGTGACCCCAACCAGGGGTGGGTTCTAAATTTTTTTACTACCGGTTCTGTGGGTGTGGCTTATTTTGTGGGCATGGTTTGGAGGTCATGTGACTGGGTGGCCATGGCTATGTGTATAGGGACTACTCAGAGGGCTGAAAAAAGTCATTTCTGACAGGTCCTCGCACTTTTGACTGGTCTTCACACTTATGACCATCCTCACATTTATGCCCGTGCAGCATTCTTAACAACCATGTCACTCATTTCATAGCTGCTTCTTTTCACCATGGTGACAAGTTAGGGCAAAAACGTAAAATGTGAGGACAGTCGTAAGTTCGAGGACTGGTCAAAAGCGCGAGGACCAGTCAAAAATAACTTTTTCAGCCCTCTGAGTAGTCTATATGCACAAAAGGACTACCCAGAGGGCTGAAAAAAGTGATTTCTGACAGGTCCTTGCACTTTTGACCAGTCTTCGCACTTATGACTGGTCATCATTTATGCCCATTGTAGCATTCTTAACAACCGTGTCACTCATTTCACAACTGCTTCTCTTCACCATGGTGACAAGATAGGGCAAAAACGTAAAATGTGAAGACAGTCGTAAGTTCGAGGACTGGTCAAAAGTGCGAGGACCAGTCAGAAATAACTTTTTCAGCCCTCTGAGTAGTCCATATGCATAAAAGGATACAGCAATAGAGAGGGATGAAGGAAGGGAAGGGAAATTAGAGTAGGAGTGAGGGTAAGAGAGGAAGAGAGGAGGAGAATGAGAAAGGAAGAGGAAGTAGGGAGGAGAAGAAGAGGGGGAGGAAGAGAAAGTAAGAAGGAAAGAAAAGAGAGAGGTGGTAAGTTTGAGGAGAAAGATTGCTGTACAATAAAAAAGGTGAAAGGGAAGAAAGCCAACCCCAAACAAATATAAAGATATTAAGATAAAGAATGAATTGTTAAACTTTAAAGAATAAAAGAGAACAAATATGAATAAATAACAATAATTAGAAACACACATACAAACATACAATGTATTTTCTTTGAACAGAGTATTTGGCTGGTTCACAAATTTAAACAGTGTTTAGTCATTTCAATTAAATTTACAATTTCTATATTTCCTTTTTGCCATATTTATTCCTCATCTATTTTTGTAAAAAACCAATATTACCCTTCATCCTCATCTCTAATCTTAATCAAATTCAATTTTCCCTTCTATTCTATATTATACCCCTTCCCATTGTCATCTATTTTTATATCTATCCTCACATTGGTTAATTATGTAATATTACAGTTGTTTAATATAAATTCAACATTTTAATATAAATCAATTAGTTATATAACTACCTTTTTTGTATATTAATCAATATGAACATGAATATTCCAATTATTTCCATGCAATCCAATTTCTTACAAATCAATTAATTATATTTACCAATAATAATAACCAAATAATTTCCTCCATATATTCCTCCAAACCACAACTTAACCATTTCTGCTTTCAACACAATATACAATTAATAGTATCTCAATTATTACAATTCCCTAGTTAAATAGAGCTTTTTTTCTTTTGTGTTTTAAAATCTTGAACTTTCCTCTTTTTCCCTAAATTTCCCATTGTTTGCACCTACCTTTTTTGGTGAGGAAAAAGAAAAGAAATTTGCATGCCTAATTTTTCCAACGTTGCAGCAACAGCAAAGCCAACAGCCTGCTTTACTTTCAGTTTCCTTTTTCAGCATAGCTAGGGGGAAAAAAAATTGCTCCAGCACTCTTTGCAAACAAGCAGCAGAGCCCTGAGCAAAACAGCTGAGAGCAAATCAGCTGAGAGTCGGAGCCGATCTAATCAAGGGCTAATTAGCCTATGCTGAAGCTCTGCAGGCCAATAAAATTACAAAAAAACACCGAACCATTTGTTAAATTGCTGGCTCGCCCGCCCCTCACCCACCACTATTTATTGGCAATAAATAGTGGTGCGGAGGGGCGGGGCGAGCCAGCAATCTAACAAAGCCCCGTGGCAAGAATTTAAACAGTTTTTTTAACTCTAGCCATCATCTGGGACTCAGGAGGCAGCAATAGATTGGGAGTCGGAGGGGTAAGCGAACGGCCGGCGATCCAATAGAGCAGAGAGTGAGGGTGAGTGAAGGCGTGGGGGGGGGGGCAAGAGAGGGCTTTGGCGACCCCTGTGAAATGGCTGTTTGATCCCCAAAGGGGTTGCGACCCCCAGGTTGAGAACCGCTGCTTTAAAGGGAAGTGGTGGGAATGCATGTTTGTTCGGGTTCTCAAAGGAAATAATAAAGAAAACATCTTCTCACTTGTGTATTGGCTGAAATCTGCATTCTGACTTAAAGGGAGGGGTCTCTACCACTTTAATCCTACTGCTTTGCCTAAGGGCATTCAGATTGTGCTTTAGCTGGATGGTTTTCACTTCTGCTTAATAAAAGAATCCTTTTGAACAACTACATTTCAAGAGTTCATACTTTCTTAATTTGGAAGGAGAGGCGATCCTTACACCCACTCTCTTTCCCACCCTCTCTCTGTCTCTGTTTCTTTCCCTCCCTCTGTTTCTATTTCCCTCCTTCTTTTCCCCCTTTTTCTCTTCTCTCCTCCCTTCCTCTCTCTCTCTCTTTCTTTCCTCCCTTTCCCTCTCTCTCCATGAGGGGTAAGGTACCCCTGAACTGGTGATTAGTGATGGGAATCTCATGTCCGTAGGCTGATGAGCCTAGGAGCAGTGCGCCGAAGCTCAGTTGGCCGGCAGGGAGGCAGAGCATCCCAACACAGGCAGCTCTGCAGGAAAAGCAACTGACATCCAGGAAGCCAGAACGAGCTGAGATGATGCAGGGTCTTATTGTGGCTCCGTGTCGTAATGGGCTTCAGGGCAAGGGGATTCCATCTCCCCCATTATGAAGCACACGAGTGAAAAAGTTCACTCAATCAATTCCAACTTCATGAGATCTTTTTCTTTCATGCGAAGTTGGAATTGATTGAGTGAATTTTTTTTAGTCCTACAAACTTTTTTTCCTATGCAAACCATGGTGAGAAATGCGATGGAGCTGGGCTGCAGCAAAGGCACATGTGCCCACAGAGGGGGGCTGTATGTGCCACCTCTGGCACGCGTGCCATAGGTTCACCACCATGGAAATAGGAGCTGAAATGCATCATTCACTTGTTTCTCAGATTAATTGGAAAAGACATTCCCCTCTCAAAAATTCAGAAACAAAAAAGAAATAATCAAACAGCATTTAATGGGTGTGTGTCTAGTAGTATGCTTAACAGCTCTAGTTCAAGAAGGATATCAGTCTCTAGTGATGTAGCAGCAGTGGCAGTGATCAGTCAGAAAATGACACAGGTCAAAATAAAAATAAAATGTATCTGAGATGCTCTAAGAATCTGAAATTCTGCCCCTATCAGGTGAGGCATGTGTGCCTGAGTCACAACAGAAGGTGGTGAAGAAGTGTGGCTTCCTAAAACTTTTAGAAATGTCTCACTGAGATACTGAAAAGGCAAATTCATTACCATTTTGGTAGTAGTGGAAGAAGATTCTGTTAGGACCAGGGGCATTGCCGTCTCATTGTTTTCATCTAGAAAATAAAGTAACGAGATATTTGATCACACAATTTCTTATAATACTTCAAGAAAAAAACCAGAAAGAAATCCCAGCAGAGTGTTGCAACAATGGCTATATTTTTCTAAAATGTACTTCAGAACCCTTGCTAAAGCAGAAGCAGATTTCAACAAATTCTCTAAATACATACCATAAAGACAGGATCTCTTTGCTTGAATGTGGCTTGGGCAGAACAGGCTAATAGAGGAACAGAAAAAGAAATAAACTTATAGAAGCAAATATTTTCATTTTTATAAACATTTAGCAAAGACGAATGAGTAATCAGCATTTTTTTTGTAAATAAATGAATGAATGAATAAGCAGATGACAATCAGTGTTAACACCAGAAGAATAACACATTCCTATTCTATCAGTTGAGGATGCCTACAGTATATCCTTTCTACAATGTTACTAGGCTCAAGGAGGAACTTTCAAGACATTGCAGACAGGAAAAACTGATTGTCAGTTATGCCAAAACAAAAGCAGTGGCTTTTTTTGTATTGTAATTACTGCTGGAAGATAAACGGTGAAGGTATAAAGAGCAAGTTAAGCCCTTTAAAAACTTGGAATCATACCTCTATCATTTTTACAAAATAAAGCTGTTAATACTACAAACATAGGACTATTTATGTTATTTCTAAATACAAAGATTTATGACCCTTAGAAATGATATCTTGTACATTTATAAGAGGAATTCTGGTTCCCCAGTGCCTCTCAAACTCCATTTATGAATGAAATTGAAATTTATTTCTATGGAAATTTCAGTGGAGGATTGCTAGTCCTTCTGAGCCAGGTAGAAAAATTCATCATCCTAAGAAAAGATACAGAATTAGATCTTAAATATCCCATTTGAAACAGAGAATACTTTGCTGAAGTTACCGTATATCAATGTATATTTAATGCTCATCTCCATTGTTATAATGAAGGTCTGACCAGAATACTTTTTATCCTAGCTTTATTAATATATATGTGTCATGCAGTGGTGGTATTCAAATTTTTTAACAACCGGTTCTTTGGGCGTGGATTGGGGACGTGGCTAGGTGGGTGTGGCTAGGTGGTCATGTAACTGGGTAGGCGTGGCTAGGTGGTCATGTGACCGGGTTGGCGTGGTTGGGGGGTCATGTGACTGGGTGAGCGGTGAAGGCTGGCAAGCGAAGAAAGCAGACAAGGAGCTTAGTTAGTGTTTAAAAGATGTTATGGAAGAGGAACAAGTTTCACCAGACAAGACTGAGACTGAGCTGAAAGTGGATTTGAAAATGACAGCCTATAAGAATGACAGGCAAAAGATGTTACACTGTATATATAAAAGAATGGCTGGTATTTTCATAATTATAATTAATTAATTGACACTTAAAATGGAAATACAATTAACAAATCATGGGAGTTTGTTATTTTGTGCCAGTATCTTTCCTAGCCAAGACCACTTTACATTAGCCCAGGTCTTATCTGGACCAACAGTCCCTAATGGAATGCTCTCTCGACAGCAGAGAGAGAGAGAAGCCAGGGGAAGCCATGCTTAGTCGCCTAAGCTTTTTAGACTTTCCACCTTAAATATGTACAGCCTTATGCATACCTAGTACAAAAAAAAGATATAGTACAAAATCATCTAAGAAGTTAGATTAAGAATGAAATTCATAGGCACATTCAGAGAGCAATATTGAATTCTTTTTCTGAAATTTATTCCTCAGTTTAAAAAACAGAAATATATGAATTAGGTTCAGCTTGTACTCAAGTCAAGTAGCTATTCAAGAGTTAGTAGTGTCATGGTTAGAAAAAATGGTAATGCAAAATATAGATTTAAAGCCAGAAATATTTTTCTACAGATAAATATAATAAAATACATATTTAATTTTACATGTGTTAACAGCAGCTAGAATTATGTTTGCACAAAGTGGAAAAATGAAGAGATCCCTATAGATGAAAATGTAATTAAAAAATATTAGAATGTGCAGAAATGGATAGATTAGAACACTTAAAATTAAGGAGAAGGAAGAAACTGAATATTTCTTAACATAGGATTTGTTTTATCAATGGCTAACAGAAACAGAAGTTAGAAATCTAGAAGTATATAAGAAAAGACCAATTATTTAAGGAAAGTTCACTAAAATGGATAAACAATTATTATAAATATGTGATCATTATTAATGTTATGAAAAATTGCCATTATCATTACACAAAATTAATTGCACCCAACTGTACACCATGTAAATATTGATTTTTTAAATTAATTTAATTAATTTAAAATTTATTTTAAAAAATTGCTTATTTAAAAAAAAACCAAAGAGCAACTTATCCAAGGTAGCAGGTCATGTGGGAGGCAGGCAGATTCGGGGAGGCTCGCAGGCTGATCACACTGACGGCGTTGGGCTGCGCGAAGCAAGGCAGCAGGTAACCTGGAGGCAATTTTTTAAATATTCCCTTCCACGGTGACCACCAGGAAGGGCACAGGGAAGTGAGTAGGGAAGGCAGGCAGGCAAGGCTGGGGGGGCAGGGCGGCGGCCTAGGTCTGGCCAGAAGTCGGCACTTGACCAGGGTTTTCTGCCACCACGGTGGCAGCAGAAGGTAGGCCCGGCCCAGGAATTGACTCGACTGGGGTTTGCGATCCTAGGCTGGCCCAGGAGTCAACTTGACCAGAGCCTGCAGGCTCTCACTCACCCAGGGAGATCAGGGCCACAGCAGAAGGCAGGTTAGCAATGGCAGGCAAAGGCAAGCAGGCAGCAATGGCGGGCGAAGACCAGCAGGCAGCAATGGCGGGCGAAAGCAGATAGCAATGGCAGGCGAAGGCAGGCATGCAGCAATGGCGGACGAAGGCCAGCAGGCAGCAATGGTGGGCGAAAGCAGGCAGCAATGGCAGGCAGGCAGCAATGGTGGGCGAAAGCAGGCAGCAATGGCAGGCGAAGGCAGGCAGGCAGCAATGGCGTGCGAAGGCAGTAAGGCAGCAATGGCGTGCAAAGGAAGGTTAGCAATGGTGGGCAAGCAGATGAGATGAGGAGTGACTGGGCAGGGCTGGGCAGAAAGGGGCGGGTCCAGCTGGTTGTACAATTTGCCGGTTACCTGAACTGTATGAAATCGTAAAAACCGGTTCGCCTGAACCAGTCTGAACCGTCTGAATCCCACCCCTGGTGTCATGGCAGGAAGCCTCTCTTTAGGCACGTTTGATGCCTTCCCACCAATGCTTATTGAGGCAAGATATAATAAATCTCCAGTTCAAAAGAACCAGAGCCATGCACATTTCACAGTACTCCCCATTTCACTGGGCTGATTTAATAATGCTTTTGAAATCTAACCATCCTTGTAGGTTAGATGAGGAGAATGTACTTTTCTACCAGCTGATATATTCCCTGGAAATCTGTACATGGATGGCTAAATTCTGTTCTACTGATATTGCTGAATGTGCTGCTTTGGAAATAGCTACACATTGATGATTTACAGACCGGATCATTCAATGTAGTACATTGTTTGAGCAGTTTTGTATTTCTTTATCTTTCACCACACATATCTGTTCATTATGTTTCCATAAGTCTGTTCAATCTTTTGAATTGGTCTTTGAGTAGAAATAAAATTTAGTTACCTCTCAATTATTTCCATTAGATAAATGCAATTTTACTTATCAAGTATTTCCTTTTTTCTATGAGTCACTATGGGCCTGTCTTGAGTCCTTGGGAGTAGACATCTATTGTGGAAGCCAACCTGCATTAACTGTACTGGAATTTAATAAGCATTCCCAGCTTCTGATACCGGGCTACCTTAGAAGTTCTCACACTCTGAATTTCATTTTTCTGTAGTGAGTAAAGTGAGTAAATGCTCACTTTGGCAGTTACAAAAAGTCAGCTTCATCCTAGCCCAGGGTTTGGCAACCTGCAGCTCTGGAGCTGCATGTGGCTCCCTGTCCCATCACTGGTTGTCCCCATAACCCCTCTTATTTCTTTTTTGACTCCAGCCCCAAGCGGTAGGAAGCGAAGGCTCTCTTATGCGCAAATGTGGTGCAAAGGCAGATACAGGTAGCTTCGCTCCTGCGCTGTCCTCCCCCGAGCCAGGAGTGTGCGCATGTGCGAGGAGACACTCCTCAAGCAAGCGCCAAAGCACAGCAAAGGTGTGTGGGGTGGGCGGCCACTCGCTTAGGAGGGTCTTAACAGGATGCGGCTTCTCTTCTGCTCCAATGATCTGGCCACCATCGGATCTTCTCCTCCCACTCTTGTGACACCCTGGCTGTGGCTGAGCCAGGAGCGTGCACACATGTGGGGAGACCCTCCTCAAGGAAGCGCCGAAGCTCAGGAAAGGTGCCCGTGGGGCGGGCAGCAGCTCGCTTAAGGAGGGTCTCCCCACGCATGTGCATGCTCCCAGCTCAGCCACAACTGGCCAGGGTGTCACGAGAGTGGGAGGAGGAGGAGAATGCAGAAGCAAAGCTTCCCTGTACCTGCCTCCATGCCACATTTGCATGTAAGGCAGCCTTTGCTTCCTGCCGCTTCGGGCTGGAGTTCACACTCTCCGCACTCGGCTGAAGAGCTGCCAGGGTGGGGGATGAAACGGCAAGGCGATGGCCGGAGCATTAGTACAGGAGAGAAACCGTGTCTTGTTAAGACCCTCCTAAGTGAGTGGCCACCCACCCCGTGTGCGCCTTTGCTGCGCTTTGGCACTCGCTTGGGGAGGGTCTCCCCGTGCGTGCACACGCTTCGGGCTTAGCCATGGCCCACCAGGGCATCACAAGAGAGGAGGTAGGAGGACAGTTGCCTGAAGGGAGGGGACACACACACACACACACACACACACACATTCAGAGAGAGGGGGAGAGAGAGAGAGAGAGAGATAGAGACACATAGAGTGATACATAGAGAGGGGTGAGAGAGAGGAAGAGAGGGAGTGGGAGAGAGAGATACAGAGGGAGAGAGACACTGGGGGGGAGAGAGGGGGAGATAGGGAGACAGAATGGTTTTGTGGCTGGGTAGGCGTGGCTGGGGAGGGTTCATGTGACTGGATGGGAGTGAGTGACATCAAGTTGGCCACGATCACCCAGGTTTTGTGGCTCCGGTGTGTTTTTTTCTGTGGAAAATGGGCCCAAGTGGCTCCTTGAGTGTTTAAGGTTGCTGACCCCTGTCCTAGCCTAAAGAATATATATTCAGAACTAACATAGATTTCAAAATATTTCAGAAGGCATCTTGATAATGCAGTAGTCTCTATCTTTTCCAGCCAGAATCCTAGCAATCCCAAACTTAAGGGAAAACATGAATGATACAGTAATATTTTCTCCCTCAACTCTGATTATTGAGTGCTTATTTTTCTATAGCACACAGACCTCTAGTCCTTTCTGTATTTCTAAGCATTCTAGATAATAAAATGTCTTGATTTTGCCATCTTGTTGCTGAATTCAATACCTGGAACCAATAGCTTTTTTGCTTTCTTTTTTTACCATTCAGATAATTTCAAAACATAAATAAGTTATACAGGATTCTCAGAAAAGTATCTTAAATTGATTATATACCGGTAGTGGCCTTGATCTTCATCTGTTTCCATTGAAGCATCACCTCTCAAGGCACAAAAATAATGGAAACTTTTGCGGCAGTTGTTGACCTCGCAGCCAATGGTTGCCCCCTTCTTGCGACAGACATTGCACAGCTGTATGGAAAAAAATCAAAATCACTTTTTAAACTGCAGTTTATAAAACTAGGAAGTGTCATTAGACCCATTTACTTCTCCATCACCCATCACATGCTGGCTTCTGTCCTGTGATCCTGTTTAAACTAAACCATTTAGAGTAAAGTGTAATCTCTGCTTTGTAGCAAGAATATGAAACCACATGGGAGTTAGTCAGTGGATTCAATTTTTTTAGACCGTGTGGCTATGTGCATAGGGACTGCTCAGAGGGTTGAAAAATGTCATTTCTGACTGGTCCTTGTACTTTTTACCTGTCTTCACACTTATGGCCATCCTCACATTGATGCCAGTTGCAGCATTCTTAACAACCATGTCACTCATTTCACAACTGCTTCTCTTCACCATGGTGACAAGATAAGGAGCAAAATGTAAAATGTGAGGACTGTTGTAAGTGCGAGGACTGGTCGAAAGTGCAAGGACAGGTCAAAAATAACTTTTTCAGCCCTCTGAGTAGTCCTGTGCACATAGGGACTACCCAGAGGGCTGAAAAAAGTGTTTTCTGACAGGTCATCATTTATGCCCATTGCAGCATTCTTAACAACTTAACATTTCATATTTCATTGTGAAATAAAATGTCATTCATTTCACAACTGTGGTGCTTCATGTGACCGGTTGGGCGTGGCCAGGTGGTCATGTGGCATTGCTTCTTTGCCCTAATGACAGTTTGCTGCAATGGTCGTAAGTGTGAAAAACGGTCATAAGTCACTTTTTTCAGTGCCATTTTAACTGTTGTAACTCAAGGATTACCTGTACAAAAATACAAAAAGCTTTTTTGCTTGCAAAAAGCTGCCCTAAATACCAATCATTAAATTAGAAATACCTGCAAACTGGAGTTACAAATCAGGCAGGGTGGCAGAGTACCCTGAGGAATTAAAATAGTTAAAATGCAATGATAACTATCAGCAGTCAACTCTTGCTCATAAAGTGAAACCCTTTAGCAGAGAGGTCATTTAAACTCTCCAGAATGAAGCAGAGGAGGAAACACAGTAGCTGTTGCTTGCTAAACCAATCTCCAGAACAAATAGACACAGGAACTACTCAGATTTCCGAAGCTGCTTTTTTTCAGGAACAGAGATTAACATTTTTCCTTCCAAACAAAGCTGAATAAGGAAAATTATCTCATCACTAAACACAGGATTAAACATCACAAGCACAGAATTAAACTTCACCAAAAACCAGTTTTAGACCAAAAGTCAGAAAGGGTATATAAACTCATGTTTGAATGTTAATCTTTCTAGCTAGCCAATAAGCCTTGCTGAATGTCACTCATCTTGGTTCCTTGTCATTAAAAGCTTCTACTTCATTATTCAATTAGTTCTTCAAAGTGCTAATCATTACCCCCTGGCTGGAAAAACTCCAACAGGGGAGTATTTCCTCCCAACAGCGGTGTAAAAAACTTAAAACAATCCTTCCCCTTTAAGAAAGTCAAGCAAAAAAAAAAAAAAAAAACCTCTGAGAAGCTCCAGAATGGGAAGTGACAGTAAGTCTAGGCATACTGCCAAGAATATAATAAGGGTTAAGGGAGAGGCAATTTCTGTAAGCAGGGCAATAAAGATTAGGCTAGGAAACAACATCAGAAAGTCGTAATTCCTTACAGAATTAACCCTGTAAAGTGAAAAAAAACCAAAAGGAGATTTCTTCTAACAACCAGTTCTCCGAATTGCTTAACTACTTAACAACTGGTTCTATCGAACCAGTGCGAACCGATAGAATCCCACCATTGGAGTTACTGTATTTTTCGGAGTATAAGATGCACCGGAGTATAAGACACAGCTTAGTTTTTGGGGAGAAAAATAGGGGGAAAAGATCTGCCTACCAGGTATTCATCTGGCTAGCATCCTTAGTCTGGTCAGCTTCAGCACATTAACTTGCTAATTTTGAGTGCGCGAGCATGCTTTTTATCCCCTGCTTGGGGATAAAAAATAGCTTCTAAAGCACAACTGATCTTTGGAGAGAGAAGCAATGAGAAAAGTAGAAAATGCACAGAGATCGCTTCACTAGGGCTGAAAAAAAGCTTCTAAAGCACAACTGAGAGTCAGAGGGAGCAGGCAAAGCAAGGAGATAGCTTCACTTGCTAGCGCCTCCTTAGGGCTGAAAAAAAGATTTGAAAAAGCTACATTCAGAGTATAAGACACACCCAAATTTTCAGCCTCTTTTAGGGGGGGGGGAAATTGCATCTTATACTCCAAAAAATACGGTATTTTGTTTAATTACTACTCATGATGACAGCCTATGTACAGTAAGTGGGGCTCCCTAAAGATTTGTGTTTTCTAGTTCATGTAAATAACACTGCTCCTCTGCAGGGAGGTGTTAACTGATGAAATTGTATTATTTTTATTATTTTTCTCTGTCAGTTCCCCTCCCACAAAAACCCTTTTTACTCTCCCTATGTTTTAAAATGGGGGAGAAAACAGCAGTAGGATCAAAAGTCTTTCTATCAATGAGACAGGGGGACAACTACACTATTGGTTCATATTGTAATCTTTAAGCATCCAAAGTAGACATTCCAAATGCTTAATGTGAAAATAAATTATTTTAAGTAATTCAGATATATAATTTTAAAACATGAAAAATGACTTACCAGCCGCTTTCCTCTCTTTATTTCTTTCTCTACTGAAGCCACATCAAACCTTTTATCAAGATCCTCAGGGTCCTCTTCTCCCACTTCCATAAATCCTGAAGAAAATAACTAGAAATGAAATAAAAAAGTAAGATTTAAAACAAGAGGACATGACAAAATAAAATATTAAAAATAGCAGCTAGAATTGGCTGGGGATCAGTGCTACCTCATAAATTTACAATTGACAATGAGTCAGGGGGGTTAGAGAAAAGGGGCTTTGGAGAAGAGATGATCTAAGGAGGAGATATTCCCAAGAAAAACTGTTCAAACTCCTAAATTTTGATATCTAATTATAATAAGTTTACCACTTTGCTTGAAAATAATTCAGAAGAGGTTTTGTGAAAATATCCTCTCCAAATTCCCCATTTCTGAATCCAACTGCAGTATGGATTGAACATAATTTTTCTTTTCTGGTCCTATTCTCCCACTTCTACTTCTGCCAATGTGAGGATTGCGATTCCAGTTCTCCAGTCCTTCCATAGGAAAATGACTGCCCTTTTTAATTAAAAAAAGCACAACATAAAATATAAACATTATCCAAGTTTAGGATAAATACACAGTATTATGAAGTCTAACTTGTTTCCATGTGGTTCTTTTTTCTTCACAGTATATTTAGAAAACCTTGATATAAAGAGCAACCAATATAGCATCTTCATACCACTCAAATTTCTAGCCTGGATGGCCAAAACTTTCAAAAACCTTTTAGAGCCCCTCTTGATTCATTTGAGTACAAAGTTATCCATTGCATGTTCCCTTCCTCTCCCTGGGACTCTAGTCACAGTTCACCTTTTTCATCAGGGAAGGAGCAAAATCAGCTTCTCAGGGAGCCCCTTTTCCCAATGGAAAAGGAAAAAGAGAAACAAAACCAGCACACTAGATGCTATAGATTCAGGGTAAGTGGGATGCCTTGAAAATCCAGCTCTCTGGGCCTTGATCAAGGTGAAAAGTGAGGGGAAAAGGCTCTCTTCCTCTGATCTATCTATCTATCTATCTATCTATCTATCTATCTATCTATCTATCTATATCTATCTATCTATCTATCTATCTAAAGGGATGTACCGTATTTTCCGGTGTATAAGACGACTGGGCGTATAAGACGACCCCCTACTTTTCTTGTTAAAATATAGGGTTTGGGCTATACTCGCCGTATAAGACTACCCCTCTTCCAACGCACACCAAATAAAAATTAAAAAACATCAGATTTGATTTCAATATGGTAATTTTAATTCAAATGCTTATGACACGCAGGTACTTAGCAGGAAAACTGTCACTTATAAACATAAGGCTGTTTGTCATCAAACATGTCAACATAAAACAGTGCAATTGGATTAAACTTTTCCTAATTCACTCTAAAGCTGAAAGGAAGGATAAGACAATAAACCCATGGGAGCTGCCATGCTGTTTGTTTTCTAAGCTGTCAACCAAACTGGAACTGATTATGATAGGAGGAAGATAACAAACAACAGAGAGCCAGTGCCGGGCAAGTCCCTGGCGAGTCAGTAACGCCCATCATAACTGCAAGCTATTTTTACAGGTTTTGCTGGTGTGACAGTTTCCCTTTAAAAGCCTTCAAAATCCTCCTGTTCGTCATCTGATATCATAAGTACATCAAGGACATCTTGTGATACATTTGTAAGGCAGTCATCATATGGATCTAATTCTGTATCAGATGGTGTGGTCTCAGCTTCGGCTTCCTCATCATCTTGCCACAAGTAGTCGTCCTCCATACCATCTAATGAATTTGATATGCCACACTTCTTGAAAGACTTGATTACTGTTTCTGCATCAATATCATTTCAGGCTTTTATGACAAACTTGCACAAAACATCCAACTGTGGAGCACGCATGTTTCCTCCTTTTGTGAATGACTTTTCACCGCTAACCATCCACTCATTCCACTGTTCTCGAATGCGATCTTTAAATGGCTTGTTTAGGCACACATCCAGTGGCTGTACCAACGATGTCAATCCTGCAGGAATAACTGCCACATCTGTGTTTATTCTTGCAAGCCTTTGCTTGGTGCTGGGAATTAAATGAGCCCTGAACATATCCCACACCAGTAGACTACGTTTTTGAATAAGTCCACCTGGTCGCCTGCTCCATATATTATCAAGCCATAGCTTTACCCCTTCTTCATCCATCCAGCCTTTTTCATTCACATGTACAAAACAACCAACAGGGAACTTTAGTTTCGGCATTGTTTTTCTTTTAAAAATAATCATTGGTCTCAGTTTGGAGCCATCAGCTGTGCATGCTAGTACCACTGTAAAACTGGACTTCTCATGTCCTGTTGTTTTAATTAAAATTGTTTTTTCACCTTTTGGATGGACAGTTTTATTCCCAATCATATCAAAATTCATTGCAGCTGTCTTTACTTGGAAGAATAGCAGCAGTTAAGATGAATATTTTGCCAAGATTTCTTTTTTTGTTTCAAATGATTCCGGTGCTTAAAAGTGATAAACAATTAAAAGTCTGGCAAACTGGAGTGAATAAGTTTGTCTGGAATGAGAAAAAACCGAGAGTGAAATTGAAAATCATGCAAGATGCTCCAGAAAGGGGAGGCCTTAAACTTCCAAACCTACAACTATATTATGATGCAGCAGCTTTGACTTTAACAAGTGATTGGTTTGGAGGGAAAAAGACTGGAATATTGAACGCAGAAAGTTTTGATTTGGAATTTGGATGGCATGCTTACTTATTTTATGATAATAAAGTGGATAAAGTATTTAAAAGCCATATATTCAGAGACTCTTTGATGAGAGTATGGAAGAAGCACCGACTCAAATGGGATTACAAAATACCATTATGGCTGGATCTTGGTCATATCATGTGGAATACAAATATAATGTCACTCGGGGGGTTTTTATACAAAGAGGTTCTTTTTACAGATGCGGGCAGATGGCAGCTGAAGACACTACAGACACTGTTGGCTGAAGGGATTAATTTAACTTGGCTACAATATAATCAATTGCAATTGAGATGGAAAGAGGACCAAAGAACTGGTATTATGTTGCACGAGGAAGAATTGGTTAGACATATAAAAGAGAAAGGTCCAATGCATATTAAAAGACTTTATAATGTTTTGTTAGAAAGGGATTCAGAAACTGAATTAGTTAAAGATTGTATGATTAAGTGGGCACAAAATTTTGAAGAACCAGTGATGCTGGAAACATGGGAAAAAATCTGGGTTCAGAATGTTAAATTTACACAGTCGCAGAATTTGAGGGAAAATTTTTACAAAATGTTTTATAGATGGCATTTAGACCCTAAGAAATTGTCGTGTATGTACCCTAATGTTCAGCCAAAATGTTGGAGGTGTGATTGTTTAGATGCTACATATTATCATATTTGGTGGACTCGTAAGAAAGTTAAGGCTTTTTGGATAAAAATCTGGTGGGTCATGCAGAATGTTTTAAAGAAAAAAAATCCAATTTTCTCCACAATTGCTTTTATTGGGTATAGTTAAGGGTTTTACAGTGGATGAAACAAAGTTGATTTTGTATATGATTACAGCAGCGAGGTTGTTGATAGGTAAATATTGGAAAAATGAAGCTCTGCCCACTGTAGAAGAATGGATTTTGAAGATGGCCAGTTTCGCGGAGATGGCGAAGATTTCAGCATACTTAAAAGATCGCTCACAAGAGACTTATGAATGTGGATAGAAAAAGTGGATAGATTATGTGCAGAACAAATATCAAACTAGGAAGTATCAAATAGCTTTTCATTGATAGTATTATATTATATTAAGATAGAAATAGTTGAACTATGTGAAGATGAAAAATGATATGGGGGTTGGGGGGGTTCAAGGTTTTTATATAGGGGATAATGATATTCTATGGAAGTCCGGGGGGGAGGGGAGGGTTAGGGGGGGAGGGGAGGGTTAGGGGGGGAGGGGAGGGTGGGTTGGGGAGTTTGGGGTGGGTTAGGGGGGTGAAAATGGGGTGAAAATGTAATTGTAAAACTTTTACAAAAAAAAAAAAAAGAAAAAAAATTCATTGGAGTTTCATCCATATTTCCGATACTACTTAACGCATAGCCATGTTTCTTGCGCTGTTTTATTACGTATCGATGGAAACTATTTACTTTGGCATCAAGATCTGCAGGTAATTTTTGTGCAATTTTTGTCTTTTGCCTCAGAACCAAATTATGCCTTTCCAAGAATCTAGTACACCAGGATACAGTGGCCTTAAATCTGTTGCTGTGATCTGGGTTAGATTTGGCCCACTGAAGTGCAAATAAACGTATTTTATTTCGTGTCACTACATAACCGTTTTGGCGATGCTCATTCACCATGTCTGCTACATGTTTTTCGAGTTCTGGCCAATGTGGGGTGCCTCTTTTTAATGCACACTTACCCCTTGGCATACTCTTTAATGCTTTTACATTTGCTTTCCAGTCCCGAACCATCTTTTCTGTTACTCCATATTGTCTTGCAGCAGCACAGTTATTATGTTCCATGGCAAAGTTTACAACTTTAAGTTTAAAACTGGCTTCATATTTTTTTCTTCTTGCTGGTGGAGCCATGATGGGGTCTTGACTGTTATATTTGTATACTATACTGTATGTACTGTTGCTGTACTGTATGTATTGTTGCTGTACTGTAGAGAAAGGTAATGGGCTATGCTACGTGTAGAGGCAAGAGGGCTATTTTGTACCAGGTTTTTTTCCTTCACCCATGCAGCCTTGTCATGAATCTGAGTTGCTGGCACTGACTGATGACGTTAAGGGAGCGCCGACAACATTGACAGGAAGCTGTGCCGATCTAGTCAAGGCTGCATTGAGCTGAATGCTGGAACCAGCTGGTTGCTGAGCGGAGCTTCTCCCAGGCATCTAGGGGGATATTACCAACGCTCCAACTTCCCCAGCTGACCCCCCACTGATGGCGAGCCCCACCGGTCTGGGGAAGTCAGAGCGTCGGTGATATCCCCCTGGATGCCTGGGGGAAGCTCCGCGCAGCAACCAGCTGGTCCTCCTTTCCCCACGGCTTTCCCGTTGTAATTGCTGCTGCCGCCGCCGCCGAGGCTGCTCCTTCATCTCCGCCCACCGCACCAGACCCAGCCCGGCCAGCACCGCCGTGGTTCCCGCAGTCCAAGCGGATCGGCGACCGGGCTCGCAGGCGAAGGGTGGGAGTGCGCAGCGATCGACGCCGATCGCTGCCACCCACCATCGCCCCAACGGGAAGAACCGCCCAGCAGCGGTTCCAAGGAGCCTGAAGCGAACATCCTGGAGTAGCGCGGGCCGGCCCGGAGGCTTAAACCCCGGGAGCCCAGGTGCCAAACCCCGCACAGCAGAAAAGACATGACAGCCAGTGCCCAGTTCCTTCTGCAGCCGTCCGGATCGGCGCCAAGCCAGGAAAGTGCGCTGCGCACTCCCACCCTTCGCCTGCGAGCCCGGGCGCTGATCCGGATGGCTGCAGAAGGAACTGGGCACCGGCTGTCATGTCTTTTCTGCTGTGCGGGGTTCGGCACCTGGGCTCCCGGGGTTTAAGCCTCCGGGCCGGCCCGCGCTGCTCCAGGATGTTCGCTTCAGGCTCCTTGGAATCGCTGCTGGGCAGTTCTTCCCGTTGGGGCGATGGTGGGTGGCAGGGATCGGCGTCGATCGCTGCGCACTCCCACCCTTCACCTGCGAGCCCGGGCGCCGATCCGCTTGGACTGCGGGAGCCACGGTGGTGCTGGCCGGGCTGGGTCTGGTGCGGTGGGCGGAGATGAAGGAGCAGCCTCGGCGGCAGCAGCAGCAGCAATTACAACAGGAAAGCCGTGGGGAAAGGAGGACGAGGAAGATCTGGCAAGGCGGTGCGAGCACTTCATGGCTCCTCCGGTGAGCGGATTGCGAGAGCTGCGCGACTGGGGCGGAGACATGCGAAGTCGCATGGAGCTTCTCATAATGGAGTCGCAGAGCCAGGTGTGGAAGGCGCTGGCCCAGGTCGACCGCGGCGCCGCTTTCACCGTGGACTGCTGGGAAAGGAAGGAAGGTGACCCGAATTCCGGGGTAGAGTGGGGACGCGCTCCTTTCTCATGGGCCGCGCACTGCCTGGCACCTCTTGTAGGTTGGAACTAATTCAGAGTACAGCTTCCCCTCAATGTTGCTGGCGCTCCCAAAGTGTCATCGGTCAGCGCCAGCAACTCAGATTCGGGTACCCGGCGTATAAGACGACCCCCGACTTTTGAGATGATTTTCCTGGGTTAAAAAGTCGTCTTATACGCCGGAAAATATGGTATGTATGTATGTTTGTTCAAGCATAACTCTGGAATGCCTCAATTTTGACCAAACTTAGTACACAGATGACTTACCATCCGGAGACAAGCACTGTGGGGCTAAGAAACCCGTGTGTGTGTGTGTGTGTTCCAGCATAACTCTGGAAAGCCTGGGCCTTTAAGTCATAAGTCATAAGTTTATTTTGTCAAGCATATACAGTATAAGATAACAGGTAAAAGTATAAACATAATTTGAATACATGAAAAGAGTAAGTAAAAAGGAATATTAGGACAGGGCAGTAGCCATGTTGATGCACATATACACACCCTCTTAGGAATGGGGTGAGATCAAAGTTTTGGGGGTTTGGGGAAGAAACTACAGTGTCAGCTATTGCATTCCAGGTATTGACCACTCTGTTGCTGAAGTCGTATTTTCTGCAATCGAGTTTGGAACGGTTTATATCTATTATTTGCTTGTGTATTGTTGAGGTGTCCTAGAGATACATTTGTTCATGATGTCATGGGAGGGGAAAAGGAGCCTGATTAGGCCAGTACAGAGGCCTTTGATTGATGGTGCTCCCTCACACAGTGGGCCTTTAAGGCCTATGAAGCGAAGGGAGCCTGATTAGGCCAGTTTAGAGGACTTTGATTGAGCGCGCTACGGCCTAACCAGATCATCTGCCCCCACCTCACAGTTTCAGCCTGTTTTCCCAGGACCGTCCTTCGCCCCAATTCATCACGCGAAGGACGGGACAAAACTGTGAGCTCGTGAGTTCTTAGTCCTATCTTGGCCATGAAAGCCAGCTGGGTGACTTTGAGCCAGTCATTCTCTCTCGGTTCAACACACCTAACAGGGTTATTGTTGTGGGGACAATAGGAGGAATATTAGATATGTTAGACACAGTTATTTACAGAAATAATAAAGGCAGGATATTAATTACTTACAGTGCCATCAAAGTCTGCAAAATGTGGATTACCTGAACATAAAAAAAGGCATAAGGAAAGGGACAGAGAAATAGAGGAATGGACTCATGATTTATTATAGCAATTGCCTGGAACGGTCATTTATGCTCCTAAACAATCTCTGCTGCTACCACTATAAAAATATTATTTTTATAGAATTATCAGCATTGTAGTACTTCTGATCTTCCAAAATAATTAGTCCTGTTATGGTCTTCTTGTACTCCAGTCTACTTTAAGCCAGGAAAGTATTTAAATTTTTACTCTTGAAACTGTAGTGCATACCTATAAAAGTATAGTACATATGGCATTAAAGAAATAGGTGTATCAATTATGAATTGCCTCACAAAAGTGCTTCAGACTTTTTTTCATTTTCCAATCAGTTATGGACACAGTTTGAATGTCACTAGCAAACCTCACCAAACAGTTCTGATGAACTGCAAGATTCCGTTCTTCAGCAATGTACATAATCGCACACGGTTCATTATCTGGACAAAATGCACACTTCCTTCTTGTCATCTCTGCCATTACTGAAGTCACCTTAAAAAAATATTTGAGAGATTAAAACAGTATTAACCCATCACCTCACGGCTCTAAACAGTACATTTTTTAAAATGCACTACTACATTTCACAAGCTAGTATCCTCTAACACTACTTATACTTTGCTTTGAATGTCTTCACATGGGGCTCAAAAATATTTAATTAGAAATATGTTTAAATCTGACTGTGAACTCCAACCAGGCCCTCTAAAAAAGTTTAAGAAGATATTCTTTAAGAAGAGCAAAGAATCTTTATGTGCGGTTTCGTAAGATGAGAGACCATTACTTGGTTATAGAAAAAAAACATTTTTTCCTTGCATTCTAGATGCGCTTTCTAGGATCTTCAGTTATAAAATGCTAGAAAGCATTTAGGTCTAATACTTCAGAAGGTTGCTCTCAGTTCTTTTTGTGAAACGGATACTGTACATGAGTTAAAACAAAAATAAAGACAACGAGAACAAAGCTAGAAATTAAAATGAGTAATCTGCTACACAGGATGAATTCAACTTTGACACACACACACAAAATTTTATAATGGTAATAATACTAATATTAGAAATAAAGAACATCAGAATCTGTGTTATCCAAATACACAGAGTTGTCTCAAGGGAACTTTGGATGTCATATAATACCAGTGGTGGGATTCTGCCGGTTCTAGGCGGTTTGGCCGAACCGTTTGTTAAATTGCTGGCTTGCCCTGCCGCTTGCCCCACCCCTCCGCAGCACTGGGCGAGGGGTGGGCGAGCCAGCAATTTAACAAACGGTTCGGTGTTTTTTTATAATTTTATTGGCCTTGCAGCTGCCATGGGTCTTCAAAGGACCGCCCTACAGCTGATCAGTGTTAAAAGAAAACAAATGAGTAGATCGGTGCCTGCAAATATAAATGGGTAGACCCAGTGGTGGGATTCTACTTTGGTAGAACCGGTTGTTAAGTAGTTAAGCCAGTGGTTGCCAAAGTGGGCAGTACCGCCCCATGGGGGGCGGTGGGATGCCTTAGGGGGGCGGTAAGCGGCAAGGGGGGCGGCAGAGGGACAACAGAGGCAAGGAGGGTGACCCCCCCTTTGACCTGTGTCTCGCAGCACTTACCTCCTTGCAAGCAAACAGCAAGAAAAAACAGCCTCTTTCAGCTTCAGCATAGGTTAATTAGTATGATTAGATCGGCCTCCGACTCTCAGCTGATTCGCTCTCAGCTGTTTTGCAGGCTCATTTGCAAGCTCTTCTTTTGCAAGCTCTTTGCTTGCTGCAAAGAGTGCTGGAGCAGATTTTTTTTTTTTCCCTAGCTAAAAGGAAACTAAAAGTAAAGCAGGCTCTGCTGCAACTGACAAAATGAGGCAGGGAGAGAGATTTCTTTTTCTTTTTCTTTCTCCTCACCAAAAAAGGTAGGTGCAAACAATGGGAAATTTAGGGAAAAAGAGGAGAGTTCAAGATTTTAAAACACAAAAGAAAAAAAGCTCTATTTAACTAGGGAATTGTAATAATTGAGATACTATTAATTGTATATTGTGTTAAAAGCAGAAATGGTTAAGTTGTGGTTTGGAGGAATATATGGGGGAAATTATTTGGTTTATTATTATTGGTAAATATAATTAATTGATTTGTAAGAAATTGGATTGCATGGAAATAATTGGAATATTCATGTTCATATTTTTTTTTTTTTTAATTTGATTTATATGCCGCCCTTCTCCGAAGACTCAGGGCGACTTACAATGTGCTCAGCAATAGCCTTCATCCTTTTGTATATTTATACAAAGTCAGCTTATTGCCCCCACAACTGGGTCCTCATTTCACCTACCTTAGAAAGGATGGAAGGCTGAGTCAACCTTGAGTCTTGGCGAGATTCGAACCCTGCAGTAATTGCAGGCAGCTGGTCTTAATAACCAGCTTAATAACAAGGTGCCTTAAACCCTTGTACTACCAAGGCTCTTGTATATTGATTAATATACAAAAAAGATAGTTATATAACTAATTGATCTATATTAAAATGTTGAATTTGTATTAAACAACTGTATTACATAATTACATAATTAACCAATGTGAGGATGGATATAAAAATAGATGACAATGGGAAGGGGTATAATATAGAATAGAAGGGAAAAATTGAATTTGATTAAGATTAGAGAAGAGGATAAAGGGTAATATTGTTTTTTTTTTTTAATAGATGGGGAATAAATATGGCAAAAAGGAAATATAGAAATTGTAAATTTAATTGAAATGACTAAACACTGTTTAAATTTGTGAACCGGCCAAATACTCTGTTCAAAGAAAATACATTGTATGTTTGTATGTTTGTTTGTAACTATTGTTATTTATTCATATTTGTTCTTTTTTATTCTTTAAAGTTTAACAATTCATTCTTTATCTTAATATCTTTATATTTGTTTGGGGTTGGCTTTCTTCCCATTCATCTTTTTTATTGTACAGCAATCTTTCTCCTCAAACTTACCACCTCTCTCTTTTCTTTCCTTCTTACTTTCTCTTCCCCCCCTCTTCTTCTCCTCCCTACTTCCTCTTCCTTTCTCCTTCTCCTCCTCTTTTCCTCCCTCTCTTACTCTCACTCCTACTCTAATTTCCCTTCCCTTCCTTCATCCCTCTCTATTGCTGTATCCTTTTGTGCACATGGACTACTCAGAGGGCTGAAAAAGTTATTTTTGACTGGTCCTCGTACTTTTGACCAGTCCTCGAACTTACGACTGTCCTCACATTTTACGTTTTTGCCCTATCTTGTCACCATAATGAAGAGAAGCAGTTGTGAAATGAGTGACATTTATGTAAATACATAAATATATACAATGTATTTATCCTTTGTTGGTCTTTACACATTGCTGGGGACATTTCCTAAAGCCAAACTATTGATTTCTTTTTATTATTCAATTCTGACTCCCCCAAGCCTGCTAATCTTTGATACACTTCTTTTTTAAATTTAGAAAACGTCCTTGAGTTTGGAGCCACATAAACATCTGGTGGCTGGATAAAACAGATCTTGCAAAATAAGGAATACTTAGAAAACATTTTAAATTTTCTAAATTTAAATACATTTCCAAAAGAGAACTGGGCATGACTTTAAGTCTATTTCAGAAATGTATCTATGTCCTTTCTGAAAGTTTGATAACATATAGTACATGTTTCAAAAACATGTAGCTGCAAATTCAAGATACATTGATATTCAAAGACATCATCTAATGTCTTAAAATTAATGCCCTTGGAAAAATATGGAATCCATTCATTTATACCCCACCTTTCACCTGTTTCGTCCTGTGTGTGTGTGTGTGTGTGTGTGTGTGTGTGTGTGTGTGTGTGTAAATCTTTAATGTGGTTTACTCAGGAAATGATGAAAGCTCATGAGTATTATTGTGGACAAATCTGTAGTCTGAAATATAGTTTGGAAACGATAGACGTTTTTGTTTTGTTATCTCTATTGACAGTTTTAGCAAGGCCTGCCAAGACTTTGGATTAACAATCAGCCCGAAAAAACACAAGTCATTGGTCAGGACGTGGATTCACCTCCCTGTATTACAATCTCTGCACAAAGTTCATGACTTTGTGTACCTCGGCTCAACTATCTCTGACATCTCTCTTTAGATACTGAGCTAAATAAACGTATTGGTAAAGCGGCCACCACATTTTCCAGACTTACAAAGAGAGTATGGCTTAATAAGAAGCTGACGGAACATACAAAGATCCAGGTCTACAGAGCCTGCGTCCCGAGCACACTCTTGTACTGCAGTGAATCTTGGACTCCCTACGCATGGCAGGAGAGAAAGCTGAACACCTTTCATATGTGCTGTCTCCGACGAATTCTTGGCATCACCTGGCAGGACAAAGTTCCAAATAGCGCAGTCTTGGAACGTGCTGGAATTTCTAACATGTATACACTATTGAAACAGCGATGTCTACGCTGGCTGGGACATGTCGTGAGAATGGCGGGTGGTCAGATTCCAAAAGATCTCCTGTATGGAGAATTAGTGCAGGGAAAGCGCCTCAGAGGGAGACCACAGCTGCAATATAAGGATATCTGCAAGAGGGACCTAAAGGCCCTGGGAATGGACATTAACAGCTGGGAAACCTTGGCTTCCGATCATTCAGTTTGGAGGCTAAAGACGCAGCATGGCCTTGTCCAATTTGAAGAGTCACTTGTTCAGCAGGCTGAGGCAAAGAGGCAGTCCCAGAAACAGCGAAATCTGGGGGCTGGGCAGGGACAGAATGTATCTGCCCTCAGTGTGGAAGGAATTGCCACTCTCGAATTGGCCTTTTTAGTCACACTAGCTGCTGTTTTAGGACCTCTTTCCAGAGCACGATACCATAGTCTCTTGAGACTAAAGAATGCCAATGATCTCTATTGAGCAAATCCATAGTTTGGTTTAAGGTCATTGTTGATTGGTTTAAGTTAATCATTTCTGTTTTATTATGTAAACATTTATATTTGCTTTCTTTAAAAAAAAAAGCAGCTATTTATAGTGGCCCTTTGTATTACATAATTCTCCCAAATAAAACAAACATATTAAACTTAATTTGCCATGGTTTACATGCAGAGTATTTAATGATTGCACAAAAGTTGTTGATTAAAAAACTTAAGGAAATTTGAAAAATATTCCTATACACATTCTTGTATTGCTCCAGTGATAATCTTCCTTCACTATTTATCAGGGTAGATAAAAATCTATTTTAAAAAAAAATCAGTTTTTTAAAATTTAAATCAGATTTTTTTTATTTGAATTGGATTTTTTAAAATTTTTTATCAAATATATTTAATAAAATGCTTTTGGAGTAAAATCTATCTAAAGATAGTCTTCTATTTAAGATACATTAATAATTTAATTAATTCAACAGGAAATGGAGCTTAGTTATGTAGCATGAGGCTGTATATTCAGCAATATTTATATTTTTCATAAACTCATTCAATGAATCCAAGCTCTGCAAACTGAGATAACATGCACTGCATTGATGCATTCACACAATTTCACAGTAACCATGAAATAAATCATAACATAAAGTTTAGGAATATTCCTTTATCCCATTGTTTTGCAAATCTATGTACACTACAAACTGTATGATTGTTTAAAGAGAAATGAATCTGTACCACCAGGCTCTAAGTGTGAGGAGGAAGGGCAAGCAGTAAAAATGAAAGTGAAAGCAGCTTCTATATATAATATTAAAAACCACCTGTCAATTCAGATCCATCATGGCTGTGCCTGTTAGTGGACATCCACTGACCTGCTGCTTGCCACATCCCTCATCTTGTTGTATCACTGCAGCATCACTCGCCATCCCATTAAAGTGAATGGGACAGTTGGTGAGTCAACAGTGGGTCAGTGAAGGAGCTGCTGCAGGACAGTTGCTCTTTAAAAATTATGATTTAAATTGAGTAAATTTAAATCAAGCCTTTTTACTAGTGATTTAAATAATGATTTAAATGTGCCACAAATGTGTTCATTTGGGAATACAGACAGGGGAGGGTGCAGGTCAGTAAGGGCATGTTAAAGGGATCTTCAAACTAATTTGAATGCTTTCAGTTCCCAGGCCTGATGAAATAATCCCCAGAATACCAAATAAACTGGCTGAAGAACTATCAGGACTTCTTTGAGGAACTGAAGAATTGGAGAGATGCCGGAGAAGGAGACAAAAGCGAATGTGTTTCCCCCCCCCCGCCCCTTCCCACTCTGCAAGAAAGGACAAATTATTACCTGGGGAGCAAATACCCGGAGAAATGTCAGAGGAGATGTACTAAAGCAGGATATCTGTAACCAACTTGAAAACAATGCCGAGTCTGGAAATAGTTAGCAAGGTTCTTCACGTGAAGCAAATCTCATCTCGACAGTGTAAATTCTCCAAGGGGGGAAGGGCGCGCTGCGAATACACATTACGCGCGAAGGAGGAAAAGCTAAGGCCGAATACCTTCTTCTCGGGAGGTTTTGCCCGGGTGAGCCTCATCGGGAGGAGCGAAGCACCGACGAGGACGGCAGCGGCTGAACAAAGCCAGGAGTGGAACAGTTAAACGGACCTTCTCAAAGCACAAAGCCAGGAGCGGGAGATTTAAGCCTTTTCTCAGCGCCAGGGGAGGAAGTAAATGTTCCGCGAAGGGACGCTCAGACCGCCGACTTCATTCCCCGGCCCTTACCGTTAGCTGAGAGACCCGAAGCAAGAGAAGCGGCGACCTCGCAGGTGGCCGGGAGACAGCAGCTCTTGGGGAGGCCTCCGCTTGCACGGCGATCCCGGCAGGAGGGTCCGCACCCTCGCTCCGGAGAAGCGCTGCTTCCGAGGGGAAACGCTCCCAGCCGCAGGCGCTGCCTTCTTTCGCTTCTATGTGACAGGCCTTAGAGCGCCTGGAAGAGAAAGTGGGCTGGCGCCTGGAGCAACACTGAGCCTTCCAGGAAGCGGCCAGTGCTTTTGGTGGAGCCCAGAGGCTTCCCGGTAGCTACGTGTCAGCGGAAGCTTTCGTTGCAATTTGAAGAAGCCGCGGAATAGAGCAAGCGCGTTCAGGAGAGCGAGGGGCGCCGCTCACTTTTAATATCCTCGGGCACGGGCCGCAGCAGCGGTAAAATGCGGGGCAAGGCAAAAGATGGCCGTGGAAGAAGAGCGATGAATGGCTAGATTTCAAAAGTTTGTTGGCGGTGTGAGAACAGCTGACACCGAAGGGGGTGGTGCTGGTGGGAAAAGCAGTGCACTGTGTGCGAGAGACAAGACGGCCACGGTGAACAGCAAAAGGCCGGCAAGTTAACCGGTGCTGCGGAAGCTCTCCGGAGAAGCGGAGCAGGAGCGATTGCCCACAAGTGCAACAAGGGCCGTTCCCTGCGGGGGTGAGGATAGGAAAAAAAATAAAATTTAGGATTGGAAGGGACCTTGAAGATCTGTTGCTAATTTTAGTCACAGAATCCCCATTTTGTCGAAAAACCTTCATTTTGCTCACTTCTGTTCTTAAATGTTTAGGGCCCTTTGGGCCCTAAAATTCCAGAAGGCTAGTGATAGCCTCATCAAAAAAACGAACCAGGACAGCAGTGGAAACAACGCTGGCCCCTCTTCCTGTTGCAAATAAATTAGTTAGAATCTGCTAACTCTCCTTGGGTTGTTATAGTTAACTAGCCCCATATTTTTGGGGGGATGTTGGCATTCTGATGGGAGGCGGACAGAGGTAAAATCCAGCAGGTTCTGGAGAACCAGTAGCGAAAATTTTGAGTAGTTCAGAGAACTGGCAAATACCATCTCTGATTTCCCCCAGAGTGGAATGGGAATGGAGATTTTGCAGTATCCTGCCATGCCTACCAAGTCATACCACGCCCACCAAGTCATGCCCACAGAACCGGTAGTAAAAAAATTTGGATTTCACCACTGGAGGCGGGAGGATTGGAGGCATCGCTATATGAAGTTTCTGTTTCTGATTCCTGCATTGGTGTGCTGTGAGTTTCTGTTTCCTACATTGCTGTACTGTGGGAGGGGTTTTGTTTGCACTGCTTTAAATTGCTGTTTTTTTAAGTGGGAAGATTTAGTTCCTGCCTAGACCTCTTGGTATCACAAATCTTTCAATAAAAGCTCCTTTTGGAACAACTTCAGTTTCAAGAATCCTGCTTTCTTGCAAAGATTTGGAGAGGCAAGACCTTACAGGCTGCAATGTTAAGTACCAGATAATTTATCTCTGGTACAAAAGTACTCGGTGTACATGTAAAGCAAATAATAAAAATAATAGAAGGGAAACAATAAGGGTATAATAAATAATACTAGAATATGATATACTGGTATACTAGAATTAGCAGAAACTTGTTATTCTGTAACCATTAGGTTTCTGTAATACATATATAGCAGGGGTGAAATGCTCCTGATTCAGACCGGATCGCCTGATCCAGTAGCAATGGTGGCGGGTGGTTTGGAGAACCGCAGCAAAAATCCCCCCCCCATGCCCAGCTGAGCCCCACGATCATCAGAGGCTTTTCTTTTTTAACTTTTAAAAACTTTTTCTACAACCTCTTGACAAAAAAATGCTTTTAAAAGTAAAAAAAAAAAGCCTCTGATGATCACATGGCTCAGCTGGGATCGTCAGAGGCTTTTCAAAGCATTTTTTCTGCAACCTCTTGGCTGAAGAGGTGGTAAAAAAAATGCTTTGAAAAGTCTCTGACAATCTCAGCTGAGTTGCCTGATTGTCAGAGGCTTTTCAAAGCATTAGAAAAAATGCTTTGAAAAGTTTTTTTTTAAAAAGTTGGCCACGCCCACCCAGTTACATTACACCCCCCACCAAGCCACGCCCACAGAACTGGTAGTATAACCTTTGTATTTGTATAATCTTTATATTTATATATTGTACCTTTATATCTGTAACACTAATATGCCTTGTATTTGTATCACATATATTATGCCTTTATATTTATATCTCCTGTAACAAACATATTCTGTTATTAGGCCTCTGTAATGTATCTGGTATTTGTCAAACATATGTTCCTGCAATTTGATCTGAACCCATATCAATCTTCTTTCTGTTTTTCTTGTGCCATCTAAGAGCATGGTACGTATCTCAGTTGGAAGTGCAGACATCATCCTAGGGATAATTCAGCCCTAATTTACACCTTTGCTCCGTATAAACTAGTTCCTTGCAGAACCAGGGGGCCAAATGGCCAATTGGGAGAACAAAGGAATGCTCAAGGAAGAGATAAAGCTAATTGGGAGGCTTCTATTCCTTTGCAGGGCAACAAGGAATACACAAACCTAAACTAGGAGGCCAGAATTGATTACTAAGATGATGTCTCTGAGGGTATAAAAAAGATGCCATATCTTCCCCAAGGTGTGGCTATCTCACAAGCATTGTATCTGTACGTTCTGGATATAGTCCCACCCAGTATTTTGTTTTGTCCATAAATAAAATTTGCTTCTTTTTGCAAGCCTCATCTTGAGTCTCTCTCTTTGGCATTTTGGTGACTCAAGTATATTTTGGGATCTTACATCATCATCATCATCATCATCATAGTAATGATAATGATAACAACACAACACAAGTTGACTTTTGGTTATAATTTTGTGTTCGCAGATTTATTGCTTGATTTTTTTGCAAGATCTTACCAGATAAAGATGTCAGGCTGATTAAACTGCAGTTTTCTAGGTCTTTTTTTCCTTTTTTTTCTTTTTTTTGAAGATGGGAACTTCATTAGCTCTTTTCCCATCCTCAGATAAGGACTGACTATTTGATCAAGGATAAAGTACTTCTTTCAAATTGCTGATTGCTTCTTATGGACTTTTTGCTGAATCAGGATTGAAAAGATGAATTATATAGATATGAGTTAGGTTATGGGTAGAAGAGTTTTTTGTTACGTAATTTTAAGATAGTGAAGAATTATGTTAGCTTATGCTTGGTGTGATGAAGATTGGAAGCCACTTTATTTTTTCACTCTTTTCCTCTTTTTCTTTCTCTTGCACTTTTTAAACTTACTTTAGGTTTCAGTTTACTTTGTATTTGTTTTTACTATTAAAAAGTTAAATCAGCATATCTGGAGCATGCCAACTTTTAGAGAATTCTGGTCTATTATCAGCTTCACAGATGCTTTGACTAAATTTTATATGCTTATTATCTCACTAGTATTTACATCTATTCCCTCTTATGAAGTTAAGACAAAAGGAGCATCAGATTTTTCAGAAAACCACATTTAGTTTACTGTTGAAGTGTTGGTGCATTACAAATATGATTCCTATAATTTTGTTGGCTTACTCTCCACCCTATGTGTTCATTACACTCATTCATAATAGTTCTCCACATTATTGTAAGAACTAAGATTGTTATTAACATACGCTTAGTGAAAAGTTGGCTTCAGCATTCCAGGTTTTTGTAATGGTTAAAAGCCAAGAATAAGCAGAATTGTAGTTAAAACATATTTCTAAACTAAAATAGTTCATGAAAGTTCAGTTTTCTCTTAAATATAATCAAGATAGATACAAATTAAAAATTTTGCCAAATGGAAAAAAACATAAGACAAGATTTTTAAAACGTTTTTTAGTATAAAATATAAAACAGCTACATTCTAAATGTTCAAATTTCCTCATCTCACCTCCTAAAAATAAAATGTATTTTGTTGCTACGAGATGACCCAGTGATGCTCTCTTAGAAATGTGATTTCTAAATAAAATATTTTTAAAAAAGTAGTCAAGAAATTAAGTTTGTTTCTCCAAAAGTAGCTACTGGAAATATGGACCCAAAGGAAATAAAGGCAAAATATAGCTAATGGAAAAACGGACTGTTTTCTTATTCTGTCATACATTTTATGCTAATTCAGTAACAACAATTGCCATAATCAATACAGAACCATGGTTCAGGGGACTGCCAGATGCTTTGCCATAGAGAAACATTCTTTATACAGGTAGTCTGCAACTGATTTATGATAGTCTTGGAGAGTGCTTTGTGGCCTGTAAAGCACTCTTGTAAAACTCTGCCACACACCCCCCCCCCTCACATAATCATAATCTGGGTGCTTCGCAACCTGTTTTCACTTATGACCAGTTGCAGCTGGTGCCTTCATGTGATCACCATTTTCAATCTTCTCTGCTGGCTTCCCCAGAAAATCAATGAGTTGGCAGGGAAAGTTAAAAAGCTGCTGCCATCTTCCAAGAGGATGGCATCTTTTTCATCTTGGGGGCTGGTTGAAAGAGCTGCCTGTGGAGGGAAGCTGAATTCTTTTGGTGGGGTGGAGAAATGGATCTGATCCTGATGATTCAAGTTGTTTCTGCATCCCCTCAAGTTCCCTTCTGTGTGTGGAGAAGGGATGACATCCTCTTAAGGAGTGGAGAATTGGAGCCGAAAACCTGATTTGAGCTCAGTTTCTGCACCCCATGGAAGGAGTTCTCTTCCACATGCAGGAGAGAGATGACTTTCTTCTATAGGGGTGCAGAAAAGGAGTTCAGATCCTGATGATTTGAGCTCCATTTCTGCAGCACACAGGAGTTCCCTTCCATGCACAGAAGGGAGCTGAGTTCTTTTGACAGGGTGGAGAAGATCCTGAAGATCTGAGCACTGTTTCTGCAGCCCGCCAAACACGGTCCTCTCCATACATGGAGAGATGATATCCTTTGATAAGCAGTGCTTTCAGCTAGCACCTGGAAACAAGAGGGAGCCAAAATCCAAAAGAGAGAGAGAGGCAAAGTGATAAACAGTATGGGTGCTTTAGACAGGTCAGGGAGGTCCTGCACGTGTGTTAGTGTCTCTCCCTCAAGGGCTGAAAATCATGCATGGATTTCAGAAGGGAGGATTTTTAGTTCCTAAGTGGAACCTTCCAGGGTCTTCCCCCAACACCAAGGCACTCTGCACTCCTTACCTGGGACTCTGTCCACTTAATGACTGCAACCATAAGTGTCAGGACTGCAACTGTTGACTGAGGCAGTCATGTGATATCTCACTTAACAATTGCTTCACTCAATGACCAAGATTCTAGGCTCAATTGTAGTTGTAAGTTGAAGACTGCCTATATCTCCATGTAGGGAGACACATGGAAATTACTGACAGTTAAGGTTCATTGGTGAGATGGACCTTTTTATTTAATCATTTATTTCCCATATTTTATTATTTTTACACATTATTTAAGGCAGCAAATACAGATGACAAAGCATTAGACAATTTTCTATCTTAATAGCAAATGAGGGGTTATGTCCTGACTTGATTAGTGGAGATATAAATCCAATTTATTATAATAGTTGAGTTGCAACATTTTTTGAAGCTTGATGAACAAATGCCAATTGTTCTATTGGCATATCTAGAATGAAGTCTGAAGGTGAAGAGAAGTAGAGGAATTAAAATCATTCTTACACAGACTATACTATCAAAAACCCATTGCAATACGCTTCTGATATAACATAATTTTAATTAAATCTTAAAAGAGATTGTTTCTTTGTTTGCTGGGCAGAGCTTTTGGGACTTTGGCATGCAAGTAAAGTGTAAAGTAAGAATGACAGCGTTTGCTGAATCAATAATCTTTATCACAGTAATCAAGTAATTAAATAAAAGGAGGTTGCAGCACACAAAATTGTGTACACAAGAATTGACTTATGATAAATATGTCATACAACTAAGAAAGTGAAAGCTGTTAGGACTCCTGCAAAAATTGGTACTGAATGGTAAAGCTTTAATATACCACAAAGAAGATAATTAAATACAGACCAATATGTCATATTAAAATAATATATATATATATATATATATATATATATATATATATATATATATATATTTAATTAAGTACAATGAGTACATTTCAGCTATTGTCTTTTAGACCAGTTCTTTGTCCTAACCTTTCCTCAATTTTCAGTGTGCCACTCCATGCCAAGTCTGGTCTTCTTGCTTATGAGGGTCCACAGGAATTTGGGTGGAAGAGGCAAAGCTGTATTGTAGGATATGATTATAATTCACATGTGTGTGCTGCTATTACATACCTGTTAATCTTTTGTTATTCTACTGGATATTTTTATTAATACTATCTTTTCACGCAATAACCAATGGCTTGCTAAAAAAAAAACCATCTTTACAAATACGACTATAGGAAGCTAGCTGCCTGTTACTATATTAGTATGTTTGTCCATATGACTCAGTACTTCATACATTAGACTTAGTACTGCGTATAGTATAGTGGAAATTCTCAGCAGCAGTTCTTAGACCTGACCTTGAGGAACCAGTCTATCTGGTTTACGAATTCCTTTTTGGTTGGTAAAGTTGAGATCCAAAAAAGTATCTGTGCAACTATCTCAAATCACTAAAAACTGAAATCCAAGGAAGCTGTTCAAAACTCAAAGCAGTGACTGAAATCAGTCCTAGATTGAAATGAGTTGCTTCCATTAATAAATGTAGATAGGGCAGAGATGCCTTGATCCAAAAAGATGTGTAACAATCCTTTTTTTTAAAAAAGTATATTATTTGTATGCTGCCCATTTCACCAGGTTCTAGATTAATACATACAAAAACTCTACAAGATTTTTTTCCGACACTTCAGACTCCCACACTGGCAGGTAGTCTCTGTCTCAGGCATACTTCCAGCTTTATAACCATAATCCCATGTAAGTTCAGTTCCAGCTTTTACATGTCTGAAAAGCAAATATGCCACACAATTAGAATAATAGCAATAATCCATGAGGACTTATGCTTACTTTTACTTTTATGAGTGTACAAATACGGGATGGGGCTTAAGACTCCCAACAAGGCAGCAATAATGTCTGTTCTTTACATAATTTACAGCTATCTTGGTAATAAGAACTGTACACAGTATTCCAAATGTGATCTCACTAGTGCAGTATAAAGTGGTACTTCCCATGATCCTGATGCTATCCCTCTTGTTGATGCAGTTTAGGACTACATGGTCCTTTTTGGCAGCTGCAGCACAGTACTGGCTCATACTCAAGTGGTGGTCAACTAGGACACCCATTCTCCCTAAGTGCAGGATCTTACCTTCCTTATCACTGAACTGCATTTTGTTTGCTAGGGCCCAATGTTCAAATCTGTCAAGATCCCTCTGTCCTCCAAAGTGTTAGCAATTACCCCTGGCCTGTCATAGTAACAGATTACTAAATTTTAATTTTAAGATTTCTAAATTTGAATATCTAGCAGATAGTGCTTAAGTAGCACTAATCAAGATTTCTGTTCTTAAGGTTAAAGAAACAAATAAAACCATGGTTTACTTCACTAAAGTCTGCTCTGACCCTGGAGATCATGCAGGAGAACATTAGCAAGAATGAAAAGCCAGGAAAATTATCTCTTCTGCAACAACTAAAACTGTTATTGGTTTTTAATAATGGTTTGCAAACCCACTTTAAAACATGCTTTTGTCTCTGGTTTATAATTAATATGATTAACATTTAATAATATCTAAAAAGCTCAGAGCATTTACCCAAGATAAAAGCAGAAGTGTTTAATGTTATGAAGATAAACATTCTAAGATCAAGTAGCTATTAATCAATACACACATATACAGCCGCACATTCAAATCCCAAAATAACTTCAGTTCCTTGAAATATGAAGATTTGTTTATAGTGCAGACATAAAAATATATTACTCCAAACTCAATCACTTATGCTATAAAAATCAGACACAATCATAGAGCTGTGTCGTATTTGCCTTTATAAATGGGATAAAATTCTTGCTATTATGTTTTTCTTTTTAATATGGCTCAGCAATAACACCATTCCATTTTCTGCCTTCTGTATTGTTCAGTAGAAGATAACCACAGAACAAGTATTCAGTTTTATACATTTTTTTTCTTAGTAGAAATCTATTTTTGCTCACAGAATTATGCTTACAATTTGTTAACAAAGAAAAATGTCAAACCTCTTTGTGAAGAATGCCACCCAGGGGAAATTTCTGTTGTGAGTCTCTACAAATACACTTTGTACGAAGAGATTAGGAGAGCAGCTGTGCTATAAACAAAATAAATAACAGTTAAAATAGAAGCACCTGTTTTCTTTTAATATACTTTTTGTGCACATTTGGATCGTTTCTTTTGGTAAACATACTCTACTTATGGAGTCAGGTCTGATCAAATTATTCTTTTCTGTAATGTTTAACATCATTAATGCAAAAAAACAAAAACAAAAGAGGAAATGGTTTTATAGAGCGACAAAATCTGTGTATTTAGTATCAATATGTTATAAAAACATGGTGCTGTTTTTTGATATATTTTATGCTATTTTTATTTATTTTATTAACATCTCTTGCTTTGCTTTGGTTGGTTAAAAGTTGTTGTTAGCTCTAACACTCTTGTAGGACCCTTTCAAGCTTTGTGTTTCAAGAAACTGTATGGCAACAGTCTTTTAAGGATCAAAAGCAGACAGCCCTGCCTTTCACAGTGAATGGTTACACTTAAGATTCTTCTCTGAATTCTTTATGCTTATATTTTTCTCTTATCAGCCGTAGAATAATCTTTAGTAGTCTCTGTTCGATGAATGTCCATGTCCTATTTCTTTTTAATTGTTAAATTATACAAGAACCTGGTGCTGCTGGTTTACTGGATTAAGAGATTAGTAACTCTCCCACTAGCCACACTTCTTGGGTGTCTTTTCTATCACTGAGTTCAACCAGACCAATAAAAGCAAAAGCAAAATTACTCCTGGAGAAGCCAACGAGTAGAACAAACTTCAAAGGCCAAAGGCAGCTACTTCTATTCCAACAGTATGAAGAATAAAAGGAGGGGAAGAGACCATAAACCTCATTTTAGGACCTCTTCACATCAAGCCCCTTCCTCCATTTCAAATCCTAACTTTTTTCCTGGCTCTATTCTTCAGCCCTATTTCCTTACTGTGGACATAATGCCTTAGCAAAATATCATTAATTATATACTGAACGTATTTATTTATTTACCCCCTCATTTATTATCATCATCCAGTTCTGTGTTTGGTTATTCTTATCACTGGCATCTAAATTTAAGGCTGAAAAGATTTCCCAGTATTTGCATGTGAATTATAGAATATAAAACTAAAAGATAACTGGCTTACTTTTATAAATTGGTGGATAGATAAGAGCTACAGATTTTAACTCTTTATATCATATTCGTTAAGTACAAAAACAGACCAAAAGTTGTAAATCTGTTACACTGCTCCTGAAGACTGCATACAGATGCTGAAGGTTCTCAGTATTCAGCATAAGAGCCGTGGTGGCGCAGTGGTTAGATTGCAGTACTGCAGGCTAATTCTGCTGACAGCCAGGATCCTCACCAGCTCAAGGCTGACTCAGCCTGCCATCTTTCCAAGGTCAGCAAAATGAGGACCCAGATTGTTGTGGGAAATATGCTGACTCTGTAAAACGCTTAGAGAGGGCTGGAAAGCACAGTGAAGCGGTATATGAATCTAAGTCTAAGTGCTATTGTTATTGCTATTTCAACACATAGCAAAACTATAACATTTTTCAAAATTAGTGTAATATTAAATATGAAAAAGATACTTCTTTAACTTGATCCATTTCAAAAATTTTTTTCTTAATTTGATTTATATGCCGCCCTTCTCCGGAGACTCAGGGTGGCTTACAATGTGCTCAGCAATAGCCTTCATCCTTTTGTATATTTATACAAAGTCAGCTTATTGCCCCCACAACTGGGTCCTCAATTTACCTACCTTAGAAAGGATGGAAGGCTGAGTCAACCTTGAGCCTTGGCGAGATTCGAACCTGCAGTAATTGCAGGCAGCTGGTCTTAATAACCAGTTTAATAACAGGGTACCTTAGACCACTGTACTACCAAGGCTCTTTTTGAATTGTGATTCAGGCCTGAGTATGAGACTGTATGAATACAATTTTGCATAATCTCTTGTTGGATTAGAATGGGGGCAGTACACCCATCCTTGCTATTCTTGACCTTTTAGTGTATTTTGATACTATCAATCACAGAATCCTTCTGGACCCCCTCTGGGAGATGGGGGTCGGTAGCACAGTGTTTAACATCTACATGAAGCCACTGAGTGAGGTCATCTGATTTTTAGGGTAAGTATCATCAGTATGTGAGAGCCAGATTGGTGTGATGGTTAAGGAACTCAGCTAGAAACTGAGGAACTATTTTTCTGGTCTTGTCTTAGGTACATTTTCTTAGGAAACAGGTTGTGGTTCAACCCAAGCAAGACTTAGTGGCTTTAAGATTTTGAACTTTTTCAGGCTAAGGATCTTCCATTTTTGATTCTGGATGAGGTGGCACTGCCCCAAACAGATTTGATGAGCAATATGGAGGTCCTTCTGAGTTCATAACTTCTTAAAAGAACCATTGGGAGAACCAATGGGAGAACCACTGCTCACCTTCAGATTGTGCATCAGTTGTGCCTGTTCCTGGATTGGGAGGCCTTGCTCAGTGTTATTCATTCCACAATGACCTGTCTGGACTACCACAATACGCATTACATGGGGCTGCCCCTGAAGAGCATTTGAAAGCCTTAACAGTTGCAGAATGTGGCTGCATGTACAGTAAACTGTGCTGATCTAGTGCATGTGAGCTGTACCAGTTGCCAATGTGCTTTCAGATACAATTCAAAGAGCTGGTTGTCACCTTTAAAACCCTTCCTGGCTTGTGACCTGGTTACTTAAGGGAACATTTTCCCCATTTGTTTCTACCTGACTGGCCAAGCAGGATGGGCACGTATTCTGGGTCCTGTCAACTAAAGAAGTTGGTTGTCAGGGCCCAGAAGGTGAGCCTGTAGCGCCCACAGTACTGAGCATTCTCCCTCTGGAGATCAGGATGTCCCCATCCTTACTGACCCTTTCATAAAGTTCTCAAGTCCCAGGACCCTGAGTCTGTGAAGGGACACATCTCCTGGTTGTGTTAGTGATAGCTGCATTTTTCTTGCTGCTGTATATTGTAATTTTGATAGTTGTGGTTGTATATTTTTGAACTTTGATTTTAAATATTGCTCACTGCCCAAAGCTATTGGCTATTGGATAGGTGGCGATATAAACTGAAACAAAAGAAGTAAAGAAATACGACTTACATTAAGAAACCTGCCTACATTGCCTTCCCTTGTGGCATCCAGCAAACAAGGATTTTCTTCATTCTTTGGGCATGTCTCAATTTCTGCTGCCTCCTTCGTACAAGTTAGTTCCTGTCTGTTTCTCTGAGTTTTTCGCTTTATTGTGTTGTCTGATTCAAGTATGTCTTTATGTTGTTTTTTCACTTCTTTGTCATCTTCCACAGGCAGTTTATTTTTCAATACAGCATCAGAAAGGAGATTCTTTTTATGGCAATCAGTATTAGCTTCAGAATTTATGGTGTTTACCAAATTCTCAAATTCTCCTTGCAGGCCTGATTCTGTAAAGAAGCATTTCAAAATTAGCATATGATTAGGAACATCTCACAGTCACACCTTCCAATATCTAGTATAGATGCTCTGCTTTAAATTTGCTAGACCAATTTATTAAAATATTATTTTTGAATCCAAAGCTCTATCAGATTCCGAGCACGATCATGTCCATACCTAAGTTTTCAGTATTTGGACCGAAGGACAAAGCCACTTTGCCTCTGCTGTGAATACTGTGCTTTATCTGTTGGCAGCTGCTTACAGAAGATTCACTTTTTTCAGAGATAATGACAGGGTAATGTCATTGCGCTGTCTCTGCTTCCTGAGTTCACATATACAAATCCAGGAAAAGGCACAACTCCTTCAAGGAGCTGCCAACAAATATAGGAAATGTGGGATGTGAAGTACCTTATTTTCTCTGGATTAAAAACTGTGTATCTCTGATAATGGCTTACACTCAGAAAAAAATCTGCATCGTAAGTCTCATGTCACGTATCACATAGCAGATCCCACATACAGTCAAGTCCAGAAATATTGGGACATCGACACAATTCTAACATCTTTGGCTCTATACACCACTACAATGGAGTTGGAATGAAACAAACATAATGTGCTTTAACTGCAGACTGTCAGCTTTAATTTGAGGGTATGTACATCCAACTCCGGTGAACGGTGTAGGACTTACAGGAGTTTGCATATGTGCCTCCCACTTGTTAAGGGACCAAAGGTAATGGAACAGAATAATAATCATAAATCAAACTTTCCCTTCTTAATATGTGGTTGCAAATCCTTTGCAGTCAATCACAGCCTGAAGTCTGGAACGCATAGACATCACCAGACTCTGGGTTTCATCCCTGGTGATGCTCTGCCAGGCCTCTACTGCAACTGTCTTCAGTTCCTGCTTATTCTTGGGGCATTTTCCCTTCAGTTTTGTCTTCAGCAAGTGAAATGCATGCTCAATGGGATTCAGGTCAGGTGATTGACTTGGCCATTGCATAATATTCCACTTCTGTCCCTTCAAAAACTCTTTGGTTGCTTTTGCAGTATGCTTTGGGTCATTGTCCATCTGCACTGTGAAACACCGTCCAATGAGTTCTGCAGCATTTGGCTGAATGTGAGCAGATAATATTGCCTGAAACGCTTCAGAATTCATCCTGCTGCTTTTGTCAGCAGTCACATCATCAATAAATACAAGAGAACCAGTTCCATTGGCAGCCATACATGCCCACGCCATGACACTACCACCACCATGCTTCATGAGCAGTTCCTTTCCTTCTCCATACTCTTCTCTTCCCATCACTCTGGTACAAGTTGATCTTGGTCTCATCTGTCCATAGGATCTTGTTCCAGAACTGTGAAGGCTTTGTTAGATGTTGTTTGGCAAACCCTAATCTGGCCTTCCTGTTTTTCAGGCTCACCAATGGTTTACATCTTGTGGTGAACCCTCTGTATTCACTCTGGTGAAGTCTTCTCTTGATTATTGACTTTGACACACATACATCTACCTCCTGGGGAGTGTTCTTGATCTGGCCAATTGTTGTGAAGGGTGTTTTCTTCACCAGGGAAAGAATTCTTCGGTCATCCACCACAGTTGTTTTCCGTGGTCTCCCGGGTCTTTTGGTGTTGCTGAGCTCACCGGTGTTCCTTCTTTTTGAGAATGTTCCAAACAGTTGTTTTGGCCACGCCTAATGTTCTTGCTATCTCTCTGATGGGTTTGTTTTGTTTCTTCAGCCTAATGATGGCTTGCTTCACTGATAGTGACAGCTCTTTGGATCTCATCTTGAGAGTTGACAGCAACAGATTCCAAATGCAAATAGCACACTTGAAATGAACTCTGGGCCTTTTATCTGCACATTGTAATTGGGCTAATGAGGGAATATCACACACCTGGCCATGGAACAGCTGAGAAGCCAATTGTCCCATTACCTTTGGTCCCTTAACAAGAGGGAGGCACATATGCAAACTGCTGTAAGTCCTACACTGTTCACCTGAGTTGGATGTACATACCCTCAAATTAAAGCTGTCTGTCTGCAGTTAAAGCACATTGTGTTTGTTTCATTCCAACTCCATTGTGGTGGTGTATAGAGCCAAAGATGTTAGAATTGTGTCGATGTCCCAATATTTCTGGACCTGACTGTATGTCTGCTAAATACATAAGACCGCATAACAAGAAGCTCAAAACTCTTCAAGTCAGAGTATCAAGGAGGTAATATTTGAGGCTATCTGTCTACCAAAGGTAAGAAACCATGGCAAAGGCTGAATATTATATTAATAGAATATTATAGTCTTTTCTCTGCTGGTAAGAATTTTTCATGCTTTTACATTTCAGCATTATTTTTATGCAGTTTTCTTTTAACTTTATTAATTGTATTTATTTATTTATTACTTCAATTTATATGCCGCCCTCCTCCGAAGAGTCAGGGCGGCCTACAATGCACTTATAGCAATAGCCTTCATTCTTTTGTAGATACCTGCTTATTAGGGCTTTTGGCCCCCCATAAGTGGTGTTTCTACAAAATCAGCTTATTGCCCCCACAATCCGGGTCCTCAATTTACCTACCTCGGAAGGATGGAAGGCTGAGTCAACCTTGAGCCTGGTGAGATTTGAATTTGCACTAATTGCAGGCAGCTGGCAGCTAAATGCTACATAACAGCACTTAGTCCGCTGCACTACCAAGGCTCTTGGTGCAATTGTAGTGCTTTTAACTCCTTAATAGTGGTTTTGAGATATGCAATTTTATTTTCAAATTTGTTGAAAATGAAAAAAAATGGTGCAACTTTACGTTCATCTCCTTTTTTGGTTGCTGAAGTTATTCTTCTTGTTCCTGACATCTGACACAAAGAACTCTCATCTTCATCAGAGCTGGCATCAGTAATTCCCTTTGAAGAAAGAAATCTAGTATGAGTAGACAAACTAGGAATTTTAATCCTGGATTTATTTTGTTGATTTCTCAAGATTTTGATCTTTTTCTAGAAGCCATCTGGCTTTCTTGGGGCTTGGATACAACAAACACATTTTCTGATTTTCATTCAGTGCCACAGAACATGTTGGGGAAGGGCGAGGTAAGATAAATAAAAATTAACTCTCTCTCCTGATCTCCAATCAAACCCAAATATTCTACTTAGGCAGGATCAATCTGTGAAATGGAATACTCCGGTCCATCCATCTTGGAAGGACAAATTTAAAAATAGATTCAGCCAACAGTGCTATCCTAAAATAATCTCCTTTTTCAGACTCTCTTACTTCTCCTAACTACAAAGGTGCATGAAATGTTTCAAACTCAGAACTGCTCAAATGCAAAACAGCCTTTTCAAATTTGAACTGGACTATAACAATTTCATTTGCCAGTTCAATGAAATGTTGGAGCACATTCATTAAGGTCAAAACAGCTTGATTTAATCTCAAAACAATTATTTCAAGATCAGAATAATTGACACATCTACACAATACAGACAGCCCTCGTCCTGTAACCTTCAGCGACCTATCCAAGTTACAACAGCACTGGGAAAAGTCACTTACAACTGTTGCTTCTGTTGCAGCAACTCCATGGTTGGGCACTTGGCAACCATGCAGGTGTATATGATGGTTGCAATCTCCCCATAGCACATGATTGCTATTTGTGACCTTCTCGGCTGGCTTTCGACAAATAAAATCAAGGGGGGAAGCTAAATTCACTTAACCACAAGATTCACTTAAAAACCACAGTGATTTGCTTAACAACTGTTGCAGAAAAGTTCACGACTTATTTAACAACGATCTTAATTAGCAACAGACATTCTGGTCCCAATTGTGGTAATAAATTAGGGATTATCTGTAATCTCATTAAAATACGTATATATATTCTTCTGGGGGAAAGAAAAGGAAGGAAAGTGCAGGATAGTTCATCAAAAATGCTGAAGTCTACATATCTTAAAGTTGTTGAGGTTGAGAAATACTGTGGTACTGTATTATTATTCACTGAGCAAAGTAAGATCTTCCCTTATTACCTTGCTACCAAATTTAGAATCAGAACAGATTTGAAACATTCAAAGTATACATTAAAACAAAGTAAAAAGCCAACAAGGCAGTCTAAAAATAAATGCAGAATATTTACTAGTTCTTGTCGTTGTCTTTGAAGAAGGGATGTTTTAGTTTTAGGTCTTGCAATAGTTTGTACATTCCAATTCTTATATGAAGTGTAGTTCTGAATTCTGCTAACAGAAACATGGTTTTATATAGCATATGTTAAAGTAGAATTCTTTAAACTATTTTTTAATTATTAATAGTAAGATTAATTGTCCTAGTAATTGTTCAGTGTTTACAGCAAATTCCTTGTCATCTTGTGCAAATTTTGTATTGGTAAATGCCTACAAAGATTACAAATTTACCGAAACTTTTTTTTTTATGTAAAGAGACTCAAAGATCCACTTGGGAGTTTCATCCATTTTGAAGATTTAGCATATTCTACTGAAATAAAAGAGTTTGTATAATATTAATTATTGTCAATTGAACTATGTTGAAAGCCCAGTTTCTACTTAATTTGAGAAGAGATTTAAAGCATTAAAGAATCATTTATATACTAAGAAGGTTTTGGAACTGCTGTAATTTTATTTTATTTTTATTTTATTTTATTAAATTTCTATACCACCCTTTTCCCGAAGGACTCAGGGCGGTGAACAGCCAGAATAAAACCATGACAATAGAAAAATTAAAAACAAGTTAAAACAATTAAATCAATTGGCCGAAAATTCTAATAAAACAACCCATTAAAATAGTAAAAATATTATTATTTTTTAGGCCAGCCCTGCTTGTTGGAATAGTAATGTTTTTAGGGCACGGCGAAAGGTACGCAGGTCGGTAATCCTACGAATCTCCGGGGGCAACTCATTCCATAGGGTAGGGGCCCCCACAGAGAATGCTCTCCCCCTGGGGGTCGTCAGCTGGCATTGTCTAGCTGACGGCCCCCGGAGGAGCCCCTCTCTGTGGGAGCGTACCGGTCAATGGGAGGCTATCGGTGGCAGAAGGCAGTCTTGTAGATACCCAGGGCCCATGCCATGGAGTGCTTTAAAGGTGGCAACCAACACCTTGAATCGCACCTGGAAGACCACCGGGAGCCAGTGCAGCTCAGGCAGGAGCGGTGTTACATGGGAGCGTCAAGTCGCTCAGAAACAGCATTGGTCGCGTTGGTAGATGATCTCTGGAGGGCTTGGGACAGGGGTTGCTCCTCTGTTCTGGCCCCGTTAGACCTCTCAGCGGCTTTTGATACCATCAACCATGGTATCATGCTGCATCGGTTGGAAGACTTGGGATGGGGGGCACCGTGTTATGGTGGTTCTCCTCCTTTCTCTCAGACCGGTCGCAATTTATGTTGGCAGGGGGGCAGAGGTCGACCTCGAGGCCTCTTATATGTGGAGTGCCTCAAGAGTCGGTCCTCTCGCCCCTTCTGTTCAACATTTATGTGAAGCCGCTGGGCAAGATCATCCGTGGCTTTGGGGTGAAGTACCATCAGTACGCTGATGACACCCAGCTGTACATCTCCACCCCAGGCCACCCCAACGATGCCCTTGAAGTGATGTCCCGGTGCCTGGAGGCTGTGCAGATCTGGATGGGGAGGAACAGGCTCAAGCTCAACACTTCCAAGACTGAGTGGCTGTGGTTCCCGGCATCCCGATATAGTCAGTTGACTCCATCACTGACTATCGGGGGAGAGTCTTTGGCCCCCGCGGAGAGGGTGTGCAATCTGGGAGTCCTCTTGGATATGCAGCTGTCCTTGGAGGAACATCTGACGGCTGTAGCCAGGGGGACCTTCTGTCAGGTTCGCCTGATTCGCCAGTTGCATCCCTTTCTTGATCGGGATTCCCTGTGTACAATCACTCATGCCCTCGTCACCTCTTGCCTGGACTACTGCAACACTCTCTATATGGGGCTCCCCTTGAAGAGCACCCGGAGGCTCCAACTGGTCCAGAATGCAGCCGCGCGGGTAGTCACAGGAGCCGCATGGCGCTCCCATATAACACCTCTCCTGCGTGAGCTGCACTGGCTTCCAGTGGTCTTCCGGGTGCGCTTCAAGGTGTTGGTTATCACCTTTAAAGCGCTCCATGGCATAGGACCTAGTTATCTTCGAGACCGCCTGTTGCTACCGACGGCCTCCCAAAGACCTGTGCGCTCCCACAGAGAGGGCCTCCTCGGGGTGCCATCAGCCAAACAATGTAGGCTGGTAACCCCCAGGGGGAGGGCCTTCTCTCTGGGGGCACCTACCCTCTGGAATCAGCTGCCCCCAGAGATAAGGAGAATCCAAGACCTCAGTGCCTTCCACTGTGCCCTTAAAACCTTCTTTTTCCAGCAAGCCAGACTGGCCTAACACTTTTAAAAATGTTTTTAATTGTTTGTTATTGTTTTTAATCATGGGGCCAAATTTATATATATCTTTTTAATTGTATTTTAATGTTTGTAGTTTATGCTTTTACTTGTCTGTTCACCGCCCTGAGTCCTTAGGGAGAAGGGTGGTATACAAATTTAAAAATAAATAAATAAATAAATAAATAAAACATCAGGAGAGGTAAAATGAACAAAGGAATAGTTTGGGTAGACTCAGCCACAGTGGGGATTAAGCCTAAAATTTTGTCTTGAAAGAAATCAGCCATTTGCCTCAAGCACATGTAAAATAATATCAACTTCCTAACACTACTCTCACTTAGTATTCTGAACACATTTTTCTAAACTGGATTGTATCTTCTCTGGGTCCGGTAGGTGGGCTTAATTTCTTTCTCTTTCTTTACTACCACCAAAGAACCAGACTCTCCAACAAACTCCTTCCTCATTACCTAATCTCAAGGGGAGAGGAGCCATGCTTACTCAGAGCAATTGTATATATATTCTGATCTAACATGGATTTTTAAATGCTTGTATTGTTAATGAATCACTACAAGATGGACCATAAATGTGGCTTCATCCAGATTCAAACAGTGAAGGGATGTTAACTATTTAAACATGTAATTGTTGTTAACTTGCCGATTTGGTTGACCTTCAGCATCCAGATGTAAAGATTGTTGTCTTCCAGTGTCCTGAGTAAGTTCATTCTCTGAATCAGAACAGACTGTACCCAGTTTTCTCTTTCTTGAAAATAAACTCTGGTTGGTATTCTTGGTAACTTCTTCAATGTTGCCACTATTTTTACCCTGATAATGTTCATCTCTGGACATCAATTTCCCTAGAATAAAACACTGTATTTATGAAATTTATACCCCAAGTATGGCAATAAAAAAGATAAACATTTAAGGAAGGCAAAAAGGATATCTCAGATATGCCTAAAGCAGCTCTCCCCTTGCCCTATTGATTTTATGTGTTAGAGAATCTAAATCTAAATGCAGGACAGGAATACAACATTTAATGTTAATTTCAGATTACATTATTTTGTACCACTCCCTTCAATTGTAATTGCTGACAGTAAAAACTGACAGAACTCAAGTCTATTTGGGATAACTGAGAAACAAGAAACCCCAGTAATGTACTGTGGCAGCAAGCAATTTGAAACCTTATCCCACCGAAACAAAACAGCTTGAACAGGACAGATTAGCGAGGTCATACTTGAATATTTTTCTCCCTCACATAGCAATCATAAGTGGTTGAGCGCTTAGCCACTTGCTTAAGTGAATTTTGGATGACCTGGAAGTGAAACCAGATCATTCAAAAATAAAGAAGTGATTTCTACTCCGGAAATACAGTTCTACTTCTACATTCAAGATTAGTATATGTAAATATGACTGCAAACTAAAATTTCATAAATCTATCCATAACTTCAGAAGAACCTCTGAGTTTCCGGGATGTTATTATGTCAGGTGTGGGTAAAGGGAAAACTGTAAGGGACTAAAATAGCCCTACAGGAAGAGGTTAGAAGAGCCTCCCTTTTAGCAGATGAGAATGTACTGAAATATTTTATTAATTCCATTTGCAATATTCCTAACAAAGAATGTTCCAACTGGAGCATTTCATTTATCTCAAAGCTCTAAAATACAATTTGCTGGTGAAACAGCTCCCAAAATTTTCAGTGTAGTATTCACTATGTCATGGACATTTCTTTGGGGGTGGGGAGAAGGGGATTTTATATACTTAAGAATTCTAATATAATATCCAATTAAAGTTATTTTAATATCACTGATAGCTATAAAAGAGGACATAACAATGACCCTGAAATAAAGCTGTTTAAGATGCTGGGTTAAGCCACCAGGCTAGATGGGTAAGGCACCAGGCTAGAAACCTGCAGACAGTGAGTTCTAGTCCTGCCTTAGGCATGAAAACCAGCTGACTGACTTTGGCCTAGTTACTCAGCTCAACTCACTTTTCAGGGTTATGGTTGTTGGGAAAATAGGAGAAGGAAGGAATATTATGTATATTCACAGCCTTGAGTTACTTATCAAGTAATAAAGGCGGGAAAATAAAATAAAATAAAATATAAAATATAAAATAAAATAAAATTTTAGTTCTCTAGACAGCTTCACAGAGAAAATATTGCCTAATCAGTCAGGACAAGATGCCAGACAAGATTCTTTTAAGTAAAATAAAATCACAACTGGAATACTGATTTCTTTAAACTCTTTTTAGAGGTAAAGCATCGATTTGAAATACCTAATTAACTACATCGCCTGAAAACAGAAGAAATGGTAAAACTGTTCCTACAGAAACAAATTAACCTCAATGAATATTTATGCAAATATTAATTCATTGGAACATTGGAATCATAATACTCAGTACTGAAACGTTCAATGATTACTCAATCTTTTACTGTGTTTGTGTGTGTGTGTGTGTGGATATTATGTGCATGTGGGTATACATATATAAAATAAAACCATCTGTACTTAAATACTTTTGCTCTACCTGCATAGGTACAAACAAATGTTCCCTTGTCAATGTCATCAAGACAGCGAACTCCCCAGCCCTTCTTTTCAGTGCTAAAGACTTGTAAGCGAACTTGAAGGCCATGCTGTACCAATCTGTTCTGGCACATGTTCTTGTCACAGCTGCAGAGGAAGCTGCATTCATAAACTCTGATACACAAAACAAAGGTAAGATAAAGGAGGATTATGGGGGAAAGCATCAAAGTGTGTGTGTGAGCACAGACAGATAAACAAATACCCAAACACATTCACTCCTTTGGGTCTTCCAATATGGATGCTGCTTGCCTGGACAGAGAAAGATGAAGAAAAATAGGCAATGAGCATATGAACTCAAGGCAAGACAAATCAGTAATTACACTATTGAAAAACTGGAGGTTTCTTAAGAAAATAACAAATGTATGAACAGTACAAGATTTGTCTCAATTGACTAGGCAAATGGAAATCAACAAATGATCTAGCAACATATTAGAATTCTTAAAGTGATGGCTAATGTTTTAAAATGTATACTTTATACACTGTATTTTTCAGCGTATAAGATGCACCGGAGTGTAAGACGCAGCTTAGTTTTTGGGGAGGAAAATAGGGGGAAAAAATCTGCCTACCAGATATTCATCTCGCTAGTGTCCTTAGTCTGATCAGCTTCAGCACATTAGTTTTATCCCCTGCTTGGGGATAAAAAGCAGCTTCTAAAGCACAGCTGCGAGTTGGAGGGAGCAAGAAAAGCCGGAAGATCACTTCACTCGCTAGTGCATCACTAGGGCTGAAAAAAAGCTTCTAAAGCACAGCTGTGAATCAGAGGGAGCAAAGCATGGAGATTGCTTCACTTCCTAGCGCCTCGAAAAAGCTACATTTGGAGTATAAGATGCACCCAAATTTTCAGCTTTTTTTAGTGAGGGAAAAGGTGCGTTTTATACTCTGAAAAATACTCCGGTATTTGCTAACAATTGGCATTTCTGGGTGAATGCATTTATTTATTGTGTCTTTTGTTTTAACAACTATTGCAATTCCTTAGCAGAGAATGTATTTATTGATACTTAAGTTCAATACAGAGGCACAATGTAGTACAGGTAGTTCTTGACTTATGACCACAATTGAGAATTTCTGTTGGAGAGTGCTCCATCGCTGGAGGTTCTCAAGAAAAAACCGGACAACCATTTGTCTGGAATGCAATAAAGACTCCTGCAGAGGGTTGTACTCTTGCAGAGGGTTGTAATCTTGTACTCAGGGGTGAGTTCTAAATTTTGTTACTACCGGTTCTGTGGACGTGGCTTATTTTATGGGCGTGGCTTGATGGTCATGTGACAATTGTTTAGGATTTAGCAGAGTACTGGTCTACCAGGCTTTTAACTGCTTGCAGAGCTGTACCGATCTACCCATTTATTTTGCAGGCACTGATCTACTCGTGTATTTTTGCAGGCACTGGTCTACCCATTCATTTTTACAGGCACTGATCTACTCATGTATTTTGGCACTGGTCTACTTATGTATTTTTGCAGGCACTGATCTACTCATGTATTTTTGTAGGCACCGATCTACTCATTTGTTTTCTTTTAACACTGATCAGCTGTAGGGCGGCCCTTTGAAGCCCCAGGGCAAAAGTTTAAACAGTTTTTTTCCCTCTAGCCATCAGCTGGAACTCAGGAGGCAGCAATAGATTGGGGTGGGGCCAAATAAAAGGTAAGAATAACGCGGGGGTGGGGGGGGCAGGGGGACAGAACCAGTTCGGTGACATCATATCGTCACCGCTACTGGCTCAGCGGAACTGGGTGGAATTGGGAGGAGCCCATCACTGGTTGTACTAGAAGTCGACCAAGGTCCCTTCAAGTCTTATGATTCTATAAGTCAATGCAGTCATAAAACAAGTCATCATATGACTAGACCTGATTTTACAACTATTTTTACCACAGATATTAAGGGAATCATTGCGGCCATTTGGCAAATCTGACTTCCCCAATTGACTTTGCTTGTTGGAAAAGTTGAAAATTGTAATCACATGACTACATTTACTACTTGTAAATGCAAACTAGGTGCTAAGCAACTGGATTATGATCACATGACTATGGGGATGGTGCAACAGCTGTAACTTTGAGGATAGGTCATAAAGCACTTTTCTCAAGGCTGTCATAACTTCAAACCATTGTTAAATGAATAAGTCAAGGATATCAGGCATGCAGCATACTCAAAACAAACACTGACCAAAACAACATCTTTACAACCTTTTATTTTAGAATGCTCCTCATATAAGTATATATAATTCTTTTAACAATTTTAAATTTTGTATCTGCATGTGTTTTAGCTCTGGCTGTTCACCGCCCTGAGTCCATTAGGAGAAGGGCGGCATACAAATTGAAATAAATAAATAAATAAATAAATAAATAAATAAATAGTAAAGGACAGCTTTACATATAATACAAATAGGTCAATTTGGGACAATTAAAATGCTCTAAAACTGCCTATAGCTTTCAGGTCTAAACCTGGGTTGCAAAAACATTAAGCTATAACCATCTGAGAGCACCAGGATATCCAGGCTCAAACCTAGATACATGAAGCAGTTCTTCAACACAATTTGCATTTCCTCCCCCTTTAGTTCCTTGGTGAAATGAGAAACAAACTTTTTAATAATTATAAACTATTATTTAAAAGGGAGAGCTAGTCTGGTATAATGATAAAGCACCAAGCTAGAAACCAGGAGACTATGAATTCCGGTCCCGCCTTAGATAGGAAGCTAGCTGGGTGACGTTGGCCAGTCCCACTCTCTCAGCCCTAGCAGGAAGCAGAGAAACCACAAACTTAAGAACTTTTCAAAAAAAAAACCTGCAGTTGCCTGGAATCAACCCTGACTCAAAGGCACCAGAATAATAGTAGTAGCACTGATAGTCATATCAACAGCTATATGGGAAAACCATCCGAAATTCATTACTCAATACCGCCTATATATACAGTACAGTCAACTGGAGCACCACTTGAATGTCATCAGCATTGACAAAATCACTATTAGTCAATTGTAAATTGCAATTCCAAATTATTTGGAACATCTTATAGCCTTATATCTGTATGTCTTTAACATCATTAAACAGCAATAGATGCCTATCCTGGGTCCTTGGGAAAGCCTCATGGGTGGATAAGAATGCCAAACCTAGTCTAAATATCTGGCTGACTGTGCGACCAACCATAATAATATAAAACAGCAATGCAGCAGAGTTTATATGAGTGAAACATGTGAGTAAATTAGATACAACGTAACAAGTATCACAAACTTAACCATAGTATTCCTTACCCGCTGGAAATAGGTTCCTCCAGCCTTTTGTAAGTATAACCGTGAGATGGTCCATTTCTTGGAGACATAGAAGATTTCAAGACGGCTCTTTTTGTAAGAAGCAGGCATGTACATTTTGTCCTAAAAAGCACACAGTAGATCTAGTGGAAATAAGGATACAAAATAAAGCAACATGGCCCATTTATTCCCTGGATTCTGGTGTGATGATAACATTTTCAGAGAAAGCAAATATATTAAGTGCTTTCCTTGGTATATTTCATTTGGAATTTTGATGGACTTCTCCACTGATGGCCATATTTCCACATTTATGTAATTTCACAGAATCATCTTAATGCTCTACTATTTCACATGCAAGTGAAGAACAATTAACACAGGATAGTTTACATATTCCAGGGAAGATATTTCCTTAAATTTAAAAATTTAAGGCTTTCAACAAATAATTCCTTTACAATGCAAGCTGACCTTTCCCCTTTAAATAGGACCTTTCAAGGTTCTGCATATTTTGTAAACAAAAATAATCAAGTGTCTGTGTTTGATCTTGTAGATGCCACAGATACCTTTAACAAGGCATTATTTAAAGAAACATACTTTGGCAAATCACCCCATTATTTCATCACTACACACATACTTAAAATAAAAACTTTTATTCAAAATGCTGCTTAAAAATGGACAATTATTCACCTGTCAATGCAGCCATCGGTACAGTTGCAGGAGTCAAGAAAACTGCTGGAGAAGTTGTTCAAGAAGTATCCATGGGGCCAAGAGGCCTTCCGGTATTTAAAGCAAGGCAGCCGATCATGGTTGATATCATTACAGAATGACACTGGTACAGTCTCTGCCCCTTGGCTGATATCTGGATCAATGACAAATGCCTGGGGACTAGAACTGCTTCTGAATACCTGCACGTAGGTATTGAAAGAAAAGTGATCTAAAAATAAAAAGCTGCATTCTGTTTGAAATAAGTAATTCTGCACGTCTTTGAAATTTCTCAAGCTCTTTCCACAAGGAGCTTTGTATAGCACATCGTGTGATTTTGAGCCAGAGTCTGCTTTGGCATGCCATCTCTGGAAGTGACACAGCATTGGCAACTTCAAAGGGTTTTCCCCTTTGTAGGAATCCCATGGTCTTTTGGAAAGACATTTCTTAGAACAGACATGATCCTGGTAGAACTTGGAAGATGTCTCTGCAGATTCTCCTTCAGTTCTTAAATCCATTCCCTCATCAATTTCAATTTCCAGACTGCCGTTTATAGCCAGCCGTACATGTAAAAATAAAAATAAAAAGTGTCAAGCCATCAGTGAGATGTTCAAACATAGTATTGTTCGGTGAACCTGATAACTCAATCCTCTCCATGTTTGATGCATGTATGCTTTTTTTTTAATCCTACCCTCACAGCAAAGGGGAATGTGTGTGACAACTGCCTAGGCTGGTATATAATCTCAGTGCAAAGGGATTCTGTTGGGAATCAACAGGAAAAAAAAGAGTGGCAGATAGCTATTGTATTAATTGAACCCCTTAGAGCAGGCGTATCAAACTCGCGGGCCGCAGGCCGGGTGTGTCATGTGCTGGCCCCGCCCCTACCCGGTTTAGCAAAGGGGGGGAAGTCCTGATATGTCATGTGACACCGCCGTGACAATGCGAGTTTGACACCCCTGCCATAGAGATTCTATGCTGGATTCAGCTTTAGATAGACTAAAATCTGGACAGAGATGCTGGTTATTTATCATTCAGGCAGCTTTCACCATTATTATTTGCATTAAGAAAGCAACACTTAATTGGATCTTAATCCAATAATATTTATAAATTGAACTGGTATGCCAGCTTGACAGTCGTGGATAGAGAAACATTACATAGGGTGGTAAGCACAGCACAAAACATTCTGGGCTGTCCCCTGATATCACTAGATGACATTGCTAGGGCTCGCTGCCTTAGAAGAGTGAGGAAAGTCCTCAGGACGACTCTCACCCTGGTCAGCACTTCTTTATTCTCCTGCAGTCAGGAAGGAGATATAGAAGCATAGGCAGCCGTACAAACAGGCTGAAGAACAGTTTTTATCCATGAGCTGTCAGGCTTCTGAATGGAAAATAACTTTACAACAACATAGTACGACTTGCGGGGCCAGCGCAATGTGCAATAAATTCACGTGGTGCAGTAGGATTGAGTGCTTGTTAGTAGGATTCACTGGGTTAGGGATTTTTCTTTTACTGTCTTTCACTGTGAGTTGTATTGGGTTGGGGGGTATACGAAGGGAGGCTCAACCAATCTCACTGTACACATGTTGTACTCTGACAATAAAGATTTGAATTTGAATTCTACAATTTTCTGTTAATCTATATAATAACAATCTTTCATATTGTTAAGTTCCATTAAGTTTTCTCTAAAAACAACACAAGACACTGAAAAAACCTCCACCTGAATTCCATCAATCTTTTCTAAGGTTATGAATATGTTTATAAGGATTATCTTGTCACATTATCATCAATAGTAAGTTTTAAGGACATAAAAACTGCAGTATTATTATTGATATTGGCAAATTAATGAGCAAAAGCTAACCTGGGTTGAACAACTACCTGCCTAAATAGGGGATAGCCTATTTATCCATAAATCTGAGAACTATGCCTACATAGGATGTTTACTGATGTAGGAACAGATTTTGCCTAGAAGCAACTGATTAAAACTCATCCAAATAATGAGAGAGGTAATTACTGTGAAAAACCTTATTCTGGAAGTTAAGCCTGTGCAATCCCTAACTACTCCAATTCTGGACTTCAGGAAATGCTGTGTCCAGATGCTCAACAGAAGATCAAGAACTCTGCCCACCTCCCCACTTTTCTTTCTTTTGGGCTCTTTTCCTGGGCTGGGGAAGGGACATGTGCCTCACGTAGACTCCTGTGCACCATCAGTGACACATATAGCCATTAGCTGAGAAACAACACCACAGAGATCTCAAAGGTACTGTTTTAAAAGACAACTGGATTGTTTTTTCCTTGAGGAAAAAGAAGATTTTTCGCTTTTCATCCAAGAAACTTAATCAGTTCTGGCAGGATGACTGAGAATTTCCAGAGACAATGACACAGAGAATTGATATAACTATGCTGACATATGCTGATTGGGCAACACAGACTTGCTCATAAAGGTTCAAAGCAAATTCCTCCACCAATGATCATAAAATGTTCAGCAATGTTTAGCTATGCAGCCTTAGTATCCAAAAGAAGTATGTATTTGCCATTCAAAGGGCATTTCAATTTCTAGAAAAAAGCAAGGCAGGGAGAAAAAGTTTTAGGAAGATGAATTGGAGAAGTACAGGAGAGGAGGGCAGAAACCGAAAACAATCTAAAGAGAGAAGATAAAATAAGATCCAAAATAGACAAAAAGTTAGAGAAATAATGGGAAAGGCTGAAATTCATATTCAAAACAGTCGTTTTGACTGATGTACTCTAATCTGTTTAGTGTACACCTTACTTTCCAAATGAAGTTTCAACTTGAACTTCTAAGATATAAAAACAGCAAAAAGACAATTTATGTACTTATAGAGTTTTACTTACAAAGAAAAATCATCTCCAGCATCTTCTGTAATTTTCCCCGGAGAAGACTGAGGTAAATCCAGATGGCATATATGCTTATCTTCTTTAACTGGAACAAGAACATAAAAACTTAAAGTATATATTTAAAATTACAATTTAGATTTATCACAATTATGCATTTAAGAAACTATTAATGAAACATTAAAATTAATGTTAATGCAAATATAGAAACATTAATCAGGCAAAAAGTATTTAAAATGTTAATTTATTATTGTAATATACTACAGAAGAGGAATTCACTTTTTCTTCCTCATCTCAGAGTTCATGAAATATACAGCCCACCTCCAGTGCACATAAATTAACCTGTCACTATCACACTTACAAAAAGCTGGAGGATGCATGCAGAATGAAACTGTTATTGTAAAAACTTGGGGATTAGAGAGCAAACCTTGATATCCCCACTCCAACTCCATAAAAACATTTGCACAGGATGGAGTGGTGGTTTTACCTATCTGAAGGGCAGAGTTTGCGCTGAATTTCTTTTCAGTACTTTTAGACGTCAAGCTTAGAGACAAAATAGATGCAATACATTCCTCTTATATTTGATGCACCAGTAGGAGCACTCTTTGTCCTGTTTAAGTGATGAACAATGGATAAAGACAGCTTTTAGTAAAACAACAATAAGTGTTAAAAAGAGGTAAACCAGCAAGAATTTGATTCCATAATATTCTGCTAACAGAGGTCTGTCGATTAGTAAATCCACAGACATGTATCATTGGAAAAGCAACTACTTCACATATAAAAGCCATCTCCATTATAAAGGTCAGGCAGTATGCTAGGTAAAATCTTCTATCCAAAATCTGGAAGGGCTTGGTAACAATGAACTAGACAACGTATCATTCTGACCCAATTCAGGGGAATTGCATGCCTTGCTACTGGAGATGGTGAATACTAAATTGATTGGCTTCAGCTTTCCCAAAATGCTTACTAGAAAGCTTTTGATCTGTCACAATGAAATTTGAATTTGGGCCCCTCATAAAATATGACTAGATCAAGTTTATGTTTATGTTTTGTGAAAAATTAAAACCACATGTACTCAAGTATTGAATCTGCTGGAATGGAAAAACCAATATGGAGAGTAGAAAATAGGAATCAGGCTCAATTTCCTTATAGAAAAATCAGGCAAGAGCCAATATGTGAGGAAAAGTAGTTCCTCAGGCTTTTTCTTCTGGCTAGGGAAGAGGCTAATGCCGGTACAAAGAAAAAATGTCATCATCTGTTATAGCAAAGCAATGAGATTTTTCATACCATGCGCCAGGGGTAAGAGGTCAGTCATACCCAGCTGATTCACAAGTGCCAAAGCTTGGTTGCATTCTGTTCAAAATAACAAAAACAGAAAACTGCACTGAAATATAGCATTTTAAAATGATGTAGATGTTAATAAAAAGTAAAATGGTCCTTTTGATTGATATCTCTTAGCTGAAGTCCTCCAAACATTTTGAAACTTAAGTGTGATTCCCAACTTATAGTCTGTTATATTCTTAGTATCAAATACAGGTACAAATTTTGGAACAAAGAAGCTCCATATGTACATATACCGTATTTTCCGGCGTATAAGACGACTGGGCGTATAAGACGACCCCCAAATTTTCCTGTTAAAATATAGGGTTTGGGCTATACTCGCCGTATAAGACTACCCCTCTTCCAACGCACACCAAATAAAAATTAAAAAAACATCAACTGGAGACTTCCGGTTTGCTGCTGGCCGCCGCCAGACGTTCCTTTGGGATCGTCAGCTTCCATTGCCTGCCAGAGCCGCCTTCACAGCGGAATGGCGGCTCGAAAAAACTCCGTTTCCAAGAGGAAACGGAGATAGAGCCGGCAGGGGTGGGTAGAACTCTCTGCAGAGTCCCAAAAGTTTTTTTTTTACTTTTGGGACGGAGCGGATGAGAAGCCCCATATCCCCTGCCGCTGCTCCGGGCTTTGGGAGACCTCTGCTTATGCAGAGCCAGGCGTCAAGAGCAAGCCTGCGAACTTAACAGAATAATTAAAGAAAAGGCGAGCTGGACCCTTAATACTGAATCGCAAGTATTTTACCCTTTAAAAAACTATTTAAGAGAAAAGAGGAGAGGAAAGGGGGAAAAAGAGCCTTTTAAAATGGCGTCTGCCGTGGCTGGAGAAGGGCTGAAAGGGAAAGTCCTTCCGTTTCTTATTACTACAATGTAGCGGAATAAATATCACTGGCTACATTTGTAGATAAAACCTCGCTCCTGTGTCTTCTCTTGCTGTTGATTGAAAAGAAGTTTTTTTTTTTTTTAAGGGAAAGTCTTTCCGTTTTTCTATTTTTTCTCTCTTTTTTGTTAAATCTTGTCTGTGTGGGAAATGGCATCGGGACTTACACAGCTGGACAAACGGGGGGGGGGGGAACTTCCCCCATTAAGAAACTGCACCAACAAATTCTAACTCTCCAGTGTCAGAAACCTGATTTTAATATAATAGAATTTCTCCTTGAAGAGATTGTAAGAAGGGATGAGACTGTGAACCAGCAACTTGAAAAATTTAAGCAGGAAATTAAAGAAATTGGTGAATTGGTGAAATCAAAGTTTGACTTTTTGAATCAAAAGATTTTAAAATCAGCTAATGGTTTATCAGATTTTCTGATTTGGGTGGACGCAAAGACTAAATTATTAGAGTCTAAAATGAAGGAAACGGAGGAGAATTTGGATGACAAGATTCAAAAAATTAAAAAGGATTTGGTAAACATTCAGGATAATAGTCCAGAAGACAAATCTAAAATGGAGGTTGACCAAAAGACTGGTAATGGAGAAAATGTGCAACAGAGGATTGAAAGAGAAGTTTTAATGATTCAATATAATTTTACAGAATACACAATTAGACTGAGAGGCCTGCAGGAAAATAATAGAGATGACTTAAGGAAAATATCTTCTGAAATTCTGGCTGGGATTTTAAAGGTTCAACCTGATGAAGTGTTTTGCAGGATTGATAGAATTTACAGAATTAACTCCTGGTTGGCAAAGCAAAGGCAGTTGCCTAGAGATGTGGTGATCTATTTTACAGATAAAGAAATTAGGAATAATATTGTGCAGAACTCTTTTAATTCTACTTTGCAATTTCATGGAAGAAAGATTTGGATTTTTAAGGAGCTCCCGACTAAAATGCTAATGGAAAGGAAGAAATTTGGCTTTCTAGTGACTGAGTTAAAAAAAAGAAATATCCTATTCAGGTGGGACACGCCAGTTGGATTAATATTGAGATATCAAGGAGTAAGATATCAATTGAACACTGTTGCAAAAGCGGAAGATTTTTATCAAAAAATTTTAAAAATGAATTTAACACCTTTAGGCATAATACAGGATAAGCAAAAGGAGTTGGAAACAAAAGGAAAATATCAAATTATAGAGGCTGTGGCAGATAAATTGTCTTTGGACTCCCTGGATACCCCAGCTGGACTGTCTATAAATAAGAGAGTAGTGTCATTCGACACCAAGCTGATGAACCATCAAGTCACAGACAAGTGCGCAAATCAATCAGTTGACACACAAGTGACGGAGAAGAAAGATGAGATGATAAAATTAACCCAACAAGAACAACCCATAAAGCAGAATGAAAATCGACCAGCCGACACACAATCGGTAGGCAAGAAATGAGGATGGAAATTCAACCCGCAAAAGAAAAAGAAAAGAAATAGATCTCATAGAAACAGCAGTTTCTAAACCATGCAACAGTGAAGCCAGGGACTTTAAAAAATGAATGAATATTTGAAAAGATAGTGGAGGCGAACAATTGTTTAATACTATCCTGAGGATTGTGGCAGATCTCTGCAATGCCGTGATTTTGGGATGTGAAAAGAGCCTCACCTTGTTGGATTTGAATCATCTACTCTGGATTTTTTTTTTTACTGGTGAATATATTATGATTATTTTGAGTTACAAGGCAAGAGAGTCACGCTGGGGCATGCAGAAGATCTGGTTGTTACCCATTAGGATGATGGGAATTAACAATCCTGATGAATACCACAACTATAACCATATGGATATAATTATAATGTCACTCGGGTGGTTGTTTTTACTTTTATATAGATGCGAGGATATCTACTACTGATGGGGGAAGAAGATGAGTGAAGACTTTGAACAAACTGTTGCACCAGCATGTTACTTTACCCTATTATGGGTGATGGAATTAACAATCCAGTGGAAAGACACCAAAGAAGATAGTATATGGATTATAAATTTAAAGTTATTGTCTTTTTTTTTTTTTTCAAAATGGAATGCATATATAGATATGTGTATATTTTAGCATAGTGGGCAGTGGATTATATTCAGAATTGTATTGCATGATCTTGTAGGAATTGAAGGATTGAAATAGGTCAGTTTGGGGAGTGGAGGAATTGGATAGAACTGAATAAACGTTAAATTTGGATGTAGGGAGAAGGCCGCCTTAAAATGTTATATTATTAATATATATAAAAGACTAAATGTCAAATTGTAATAATATACTATAAGTTTAGGGGAGGAGAAAAAGGGCAGATTATCGTAAAAATGGGAATTATAAGAATAATATGCTAAGGGTCAGTATTCTGAGGAGGGAGTAAGGGAAAGGAAAGATATTATGTATGTAACTAGTTATGAAATAGCCTATTGTTGTGAAGAAGTCACAGGGGGGGATGGGTGGTGAGGGGGGGTTAGGGAAGAGGGGGGGGAAAAGGGGGAAAACTTGTATTTGAAAACTTTTTCAATAAAAAAAAAAAAAAAAACATCAACTGGCTCACCCACAATGTAAAAGCAGCTGTGCTAGACCCAAAATGGCCCCTGAAACAAGCAGGAACCTCACACAGCTACAAAAAGCCCCAAAAAACAACTTTCACACTTTACATACAGACAACACAACACAACAAAACACAACTGGCTCATCCACAATGTAAAAGCAGCTGTGCTAGACCCAAAATGGCCCCTGCAACAAGCAAGAACCTCACACAGCCACAAAAAGCCCAAAAACCCAACTTTCACACTTTACACACACAAAATTCCGCATACAGTTTTGTGAGATTTTTTGTGTTTGTGTAGTTAGAGTGAAACACTACAGAAACACACTAAATCTCAGAAAGCTGCACAAATATTATTTTATTTTATTTTATTTTTATTTTTATATGAAAGCTAAATTTAAAACTTCCTAAACTTTAAATGGCTAGGTCTAAAAAAGAACAACTAAAAAAAACCCCAATTAACTAATTTTTTTTTAAAGATCCCAAAGGGGAAAAAAACTTACCCAATAGAACAGGGGTTTCCAACCTTGGCAACTTTAAGACTTGTAAACTTCAACTCCCAGAATTCCTCAGCCAACTTTGTTTTGCTGGCTGAGGAATTCTGGGAGTTGAAGTCCACAACTCCCTGCCTGCTTGATTGCAGGCAGGGAGTTGCTTGCTGATGGAATGGATTCAGGCAAGCGAAGCAAGGCAAGCAGCTAAGGCAGTGGTTCGCAACCTTCCTAATGCCGCGACCCTTTAATACAGTTCTTCTTGTTGTGGTGACCCCCAACGATAAAGTTATTCCTAAAACCATCAAAAATATGTGTTTTCCAATGGTCTTAGGCCAGGGGCCCCCAACCTTTTGGACCTCAGGGACCACCAACTTCATAATTTTAAATTTTGCGGACCACTAATACGAATCCAGTGCGCCGCTTGCTGAAGCACCTGGACTCCCAGTACAGGATGGGGTCCTTCAGGCACTCTCCCTCCTGTCTGTCTCTCTCTCTCTGTCTCCCATTCTTTCTCTCTCATTCTCTCTTTCTCTCTCTCTCATTTTCGCTTTCTCTCTCTCTCTCCCTCTCTCTCTCCCACTCTTTCTCATTCTCTTTCTCTCTCCCCCTCTCATTCTCTTTCTCTCTCCCCCTCTCTTTCTCATTCTTTCTTTCCCCCACTCTTTCTCTCCCCCTCACTTTCTCCCCCCTTTCTCATTCTCTTTCTCTCTCTCCCACTCTTTCTCTCTTTCTTTCTCCCCGCTCTTTCTCTCTCTCTTTCTCCCACTTTCCCTTTCTCTCTCCCCCTCTTTCTCTCTCCTCCCACTCTCTCTCATTCTTTCTTTCTGTCCCCCTCTCTCTCCCCCACTCTTTCTCATTCTTTCTCTCTCCCCCTTTCTCTCTCTCTCCCTATTCTCTCCCTCTCATTCTGATTCTCTCATTCTGATTCTCTTTCATTTTCTCTCTCTCTCATTCTCTCTGATTCTTTGATTCTCTTTGATTCTCTGTCTCTTTCTCTCATTCTCTTTCATTCTGTCTTTCTCTCTTTCATTCTTTGTCTCTTTCTCTGTCTCATTCTGATTCTCTCTCTCTCTCTCTCATTCTCTCTCTCTCTCTCATCTCATGGGCCAGCCAGTGTCTTGGGGCTGAGAGGAAGTCAAGCATCTCCCTGAGAGACTGAGGGCCGGAAGAAGTGTGGGAGCGAAGCACTACTTGAACTTGTGCGGCATGAGCATTCGCCTTGGTATATTTGCGCCAGCCGATGGCCAAGGCAGCCCTCATCTCTCTGCTGAAAGTGCAGCATCAGGATTCTGCCTTGCTATATTTGTGGCTCAAGGCAGCCTTTGTTTCCTGCTGCTTGGGACTCAGAGCAGTAAATAGCATCTGATCCGGAGAGCAGCTGGATTTTGCTCTCTAATCCGGATGCCAGATCGGCCCCCTGCAAACTCTCGTCTCTCGAGGAGCGCTCCCTGAAGTGGGGCTGGAAACTTTGGTTGGACTGCTTGAGAGAGGAGAGCTTGCAGGGGGGCGATCTGGTGTCTGCAATGGAGAGCGGCATCCAACTTTTTCTCTCCGCTGTAAGAGCGCTGTAAGAGTGGCAGCCCTCATTTCCTAATGCTTGGGACTCGGAGCGGTAAATGGTGACTGGTCCGGGGAGCAGCTGGATTTTGCAGTCCCAAGCATTAGGAGATGAGGGCTGCCGCTCTTACAGCGCTCTTACAGCGGAGAGAAAAAGCCGGATGCCGCTCTCCATTGCAGACACCAGATCGCCCCCCTGCAAGCTCTCCTCTCTCAAGCAGTCCAACCAAAGTTTCCAGCCCCGCTTCAGGGAGCGCTCCTTGAGAGATGAGAGTTTGCAGGGGGCCGATTTGGCATCCGGATTAGAGAGCAAAATCCAGCTGCTCTCCGGATCAGACGCCATTTACCACTCTGAGTCCCAGGCAGCAGGAGAGGAGGGCTGCCTTGCACCACTCCTGACACAAATATACCAAGGCGGAATGCTGTTGCCGCACAAATGAAAGTAGTGCTTCACTCCCACAGCTTCCAGCCATCGCAAACGCCGCTTCTTCCTGCTTCTGCCACCCCCCTCCCCCACCGCCACAACAGCACCATTCATTCCGGATGGCGAGGCTGCGCTCGTTTTTCTGTATTGCACCACCTGCAAAACCCCTGTGAAAGGGTTGTTTGACCCCCAACCACTGAGCTAAGGTAAGCAAGCTGGAGGGGGAAAAGTTTTTCTCTTCTCCATGGCTCTGGCGATCCCAGCTGAATTGCCTGATTAGCAGGCAAAGCTGGGATCGTCAGAGCTTGGATCGCCAGAGCCATTTAAGGCTCGTCAGAGCCTTTCGGGCTGGTCTGCCTGGTTACAGGAGAATGACACCCGGCGTATAAGACTACACCCGACTTTTGAGAAGATTTTCATGTGTTAAAAAGTCGTCTTATACGCCGGAAAATACGGTACATTTTTTCTCCTTATTTTCACAGAACTGCAAGGAGCTACCAAGGTCAACAAATTTGCTCACTGTAGAATCTAAATTAAAACATTACTATTAAGCCATTTCCAGAAAAAAAAAAAAACTTTGCCAAGAAAACTGCAATACTTGAGTCAACTCGGACAATAAGACACACAAATAAACAAATAAAAATAAAGATCAAGAAGAATTTGATTAAATAACCTGAATAAAGGGATACATGCTAAATTTTCACCTAATTGGTTCCACACTTAAACTGATATCTCTCTTCAAAGAGCTGAAAATCAGAAAAGCTATTACTGTTCTGTATTTTTAAAAAAATACTTCTGGACAGGCAATGTGGTTTATTTAAATATACGCACAATATACTTTCAAAGGAGATAATGGTGGGTTAGTTCTAGTAAATTCAGAATAAAAATCTATAGGGACATTCATGGATTGCAAATGCCCTGTGTAAATCTCACGCAGTGTACTCTGATCTTTTCCCCAACAGCTCACTGGACAAGGAGGAAAAAGGAAAAAAGAAAGATGCAAGGCAGACAGCAGAAAGAGTGGCTCCATGAAAACTGGCTTCAGTCCACCCACATATCACTGGCATGCAACCTCTTACCAATTATCCTATAGGAAATCAATGTGACCAACAGCAGAAAAAAATAGGCTCTCATATTTGGTGCAAAGTCTTCCCTTTTTGGGGTGGGTAGGGGGCTGAACTTAAGTGCGGGTCTGCACTTAAAATATATTCACACAGTATAGTGGTACCTCAGGACACAACGTTACTTGGTTCTGGGAGACATGCTGAATACCAAAAATGATAAGTGCCAAACAAATTATTCCCATAAGGAATAATGTAGTGAGTCACAAGGCAGCCAACACCAAGTTTTAAACTGTGCATTGAGTGCCAAACAAATAATGAGTACCAGGACAACATTTTCGTATCAAAATGGGTTGAGTACCAAATTTGATTAATTTCAAAGTAGTTGAGTACCAAGGTACCTTTGTAGTAGAAATAAGATTTATTTACTAGATTCAGCTGCAATCTCTGCATGGCTGTTGTATCCAGTTCTAACCCTACCATTATAAATTATTGCACAATTAACTTGTCTGCATAGGACAGATTACTTAATATCACTAATTATACCTGCAAAACTGAGTATGAGTTTCTTTCACTAATTTCTCAATTTAGGTGTGATAGTTTGCAAAGATGTCTAACCTTCACTTGTTGCAGTTCCATCTTCGATCTTCTGCTGCAAAGACAACAGTGCCTTATGCATACCCTCAAATATATTGTCTACTTTATTTTTTTCCATGTGCTTCCAGAGCCTTTTTGCGTCAACTATGAACAAAAAAAAGTTTTCATTTACATTTTGGGTGACAGCCGACATCCCAATCCCACCTCACTCCCCAGTATGGATTAGCATAAATATCTATGAATGTGTACTACATAAATATAGCATAGACTTAAAAAGAATAATGTACAATATACAATATGTATAGTGCAGAGAAATGATTTCTCCTTCAGGGAATACTACAATTTACCCAACAGTGAAAAACGGTGGAAAATTCAAAACAATACAAGATACTTTTTCAAAGCATATATAAAATTATGGAATTTACCTGGGGAGGGAAAAGAAATGATGTAGTATGGCTTTAACAGAAGATATGCAACGTGCATTAAATACAGCATAAAATCATGCTTTAAAAATAGGCTATAAATCATTTCCATATCTGTGACTAAAATGCATGCATGTCTTGGATGTTATGTTTGTTGCTAATCGGTGGTCAAAATATATTGACTTAATATGTACATATCATATACATATAATATATGTATATGTCTGCTGGTGGCTCAGCAGACTAAAAAGCATTGTGATTAACACCAGCTGTCTGCAATTACTTCCATTCTTTCTAAGGTAGGTTAAATGAGGACCCAGTTTGTGGGGGCAATAAGCTAACTTTGTATAAATATACAAAAGTATGAAGGCTAATGTTAACGCATTGTAAGCCGCCCTGAGTCTCCGGAGAAGGGCGGCATATAAATCAAATTAAAATAAATAAATAAATAAATAAATTCAGTTCCAAAGGCAGCGTCTCAAGCATGGCGCTTTCAATGCAAGCCTCCCCCTGTCCCGGTTCCCGCCCCTAACCCTCGTTACCTTTCATCGCGTCGGCTTTTCCTTGAATGGCCCAGGCCTACGACCGCAAACGCCGCCCCGGCAGGACTGTGCTCAGCCGCGTAAAACAGCAAAGCCTGAAGCACCCGGAGCTCCACGTCAACAGCGGCCAAAAGACAAAAAGCCGGGGCGGGGTGGGGGGAAAGGGAGGGGAGCGTTCCTCCTGCTAAGTCCGTGGTCTGAACAACGAGCGAGAGTGCACAGGAACGGCGGCTCAAAGGCAAGAACAGGGCAACAAAACCCTGACGAAGAGCTTTCACGACGCCGCCCCTCTTTGTCGGAAATGACGAGCGCGCATCGGAAATCATGGGAAAGACATTTAAGAGCTCCCCGATAGGTTATGTTAGTGTCCGCTTTATTGCAGGTGAAACAGGCGATTCAAAATAAGTATTGGCTTCTTTTATAAATACCCCAGCAATTACAATATGAGGACATATGTGAGCGGGCACGGTCTTTATATAGCGGGACACGAGGCCGCCGCTGAAAGCAGTCGATTTGAAGCAACTCCGTAAAGCGACGCCGTTTGAACGGGGACCGTGTCTGCATCTTCAGACAAGATTCTTTAAAAAATTTTAATGCTTTAAGAAATGTTTTAGCATTTCAAATACGAGGGTCCCCCACCCCCTTTGTTTATTAGTACAGTATAGCTTCTGTTGAATGTTGAAATAACAGGCCTGTGAACTGTTTAGAAATCAAATCCTATATAGGACTCAAAAACAGAAATTTTGGGGGGAAACCTAAGTAGAGGTTTAAGAACTGCAAAAAACTGTATGGACAGCAAATGGAAGAAAAGAGATATAAAGCAGCCTAACTGTTGTCTAAAGTTTTCCAGACCTGGCCTAGCCAAAAACAGACCACAATTTACCCATATATGAATTACACAAGAGCTGTAGTGGATGCAAATAACACCTGATAATTGTAGCATAGCAAAATACAATTGCTGCTCATTAGATATTATTGGAAGAAAAATCCATCTGGTTCAGTTCCAAGCTGGGAGAAAGATGCTGGAAATAACATGGAGGCTGATTGGAAAGAAAGACTTTATTGATCAACAGAACCACACCGTGCAGTTCTGGGGCAGTTGACCAATTGGTTTGGTTTTACATGGGCTTTCATACAGGTTTTTTTTTTTTACAGCATTTTGTAATCTGGAGAGTTGCTTTGTGAGTTTTTATTTGATTGGTTTTACTTGTTTCGCAAAGGTTCTGGATGGCCCTTAATTATAAGTCCTTAGTCCTAAACCTGTCAGGCATGTGTTGATTAATTGATTTTATCCTATTATCTATTGCCTCTACCCTGCCTTTCTAAATGGACAGGTATTGTTTCCACTTTTCTCAATGAATGGGGTTAAGGTCCTGTCCTGTCTTTAACCCCATCACCTGGAGGTGAAGGTATTTTGTGAATAGGCTGGCCCAGGATTTCTTAATGAGCATCTGCTGTAGGCTATTAAGAAAGACTGGGGGCTGCTTTCTGTATCATCATCAGCATCATCTTTTCGCTGATGATGTAAAATTATACAACAGCACTGACAATATACTACCCTTCAAATACTACCCTTGACTATGTGTCAGATGGTCAAACAAGTGGCAACTTCAAATCTCAACCAACAAATGACCCTCACTCTGTCAAGGACCTTGGAATACTTATTTCTAAAGATCTAAGTGCCAGAGCCCACTGTAACAACATTGCCAAAAAAGCACTTAAGAGTTGTTAACCTAATCTTGCGTAACTTCTTCTCTGGTTATATTGTTCTACTAACTAGAACATACAAAACATTTGCTAGACCAATTCTCGAATACAGCTCATCTGTCTGGAACCTGCACTGCATATCGGACATTAATACAGTTGAGCGAGTCCAGAAATATTTCACGAGAAGAGTTCTCCACTCCTCTGCTCACAACAGAATACCTTATGCCACCAGACTTGAAATTTTGGGCTTAGACAACTTAGAACTACACCAATTTATATCTGACCTAAGCCTAGTACATAAAATAATCTGCCACAATGTCCTACCTGTCAATGACTACTTCAGCTTCAACCACAACAATACACGAGCAAACAATAGATACAAACTCAAGGTAAACCACTCCAAACTCGATTGCAGAAAATACAACTTCAGCAACAGAGTGGTCAATGCCTGGAATGCACTACCCGACTCTATGATTTCTTCCCCAAACCCCCAAAATTTTAACTTTAGACTGTCTACTGTTGACCTCACCCCATTCCTAAGAGGTCTGGAAGGGGCGTGCATAAATGCATCAAAGTGCCTGTCCTAATATTCCTTTTTACTCTTACTCTTTTCATGTATTCAAATTATGTTTATACTTTTACCTGTTATTGTATATATGCTTGACAAAATAAATAAAATGAAAATAAATAAAATTTATTCCTTTGGGGAAATATAATATTCTGCTTCCTTCAATATTCCCCAAAATATTTCATTCTTAGGGGTGGGGTGGGGTGGGGTGGAGTGGGTGGGTGGGAGGCTTTCCACAATATGTGATTTAAAGTTCAGCACAAAGACATGAGCCAATCATGCCTTTAAAAAGCATATGCAAAGAACATGAGGTCAGTAGCCTTTAGCAACTAATTTTGCTTTGTGCTGAAAGAAAAAGGAAGAAAGCATCACACCCACTATGCAATGGGGTGTGCAATGTGGTCAGATGACAAGGAGAGACAAGAACGGCTGTGTTCCTACTGTACTTGGCTTCCCTTTTTTCCTCATAAGGACACTGGATTCACATAATGGGCACGATTACTGTGAACCAGGACTGAAGTTCATAACAGGATAAGATGACTTGCATTGGATCAAGCAAAACTCATAACCGTACAGTTACTGACTGTGTATGAAACCTGCAATAAGAATTGGAGGCAATAGCAGCCCTCCTGCACCCTAGCCACTGATACTGGTTGGTAATGCATTGCCTTGGAGTATCTTTTAGCATTTTCCCAAGAATCTACCAAGGTAGGTACACAATTACTAATAGCATTACTTTCTTTTATAGTTTCTGAATTACAGTCCTTCAATTGCCCTCCCTCTTTTTCTTTCTGGACTTTCAAAATTAAATCTTATTTACCCCAATATCACCAGAAAAACTCCTCTTGGCCACCTTATAGGATACAGCTGAATAAATTCAGCTCCATGGCTACTGCTACCTGGTGAATGGATACTGGCTTTGAATTTCTTAAACTAGTAACTCTTAGCTATTATATTTGGGCAGGGCCAGATCCAACAATATGGAATTATAACTGGGTTAATAATCATCTTAAACTGGTTATTCTGGACAGAGTAAAAAAGCTAGAAAAAACACTAAAATAGATAAAAACATTAAACCAAATAGACAGCCCAGACTGAAATAATCTTACAGACAACAAAAATCAAACAAAACAAAAGCCCTAGAGCCTAGACAAAGATTAATAGGCCTGGGACTAGAGCCAAGTTTTCAGAGCTTTCTGGTGCAGTTTTGATCTCTGGGTGAACAGGGGCTGGTGCACAGAAGGCGGACTTGCTTGGTTCCACAAGATGGGTATATATAATGGTAGGGACTTGGAGTACACCCATTCTGCTAAAGTGTACTGGGTGGGCAGAAATGATTGGAAGAAGGTGGTCCCTCAGATATTCAAGCTCTCTGTCAAACAGGGCTTTATAGATAACAACCAGCACTTTGAATTGCACTCAGAAGCTGACTGGCAGCCAGTGCAGCTTGCACAGCGGTGGTGCTATATGGACACACTAAAAGGGGCCCATGTTTAGCTTCCCACTTAGAACCAGTTTAGCTTCCGGGTAGTTTTCAAGGGCAGCCCATGTACTTTACACATGCAATGCAATAATCATAAGGTCACCAAGGCATGAGTGACCATCTGAAGGCTCTCCCAGCATTATATCTTGTTGTTCAGTCACTAAATCATGCCTACTCTTCACAACCTCACTATTATATAAACACAAGTTACGATTCTGATTTTTTTTGTGTGTGTGCTTGAGTTCCATTGGAGCTATTTCAGGCTTTTTTCTACAACCAGCACAGGCCAAATAAGCACATTCCATAGGAAGAAAAGAGATACATCTTGTTACACAAGTGCCTTCCTGTAAAAGAAACATTTTGCATGGGTCCTTCCCTTCATAAGGGTTCAACATACAACATACAATCAGTCACATGGTAATCAGTAGTAAAATCAGTCACACCAAAATTGCAGGCTCAATTATGGTCATAAGTCGAAGAGTACCTATACTGCATCTCATTTTTCACTTAATAATTCAGTTTTTCTTACACTGTTGCTCTTTCATGGTATATAACAATCCTATGGATCCTTTACTCAAAAGTAAAACCACTTACATTGTGTGTGACTTACTCCACAGAAACAAGTTACGCTAAAGAAATCTCGTAGAAAATAAGGAGAACTCTCTGGTGGGAAAAACTGGTCTGAGTTCCATTAGAATCAGAGAAAGTGCTGTGAGAAATAAATGGATTTTATAAGGAAATGTAGTGGATCAAAGAAATAAAAGGAAATGGGGCAATTTATATTGCAGCTTTGTGAGGGTGTGTGTGTGGATCTGAGAGCGAGCTACTTATTTTAGTTCACATTTCTCCATTAATACGATTTTGAAATATTCGGTCACATCTTTAAACTTAATACAGAAGTACACTCTAAAATAGAGTATTATCATAATGGGGCTAGTTCGGTTTTGCAGCTGTGCTAGGAACCCAGTCCCTGCCCTTTGCCATCCACAGTTTTACTGAGGTTTAGTCAGTAAATCACGATTAAGCAAACCACGGCCGAGCCAAGTTCGTCAGCGTTAATTGCTTAGCCGCGTTCCCGGGAGAAGGCGGCGAGCGCGGCCCCCGCGGGTCAGAGCACCCAGCTCTCCCCATAGGGTTTTCGCCGCCGGTCGTCCTGCGCCCTCCCTTTCCCTTCTTCCCCTCCGCCCTCGGAGCAGAGCGAAAGCGCAACTCCGCCTCTCTTCTCCGAGGAACTCCAGGAGCGCCGGGAGGACGGCGAAGGCTGCGCCATCACGCCCGGCGGGACAACATGAAGCCCGACGGAAAGGTGGTGCTTCTGGGCGACATGAACGTGGGCAAGACGTCGCTACTCCACCGCTACATGGAGCGGCGCTTCCAGGACACCGTTAGCACCGTCGGGGGCGCCTTCTACCTCAAGCAGTGGGGCCCCCACAACATCTCGGTTTGGGACACGGCAGGTGAAGGGGGCCGTGGGTGGGTGCCTCTCCCTCTTGCGCCTCCGAGGCCAAGCGGACTGTGCGCGGGACAAGAGACGCTACGCCGCGCTCGGCTAACTTTGCCAACTTCGGAAAAGCAGGCCGACACGCCCACCGCTGCTTGCTTAGCCGCACATACTCGCTCCGCCGTGGGAAGTCAGCGTTTGCGGTCTGGAGAGCCCGCCCGCGGGAGCTGAGCGGCCGACTCGACCCGGTTGTCTGCTTTTCCGGCACCGCGCCCGCTCAGTTCCTTGGAAGGGTTTCCACTCCAGCGCCTGGCTCCTGTTTTACTTTAGGCCCTACATTTCAGCTTTTTGGGAACATCCAATACTTTTTGGGCTTCTGGCATAACTTAAGCAGCTTTTCCAAAAGAAGCTTTGACGCTATTGCGTCAGTAACAGGACTATATACAGGGTTTTTAACATTTATTATGGAATGGCAGCAGCAACCAGCTTGGGGGATTATATATTAGGGTAGACAAAGTTTCCTTATCTTCCTGGCTAGTATGAGGGGGAGAGATTTGCATTACTGAAGTCTGTCCAATTCAAGGGTGAATTCATAGTCTGCTTGGTGTGAGTTTTCAGTTGTTGGAAAAGTACAACCAAACTCTTGGGAAAATTCAGAAATTCATATTTAGACTATTTTTTATGGTCAAGCCAGTATTCTTTATTTAACAGAAAACAGAGTTGGAAGTGACCTTGGAGGTCTTCTAGTCCAACCCTTTGCCACAAGTAGGAGACCCTATACCATTCTGGACAAATGGCTGTCAATTCTCTTCTTAAAAACCTCTAGTGATGGAGCACCCACAGCTTCTGAAGGCAAGCCCTTCCATTTACTTATCAATTGTTCTCACCGTCAAGAAATTTTTCCTTAATTCCAGGTTGCTTTTCTCCTTGATTAGTTTCCATCCATTGCTTGTCTTGCCTTCTGGTGCTTTGGAAAATAGGTTGCTCCCCTCTTCTTCTTCTTTTTTTTAATTTGATTTAATTTAATTTGATTCTTTGTGGCAGAGATATTGGAACATTGCTATCTTGTCATCCCTAGTCCTTCTTTTTACTACACTAGATATACCCAGTTCCTGCAACCGTTCTTCATATGCTTTAGCCTCCAGTCCCCTAATTATCTTTCAGTACTGTGTTTTTTCTTCCAGGTCGCGAGCAGTTCCACGGCCTTGGGTCCATGTACTGCCGAGGAGCAGCAGCTGTTATTCTCACATACGATGTAACTAATTTACAGAGCATGGTGGAACTTGAGGATAGGTTCTTGGCATTAACAGATTCCGCCAGCCCAGATTGTCTCTTTGTTATTGCTGGGAACAAAGTTGACCTGACAGATGTGTATGCCTCTTTGCCTGAATCAGAAGACAAGCATCAGTTTGAGAAGCCCTCCAACAGTCCAATTTCTACAAAGGTGAAAAAACAAGTCCATATGAATGATGCTGCAGCATTTTATAGGAAAATCCTCAAGTATAAAATGTTGGATGAGATAAATGCTCCAGCAGCAGAAAAAATGTGTTTTGAAACTAGTGCGAAAACTGGTTATAATGTGGACCATCTTTTTGAAACTGTATTTGAAATGATAGTACCAGTAATTTTGCAACAAAAAGCTGAAGGCTTGCCACAAACAGTAGACTTAAATAACTGCAAGACTGTTAAAAACACACACACTGCATGCTGCAGATAATTCTGAATGCATTTTTACACCAATTGAAGGACAATGCAGAAAAGCGTTACAACAATGCAAAAGTGTTACAATATTGCAAAAAGAAATGTTGAATGAAGACAATGCAAAAATAACAAGGCCAACCAGACAAACTGCATCTTCTATAAGAATGGATTTTTGTAACAATTAAAAGATGTAATGAGAAAAAAAACTTCTGTGAAGGGGAGCTTGCAGTCAATTATTGAAAGCTTTTAAAGCCCATTGTGATTTTTTTGGCCCCCTTCACATTAAATTTATGATACTATATACTGTTTTACACATGAATCTTTAGTATTTGTTTTGGCAAGAATCTTTTGATATGTGGCATTCACTATGTAGTAAGGAGGAATTTATAAATGAAGAAACAGATTTCAGGAAGGAGGTAAATGTTGATCAGCCATTTCGAACCATATTTTTTCAGCAAAATAAAGAATTGTAGCAAACTAATTCTTCCCTTTTCTCCCTCCTCATTAATTGCATGGTTGTGGGCCACCGGAGCCAGACCAAAAAGGAAAGTCAAATCAATAGAATGGGATTGAGTCACTATCAATATAGAGTCACTATCAATATAACCCAGACATTGGTTGTTAGGCAAAACATTTTTTCCCATTTCTGCTATAACAAAATGCACCTAAAGGAATTCACAAAGTAGTCTGCAGTTTTAGGTTGATCTGAACTCAGTGGTGAATTGGTGGTATTGGGACTAATGTTTATAATTGTACTATTAGCTTCAGTCTTTGAAATTCCAGGGAGTTGATGAATTATTTATGTTCTAAATCAGTAAGAGTAAATATTTTGGGTTATTAATAGATCAGGTTCTGGTGAAATTATTTAAGCATATTTTTGTTAAATTATGAATAATTAATAGAGTCATAAAAGTGGATGAGAGTACATGGTTAGGAGGAACATTAATTTGTAAAAGTGGGTGAGGACAGGGAAGAAAATGGATGTGTTATGTTATGGTATGGAGATGATTGCATTATAACGGAACTTGATTGTTAGAGAATCAAAATTATTTAAATATTTTGGTTGTAATCAGTGATAACAATGTATTGATGATAGCAGTGATTTTTCAGTGAATTTTTCCTTGTTAGAAAGATTATTTTTTCTAAAGATCTGCACTTATCTCCACATTTTCTGAATGTGAAAGAAATTACTATGAGGCTGATCAAACAATCTATTGACACAAAACAGCTCTTTACCTCTGACTATTTTTTAGACTATATTAGCAATAAAATTTACTAATTACTTTTGTGACAATAATTGATAAAACTACAGATTATGGCCTACAGTATGCCCAGATTATATATATTGTCTCTGAATCCCAAATATGGTACACTATTATGATATTTATTTTAGGACTGAGTTCTGGCAGGAAATAACATTGCTGAGCTCATCCTTGGAGGAAATAGATTTTAAAAGTAAATGAGAATTGGGAGGAAACGGAGAGACATGGCCTGGAAATCCATAAAAAATAATTGGGCCTTTAAATCCACATAGTGCTCTTCTAATTCTGAAACTTTTTCAGTCTTTATCAGATACTTAAGAAATAGATCAACAGAATTTCCTCAAATGTGAAGAATTTAAATTGATTTCAAAGTATGATTACATGCTCTGCTTCTAAGGGTATGCACATTTACAATGCAACCTCTGTGCTGCTACGGTTTACTAGACAGTGATGTTGGGAACGCCAGGGCCTTTTAAATAAGAACTCCCTGGATTCTCTTGTCCTGTTCCCTTCAAGTCACTTCATATATGGGTTGTTTCTTTACATGGGATTCTTTTTCTTTTTTTAGGATTTAAGTCATGTCTTATAAAACCCGTACCAATTCAATAACAAAAAGTTGATACTTTTATTTATCACACAAAAGAAACTGATCCTAAGTACAAAGGAGAAACACATGAAAGGAAATTGGAGCATTTCTTATTCAGGATTTGGTGTGGGAAGGAAACACTCCGTGGAACAGTGGGAAGTCCCAAGTGCCCAATTACAGATTAGTCTGGGCAGCTGCCCTATACCTGTCACTCAAAAGAGGATTGTTGCCACTTGAAGCATTGAGATTCTGCATCCTTTTCACCTGCTTGTCCATACTGGTGAAGGAATTGGGGATAGAAACTGATTTACTCAACAATTTTATGTTTATCTGGAAGCCAGTCGAGCTTCATTTGTACAGTTAAGCATGCACACAATGAGCCAAGGTGGCGCAGTGGTTAGGGTGCAGTACTGCAGGTACTTATTTATTTATTTTTCATATTTCTATGCTGCCCACTCTCCGAGGACTCTGGGCGGCTTACACCAAAGACAGTATACTAAATAGCATATGACTGCTAGTTCAGCAGATCAGCGGATCAAATCTCACCAGCTCAAGGTTGACTCAGCCTTCCATCTTTCCGAGGTGGGTAAAATGAGGACCCAGATTGTTGGGGGCAATATGCTATTTAGTATACTGTCTTTGGTGTAAGCCGCCCAGAGTCCTTGGAGAGTGGGCGGCATAGAAATATAATTAAAATAATAATAATAATCACAGCTTTGGTATTACGCTGCTGAGAAAAGTGTATTTCTCACTTTCCCAGGCACAGTCCTAATTCTTTCTGGGCAGAGGTGCCTTTTCTGGAATTTACTTCCCTCCCAAGAATGTGATACTAATTGAGTCTCTTATCATCCTTATATTGGGAAGAATGACAAATGTCATATTCCTAAGTGTGGACACTCACAAATCTTACTAAATGGTACTCTCTAGTGGGGTGGTTCTTGACTATAATTGCAATTGGAAAAGCTGCAAGACATAATTTTCTAAACACTTTCCTTTTGTGCTTTTCCTGAAATTGTGAGATTATTATGACAGATTCTGCAATACCCACCAATGGTTGAACAGAATTAGGCCAAGTAGTATTTGCCTAAATAGGCAAAGTACCTTCAGATATGGATTCCAAATCATAATTTCTCATCAACCCAGCTAGAATATAAACATCTAAAAGGCCATAGTTTATCTCCAAGCCATACTAAAGTAATATTAAGATAAATGAATTCTGGTCTAATGGGTTATGTCTATCCATTGAGGATATTGCATAGAATAATATAAGATTGCATTCAAAAAAAGTCAAGTGACACACAAAGCTTATTGTTCATTCTCTGCAGACTTTTGAAATAATTAGGCATTAATAGTAACAGGATGTTTAATAAAGTAACAGTGTATAAAAATAAAGGCCTTGAAATATAACAAAAGTATATTCCATGCATGTTTCCTTCAGTCATAAAAAATTGTAGTTCTGTTGGATTTGTAACCAAAGACCTCAGCTAAAACAGGGCTCCCTTAGAGCAAGCATACAGCTTATTTTTGACTGTTTTGACAATGTTGAAATGGCATTTGCATTTTAAAAATATGAGTATGCTAAATACAGTTTAAAATCCTAAATTCTTACATAATTTGCATTTGTGTTTAAATGTTTATTTAATACTCAATGACTAAGAGTAGTGTTCAGTAATACATAAAAAAAGATAAATATCATTTGACAGTAAATCAGACCTAAATGATAGCAAGTGTATTTAATAATGAAATTTTGTCTATTGTTTTATTCCCATAAGAGACTGTATTATTTGCAGCATATAAAAGCAAACTCACAATTACATGAACAAAGGCTGAACAATTGTTTGGTTATATGTACTTGCAGTGTTTGTTCTTCCAGATAACAATGGTGTTCAAATGATGAGGTAATAAGTTAAATAAGCACCAACAAAATCTAATCCATGCCACTTTGAAGTGACATTTCTTTTTTCAAGGGGATTTGTTTATTTTACAAATTTTTCATACACACTTGGCATCTGCTTATATGTGTTCGGATAAGTCCAGCCTTGAGAGTATCTGAAGAAGGTGAGTGTTGAAATTGATGGTCAATGGTGGTAAGCCAAAAACTGTATTTGTTTGCAAAGTAGTGACAGGTCCCCCGAGCACCATTGCATTCAATGAATGGTGTGGCTCTAAAGTCTTCCAGGCAGCTACCTGGAGAAACCAGTGACTGCCCTCCTCCTTCAGCACCAGCTGCAGTATGCTAGAAGAAACCAGATAACAACCATTCAAATATAATAGAAAAGTACATTACAGGTAGTGGTGATCACAAAAATGAGAGTGTCAGTTTTGGAAGACAGTTTTCCTTTTTGCTTCCTAACTGCCATATATTTTAGCCTGGGAAATTGGGAGGAGGGTTTTGTTGGACCAGTAGAAAGTTAGTCATAACAACATTCCGTATTCAAGGACACTTTTGCCTGCACCTGCTGGAGACTGCCTGGAGATTGTATCCAGCTGAATGGGAAAAGTTGATTGGACTATGTGATGAATTTGTGGGTGTGGGGCAGGGCTGCGAACTGTTAGCTGGGTGTGGAAAACCTGGATGCTTTCAGATTCAGATTTTCCCAGATGTGCCAACATGACATCTCTAATAAACTGGAACTTTGAGGAACCTCAGGCCTCGGAGTTTTATTTCGTTGGGGGTGTTCTTTGGAACCCTGACAGAGAGACTTCATATGCTAGCTTTCATCTCGGAAGGAGGGATATAAATCAAGTGTGGGGTAACAAAGGTTCCATATGCCCAGTATTGTCCACTAATACTATTTCTTTTAACATCTATCATTTCAGAGTTAAAACACAGAGAACCTATTGTCCGTAATGGCCATTATTTATCTGACGTGTTGAACAGGAGCTTAATGCACTAGATTTATGAACTGAAAATCAATGTGGGAAAATACAGAGATCTGTTCAGAGATGTTCTATATATGACCCATTCTAGGCAGCTCTTTTCCACATGCCAGACTCTGTTTTCTGAAACTAATGCAGTCTAACGTAGGGAGTGTAATTTATTATGCTGTCTGAAATTATATCTAAATAAGCCATTGTATGATCAAAAAAATAATCAACTACAAGAGATTGGCGGCTATGGAAATTGAATGAATGAATGAATAAATAAATGTAATTGAAATGCTCATACCTTAAATGTTTAGTATATATGCTTTAATAAATTAATATGGTAAAATTATAGACATGTATGTTTTTCAAATCAAATGTAAATGCTTGGAACTCTGATTATTTTGTGCCAATATTTTTACTTCTTAAAAGGGTGAATGAATAACCAGAAAAATAAACAGAAAATTATGTAGGATCATAAATTTAGGGACTTCATATTTGCCCCATAGTCTCTGTATTTTTATACCCATAGGTATCAAAGAAAGCTTTTGAAAAATATCAACTTGTTACATTTGGAAGAGGGTTTATCATTGAGATGGGAAGGATTAAATCTCCAGGTGGAAGAAAACAAAAGGGCATTTGTAGTAAAAAGCTATATGGTATGGGAAGCAAGAAGAGAGAAAAATGTTTTGTGCAATTCATGATTTAGCATGACATGAATTCTAACCCTGACCCGAAACCATAAGTTTCTGCTTAAGGGTTCTATGTGAGCCTGGTCAACTGTAGACAATATAGGTAGTCCTCAACTTACAACAGCTCACTTAGTGACCATGCGAAGTTACAACAGCACTGAAAAAGTGATGAATATTTTTCACATGACCATCGCAGCATTCCCATGGTCATGTTATTTACATTCGGATGCTTGACAACTGACTCACATTTATGACGGTTGTAGTATCCCGGGGTCATGTGATCACCTTCTGCCTTCATCTTCTGACACAGTCTTAAAAACTGTTTTACTAATTTAACAACTGCACTAATTTACTTAACAAATTTCTCACTTAGCAACATACATTTTGGATTCAATTGTGGTCGTAAGTTGAGGACTACCTGTAAATCATGATCAAAAAAACTGTAAATCTAGCCTATGTATATGAAAGAGGATGAATTGATGCAATGTACTGAGGAGGTGGATTCCCAGCAAGGAGATGGTGTATTCCAGGGAAGTAAGAGGCAACTCATTTTAGATGTTGCTATATATTAAAGAAAGAGGGTGAAGACGGGGTCTCCCTAATAGTTCACAGAGTATATTGTAATTGCAGACAGCAAAGTCCTCAATCTGGCAACATTTCATCTATAGGGGTGAAACAATAAAGAAGTCAGCTTGGAAGAACCATCAAGTGTTATTCTTGGTTTTGGGCCTGACAAATGGCTACAGGCCTGCCTGTCAGAGCTATAAATATCCACCTATTGAGGGTTGTTTCTATTGTTGTTAGTTTCTTTTTGTTTTTAAGAACAAAAGAGGAGCCTGAGTGGCGTAGGAGGCTAATGCCTCCTACTAAGACAGCATTTAACATCCAGCTGCCTGCAATTACTGCAAGTTCAATTCTCACCAGGCTCAAGGTCGACTCAGACTTCCATCCTTTCTAAGGTGGGTAAAATGAGAACCCGGTTTGTGGGGGCAATAAGCTGACTTTGTATAAAAAATATACAAAAGTATGAAGGCTATTGCTTAACGCATTGTAAGCCGCCCTGAGTCTCCGGAGAAAGGCGGCACAGATAAATAAATAAATAAATAAATATAAATAAATAATCCCATGTTAGCCAGCCAGATTTGCAGTTTTGTGAGTTGGGCAGCCACCATAAATAAATAACCTTACGTAAAACAGGAGATAAATATAATTTTAAAAGCATTCTGAGTTTCTACCCCAATCAGCAAAAGAAGCACATACCATTAGGAAAGAATACCCAATCCATAAACTGCGCCATCCTTCAGGACAGTGAGGAATAGTAATATCTTGACTGTGAATAGCAATGGCAAGAGCAGGAGCTTCACAGACAGAACAGCGACTGATGTAAGGTCTGATTTCTTCTTCTGCCACAGGCATCATTGGAAGAGAGGCTGTGGTTGACAGCCAGTAGGATTTATCATTACGACTTGCATAATAGCAGACATCCCCCGGATTGCAGTAAAGGAAAGGCATAGTGCTGAATCGAGCCAAACATGACCCAGCCAGGCCTACAAGAACAAACACAGAGAATAATCACCAATGTATCTCCAGGTGCAGTTTGTTCTGGAAGTTTAAAACAATAAAGGCTGTCTTCCAAACTAGTAGGTACTTCTGAATTTGTGAAATACTTCAGGAACTTCCCTGTGAAAGATTGGAAAGGGGAAATGTTAATATATTTGACAACTTAGCGAAGTGCCAGAATGTTTCCATCCCCAGGATATTTTTTTTCATTTCTCTAGTGTTAATTTTCAGTAAGGTTCTACACTTAGGCAGGGAAAACCAAATACATAGGTACAGAATAGACGGTACCTGGCTCAACAGGTGAAAAAGATATAAAGTCCTAGTGAATCACTACTTAAGTATGAGCCAGCAATGTGCTGCAATTGCCGAAAAAGCCAATGTAATGCCGCTTTATACCGCACTAGTGAGGCTACACTTAGAATACAGCATGCAATTCTGGTCACCACAATACATAAAAGATGCTGAGACCTTAGAAAGTGTGGAGAGAAGAGCAACAAAGATGATAAAGGGTCTGGAGGCTAAATCATATAATGAACAGTTGAGAGAGCTAGGTATATCTAGCCCAGTGGTTCTCAACCTTCCTAATGCCGCGACCCTTTAATACAGTTCCTCATGTTGTGGTCACCCCCAACCAGGGCTGAGTTCTAAAATTTTTTACTACCGGTTTTGTGGGCATGACTTAATTTGTGGGTGTGGCTGGGAGGTCATGTGACTGGGTGAGCATGGCTAGCTGGTCATGTGACTGGGTGGCCATGGCTATGTGTATAGGGACTACTCAGAGGGCTGAAAAAAGTCATTTCTGATGACTTTTTTCATCCTCGCACTTTTGACTGGTCCTCACACTTATGACCATCCTCACATTTATGCCCGTGCAGCATTCTTAACAACCATGTCACTCATTTCACAACTGCTTCTCTTCACCATGGTGACAAGATAAGGCAAAAACGTAAAATGTGAGGACAGTTGTAAGTTCGAGGACTGGTCAAAAGTGCGAGGACCAATCAAAAATAACTTTTTCAGCCCTCTGAGTAGTCCATATGCATAAAAGGATACAGCAATAGAGAGGGATGAAGGAAGGGAAGGGAAATTAGAGGAGGAGTGAGGGTAAGAGAGGGAGGAAGAGAGGAGGAGAAGGAGAAAGGAAGAGGAAGTAGGAAGGAGAAGAAGAGGGGGGAAGAGAAAGTAAGAAGGAAAGAAAAGAGAGAGGTGGTAGGTTTGAGGAGAAAGATTGCTGTACAGTAAAAAAGATGAAAGGGAAGAAAACCAACCCCAAACAAATATAAAGATATTAAGATAAAGAATGAATTGTTAAACTTTAAAGAATAAAAGAGAATAAATATGAATAAATAGCAATAATTAGAAACACACTTACAAACATACAATGTATTTTCTTTGAACAGAGTATTTGGCCAGTTCACAAATTTAAACAGTGTTTAGTCATTTCAATTAAATTTACAATTTCTATATTTCCTTTTTACCATATTTATTCCTCATCTATTTTTTTTAAAAAAACAATATTACCCGTCATCCTCATCTCTAATCTTAATCAAATTCAATTTGTCCCTTCTATTCTATATTATACCCCTTCGCATTGTCATCTATTTTTATATCCATCCTCACATTGGTTAATTATGTAATACAGTTGTTTAATACAAATTCAACATTTTAATATAAATCAATTAGTTATATAACTATCTTTTTTGTATATTAATCAATATGAACATGACTATTCCAATTATTTCCATGCAATCCAATTTCTTACAAATCAATTAATTATATTTACCAATAATAAAAAACCAAATAATTTCCCCTATATATTCCTCCAAACCACAACTTAACCATTTCTGCTTTCAACACAATATACAATTAATAGTATCTCAATTATTACAATTCCCTAGTTAAATAGAGCTTTTTTTCTTTTGTGTTTTAAAATCTTGAACCTCCTCTTTTGCCCTAAATTTTCCATTGTTTGCAGTTTTGCATCTACCTTTTTTGGTGAGCAAAAAGAAAAATCTCTCTCTGCCTCATTTTGTCATGTTGCAGTAAAGACCTTGCTTTACTTTCAGTTTTGCTTTTTCAGCATAGCTAGGGGAAAAAAATCTGCTCCAGCAATTTACCTCTTTGAACAGAGCCCTCCGCAAAATAGCTGAGAGCAAATCAGCTGAGAGTCGGGAGGCTGATCAAATCAACTTATGGTAATTAACCTATGCTGAAGCTGAAAGGGGCTGTTTTTTCTATTTTTTCAGGCACCGGTCCACTCATTTGTTTTCTTTTAACACTGATCCACTGTAGGGCAGCCCTTTGAAGCCCCGCACAAGAATTTAAACAGTTTTTTTCCCTCTAGCCATCAGCTGGGACTCAGGAGGCATCAATAGATTGGGAGTGGGCGGGGTAAGCGAACGGCGAATGGCAATCCAACAGAGGCAGAGGGTGAGGGTGAGTGAAGGCGTGGGGGGGCGAGAGAGGGCTTTGGCGAGCCCTGTGAAATGGCCGTTCGACCCCCAAAGGGGTCGCGACCCCCAGTTGAGAACCGCTGGTCTAGCCTACCAAAGAGAAGGATCAGTGGAGCAGAGGGTTGGATTACAAAACCTCCAGAGTCCCTTCCAGCCCTATGATTTTATGTTCTAAGTTGAAGTACAGTAACAATAAGTAGTATGATGACAGTAATGCTATAATAGTGATAGCACTGATAATAGTTGTCAGTCTTTGCATGGATTTTGCTGGTACATTATTTTGAGACAGTCAGCAGTATCCTCCAGAAGACCTGATCGTAAGTCTGAAACAAACTGGTGTAGATGTCTTTAATTACTTGCATGAGTTTTTGCCTCATGTTCAAGAACTATGTTATGAATGGACACTATCACCTTTGGAGCCTTTTACATTTGTTCCTTTTTCTCTGTTTGCCTGTCAGATGTTTAATATTGGCCCAGCCATGGTGGAAATACTCTTCTTTCAAGATAATAATCCATGCATTTGCTGAAATGGTCTGTAATAAGTTTAAGATACAATTTCTATTATGTTATCTGACAATGAATAAGCTATTCTGTTTGTTTGTTTGTTTATTGAAATGCTATTTTAAAAATTACAATGTATTATTTACTAAGCAGTAAAATGCATACCGAGATCCTGGTTATGCGCTTTGTCTTGTCCTTCAAAGTATAATAAACTGTAGCCGCTCCAAAGTTGGTTCATGCCCTCTGGACACATTGGTTCTTGAGTAGATTGGCTGTGCTTCACAAGAAGATAGCCGATGTTAACACTGCGGCCTGGCATACCTTGCAGTCCAGGAGTACCAGGAACACCTGCTGTACCTAGGGAAATATAAAGGCAGGATGTTGCTTTTAAGGTATTGTCACCCTCAAGTCTAAGAAAATCATGGCGACTTTATTTTCTGCTGAAAAATCTAGTACAAGTAGAAAAGAATCCACAGCTGTTCAACTGAATTTCTTTGTGCTGATTCTGGCATTGTGTAGCAGTTACCAAAAAGTACTTCTCCAATCCCAAAAGATACAGTGCACTCTGAAGATAACAAGGTCTCTTTTTCTGGCAGGGAACCCATTTGGAGTCCTCAGAGCATGAGAACACAAAGCTCCCATTTGTACAAGGAAGCTAGCCCTTTCCCTAGAAGATCCTTCCCACCCAATGGGACTTTTATGGCATTCCTAGAAATGCTAAAAGGCTCACGTTGTGCATTGTGCTTTGTAGCATTCCGACATCTGTTTCATGTATTTTGTTCAAATAATATATTTAAATGATCAGACCATGCTAGGTGTGTTATTAAGCACTAAGATTGGTGACCGAAGCATGTTATATCCATGGGCATTACACAGTCATCTCTCTATGCTGTTCTCCAAAGGATAAAGGAAGTGTCCTTAAAATAACAGCAAATACAGAGATGTTGTGGTGGGAAATATATGTGCTTTTTAATTGGTTAATGGAAGGAAATGCAGGTTGACACTGCTCTTTTTGCACTGGTTGTGGTGATCAGGCAGTCTTTGGGGTTGACAACATTGGGCATGCAGTGGTATTCATAAATACATACTCCCAAATATCTGGGAAAGCTGAAGTTCTACTATGGGATGAACCACCCTCTTCATTTCTGCAACCCTTAGATATTATTTGCATACCATGCTTAAAAGTTAAAAATGCCAACAAAAAGTTGGGTTAGATACCAAGTTGTTATATAGAAGCAGGCAACCTCTATAGATATCTTCAGTAGGATCTGCCAGGCTTACTATTCCATCGGAAAGGTTTGTTTTAACACTCTTTTAATAATATTAATTTAAAAAACTGCTAAGATCACAGGAAGCAAAATATCAGACTATAATATCATTTTTTCAATAATACTTCACTATTTAAAAATCAATTTTAATAAACATATTCATTTTAAAAAATAGGTAAACACCATCTAAATTACTTCTTGTGTGAGAAAGGCATGGAATGTCTATTCCAAGTTTATGCCCACTTAGGTGAATCTTTCAAATAATGGTTGCCTAAGTGCCTTATCTTTTTTTAAAAAAACTATATTTTTTTCTTTAGATTATTTTGGCTCACATTCACATGTACACCAGTGGTGGGTTGCTAACGGTTCGCTCCGATCGGGCAAACTGGTAGCAGCGGTGGCGGGAGGCTCCGCCCGGATGTCTCTGTGCATGCACAGAAGCTTCTGCACATGCGCAGAAGTGTTGTGCATGTGCACAAGCACACACCCACCATGAGCGAACCGGTAGTGACAGGATTTGAATCCCATTACTGATATACACACATTCAACTGACATACTACAGTTGCAATTCTGCATTTATTTAACTGGGGAAATATACAGTATATGAATAGTTTGGATGCAGAATTAAACCTTCAGTTAGATGAAATGTCTGAGAAGATACAAAAACAAGAAGAACTCTAGGATTTACCTTCAAAGCCTGCTGGGCCGTGCAGTCCTTGTCCTCCTTGATCACCTCTGAAGCCTGGAGATGCAGCTATACCTCCTCCTCCTTGTGCTCCTGGTTTACCTATCGGGCCTCTAAAACCTTAAAAGTAAGGATATTAAACAGAATAATTGACTATGACACTTTATTAAAAAGTTGCTATGGTAATAAGTATTAAATCCACTCAGGATCTTTAAATAATGGAAGGTGTATGTCGTTCACAGATAATTCATGCTGCTTTGTATAGCAAAGCTATTAGTAAGTTCCTATGAAGGGAAACTAAAGCAGGATCAGGTCACTGTGCCCTCAGCAGAAATAGAAAATCAAATATATGAGAAATTTCATGACCAGCACAGTGTGGATTATCTTTTCTGAATGAGAATATAATTATCTGGAGATTTCATCTGAAGCAGGACAATTTATACGGCAGGAACAGGGAAGGGCAGGAGGGCTGCAACAGAACAGGAGCTGTGTTGTTGTAGTTTTACGTTTTCTATCAAATAACATTAAATTTCTGCATAAAAAGAACTGGACCTTTTCTCAAGGAAAACACAGCGGAAGCCCATATTGCCTTAAACAAAGGACCAATTGCATAATGTATTTTTTCACTCTAGAAGATGTGCTTGTAAAATCAGTGTAGCAGGGACAGATACGAAACGTACTAGTAAAGCATTAAATCCCTGTAGGATTTTCAGATAAATCTGCCAAAGCCACTGAGTAAGAAAGTACCAATGTTTGTTTGTGTGGCTGACAAACTGATACATAATAATTTAATCTGCCTCAATATTTTCAGGTGCCTCAAATATCCCTTTGAAATAAGTATTATTCAGTCTTTATTTGAAAAATAAAAAGCTTCAGAACCCATGAACACCATTATTTTTGGTAGTAACCTCCTACCTGGATCTCCTGGGGGACCATGAGGACCCATTTCACCTGCAGGGCCCTGGGGGCCTATTTTTCCATGGGCGCCTGGTGTCCCTTGCTCAGCAACCAGTTTAGGAAGTAAAGGTGGCAATCCGGGGGAACCTGGAGGTCCCTGGAAACCTAAAAGTTAAAAATCCAAACAAATCATTAATTTTGCAGATAGATTTTTCTACTTGCACCAGTTGAACACCTATGCAATTTTTAAAATAAATACATTAATCAATTTAATGTATAAATTTAATTTGTATAGCTGCCCAACTCAAATGATACTAAATATTTATCACATGTTGTTAGCAGTTGTTTATATGCACAAACTGCTCCATTTTTATTCCAGTTGTCTTGTTTTACCACCCATCTACTCTAATGAATCTATCACCTGAGAGAAAAGAATGCCTCTTGACTCATGGAAAGCCAGTCCTGTAAATAGGTTTGATGAGCTACAGAGGATCCAATATGTTCTATATTCCTTACAACTATAAATATTATTAATAGGTGCTCTCTTATTACACAGAGAGGGAGACATCAGTACAATTTTAGGAGTATGTAAATTATTACTGAAAATAAGTAAAACTAAAACTGTAAACATTAAGGATAAAGCTATGATAAAACTCAATAAAAATAAATGTTGGTTTAAATGTAGCAATTGCAGAAGTTAGAATACCGAATCGATCTACTTACCAGGGGGGCCTCTATCTCCTTTAGGTCCTATGGGACCAAAGTCTCCAGAAATTCCTGTTTGGCCAACAAAGCCCATGACTCCTTGTTCACCCTTATATCCTTCAAAGCAAAACAATTGTAGGCATGGGTTATTACATATCTGATTAAGTAACCTAATTTATATTCTCCACACTGAGTTTTCCCATCATACCTTTTGCTCCAGCCAAGCCTGATATTCCAGGTCTTCCATCTGGGCCTGGGTCTCCTCTTATTCCTTTTAGACCATCTTCTCCAGCTACACCTATCGATCCCTCTTCTCCTTTGAAGGCAAATGAGCCAGCTGTGCCTGGAGTCCCTGGAGGTCCGGGGTAACCTTCAAAAGTTAAGTAGAATTCAGAATGTTCATTGAAGGGCAAAGTTTGTGACACCAAACCTGACTACCCTTGATTGCTTTTAGATTGGTCCTGAGTGAAACATGGACGGGGATGGTTAAAATGTTTCTAATTTCATCCACAATGGTACCAAACTATTGGGTTGCTGCAGGGGTGAAATGTAAAATTTGTTATTACCGGTTCTGTGGGCGTGGCTTGGTGGTGGTGGGGTAATGTGACTGGGTGGGTGTGGCCAACTTTTTTTTTTTTAAAAAAAAATTTTCAAAGCATTTTTTTCTGCAAATGCAAAAAAATGCTTTGAAAAGGCTCTGCCAATCAGGCAACACAGCTGGAATTGTCAAAGCCTTTTCAAAGCATTTTTTAAACATCTCTTCCGCTGAAGAGGTTGCAGAAAAAAATGCTTTAAAAGTCTCTCTGGTGATCCCAGCTGAGTTGCCTGATTGTCAGAGAGACTTTTAAAGCATTTTTTTCTGCAACCTCTTCCGGGGAAGAGGTGGTTAAAAAATGCTTTGAAAAGGCTCTGACGATCCCAGCTGAGCCATGCGATCATCAGAGGCTCTTTTTTTTTTACTTTTAAAAGCATTTTTTCATGGAAGAAGTTGTAGAAAAAATGCTTTTAAAAGTAAAAAAAAAAAAAGCACCTCTGATGATCATGCGGCTCAGCTGGGCATGATGGGGGGGGGGGGCGTGCAGGGATTTTTGCTACCGGTTCTCCGAACCACCCACCACCATCACTACCAGATCAGGCGATCCGTTCCGAACCAACCCCTGGGTTGCTGGGAGGGTGGTGGTGGGGTGGTGGTGGTTATACTATTTCCACAGCTTCCTAACCACCTTTCCAATAGTTTGCATTCAGACAAAGATGGCTGCTTGTCTGGAGCAGCCCTGATCATATTCCACTCACAGTAACCCAATCTAAGTTACTGTAATGGATTAATGGGAGTCTGCTTCAATTGCATCATTTAAACATTATGTATGTATGGAAAAGTAACTATAGTAGTGGTCAGAAAGAAGCACTCTGATTATCTTCCCTAAAAATAATTTACTACGATGTCAAAATGGGCCAGCTCAGATTAACTAATTTCCTAGATCATTTTGTTTACTTTTTATCATTTCATTAGGCATTTTAAAAATTATGACTAGATGACCTTTTGCTTGCATTCCAAAATACCACTAAAAATCAGCATTCAAAACTTTTATTTTATTTTGGATCTTGTAATATGTTAATTATAACATGCAAAGAAGGAAAATGCATAAACTTAATATTTGGCACTATGGATCTACTAATAAATTGGCTGTATTAATTTTAACATGCTTAACTGAAGAAGCCCTAACAGCCTAGTTCACAAATAATACTAAACCATAAACCATAGTTATGGTTTATGAAGGCTACATTCACAGAACTTGCTAACCAAATCCAAACCCAAACTTTTGGCTTAGTATAATAAGTTCTATTTGTATGTCTCTAATTAATTTTGTAATTACATGCCATACTTCTGAATTGCTATTTTGCATGAAAATTTCGGAGTTCAGTTGCCTTGCCTCAATCCTGGAATGTTATTAAAGTAACCCTCCCATATTTTCCCACTCCACAAAACATTTTCTAAGTAGTTTTTTAAATCATATTTTTAATTGATAGCACTAGTTTATCAGCTATAGATTCCAACTATAATTACACTGCTAATCCTATGTGAATTCACCTGATATGAAGGGGGCCTGCCATGATCTATGGATTAAACCTTAATTACAGAGTTTATATTTAATTATTCTTAATTACCATTTTGTCTAGTTAGTTTTTATGGTGAAGAAAGACTAAATAAACTTGCAACAAATCCAAATTGTTACAATGACTCAAAGTAATATCCAGTAATTTTTAAAATGAGTGATCTCCTTTTCTGAACTTTGTAGCTATTTTCATGTTGTGTTTGAATAGGACTATAGTTCATACATCACCATTGAATATATGGTAGTGTTGCATTACCTGGTACTCCATCAAAACCAGGTGAACCCACATCGCCAGGTATACCAGATATATTGGAGACTCCAGGAAATCCTTGTCTTCCATCTGGTCCAGGAGCACCAGCTGAACCTCGCCATCCTGCCAATTAGAAATGAAGGAACAAATATCAGATACACTGTAGATGCAGGCTTTGAAAAAAGGGGGAGGATAAAGGACTGAAAGACAGCTGGATGATGCCAGTGAGAAGATAGAAGAACTGGATATCTAAATTGAAATGGAAATTCATTCTGAAGATAGATTTGGGAGAATGATTAGTAAATACAGTATGAAGGGCAAGTAGTTCTTCCTATCCCACATGATGGGAACGCATCAAGAAAATGGGGGAAATTAAGAAAAAAAGGGTGGCATGCAAAACAGCCTTGAAATGAAGTAATTACTGGCAGGAGAGATACAGTGGGAGGCTGCAACTTGGCTATTGTACGGGAAAGAGGGAAGGGCCATGGCCAGCCGCTTTTCCTTGCTATCACACTTCACACCAAAGCCAGACAGAAAATCATCCTTAAACCTTTATGCAACTTTCATTTTCAGAAGATTCCAGCAAATGAATTAGTGAGATAGGCTAAGATTAGAATCTTTATTGCAGACAAATCCCCAACCTGAATTTATCCATTGTTTTCCTGGATGGAAGAACTAACCTGGCATATTATCACGGAGGCCTGACTTATGAAACAAAGGGAATTCTTCTCTCTTCTACTAGACTACTCTTTGTTACAACAAGCTAGAACTGAAGGGCAGGGGTGACATAGTGGTTGTCATAGTGGTTCTGCCATTCAGAGTGGCAGAAGATGCCTTCCCATCCAAGTAGCACTTCAGATGGGACTTTTCTCTTGTAATTTTTTTGGGTTGTTTCTGAGTTTTGAGAATAGGTCATGAAGAGACAAGAAATATTATTAGATTTCTAATGATCAACAGTCAAACAAAGCAATAGCTTTGAAAAAACCCAGTAGCTTTAAATATACCAGGAAAAAAACAGCAGAGGTAGTGAGATATCTTAGGCTCAGTGGTTTTGATTGATAAATAATGTTCATCTGCACCTCTATAACTGTCTGGTTCGGTTCTGCAACCCAACAAGACAGACACAGACTTCAGAAGATAATTAGAACTGCAGAAAAAACAGTTGCTACCAACCTGCCTTCCACTGAGGACCTGTATACTGCACGAGTCAAAAAGAGAGCTGTGAAAATATTTACAGACCCCTCACATCCTGGACATAAACTGTTTCAACTCCTACCTTCAAAACGACACTATAGAGCACTGCACATCAGAACAACTAGACACAAGAACAGCTTTTTCCCAAACGCCATCACTCTGCTAAACAAATAATTCCCTCAACAATGTCAAATTATTCACTAAGTCTGCACTACTATTAATTTTCTCATTGTTCCTATCACCCACCCGTCTCTATGACTGTATGACTGTAACCTTGTTGCTGGTATCCTTACGATTTATATTGACTGTTTCCTAATGTGATTTGATTGCCTATTTGTACCCTATGATTATCATTAAGTGTTGTACCTTATGATTCTTGATGAATGTATCTTTTCTTTTATGTACACTGAGAGCATATGCACCAAGACAAATTCCTTGTGTGTCCAATCACACTTGGCCAATAAAGAATTCTATTCTATTCTATTCTATTCTATTCTATTCTATTCTATTCTATTCTATTCTACTCTACTCTACTCTACTCTACTCTACTCTACTCTATTCTATTCTATGTTCTTTTTGTTGTGCTTTTGTTTTTCCTTGTGCTATAGATACTGTCTATTGCTAAGTCAGCAATGCAGATACCTTAAGTTGATAACTGCTCTTCTGGATAACTATAGGTAATCCTCAATTTACAACCACAATTGGGTCTAGAATTTCCATTACTAGGCAAGACAGCTGTTACACGAGTTACACCTGATTTTGCCATGATTGCTATGTGAATCACCACAGTTGTTAAGTGAAGCATGCAGTTGTTAAGTGAATCCAGCTTTCCCCCCTGAGTTTGCTTGCTGGAAAGTTGTAGATGACCCCAGGATGCTGCAATCATCATAAATCCATGCTGTTTGCCCGGGGCCCAAATTGTGATATGACTGCAGGGATGTTGCAGTGTAAGAACTGGAATCGGAAGGCATTTTTTTCAGTGCTGTCATTAACTTCAAACAATCACTAAATAAATGGCTGTAAGTTGAGGACTACTTGTACTAGTTAATAAAATAAACACATTGTCAAAAGTTTAGGAGATGTATTATAAGTAAAGAAAAAAACCTTGCCATTTTGAAATATTTCGTCTGAAAAAGGTTGAAGTCAGCTATGCCAGAAAGACAAGCAGTTCGGCATAACCTGAAAAAAGGATTATTCCTTCCTACTATACCAAATTACATGGCTGTATGTTGTAACAAAAAGCCTCTAAGCATACAGACTGACACAGAGTTACTCTTAGGTGAGGTTTGCTGGGAAGTAAGAGCAAGCAAATGTTTGTAAGTACAATATACAATTCTAGAAAATACAAATTTGAGTCATTAAATTCAAACTATTTCAATGTTGTGTGAGATGCACAGATGTTTTAGGGAAAAAATAAGTTGGGCAGTCTTTATATGAACACAACAGGATATAATATGAGCTAAACGGTTCTTGCAGCTGTAAAACTTGCAATATATTTATAAAAAATTCAGATTTCCACATAAGTACAACTGTACTTTCTGACATGAAATTTGGAATAAATGTTTTGTTTCTTTAAAAAATGAAAGTATTTTATTAACTGTAAGGCTAATAAACTAACCTGGATCCCCTCTTTGCCCCTTCTGACCAGGAGGTCCTCTGCTGCCTTGAATGGGGCTTGGGTCTCCTGCTGTACCCTTCTCACCCAAAACACCTAGAAAACCTGATATGCCATATCCATCTGGACCTGTTACGGAAAAAAATGGAAAGTTCTATATTGAGCATAACACTTTTCTAAATATGGCAATATTAATTATCCAGATTCTAAATGAAGAAGTCTTACATGCTAACCACAGAAATGTGAGACATAATAATATGGACAATTTTCATATTTCAAAATTTGTGAGTCACTATATAGCAAAAAAGTCTCAAAAGTATTCACTGGAACACAAAAAAATCCCCCCCATATATTTTTTTAAAAACATATTGCATTAAAATAACTAAGTTTATCAAAGGCCTAGAGACTAAAACATATGAAGAACGGTTGCAGGATTTGGGTTTGGCTAGTCTAGAGAAAAGAAGGGCTAGGGGGGACATGATAGCAGTATTCCAGTATTTGAGAGGCTGCAACAAAGAGGAGGGGTTCAATTTATTCTCCAAAGCACCGGAGGGCAGGACATGAAACAATGATTGGAAACTAATCAAGGAGAGAAGCAATCTGAAATTAAGGAGAAGCTTCCTAACAGTGAGGACAATTAATCAGTGGAACAGCTTGTCTTCAGAAATTGTGGGTGCTTCATTACTGGAGGTTTTTAAAAAGAGACTGGACAGCCACTTGTCTGAAATAGTATAAGGTCTCCTGCTTGAGCAGGGGGCTGGACTAAAAGATCTCCAAGGTCTCTTCCAGCTCTATTCTATTCTAAGACTCGAGGAGAAAAATTTGGCCTAACGCTAAAAAGACAATATTGTAGTTTAACCTTTCTGGGTTTCTATTGCTGAAAAGGCTTACTTTCAAATATCTCAGCATGACACTCTCAGATATGATCTGAATTAGAAGTGCTTTCTCAGATATTATGGCCCCCAATAACAAAGAGTTTTCCACATTAGCACTTTAAATTGGATCCAGAAATTAAATGGAAAATAATGAAAATGATGTACCAACAGTACAATATAATCATAACACTCATTATAGACAGTGTTCCAGCTGTCACATTTTGTACTTGGAGGCTTCTGGACTGCTTCTCACATTGCAGTAATCAAAATGAAATATTTTTAGGACATCAGTCACTAAGATTATTGATATAAACTATAATAATAACTTCAGCTGGTAAAAATCACCCCTTGCTACTGGAGAAACTAATGAAGCTAATGACAACTATAAAACTTTGCAAATGTCTATAGATCCAAATTTACCACCTTTAAAGCTGGATTTATAGCTAGAAGCCTGATACTTGGGGGGAAGTGTTGTTCCTTTGATTTCAAGTTGGATATCACTTATTCATAAGAAAAGCCAGGTTACATAATATATGTCAGACCATCTCAAAACTGGAACATACCTGGTGATCCTGACAAGCCTTTAGAACCTGGCAAACCATCTAATCCAGGAAGTCCTCTGACCCCATGCACACCTTTCAAAAGTACAGCAAAATCAGTATTATTTTCAGACTTAAGAAAAATATAATACAGAATTCTTTGAAAATTTCTGCTGAGTTTCAAAGTGATAACATTTTGTAGGCTAGGCAAATGTTTAACCATTATGCTATTGAAATACCATTGTTAACAGAAGCTGAAGCACACATTATTGAGCCAAATGTAGGAAAAAGCCAGAAAAAGCTAGTTGCATAAATTTAATTTTGAATATGGGTGAAGCCTGACAAGAGCACTCACAGGCAGATTATTACAAATATTTAAAATGCTCTTAACATCAAAGAAAAGCAGGTACAGCAGACCCAGATTCAACTCTCATATCTTTTTCTCCTGCCCATGTATCATAATGGACTGACAGCCGCTGGTATCTCAGTAGAAGGAATGTTTGACACTTCGGTCAAGATGATGCCTATTACTAGACTTCAGGTTCTTTTCTTCTGACTTTTCCTCTTCTGGTCCTTACAAAGCTGTTTCACCAATGGAATGGATTCTTAAAACCTAGCCCATCCTTTCATAGACTTCCCAAAACAATTCCACGGGGTTGACAGTATTTTTTAAACAGATATGAAACATAGAAAGAGAGGCTGCCACTAAATGTAGCCCATAACATATTAATATCAATTTTATTGGTAGAATTTAATTTACCTTTTCTTCCTGGAAGACCAATATTTCCAACATTTCCTTTGTCACCAGAAGATCCAGGAATACCTGGATCTCCAGATGCACCTTGTTCTCCAAATTTCCCTGGGAATCCTACAGAATAAATAAATATCAGTATCAGTATAAGTATCAGTGTATTCCTTCAATACTGATAAAACATCAATTTTTGCAAGAATCCATTGTTTATTATTTTAACATTGAAAACTGATATAATAGGAAATAATTTATGCCACATTTGTTATATTTAGATTATGGGCCTGCAAGGCAGGGGTGAAATCCAACAAGTTCTGACAGGTTCTGAAGAACTGGTAGCAGAAATTTTGAGTACTTTGGAGAACCGGCAAATGCCACCTCTGGCTGGCCCCAGAGTGGGGTGGGAATGGGGATATTGCAGTATCCTTCCCCTGGAGTGGGGTGGGAATGGAGATTTTGCAGTATCCTTCCCCTGCCACGCCCACCAAGCCATGCCCACCAAGCCACACCCACAGAACCGGTAGTAAAAAATTTTGGATTTCACCACTGCTGCAAGATGCTCTTGATTAAAATTGAAAGGTGTTGGTGATGAATATTAAGGATAACAGAGCAAAACAACAACATCTTGAACTAAGCAAGGCTTCTGTTAAAATTCAAGCTATATCCTTTAAATTTAGGCAAAGAAAACATTTGCTATATTATATGGGACAATCAGACACTAAAAAATCTAATTATATATTGTCTGGTTTTAGATCTCTTGCTTTTTTTGTAATTTAATTTTCTTGTTTGGGAACAACTTATTAGATTTTTTATCAAATCCACTGTGATTTAATTGAAAAGAATGAATAGAAAAACAAGCTTGATGATTCAAAACCTACCATTTTTCATTACCAAACCACATTGTTTTAATTTCTCACAATAAATATTACTTTGGGGAGATGCATCTCACAAGCCTTCAATAAATAATTTTTGCATCAATTCCCTGACAAATTCCAATATCTTGGAAATTCTTCATAGTCAATATTACCATTAAGAATTACATTTATATATAAAAATTATATACAAAATTTATTGTACTATGCCACTTCTTACTTTATATTAAAATAGAGCCAGATGATCTATTGGCATAAATTTCTGTACCAATCTTGAACAACACTGGGTTTCAAACATTGTTCTTTTAACTATTGACTTTTTAATTTAACTTTCTCAATCTTTTAACTGGAACATGATGGGTTTTCTTGGATTCACCGTATTCTTGGAGATAGTTTGGTCTGGGTTCAATAATCAGGAAATTGTGCAATGTTTCTTGGCAGGCTTTGCAATGATCCTTTCCAAATCATACTTAAGCTACTGAACTGTCTTCTTTCCCTTAATAGCTACTTTAAGAAATATCCCAGCCTACCCAGGAACATAGCTATTGAGTATTTCTCAAAGAAGGACACTCCTTTGCTATTATTGTTTTCTATCTGAATCTTTACTAGGCTAGAAGTCTTCAAATGATTCTCAGTCACCTCCAGCTTTATCCACATGCAGAAGATTTTCTAGCTTATTTCTACGAGGGTACGGGGCTTCTAGTTGTCTTGAAAAGCCAAACTGAGTAACACCACAAGTCAAGTGATTTTGCTCCTAGTCCAGTAACAATAGTTTCAAAAGGCCTTGATTCAGGTGAAAGCAGGATGAGCTTCCCAACACCCAACTCTTGTAGCATTCCTCTGCCCAGTGGTGAAATCTAAAATTTGTTACTACTGGTTCTGTAGGCATAGCTTAGTGGGGGGGGGGGTGTTTAATGTGACTGGGTGGGTGTGGCCATTTTTTTTTGCTTTTAAAACCATTTTTTACATGTAAAACCATGTAAAAAAATGCTTTCAAAAGGCTCTAACAATCCCAGCTGAGTTGCCTGATTGTCAGATGGTTTTTAAATGGCTCTGACGATCCAAGCTGATTATTTTTCTTTTAAATGGCTCTGACTGATTAGCAGGAAACTCAGCTGGGATTGTCAGAGCTTGGCTCGTCAGAGGCATTTAAAAGAAAAAAAGCCTCTGATGATTGCCTGGCTCAGCTGAGCATGGGGGGCGGGGGCAGGGATTTTTGCTACCGGTTCTCCGAACTGCCCTCCGCCATAGCAACCTACTCGCCCGAGCCAGTCCGAACCGGGAGCATTTCACCCCTGCCTCTGCCCTTCCTCCAGAAGCTGATGCTCTGAGGTGCCCTTTCTTCTCCCCCTCATCTTTCTCCTGAGAAATGGAGTTAAGAGAAATAATTTTGAAATAAGAAAATATTTGTAGCACAGGTTTTAGATTTTGGCAGTAGTTTGCTCTCCAAGTTTGTTTCAATTTAGTTTCGGAATGTTTTGTTATCAAACTAGGTAACATCATTAGCAGGATTGTCTTGTCCTATTCTCCTTAGCTTATAAGTGTCTTGTGTACCAGTGTGGAGTTAGAGATACTGGGAAGCTAAAATGGTGAAGTGATTTGCAAGGGTGAAGGGCCAGCTGCTTTCTTTTTCTGATATTTCCCTATTTACTGATTGGGACGACCACTAGCAAGGGCAAGGTGGGATCATTGCTGGATGATTATGGCAATGTAGAGAAAGCTGCCAGGACTGTTTTACCATGCAAGCAAATATATACAAACAGTAATTCAGGCAATAGATTATTCAGTAGACTAGTTAAGCTAGATGACATTATCTGACTAAAAACATCATGTGGAATTCATGATGAACAGAATAACTCTATATATGCAGATTTATCTGGTGACAACCATGGATTTAAGGAGCCTTGGTGGTGCAGTGGTTAGAATGCAGTATTGCAGTTGACTTTGCCCATAGCCAGAAGTTCAATCCTGATGGGGCTCAAGGTTGACTCAGGCTTCCATCCTTCTGAGGTTGATAAAATGAAGACCCAGATTGTTGGGACAATAGGCTGACTCTGCAAACCACTCAGAGAGGGCTGTAAAGCACTGTGGGGCTGCATATAGGTCTAAGTGCTATTGCTGTTACTATCTGGTGACAATCATGACACATAGAATATTGCGCTTTAGAATATAAAAAGAATAAATGGTAAAAATGAATGTATTCATGAAAGTGAAAGTGCAGGTTTGAATGATGGAGTAAAATGTTTCCCAGGTAGTATGAATTGTTGTGGGTATGCATAAAAGTACAAATTCATAGCTTGTTTTTATAGTTGTATTTTATGCTGCAATGAACAGTGAGAAATGAAAGAACCTGGGATAAATTTTCAGAAAAAAAATGTGCAACATTATAAAACAATGTGATCTAAGCAAGTAGTTCTTTTGTTAGGTGACATGGACTGAGGGGTCAATTCAGAACCCCACTGGTGAGCATCTATTTACAAAAGGTTTGTTTTGAATATGTGGTATATGCATAAGTCCTTGCATATAATGGTGGGGAAATTATTATTGCATAAATCTAAAAAGCATGATTGTAAGTTTGAGAAAATTGGTGAAGGGTATAATGGTGATAAAAGGTTCTGAAAGTGAAAGTCATGAATGAATATGGTTTGAATAAAAGAGTTTAGAAACAGCACATTGGTGTGGTCCAGTCACAAAGATGAGTGAGAATCAAATTGCAAAATGATATTACCGAAGATGGATCATCAACAGGAAGGGGAAAATTTAAAAAAAATCATGGATGGATGGACTTGAGATCTTCCACAAAAAAAAAAAAAAAAAAAAAAGGAGGGGGAAGGGGGAGAGATATGAAAGAAAAGACAGTTTGAAGAACACAAAGCAATGTGGTATATGGATGAGGAGAAAACAAGGATAGTAAGCAAGGATAGAAACCAGAGAGGGAGACTGGATTGTTTTAGTTTAAACCATTGTTCGTTTTTCTTATCTCATGCTTTGAGGTTGTTTGTCTTTTCTGCACTAAACAAAAAATGGCCTACTGTAAAGGGAATAGCATGGTGGCTATGTATGCAACTTCTCAATGTCTAAGTATCACATTGTCTACTCATACTATTTACCTTTGTTTGTTATAAACTTTGCTATTTGTGAATATCTAAAATATAAACACTTCACCTCTTTGTCCTATTAACCCCTGGGATCCTTGAGGGCCTTCCATGCCTTCCACACCAGCATATCCTTGACCCCCAGCTTCACCCTTCTTTCCTCTGTTGCCTTTCAACCCTGTAAAATAGAAGAAAAAAGAATATTTTTTAATATAGTGTTATTTCTGACATGCTGGGCCCCATGAAGTCTCCATTTGATGCTCATTCATAAATATTTCAGATGTGTAGTATGGATTCCTAAAAGGATCAACAAGAGGAGAAGAGTTGTATTTTTCAAATATTAAGAATCATATTGTGAACATAGTAATGTAAAATAAATATGGACAACCTGATGTCAACAGGCCAAGTGTGGCCTTAAGGAAATGGCTGTCAATTAAAGCTGACTGGATTTTTTTGGGATAGGATGATATGAGGCAGTAAGCCAAACTGGGAGGAATCCCCAGGGTAGAGCCTACACTAGAGGCTGTAGGGTTTATTTGTTTCAGTAGACTTTTCATTGCTCAGAAGCTTAAACCTTAGACAAACATAGAGAAAACACAAGAAGCCCATTGTTAACTAGGGAAGGAAGGCAACGCAGTATAGACCTAAATCATAGGTGTCAAACTTGCGGTGTCTTGTTGCCGTCATGTGACATTTCCTTTCGTGGGGCTTGGGTGGGTGTGGCCTGCATGTGACGCATCTGGCCTACAGACTACCAGTTTGACACCCCTGGTCTAAATCCTTAGAAAACAACCTATACCTAAACCACTAATAAACTGCCCAAGGCAATTGGCAGTTGGCAGATAGGTACTATCCTAAGTTCAACCTCTAACACAATGCTGATCAACATGCTAGCCATTTATATGTTAACAGCATTTTTACTTACTGTATAGCATGAAAAACCTTGTAGTTGCTTTATAAAATAAATTCTGCATATCTATCCTATAGATCATAATCAGGTCATTGCAATAAATGTTATAATTCTCATTCTTTCCTCATGTATAATATCTTTGTATATTTTCCTACAATTTGTATCTGCTTGATACTTGAGATCCATGTAGGACAAGCTAACAAGGGACCAAAGCAACTATGGGACAGAGGTGCTGTTTTGCTGTCACCCTTCTTGCCTAGAAAAATGTAAATCTTCATCGTTTTAGTTTCTAGAGATTCAAAAACTTTTTAATGTCAGATTCCCAGGATAGATACTTTAGAAATTAGGGTCCCTTCTAAGTACATTCCAGGCCTGATCCTCTTAATACTGTCACCTACTGAGACTTTTATTGAGAAGCATGTGAATGCGCTAAATGAGCTGAGGGAGAGACACCAGGGATCCCTCCAGATTTTTTAAGCTAGAGTTCTTATGACTAAAGTTCCCACAATTAATTCCATAGCCCCATTAGAAATTATAGGCATTACAAAGCAAAGCAACTTAGAAGGCTACACATCTGCCCCATTTAAACTTATTACTGCAGATTTCATTTAATTTGGTGATATTGATGATGCATATTTTTGACAGGTAAGCTAGCTTATTTATTTAATTTTCTTACTGAGTTAAGTCCAAAACTGGTTGGGTTCACTCAACATGGCAAGCCAAAAGAGCCTGAGTAGCATAGGAGGCTAATGCCTCCTACTAAGGCAGCATTTAACATCCAGTTGCCTGCAATTACTGCGAGTTCAATTCTCATCAGGCTCAAGGTCAACTCAGCCTTCCATCCTTTCTAAGGTGGGTAAAATGAGGACCTGGTTTGTGGGGGCAATAAGCTGACTTTGTATAAAATATACAAAAGTATGAAGGCTATTGCTTAACGCACTGTAAGCCGCCCTGAGTCTCCGGAGAAGGGAGGCATCTAAAAATAAATAAAAATAAAAAATAAAAATAAAAAAACCAGATCAAAACGCAGACATATAAGATCCTACTGTAAGCAGTGAATTCAGTCAATGCATGCCATCATTATGTTATTTCAAAACAGAACAAGGCAGGGAGAGCCTTTAGATCATGGCTCTGAAATTTTTCCAACTAGGAGGTGTCTATATTTTCTTCTGTATAACAAAGCAAAATATTGCATCTGTGTAAATATTTCTGTGCTTCCCTTATATTGTATCTTTGATTGTAAGTCCCGAGTGCATTGGAAAGCAAGGGCAGCAAACCACACCTGCTTCACTCTGGGTCACGTGGCCGGGAGAAAGGAAAGAAGGGAATGAGGTACTCAGCAATGTTCCAAGATGTTATCCAGTTGCTTCATATAGAGGTTCTCTTCAGCAATAGTTTTCTCCACAGACCCAAGCCAGATTCAGTTCATTTTCAAACCCAATCTTTCCTTTACTAGCTACTCCTCTCCACATCAAATTTGGTTCTGCTCTGTTCAGTTTTGGACGGAGACAGTCCTGATTCCCTTTACATAATTTCTTTCCAACATTCTGTTTAGTTACAAAGAACAGAAGTCTAGTAGGAATGTTGAGTTACACTGGAGCTCAATTATAAGTGTGTCTGTCTGGAGCGAGAAAGCAGAGAGAGCAGGCTGCATTCTGAGTGGTCTGAACATTGCAATGTTAATTTTCCATCTGGAAATGGGAATCATTATCATGGTTTCATGATAAAGATCCTGATTAAGTTAAAGATGACAAACCTACAAAGCATTTGAAATGTATGAATTGCTCTATCTTAATTAAATAGAATGTTCAGTTATCTTCTGTAATGATATTGAAATGCATCAGAGATATTGTAGTCATTCCTAAGTGCATACAACTGTTAATGAATTTGTTCCCTAGTTAGCTATTTCATCTGATAATGAATTATTCTGCATTATAAATGCACACATGTACACATTACACATACATAAATACCTGCTGGTCCAGCTATTCCAGGAATTCCTTTAGAACCTTTACTTCCTGGCAAATTCATAGTATCCCCTCTGTCACCTATTAAGCAAGAGACATGTTTAATTTTACCAGTATCCATCTTTTGAATATATTTTAATGTAAAAACATTTTAGAGAATTTCTTACTATACACATCCAGATTTAGAGACATTCTACAAGATTTTTTCCCCAGCAGATGGAGACACTTTGACTCTTTGATTGGGGAAGATCATCTGATTTCCCAGACTGGATTAAGAAGTACTGGAACGTATTCCAGGAAAGAAATTATGCCAATATTCTGAAATGGCAGCATGATTGAACACAGGGTAAAAAATTAAGGAATCCCTTCCCTTTAGCTATTCCCTCCCATGTGTCCAAGCAGATATTACATGATGATAAAAACTCTCCCAATGTTTTCTTATTCTTTACAGAACTTAACACTAAGAAAAAGAACATTCAAGTTGTAGAAAAATCATGTATGATAGTAACATTCTTGCAGGATACTCGTGTAACTGCATCTGCCAATGGATGGGAACCTATAACACTATATATGAATAGATATCACTCTCCCAACCTTTTCTAGGAGACTCTTTCTTTAGAAGTCTGAGGATTACCTGTTTTACTCATGCCGTGCCAAGGTTTTTGTAAGATATACAAATGCATTGCTTTAAGCTAGGCCTAGGCCATATAAAAAGGGTTGATTTCAAGAAATCTCTTAAGTGAAGGTGTGAGACCTTTGGTTCTCTGGCTCCCTTATGTCTAATCTGTATCAAGCTTTATTCTGTGCATGTATTCTACAATGTTAGGGGAGAATGAGGAAATTCCAAGGTCTATAAAAAATAGAAGTTCCTGCAAGAATGAAGATAGAAAATCACATTTTTTCTTAAATAAAGCATTAAAATGCAAAAAAATTGAATTAGAAGACAACACACATAACCAAGATATTCATCTTTGTTCAGATAACACCACCAACAAAAACCTTATATTGGAGAGACTGGGAACACCTAACAAATTGAATAGATATGAGCTGCCCCTAGCACTTCTGATAGATTATAGAATGTTCTTTGTTGAGAACTCTGCATTGGTTTTAGTATAATACAAAAAGGCAATAGGTAAATATGAAAGTATATGAAGAATAAAATTATTCAAGAAACCAAGTTCAATGCATATATGAATTAAAAAACAAACAAACTTAGATTCCTAAAAATAATTGAACTCACCAATTTCCCCCAGTTGGCCACTTTCACCAATCACACCTGGAACTCCTGGAACACCTTTTTCTCCCTGTCACATTGAAAATAGACACAATCTTATCAATTAGAATTAATATTAACCAGAAATTTGGTTTTCTCAGAATGCTGTAGAGTCTTGATAAGCACAAATTATAGAATGTGTAGGGTGTTATGTTTTTTAAATTTATCAAATTTGTATGCTTCCTGATTCTCAATTACTCCGGGCAACTCATAACAACTAAAACAGGAAAGTACAATTACATTTTATTACAATAAAATAAAATAAAATAAAATAATAAAATAAAATAAAATATTGATAGGATAAAAACAAAACCAAGTGGCTTCACTATCCCTTGACAAAGGCCTGCAGAAAAAGCCAGGTCTTCAAAACACTCCAGGTACCTATATATAATATTGTATAATTGAAGGGACCTGGAGCAGGCCCATCCTACCAGAAGAAATTGTTGGTCTCTCTAGCAACCAGGCCCTATGCTTTAGATTCACCTTTGAAAAAAAGAGTAAAATCTCTTATGATAATTTAATGTGTTGTGGCTAGATTTACAGAATTTGGTTTAGGGATTTTGGTGCTTTACCTTATGAGCTCCCATAAAGTAAGAGTTAAAACATAGAGGTAGTTTGATTCATGCATGCAGACAACCATCAACACACCCAGTTTTGCTCACCCTCCATCCAGTGATTCCAGGGAAGCCAGGAATACCACGAGAACCTGGGATACCAGTATATCCTGGAACACCTCTTATTCCTTTAATTCCAGTGTCGCCTTTCTGACCTTTTTCAAAACCAGGAAATCCAGGTAAACCTGATATTCCTGTCTGACCAGGTAATCCGAGCAATCCTTCATGTCCTACAAAAATACAATTGAAAATGTTAATTTCTTCTCTTCTTTGCAAAACTTTATGTTTCAGGTATGCTTGGCATCAGTAGTAGCTCTATCCAAAAGTTCTTGCTTCTAAATTGGCATGTTCAATAGGGTCATAGACCACTATATCCAACATCATTCTGCCTATCCTGTGAAGTCAACCAAAAGGGCTTGCTTAAGATCCTTCCATGGTGAAAGATAAGAGGATCAGAAAGCAGACCTTCTCAGTGATTGACCCAATGTGAAATATGCTACCACCCGAGAATTCAGACAAGCATTGAAACCTTTCTTTTTAGACATTTGATGCCTAGTATTGATTTTATGGTGAACATTTCAAATAGGATTTTTTTGCTTTTAGTTACATTTTGCTATCGTAATACAATATGGTTATTATGTTCATGGATGTCTCTTTTATGCTGCTATGAATTGCATACTAAAACCTTTGATTAAAAAGTAATTAATTAATTAATATTGATTAGAATGCACTTCTTTTCCTTGAATGGGATCAATTGGTGCCTGGCTGTGAATACTATCCTGGTTTACTAAAACACAGTGTTATCTGGCTGTATCACTTGAAATCAGCCCAGAATAATGAGAATATGGTGGACCATAGCTGGACATTTTCTTCGAGTATTTGGATCTTTAAAGAACAATGCTACTCTTGCCCACTTCCTTAAGCCCTCTCATAAAATTCCTCCAAGATAAATTGTGATGGCCACAACCTTATGTCAGGAATCTAACAAGGCTGTGAAGAGGATTCAGAGTATAATGAACCCCAAGCCACCTCAATTCAGGAAAAGCTATTTTTCCTGTCTTTTCAGCTAGAATATGTAGAGTTCAGACTAATAGGATAGTTCTATAACTTTTTCAGTTTCCCAGACATGCAGACATCTGAGGTTTCAAAAAGGTCCAAAGACTGTTAATATAAGAAGCACTATGTGTCTTCTACTCTCTGAGGGTAATCTGCAATTGGCTGCAACCCTCTTTTTCCATTAGTCTGAAACCATTACAGCTGTATTGTCCACAATTCACTAGGAATCTCTTCCTTTTGTTATTTATGCATTTGAAGTCATCCATAATTCAGGGAAGGGAAAAATTGAAGAAAAGTAAGAGGCAATGAGTTGTTTCAGTTAGGACAGACTGGTAAACTAGGGGTGGGGAATGCTTTTATACAAGGAGGAATGTACAGTCTGATGAGATGGAAGCTTGCCCTCACTGTAGAAAAATCAAAACTTGGTGAATACTGAAGGGTACAACAAAACTTTTAATATATTGTATTTATGATACATAGTGGCTCTTTACCTTTTAAACCGATATTCCCTTTAACACCAAATACTCCTTTATTTCCTTTTTCACCTTTCACTTCCAGCATTACGTTTGGTATGATTTTAGGAGGTGCTCCTGGTAGACCACGAATTCCACGTTCACCTTTCAACATAAGAATCCTAATCAAGGATGTATTGGAAGCATACAAGTTGCCTTATATTAATTGAATTTGAGCCTTGCTCTATTTATATTGTTTTATTTGTTTCCTAGTATGATTTGATTGCTTATTAGAAACCTATGACTATCACTAAGTGTTGTATCTTATGATTCTTGATGAATGTATTTTATTTTTCTTTATGTACACTAAGAGCATATGCACCAAAGACAAATTCCTTGCGTCCAATCACACTTGGTCAATAAAGAATTCTATTCTATTCTATTCTATTCTATTCTATTCTATTCTATTCTATTCTATTCTATTCTATTCTATTCTATTCTATTCCATTCCATTCCATTCCATTCCATTCCATTCCATTCCATTTTCATTTTTAGCAATTTCACTGCCAATGGTTTTTCCAGCCCTATCTGGAAAAGTCAAACATTAAAACATGTCATCTTCTCATCAAAACATATGCTCTACTTTTTCCTCTAAACCTAGACTTCTAGCTATCTAGAGAGAAAAATGCATGCTGTGATAATATTCTTACCATATAAAGCAACATATTTAAGGGGAAATAGCAGAAATATAAAAAATGCTTTGTCCCTTTTCTTGCAGATTTTTAATATTTTTCCAAATTGTCCCATTAAGTTGTTTGTTTGAAAATAAATTCTATTTGATTTAAACAGTAAGTAGATGACCCCTTTTTTTATTTCCAGAAAAATTAGGATTTAAAAAAGGAAAATAATGTAAAAATGTGTTTACAGAGATTACATTCTGCATCTCCAGTTTTATTAGTGATAGGAAGATGGCAAAGTGGCAATATATATGGTACTTTAAAGAGCTCTTCAGATATTTCTATTTAATTCACTGCAGAAGATTAGCATTTGCTAATTACTGTTCGAATCCTAACTTCCCTGCCAGCAGCTGTCAGACCAGACAGGGAATGGATCTAACAACAGATTTCTTTGAAAAAGCAATAACAGAGATAAAAAGAATGTTGGTACATCAAAACTTAAAAAAAAAACCATCAATGAAAATACTCTGAACTAAGAAAGAAGACTGACCCCAATCAACCCACCCTGGAGAACTTTCTACCCATCAATGCTTCTGTCAATGAGTCAAATTCTAATGTTTTGTCATCCAGCACCTTGTTAGACTGGGAAAGCAAGGAATTTACATTCTTTGAGGGAAGAGGACAATCTGAGACAAGGGAGGGAAAAGTACCAGTATATTAAATCTCCTTCACGGAAACTTATGTGGAGCTGCTATCTAAGAACTGTTTGTTAACAGCTTGGACTGTAATTTCAATTCAATTCATGACCAGTTGCTGACAGCCAATAATAAGAATGATGAGCTAAAATGTACCGTAATCAATTGTGACTCTTGTTTTGCTAGTGAATGACCAAAATAAAATTACTATTCATAATAATGCACCCATTGTTCTTTTTCAACTGGAGTCATGGAAGAGGTTTTTTTTTTAGAAATCAAAATACATATTAAAATCCACTTTCTGATTCTTATGTTAAAAGAAGAGCAAAATGCATATTTTTAAACTTGTCAACTGTTCTTCATTTGCCTTAGATAGAAGACAAAGGCAAAGCAAAAAGATACTGTTGAAATTTGTACGTGGTAAGATTAAAGCTAACATTCCTAAAGACATTTACTCAGAATAAACCCAACTGAATTTATAGAATTTGATTCTAAATCAATGTATTTAGGTTTACACTGTAATGTTTTTTTATAAAAGGAATTTTCAGTTAAACAAAAGCTTTCTTAAAGACTATTTACAATTTTACATGAACATATCTGTGCATACTGAATAATGTGAGTGTCTCATAACACTGAAGAGAATACCTTTTAATCCGAATTCCCCAGGTGGTCCTTTAACACCTTGTGTGCCAGGGAGGCCTTTTTCTCCATGGATTCCTTTCTGTCCTGGCCATCCTTTGAACCCCATAGCACCACTGAAACCTCCAATGCCAGGAGATCCTTTAGAACCTTGAATGAAAATTGTAAAACATGTTTATGTTTCCAGCCTCCAATGGAAATCTAAAGTACAAATTTAGCTTTCACAAAGGGGCTTTACAATAAGTGAACATAATTCATTAGAGCCTTGCAAAAGCTGGTAGTGGCTGAGAAAGGAGTGGGTTGTAACTCTGAGTAGAGATTTTATGCAGAAGTTGTTATTACCTTTAAGACCTGGGAAACCAGGCATTCCAACAATTCCATGGAGACCAGTTTCCCCAGCCTTTCCTTTAGTTCCAATAAAGCCCGGTTCACCTTTGTTCCCTGGCAGACCTTTCATCCCTACAGGACCAACTTTCCCTGCCTCCCCTGGTTCTCCTCTGACACCAGGGGATCCTATAAAAAAAATAAATAAAAGAGAGGTGTTTGATTAAAATATAGGCAGCAGAGAGCAGTTATTATACTTCAATTATATAGGTGCACAAAAGGCAACAGTAAGAGCTCATTTGTCTGAAAAATGAGCAAAGGAAATGTCTTCCAATAACTGACATTACAAATTAAAACAAAAAACTTTTTTTTATTAGGGATTGGGTACTATTTAATAAGCAGATGTGTTTAGAATTCCCCAGCCAGCCAGCTACTTCCTGCTAACCACTCCAACTTTGGGAACTGAAGTTCACATATCTTAAAGTTCCAAGGTTGAAAAACAATGTTCTAGTATAAACCATAAACCCGCACAAATTGGAGCTTCATTTATTTATAGGATTTTATTTTATTATATATGATAGTTAGATTCTCTTCTATAAAAAAGAATAGGAAGTGCCAGTTATTTTTTACACATAGAAATACATCAGATTTCTCACAGACCTCTTAATAATCTGAACATTTAAGTATTTAATTTAAATAATTATTTAATTAAATTCAGGAAATTTAGTTCCATTCTGTTTAATTGATGGTGAGTAAAATAAACAGAACATAGAATCAAAGATCTGGAAGGGACCTTGGAGGTCTTCTAGTCCAACCTCCTGCTCAAGGCAGGAGACCTTATACCAGCCTGGTCATATTATATTGATCTGTCCATTATATAATTTAGGGCTAGGAGGCAGTGGGTTTTTTTCATGCCATGAAAGTTTCAAAAATCTGAAGACATGGTTTGGCTCTGATTCAATGTTTCAGAAAATAGTTCAGTCTAATTTAGAGATTTTTTAAAAAAACCATAGGCTATCTATTTCAAACTAGGATTCCAGTGAAATTTATGCCTCTTAGCAATTACAATATGATGACAGAAATTACTATAGCTTTTTTACTTTTTAAAAGCATGGAATGAAATTTGCTAACCCTACTTGACTAAATTTAAGAGAGAAAAAACCCACAGAGATATTTGAGCTATGGTTTTTTAAGTGTCTAAAAAGACCTTGCTTACTCTCCAGTGGAATGACAATGAAAACAGCTGAGGTGTGATCTGATCAGCATGCCCACAGCATTTATCTGAGAACAAGAGGAGGGTTATTTGGTTAGCCATTTGGTTGGGTGATAGGCATTGAAAATGTCTGCAAGAACCTGAATGAATAGGGAGATAGTTTAAATCCTTTTTGTCACTGCATTTTGAGATCGGGTAGACACCAAGAGTGCATTTCTGGCAGGCAGATATAGAGGCTACCTTGATATGTTGGTATGTATGGGAGAGGAAGAATAATTGAATGGGGAAAGGCTTGGTATGTCTCCATGTGTGTGATACGAAGGGGGGATGCAGAGGCTGTTTGATTGCTGCCTAAAGGAAAAACAGAAAGTGATGAGGCTGTACAGATCTTTGGGGGAAGGCGGGAATATTGGAATAATTTCTCACCAACAAATCCTTGTGAGCCTTTTCTACCCAGGGACCCTTGCTGGCCTGGGAGACCAGGGAATCCAAATGTTGCTGGTGGTCCTCGGATACCGGTTAGTCCAGTGGGCCCAGGAAACCCTAGAATCCCTTTGGATCCAGGTGAACCAGGGAAGCCATCTCTTCCTAACAGAAGGAGATAATAAGTAAATAGTCATGATTTAGAGAATTTATACGAACAGGGACAGCACTGAATTCTTACTAAATTAATTAAACCTTTTCCTAGTGGAGCTTAAGCAATGACTATCTTGTTTGTAAGAGCTGAATCCAGGCAAAGACCTACAAATAATAAACAATGATCATGAAACCAGTAGAAAAAAATGGCTTGACCATAAGCTGTCATGTCATGTCATGTCATGTCATGTCATGTCATGTCATGTCATCTCATCACTTGCAAGCTACATTTGCTTGAGCACCTCTAGGTAAAGGCATTCTTTTCTCTGCTGATTATTGTTTCTTTTGCTGGAGTAACATGCAGTATCTTTGGTAATGGTAATGAACTGTATTCAAGAATAAAAATCATGAATCTTTTCAAATTAATATTCAAATTCAAATACAAGCTCATTCCAGTTAATGAATGAATGCACTTACATATACAAGATAATATAAATGAATAATCACAAAACCAATTAATCTAGACTTATACCAATCAAAAGACATGTCTGTTTGTCTATCATCTCTCTCTCTCCCTCCCTCTCTCTCTCACTATCCATCAATCCATCCACTCTAACCTAATCTTGATCACACACAATATAAATACTACAGTGATGAATGCACACATAATATATATTCACACTTAGATGGCAAGCAAAGTAAAGGCTTTTCTGAATATTGGATATTGTTATATCCAAAGATAATTAGATGGCTTCTGGAAAGAGTTCTATCCAGGTTAAAATAACTTGGAAACAGTGACAAATCCAGTTGATATTTTGCTGCCATTATTTATGCTAATCTTAACCAAAGATGCCTCTAGAGAAAAGTCATGAAACTACAGTTTAGATTTTAAACAGCATTGTGAAACTGTTAATTTTCAGGAAAACTATTAACAGAGTCCAAGTTTGGGAGAGTACTTTGTGGCTCCCATAATATTTTAAATTGAAACTTACCTATTAAATCAGGATCTGAATTAAATTCTACTAATATTTAAAACCAGAGTAAAAAAAAATAAAATAAGTGGAATTGTTTTTTGAAGCTACATTTCAGAATACTGCTTGTGGAATAAGCAGAAATAATTACATTGCCCTATATCATTCAAAAGAATAGCAATAGCACTTAGACTTATATACTACTTCACAGTGCTTTACAGCCCTCTCTAAGCGGTTTACAGAGTCAGCATATTTCCCCCAACATTGTGGGTCCTCCTTTTACCGACTTTGGAAGGATAGAAGGCTGAGTCAACCTAGAGTCACTCAGAATTGAACTCCTGGCGGGAGCAGCGAATTAGCTTGCAGTACTGCATTCTAACCACTGCACTACCATGGCTCACTCATAGAATCATAAGGCTGGAAGGCATCTCGGAGGTCTTCCAGTCCAACCCTGTGCTCAAGGCAGGAGACTTATACTATCCCAATCAAATGTTGTCCAGTCTAACTTGAAAACCTCCAGTGATCGAGCACCCGCACCCTCATGTGGCAAGCTGTTCCATTGATTGATTGCTCTCATCAGAAAATTTCTCCTTTCTTTTAAATTGTATCTCTCTTTGACAAGCTTCCACTCATTACTTCTGGTTCTGCCCTCTGATGGCCTCAATCCCCTCTTCTTTTTGACAACTCCTCAAGTAATGGAAGACAGTTATTATGTCTTTCCTATTGAAAGCCTATTGAAGAGATTGTTCTCTTCAATAGGCTAAGCATACTTAGGTCCCACAACCATTTGTACATCAGACCCTTTATCATCTTTGTTGCTTTTCTCTGCACTCTTTCTAGGGTCTCAACATCTTTTTTATATCACGGTGACAAGAATGAGATGCAGTATTCCAAGCGTGGTCTCAGCAGTGTGATGTAAAGCAGTGCTATCACTTCTTGTCTTGACAGTATCCCTCTATTGATTCAGCCTAGGACTGCATTGGCTTTTTTGACAGCTGCATTACACTGCTGGCTATATTTAAATGGTTATCCACTCAACACCTAGAGCCCTTTCACAGTTGCTACTGTTGAGCCAAGTACCACCTATTCTATGCATTTGGTTTTTCCTGCCTAAGTGTTGGACCTTACTTTTCTCATCATTGAACTGCACCTTGTCAGCTAGGGCCCAATGCTCAAGTCTGTCAAGATCCTTCTAGAACTTAAGTCTATCTTCTAAAGAATTAGTTATTCCCCCCTTGCTTGATGTCATCTGCAAATGTGATGAGTTCCCTTCTATCCCCTTATCCAGATCATTTATGAAGAGTACTTGGCCTAAGACAACACCATTAAAAAAAAATCTGAGAAAGTCATTCTGAAAATTTGTTTGCGCTGGTGCCAATCCAGCAATGATTACTGGAGTTCTCCCCAGAAACCACAGATAAGTGCTGATGATGCATCCTGTGCATTATGCACTCAGAACCTTGTCTGTCTGTGAGACTACCTTGTCATTGGAACTATACCACATGGCTATTTTATCTTGCTCCAGAACCTGTAGAACCTTAGCATCCCAGTGGCCCCTCCAATACCCAACTCTGTCTTTTCAGCTTTCTGCCACTCTCTTTATTCTAATGTATAAGGCCCTACTGTACCATTTTTTTCTCTTATTAACCTTTATGTAATCTAAGCCACAGTTACCTTTAATTCCTGGTAAGCCTTGATCTCCTTGCGAGCCTTTTGTTCCTGGGAATCCAGGTGGCCCAGGGTCCCCAGGAGAGCCTGATGGTGCTCCTAGAACATCACCTGTAAGTCCCTTTTCACCAAGGAGGCCTGGCAAACCTGGCAAACCAGGATTTCCTAGAAATCCCCTTTCCCCAGGCATTCCTGGGGCACCTCTGCTTCCTCTGGGTCCAGTGAATCCTAAGAGTGATAAAATGACATTGATAATAAGAATCAAACTTAGATCAATTAACAGCAAATTAGATAAAATATAGGGAAAATATTAAAATAATCAGCATCATGAGTATTATTAATCAAATGAACATTTACTCCCATTAGTTTCTATGGGAATATAGTAACTACTAAAATATCTTATTTGCATATCAGTACAACCTAAATATTAATCATCTGTTATATGAATATTTCCTGGACATGATTTAGAAAAAGTTTTGCTATAAAGGTCTGATCAAGTACAGTCCAATAATAGAGCATTTTTTCATTTTAATTGGTCCATTAAATTAAAATTTGCTCAGTGCTGCCCTCCTTTGTTTCCTGAACATGTGAACTGTAATAGATTGGTACTACAAGATATCCTTATAGTTAAATTAATTTGCTAAAAAAAAAAACAACCATGTCGTGTTTAATGGGTACAAATGGAGTTTATATTAATCAGACTCTCTTATAGCAGACTATACTTGCATTATATTAAGAAATTAATAATTACTACCATAAATACATATCTGAAACTTATCTTAGAATTTGAAAAAAGCAGAAAGAAAATTTGCCCCTGACACTGCATATTTTCTCATTCCTTGATCACCCAGATTTTTTAACACATGGATACACATGTTTAATTTAAGGAATTGGAAAATAAAACCCACAGGATTAATGACTTTATTTATGGTAAACCTATTTCTGTTAGAAATATTCTGAAGAAGAACTGATCACTAGTTACAACTATCTTTCAAACATATTTCTTTTTAAATTCATGGGATTATGCAATAAAAATATTTTTCCTGTTCGAAGAACGAGATATACAGCAACATTTAAAATCAAAGACATCTCTACAATTTTATATAAAACTTTCACATTAAATAAATAGGTTTTTAAAAATAAGAGAAGATTTAAAATGTGAATTCAGTGGATTAGTTTGGATCTTCTTATACTGTATAATAATAAAATTTACTTTAGCAAGTAATCACTGACTATAAAAATAATTAATACATTAATTTAACTTTGTCTAGATAGTGTTGAAAGTAATCAACTTGATGTCTATTACCATCTTTGGTTGGCAATATCTAATTCTTCTAGGTTGAACATTTTTGGGAAAAGGAGAAATATGCATTCATATAATTCATTATATGAATTCATTATAATGTTTTATTGTCTAGCCCCAAATATTATGAGAGAAGACCAAGGAAGGCTTCCAAATATTATGAGAGGATGCTCCTCTCCCTCATAGTAGGCAAAATTGCTCCCTAGTGCAGGGGACAACTTCCTCCTCTCCAGATCACATACAAAATAAATTTTCAGGACATTTGTGAAAAACTAAAGAAATAAAAGAAATTAACATGGCTTCCAGTCAGTCAGCTATTATATGGATCCTGAAGCAAAAAATATGGTTGCTATTATTAATATGTAACCTTTAGATATGAGTGGAAATCCATGTATTTTCTAAGAACAGGAATACTCAATAAGGATCAATTTCTGTGTCAGGAGAAAACCAGTGAATTGTTGGTGAGTTAAAATTTCCTTTTAAAAACCTTATTTTTAAAATACCTAATTAGAATTAGAGTTCTTTTCCCAGTGGGTCTCTTTAATCTGTGCTTCGCCAACTAAAGAATAGCACTTTGCTACTCCTCAGGAGAATACACTTGCCCAGTCGGGTATAAATCAGCACAAGCTACCTACCTCTGTAGCTTTTCTATGTGCATGTCCAAGATGGCGGTCCTGCTCTAAAACGCTGTGGAGAGATGGGGTGATATTTGGCTTTGGGGGGTTCCGGGGGGCCGTTTTAACTATCTATGCCCCCCTCCCAGCAAGCGGAGCCTATTGTCAGCAGTTAGAGAGCTTTTTCGCTTTCTAACGTTCCCTGGAACATTGACCCTGTGAGGAAATGCCGGTCCATGGTTGCTGCAGGAAGGGCGGCATCAGTGGCTTATGGGCGGCGGTGGTGGTGGTGGTGAACTAGCCCATTGGCTTGTTTAGTCATCTTCCTAGCTAGATGGCCCATCTGGAGCTGGAGTGATGCCGGCGGAGTGACGCCGGCGGCGCTGGCTGCGGCTTCAACGTGGGCAGCATCTCTCCGTCAGCGCCATAGACGCCTGGTTGGAGGTAGAGGGGCATCTACGAGGTGAAGATACTCGACAAGGTGGCTCGCTTGGTGGTGCCCGCGGTGATGCTGACGCCGACGCTGCCGACGGGGCAACGGGGCAATGGTTCGCCAGTAGGACGGCTAGAAGTCGGATGTTAACAGCAGATGAGGGGTATTACGATGGTGGGAGCCCCTTCATCATGGAATTTAGATCCCGGAGCCTGTTGGACTTCTACAGGGCTGTCAGGGTAACACCTGAAGATTAGCCCCTGTGGAGAGGTCTCCTCCATTAACATCGTTGGAGGCCAAGACTGGACATGGGGTGGCTGTTGAAGATCTGGGGTGGATGAGGAGGGTCGAGAGGTTGACAGAGTTGTGTCTACCCTGTTGCCTCGTATGCCCCCCCCCACCTTCAGCTGGTTTATAGGCCCCAGGACAGTCACCCTTGCCCTATTGGTTCCTGCTCGATGGAGGTGGCCCTACCCGTTTCCATCTTTTTCCCTTTCTGGTACGCCCACCTTTGTGAACAATTTGGACCTCCTTATTCCGGAGTCTTGGACCTGGCTCTTTTTTTCATCCTGCTTGCTGGCTGTATGGAGAATGGCAGTGTACGGGAGGACTGATGGAGCCGGTTCTGTACTACGTGTTCTGTCCCCGTCTCACACACGCACACAAACAGTCAGCCAGGAGTTAAAGTAAACTTGCAGACAATAATTTCCTTTGATAACAGAATTGGCAGCAACCCAATAGCTGCTTGCCAAAAACTTTACTCACAGAGGGAGGTGTTCCTCCTCCGTCAGATAAACCAAAATAAATTCACAAAGCCAAAGAATTGTCAAGTCCAGTCCATAATAAATCCAAGGAAGGCAGATAACGAAGTTCCAGAGATACAGTATGACTTGCTAGCTGTTCAGTTTTGTCCGTCACAAAGCCTGAATGGCCACCATGCCCCCTTTTATCCCCTGTGGGGTGTGGTCCAGTGACTCAGCTTAATCCCTGGCACACCTTCTTCTCTGCTGCGTGCGCTTGTCTTTCCAACGCTGGCGGGGATCTAGCCAAGACTTATCTCTGTCGCTGTCTAACTGTGGCTGCTCGGAGATGCCTGGCTCCTGGCCTATCTCTTCTCCTTCGGGAGACACCTGAGGCATTGCCAGAGAGGAGGGTCCTGGAGAGGGAGGCCTTGCCAACTCCTCTCCTTCACTTTCGGAGTCTTCTCCCTCCGATAAAACGGGCTTGGGGGTCCGAGTCACAACACTACGTTTCACCACTGGTGGGATGTTCCACCTTTTCCAGGGCCAGTGTGGCCCAACCACCGTGAGAGGGTGGCTTGGATGTTCCCCCCCCCCAGTTGTCGGAATGCTATGACTTCAGTCCATTGCCATGAGAGGGCAATGGAGACTCTCCCGGTTATGTTTTAATCTGACCTGTCTCCTGGATGTTTCTGGACTATCATTGCGGACTCCCTGGCCATATTTTTCACCATCATCCCAGAGTTTTGGATGTACTCAAGGTCCAAGCTTCTTGCGCTGCGAGATTCCCCCTTCTCGCAGGTTTGGCCCTCCATGTTATCGAGGGCCTATCTTGATGACGGGTTTTGGAACCCCGAGAGATGGCATGCATCAAAAAGAAGATTAAGGGGTTTTTTAAATGTACTATTAACTAAAATTTTAAGGGGTTCAGGGGTGGGAGGGAGTTGTAAAGATGGACCTGGGGAGGTCCATATAGCCACTGAGCAGGGTGATGGGTCAATTGGATGTAGCAGAGAGGTCGTGGAAGGAAATTTGACCGGGGAGCAAGGGGGTGATAGGAAGGGCAGTGTAATTGAAATAATGAGTGGGAGGGGCAGATATGACGGGCGCAGGGGGCCATATCACGCTCCGGGGGTGTGCACATGCTGTTTACGAGCGATTGCGCACTCTGGCCCCCAATGCGCAACTCGTGTCCGGGATTGCACAGAGCCTCAGGCCTTGGGTCCGTGGCTGATGTTATGTAATGCCAGGTCAGTTGTTAACAAAGCTCCCCTCATTGTGATGGAGGGGGTGTGTGGACTTGGCAGTATTACAGAGACTGGTTTGGCCAGGAGCGGGGGTCCCCCTTGTTGAAATGTGCCCACCACATTTCCGTGCATTTCATCGGCCAAGGGCTCAGGGGAGAGGTGGGGGAGTGGCGGCGATTATTAGGGAAAGTCTTTGTCTGAGGGAGACCACTGTTCCTCAGATAGCCGGATGTGAGTCCCTTTTTGTGAAGTGGGGCCGTGGGGTGCAGATGGGTTTGCTGACTATGTACCTGGCTCCCTGCCACGTGGCGGTGACCCTGCCTGAGCTGCTCGACGTTATTGCCAGGGTGGCGGTTGATACCCCCAGACTTATTGTCATGGGGGATTTCAACCTACCAGGTGAGACGTCAGAGTGGCTCGGGAGTTCATGGCTTCCATGGCAGCCATGGACCTGACCCAATTAGTTCAAGGCCCCACTCACATAGGGAGACACACTCCGGACTTGATTTTCATCTCTGGTCAGTGGTTGAATGATCTTGGTAGAGGGGACCTAGACATTCCAGCTGCTTCTCCCCGCTGCAGGGAGATGGAACCGACCAGATGGTTCTGTCCCAGGCGCCTGATGGATCCCGAAAGGTTCCTCACGGAGCTTGGGCCGTTTCCTGAGACCCTGGCACATGACCCGACCGAAGACCTGGTGGCCGCCTGGGAGAGTGTGGCCATCGGAGCTTTGGACCACGTTGTGCCTTTGCAGCTTCTGACCCGATGCAGATCTCAATTGGCTCCTTGGTTCTCTGAGGAGCTGAGAGAGATGAAGTGTCAGAAAAGACACCTAGAGAGCATTTGGAGGACTAGTCAATCCGATTCTGACTGGACACTGGTGAGGTCTTATATCAAGACCTACCTAGTGGCGATAAAAGCGGAGAAATCTAACCATGAGTCCAGGGGAGGAGACGAGGGTAGGTCTTGAGAATGTTATCTGGGAGGAGTTTGATCCTGTGGCTCCCGAGGATGTGGACAGAGTTCTGGGTAAGATTAATGCCACCACGTGTTTATTGGACCCGTGTCCCTCCTGGTTGGTACTGGCCTCCCGCGAGGTTACACGAGGCTGGCTCCAGGGGATTATAAGTGCTTCTTTGAGTGAGGGTGCCTTTCCTGCCACCTTGAAAGAGGCAGTGGTGAGGCCCCTCCTCAAGAAGCCTTCCCTGTACCCGGCTGAATTAGCTAACTACCATCCGGTCTCTAACCTTCGTTTTGTGGCAAAGGTTGTTGAGAGTGTGGTGGCACGACAGCTTCCCCGGCACCTGGATGAAGCTATCTATCTGGACCCATACCAGTTGGGCTTCAGGCAAGGGTACAGCACAGAAACGGCATTGGTCGCGTTGGTGGATGATCTCTGGAGGGCTCGGGACAGGGGTTGTTCCTCTGTCCTGGTCCTATTAGATCTCTCAGTGGCTTTTGATACCATTGACCATGGTATCATGCTGCAGCGGTTGAGGGGGTTAGGAATAGGGGGCATTGTTCTGCGGTGGTTCTCCTCCTTCTTCTCCAACCGGTCGCAGTTTGTGTTGGCAGGGGGGCAGAGGTCAACCTCGAGGTGCCTCGCATGGAGAGTGCCACAAGGGTCGGTCCTCTCATCCCTTCTGTTCAACATTTATGTGAAGCCGCTGGGTGAGATCATCCGTGGTTTTGGGGTGGGAGTCCATCAGTACGCTGATGACACTCAGCTTACATCTCCAGCCCAGACCATCCCAACGATGCCCTTGATGTGATGTCTCGCTGCCTGGAGGCCGTGCGGGTCTGGATGGGGAGAAATAGGCTCAGACTCAACCCTTCCAAGACCGAGTGGCTGTGGCTTCCGGTGTCCCAATATAGTCAGCTGGTGCCATCACTGACTATTGGGGGTGAATCTCTACCCCCGACAGAGAGGGCTCGCAATCTGGGTGTCCTCCTGGATGCACGGCTGTCTTTAGAAGAGCATATGACGGCCATGGCCAGGGGGCTTTTTATCAGGTTCGCCTGATCCGCCAGTTGCAGCCCTTTCTGGACCGGGACGCCTTGCGCACAGTCACTCACACCCTTGTCACCTCCCGGCTGGACTATTGTAATGCTCTCTACATGGGGCTCCCCTTGAAGAGCACTTGGAGGCTCCAACTGGTCCAGAATACAGCCGCACGGGTGGTTATGGGCACAACTCATTGTGCCCACGTGACACCCCTCCTGCGCGAACTGCACTGGCTCCCAGTGGTCTTCCAGGTGCGATTCAAGGTACTGGTTACCACCTTTAAAGCGTTCCATGGCATAGGACCCGGGTACCTTCGAGACCGACTTCTGCCACCAATAGCCTCCCACCGGGCAGTCCGCTCCCACAGAGAGGGTCTCCTCAGGGTGCCATCAGCCAAGTTATGTTGGCTGGTGACACCCAGGGGGAGGGCCTTCTCTGTGGGAGCCTCTGCCCTGTGGAATGAACTGCCCCCGGAAATGCGTAAGATCTCCGACCTCCGTGTATTTCGCTGTGCCCTCAAGACCCTGCTGTTCCGCCAGGCTGGGCTATCAATGTAATGATTTTAAATTGGGTGTTTTAAATTTGAGGTTTTAAATCTGAGCCGAAATTATTTAATAATTTTAATTATTTTTAAATTGATGTCTGTCTTTGTGCTTTTAATAGGCTGTACACCGCCCTGAGTCCTTCGGGAGAAGGGCAGTATAGAAATAAAATAATAATAATAATAATAATAATAATAATAATAATAATAATAATAATAATAATAATAAATTCTACCACCTAGCTGGCATTGCCCTGTCTGCCCGCTAATTGGCAGAGAAGCAGCAGCATACAGACAGAGGCTTAAATCTTCTATATCTAGACAACAGCATCTCTATGGCCTACAACCAGGCCAATTTATCAAAGATTAAAATCCAGGAAGGGCTTCCTTAGGTCGATGGAAGACTTCGAAGAATTTGAAAGCAGAATGGATCTATGGAAAGCTGCAAAGAGCCAACACTGGATGGAGCCAATGGAGGAGCTGGCACCTGGGTCTGATAAAAGCTGGGAAGTATGGAAATCATTGAATAGACTGAGCATGGATATAACAAGCTACAGAAACACTCTGAACAAATGGGGCTACCCGGTGGCTTCTGCCCTTTGAGATTGTGATGACATGCAGACAACAACACATATGTATATTTGCCCTTTGTGTCCCGATCAGTGTATACTTGAGGACCTCATGGTAGCATGACAGAACACCATTAACATTGCTAGTTTCTGGGCAAGATCTGTTTAATTTGTATATATTTTAATCTTGTATTTTATATTTTAAATGTTGTGCCATATAGTATGCCTTATTTTAATTGCGATGCTTCTGACACAAACCAACCAAACAACCAGATAAAGGGTGAAATATAAATCCTATCCAAATATTTCAAATATCTGCAAGTAATTGTTAGTTTTACAGTACCTGCTGGACCTGCTGCACCTCCACGACCTTGATCCCCTTGAAGTCCTTTCAGTCCTTGAGATCCATTCAAACCAAATTCACCAGGAATCCCTTTTGTACCCTTTGCACCTATGATTTGAAGATGTAATATGTATATTTTTAATTAAAAAATAATAATTAGAGGAAAAAAACTAACTGTGGTTGAATGTAGTCCTGTTTTCCAAGTGGGAGGGAGTGTGTTCCAGAAGAGCAAGAGACTGCAAGGTTTAGATAGTTTGTGTGGAAGAAAGAGAGTTAAAATGACTCCTCCCTAGGAATTCTCAGAGTATATGTTCCATGGTATAAGTTGTTTAATTTGGCAATATTTCTGTTTATAGGGGAGGAACAATAAAGGCAACTGCTTAGAAGAATCTCAACATGTCTTTCTTGGTTCTTGAAAACTGACACTAAGAGAAAGTAAGTAGTAAAAGAAAGTATATAGTTGGAAAAAGAAGAAGCAGAAAAGCATCAGGTAAAGTAAAAGAAAAAAAATTCATAAAGAAGTAACTTCCACTCTTCATCACAACAAATAAGTTTGTAACTCTTTATCCCTATAATGGTACAAACAGATATCTCTTCTTTCCATAACCTATCCCTTTATAAGCAAATCCACAAAACTTCAACTTTTCAGTCTGTAAACAATTTCCAGAACTTTATAAAAACCATGTTATTTTAACCTTGATCAAATAAACCAACTTTATATTCCTTCCTTTTACTTCTGACAATCTTGATCTTAAATTCATCCAGATATTGTCAAAGACTTTGATTTCTCTTCAATCTTCTTTGCCCCATCACAGAAGCTTGTTTAAAGCTTTAGAAAGCCTCTTGTCAGAAACTTCCAGTTGACGTCGCAGGGGGACTGGACATGCGGGGTGGGTCTCCACGCTCCCGTGCTGAGTTTCTTCCTGTTTGTGGGCTCCAGAGAGAGCCAAAGCTGCCCTGTTGGGGTGATGAAGCAAAGAGGGGCACCCTGCGAGGTCTAGGAGAATCACAGCTTTCCTGTCTGGCCCAGGGTTCTTTTTCCCTCTCAGCCACGGCAAGAATAAGAGGCAGCTAAAGATGGCTGCTACAAAGCTGGGACAACCGAAGAACAACTAAGACTGGTGCTGGAGAGAAGTAGGTGAACAGTGTTGGAACTGGGGGAGAGGATTTTTCTTTTGCTCTAAATTTAACCCCAAGAAAAAATCTAGAGCAGTTTGCTCAGAACTTTGTGTTAAAGTGGCATCTAAGCATTTTGGGGCATTCAGAGGAAATACCTGATTGGAAATGAAGGTGCAGGAGAGTAAAATAATAGATTTTGAAATAAATAGAAAATTGGACTCCTAAATTTGGAAGATGGGGTACTAGGAATGCATTTTAAATGCTGGAATTGTTTACTTATAAAACTTATTCTATTTTTATATCTTTTTTATAACCAAAATGACGATGGACGATGGACTAGTAAATTGAAATTTAAGTGGAGAGTGCCACCTGCTGATGAAAGGAAAAATTACAACCTAAGTCACATGGTCTTTGATTAACAACCATTCATTCAGCATCTGAAACAATGCTGAACAAATGGTACTTGGAGTTCCAGCTGCCATAGCCTTCCCATAGCCATGTGATTGTAACATGGGTGATTGTAACATGTGCCCATCTGTAACCTTCTTTAACATCTTCCAATAAGGGGAGTCATGTGATGTTGCATTTTATGAGTATATTGCTTAGTGATAGCAGTTCCAGTTGCAACTGCAGTTTTAAATTCAGGATTACTTGTACAGTATTGTTTTGGAATAATTATTACAGTTAAGAAAAATTGGATGAAATTATTCTCGCTATGTGAATTATGGTACTATTTGATTCTTTTAAAAAAGCATACCTGGTAGTCCAGGCAGTCCTGGGTACCCCGGAGCTCCTTTTGGGGCTGTAACACAGCTGGTCCCTATGAACCGAAAGAACAAAAAATGCTGATGGTTCCTTAAAGCCTAACAAGTGAATTATGGCAGGTTTTGTTAGATTAGACCCACATTGTCTGTTGAGTAGGCAAAATAATTTTACTCTTTTAATACACTAAATAGTGTATGCTTCTTTAGTGTTGCTTCTGAATTTTTAATAATTGTGCACAGCATATTTTGCTAAATGGAATTTGTGAAATTAAAATGTATAAAAAGAATTTTGAAATAATTTTCTTGTCTCACAGTTTTCTTATCACTTAGATTTCTTGTCTTATGGGAGAAGAAACATTCACTTAAATAAAAGTATATAGTTCATTTCTGAATAATCATGTCTGGTTCATTTTACCTGAATGAATTGATTCTGTTCTATTATCCCTAAGAAAGCGGTCCTCTGTTTGCCCACATTCTATAAAACAAAAGATGCAAACAAACAAGAATGTCTAATTTGTTTCAGCCATTATCAGGCAACAAACTATAATATTCAATTAGACTATACCTTTGAATCCATCTATAAGAATTCAGTGGATCAATTATCTATCTGATGCAATTCATTCATAAGCAGGAAAAGCTGCCAAAGTATTCAAAATATAGGAGATGGATATATGAAGCAACGTTACATAAGGAGGTCTATAAAACTGTACAGCCAACAACTTTATATCGCAAACCGGAAGGGACACTGTTATTTTTTTAATCCTAATTCCAAAACAATTTCATCAAATACTCCTGTTGCTAAGATTCGGTGATTTATTAATTGTAGCATCCACCTCAGAGATTAATTTTCAGTTCACTGAGACGGAAATTCCGTCAGCCTTTCCATTGTTCACCTGCTTTAAATATCAAAAGAACGCCCTTGGAAAAGCTAAAACCTTTCTACAAGCAGAATAAATGAAAGATCTAAGCAATATGTGCTGTTTTGAACTAAAAAGTGAAATGCAAATATTATCTATCATCTATCTATCTATCATCTATCTATCTATCTATCTATCTATCTATCTATCTATCTATTTATTTCTGGTGTGTGTATGTGTGTGTGAGAGAGGGGGAGAACAAGTGAGAGAGAGAATTTTAACTTTAGACAAAAGCTTATATGCTGAAATTAAAATACTTGTGTATTTTGTTTCCTGAATTTGTCTGGCATGAGTTGAGTCAAGACTTTATCATTAAATATGACCAGAAAGTAATAGACATTTGGCAACACTTAGAACCCAGTTCTAAGAACAACAGATACTGCATATTTATTTCTGAGATATTGGTCTTGGTTGTTGGTCTTGAAAGACCAGCTGCTTTGGCCATCAAAGTAAGCTCTTTGCCAGGCCAAGTATCTTCAATACTATCAAAGTTTATCTGCTCTTTCTAGCTGACCAAGACCCTGATATACGGTACCTTTCCAGATTGCCTGATTCTGTGCCACCATTTCTGTGATCCATCCAGGGGTGGGATTCAGCTAGTTCGGACTGGTTTGGGCAAACCGGATGTTAATTTTAATCTGGTTCGCTGAACCAGTTGTTCCGAGAACTGGTTGACCCCACCCACCCAGTCCCTCCCAGGAGTCTCTATGTGGCCCATTTTAGATGGCAGGTAAGTGTAGGGCACATACAGAGGCTCTGGGAGGGTGAAAAACGGGCCTAGCAGAAGTACCGGAAGTCCAGAAACGGGGCCATTTCCTGCCTCCAGAGGGCCTCCAGTGCCCAGGGGAGGCCGTTTTCACCTTCCTGGAGGCTCAAGGAAAGCCTCTGGAGCCTGGGGAGGGTGAAAACATCCCCCCCCCACCATGGTGCAGGAGGCCGAATAGGCTATGCCCCCATGGCCACACCTACCCAACAACCGAGCAGCGAACCGGTTGCTGAAAATTTTCAATCTCACCCCTGGATTCATCTTATTCTAGTATAAATGTAGGTGACTGCAAATGCAAGCTGTATTACTGGTTGTTTATGTTATGAAATTTTGTTGTATTTTATTTGTATTTTTTAGTTTTATTAATTATAGTTTTATGTAATTTTGTTGTAGTGTTTTCAGGCCTAAAGACCATAATAAAGGTTTTCATGTGATTACAAAACTTCAAGAAGTGCCACCAGGAATTTAACCCAATCTCCCCATACACCAGCGATTAGATTAGTGTACATAATTTGATTTCTCTAATGAGAAAAGAACAATGAAAAATACTCTTTCCTGGAAATCTATTACCAGCAGACTCTGGAAACAGTGAAGCCAGTTCAAGCTTGGGGTATTCCAACTTTTTAAAGTATTTCTTTAACAGTCAGATTTGAATATTCAGATATATATATAATGCTATTCTTCACTACAAACTGTAGAAAATACTTTTTTTCAGTGCATAACATAATATTTTGCTATTGGTTTTAGTATTCTGTTACTGTGTTGTATAAAATGTATACAGTAGTTTTCTACTAACTTTGTTTCTACTGCTTTTGGTTTGAGAGATCAGGAAAACAATACAATGGCTGGAATATAGGGGTTTTTGGCATATCATGATGGGCTGTATGCTAAAATGAAGCAAGGTTATGGCATACACTTGAAAGAAAAGTTTTTTTTTTATTTTTTACTCTGCAGATAGATTTCTACAGGATTCATGTATATTGATATAAACCTCAAGGTGAATCTGTGAAGTCCCAGCTAAAAATGATATGAAAAATATGACAGTCCATTTTCATTTATATAGATCTAACTTTATACTGCTTTTCATTTTGTGGTTGTCATGTCTCATGCTTTTAGTAACTAGCTCCCTTCCTCCTAGCAGCCATTTTATTATCATATTCATCTCAGGTCCCCAGATTTCCAAATGTGCACAGATTAGTTGGGAATTGCAAGAAAGTACCTGTCTGAGCAGGAGTGCCTGGGGGGCCAGGAGGGCCTTGAAAGCCAGGGTTTCCATATGTGCCAGGGTCACCTGTAGGACCACGATATCCCTTTGGACTGGGCAAACCCACACCAGGCAGACCAGTTTCACCAGGAAAACCTTTTGGGCCTGGCTGGCCTGCACCACCAGGTTCCCCTTGTTCTCCTCTTATGCCATCACCCTGCAAAGAAATTTAAAATATTGTTAAGCTTCCACCAGCTAAGCTATTTCAGCACTAAATCACTTTCTTCACTTTCTCAGCTACTTTTTTACTGAGTTACCCAATTTCTATAAACAGATAACTCTATAAACTCAATTTCTATAAACTGGCAATTGCTTACACAACATATATCTTCATATCTCCAGTTGAATGGCTTCAGTGAGTGAGGAAATGTGGATAACAAAGGAAAAACTCCAAGTGGAAATGGTAAGATTGTTTGATGGATGAATAACTTAGAATCAAAATAGCTTAGAAAACAGTTGTAAAATTATTGTTAGCAGAATATTTATTGCAAGTGACTTGATCTATGAAATCTCTGTGTACTGCAAATAACTTGCAGCATTTTTGAACTATATTGAACCCAAATTGTCACATTCACAGTGTGAGTCTATTAGTCACTGTTGAGTATTTTTTAAAATTTGCATGTTATGAATAAGGCAGGCTGTTCCAACCAAATTTTTAGAACAAAATTATATTCCAATTGGAGCTTCTTAGTTGTCCTCAAGGATAACTGAAAATTCCTGCCTGATTTCAAACTATTCCCATCTAGGAATGCTACAGCTTCTAAAGCATCTAAAAACTGTGAAAACAGTAAAAGCAATCAATCAATAGTTGACCAGACTACCTCAGGATGAATATTAAACCCCCAAGAATCTCTGCCTTTGCCCTGCCAGGGTTCAGTTTCAGATTGCTGGCCTGTCTTGTCCATTAATGAGTCTAAGCAGCACACTCAGCACCTTCAGGACTTGACCTGATTTCAGCCATTAGGAGAAGTCAAGTGGAAGGAAGGCCATCAATGTTGTAAATCTCCCATTAGGTTCTTGAGGGTTGAGGCTGAATGCCTGACTTACCCGAAGACCAGGAAACCCTGGTAAACCATCTATGCCATTCCTGCCTGGTAAACCATCTTCTCCTTGACTTCCAGGAAATCCTGGAGTTCCTGGGTCTCCTTTGGCACCTTGAAAACATGGTTTTATGGAGATGTAGCAAAATAAGTCAATATATACAGTATACAGTGGTTTAGTTTATATTTTAAAAACATATCTGTTTGTTACCTTTTGTGGTAACATATTGGGAATCCCCTTTTATTCCCTTTGGTCCAGGTGGCCCAGGTTCACCAGGGAATCCCTATCGATGGATATTAAGAAAATTTAATTAATCACTCTAAAAACATACTGCAAAAGTGTAAGAAAAAGATTGTGTTATCTTTCGTGAGAACAAAATGCACTAAAGGTTCAGAACAAAAGGAAAAAGAAATCATATAATTTCTCCCAATTAATGCAGGCTTGCATGCATGTGTGCAGTCCTCTGTTGCAAAGAGAGGATTTCAAGAAAGTACTAAATTTGTGCAAAGTTTATAGTAGGCTGAACACTGAAAAGATGATGAATTAGACTAGTTTCACAACTGGATCTGGTATTTCCGATTTTTTTCTCATGAAAGATTCGTAGCACATTTTTTATAAATCCAAAGAATTAATGGCAACATGCTATTTAGTATACTGTCTTTGGTGTAAACCGCCCAGAGTCCTCGGAGAGTGGGCAGCATAGAAATATGAATAATTAAAAAAATAAAATAATAAATAAATGAAATTTCTACGGGGAAAATAGTGCTTTCAAGTGGAAGATCTACATATGGAACCCCATTGCTGCAAAGAATGTAAGTCCATGTATGAAGAACCTCACTTTTGAAAATATTTATGGCATAAATATACATAATAAATTTGGGAAATGTTATATAACATTTTGTTCTCTAAAAAATACAACATTCCATTACAAAAATATCATACCTTTCTACCAGGAAAGCCCGGAAGTCCATGGTAGCCTTGATCTCCTAATTCTCCTTTCCCTCCAGTATATCCTATTGGACCTTGAAATCCTGGAGGACCAGGTTGTCCTGCAGGACCCCTTCTTCCTTCAACACATTTGCAATCTCCTGTATCACCTACAAATATATAAACATATGTGTGTTTGTGTTTGTGTGTGCATAGCATTGAAACATTTACTTGCAACCATGGGTTTTTAGCAAAATTCATATAAAATTACAGCTATCCATATCAGCTCAGTACATCCCTTCATAGATACAGATATTGCAAAGAAGACAACCAATATTGTGCCAATAAAGCAGGGCTACTATATCTAAGTTTAAAAACTAATAGGACCACTAGATGGAAGTATAGAGATACTGAAAATTCTGCAGCCTTGATTTCGTAATCCAAATATTATGACAAATCCCAGAGAAGAGCCAAATAGAGTGCTTTGAGGTCACATTCAGCCTGCTGACTGAAATCCTTGCTCTTTGCCTCCACAGATGTCTTATTCACAACAATTTCATAGCACCATGCATCTTTACCTAAAGGCATCATTCTGAATTCCTTGGGGTTGACTTTTAACTCGGCGTAGTATTGAAATGTCCACTTTTACACACTTGGGATTTCACCAACACGCATCTGGAATCTCATGGCAACTTAAGCCTGCCTATGTGAGCAGAGACTAGAATGGGAAAAATGCTCTTTCTTCAGCCAAGAGGTTTCCTTTTCAAATCCATAGGGCCCCTACCAAAAATTTGCTGGAATTGGATGTTGAGGTTTCCTTATATATATTTATCTGTAATGTGCAGAGTCCAGCCATTTATTTATACACGCCACACATCTTGATTAAATTCATCCAGATAAATTGTTGCTGCCTCACACTAGTAATTGAAATGATTTAGTATATTTAGAAAGCACTTCAAAGCTTTACAGCTTGTACAAACACATCAATATACCATTTGTCTTAACAACTTCTGTATGAGCCTGAAAAGAGATGCTGCTTTAACAAATTCTTTTACTGAAGTTAATCAGACCTTTAAAGTAGCTGCATTCATTTCTGAACCACGCACAGCCCTATATTTAGCCTAATTATTTATTTACAGCATTTACTTATAAAATGATTATTAGGGAGCTTATAATCAATACAATTACATACATCATAAAAGATTACAGGTAGTCCTCAATTTATGACTATTTAAGAATAGTTCAAAGTTATGACAATTTTGAAAAAGTGGCTTAAGATCAGTCATCAAAGTTATGAATGTTGCATCAACCCCCCCCTCCACACACAAGGAGTCATGGGATTTTGGTTGGGTGCTTGGGAACTGACTCACATTTACAATGGTTGCAGTGTTCTGTGGTCATGTGATTGCAATTTGTAGATCTTCTCAGTTAGCTTCTGACAAGCAAAGTCAATGGGGGGAGCCAGATTCACTTAATGACCACTTAACAACTACATTAAAATTAATCGTAAAATTAGGTCTGGTCACATGATGACTTGTTTAAGAACCTTGGTGGCGCAGCAGACTAAAGTGCTGTTAAGTAACACCAGCTGCTTGCAATTACTGCAAGTTCAAATCTCAAGGTTGACTCAGCCTTCCATCCTTTTGAGGTAGGTAAAATGAGGACCTGGATTGTGGGGGCAATAAGCTGACTTTGTATAAAAAAGAACACTGCTTGGGGGCCCCCAAAAGCCCTACTAAGCAGGTATATACAAAAGTATCAAGGCTATTGCTTAATGCATTGTAAGCCGCCCTGAGTCTCCGGAGAAGGGCGGCATATAAATCGAACCAATAAATAAATAAATAAATAAATAATCTGCATCATTTATCAATCAAAATTCCAGAACCATTTGTGGTTGAAAGTCAAGGACTACCCTGTTTCCCCCAAAATAAGACATCCCGACAATAAGCCCAATCGGACTTTTGAGTGCATGGCAATAAGGCCAAGTGCTTATTTCAGGGTTCAAAAAAAACTATAAGACAGGGGTCTTATTTTCAGGGAAACACGGTACCTGTATTTGTGAAACAAACAAATGTAGCCTACACCACAATGGATCTAGCTGCACAAACTTTCTTCTTCTGCGTTCCAGCCATCTTCAGAAAATTTTCATTGATCTTAACTCAAATTAATACAAAGGAGTCACACTGGCTATAATCAGTGGGAGAAAGTAATCAACCAGAAAATTTCCAGTTCTCATCAGATTTCGTTGATTTCCATTGAAGATGAATAATTTTAAAATGTCCTCTTACAATCTTAAACCTTAACAAGTTAATTTGATCTTGATAAGGAAGCAAATAAAATGCCTCACTTTTTCAACGCAATGAGAATTTGAGATGGGATTGTATGTTCTGCAAAATAGAATCTTCACAGATCTTTCCATCAAAATGATGTGATGAGGCAAAGCAAAATACACCATTTTGCTGCTTTCAGTTGGAAGTGTCAAGGCTGAGTGCTTTTTTTTTCATGTTATGGAGTTTTCATCTTTACTTCCAATGGAAGATCAACACCCAGTGAGGGAATGGAGGGTTTCAGAAGTAAACCGCTGGCTTAAAGGATGGTGTCATTGAAAGAAATTTGGATTCCTAGACCACAATCTATATTGTCCACAACAAAGGACTTCTGGCAGAGGATGGACTGCACCTCACAAGAACCAGGAAGAACGTGTTTGGAAAACAATTGGCTTGGCTTATCTGAAGGGCTTTAAACTAAAACAGGAAGGGAAGGAAGACCATCTTCATGGTAGGACCCAATCCCAAACATAAACCTAAGACAACCAATTAAATGCATGAAAATCTATGGTGACAATAGATCAATATACTTCAGTATTTTAAACTTTACCTTTCAGTCCTTTTTGCCCTCGTGGACCTGGATAACCCTGCTGGCCTGCAGGACCTTGAACTCCTGAATATCCCTTCAGCCCAACAGAATAACCTGTAGAATGGAAGACTGAGGGAGTGAGGGAGACTGATATGGTTATGCAGTTCTGTACCAGCATTAACGGGTTAGGTTGTCTGTGCTAAGACTTAAATCAAGTCTGAAATCAAGATATATGAGATAACATTGATATTAGTTATTGGGAGATTTACATCCTTCTTTCTTTTGATCAGCTCAAAATATTCATATATGAGTATAATAGCACTGTTGTTTTTCCCCACTTCTTTTAGACATCAGGCAGCAGCAGAAGTTTTTTTAAAAATAGTATTTGCTTCATTTACTTAAACAGGTGAAAACCGAGTCTTTATAACATGCTGTTAAACTGCAATGTTGTTTGTTTGTTTGGTTTGACTTAGTATATTATGTGAACTCACTACTATAATTTGTAAACCATGGTTGATAGTATACACAATTGTGTGAAAGTAGTCTAGCATTGGTTATTCATACAACCTCATTAAATAAATGTTATATTAGTACAATAGGGAGGAAGTTTTTTATGACTTTCATTTGCATGGCATATTAAGGCAAGCTGTAGTTTGGTTAACACTGTTATCCAACCTGCACTTTGAATCAGATTGTGATTAAAGAGGAACAGATTAACTACAAATTGTTACCATTGTTGAAACTTAGCTTATTTTAACTTAAGTCATGGCATATCATCAGGAGCCAAACAATGGCTATCTTACAATTAATCTTATACATGCAGACATGGCATAACATAATCAATCTCTCTCTCTCTCTCTCTCTCTCTCTCTCTCTCTCTCTCTCTCTCTCTCTCTCTCTGACAATATATTTTAAATAAAAAAATTATCCCACTGAAGGAGTAGTAGAAGAAGAGAATGATAGAAAAGAAAAAGAGAGACAGATTTGACAGAATAAAATTCCTGATAATAATAGATTATTGTGGTCTTAATTAAATGAGACTAAGATATAAAGCAAGGCATTATTTCACAAATAAACAGCTGCTTTAGTATTTGTTTTTATTTACCTGAATTTTCAAATTTCCATCGGTTGTTCAATTTTAAAATGCCTGATTAAGGAAACTTCTCAAAATATTTTTTTTCTAAATATTTAGAAATCAGTAAATAAATATCTATTCCATTTACCTGGACTTCCTGGAGGGCCAGGGGAGCCAGGGAAGCCAGGTGTTCCTGGTTCACCATCTAATCCGGGAGGACCAGGATGAATAGCTGGGAAGCCAGGATCACCAATAAAACCTTTGGGGCCCATTTCTCCAGGAAAACCTCTTCCCTCAGAAACATCTAGAATGGGAAAGATAGTGGCTCTGTATGGCTTTCAGAAGGCCATAGATGAAAAAATACAAATGAAAAGCAAACCAGTACAGAATCTTTCACTATTAAAATGAACAAAACAATAAATCAATTATCATATTTATAATAATAATAAGAAAAAAACAAAATAGAATAAAAACACAGTCCCACATCACCGTTAAGTCACCGCTGAAACAGAACAATTCTGGTATGTTCCCAAATACACTTTCTGATGGCAGCATTTTTGCTAATGTGGTATTTGCTAATGTGAGGGCCACAACCCAAAATACTTCTTTCCTGAACTTTCCACCTCTTGACTTCTTGTGTAGGTTGGCCCTCCCTTGATGCTTGGACATGATGGACTGTATTGTTCCAGACAAAGTGATCCCTAACATATCCAGCGCAATGCTATGTAAGAGTTTAACAATTTGATTTGGCTTTAGAGGCTTATTGACAACCAAAGCAATGACTGCAAAGCAGACATTATTCTACAATAGTGGGTCTACCTGACAAGTAGTTTTCTACCACATATTAAACTAGCTGCAACATCTAAATCATTCTAAAGATAGCCTCAAATAAAGTTCACTTTAGTACTGTAGTGCAGTGGTGAAGTCCTGAGGTAATAAAAATAGAATCACCTTCATGAACCAGGTAGAGCAGCAACGGTCACTCCTTCTGAAGCTGGGCATGGGCTCCATTGGCTACAGCTTCCATCTGTTGCTGAAGCAGGAGCCACAAGCCCAGGAAGATCCTCAAGCTACAGACCAACTCCTTCAGAGGTAGATGACCCCATCAAGTGTCATTATTGTGGCTGATGTTATCTGATGCCATCAAGTTTAACAAATGTATAGGAGCTTAATCTGGGGTTTAAACTGAATTTTTCCTCCCCATTCAGCCACTGAATATATTCTGGACAACAAATATATATTGGACAACAAATTTTTCAAAGATTTTGCTTCCTGAAAAGCTTTTGATGATTATGATAGACCCTTTCAAACCAAACACAAATATAATTTCACAATGATGTAGGAATAGGAATAGGAAATATGAGAAATAGGAAATTAACTTTTACTGACTATAATGTATTTAATTGTATAATGTTTCTGACATGCTACATGAGTTCAACAGGGTTAAAATGATTTTCCTTTGCACTCAGCTGCTGATTTTCCTTTGCACTCAGTGTCCAATGAATCTCGCTGCAGTGTCCAACAATAGTCAGCAGCACTGATGGATTCCAGTTGCCCTGATACTGTTTTTCCACTGTGGCAATGTTCTGTTGAAACCATTCACCATGTTTGTCACATCCACTTCTCTGTAACAGGTCCTGAAGTACCAGAAGACAGCTATCATGTCAACCAGAATTCTTATCTTTGTTAGCCAGACATATCTAGTTTCCTTAATGGTTCATTGTATGATTTAGCTTCCAGACCCCTTATCAACTTTATTTCTCCTCTCTGCACTATTTCTATGTTCTCAGCATAAGTTTTGTAACATGCTAACCAGAATTGGAGGTAGTATTTCAAGTGTGGCCTCACTAGTGCAATATAAACAGTATTATTACTTCTTATCATCTTGATGCTATCCCTCTGTTGATGCAGCATTGATGCCTGCATTGGCTTTTTTGGCAATTACAGCATGCTACTGGCTCATACTTGAGGATTGGCCCACAAGGATAACCATCTGCCATGATCTGATTCTGACAAACCTATGCTGGCTTCTAGTAATTGCTTTGTTCACTTCTTGCTGCTCATAAATCCACCTCTTGATGAACTTTCCCAGGATTTTTTCATGTATTGATGTCAGGCTGATTGGTCTATAGTTTCTTGGATCTACTGTTTTCCCTTTTTGGAAGATTGCAACCACATCAGCTCTTTTCCAGCACTCTGATAGTTCCCCTGTGCTCCACAGCGCTGAAATATTTTGTTCAATGTTTCCAAGATTGTATCTGCTAGTTCCTTCAGAAACGTGGGATATAAACCATCTGGTCCTGGCGATTTGATCTCATCTAGAGCGGATACATGTTTTCTTACCATTTCTTTCCTAGTTTGACTTGCATTCCTGCTCTGTCCTCACTTGTTGCTTTCCATAGGTTGCACTATTTTTTCCCGTTTCTATGAAGACAGTTGCAAAGAAGGTATTAAGCAGTTCCACTTTCTCCCTGATGCCTGTCACCGTCTTGCCATCATTTCTCATTAGTGACCCAATCATTTCTTTGACTTCATTCTTATTCCTTAGATATTGAAATAAATCTTTTGGGGTATTTTTTGTGTTTGTCACAAGTCTTAGTTCATTCTGGGTCTTAGCTCCCTGATTCCATCCTTGCAGATTTGGGATATTTGCTGAAATTCTGTCCTAGTTATGTGTCCTTCCTTCCATTTTTCATATTTGTCCTTTTTGTCTCTCAGTTCTTCAGAGAGTTCTTTCTGCACCATGATGGTTTTATCTGGGGTCTCTTATTCTCTGGATTATTGTGTTTGATTTTTCTTTTTTTCCCTTTTTTTTTCTTTTTTCTTTGATTTGTATACTGCCCTACTCCCGAAGGACTCAGGGCGGTGAACAGCCAAACAATAAAATAACATAGATACAAAAATTTAAAAAACCAGATAAAATCAAATTAAATCATTTTGGCCCAGACAGAATTAAAACACCTCAATAATTTAAAAACAGATTAAAATTTACATATTTAAAAAAGGGAAGAGATTAGGCCAGGTCCGCCTGATGGAATAAAAAGGTCTTCACAGCGCGGCGGAAGGTGCGCGGATCCGGGATCCTCCGTATCTCCGGGGGGAGCTCATTCCAGATGGTAGGTGCCCCCACAGAGAAGGCTCTCCCCCTAGGGGTCACCAGCCTACACTGTTTGGCTGACGGCACCCGGAGGAGTCCCTCTCTATGAGAGCGTACTGGCCGGTGGGAGGCTATTGGTGGTAGTAGGCGGTCCCATAGATAATCAGGTCCTAAGCCATGGAGCGCTTTAAAGGTGGTAACCAAAACCTTGAAGCGCACCCGAAAGACTACCGGGAGCCAGTGCAGCTCGCGCAGGAGAGGTGTTACATGGGAGCGCCATGTCCCATTACCACCCGCGCGGCAGCACTCTGCGCCAGTTGGAGCCTCCGGGTGCTCCTCAAGGGGAGCCCCATGTAGAGAGCATTGCAATAGTCCAGGCGGGAGGTGACGAGGGCATGAGTGACTGTGCGTAACGAGTCCCGATCCAGAAAGGGACGCAACTGGCGAATCAGGCGAACCTGATGAAAAATCCTCCCGGTCACGGCCGTCAAGTGCTCTTCTAAAGACAGCCGTGAATCCAGGAGGACGCCCAAGTTGCGAGCCCTCTCCGTGGGGGCCAATGATTCGCCCCCAATAGTCAGTGATGGCATCAACTGACTATATCGGGACGTCGGAAACCACAGCCACTCGGTCTTGGATGGGTTGAGCCTGAGCCTGTTCCTCCCCATCCAGATCCGTACGGCCTCCAGGCACCGGGACATCACTTCAAGGGCATCGTTGGGGTGATCCGGGGTGGAGATGTACAGCTGAGTGTCGTCAGCGTACTGATGGTACTCCACCCCGAAACCACGGATGATCTCGCCCAGCGGCTTCACATAAATGTTGAACAGGAGAGGCGAGAGGACCGACCCTTGCGGCACCCCACATATGAGGGGTCTCGGGGTCAACCTCTGTCCCCCTGTCAACACAGACTGCGACCGGTCAGAGAGAAAGGAGGAGAACCACCGCAACACAGTGCCTCCCACCCCTAACTCTTCCAACCAGTGCAGCATGATACCATGGTCGATGGTATCAAAAGCCGCTGAGAGATCTAACAGGACCAGGACAGAGGAGCACCCCCTGTCCCGAGCCCTCCAGAGATCATCAACCAACGCGACCAATGCCGTTTCCGTGCTGTACCCGGGCCTGAAGCCCGACTGGAACGGATCCAGATATGTCGTTTCATCCAGGTGCTGGGGGAGCTGTTGCGCAACCACACTCTCAACAACCTTTGCCACAAAACGAAGGTTGGAGACCGGACAATAATTTACCAACATTGCCGGGTCCAGGGAAGGCTTCTTGAGGAGAGGCCTCACCACCGCCTCTTTCAAGGCGGCAGGAAAAACACCCTCACCCAACGAAGCATTTATAATCCCCTGGAACCAGCCTCGTGTCACCTCCCGAGAAGCCAGCACTAACCAGGAGGGACACGGGTCCAATAAACAAGTGGTCGCATTCAGTCTACCCAGAATCCTGTCCACGTCCTCAGGGGTTACAGGATCAAACTCATCCCAGATAACATTCTCAAGACCTGCCCCAGTCCCTCCCCCTGAGACTACCCAGTCGGAGTCCAGATCTTCCCGAATCTGAGTGATTTTGTCATACAGATACTGAACAAAATCCTCGGCTCTACCCTCCAAGGGGTCCTCCCGCGCTTCCTGGTGGAGCAGGGAGCGGGTCACCCTAAACAGGGCGGCCGGGCGATTATCTGATGATGCAATAAGAGCAGCAAAATAGCTACATTTTGCTGCTTTTATCGCCACTAGGTAATTCCTAATATGAGATCTTACCAGTGTCCGGTCAGATTCAGAAAGACTGGCCCTCCAACTGCTCTCTAGGCGTCTTTTCCGGCGCTTCAACTCCCTCAGCTCCTCTGTAAACCAAGGAGCTAAATGAGATCGGCGCTGGGTCAGACGCCGCAAAGGCACGACCCGGTCCAGAGCTCCAGCGGCCGCCCTATCCCAGGCGGCCACTAGGTCTCCAGTCGAGGCGTGTGCCAGAGCCTCAGGGAATGGCCCAAGCTCCATCTGGAACCTGTCAGGTTCCATCAGGTGCCTGGGGCAGAACCATCTTACCGGCTCCGCCTCCCTGCGGCAGGGTGTAGCGGTTCGAAGGTCGAGACGAAGGAGAGAGTGATCAGACCATGACAAGGGCTCGGTGACTATATCCCCTATCTCGAGATCACTCAACCACTGTCCAGAGACAAAAACCAGATCCAGCGTGTTTCCCCCCGTGTGGGTAGGGCCATGAATTAACTGGGTCAGGTCCATGGCTGTCATGGAAGCCATGAACTCCTGAGCCACCTCTGACACCTCACCCACGGACGGCAGGTTGAAATCCCCCATGACCATAAGCCTAGGGGTCTCAACCGCCACCGCGGCGATGACATTGAGTAGCTCAGGCAGGGCTGCTGCCACGTGGCAGCGAGCCAGGTACATGATCAGCAAACCCCTCTGAATCCCGTGACCCCATTTCACAAGGAGGGATTCACAGCCGGCCGTCTGAGGAACAGTGGCCTCCCTCGGTCTCAGGCCATCTTTAATGATAACCGTTACCCCCCCGCCCCTCCCCTGTGACCTTGGCTGATGGAATGCGTGGAAACCTGGTGGGCACATTTCAATGAGGGGAACCCCCCCCTCCTGGCCCAACCAGGTCTCCGTAATACCTGCTAGGTCCGCACCCCCCTCCTGAATAAGATCACAAATGAGGGGGGCTTTATTTACTACGGACCTGGCATTGCCCAGCATCAGCCGAAGGCCTGGGCCCTGAGGGTCTATGCAACCTGGAGAACGGGTGGAGCCTAGGGGGCCGGAGCACGCCACCACTCGTAAACAGCGGGTGCGTGCTCCCCTAACACGATATGGCCCCCTGCTCCCGCCATATCTACCCCTCCCACTCACAGTATTGATGTTTGAAACACTATCCGGATGAGCTCTAACACCCCCCTCGACCCCAGGTCCGCCACCCCCCCCGCCGCACTTTGAGGCCGGACCCAACCCTCCCCCTTGTGGGTTTTCCCCCAAACCCACAACCCGATTTCTAATTCGACCCTCCCCCTCCCTGGGACCCCTTAAAAGTTTAATTAAAAAATTTGATAAAAAACCCCTCAACCCCCTGGTTTTCACATGCCACCTCTCTGGGTCCCAAAACCCGTCCTTGAGGTAGGCCCTCGATAATGTGGAGGGCCAGATCTGCGAGAGGGGGGAATCTCGCAGCGCAAGAAGATCACAAGTAGTATACATCTTAGGTTACAACAAGGGAGGCGGAGGTCATAATCAGGGGTCCATTTGGTAATCCCAAAATCAGATGTAACACACATTGTGTTTGTGATTGTGCTTTTATAATTTCATTTTTCAGAATTTCTGAGCATTTTGACTTGTTTTTTCCTTTAGGATTTCTATTCATGGAATCTTTCCTAATCTCTGTCTTAAACTTATTGAACTCAACTTTCTTAAAATCTAAAACCCTAGTTCATTTGATTACTTGTGTCTGCATAATGTTGACTTCTAGTATGATATGGTCACTCTTCCCCTTCTACAACTTCTACCCCTTCTATCATTTCATCCCTACTAATAAGAATTAAGTCCAGTATAGATTACCTTCTAGTTCTCTCCTCTACCTTTTGGATGACAAAGTTGTCAGCTACTCACATCAGGAACCTATTTAATCTCTCACTAGTTGCAGAGTTTGTCTCTCAGTTATCAGGATGTGTTCCATCCCACCAACTTTCAATAACAGCAACAATATTGTACCTGTCTTCAAAAGTTCATCTTGTTTGTTCCTCATACTTTGAGCATTAGTGTATAGGCATTTCATTCCTTTTTGACTGACCTTGCATTTGCTTCCCTTATCTCCTGTTTTATACCTGAGTTTGCCTTTCTTCTCATCACTCCCAATCATTGTCTGATTGACTGACTTGAAGCTTATGCTTGGGGCTAGGCCCTAAAGATGGTTTCCATTTCTTTCCCATTTTAGTTTAAAGCCTTTCAGATAAACTGAATCAATTGTTTTCTAAACACGTGTCCCAGTTCTTGTGAGGCTTAGTCGATCCCCTGTCAAAAGCCCTTCCTGTAGGTAATGTAAACCATGGTCTAGGAATCCAAAATTCTCTCAAAAGCACCATCCCTTGAGCTGTGATTTACTTCAGCTACTTCTAGTAGCTAAATCATGAGCCATGATTCCTAGACCATGGTTTACATTGCCTACATCCCTCATTGGATGGTGATCTTCTATCGGAAGTACAGAAGACCACCACCTGTGCTCCTACCTCTTTGGCTTTCCAGCCTAATTGCTCATAGTTCTTTGATATTAATTTCAAGTTTTTAATTTAATTTAATTTAATTTAATTTATCATATTTCTATGCCACCCAACTCCCAAGGGACTCTGGGCAGCTTACAACAAAATAATACAAACAATGAACATAAAATTTTAAAAAAATATTATAAAAGCATTTTAAAAACATTAAAAACACATGCACACCATCCATGGCCGGACCTCGCAAGATTGAAGAGCGAGATCAACGGCCTTAGGCTTGCCGGAAAAGCCAGGTCTTCACTGCTTTCCGGAAGGCCAATAGGGTGGGGGTAGTCCAGACCTCAGGAGGTAACTGGTTCCAGAGAGCTGGGGCAGCCACAGAGAAGGTCCTCCCCCGCGGGCCTGCCAGCCGGCATTGTTTAGCTGACAGGACCCGGAGGAGACCAACTCTGGGATTTTGTTGTATCATTCCTCCCAAATCAATGGAGAAAAGGATAATAATCAGTGAGCTTGATTATTTTGGTAAGCTTGTCACATCTTTGATCTTTGCATCTGGGAGACAACATCCTAGCCTTGAAGGTTAAATTCTTCTACAAATGACCGATTCTGTTCCTTTAAGAAGTGAGTCTCCTATCACCAACACATGCTTTTTTCTTCACAGTCCTTTTTTTTTTTAACTTCATGGTTTTGTATGTTGTAAGAAGTTTGTCAATCAGCTGAATGTCATTTGGTGTTCTGTAGATGCCAAGAAAATTATCTCTGAAATTCTTGAATTATTTCCTCTGGCCCCACTAACAGATCTGTGAAGCACTTGCCATTTATGAAATATCTGATCTGTGTATCAACAAAAATGCTTTCCTTAATTTTGGCATCAGTTATTTTGAAAACCTCTATCTCAAATAACAAAAATCTTCATCTTCCTTGTTATTGCTTTCACAAAATTTTTCATCAGTCTGAGTTTTATGTAAAATGGAAACAAAAATATATTTGTCGGGTCAACAAGTGATTCATATATCACATTTTTCTGTCCTGGAACCAAATTCTTTTAGAATGACCACTTCTTTTTAAAGTAATGTGACTCTCTTGCACAACTGTCCTATTTGTATATGTAACAACGGTACTTGGTATATCCGAGCTGCATTTCAAGCAGCAGAGCCACTACTTTTGGATCTCTGTAGATATTCCAGTTGTTATTGTGCTTCAATAACAGTTCATGTTTTTGTACAGTATGCATGTGCGCAGCATAGTGAACAGGCACTGAGGGATATAAATTGCCATTGTGTAATAAGATAGCCTTGAGGCTTAACACTGATGAATCAATAAAGAGACACCACTCTAGTGGGTCATCCTTGCAATCCAAAGTTGGGAACAAACTGTCAATGTCAGTATAGAAAACGAGGCCGTCAACCTGTGCTAAAAACAATGTTAAATAGTCTTGGTGGCTTTAAAAGACAGAAATTTTCTTACCTGTTGATATCAAACACCATCCTTGCAGTCTTGAACTCAGTAGTTCTGCTTTTGATTTTGACAAACCTAAGTCCCTGATCAGGTCCTTTAACTCTGACTGTGTTATGAGATGTGACTCACCAGACATACACAGTTCAAAATCTGGATCATTGTCACTGTCCATGCCTGGCTGGTGCACTGCAGCATCTTTGTCTGTTTCATCTAAGTTCCATTTCTCTGGTGGCTTCAGTACTGAAAGATTGTTGTCATGTGACACTGGTCTCATGGCTGAAGGCAGATTGGAATATTTAATTTATTTCATTTTTTAGCAGAGAAACCAGCAACATTACTCACACAGAAGTAGTTGTCACAGGATCATTCTGTTCTCACCATATGATTGGAACAGCAAATCGCATTGACTTCCGAGTTCCCTTGAGCCAAGTTCTAAGATCACTTTGTACAACAAATGTGAGGAACCCAGGCTTTATCCTGGTCACCAATCTTACAACCAAAATACAGTTCCTACGCTTTCTTAACAAGCCTAGTCAGGGTGGATCTTTGAGGTTTGTAGCGGAATGTATCATGGCTGTTCCAACATTGGTGAGATATTTCTCCTGTCACCAATCATCTTATAACAAGTTTATAACTGGTTTACTTGTTATGTAAATTATATGTACATAGATAGTGCTATGCCTTGAAACAATTACATCAAAATTAATGGAAACTGATACCAACAAAATGAATAGCATCTGTGCATGCGAACTGCTTTAATAGCCTTTCCAGGCAGCATCCAGCCAGCCTAACATGCCTACGCAGATGCAGCATCCAGCCAGCCTAGCATGTCTATACCAGTTTCACAAATATTATGCAATATGTCCTGGACATGCATGAGCTACACAAAGCATCTTACAATGCAAGCGAAAATGATTAAACTGAAAATATACATACAAAATCACAAAAACAGAAGTTTTCTATAAAACGGTACATGATAGATTAAGGTTTAGCAGCCAAAAATTTATAAGATACACACAAAAGTCTTCAGGAAGCAAAATTTTGTTGTCCAGTGATACCAGTAGAGATTTCTACAGTATCTAAGGCACCAATCAACCAAACAATGTCTCCACACCACTCAGTGTTATCACTGTTCTCGGCTTGCCTTCAGAAGTTGTGGTGCTCCATCACTGGAGGCTTTTAAAAAGAGACTGGACAGTCATTTATCTGAAATGGTATAGGATCTTCTGCTTGAGCAGGCAGTTGGACTAGAAGACCTCCAAGATCCCTTCCACCTCTGTTATTCTGTTAGTGTTGCTAAAAGTTGTTTAAAAAATCAGATACACATAAAAGTCCATAAATATTTGAAGTGAAGTGCTTATATTAAAGATACCCTTTACAGATATCTTTATAACTGAGTTCTGTTAGAAGTGCAAATTCAATGGCAATGACCTTTTAGTACCTGATGAATTTTAGACAACAAAGAGTAGCTGGAAATAAGGGATTTATTCCCCTTCTTCATCTGTCTGCTTCTTGTCTAAGCTGCTAAACTGAGGCCATTTCCTTCCACTTTTGTTTCCAGATGACCCATGACATGGCAGAAGCTGACCATGTCAGTCAAGGGAACAAGCCAGAGGCCAGAGGGGGGTCAGATGACCAGGAGGCGGCAGAGTCTGACCATGCCAGGCACAGAGGTAAGCCAGTGACCAAAGGGGGGCACCAGGCAGGCCAGTGATGGTGGAGGTGAACTGATCCAGGCAAGTGAGCAAATCAGGGACCATGGGGGTGGGGGAGGGGCAGATGTGCCACACAGCAATGAAGGTGAACTGAGCTGTGTGAGTAGAGGCACATGTGTGAGTGACCAGAGAGGGCTGATGGATAGAGCAATGAACAGAATGATGGACACTGAGGTTCCAGAAAGCACATAGTTGCTGACTCGCCTTCTTACAGGATATTGCTAGTTAAACATTAGGCTTCAATTATCTTTTAAAAATATTTCTTGTAAATAAATCTTCTTTCATTATAGTTATAAAACTAATAGTTGCTCAAGTTGGATTCCCTTTTTTTCCCCATTTTATGGATGATGAAGATGATGGTAGAATGCAGTGCTGAAAAGAGCTACAATTGCATGCTTACTGGGTTATTGCCAAGACTTTTGATTTCTCTAATTAATCTTTATCTTCAAAGCAACACAGTCCACATACAATCTATTCAAAGCAGTAAAAAAGAAGCATTTGTTATGAAAATGTGCCTGGATTGTATAAACAGCTGCAGAGATCCAAGGAAATCAGCCAAGCCACATTAGCACTTATAATGACATTACAAGGAAAAGTTCAATTATTATAGACTGGATAAAAATGAATATATTTCTCCAGAATCAATGCACTATATCAGAGGGTAGAAAATTACCATCAAATGATGCACCTTCTGCACCAGGTGGGCCAGGACTGCCTTTGGTTCCTCTCTCTCCCTTGGGGCCTGGAATGCCATCCATTCCCCGGTCACCAGGTACACCTGGAAAACCCCCCAAATTTAGTTTAAACTTCAGCTATATAAGGATAACTCCAGATTATCTCACATTAATATATTTAACACTTTCCCAAAAAACTGCTAAGCAACATAGCCATTTTCAAAAGGAATAAAAGCAGCACCTTTTATAAGTGTGGGTTGTTGTGCGTGACCTGGTGGTCCTCGAATTCCTTTATCTCCAGGTTCTCCCTATAGAAATACAAATTTAGTTAAGCTAATTTAGTACATACTTGAAAATCAACTAATTTTGTTACGAATGAGAAAATAAGGCATGAAGAACCTTCACTTTGCCACAGACCCAATAATTTCCATAATACTGCATTTTATTCTTATCAGTTACTGTAATATTTCTTCATTTTTTACTCTTCGCACAGAGGCTAAAATATCACCATAGTAAGTGAACAGTACTTATATTACAATAATACCATGAGACATTGTTTTACTAGTTTCTTACCTTCACCCATCAATTTTCCCAATTTATTCTTGCTTGGCCACTCCAACATTATCCAAGTTTTAGACTTCAAAATCTTAGCTTATAAGTAGAGAGACACTAGCTACAATTGGTCATTGTTTAAGTCATACCATGCCCTTTCCTTAATAATAAATATGTAAGTTTTGCAAGCAAGGCCATAAAGGAGGAAATAGAAACCATAATCAAATTATGCAAAAATGCTGTCAGGCCTGGAAGCCATATCTTATGTTGGGCCTTCAAGCCTGCCACATTTTCTACTGTGGGAAAATAGGAGGGGGGATTGTATGGACTATGGGAGATATATAGTCAAAATAACATCCTTTCTCAGAGAGTCAAGGATGCACTGCCCTGGCATCTGGAGTCAGGTGACTGGAAAGTATCTTCAGTTTGGACAGTGCAGGATTGGACCATGTGATGGACATGTGGGTGCTGGGCAGTGACTTGAACTTTCACTTGGGTGGGGAAAACCTAGAAACTTTCAGATTCAGGTTTTCCCAAATGTGCCAATATGACATCCCTAATAAAATGGATCATTGAGGAATTTCGAGCCTCGGCGTCTTCTTTCATTGGGGGTGTTACTTGGAACCCTGATAAAGGCTTGAAGAAAGGCTAAAAATAATAATGAGAAAAAACAGGGGCATACATAATATTAAGCAAATCATATTTTATTTATTAAATGTATTGGCCACCCATCTTGCCACCGGGTAACTCTTATACCAGGTATTCTAGCATATTCATGTTTATATTTAATGAGCCTACATACCTAAAACACTTATACAGAGTCTGTTCAGACTTGTTTCAAGGATGGAGAACCAGGACATTTGGAATTTTGCCATATCTGATGCTGTTCAATTGATCTGACCTTGAATGATAATTGCTTAGTAACTCTCAGCAGACAAACATTCACACACTCAACTGAAAGCCACGATTGTCAGTAAGGGCAAAGAAAAGTAGTAGAGATGTGGATAATCCTTTCTTGTGTGAGGACAATGGCTGGCATATTACAAGGAAGGAAGCATGGAGTGGGGTGACCATCCAAGGGGAAATTATAAAATGGCAAGCCTAGATTTTGTGAAAATGATGCTTGGGGCAATATTAAAAACAAACAAACTTCAGCTTGAAATGGATCAATTTATAAATAATGTATCTCAGTCAGTAAGGTTGCTGTATATGGAAACCAATTAACTATTGTTTTATATATTTCTTGTAACCTGCCTACAATGTAGTTATTTGAGGGTTTAACATACAATGAAGAATAATTACCGTCATCCCTTTCTGACCAGGAATGCCCCGGATTCCATAATTTCCTGGGAGACCCTGAAATGAAAATCAAAAAGAATAGCAAGATTTATTTTAACCAAACTCCACATGCCTGCTTCTGCTCCTTATTCTGCATTACAGCAGTGAGAGTGTTCAGAGCCAAAACTGAATAGGGCCAGGTAGGTGGACTTGGTAAGATGATAGTTGGTCCAGGGAAATATACTACCCCTATCCCTACTTTAAAATAACTGATGAAATTGGAAAGTAAGCTCAACATTTTATCGAACTTCATTCGTTTTTTGGGTGAGACCTACTATTTACTATGTGATCCCTCCTCCTTCTATTTGTTAGCTGCTTTTGTCATCTTTTTTGGGCATGCCTCCTCTGATACTAATCATTTTACTGATCTGCTGCTCCTTTATGGCTGGTCTTCCTTTTTCCCCCATCAGTTCTCTTGCTTTGTAAGAAGCATATCTCAGTGCACGGTGGCTACAAGGAGAAAGAGGCAATTTTCCTTTTAAAATGTCCTTAAGTTATCTTTCTTTCTAAAAAGCAACCTGATTCTGGGACTTCATACCTACCACATCTCCTTCAGCTCCTTTTAGGCCATTGATTCCTGGTAAACCCTATAAACATTAACAAACAGAACCATGTTATTAAATATTTATTATCAATTCCTTTAAAATAGATTTTATTGAATTTAAACTTTATGAAGAATAAGATTTAAAAGGCCCAATTTCATATATAATATGAAGAATGAAATGAAACTTTCCGATATTTCTTGGCTATCATCTGAATGCCTAGCTGTGGAGGCTACATTACATGTGAACAGACTAAATTAATATCAATATGGTCCATCACTATCAGGTAAAAATACTGGAAATTCAATGGGTGCTTTGACAGAATTTTTGTATATACATCCTATGCACATTTATGCCTACATGAATATACAGTACTGGAGATCCAACTTTATTCTATTGTGAATTAAGCTAAATTATCCCAACTATGTTTTAAAAGAAAAGAACATTAAATAGGAATGGTTATATCAATGATACCTGCTTATTTTATCCTAACTACATTATGGGGGATACTGGGATATATTTCAAATATTTATGAACCCCAAAAGTTAAAAGTGACCATCAGACTGATATTTTTGATGGCCATGACAATGAACAAAGGAGACTGAAATGACAGATGCCTTAGCTTCCAATGTGAATTCCACCTTTTACCACCAAACATCTGACACTGATTATAGAGTTTATACCCAAAAATAAATAAACAAAACCAGAAGACACAATGGCAAATCATTCTATGGTTGCCAAGAAAACTGCACAGATATTTCCATTTAGTCACAAAGAGTCCAATAAAGACTATCTTGAGTTTTCATTGTCTGCTCAACTTTCCAGTGTCTAGCTCCCATACTTTCATCTACCAGAAGCTTAAACACTCATTAAAATACTGTACATCTTGGCTAAAGCAACTGAATACTCTTTCACATGATGAAGATTACTGTGTGCCTCCAACAAAAATCTGGGCTACAAATGCTTCCTTTACCCAGGAAATTAAGTGGCTTGAATGAGATGCTTAGTACGAGAAAAGGAGAAATAATCTAAGCTCCCTATCAGTTTCACTTGAGGATATTCCTTTCTGATGATAAATATGATTCTCAGAACAGACTCTCAGAACATGTGCAAAACAACAAGAAAACCCAACCAAAATATGAATAGGGTAAGTAAGTAGTCTTTACTTAGTGCTTGCTTCAGACTGCAACCCTTTGTAGTTATGATGCTGAAATTTTATGACCAATGCCCAAATGGCATATCTCCCCCACTCTCTCATCGTGTATTTGCCATTACAATCAGTTAGTAAGCACTGTCCAATGTAAAATCCTAAGCAAAGACATAGTGACTGTTTCACTTAACAACTAAATTGCCAGTCCCAATTGTGGTAGTTAGAAAAGGACCACCTGTACCAGAAACACCACTGAAAATGGTTTCATTTTCTTAGTATAGAAGGAAATAATTAGGTAGAACATAATTAATGCTTGGTTTGTTATATATTTACTCTTTGTCCTGGAAAGCCAGTTATTCCTTCTTCTCCCTTTTCTGCTCCTTGTGCAGGAAAACCCTGTGGGAAAAAATATTTGCACAATTGTAGCATAATAATATGTAATTTAGCATACAATACTAACACTTCATGGAGAGGATCATTATAATAATACAGAGGGTACAGCCATGAACTAATAGTAATAGTCCCTTTGCAGGACAGCAATAAATATCTCTAAGCATGTCCCATAGGTGCTTTTTTCAAAAGGCAATTGAACTTTGTTGTTTTCCTTTGAAAACATTTAGCTTCTCATCCAAGAAGCTCCTTCAGTTCTAACTCTCTAAGCATGTGTTTTCCCATTCCCGTTCATCTATAATCCTGGTATATTGCTTCTACAAAGGTCTCATCAAATGGCAGCTTATAGACAACCTCAGAAGCTAAGAATGAACAGCCCTGACTATTATTTGGTCAAAGAATCACCTTGAGCTTTAGGTTTGAAGGGGCTCTTGAAAAACATCCAGAAGTTGTTAATGGCAAATGCTTCTGTAATATCAATCAATCAATCAATCAGAATACAGCTGGGAGGGACCTTGGAGGTCTTCTAGTCCAGCCCACTGCTCAAGCAGGAGATCCTATGCAATTTCAGACAAGTGACTGTTCAGTCTCTTCTTAAAAACCTCCAGTGACGAAGCACCTACAATTTAATTGTCCTCAATGTTAGGAAGTTTCTCCTTAGTTCCAGGTTGCTTCTGTCCTTGATAGAAACTAAAACTGTCACGGCAACTGAATAAATTAATAAAAAGCAAGCTTGAGCTGAGGGACTCTTGTTTTATCTACGCTCAAGTATATGAAGGAAATGAGTTGTATTCTTTTCTAAGTACAGGTTGATATAGATAAAACAAAGGTGCAGACTTTCCATCACTTTAAGGTGTATGCTTTGTGCTATCCTACATAAAAGGCAATGACAAGATTCCAAAGTATTATGAGACAATTTATCTTTATGTTTTCATGCATTTATGACTTTTTAACTTTTTAATACATGCAAACATCACATAAAATTGAATACATTCAAAGCTGCTATAGTTTACTTTTCCCCAACATGAGGTAAAATGAGGACCTGGTTTGTGGGGGCAATAAGCTGATTTTGTATAAAAAAGAACACCACTGGGGGGGGGGGAGAAAGCCCTACTAAGCAGGTATATACAAAAGTATGAAGACTATTGCTTAACGCATTGTAAGCCACCCTGAGTCTTTGGAGATGGGTGGCATATAAATCGAACCAATCAATCAATCAATCAATAAACAAACATACAGATGCTCTCCCTTATAGTGGCAAGAAAAAGACACTGCCATTTATTTGATCTCCAGTAGGTGGTGCTTTAACAGCCTGGACAGATATTTTCAGAGATGATCATCTAATTCCAGTTATAATTGCAGGAAAAGGGACAGAAGACAACTAAGGAGGGAGTAGAAAAATAGTACCGAGGGGAAGAGAGACTTCTACACAGAAGCATCACCTCTGTTTGGAACAAACAAGTCAAGAAAGTGGGTTATTTACTATTCCAAAAATGGACAAAATTGCAATATTTTGTTGTTTAATAGAGGGAGCATCAGTACCATAGCCACGTCTCTTAAAGAAAAAAGATGCCTCCTTGTTAGGAAATTGTTATTGCCCAACTAGTTGGTCAGGCAATATATAAACCAACATTGTGTGTTTGTAGCTAAAAGTATTATGTAGCTTTAAAAACTGTGTTGCATCATCATGCATCCTGATTGGCTGAGCTCTGTAGCCAATGTACTTAAGGAAGGCTGAATTATGGTTTGTGTGAACACTACACCAATTTACCTGCTGATATGCTGTAACTCTATATTTGATCTCTCTGCATGATCAATACTTGATCATGGCTATTTATTGCTTTCTAATATTTATTGACTGTTTTTATATTGAACTTTGTTCCTGATTGAAACTAAAGAAGATCTATTTTATTGTATTTTTCTACAACTGGTAAGAAGACTTTATATTGGAAAATATCCCTGGACTGATCTTTATCTCACTTTATATGTGTATGACTTGGACTGTTTTTGGACTATGATTTTGCTTTTTCCTTAAAAGTAAAATACTATCAAAACCCAGTTTGTTTGTATGTTAACTGTTATTGTTCACAATCATTCTCAGTCGCTTTCGTATGTAAACTCAAAGGGTACTCTGCTCAATAATCCACAACAATGGTTGTGAGACAAGAATATCCTTAACACTCCTGGTTTCTTTGGGAAGAAAGTTGGAGGAGAAGGGATGGGAAGGGTGGGGAGAAAGTGGAAGAAAAACAGAGAGGAGGGGAAAAGGGATGGGAAAGGCAAGAGAGGAGGAGGGGAAGATTGTGAAGAACAGGTAGGAAATAAAATTGTCAGTGCGATAGAGAAAAGGCCAATCAGGCTGCAAGTAGACCAGAGGACCCCATGTGTCCATCTTGCCATAGTTATGGAGAGGCAAAAGAAACACAAGCACCATTCTCTTCTCTCCCACACTTTATGGTTTATATGCAAAAATCTGCTTGAAATGCACGTGTTTGTCCTTCACAATTACTGAAATTAAACTTGGGATAATTAAGAGAACTGATAGGCTAGTTATGAAAAAGTATCACATTTGACTCAATCAGCAAAAAGGAACTATTGAATGAAAGTAGATCCTCTCCATTTGGTTGCTGAGAGGGAGAAAGGAGTCATGGTAATTGAGTGCCCCAATGGTGCAGAGAAGGTGAGACACTTCTAATTATTCTGTAATTGTTGCTATCCAGTAGAAGATGCCATGGCTCTGAAGAGAATAACAGAAGCCATGGTTGCTTAAAAACCTTTTAAAAATCACAATTAAATAAATTGATGCTACAATATTTCATCATTTTTAAAAAATCACCACAAATAAATGTAAAATAGGTTGAATGTACAATACAGAAATCATTAAATTGCAATAGGTTGACTGTTATGTCATTTCACTGCTCCATGAAACTTTTTAAAGAAATGGTGGTACTTTCACAGAAAGTCTCTAAGGTTGAAAGAATCTTGAGTTACTTAAAACAACATTTTTAGGTTAGACTGTACCATTTCCTTAATGATACTGCCCTATTTTATGCTGAATTAATTGAAATATCTATAAAGGAATACATCTTTACCCATTCAGGTCTATCCTGAATATGCAATAGTCTATTTTGCAATGTCTACTCCAAAAGAAGGAATGCTGATGTCAAGAGGAGCTAAAATGCCATGGATCCTAACATCTGCCATTATCTCCCTTAAATCTGAGCGGTTGTTTCACAAGGTGTGTGGATGTATTCCCTGTTACTCCAGAGGGAAGAGTCAGAATGAATGGGTTAAAATTATAAGGAAGGAATTTCAGGCAAGACATCCAGGACAACTTCTTGCCTAAAGTGGAACAGGCTGTTTTATTTCAAATTCAGTACCCTGCCTTCAGACAGAGACTGGATGACCATCTGTGAAAGATACTCCAGTAGATCATGTACTGAGTCGGCTGTATTAGATCGAAGGTTCCTTCTTTACTGTATGATTCCATTAAATATGAATTTGTCATTCTGCTAAGAAAACTTCAGTCCCTATCACAATCTGTTATTTACAAGAATTGCTGCTGAACCTCACTGAGGTGTACAAAGAAAATAACATATGAAAATAATGGAGATGTGTTTAAAAATCTCACATATTCTAAAAAGGTAGAGGTCTAGAACAAAAGTACCAGACAGTAACCTCACCCAATTTATTTGCTTGCAGATGAGCAATTTGGGGCTGAACAAATCTGTATGACCACTAGAGGGTGATGAATATCTGTATTACCATTACTTTGCTACCAACTAATGGTTATCAAGATTTGTGCATCTGTGTTTTTTGACTGATGATGACAGCCATTTCATAAATCTATTATCTCTTCCATAAAGCCATTTTGTACCACCCATCCAGGACATGCTCTCCAATTTCAAAAAGAGTTTGTATCCAGTGTATTTTATTTGGGAAGCACTGATTTCTTTAGAGATGTTATGCATCTTTAAATATACTAAAAGAAGTTTCTACTAGGAAATAATAAAAAGAGAGTTATACAGGTTGTGAATTATAAATAGTATAAATTCTGAAATAAAACATTTCATATGGTCTGAGTTATAAATATATGTTAAATTCTGAAAGAAAAATATTGAATTCAAATAATACTTTCAATGTTATAGCTAAAATATTGCATTATCATATTATCAACCAAGCACCACTATTATTGAAAAAACAATGAATATTACTCTTTTCTATGAAAATAGTGTAGGTGTTTCTCATCAGAGAAATAACTGTCTTTCTTGTGGACTTACTTACTGGAAATCCAGGTTGTCCCATCATTCCTTTTCTTCCTTTCATACCCTAATAATATAAAGCAACAATAATATTAAATAAGTATGTATATATCTCTTATTCTCTGCTAAATTTATAGCAACTAGAACACTTCAGTTGCAGTTATCTGTATGACAATTTTTGGTGATAAATCAAAATTCATCAGAAGGGCTGAAAAAAGAAACTTGAGGGAATAGCAAACTTAGCTTGAATTCTATTTTCTTTAATATAGAATCCAGTTCATAAAATTATGACATAATACTTTATTTGCAAATATAGTCTCTTGTGAGTCAAAATTTACTTCCCATATATTTCACGTAATTGTCACGTGATGTATTGCGACTTTTTTCCCCTTTGCTTAACCTGGCGTGAGCATCCGTGAACCACGCTTGACAGCCCTGCCCTAAGAAGTAAGCACAAAATGAAAGGCAAAAAAAAAAAAAGGGGGGGGGGCAGGAATAAAATAACATCATTCAAAATATTCCTTTGAAATCATCAAGAGTGTTTCACCTGTACAGGAACAGTTTCATCGCATGATATAAAATTATTTTAAGGGGCAGTTTTCACAGGAGAACTTTTCCAACTTGAGATACAGGTAAATTGCCCTGTAAAGTAAGGCCACCATTTGGATAACAGAAAGGCTGAAGTGTGCATATTTTATTCATTTTATATTAAATAACTTTTTTTCTAAATTTATATTAAATTTAGAAAAAAAGTGCTTAGATTTTTTGTATTCCCATGATATTTAAATCAACTTTAGTCTTGACCTTTCCTAGAAAAATTAATATGGTGGCCTATGATTGGTAGGACTTGCACTATTAGTTAAAGTGCTGGTGTTTGCTTTTTTGATTCTTTCTTTTTTTGTACATAGCATGAGATTTAAGTGAAAATGCAGTCCTAACTCAGAGATGCCAGGGAGTCTATGAAGAGTCAACAAATGCCTGGTTGGCTGATCCTAGATATTTACTGACAGAAATTTGCAGGAAAAATAACCCAATTGACAAAGGTATATGAACCAAGGAACAGAAAATAGCTAAAGGAAGGAAGAATTAGGTTACATCTGAAGCTCTGCCAGATGACAGATACAATTTAACACCATTAAGTTAGAATAGGTTAGATAGTCCATTGGGAACTAACATTTCAAACCCTTGCCCCTTGAGTGAGGCTCAACAGACAATACTGATAATATCCTAGTCATTTTTAAAAAATTAGGATTGGCACAAACACCAACGGTAGATGTCTACCTCATGTAAAATTAATCAAACATATGCACTGTTGAGCTATTTGTACTGCAACACAATGTGCATATGAATGAATGCATGTAGATGTGATGGATTGTTCTGAAGAACTCAAAAATCTGTATGTTTAGTTCTGAGTGATGAACTGGAGTAATAAAGGAGTTATCTTAGGCCAACTTTAAATTCAGAATTTATGTGGAAAACAAACAAGAGCAAGAAGGTGATTAGGAAAAAAATGGCTAATAATAAAACCGCAAGTCAGAAGATGAAGTTTGGGAGAAACCTACATACTTTTAAATTAGATTTTGTGAGATGTGGAGATGATTTAAAATTCACCAAGGTTGCAATAAAGGAAAGAATCAGCAGCATCACTGGGCCATCACACTGTTTCACTGATCTGATTCAAGAAGGTAAACCTTAAGTTCTCCTGGGGGTGGGGTTACAGGTAGTCCTTGACTTATAATCACAATTGAGCACTTTCTATTTTTTTTTGCTAAGTGAGACATTTGTAAGTGAGTTTTGCTGCATGTTGCAACCTTTCATGCCACAGTTAAGTGAGTCACTGCAGTTGCTAAGTTAGTAACACAGTTGTTAAGTGAATCTGGCTTCCCCATTGTCTTTGCTTGTCAGAAAGTTGCAAAAGGTGAACACATGACCCCCCCAGGACACTGCAAGGGTCATAATATGAGTCAGTTGCCAAGTGTCTGAAATTTGATCACATGACCATGGGGAGACCCCAACTGTTGTAAGTGTGAAAAATATTCATAAGTCACTTTTTTCAGAGCCATTGTAACTTTGAATGGTCACTAAACGAACTGTCTTAAATCGAGGATTACCTGTTATTTCCCAATGCTGCCATAGACTGAAAAGATATTGTGATTATTTGATCACAAAAGAAGAAGACTGATTTTATGTATTGTAGGATAGTGGTGGTTCAGTACCAAGATGTCCATGGTTGGGGGAAGAAGGATGGGCAAAAGCTCTTATAAGGGTTAAAAATGTACAAAATGTAAAAAATCCATGACTTATATCTTACTATAAAATATTGGAATGGAAGCAGAGTTTCGCTCATTGGATGAAATATGGTTTGATAATTTAAGATTCCAATTTCCTGTGGCTGCCTATAGTTGCAATATCTGCAATGTGCTGTACAAACCTGCTGTACAGACTTCTTTTATTTTTGTATTTAAGTTTTCTGTAATTTAAGAAGTGATTCACAGAAGAACACTGATCACCAACAATGAGTATCTCAGATACTCATGTTTATTTCCACATGGGCTTAAAATGTTCTTGTGAATATGAAAGTGGGTACGGATGGAAGACAAGGCCTTTCATTAGGTTGCTATTGATCCCCAGAGAAAAAGAAAAGAAAATATTACTGGCACAACTTGTGAGGAAAGCAGTTTGAGGGTAAAAAAGGTGGTAAAATAATGATAAAAGATGTCGATACAGAAAAGGCTGCAGCAATCCAATATAGCAAAAGAGAGACCTACAGTGATAGAGACCTACAGAGAGACCTATGCTAGATAGAGCAATTCTATTTTTCAAAGGAATGAATAATCTGTAATTTTCAATAATATTTCTAATTACCTTATATTCACTTAGAATTTCATCTATTGAACTGATTAATTCTCCCGTTGATGGGCACCCAGGTGGACCAGGAGATCCAACTTCACCCTTCAGAAAAGCCACAAAGATAAGTTTAATAGGCAAAATGAAAATTTAAACAATATGGAACATACATTCTTTGAACTCAGTGAAAGTGAAGAACATTTGATTCTCAGAACCTGAAGAATTTGAAGCAAGGGTAAAATCCTACCAGTTTTCTCTCTCCATTCAGAACGGAGCTGCTGCAGCATGTCCCTTTTAAAGTAGTCCCCAGGAGGGAAGGGGACCGGGGGGGGGGGGAAGCAGTTGGAATGGAGCTGTTTTTGTGAAAGGCAGGAAAATGGGGAAGGGGACTTTCCTGCCTGTCATCCATTCCTCAATCTCAGCACAGGTAGGCAGGAATATTCTCTTCCCCATTTTACTGCCATTCACAACAAGGAGTGGCTGGGAGGGGAGGGGCCAGTGAGGAGCCCCTCAATGTGAGTGATGTCGAGTTGGCCATGCCCACCCAGTCACATGACCTCCCCCCAACAAGCCACGCCCATAGAACTGGTAGGGGAAATTTTTTAATTTCACCACTGATCTGAAGACAATGGATGGATTGAAGAACAGGGATTTTAAAAAGATTGCATTTCTAGTATTGTAATCTGACCTCAAAAACAATTTGTCCACGACAGTAAATGCAAATTGATTAAATTCATTTTACCTTTTCACCCTTCTCTCCATAAAAGCCAAGACCTCTATAGCCCTGAAATGACAGTTAATGAACATTTAATTTGTGCTTATATACTTAACCAAATGGCATGCCAGAAACTACATGTTCCTCTATAATATCAGGACTTTAATACTGTTTTACATCAAATAAAATAATTCTTTTAGACACTTTGGTCAATTATTTACTTAGACTATATACTTGAGATTTGATGTGTTCTATAACTTATGTTAAGTTCCTACTGAAAAATTAATGAATGAAATATTCAATGTATATTCAATCAATAATACTAATTATAATACTTTAATGCCATCAAACAACAACATCTGACTATCCCAGGTGCTTGGGAAGGTTTTTATATAGGGATGAAAATGCCAAGTCTTGTCTAAACATCTGGATGTGTGATCAACCATAATGCTTTCATTTTGATTTCTTCCTATAAAATTGAAGTTCCTATGTAGACTACAAATGCCTTCTTGCTGATGGTAAATTTGTGCATACCAATTTGTACTCCTATGGATAGGATTTCAGCCAAATGAATAGTTTGTAGCTATATAAAGTCAGTGAAAAAATGCATAACTGCCTCAGTTTTTATAACTTTAGGGCCAATGCAATTTGATGACAGGAATGAATGGGAATAATTAACTTTCTTCATTTACACTTCTGCCTGTTTATCTGAGTCAGATCCAAAGATTCTATTTTCAGAGGAAAAGTTAATGCAATATTAAAGAATTTTGTATGAACCAGCACTAAAACTCAAAAAAAAATTGTTCAAAACTGATTTCATGTAAATGTTTATTCCACTGTTTATCCCAACAATTTACAGTATTACAATATCTCATGTGCCTCTTTCAAACAACAACAAAAAACATTGTAAACATTTTGAATCACCTAAGAAAACATCAGAGTCTATAAATCTAAGGTGAGTCCTCAAATACTTACAATGGGCCCTGGAGGTCCTGGGGGTCCTGGAAGTCCCTAAAAACAAAGTTTTAGAAACTGAGTAATCTCTTAGAAGTGTTCAACTCATGTAAATACATGGAAAAACATCAATTACTTAACATACTGTCTACTAAGTCTACTTAAAATACATACATTAAAAAAAGAGAATCCTAAATAAAAGTAATACATATTTAATTTTTAGTAATTTATTTTACTTATTAAATTATAAGCTTGTTAAACTTTATTTAAACAGAAGGGAAATCAGGAAATTTTAAAATTTGTGATAATCTACATTTCATATACATCATACACCGTCTTGGTTACTTGGAGCTGCCATCTGTGAGGATGTGACCACTCCTCACAACATTGAAGTAATGGAAACTCTCCCTTCAAACTGATGCTCCGCTACAACATTCCATTATGTAGATGATGCAGTTGTACTGGCCCAGACCCAATTTGGCTTAAATGGTACAAGACTACATAGTCCCCCTTACAGTGGGAGTGCAGATTTAACTGAGTTTTAATCATTCCTGGTGCATGGAGATGTTGTTATGAATAAGCTACTGTTACTGAAACAGTTGGAATTTTTATTGTAAGTGCTGATTATTTATATTGCTTTAATTCTGTTTACAGATAAGGAGTATTTAAGATGCTCAGAATTAGCAGTGATTGGTGTAACATATAAGCCTAGTAAAATAACACCACCACCAACATCCTCTCTTGTTTTCAATTGTAGTGAGATACTACAGAGTTCAATAATAGCAATATCAAGATCCTCACTTTTGCTAGATGCTAAACCTGTCACCTGAACAGGTTAAAAACTTTTAAGTATTTGGATGTCAATTTTCAGCTCCTTAGCAGACAGTTTTCATCTCTGAATTATATACTGTAGAGAGCACAGAAGTTGGATATCATCATTCCTAGGTCAATTCTTTATCTCTGCAATCATTATAAATAATAGCATCTGAGGGAGATGGGTGGTTGAGAAATGTGAAATATAAATAAATATACAAATAAATAAAACTATTCTTCGTAAAATCCTCCACACACTTCGGATTGTAAGGGATATGGTTAACCATATTCACCTACCTGTTAAGACTAGTTCCATTAGCATTAAATGGAAAAGAGAGCAAATGCTGCATTATTACAATTTCTTTCAAGAAATTCTATCATAGATGAGTTCTGATCAGGCTAAGCTAGCACCAAGATAATGGGTTAAGAACTTGCATTTACCTTCCACAAGAAGCCATGTTAGAAACTTAGCTTTAGCGCATCAGGCCTGTTAAATATTTAAATCATCTTATAGTATCAGTATTTAGAAAAGCTTTAACATCAACATATTTCCATATGATACCCAGACGAGTACTGGAAGATCAATATAGCTAGCTTTGTCCACATAAGGTAGAGGCATATAAGTCACTCTTCTTCTAATGTTCTTTTAACAAGGATAACTGCATGTTTTACAAATCTTTCAGTCAACTTCCTAAGCCACACAGGTTTATTTTATTTTCACTAATTATTATCCAATCAGAATAACACAATATTGTATTTTTCAATGTTGTGCAATTTTGTTGAATTGTATTTGAGTGCTTGAGTCTTCGGAGAAAGGTGGCATACAAGTTGAACAAACAAACAAACAAATAAATATTTAGAGCATGTCAGGAATTTATTACTGTTTCTTAATTCTTAATTCTATTGCTTTATTATTATTCTGCCTTATTGTTCAGTTTTGTTTTTATTGTTTTACTGTTTTTTTAATTGAAATTTCCTAGTTGTTGGCCATAATAAAGAATGCCAAACTACTGTCATAGTTTCAGAATTTTATAATACTTACAGGAAGACCTGGGTCTCCTTCTAGACCAGGTTCACCCACCAGTCCGGGAGCACCTTGTGGTCCCTATAAATGAAGATATTTTTTCAAAATAATAATTGTGCTTTATTTTATTTTACAGGTAGCTAATTTTATTATAGAAATTTATCTATCCCAATGTTACTTACAATGAAGCCAGTTAAGCCCGGGTCACCACGATTTCCCTAGAAAAGAACAATTTAAAATGGGAAATGTGTTTTAGTAAACTTGAATATAATTTTTTGTATACTACTAAAACTCTCATTCCTGTAACCTTTAACACACCAAAATGGTGCATCGTAGGGCAACAATTTTTGAAACAAGATACCTCAAAAGGGCTCATTTACAGAATGTGAACAAAATCCAGGAGCCACTATTCCCATGGAACTGAAATTTGGCAAATTTTGTAATACATTTTATGATATAACATAACATAAAATGTCATAAAATATTTCCTTTTCTGATGTTTGACTGTGCTATGCAGTTCAACATGGGCTATTTTCAAGGCAGATACATCTTTGGATGTATCCCAACTTTTCCAGTGAATACAGTACATTAAACACTCTGTCATTGTTGAAGGAATTATGGAATCTGATCAAGGAATTATTTCTGAAACTCTCAGAGGTCCACAAATAGCACTTTGTAGATTTCTTACAAAAACCTTTATGGCTATTTGTAAAATCTGAAAGTTAAAAGTGAATAGAAAAATCAAGTTCTGTAAATACAATGAAATCTACACTTATAACTAAAAGAAAAGGAGTTATTTGTGTGTGGTGTACATGTATGTGTGTGTGTGCATATATGTCTGTATGCATGCAAACATGTATGTACATACACTTATGGAAGAATCATGTCTGTTTCACTTTGGTTTGGCTCAGCAACTTTAAAGAGCATACAGACATGCTTCTATTTAAACTCAAAACTGGCTGGGTTTTATAAATGAAAGCCACAATATGGCTGCTTCATTTATGACTGCTAAAGAATAAAGCTAAGGAAAAATATGATAGTAAAACTTTAGTCTAGCCACTGCAAGTCTGTATTTGATGAAGTATAAAAGAAGCTGAAAGAATAAGGAAAATTATAGTTTTTTTTCACTTATATGGAAACATCTGAGGCACTTATTTGAAAACAATGAGGAAAATATACTTTCCTAACAGATTATAACTGTTCACAGAGACTTACCCTGAACTGTATAGCTAATTCTTCAGGCAGTCCAAAAGGCTCCCCCTTCTGACCTTTGGGTCCCTGGATTCCCTAAATTAATTGAAAAAAAAAAAAAATCAGCCGTTTATCCAGAATTGTCTGAGGATTCCTGCATTAGACTAGGTGTTGGACTAAAAGACCTCCAAATTCCCTTCCAACATACGATTCTTTTTCTTGAAGATTTAATAGGATCATCTCAAACGCTGGGTATAGGTAGAATTCTTTCTACTATTTGGGGACCATTAAGACAACTTTAAGGTTTACATCATAATTTATATGTGATTCCTGAAAATGTGAATGGCTGTTAGCAATTGAAATTATTCCAAGGGTTAATTATGAAAAAAATAAAGAGAGTACAAAAGAGATATTGAAGGACCATGTGTAGTGCTGATACTGCAGATTGCTCTCTGCTTATTCTAAACCATCCAAATGAGAAGAGAATGAAAAACTGGGCCATTTTTATATTTTATGCAGTTTTATGTTCAAGAGGATTGCTATATAGTTGATACAATTTCTTCACATTTATTTCATACCATTTACTTTTCTCCTTAGAATATTGCAAGTTTTTGTCTGCCTTCAGAAAATAAGCAATATTAAAAAACAATCCAGATCTCAATTGCTATGGTTTCAAAAAGTCTCTTGATAACCGCTGCCTGCTTGAAACTTAATTTGACCAGAAAACCTTTGCTCACTAAAATCTTTTAGAATTGATTTTGCTAGCTTTTTCTTTTCTTGAAACATCAGGACAACTGATGGAAATTTATTATTATTAATGCATAGTCTCTGTTATCATGGTTCTTTGTCTCTCTTTGTCTATATGCCCAACATGGCACTTTGGGACTTTTAGATCTTGAGAGAGCATGTCACATAGGGAAGCGTACAATCCTATTGTCCCTCTAACTGTAAGCCCTAGAACGTGCTTGAACTCTGTATGTGCTTGAAGAAGAGCCCAACTGTCCCACAACTCAAGATCCACAATGATGCTTCTGTGTCTGATTGCCCTCAGCACATCTCACCATGGGAGCCCCCGTAGATAGGAACTAACATTCACTGAATATTTCAAGCCTGTCTGTTGTGGAAATAAGATTGCCATCTGGACTAAATCCCCTGGTATTCTGAGCCCTGGTAAAGTATACCATTCTACCACTTGTGCTCTGGACATACAAAAGATGTGATGTAAACTTTCATGCAGCTGAAAAAGAAATAAATAAAAAACTTCCTAAACTATCTCCCTCGTTATAAAGAAACTTGGAATAAAAAAATATATATAGATCCTCAGCACTCCATCAACTACAGCTTTTCCAATGACTCATTCCCTTGTATCTAAACATTAGTTATCATTGATTAATAAATTAAAACATTTGTTTACATAGTCAAACCCTTTCTCCCATTTGAAATTAAAATGGGTTACTGTATCTTCATAGAATGATCAAATAATTCTTCAAATGTCATATAATTTTGTCTCAAAGTAGCAAACCTGTTTCTATGAGTTAGGAATTTAGGCGATCCCTGATCCAACTCCACTTCTATTTCTTTGAGTAGCAGGGTTCGTTGTTGTGGTGGTTTTTGCCACAAAGGACCCTCAACAAGATACCTTGTTTTCTCAGATACTACTCACCAAACAGAGGAAAATTAATTATTTCTTCACTTTAAAATATGTTATATATCCCTATGAAATTGAGCAAGTTCTTTCAGCCCAGAAAGGACAAGTATTTTTGCAACTTTATTAATGTGTCTCAAAACAACAAAGCAGGAAGTTTCCCTTCTTTTAAAAAAAAATCCTGTCAATTATTATGATTTTTCTTCTCTGAAAATTATCATTATAATCAATCATGGTCCTCAATTAATGTACTAATATTGTGAGCACATAGGATGACTGAACTGCAAAGTTTTCTAAAATGACTGGAATTTCCTTCTGATAATTATGTTTCAGCTTTAGGCAATGCACCTTTTGTACTTCAGCATATAATCCTAATGTGGTAGATTCACAAGAATGCTGGGCTTCCTCCAGCAATGGAAACCCTTTTCTCTCACTTAGTAGAAGGGAACAATCTAGTCTTGATTTTGCTGTTAGCTTTATGTTGACATATTCAGTGTTCATAACTTACAAAAAACCCAGGAGTCCCAGCAGGTCCCTGAATTCCCTGTGAACCTGGATCTCCCTTGGTCCCATTGCAACCATCGTGGCCTGGTTTTCCTCTTGATCCTCCCTCACCTGGGTGACCCTGTAGAGACAAAATAAATACAATTATGACCTGCTTTTTTTTTTTTTTTTGCTTCCTTCTTCTTGGCTTTCTTGGAATTCTTAAATGTTCTTACATTAATGCAAACAATTGTTCTACAGGAATAAATGGAATAAAAAGTATTATTTAATTCTATTCTATTAAGAATACTATTCTATAGTTCAAACATATGTCTTTGAGAATAGGAAAAGAAACAACTAGAAACTGAGGCTGCATTCTATATGTAACCTTTTGGAAGTTGACGCATTCTATATATGCATGACCTGCCCTGACAAATGTGTAGTGAAATAGGTTTAGTAATTAATAAAAAGGAGATCTTTTTCCAGGAATTACAGTATATAGCTTAGCACCAAGCTAATTATTTTTACTAGGACAAAAATCAAAGAGCACCAGTTTAACTATGTGTGCTTGGATCAAAAGCAGAAGAAAGTGACCTGAAGTAAGCAACATCTTGAAACAAGAGTGATAGATAAAGAGGAGTAAATCCTTAATTCTCCATCAAGAACCCATTTCTCCCCTATCAGTCATGAGGGACTAAGGAGTCAGTGCCACTGGGTCTATCTTTCCAGCCAGCATTCTATATGTCTTGTCAATTAAATCACAGTTGTGTGAACTGCAGACTATGTACTGCAACAGAGTATGAATGGTGCTTCCTTCATTAGGTATTGAAACCCCATTGGAACCACAGAATGACTGTGTTGTACTGTGTGGGGAAGTATCTTCTTGAGGCATGATATTATGCTAAAAAATTGCCTTAGGAATTTGTTCAGGTTCTAAATCGCTGAAGATTATTGTAAATACTACTTTTACCATTATAGGAATGGGGGGAGGGGTTAATTATTAAAAATGACTTTCAACATAGTTTTAGAATATTGGAAAGTAATTTAAAAAAAATGTGATGACAAATATCTATGAGTGAATGTCATTAAAATGTGTGTGAATACTATTGATATGCCTTTACCTATCTTAATTCTGTGATGGAAAATGGTTTCCATAAGTAGGCTATAAGTTGTTCATGAGAGTAAGTCACTCTAGTATACCGTCACTTCTCATGCAAATTTTGTTGTATTTTAAGTCTGTGAGTTAGAATTGAGGAAGAAAACAGTCACTAATCCATTTCATCAATTATCCTTCTTTTCAAAGGAAAATAAATGGCTCAAATTTTATTCATAGTTGATTGATACTTTTGCTATTCCCATTGATACTAATATCAAATTATATAAGAGAAAATGAGAAATAGTTACAGAAGGTAGGAGTTATTATTGGATACTTTCTTTTTCAAGGATTTAGCTTACTACCAAATCTAAACATTCCTGGGACTGACATTGGAAAAGGGTAAGGTTTTTTTTTAGCTTGCTGACTCATTCTTGGAGCAGACAAACGTACAAATTCAATGCTACCCAAACGAAAAAGATATTCAGATCACATGCTCAGGACAATGGTTTCCAGAAGAAGAAATCATCAAGACAGGGAAGATAGGCTAGTGAAGGAAGAGAATCATTCTTGAATTCAGAAAGCTCTGGAACAGCTCAAAATGGAATTTTTCAGACTGCAAAAAGTTTTATGTCAAAAACTCTAATTCTAAATGTCCCTGGCTGGATGTTGCATGATACTGCCAAATATTTTGAAGTAGTAGAAATAGACGACCCCATTATGCTTCCTGTTCGTTTCCTAAAGACACTTCCTAAATACACAGCAGCTACTTACATTTTAGAGGAATACATATCAAGGAAATGATATTATATCTCTACATCGAGGAGCATACTGTATATGCTCCAAGAAATCTCCAAGAAGGGCCAAACAAAGAAAGAATAAATGGTGGTGAATGTTCTGGCTCCTTTGTGCTTATCTAAGCTATGCTATTTTTATTAAAGGATCTGGGGTAAAAAACAGAAAATTATATTTAGCTTATCATATATGATAAATGAATCCTCCATTGTGCTTCATACTTGAAAATTACTACTGGCTAGTTTTCCAGATCATGTGAATATTAAATTTGTGTGATCACTGCCCATAAAATCACATGGCTTGCTTTTTCCTTTTCTCTGTCTTCAGGATATACTTTGCAGCATCTGCAGGCTGCTTTTCCTTGTATGACCTTACATTACCTTTCATTTGCTGCCTGAAGGCAAGTCCCATGAAAGTTAATGCAACATCCATATGTGGAAAAAGAAAAGGGTTTTCCAGCTTTAGCTCTGCACTGCAAATCACATTAGAAGGGTGGGTGAATGAGTCAAGCAGCTGAAAATAGCCATTTGGAATTTCATTTTAGTGATGCATGTGGGTGGTAAAAAAAGGTCTGATGTCAAAGGGCATGGAAGAGGAAACTGGTACTGGGAAATCTGTCTGGGGATTTCTGTGAAAGTGTCTACGAATAAATGTATTTTTCTTATTATTTTATGCAAGGCAGCAGTTAGAAACTACTAGCCCAAGAATGCTTCTCCCTTAATTTCTCATGGCTCTCATGTCCAGAATTTGGCAAAGGGTGAAGTAATAGATGTTTAAAAATTTGCACCAGATTGTTTTCTGTTTAAATGCTTTTCAAGGGAATATTGCTATGCCCCAACATTGTGGACAATTTTCTAGGGCGCTAGAAGGTTGTAGAGAAGGTTATTGCATTACAACTTCAAAAGACTCTGGAAGAAGTAGATAATCTGGATCCCTTTCCGTCAGGGTTCAGATTTGGGTATAGAACTGAGATGGACTGATAGCACTCTTGGATGACTTCTGGTGGGAGTGAGGTGGGGTGGTGCGACTCTCTTGTTTTTCTTGATTTCTAGGCACCTTTTGATACCATCAATCACAGTATGCTTCTGGACCAGCTTCAGAAATGGAGGGTGGGTAGTGCTAGTTCTACTCCTCCCTGCAAGGCTGGTTCCAGGACAAAGAGATCCAGCCTGTGGGCCCTCTTTTGTGAAATACCTCAGGGCTTGAAGCTCTCTTCCCTCCTATTTAACATCTACATGAAGCTGTTGATTGAGTTGGGGGTGAGATATCGTCAGTGATACCCAGCTTTATATCTATACCCCAGGCTGTCTGATTGATGCTGTGGAAGTTCTGTCTCAGTGCCTGGAGGCTATGGAGGCCTGGATGGGGTGCAACAGGCTTCAGCTCACTTCAGGCAAGACTAGGTGGATCTGGATTTTTGAACCTCCTGGTTCTGGGGATCTTCCATCTTTCGTTCTGGATGGAGTAGCACTGCTGTAGATAGATCCAGTGCATAATCTCGGGGTCCACCTGGATTCATGGCTCTTGCTCAAAGAGCAAGTAGAAGCCATGGCTAGGAGGCTTTCACATAGCTCAAGGCTGTGCATTAGTTGCACTTGTTCCGGGATCGTATTTTGTGTCTTTTGTTTTATTTTAAACTGTCTAGAGTCACATAAAAGTGAGATGAGTGCTATATAAATCTACTAAAGAAATATTTTTAAAACAGATTTCTCTTCAGCATGCAAAACATTAATTCTAATCTCTGCTCTCTATTCTGACTATGCCTGAGAGCTAAGATTCAACCCACCAAGATCATGAGACAGTGCAGCATGAAAATTCATCAGCATCGCCTATGTATAAAACAGCTAAAAAACATTTATTTCAGCTAGTGTTTAAATAACTTTTAAAAACATGATTATGGTTTGTTTTTAATGCTGATTTTGTATTTTATACTAGTCTGAGTTTTGCTGGAGAAAAAATGAGGTGTTTTTTTTTATCGTATGCATTATTTGGTTGCTTATACTGTAACTTGAATTATTTACAGGAAAGACTATCATAACAGTTTCAAATTTCAATACAAGGAACAAACAATTACTTACAGGAACTCCATCTGCACCGGGAAACCCTGTGACTCCTCTTTGTCCCTACAATGAAAAGGGACACATGATGTTGCAGTCACCTACTTTTTGCATTTGTTCTTCACAGTGAAGTTGACTTCTTAGAAGTTATAAAATTACCGCTTCTCCTTTTGGTCCAGTAATGCCAGGTCTACCTCGTTCACCTTTGTCCCCTTTGTGCCCTGAAAGTCCTGGTATACCCATCACGCCTGATGGCCCAGGGAATCCTTGCTGTCCAAGCAGTCCTGGCTGGCCCTGTAAACAACAATCCACAAAAGTTTTCAGGTACTGCTGAAAATAGACAAGTAAAGATACTTCTGCCTTTGCAGTTTCTAAAAACTTCAGGATCACAAAACTTAAATCAAAGTTTAGTGTGAGTTTAATGCTAATGCCCAGTCAGAAATCTGCACAGCATTTCATTAAGTAGCAGTTCTTCCACATTTTCTGTTGATCATCAAAATATAGAGATGATGAGGGTACTGGACAAGCTTGTGACTGATTTCTAGGATCTTACCCAATAACTCCAAACACAGGATGCAGTGAACCAATGCTCTTTATTGATCAATGTTTCTATTACAGCTATTTAGCTGGAAGTGGCCCCTGGACCCCTGGACCATGTCTTAAGTACCTGGGAGGTGGAGCTAAGGTAAGGAGGGGTCAGGGGAGGATCTAGGTGGATGTAGAGTTAACCCTTATCATACCTGGGATGGTGAATGGTGGGCATTTATACATAACAAATCCCCCTCTAAATGCCCAACAGTTGGACCTGCTTGCGTGTTCTGTACCCGTACCCCTAATTTATTTATTTATTTATTATCAAATTTCTATATCGCCCTTCTCCCTGAGGACTCAGGGCGGTGTACAGCCAGAATTAAAAAACATGCAATACAAACATTAAAAAACAATTAAAAGATATATAAATTTGGCCCAATTAAAACTCACTACCAATTAAAACATTTAAAAATTTCTTCTTAAGCCAGCCCGGCTTGCTTGAAAAAATGGGTTTTAAGGGCCCGACGGAAGGCACTGAGGTCTTGGATTCTCCTTATCTCTGGGGGCAGCTGATTCCAGAGGGTAGGTGCCCCCACAGAGAAGGCCCTCCCCCTGGGGGTCACCAGCCTGCACTGTTTGGCTTATGGCACCCCGAGGAGGCCCTCTCTGTGGGAGCACACGGGTCGATGGGAGGTCATCGGTAGCAGCAGGCAGTCTCGAAGATAGCTAGGCCCTATGCCATGGAGCGCTTTAAAGGTGATAACCAACACCTTGAAGCGCACCTGGAAGACCACCGGGAGCCAGTGCAGCTCGCGCAGGAGCGGTGTTACATGGGAGCGCCATGCTGCTCCCGTCACTACCCGCGTTGCTGCGTTCTGGACCAGCTGGAGCCTCCGGGTGCTCCTCAAGGGGAGCCCCATGTAGAGAGCGTTGCAGTAGTCAAGGCGAGAGGTGACGAGGGCATGAGTGACTGTGCACAGGGAATCCCGATCAAGAAAGGGCTGCAACTGGCGAATCAGGCGAACCTGACAAAAGGTCCCCCTGGTTACAGCCGTCAGATGATCCTTCAAGGACAGCTGCATATCCAGGAGGACTCCCAGATTGAGAGCCCTCTCTGTGGGGGCCAACGCCTCACCCCCAATAGTCAGTGATGGATCAACTGACTATATCGGGATGCCGGGAGCCACAGCCACTCAGTCTTGGAAGGGTTGAGCTCGAGCCTGTTCCTCCCCATCTAGATCCGCACAGCCTCCAGGCACTGGGACATCACTTCAAGGGCATCGTTGGGGTGGCCTGGGGTGGAGATGTACAGCTGGGTGTCATCAGCGTACTGATGGTATCTCACCCCGAAGCCACACATGATCTTGCCCAGCGGCTTCACATAAATGTTGAACAGAAGGGGCGAGAGGACCGATCCCTGCGGCACTCCACAAATGAGAGGCCTCGAGGTCGACCTCTGCCCCCCTGCCAAAACAAACTGTGACTGGTCGGAGAGAAAGGAGGAGAACCATCGTAGGACGGTGCCTCCCACCCCCAACTCTTCCAGCCGGTGCAGCATGATACCATGGTCGATGGTATCAAAAGCCGCTGAGAGGTCTAACAGGACCAGAACAGAGGAGCAACCCCTGTCCCGAGCCCTCCAGAGATCATCAACCAATGCGACCAATGCCTTTTCTGTGCTGTGCCCAGACCTGAAACCCGACTGAAACATATCTAGATAAGATGTTTCCTCCAGGAATTGCGGAAACTGTTGCGCGACCACACTCTCAACAACCTTTGCCATAAAGCGAAGGTTGGAGACAGGACGGTAGTTGGCCAATATTGCCGGATCCAGGGATGGCTTCTTGAGGAGAGGCCTCACCACCGCCTCTTTCAAGGTGGTGGGGAAGTAACCCTCACTCAACGAAGCGTTGATAACACCCTGGAGCCAGCCTCGTGTAACTTCCTGGGAAGCCAGTACCAGCCAGGAGGGACACGGGTCCAGTAAACATGTGGCCACACTAAGTCTCCCCAAAATCCTGTCCACATCATCGGTAGTCACAGCATCAAACTCCTTCCAGATAACATTCTCAAGACTATTCCTCATCACCCTGCCGTGATCTACCCAGTCAGAGTCCAAATCCCCCCGGATCTGCGCGATTTTGTCATACAGTTATTGTCCGAAATCCTCTGCCCTGCCTTCCAAGGGATCCTCCCACACTCCCCGATGGAGCAGGGAGCGGGTTACCCTGAACAGGGCGGCCGGACGATTCCCTGATGACGCAATAGAAGCAGAAAAGTAATTAAACTTTGCCGTCTTTATCGCCACTAGGTAGGCCTTAATATGCGACCTTACCAGTGTTCAATCAGATTCAGCGAGACTGGCCCTCCAACTGCTCTCCAGGCGTCTTTTCTGGCGCTTCATTTCCCTCAGCTCCTCAGTGAACCAAGGAGCCGCACGGGATCGGCACCGGGTCAGAGGCCGCAAAGGCACGACTCGGTCCAAGGCCCCACCAGCCGCCCGATCCCAGGCGGCTACCAGGTCCTCAGCCGAGTCATGTGCTAGAACCTCAGGAAATGGTCCAAGCTCCATCTGGAACCTCTCAGGATCCATCAGGCGCCTGGGACGGATCCATCTAATTGGATCTGCCTCCCTGCGGCGGGGGGCAGCGGTTCGAAGATCCAGGCGAAGGAGTGAGTGGTCTGTCCATGACAAGGGTTCCACGTCTATATCCCCAATAACAAGACCACTCAACCACTGGCCAGAGACAAAAATCAGATCCAGAGTGTGACTTCCCCTGTGAGTAGGGCCATGAACTAACTGGGTCAGGTCCATGGCCGTCATGGAAGCCATGAACTCCCGAGCCACCTCAGACGTTTCACCAATGGATGGCAAGTTGAAATCACCCATGACTAAAAGCCTGGGTGTATCTACTGCCACCGTGGATATCACGTCGAGTAGCTCAGGTAGGGCTGTTGCCACGCGGCAGGGAGCCAGGTACGTAAGCAACAAGCCCATCTGAACCCCACGACCCCACCTCACAAGGAGGGACTCACATCCGGCTATCTGAGGCACAGTGGTCTCTCTTGGACCCAGATCCTCGTTAATAATAACCGCCACCCCTCCGCCCCTCTCCTGGGCCCTCGGCTGATGGAATGCTCTGAAGCCTGGTGGGCACATTTCAACCAGAGGGACGCCGCCCTCTGGGCCCAACCTGGTCTCCGTAATACCTGCCAGGTCTGCTCCTCCCTCTTGTATAAGATCGTGAATGAGGGGGGGCTTATTTACCACGGACCTAGCATTGCATAACATCAGCCGAAGGCCCAGATCCTGAGTGTCTAAGCCACCTAGTCTCCGAGAGGAGCCATGGGGACCGGGGCAAGCAATTGCTCTCAAACAGTGAGTACGAGCCCCCAACACATGATATGGTCCCCTGCTCCCGCCATATCTGCCCCTCCCATCTACCGTGCTGATGGTACAGACCTCATAGGTATCGTCCCCCATCCCTTTCCCAATCCCTCGACCAGCACCCCCCGAATCGTTGCCCTGTGCTGGGCTCGGCTCTGACCCTGGTGGATCTCCCCCCCATCCCCCAACGTCTTCTTCCCAATTTCTCTAGAAAGATCATTACAAACCCCCCTCCCAGAACCCCTTAAAATCTTAAAAAATTTCCTTAGAAAATCCCACAAATTCTTCCTTGCTCCATGCCATCTCTCTGGACTCCAAAGTCCGTCATCGAGATAGGCCCTCGATAATGTGGAGGGCCAAACCTGCGAGAGGGGAAAATCTCGCAGGGCGAGGAGTTCCAACACCAAGTACATATAATCATCAGGGGAGCCAAAGTCCAAGGGTAGGGGGACCACTGATGTTACAAACATAGGGAAAATTCCAGTCCATGGTCAGGCCGCCAAGCTCCATTGTCCTCTCACGACAATGGCAAAGGAGGTGCGTATCATTTGACCCCAGAAGTTTCCAGGGCAGCCATGCTCTCACCTAGGCCACCCATGGAAACTCTGATGGAAATCCGGGCGTGAAGATAACCATATTCCGCCTCCAACTGGCCTTACGTCCATAGAACCAGTATCCCTCCTGGGATTAGTAGCATCCGGGAGTCCAAGTATCCTGCTCAGAAGGAGGTTTAAGTTCGTAAATTCACGTCAAAGAGATTTTACATGGCAGGGAGTTCAGACAAGCTAGATAGAAAAGGGGGAAAATTAGGAATAATTCAGCAGGCCAAGATAGATGGGTAGCTGTAGCTAGACGTAAGGTAGGCATGTTGTTTGCTGGGTAGAGGTTTGGTCAGGATGTCTGCGGCTTGCTCGGCGGTCTCACAATGTACAGCCTTAATAAAACCAATGTTCGTTAATTCTCTGACATGTTTGTGCTTAATGTCTATATGTCTGGACCTTTGGCCTACTGCTTCTGCCATGGATATGTCTATGCTGCTTTGTTGTCCTCATGTATTACTATCGGGTAGGCCGGTTCAGTCCATATGCTGGTAAGCAGATCGTCAAACCACGTCAGATTATTGGCTGCTTTGGAGAGGCAGATGTACTCTGCCTCAGCTGTGGAGATGGCTACCAGGTTTTGTTTTTCAGTGTACCAGTGTACTGGGCAGCCGTTAATGAGGAATACGTAGCCGGATGTGCTCTTTCTACTTTTTGTGTTGCCTGCCCAGTCAGCATCTGCATAGGAGGTTAGGATGGGGTTCTTTGGACATCTCTGGTTCTAGGTTCAGGCATGCATCCATGCTGTGTTTTAGATATCTGAGCACACGTTTTACCTCCTCCCAGTGATACATCTTTGGATCGCTGACATGTCTGGATAGCAGGTTAACAGCCAGGAGGATGTCTGGTCTAGTCCAATTACCTATATACAGTAGTGACCCAACAACAGACCTATAGAGAGTATTGTCCTTGAAGGTCTCGCTTTCCTCATTCATGTGTTTCAGGAAGTCAATATGTATTGGCGTGTCACATGGCTTGGCTTCCTTCATGTTGCCTTTAATTAACAGATCCAGTATTTTCTCCTTTTGAGAGATCTTGAATCCCTTCTGAGTTCTATCAATCTGCACACCCAGGTATTTGTTCACCTTTCCCAGAGTCTTTAGTGCGAAATGTTTCCCCAACTGGTTGGCAAACTCATCACAATTTTGTTTGTGCTGGCCACAATATAAAATGTCATCCATGTAGATGAGTACGTACTCTATGGATGTGCCCTCTCTCTTGGTGAAAAAGCATAGGTCGGCGGAGGTGGCTGTGAACCCCATGTCCTTAAGGATCTTCGCTAGGCACTCGTACCACCTCTTACTGGACTGTTTCAACCCATACAGACTTTTGTTCAGCAACCACGTGTCCTCCCCTTGTGTGTTTCTCCCTGGGGGTGCCCTGACAAAGATCTCCTTGTCTAGCTCCGCGTGGAGGTAGGCTGTCTGCACATCGAACTGGTAGACTTCTAACCCTAGGATTGTGGCTATTACTAGAGCGCTTTTTACGCTCTCTGCCCTGACCGTGGGTGAGTACATGTCAGTGTAGTCCTCCGGGTATTTCTGGGCAAACCCTTGTGCTACTAGCTTAGCTTTGTACAGTTTCTTATTGTCCTCTAGCTCTTTGACTTTGAAAACCCATTTAGTCCCAATGGCTACTTTGATGTGGTATTCCTTAGGCGTGAATGCCTCCAGTATGTTCCTATTGTTGGTGGTGTGGTTGGTGGCTCCTGAGTCAATGAGCCATGTGTTCCTTCCTTTTGCCTGGGTGTTTGGGTGTTGGTGGTCTCTAAGTTCGTATAGTGACCCAGTCTGACTATCCCTGGATCTATCCCTATATCCTCTCCTGTCCCTGGGGTTGGGTGAGTCCCTGGGCCTGAACCTGCTTTCTGGGGAGCGCCTGTCTGAGTAACCTGGTTTGTGGCCTTGCCTTTCCCTACGGTAGCTGTGGTCCCTGTCCCTCTGGTTTCTGGGACAATCTCTCCTATAGTGATTCCTAGACCCACAGTTAAAACATTCTGGCTTATCTTGGTCCCTGGTCTGGAACTCTACTCTTTTTGTTGGTCTGCTCTCCCTGAGGCTTGATGAGCGTTCCCTTCTCAGGCTGTCCTCCGCAATCAGCCTGTTGGATAATGTCTCTAAAGAGAGGTGCTCTATGTTGAGACTATCCAGTTGCATGATAAAGTTCTCCCATCTGGGGTTTAGGGAGTTTATGGTGATGCTTTTCATGATATTATCAGAAATGGTTTCCCCCCTTTGTATGAGTTCTGCCCTGGTGGTGTTTAGCTTGAGTATCTGCTCCCCTGCGGGTGTCCCTGCCTTATGCCTGGCTGAGTAAAATTCCCTGGATATTTTGGTTGTAGTGGCTGCACTCTTACTGTAAAATAAATTAAGTATTTTTTGTAGTATCTCTGCCACGGTTAAGTGGCGGCCAAAACTGGGGTAAATGCTGGGTGACAAGCTAGACATTAACATATAGTAAGCCCTGTGGTGCAAACAGTCAATCTCAAAAGTCCATGGCTAATTGGGTGGGTCATCAAATAAGTACAACATATTTTCTTTCAGAAAAGCAATCTGTAGTTGGTGATACCACTCCAAAAGATTGGCCCCATCTAATTTCAATTTGTAATTGTCAGCAGTAAAAGTTATGTTACTTACAGTCTGGTGCTGTCCATGGTTCTTTATGTGAGTGAACTCGCAATATGCTGGGGGAATGCTTGTTGCCAGTCTGAACTGACTTATCTCTATGTTCCTTGTACTTATCTCTATGTTCCTCTCTCTTCCTGTAGGTGGCGACTGGGCATGTGCGAGGCTCATTTCGCACCGGAGGTCGTCTGGTGAGGAGCTCCTTGTTGCTGCTCTCAGGCCTAGGCCTAGGCCTGCCGGTTGGGTGCTGGGCTCGCTCCTGACGGGCCTGTAGCCCTCCCTGGACGTCGGATGCCATGGCTGGGCCCCTGCATCTTGAGCAAAGAGTGGAAGAAGGCGAGGAGGTGAGGCAGTCGCAGGTCGAGGATCCCTGGAGACGGAAGCGGCGGCGGCAGTCGTAAGTCGAGGATCTCCCGGATTTGGCGGTGCGGCGGCGGTGGATCCTGGGTGATGCTGGAGGACCTCCGGATGGGCCAGGAAGCCTGGTGGAGGCCGCATGGTTGGTGAGTCGTTGTTTCTTCTCTTCATTCCGTGGCCTAGGGAAGTTGGTGCAGCGGGTGGTGAGTGCGAATCCTGCGGGTATTCAGTCCTGCAGGCAGCCGGGCCTTGGGTGTAGTTTTTGGGGTGCGTTGTCCCGCGTGGTGTCTGCTGGCGTGCTGCAAGGGTTCCGGTGGCTACCCTGCTGCTCTTTTGGGGGTGCTGAGCGTTGGTTTGTTTCTTCCTGGCTCCTGGGGGCTTGAGTGCTGAGTCGAGTGTTGCAGCCAGGTTTTCTATCGTTTCGTCTGCTTCGGGATTGATGGGTGAGCCCCCGCAGGCTTGTAATCTTGCTTGGGTGCTGTTTTGGGGGTCTTCCCCAGTGAAGTTGGGGTTCTCACTGTTTCCCGCCATTCGATTTGAATCTCGGTTTCCCATTGGCTGTTGGCCATTCCAAGATGGCCACCGAGAGCATGGCGCAGAAATGAAATCCTCTATGTCCGGAGCTTCAGCTTGGGAATACCTTCCTCTTGCCGGGCTGAGGATTTCTTCTCTCTGTTGCTGGATGCTCATCGCTGCTCCATTGCTTTCGAGTAGGCTTTGGAGTTTCACGATGAGCTTCTCTTTGCTGGCAGTCGCTTTCATCATCCCCAGGATGGTGGATCGGAATTCTTCGTTGCTTGGTGGCTCTGCCCTTTCGCAGTAGTGGATTTCTTCTCTTGGCCCTTCGTCCCTGGGTTGTGGACTCGAATTGTAGTCTCCATCACCTTCAGTTGTGGTGGTCCTTGCTGTGGCACCTTTGAGAGCCTGCAGTTCTTTCATCTGTTTGATGTAGGCTCTGGTGGCCATTCTTTTCTCTGCTTCGGTCTGGGTTCTTGATTCTGCCATCTCTGTGAGTTGTGGGTAAACCATCCTCTGCTACCAACCTGTGACTGATTTCTAGGATCTTACCCAATAACTCCAAACACAGGATGCAGTGAACCAATGCTCTTTATTGATCAATGTTTCTATTACAGGTATTTAGCTGGAAGTGGCCCCTGGACTCCTGGACCATGTCTTAAGTACCTGGGAGGCAGAGCTAAGGTAAGGAGGGGTCAGGGGAGGATCTAGGTGGATGTAGAGTTAACCCTTATCATACCTGGGATGGTGAATGGTGGGCATTTATACATAACAAAGCTGGCCACAGGTGGCTTTTCCTGTCAGCAGATGACAAGGGATTCCATTTTTCACCAAGGCGCTCTGAGAGATGAAGTGACAGAAATGCCACAGCATCAGCAGAACATCTTCCATCAGTTATGTTTAGGATGATTTCAGTCCTTCCATCCCTCCAGTCTGTTATGAGACATTTGCTAAACATTTTGCAATATTAATGAAAAAAGAATGTACCAAATGGGATATTGGCATGTAGAGTGTTTTCTCTCATTTTCCTTAACATCTTCATGAAACTTCTGGAGAAAGTCAGCAATTGATTCTTTTGCCTGGCCCAGGGTAAGATACCATCATTAGAACCAATCAAAATATAATACTTACCAGGACCAGGCAGAAGACAATGGATGTTCTAAACCAGGGGTCAGCAACCTGTGGCTCTTTCATCCCTCTGCTGCGGCTCCCTGTCGCCGGTCGGCTCCACAATTGTTAGGGCTTTTGGTTAGGACAGGTAGAGGAAAAAGGATATCACTCTAGGAGGAGACTCTATGATGGGGGAACCAGACTTTCAGTCGGCTCCAGAATTGAATGAGGGGCTTCCTGTTAGGACCTTTGCGGCTCTTTGAGTGTTTAAGGTTGCCAACCCTTGTTCTAAACCAACATCTAGACTCTAGAGCAAAGAAGCACATGAAACAAGTGACACTGAATCCCAGCAAGACAGAATAGTTATTTGTTCAGAAAGCATGAGTTTCTGGTGCCCCTTTGCTCTAATTTTGAACAGGGTTGTTTTCACCTTGAAATGGAAGGTCAACAACTTGATCATCCTCCTAGATTCATGTGCCTACCACAGGTGGAGAATATGATGGGGGAAGGCCATTTGACCAGATTCAGCTTTTGAGAAAAGGTGGCTTTAGTGATAGCTACTCATAGCTCTTACTACTTTGAAGATGGACTACTAAATATGTTCTATTTATATTTATTCTATTGAAGGCTACTTGAAATTCAATGATCCTAGGTAAGAACTGTTTCAGAAGCATTACATCAGGGATGCCCTGGTTTCCTGTTTGTTTCCAGGTACATTTCAAGTTGCTAGTTATTACTTATAAAGATTTACACAACTTAAGTTCAGGTTATCAAGGTTAGGGACATCTGCTCCCTAAAGAATATACCCCTTTTTGTTCAGTCCACTTGTAACAGGACATTTGGTTTTGTCTCCTCAGCAAAATAAAATGGCTTGGATTGGAAGTAAGCCTTTTCTACAACTGTCCTTTCCTTGTGGAATAGGTTGCCTCCCCCAGCCCCCCCCCAATTCCTATATTTTTGTAGAGAAACAAAATATTGGCTATTTAAGAGAGAATTTGGAACTTGAGATATGCAATTTTTTCTAACTATTACAGTTAGTTACATTCTAACTGTTATTTCTGTTTTTCTGATTGTTGTATTATTATTGTTATACAAAGAGCATTATTGTTGTTACTGTTAATTTATGAGTTTTCTTACTTGGATATTAGCAGCCTGGAGTCTTTAGAGCTGTAAAAGTTAGTTGGGTAAATATTTATTTATTTATTTATTTATTTATTTATTTATTTATTTATTTATTTATTTATTTATCTATCATATTTGTATACCGCCCTCCTCCCGAAGGACTCAGGGCGGTGAACAGCCAAAATAAAATACAGAGACATACAAAAGTTAAAAAACTATTAAAAACAGATTAAATAATTTAGGCTCAAAAAACAAATTAAAAACATCCAATTTATCTAAAAAACATTTTAAACCCAATTTAAAAGCCAATTTAAAAGGGAGAGTTAGGCCAGACCAGCCTGTTGGAATAAAAACGTTTTTAGGGCGCGGCGGAAGATGCGTAAGTCTTGGATCCTCCGTATCTCCGGGGGGAGCTCATTCCAGATGGCAGGTGCCCCCACAGAGAAGGCTCTCCCCCTGGGGGCCGCCAGTCGACATTGTTTGGCCGACGGCACCCTGAGGAGCCCCTCTCTATGGGAGCGAACTGGTCGGTGAGAGGCTACTGGTGGCAGAAGGTGGTCTCGTAAGTACCCTGGTCCTGAGCCATAATAAGAAATATTAAGAAACCGCTGATAATAAACTCAGTCTGAAATAAATGCTTTTACAAAAAGGAAGGCTTACATTGCAGTGGTGCAATGCCATTTTTGTATGAGCCATGGCAAATGCCCCTGCAATTTTGTAGATGGAAAGCTTTCTACAGTAAGGGGAAGCCTGAAGAAAACCCACACAACCTTTCTCTGCCTCTGCAGGTACATTCAGTATTTATTTATTTATTTTATTTATTTTATTTTGAATTTGTATACCGCCCTTCTCCCTAAGGACTCAGGGTGGTGAACAGCCAAGTAAAAATATCAATACAAATATTAAAATACAGTTAAAAATATATTTAAATTTGGCCCCATTAATTAAAACGATAAACAAAACAATTAAAAACACTTAAAAAGAATTAGGCCAGCCCGGCTTGTTGGAAAAGGAAGGTTTTAAGGGCACGGCAGAAGGCACTGAGGTCATGGATTCTCCTTATCTCTGGGGGCAACTGATTCCAGAGGGTAGGTGCTCCCACAGAGAAGGCCCTCCCCCTGGGGGTCACCAGCCTACATTGTTTGGCTGATGGCACCCCGAGGAGGCCCTCTCTGTGGAAGCGCACGGGTCAATGGGAGGTTGTCGGTGACAGCAGGCGGTCTCAAAGATAGCTAGGCCCTATGCCATGGAGCGCTTTAAAGGTGATAACCAACACCTTGAAGCATGGCTACATAACTAGACAAATACAGATAATTATGAAATGATAAGAAAGAGATATGAAAATACCAAATCTTTACTGCCTTCTAGTGATTATCTGGATTTTTGCAGTATAATAGCCCTATTTTTAACTCGGACACCAACACTGAAATAAAGGTTTGGTTTCTCTAAATTGGAAAATCTTAATAAGCACTGAAAGCATCAGTGAAACAGAGGCTTGGTTCTTATTTGTAGTTGCAATTTCTACTGATACAAGGTACAAAATTGCCCAGAGCACATTTCCTGGTTTCATAGCTGCCTTTGCTCCATCACTGCTGTGCAATGAAAGTTTCTCCCAGTTCAAAGAAGATTATCAGAAGTACTGATTTTGCAAACATGATGGTTGTAGAAGGAATGTTGTTGGTTTCACACACTGCAATTAGTCATTTTGCTTTATTTGGCTTAGCAACATGTGGGAACCCACCACTGTGCTCTCTAAACCACGGCTTATGGGATATGAACCAGAATGCAATAACTTACTCAAGTGTCCCTGGATTCTTGGCACAATGTGTGGATCTAGTACTTGTGTTTGCCATCACTAGTGTATTTAATTTGTTGGTAGCCAAGTCCAAATCCCTATTCGGACAGGAAATCCTGAATAAGGATTTTAGCCAAAACATGCTGGGCTTCACGTCAAAGCACCAATTTTATAACATACAGTTCTCCATTTTTAATTTTCCAAATAGACCTTTAGATGGCACTAGTTGCCTACACTCTTAACATTATGTATAGAGTTGCACTTTTAGGAAATAGGGACTTTCAATAACTTAAGTCCCATAATGGTTAGAAAGCTAGCAGAGCAACTAGAAAGGTGAGGTATTATTTTTGCTTGTGCAAAATCTACCAAAGAAAATGCCAATGAACAGCAGTCTGTTTGCTGGCACCTTCTCTGGTAATTACTAAACCATCCCTGATTCCTTTTTCCTACCTATTTTTTTATAAATGGGAATTTGGTACGTATGGCCACATTTTTTAGAAAATGAAAGATGGGTAATTGCTTTTTTGGAATTGTGCCCAGCTGATATACTCAAAGAAGAAGAAGAAACCCACCCTGGAAAACCAGAAAGAATGGTAAGTGATCATCAGCTTGCTGACCTTGGGTCAGTCACTCTCTCAGCCCAACCCACCATGCAGGGCTGTTGCTGTGGATAAAATAGAAGGAGGAAGTTGTTTGGATATGTTCACCACCTTCAATTATTTGTAAAAACAATAAAACTCGGGATACGAACAAACAAACAAATAGCATATCAAATTATTAATAGCCTTTGGAAAATAGTTGTTACAATTGGCACAATTAAAGGAAGACAATATAAGGTGGATGATTAGATAAAAGACCCCCGTGAAATGTCATGATAATTACAAATTATTACTAATCACAGATTAGGATGGTTCTTGTAATCTAAAACAGTGTTTTTGTTATTGGCCCGATCAGCCACATGAGGACTACGGATTGCATTTTGTGAGAACATCACAATTACTCGCAAATTTGAAATACGTTCATGTACTGGTAAGGCCTTTTGTATTTGTTTCCTATGCTCTGTACAAGAAGATTGCATTTATAATGGCTAGCAAACATTCACATTCACATTCTACCAAAAAAAAGAAAGAAATGCAACCACTTCCTATATATCTTCTGCCATATTCTTGGTTCATTCTGCTTGCAGGACAAGTTATGAGATCACATTGCTTAAAATGTTAATAGTCCAAGCTGTTTTCAAAATCAGGAGACTTCTACAGGTAATCCTCAATTTATGACCATTCTGTTCAATGACCATTCATAGTTACAACAGAATTGAATGGTGGTGGCAACTAGTCCTTATAGTTCTAGTCATCCCCAAACCCCATGGTCATGCAATCATTATCTGGGCACTCAGCAACTGATTTGCACTTACAATCAGTTGCAGCACCCTGCAGTTACATGATCTCCATCTGTAATCTTTCCTGCCACCTTTCTCAGGAAGTCAGCAGGCAAGCTGGCAGGAAAGGTAAATCTCCCCCACCTAAATTCTCTGCCTCAGTCTCTCTGTGCTTGCCCTCTGCCAGCTGTTCATGCACCCTTGTGCATCAGGGGTGGGTTCTACTTACCTTTACTACTGGTTCGCAATGGGGCAGCATGCACGCTCTTCTGCGCAAGCGCAGAAACTTCTGCGCATGTGCAGAAGCATTTTGGTGATATCGGGATCAGTGGGCGGAGCCTCCTGCCGGTTTTACTACCAGTTCTATAGAACCGGTGTGAACCGGGGGCAACCCACCACTGTTGTGCATCCTCCCTCATCCTTGTCTTGAACCCCTCACTCCCTCATGCACCCTCCCTGACCCTCATCACACCTCCCTTACATCCTTATGCACTCCCATACACTTCAACACACTCTCCCTCTCTGACCTTTGCCCTACCTCCCTTGCACCCTTGTATAACCTCCCCAAGACTGCTGCACCTCCCTCACACTTTCATCCCCTCACTTTCTCCTCCACTCAGCAGCAGGCACTTACCTCCTATCTGTCTGCCAGTCTGCTTGCAAGCCACCTGGGACTCGCACCTTCCTGCCAGCTTCCTTACTGTCTTGGCTGTGGAGAGCTGGCTGGAAGTTGCCTCATGTAATAATTTAACTAGCAATGGCAACAAAGACTGCAGGGATTGCTGTAGCTAAGCAATGTGGCAGCATTTTAGGACTGCATTGTTTAGTGATGGAAATTTGAGTCCCAATTGGTGTTGTAAATTGAAGACTACCTGTATATCTGAGAAAACTAATCCATACACTGTTGTAATTAAAAGTAACTCCGTTGAGTTACAAAGCAGTTTGGTACCATAAAAACAACAAATATATGCGGAACCCTGAGCTGAAGAGATTTGTCAATGCCATGAGCACTACTTCACTAATTTACAAATATGTTCCAATAAGAATTTTTGCTACTTGTAATGTGTATTGCTATTATGAGTCAGAAGAGAAGCTCTGCAAGGGAACTATTAAATCCTCTGAAATCCCACACCATAGTTCACAGGATCCAAAGCATTCCCTTTTGCCTCCTGTTAGGAATCAATATGACATGAATGTCTGCCTGAAAGGCTGAAATTATGCAATAACATTTCAGTTTCATAAATAAATTACTGAATCTTTTCTTCATGCTTGTAACTTTACTCTCCACCCCTATTCACAGCTTTTTTTAATAATGGGACTCTCTACTTCATCAAAGTTTTCCAATCAGTATGACTAGAAAATTATGAACAGAAACTAGAATCCTGGTTGATAATTCTTATTTATTTCAAGGAACACAGAAGTACATTTCTGGATTAGAATTCCAGGCACATTGAAGCATGATTACTATCTACCCCAGTATGTACTCCTGAAGAACATTTTGATCTCACAGATGTGTTTTTCATACAAAGATAGCATAACCTAAATAAAACATCAATCAACAGTACCGAAAACATTTATCAGATGTACACCCTTTTAAACAGCCATCATACTTTTAGTATGCCTGAAAAACATTCCCATCAGAGTTTTGGTACTTAGTGACATAACTGGAGGGCTGGCTTCAAAAATTCATAACATTGGTTATAAATGCATTTATATTGTGCCTTATCTCTCTAAAATTACATTTTCTCAGAGATTTGGATGCCCCCCAAGCCTATTCACTTTTTGCAAAGCAAAAAGTATTCCCAGGTATTTGCTCAGTGGAATAGATGGTTTCTGTTATTACTGGGGTCATTGTTTACGCTGAGCACTGGGGGAGATGAAGTTATGTGCAGTGGGTTTATGCATTTTAATCCTGTAAGCCACTCACAGTCATGTGTGTGAGATGGGTGGTTATATAAATGACATGTATGTATACCGTGTTTTCCCCAAAATAAGACCCTGTCTTATATTATTTTGAACCCTGAAATAAGCATTTGGCCTTATTGCCGTGTGCTCAAAAGCCCAATTGGGCTTATTATCAGGGGATGTCTTATTTTGGGGAAAACAGAATATATATATGTATAAATAAATATTTGGGATGGCTACATGCAGATCTTTTTTCTGAACAAGTTACCTTTCTGCAAGCATCTTCCCCCTTTAGCTCAGGACTTCAGGATAAAAACCTATTATTCAGTAGTTACTTAGGGAACTTAGGGAACTTCAGGTAACTTAGGGAAAACAATGAAGAGTTTCTGTGTCTTGCATTTCTGACAGGATGCTGATGGTGTCTATTGTAATACAGACTTGCTTTTCTGCATAGCATCATAACAGATATCAGCAGCTGGACAAAATGACTGATCTCTGGATCCAATTATGCCAGAGAAGATTTATAATGCTATAAATCCCCATTTTGGATTCTATATAACTTTCTTTTTTACAGTTCGGAAAATAATGAAGACACGACAGTGATGAAGTACTGCCTCAAAGTGATGGCTGGCTGGAGACTGTCACACATGTTGGGCCTCATCGACATTCCACTGCAATCACTTGGATGTTGCAGGCACTGTATGTTTCATAGAATTGAGATGACATGATGAACTGTGGCACAACTTGAGAGTTTGAGCCTTCATCTTTGGCTAGAAAGGGCCCGCTAAAATTCTACAAGTGCTTCTGCAGTAGCATAGAGGAGGAGGAAGAACTCTTCCAAGCAACTAGAATAGGTCTGAGCTCAACAATGGGCTTATAGTTCAATGTAGGGAAGGTACAGTAGAATATTTTGCTACTCATGGTCTCTTTTCCTCAGGTGTTGCAATGACTTCCTGTTCAGGGCTTTTCAGTGTTAATCAGTATCAATATGCTAGGCTCCAGCTGGGTTCCTATTTAGACATCTGCCTTTGCTATAGCAGCTGCTTATCATATGGTAACCAGGCAGAATCAATCTTACCCCGTTCATTGCCTAATTTCCTTGATGCATCCATAATATGTAGACTAGTCTTTTTTTATAGTTCCCAGGCATTTCTTTGCCTCCCTGTGGAATCAAAAAATCAATCTTACCCAAGAGATCAACTGAGATATTATCCCTTACATTCACATCTTTTTGTTCATATTCCAAGGTCAGGGGTGGTGGTGTTCTAATGGCATCCTTATCTTGCAAGACATGTTTGCTTGACCGTGGGATACTGAGTAGAAGACAGATGACCCTGAGGCCCTTAGTCTGGGAGGTGGGTGTGGGACAAATTCTTTTGCAGCTCAAGCTGTTTCCTGGATTGTTAAACAGTTTTCAGAGATGCTTGTCTTATTTCTTAGTTTGTTGTTTGGTTTGATTTTGACAGGACACCTTGGCTAGTATGGTAACAAACTGGCAACCAGGGAATAAATAGTTTATCTCTCAGCATTTAGATGTATCAAACATAGATTTGCCACAGAATATTGTCTCATCCCGATTTTCTTAAGCTGACAAGAATTCAAACCAGCATAAGTACAGGCCACTACTGGTTTGTGTCAGGTAAGTGCTTAAATGTCCTTAACACCAGCTTCTAAATGATGTATAAAAGCAAACTACAGAAACTGTATTACTAACTGAGAAACTACAGAAACTGTATTACTAACTGAGATAAAAAAATAGCAATATATTGCAATATAGCAATTGAGGATAAATTATTCTTCTGTATGATGTATACCTGGCATGAACCTTCCAGAAGTTATAAAGATATAATCCAAGAGACATTATGGTCAATATTGCTTTCAGGAGAAATCAGGCAAGCATTGATGATGATGATGATGATGATGATGATGATGATGGCAGTGGTGGTGATGACAATGATGTTTTGGATGCTACCTGATTCAACCCTGTATTTCTCTTCCTAACATAGGTTTTACATCAGGGCAACCAAAGCTAAACTGACATCCAAAATGAGAATACATCAAGGCCCACAATTTAGTTGTTTGTTGTCTTATGGCTACAAAGATCATGGATGATGATACTGTACAGGGATACCACTGGATGCAACAAAGCTGGAAATTTCAACTCAATGGGGAGAGACCTAGGTTTTTTCTTTAAACAAAAATATTTATATTAATGCTGGCAGAATTGCAACTCACATTTTCATTGCTGTTTAATAACACTGTGTTGAGCCAGGCTAAGATTCGATATTGGGATAAAACTTAATTATTAGAAATCCAAATCCTTGGTCAAGACAGAAGTGCCTCTTCCGTGCCAAGATGCTGAGATGACAAACGGTATTTGACATAGGTACAGAATTGTAAAAGGGCAAACTGACCCTAAACAGATACATCCTGTTGTTTAATGTTTATTACACCCCAAATGTCATGTATATCCTAGAGAAGAAATACTGCTTCCCTTGCTGTCCTCTTTACTGCTCTTGAGGTGCCTTTGAGCCCCTTATCTCCCCTTTTATTATGTCTTGAGCTCCGGAGCTGAAAGCCTGAGTCTGTGGGAACAGGGCTGTTATGTCTTTTCTAGAGATAGATTAAAGGGTAACTTCTACGTGTGAAATGTTGCACTCTTCGTAATAACTTTGCCTTTATACTGTATAAATATCTGGTTGAAATCAGCCATCTTCGTTCAGACCCTTTTCTTGTCTTTGGACTGTTTGAACCTTGCGCAATAAATTCTTTCCTGCATCGAAGAACTTGCCTAGTCCGTTATTTTGCCTACAACAGCTGGTGACCCAGATGGGACTAGGGGCAAGGCGATATTTCGCTGAGGACCATTTCGACCCCTCGGGACCATCGGGAGGTCGTTCCTGAACATTCTCCAGGCACCGCGGAGATACGTCTCCGGGAGACAGCAGCGATACCCTGTGGGCCCGACGGTGCTCTGATCGAGTCCAAGAACCCTGCGGTGCAGGAAAGGTGGTCTGAACAAATTCCTAGCCAGGAATCTACGGAGTGGGAGCGTTTTATTGTAAAAGAATTGTACCCGCTTCATTTGAAAGCAGACGGAGGGAACTGATCACTCCCTCGGACTCGGGGTAGGTTACCCTAATGAAGTCCGTGTCAGGTTGTGTGGGTGGTTAAGCTGTCGCATTTCTCGCTAGTGGCCGTGAGTTTCCGGGGCTATGAGTCGACGGCAGTGTGATAGGATGGGAGGGGCTCAGAGCGTGCCAAATACTCCTTTGGCATGCATGTTAAAAGGTTTTGACAAATATTTTAGTAACCCTTCCTATCCGAAAGGATCAAAGGAGCGATTAAAATTTTTATGTAAGCATGTGTGGCCATTATTGGGGACAGGGTGGCCCCCGCAGGGATCACTAAGGGAGGAAACAGTGGATAAGTTGTGGGGGGTGATCGTAGTGAATCAGGATAAATATCTTGATCAATTTCAATACATTGACCAATGGGCGAGAGCCCTAACAGAAAAAGCTGAAGATTTGCTGCAGTGTCAGGCTGAAATGGTCAGGTTATGTGTATCCAGATCTGGCGGAAAGATTAAAGGGGGAAGAGAAGGGGGGAGAAGTGAGCAAGAAAAAACCCAGGCAAAAAGAGGAGAGGAATATTCAAGAAGGAGAAAAGTATTGACAGAGGATGAGGAGGAGGTAGTTAGACCCCCACCGTATGCTCCATTATGGCAGCAGCCCCCAGCACAGCAGCAGCCCCCAGCGCAGCAGCAGCCCCCAGCGCCACTGCAGCCCCCAGTGCAGCCCCTAGACTAACAGCAGCAGTTGCAGGGAGCTGTAGGAGGAGAGGGAGGCGGAAATCAGAGACGTATGAGTGATCCTGGGCTAGACCGAAAATCAGGAAAAGTCCCCCGCTGGAAGAAGGTAGTCGGAATGAAGGAGAAGATCGGGATGATAAGGGGTTAAAGGGAGCAACAGGAGAAGAGCAGGTGGGGGTGCAAACTCGTGCGGTGACAGCTAAATTGAAGGCTAGCAAGCAAGAAGTTACAGCGCCTTTGCGCCAGGTGGATCAGATAATAGTAAATCAGCAGGGGCAGGTGGAACGTCAGCCCCTTTTTCAATACGTGCTGTTTACTACTACTGATCTTTTAAACTGGAACCAACATTAGGGGCCGCTGACTACTAAGCCCACTGAAATGGCGGACCTGTTTCAAACTATTATGTTAACACATAATCCAACGTGGCAGGATGTACAACAGTTGTTACGCACTCTGTTAACTCCGGAAGAACGAGAGAAGTGGAAAGCTGCAGTTAGGCAGTATGTAAAAGAGATGTTGCCAGATGGTGCAGATGTGCAGGCAGAGGTGTTGGTCCGGGCGCCCGAAATAGATCCGGGCTGGGACCCTAAGGAGGAACAGGACCGGACACGTTTGAGGGAATATCAGAATTTGGTGGTGCAAAGTCTTAGAAAAGCAGGGAAGCCCCCAGTAAATATGTCCAAGCCATCTTTAGTGATGCAGGGAGCGGATGAAAGTCCGGAGAGTTTTCTGCAAAGATTGATTGAAGCGTATGAGTTATATACACAGGTGGATCCAAGGCAGGGGGATAATGTGCGGATGTTGAATGAAAGATTTATAGCTCAAAGTTATGAGGATATACGGCGAAAATTGCAGCAGGTAGAAGGAGCCCTTGGGAAGAACACGACGGAATTGCTGGAATTGGCACGGAAGGTGTATGTGAATAGGGATAAAGTGGAAAAGAAGGAGAGAGAGGCAAGAATGCAAAAAAAGGCTGAATTACTAGCAGTAGCACTACAGGGAGGAATGAGTTTTGACCCCAACCCCGGGACCCCCCTGGGCCCTAACCAATGTGCCTATTGTAAAGGAGAGGGCCATTGGCAAAGAGAATGCCCCAGACGGATGATGAGAGGCAGAGGGATGATGAGAAGACCGGAGTTTGGAGCAGGATGAGGGGGCAGTTTGCAGGGAGAAGGGGAGAACGAGGAATGAGAGGGGGCTTGAATAGAGGATTTGGACAAAGAGGCTTGGGACGAGGCTTTGGTAGAGGAGCTAGAGGGGGTGCTGGACCAAGAGAAGCGGAGAGTATTGGATTGGCAGACATGGTGTGGTCGGATTGACGGGGACCAGGCTTGGAAGAATCCCCGCCTGAGCCGTTGGTTACAATGAGGATAGGGGGCCAGCAGACAACATTTTTAGTGGATACAGGAGCAGGTAGATTAGTTGTAAACAAGCAAATTGCAGCCCCTGGATCACGTAAAATCCAGGTTCAGGGGGTATCAGGACAGATTATGGGATGGCAGATCCTAAAGCCTGTGATGTGTGATTTTAAAGGAGCTGAAATCCAGCATGAATTTTTGTACATTCCTGAGTGCCCTATTCCATTGCTAGGCAGGGATATGCTGAGCAAATTAGGAGCAACAATTTCTTTTGATGAAGGCAGTCAGAAAATGACCATAAGGCATTCTCCGGAAGAGATTTGGAGGTTGATGATAGGGAGACAGATTGGTGAGGAAGAAAAGGAGGAAAAGTGGAGGATGTTTGATGTGCCAGGTTTGTGGGCAGAGGACAATCCACCAGGTTTTGCAGCACACCACCCTCCAGTGGTGGTCGAGCTAAAGCCGGGAGCGATGCCAGTCAGGATAAGGCAACGTCCCGTTTCATGGGAAGCGATCTATGCTATCTATGAGAGTATACAGAAATATTTGGAAGCGGGTGTTTTGGTGCCTACTCAATCCCCGTGGAATACCCCAATTATCCCGATTAAAAAGGCAGATGGGTCTTATTGCCCGGCCCAGGATTTGAGATTTGTTAATAGCCTAACAGTTACCTTACACCCAGCCGTGTCTAATCCATATACTTCGTTAAGTTTAATCCCACCCCAGGCGGGGTGGTTTTCTGTAGTTGATTTGAAGGATGCCTTTTTTACAATTCCTATTCATCCATCAAGCCAGCCGCTGTTTGCCTTTGAGTGGGAGAACCCTCATACGGGCACAAAAATGCAATACACATGGACTAGGTTGCCACAGGGGTTTAAAAATTCCCCGACATTGTTTGGAACAGCACTGGCTAGGGACCTGCAGTATTACATGCCTCAGCAACCGGGGGATACAATTTTACAATATGTTGATGATGTTTTAGTGACAGGACAGACAGAGGATTTATGCTGGGACAATACTAAAATGTTGTTAGACTTGTTACTCGAGTGTGGGTATCGGGTATCAAGGAAGAAAGCTCAACTAGTGAAAGAGAGGGTGAGGTACTTGGGCTATGATATTGAGAAAGGACACAGAGCTTTAGGACCAGAGCGGAAACAGGCAGTTTTGATGCTGGCCGAACCTAAAACAAAGAGACAACTGAGAAGCTTTTTAGGGTTGGCTGGCTTTTGTCGTATTTGGATCCCTAACTTTGCTTTGATGGCAGCACCCTTGTATGTAGCCACCAGGGGCGCCAATACGGAATCCCTTGAGTGGGGGGGAGAACAGAAAAAAGCCTTTAAAGATATAAAACTTGCGCTGACTCAGGCACCGGCGCTAGCCCTACCGAACTTGCAGAAGCCTTTTAATTTATATGTAGATACAAGTAGAAATATTGCAGTGGGGGTGCTTACCCAACCGTTGGGAAGTTGGCAACAATCGGTAGCATACTTATCAAAACAACTGGATGGAGTAGCACGAGGTTGGCCGCATTGTTTGAAAGTGTTGGCTGCAATTGCAGAATTAATTCAAGATCATAATAAACTTACTTTTTCCTGTCCTATAAATGTGCACTCTCCCCATGCGGTGCAGTCTGTCTTGGATGCTAAAGGACATTTATGGATTAGTGGGCAGAGATTGGCAAAATATCAGGCAATTATGATTGAGAACCCCCAGATGCGTTTGGTGATGTCTAATAGGTTGAATCCGGCGACGTTATTGCTAACGGAAGTGGATGCGCAACACAATTGTCTACAAGTATTAGACAAAGTTTATTCCACCCGCCCTGATTTAACGGACATCCCGTTATCCCACGCACAGTTTAATTGGTACACAGATGGATCCAGTTACATTGTAGATGGGTATCGGGTGTCTGGATATGCTATTGTAGATGATGAAGGAGTGGTGGAAAGTGGACCTTTAGGAAGTGGACATAGTGCACAGGTGGCTGAGTTGTGGGCATTGATACGTGCCTTAGAAAGGGCCAAGGGAGAAACATTGAATGTGTGGACAGATAGTAAATATGCATTCCTTACTTTACATGCACATGGGGCTGTTTATAAGGAACGAGGGTTTAGAGATTCAGCAGGGAAAAGTATCTTGCATGGACATCTTATTAGCCGCCTGATTGAAGCTGTAAATAAACCAAAGAAAGTAGCAGTGATGCACTGTAAAGGACATCAAAGAGGAGATGATAAGGTAGCTATAGAGAACAGAGCAGCGGATGTGGAGGCAAGGGAAGCGGCAAAGCAAGAGGGGCCCTTGCCCGACTTATCTGTTTGTGTAGCAATGGATTTAGGGGTTATACCCCCTGAAATCAAACCAACATATACGCAACAGGAAAGTGTGAAAGCAGTGACAGATTTGAAGGCTCAGGTTGAAGATGGGTGGTATGTATTACCAGACAGGAGGGTTTTCGTACCAGCCTCGATGGCATGGACACTAGCACACCTAGCCCATGAAACAACACACATGGGTAAAACGGCTTTAGAATTAGCACTAGGAAGGGATTACTACATTAATGGGCTGGCCGGAGTCGCTGCCGGAATGGTTGCAAAGTGTGTTACATGTGCTAAAGTTAATCCAAGGCAAGGGCCCTACTGCCCCCTGGTGCCATACCCCGGTCATACATCCCCATGGATTATATTATGATAGACTTTACTGATATGCCCAGATGTGGATTGTTTAGAGCTCTGTTAGTTATGGTGGATATCAGGGTGGCCTGAGGCTTTTCCAACAAAGACCAAACAGGCACGGGAAGTGGCAAGACTATTATTGAAAGAGATAATTCCCAGATTTGGAATTCCTACTTATATCTCATCGGATAATGGTCCTGAGTTTGTCCATCATATTAACCAGGCAGTTGCAAGGGCGGTAGGAATAAAGTGGCGGTTTCACAGTTCATTTCGGCCGGAAGCAGGTAGATGTGTAGAACGAATGAACAGGACTCTAAAGGAAAGGATTACTAAGATTTGTACAGATAGTCACTTAAAATGGCCAGATGTTCTACCACTAGCCTTGTATGCAATTCGAAGTTCACCAAGGGGCCAACACAAGTTATCGCCATACGAGTTAATGTATGGACGACCGCCAGGGTTGTTAAGAAGGAACTTGGCAGGGTGGCCGGATCTGGGGCATAAAGGGGGGGGTTTGGAATATGGAAATGGTACAAGAACTTAATAAGCAAGTTGAGAGGCTCTAGCGATATGTGATGGAACAAGTGCCCCCCCGGTTAATAACCCATTGTCACCCATTTAAACCTGGGGATCAAGTGTGGGTCAAACATTGGAAGAAAGAGCCACTGGAAGGATGGTGGAAGGGACCTTTTACAGTTATTATGACTTCTCCCCTTGCTATTAAGATTGCAGAATCAAAGTCATGGATCCACTGGACACGAGTCAAGGCGACCCTCTGTGGCATTACCTCCTGACCACCATACCTTACTTTCCCATTTTCCTGTACATATGAGGTCTCCTACCTGATGACAGCCTACCACAATCTTTCTCTGAAAACAAACATTCCCTACCAGACTCTTTTGCTAAATTTGATCAGCATAATAGTAAAGACACAATGCCATCTCTGCAAAGAAGCAAAAGAAACAACAGACCACCTATTTAGCTACTGCAAGAAGATTACACAGACTGACTACAAACAGTGGCATGGCAAAGTAGCGACAATGGTGCATTAGAACATCTGCAAGAAATAACATTTGCCTGTAAGCAAGAACTGTTGTGACCACAAATTAGAAAAAGAAATGGCGAATAAAAAAGCTAAAGTGCTCTGGGACTTTAGAATTTAAACAGACAAATATTTAACACACAACTCTAGATCTAATGATTGTCAAGAAGAAAGATAAAAATGTCTGGATAGTGGATATGGCAGTGCAGAATAGAACCGAAAGAGAAAATTAGGAAAAAAAATAGCAAAACACAAAAACTTGCAGACAGAAGTAGAAATAGTCTGGCAAAAGAAAGCAAAAATAGTACCAATAATGATAGGTGCCTTGGGTACAATCCCAAAACAACTGGATCATCATTTGAACACAATTGGCATTGACAAAACACCACCAGTCAATTGCAAAAGGCAGCTTTATTTGGAACAGCTTACATCTTGTGCAATACCTTTAACAGATCAAACAACAACATTTTCCCATCCCCGGTCCTTGGTAAGGACTCAATATGAGGTTTAAAATGTCAAATCCAATCTAAATATAATGAATAATTATTATTTATTACACATTGTCCAACTCCCAAAGATTCTGGGATTGTTTGAGATTATAAAATTAGAGTTAGAAGAAAATTTGAAATTAGTAGTCTATCCAAATTCTATCTAAGTCTCTGCTCAAAATCCAAGAGACTTGGATAGTTCTATCCAAGTCTCTGCTCAAAATCAGTTTATGAGTATCTAATATTTGCACCACCTTTTAAATTTTACTCTACTTCAAATAATCAAGATAGAATTGATGAATTGATAATATTGCTACCCTTTGTCAATATGGCTGGGATTTAATTGCCAAAAAACACTTTTATTATTCAATGTGACAGGAAACATGGAATTTTTGGTCCAAACATCTGAAGGGTTTGAGCTGCTTTTAAATGTTTGCAACTCTAAATTTGATTAGGCTATTATTTACAGGACATTGTGAGGACATGATCTCAAAGAGATTCCAAAACAAACAAAAAACAAACAAAAATTATGATATTTGGGAAGAAATAGGGCATTGGACTCTTTTGCTGCTATAAAACAGATGTGTTGGAAACTTTTGAGAGCAATAATTCTCCTCTCTGTGTAAAAATAATGCATTCTTACAATAAAGGGGCTTTCAATGTAATTTTTCTAAAATACTAACACAGGAAAAAAAATCCCACAAAGTTTAGTCTAATTATCCTGTAATTTACTGTTCATTTAAATTGTGCTGCCCAGACATATGACATTTAGTCCCAGGAAATGAATTCCAATATAGTGATTCAGCTCTTAGATGGTTTCTTTTCTAATTACAAATAAAGAGCAAAATTAGCATACAATTCTCATGAAAATGCTTACTTACAAATCTTGCCCAATAAAGCTTTTGAATGCAAGATGCCTTTTGGACAGAAGTAGTTCAAACAACTCTTTTTTCTTCAAAGATTCAACACAGTTTTTTAGGTATTTTTGTAGACCATTTAAACTTTAAGGGAGTCTATAACGTACTCCAGTGACACACTGACCAATTTAGGATTTGGCTGTAGAACCAGGGAGTAGGACTGTTGAGATAGCAGTATTATTCACCAACAGTGTGTGGACAAGTAGAGTAGTGCTGCAAAAAGGGTAAATTTTACATTTCAGTACTATTTTATTCAACTTCTGTCATTTTTGTCAGATCAAAACTAATAATACAAAACTAATAATATCTCAGTGAATGTCAAGATTCAAATTATTAGGTCAAAAGTGTCCCTTTAAATAAGCCATAAGATGCTACAGCTTTGGAGAGGATTTATATTTTGTGCCCCCTTTAATATGACTGTTTGCCTTAAAAGTTTGCACGACTTAATGATGAGATTGCCTTAGAGGGCTGTATGATCAAAGCAAGGATGTCTACCTGCTTGACTAATGGTCCTTGGAGAGCCTACCATGGATTTCATGGGAGTGACTTGTCCAATTACAAAACAGCTGCCATTCTATGTAGCCATTGCAAATACAATGGAAGCAAGGTGAGGTAAGGGATTTGAGGGCACCCTTAAAAGAATCCACTGGCACAATGCTGGGCCCCAGAATTACAGAGCCAGTCCCCAGCATGAGTGATCTTAATCCTAGCACCACTTCTCCCTTATTTGCCTCTGGTATAATGTTGCCATACAACAGCAATGAACATAAAACAAATAAAATGTAAACTGTTATGGTTATTGCAGACATTCAAATTACTTGTAGCCTGATTCTGTGTTTTTCAGTTAATTATCATGCTTTCCTGGTTACATTTTTAAAATTTGTTTGGATTCCCTTGGCAGCAAAAGACAGTGCTTAGTATAGATCTTTTTTTGGCAAGTCGCTTCAGGTTTATTTGATGAAGAGAAAGCATCACCGTTTAATTAAGGTATAAAAGAAAAGATAATCACTGGCTCCTATTTATATTACAACACTGAGTACTGTAGTAAGAAGAATCAGTATGAGTGGTCAATCCATATTTTTCAGTCTGTGTGGGAGTCTGACTGAAAAATATCCAGGAAGTTCAACACAGATGTTTTATATCAACAGGCGTCAAAGGCAACAGTTACTAAATCTTTTTGTTTTGTTTCTATTCAAAGTCTTTTAAGGGCATAATTTTTATTCAAATCAGTGATTACTACAATATTCTTGGTTACTTGATTATCTTGGTTAAATTGATGATAAAAATCAGTATTAACCTCAAACTCATATATTATAATGATAGTTTTAATAGGTCACATTATCTTGAGACTCTTTTATTTGAACAATAATTGATACGAAATACTCCCAAAGTATGTTAGTATGTTATATAGTGAACGCAAAAAAGCATGCATCTCCCCAGAGCAGCCACTCTTCTAAGAGCTGCTATTTTACAGAAGGCAGAAAGACAGGATAACTGAACAACAAAAGATATGTTGAAATCAAATACTGAAATAGTTGGAATAGTTGTAGCTGTTTTTATTTTTATATTACTGACATATGAATAGTTTCATTGCACAGCAGTGCTTGGCCATTTAACGCTTTATCTGTAGTTGAAATAACTTACAACTTGCATTTTGTAGCTTTTCATATTCAAAAAAATGATATGTATTGGAGGCTGGAGATAATGTTTTCCAGCAATCTGCCCAATGCAAGAATTTTTGAAAGTAAGTTTGGGAATAACATCTAATTAATTTTAGCATGGATTTATGAATGAGCCAAAGATCATAATCTTTATAATCGTTATAATTGCTCACCAATCTCACGATTATAAAATTTGTGCTTTGTGAATACTTAAACAATGTCTTCCGCCTCTTAGTGTGCACTGCAGAATATTATTATCAGCCTATTTTTTCAAATGAATGATAAGGATAATACTGGCACGACACACATGAAGAAAATGTTTGTGTGTGCACGCACACCCAGTTTAACAATCAAGTAATTATTCTAGATGTCTAGAAGACTAACATTACAAGTCTTTTACAGTTCTATATCATTCAGCTGACTAGCTTGTAAATCCCAGGATTTAGTAGGATTTAGAATGTTTGACCAGGAACAACTAGAATGCACACACGTTAAATAAATAAATTGGTCTGAAGTGTAGTAGGCATTCATCTCTGTCTCTCTTTATTCCTTTCTGCATGGTCTATGGGAAAATAAACAGATTTCCAAAAGCATCTCTTTATGATACTTATTTTCCCATCAGTAAGAACATAAGGCATTGTCTGAGGCAGCAGATGCTAGTGAAGGGAGAGTAGTAATGAATTGTTGGAAGAAAGAAATGTCCAGGCTGTGTTGCTGCTTATGACACCGCCCCCCCTCCCTAAAAGTATGTTCCCAAATGAAGGAATGCATTTGTTGACACATTCTTGTGTATCAATAGTTTTGTAATAAGATTCACATGATATAAAATAGAGGCGGCTCCTCTACATGTACCTTCACATGTACCTTATGCAATAAAACATCTTGAGCTTGTGCTGCACTTTATTTTCTTTAATTTTTTTAAAATCCAGAACAATAAAGCACTGCTTTTATTTTAGAATTCTAGAAATTTAAAACTGATAAAAAAGAAATGCAGGATGTGGGAAGACTCCTGAATGATTCTTCCTGGATAAATTTTTATGCCACTTAAACAATAATGTAATAAACTATTTTTTCTGAAATGGTCTGACCATTCCTTCATTTCACTGTCAGATTTGACAGTGATTAAACAAGCAAATGTATTCATGAAAAAAAACCCAAGCAAATGTATTCATGAAAAAAGCAATGAAAAATAAAATTTTGAATTTTCTTGAGACAATTAAGTATCTTGAAGGATGCAGAGAACCAGTTTAACATATGCTGTAACTTGGAAAAACAATAATTTGGTCCAAAGTTTATAGATTTTTGTAAGATATTCTTTTTATGAATGAAAAAAGCTAATGGTTTTACACTGCCAATTATTTGCAATGTTTAACAATAAATTGATATAGTTCCCAAGAAAAATATGAAAAATCCAGATGGCTACATTTTCCCTCCCGTCTGGATAGTTTTTACTTTGGTTTCTACCCACGCTCAAATTAGATGCATTATAAATATGGAACTGATTCCAAAGTTTCAGGATTCTCATAGTACCATAGGGATTACTTAAATCAGGAAGAATTTTAATGAAACATTATACAAAAGCAGTTGGATCACTATATACTTGTAGAAGTTATGCCAAAGAAACAAAATCATAAAGCTGGAAAGGACCTTGTGGATTCTCTATTCTAAGTTCCTGTTCAATGATAAGAGCAGGATGCTGTGATGGAATCCTTCACAGGTATTACTCCGGCCTCTGGTTAAATGGAGGGTGAGATGCTGCATTCTAGAGTATTAAATAAGAAGTATTTTGTGTGATTGCCTTTCAGATATTTGAAGAAGTTTACAGTATATTTTTAAATTTTTCTCTTATCCAGAAAAGTTATCCTAAGCATATCCATGTTCATCTGTCGTAATAGTATCCTATTTAAGTTGTAATACCCTGAACTATACAAGCATTTCAAATGCAGTCCAGTGAACATAAAATTAGGTGGAATAATAACTTTACAACCTATATGTTGTGGTGTTAATACAGTCCAAGATTGGATTATCTTTGCTATGAATTATATTATACTTCCAGCTTATATTAAGTATCCATTAAGATACTTAAATATTTTCAGCATTTATTGCTCCCAAGCCAGATCTCAATCATGATTTCTGAATTTTGTTACCTACCTGCAAGATTTGACATTTATTTCAGTTAAATTTCAATGTATTAATTTTAGCCCAGTGCATCATATTCTTCATTCTGACTTATTATTATATTGCTCCCACCACCAATTCTTGTTACGTGCAAATCATAAGTAACCCATCAGTTTTGTAGTTGAGGCAATTTTATGAAAATTTTGACCAGCACACAATCTGGTATAGGATCTTGTTACTCTATTTGAGACACTTCATCATAATTGGCACAAAGCAATTTGTGAGCACTTGTTGAGTATGATCAACTGCTGAATCTATCCAACTCACATTTTACAAAGGTACTCCAGAATCCTTGTCAGAATCTTTAGAAATTAAAAAAAGAATTCCAAGTATGAAATTTTTTCTTCCGAGATGTTAAGAAAGAAAGTAATGAATTTGGGAGCTCAAATTGTCTATTATTAAAGGAGAAAGAGTGTTTTGTATTTTTTGACCAACAAGATATAAATGAGGAGACATAGTAGTAAAATGTAAAAATATACCTGGGCAGTTATGAATATTTTTTCACCTTGTGCTAATATCTGTCTTCTTTATATCAAATTTCCTGGCAGAACCGTCCGTGCTGTATTTTTGCTTAGCTTCTATTTTACTTTTATATCTTGAACGTTAAGACTAATTTCAGTAGATGCTTCTATCCCATCAGGCATAGTAAAAATACTAATAATCAAGGGCTATTGTAAAAAAAGTTTTCATTCATGACATTCAAATATTTCATTCTTGAATTAGTGCATAAAGTAGGAAATTAAATGAAATAACTTCAGAGTAAGACAGAGAATGAAAGACAAATGGTTGTATCAAGTGGAATACAAGTAGTCCACACTCATTGAATGCCTTATTCAGTAATTGTTCAAAGTTATGACAGTGCTGAAAAAATAACTTTGTAACTAATGCTGTCACTTATGACCTTCACAGTATCCCTGCTACATCCATGTCCCTGTAATGTTCATCATTACTGTCAGAATGTATTCTCCTTATCTGACTGTTTTTCTTTTTCTCCCCTCACACATTAGAAAGATTGGAGAAGAAAGGATTACAAGAGAGTAAGCAGGCAGACAATGGGAAATACACTGAGCTGCTTGTGTAGTGCAATTGGGGCTGCCAGTACCAGTGCATTGTTTTTTATTGGTTTTCCCTATTATGTGCCTGCTTACTCTTATAACCCCTTCTTCTCCAATGCATGTAAATACAAACTTTAAATCCCTTTTTACTATGTATCCCAATGCTGGAATGAACATTCCAAAGAATGGGGGAGTGGGGAAAAGGAAAGCCCAGTCATGTGAGTTCCCTCTTAGTGACAACATTGCTCAGTAATGGAAATGCCAATCCCAATTATGTTCAGGAAATTAAGAGTACCTGTAATCAAGGGCAGAAAGAATCAAGAAAGGGGGAAAATAATTTAATATCATTGCCAGTATTCTTGACCAATTCATGCATAAAGGAACTGAAACTATAACTATATAGTGGAACATACAGAACTGCAGGGGCTATGGTGTAAGGCTTAAAGATATAGAAAAGTTTAGTCACAATTACAGCTGCAGTTAACCTTCTGGGTTTTGGTGTGGCTAGAGGAAACATTTTCAGCACCTGGCACCCAAGAGGCCCCTTTGGCTATGCACTGCCTAAATGAAAAAAACAACAGGAGACTGGAATTATCCCAAAATCCATGAATTCCAAAATGAAACCATCTGGATAAAAGATCTGGAATGTCCTAAATAAGACCTAGGGACTTAACCTTGTTTGCTCCAATGTTTTGGGGGAAGCACCCAGTTCTGGAAATAAGTAAGAGTTTGGATGAAGTAAGCCAAAGTGTGATTTTTTAAAAAAAGGGGGGGGGGGGCAACCTACCTATGACATTTCATATTTCACAGATTAGTCATGGATATATTTTAAAACAATATTATCTAGCATATCCATGTATACAGCAATATGTGCGAATCTCCTCATTTATTAAAAAAGAAAAAAGAGTTCAAGTGTTAACTGCCTGAGGAAGGAATGGGATACAAGGAGGCTTCCACATGGGAAGTTTCTCATTTTGTCATTCAAAAGACACTGGGTTACTATTCTGGGCTTTTTGCCTTCAGAATGACTTTTTGTGGGGGGAAAAGTATGAAAGAATTTATGGGAAAATACAGGATTACAAAGGGAAGATGATGTTCTAATCCCTATGCATTTCTGTGAATGGAACAGGATGATTTCATAATAAAAATATTATCCTGAAATACTGAATACTTAAAAGTGTAAAAGTACATTTCTTTCAGCAAAGCTTCTTTTCGCATCATTTATTTAGGATTAGTATATAAAGCATTATAAGACCTTTATTTTTTAAAAAAAATTTATTAGCTAAAAAAAATGTCCATATAGGATTTCTATAGAATGTAACACAACATATGGAGGCAGAAAGCAAAATTGGAGGGGTTTGTTGAAAAAGTATTCTACATTTATTGTAGATGTAATTATATGCATATTTACAAGATTATGGTGATAAACATTCCTTCCCAGTTTATTATAAGCATGAAATACAGAATCAATTATATCAATTCTCCTACACGATTCCCATCTATTCTTCCTTCACTGTTCTGACAAAAAAGCTATTCATTCAAACTACTAAACAGAATTATTCCAGATTGCTTCTGTCATGGTTCACATGCTCCATTCTGCCCCCAGAAAAATTTCTTTGAAACAGTACCACTGCTGTTCTTGTTTTTGTGGAAGCTGCTGCTGCTTATTATTATTAAAACCATGATAAAGTTATTGTATTTTAGTTACATTGCAACATTAAAATTTTATACAGGTGAATCTAACAGTTCTTTACTGGCACTTACTCTGAATGAGGAAAAAATAAAGGAAAAAGAAAAGGAAAAAAATTGGCACAACTACAGGAATTGAAATCCTATCTTTCTCCTTCTGTTGTTTTCTGTTATTTTCCAAGAAACCTAACATATGCTGGACTCACAGTGATGTTACATCATTCATGTTGTCATTCTACTGGCTGCTTTATATCTACAGTGTAATTCAAACAACTACTCATTGTCTGCTTCATTGATGGACTTAGGGTTCTTCATCATAAGCGTGTTGAAGGAAAATCTAGTCCCTGAGCCAGCAGAAAGGTTTATTGGCATTATTGTACATTTGCTGCCCCAACAAGACCAGCGAATGATCCTGTCCTTACAGTTTTCACATGACTTAAGTTTCCTTTCCAACCAAAAGTCTTCAGAGGATTTAAAAAAACAAAAACATCCACCAATCAGTCTTCTTAAGGCGGACTGAATAAGGGTAAATTTTGAGTGATGGACAGATGTACTGGTTTAGCCATTTGTTAAAACTTGGTATCAAGCAGCCCTTCTCTGTCCTGCACATCCCTGGCTCAGTGCTCTTTCCAACTTTACCACACAATTGCCACCTTTAAACCTTTCAGATGTGTTTCAAAGGCCTTACAGAATGCAAATCAGTTCTTTGCCAGTAGCCTGGAAAAGAGCTGCAGACATCGAGGATACCATATGTGGCCAGCTTCTTTCCCCAGAGCCTGAGAGTTTCTTCTGAGGCTGGCTACTGGCCAGGAGAGCTGATCAGTGTGAGGAGAGAACTGGAAAGTTAAAAGTAACAGAAAGCCAGCTCCTCTCTCCTACTCCACCATTCTGCTGTCATTCCCCCACCCCCAGCCCTTGTCAGCTGGTTTAGCTAAATTAAGAATGGCGGCACCTTTCAGGGAGAGAGACGGAAATGGTGCTCCAAGCCAACCAGAAGAAATTTTGCAGACACACACCCAACAAACAGAAGCACAAAAACTACACTGTTTTGCTTTTGTCATTTTTGTACAGGCCTGGGACTGTCAAAAAGGTTTGAAATTGAATCTGGTTAACTACCCATGGGAGGAGTTTTCACTCAAAAGAACTGGAATGCCTTTTATTGGTCAAAGAGCCAGAAATATGCAGCAATTTTTTAAATTTCATACATAATTTATGAGTGATTGGAAATGGGATTTAAAAAAGGGAAATCTTCACATAAGTATTTGTACATTTATATATAAATAGAATATAAAAGAGTTCCAGACTGATAGCAATTTGATTGTATAAACAGTCTGCTACAGACTTCTCTGAAGGAGCTCCCACGTGTGATGTTTATAGGAATCTAAAGTGTTTTTGGCAGTCATATACTGCACACTGATATTACCAAGGATGGTAAGAAGAGAACTAACAACAGTGACCTAAGGAGGCATGCAAACATCTTTGTTCCAAGGAGATGGAACTAGTTTTCTCCCCAAGCATTACTTGCTCAATATGTATGTGCGCAAATGGAATGTTAAAAAATTTATTCTTGATTCAATGCAATACAGTAAAAATATTTTTATACTAACTTGTTATTGAATGTTTTGTAAAATGCTTCAAAATGCTTTTATATAGGAAACCTATAAAATGTTTTAAACAGAACTGAACTGAATAAGTACATACAACAATATGATCCTAAATTTTCAGGAAAGGATTCAGAGTTTTGAGGCAGTGGAACAACTGACCAATCAAAAGCAAGAGTGGGGACATTTTTAAAGTCTTTATCTCTCATGTTTATGGGGGGGGGGGGAAGGGGAAATCAATTATAATTTAAATATATCTCACTTTTATCATATTTTGCCCAGTTTTTCTCACCGCAATGCTCCCAAGTGTGTGTATCTGTGTCTGTGTAGGGTGCCTTTTATTTTCTCTTCTGACATTGTAAATTATGAGAAAAGAATGCTTCTAACAGAATAATTAAAACTCGGACCACACATTTTCTGAATAGTTTTTATCCCAGAGCTATAATTGCACTCAACAATGAACTAAAGGGCCACCATCAATGAGCTGTTGGACAGTATTACTTGGTCTGTTATGTGGATGTTTGGGTGGTTTAGGGGTGGAGAATTGTGGTGGGTGGGAGTGTGTTTGGGGATTGTTATGTCTATTGGACCTGGTCTTTGGGTGTTAAGTGAATTTTGTTGTATGGCTATACTGTGTATACACGTACAATGACAATAAAGTTATTATTATTAATAGAAACATTCTCATGGCATTTGTCCTTCTAAAAACAGTGTTAACCACTTCCTTAGCAGATGTATAATTTATTTTGAATTAAATTATCATATTAATGTGAACTCCAGTCTTATTGGCCTTTGTGCAACTGACAATTCTTTCAAACAAACAAACAAATGTCACAATGACACCATGCGTATCATGATACTATCTTGTAAAGGGCCCATTTTGCACCAGTCAGATCATTGAGTGCAACCACTGAATATTTGTGCAATATGGCATTAAAGGTAAAGCTAAAGGTTTCCCTCGCACATATGTGCTAGTCGTTCCTGACTCTAGGGGACAGTGATCATGTCCGTTTCAAAGCCGAAGAGCCAGCGCTGTCTGAAGACATCTCCGTGGTCATGTGACCAGCATGACTAAATGCCAAAGGTGCACGGAACACTGTTACCCCACCAAAGGTGAGCCCTATTTTTCTACTTGCATTTTTTACGTGCTTTCGAACTGCTAGGTTGGCAGAAGCTGGTACAAGTAATGGGAGCTCACCCCGTTACACAGCACTCGGGATATGGCATTACTTTCCCCCTTTACCTACCTCCCTGCAGATAGCTATGAATTGGAGCTATTCCCTATTCAACTGTGAAAATTATTTTTACTGCATTTTTGAGAACTTCACATTTAGACCTACTAGCAAGCTCCAGATTAATCTGAGGTTTCAGAAGAAACATCTAGCATATCTATCCAAAATTACTAAATAGAAATGCTAATATGAACTTAGGGGTGGAAGATGGAACTCTTATTTTGAAACATTTGAAGGGATTTAAGTGAAACATTGACAATATGATGAGCTTGATCTTTTAGATTACTTTCACTTTGCTTAAGTCAGCTAAGGTAAATATAATAATTGTGTAAGGTGTCTGTTACCAAGAGTAAGCATATTACAGTTGTACAGGTCAAATATAAGGGCATTGCCTAGTGAAAGCCAGTTCCCCTCTTAACTGACATAGAGTAAGCATAGTATGATAGTACGGGTCAAATACAGGGCATGGTGATGATTTTAATGGATTCAGGAACTGAGATAGGTTAGCTTATTGTGCAATAATTCTAAAGGCATTATGTACAGGTATCTCCCAAATAGAGAGAGCCAGGTAGGTGTTGTGGTTTAGGCACCAGACTAGAAACCACAAGAGTTCTAGTCCCACCTTAGGCACAAAGCCATTTGAGCAACCTTAGGACAATCACTCTCTCTCAGTCCTAGGAAGGACGCAAGGGCAAACCACTTCTGAAAACCCCTGCCAAGAAAACTGCAGGGACTTCTCCAGGCAGTTGCCAGGAGTTCAAGGTAGCCAAAAAAATAAAAAAAAAATTCTCAAAGAGTTATATCTGTTTACCTAATTGTGTGTGGGGATGGGGTGGGGGGGAAATCACGCTACAGGTAGTCCTCAACTTATGAGCACAATTGGAACTAGAATTTCCATTCCTAAGCAAGGTTTTTTTTAAAGTGTCTCTTGCTTGATTTTACAAGCTCCTTTTTTTTTAGCTACAGTCATTAAGTGAATCACTGCAGTTTTTAAATGAATTGTGCAATCATTAAGCAAATCCAGCTTCCCCCATTGACTTTGCTTGTTACAAACTACAGTAGTTAGGAAGGTTAACAAAAAATATTTTATGGTTTAAGACATTGAATTGCCTCTTCTTATTTAATGGCATCTGAAATTTTCTGTAAGTAGATGAGATATTATTCCCTTCTCATATAGAAAGGAGAGAATATACACAATAGACAAAACATAATTTCTTACCCATAGATTTTCTGCTAAGTTTTGTCTAAGAGAGGATATAGGTCAAACTTTATTATGTTTTTTAGAGCCAATTCTTCAACATTTAAATGTCAAGAATTTGCAAACAATCAGCCAGCTAAAAGAACCAGTATCAGACTTCTTTCCCAATAGCAGATATACTTTTAGTTTCATTCCAACCAGTCTTGTTGAAATATAGTCAATTAATTAAATTTGGTACTCATTTTTCAAGATTAGTTCAAAAGCATTCTGCCTAGGGAGCCAATCTTTTTTTTTTTTTAATCCCAAGGGGTTTTTGTCAGTCACCTGGATTTCCTATCAGCATAAATCAGTGGATTCATGTCCAGATAGAAGTGTCAGTGAGAGGAATTCCCTGGGAAATATTTTGAGAGAACAGAAAGGAATCTGGACAAATCCCATTCATAATTACATAAATAGTCAGGATATTTCTACATGACAATGTACTATATGCTATACATTTGAAATAAAATAAAATTTTATTTAGCAAGAAACATATTCCTAACAAAGGTTTATTAAGGAAAATGCTTATTTAAATAACTATTTCTTTAAAGAACAACACATAGTCCTTGACTTATAACCACAATTGAAATTTCTGTTGTTGAGTGAGACATTTGTTAAGTTAGTTTTGCCCCATTTTATGACCTTTCTTGCCTCCGTTGTTAAGTGAATCACTGCAGTTGATAAGTTAGTAACCCAGTTGTTAAGCAAATCTGGCTTTCCCATTGACTTTGGTTGTCAGAAGATTGCAAAAGGTGATCACATGACCTTGGGACACTGCAACGATAGTAAGTATGAACCAATTGCCAAGTATCTGAATTTTGATCACATGATCATGTGGATGCTGCAAAGGTAACTGTGTAAAATGATCATAAGTCACTTTTCTCAGTGCTCGTGTAACTTTGAACAGTCACTAAATGAACTGTTGTAAATCAAGGACTACCTATATTGAGAGCCAATTTGGTATAGTTGTTAAGGTGTTGGCCTAGAAACCAGGAGCCTGTGAATTCTAGTCCAACCTTAGGCATTAAAATTTCCCATGCGACCTTGGACCAGTCAATCTCTTTCAGCCCAAGTCACCTCGCAAGGTGGTTGTTGTGAGGAAAATAGAAGAAAGGAATATTGTGTATGATTGCCACCTTCAGTTACTTATTTTTATTTATATATTTATTAAATTTATATGTTGCCCATCCTGCAATTCAAGGCAACTCTGGGTGTCTTTTATTATAAAGTAATAAAGACAGGGAAAAATAATCCGAAAAATATAAAATAAAGAAATATTTGCACTTCCAGAGAGAAACATAGCTGAAAGTTGGATATTTACAGGGAAAAATTCATTATCTCCTATCAGCTTGGTTCATCCAGTCTATATATCTATTGCTATTTTTATTTTTTGATTGCCAATAATCATCTGTTCTTTTACCTAATTTTCAATAAGGCACAGGCAAATACATAATTTGTATGGGATATCAGTTATACAAATTATATATTGTTACGTTGTAGAGTTTGGTGATAGGCTGTTCTTCGTGTGTAGCACTGCCTTTAGAAACATAAGATTATTAAACAAATGCTTTCACCAGTTTTTTACATGCACGCAGAGTGTGTCAGTATAGCATCCATGTTATTATCATCATACATGTTATTCCCCCCCCAATATGGATATTTCAGTCATTAATTTATTTTTTAAGAAAATATTTGTAGCCGCCTATCTCAAATATGTAACTCTGCATGGTGAACAATCCATAGAAAGACAATGTAAACAAAAAATCCTTGGCGGGGGGGAATCCAGGTTTTATTACTCTTGGGAAGGCCAAGAAGATCGGGGCCATCTGAATCTCAAGGGAGAGGCTGCTCCATAGGGCAGAGTAGGCACACATTTGGTCCTACAAGATGGCCTCATCTGATAGAGGAAACCAGCAGAACAGTGGTGGGATTCAGATTTTTTTACTACCGGTTCTGTGGGTGTGGCTTGGTGGGCATGGCATGTCTTGGTGGGTGTGGCAGGGGAAGGATACTGTAAAATCTCCATTTCCACCCCACTCCAGGGGAAGGATACTGCAAAATCCCTATTTCCTCCCAATCAGCTGGGACTCAAGAGGCAGACAATAGGTGGGGGCGGGGACAGCCAGAGGTGGTATTTGCCGGTTCTCTGAACCACTCAAAATTTCCGCAACTGGTTCTCCAGAACTAATCAGAACCTGCTGAATACAACCTCTGGAGCAGAATCCCTCAAGTGACAGAGGATCCTGCAAATCATTTTGGAATACAGAACTTTCCAAGAATGTGTCATTTAAACACAATATCTATGTCTAATTACAATTTCTAAATAATGCTGTACAGCAGGGTTTTTTTAACTGAAATGTGAATGTTTTAAACTTGTGTCAGTACAGTGGTGGAGTTATATCTATTTTTTTATAGACAGCATGGTATTATAGGTATATATATATATATATATATATATATATATATATATATATATATATGAAATTTTACAGTGATATGAATTTGCATTAAGGAAATCGTAGTAGTTTACCAATGGGAAACAATTTCAAACTGCTCATTTGTTTCATATCCTTACTTTGCTACTATATTATATAGAATGTCTCTGCTTGAAAGCTTTCCAATAATGTGTCATTCATAGTTAAAACAATGAAGTCAAAGAGCATGAGAGACTTTAAAACTTGATCCCCCAAAGAATTGGCCCTTACTACTGCAAAGAAATCCTGCAATGCTTGATGAGGTCAAAAGCATGAAGTCTTATATGACTCTTATAAAAAGTAACACAATATTTGTACAGTACATGTATATAAACAATATTATTTATACAAGCTGGATAGTGTCATGGGAAACACAGTTTAGAAATGATAAAGTACTTATAATTGTTTCTTATTATATTTCTCATTAAATATTTAAATGGATAAACAGTTCAAACTAAATTATTAAAATAAAAGATATGTTTCTCTTTCAGAACTGTGCTAGATTAATTTATAGTTTAATGAATTAAGATTATCATTTATTAATACATTTTACAAAAATGTTCGGTATGCTAGGAATTTTTTCGAAGCTTCACAATGTACTTCCTTCTCCTACTCAATAATAAATCTTTGTATTCTGTGTAAGGGAAGCAGAGCACAGAGAATTATCTACAACCTTGGCTTTGCTGATAATTTGCTGAAAACATTTGCACACTTCTATTAGCTGTGTTTTTCCTGTCCATATATGAGAGGAAAAATGAAACAAGTTGGTTATAAGTTATCTCTTAAATGCTACGAAAGCATCCAACATATGAGCTGCAGCTAAATATATGGGCAAAGTCCATACTTAACTTCCTTTCCTGGATGATTTTTTATTTATTATTTAGTAAGTAATATATAATTCTCTCTCTCTCTCTCTCTGTCTATCATCTACCTACTCACCTACCTACTCAGGCTTGCTCTCTATTAATGCTTACTGATATTTATGTTTCTATATGGCCATGTGGTTGTGTTTCAAGAGAGCAGGTTAACTGTTGCATATCTCTGTAAGACCATATTTATGTTGGTTGTCAAGTTGGCAAATAAAAAGGGCAGGGATTGCAAAAGTGGTGGTGATAGCAAATGCGGGAAACATATGCTGTTTTATATAAAATTCTGGGAAGGAATTACATTGGAAATAGAATTATTCTATTTGACAACAACAACAACAACAAAAATGAAATTTCCCTACTGCATGCATTTTCCAAGAAAATTTACTTAATTTAGCATTCATCTTTTTTTAATCCTGCATTATATTTTCAGCCTCTCTCTCTGTTTTTTATTCGTAATCATTATGAGAAACAGAGCTTAAGGTTAGTTTATATATCCTTAATGAGACTTTTGTGAATAATAGTATAGTGTTATTATCTAGATTTCCCCCCAATTTTCATTATTTAATTCATGGAGGGTATTTTGTAAAATGTACTGAGCAATACAAATCTTAAGAACATCCATGTATTGTTTGTAAGCCATGAAATAAATTATTTTAATATCCAGCTAGATATCAACAAATAGGCCTCAAATCTGGCCTTAAAAACTTAGGATAGGATCTAATTAGTACAAATGACAGCCTAGAAATTCTGTGGTTGTAGATAGGATATGGAAGTTAGAAACACATTCTGGAAAGAAGCACTGGCAAACCAGTTAAGCATTATTGGTAAAAAAAAAAAAAGTAGCCTACATGGATATGTGTATGAAGCATGTAGTAACCCACCTTTACTCCAAGGAGATTGTTTTCCTAAGCAAGATTTGCTATAACCCTACAACAGTTGAACTTTTTCTGATTTTGTAGCCTGGAGCTTAGTTTAATAATGTATGTCTCATTGGAAAACATTGTTTCTTCACTGTCACTCTCTTTTTGCTTGCAACACTATTAAAATGTCTTAGGATTTGTTTTATGTTTACACTGACATTGGAAAACTAAGATTTAAACTCAGCAAGAAAGCCAAATTTTAAACGAATTTTGTTTTGATATAGTTAGCTATGGTTTTGTTATTCATTTTCAATAGCAGCTCAAAAGAAAAGAAAATAATGAGCTATGTGGGATGGAATCAGTGGTGGGTTCGGCCCGGTTCGGGTGAGCTGGTAGCGGTGACGATATGACATCACCGAACTGGTTCTCTTTGTTCGGGAACTGGGCCCTCCTGCCCCTCCATGTTATTCTTACCTTTTATTTGGCCCCACCCCCAATCTATTGCTGCCTCCCAAGTCCCAGTTGATTGGCTAGAAGGAAAAAAACTGTTTAAACTCTTGCCACGGGGCTTCAAAGGGCCGCACTACAGCTGATCAGTGTTAAAAGGCAATGTGGTGGTAGACCGGTGCCTCCAAAAATGAATGAGTAGACCGGTGCCTCCAAAAACAAATGGGTAGAACGGTACAGCTCTGCAAGCAGTTAAAAGCCTGGTAGACCAGTACCTCTGCTAAATCCTAAAGAATTGTCACATGACCATCAAGCCAGGCCCACAAAATAAGCCACACCCACAGAACCGGTAGTAAAAAAATTTAGAACTCACCCCTGGATGGAATGGGACAATTGGCCACAGCTGCCTAGTACTGCCTACTTCACCCTGGCCTCCCGCTCCAGCTGATTTACCATGGGCATTCTTCCCCCACTATCCTCCTGTCACTCCTCCCTCACCACTCCTCAGTGTGAGGATGGGCTGCCAGGACACATGGCTAATTGTCCTGTGTGGCTAATTAGCAGGGGTGATTTGTCCCACAGCAAATCACCCAGGGCTAGGTGATGGAGGAGTGGCGGGGAAGGGATGCCTACAGTGGGTCAGCTGGGACAGGGGGGCCAGGATGAAGCAGGCCGGGACAGATAGATACCAACAATTTCTTAGAACCATGAAGGAAATAACATCCTTCCTTGGTGCAATAATATATGCCTTATTCAAATAAAGTAATTATTTTTCAAAAGGCCTTACATGTTGGAAAAAAAACAACACATATACAATAGGTTTTGTTAGTACTTATTTTTTTATTTAACTGAGTAGCTGTACCTGGCTACATGTTGCTGTGGCCCAGTCTGCTGCTTCCGCTGGGCTAAAAGAGCGAGGCTGAAGTTCCAAACTCTTCACGAATATTTGGTGGGCGTGGCCAACTCAATGTCACTCACTTTCATCAATCACATGACAGCTCCCGAGCCACGCCTACCCAGCTGGTGATTAGGGCAGAGAACTGGTTGCTAAAAAACAAAATCCTCCCTCTCTGTCTACCCCTCTCTCTTTGTATCTCTCTATGTCTCTCTCTCCCCACCGTATCTCTCTGTATTTCTGTATGTGTGTGTCTCCCTCCCCCCATCTCTCTGTATTTCTCTATGTCTCTCTCTCCCTCTCCCTCTCTGTTTATCTCTGGCCCGGCCTCTTCTGCATCCCCCGCCATCGCCTTTACCTTTTCAGGCCAGGCCTTCGCAGCTCTCCGCACCACAGCAGAAACTCGGGGGCCCCCTCCATCCTCCCTACACAGATGTTGTCTGGGGGCTCGACGGGGAGATGCATAGCAGGAAAGGGAAGGAAAGGGAAGGGAGGGAAGGGAAGGGAAGGGAAGGGAGGGAGGAAGGGGGTGCGGCAGGGGTTCGAGGCTGATTTGGGGCTTCCCGCCCAAAGGAAGAAAGCAGCAAAGCCAGGAGCCACGCGCACCCCACTGGACCCCTGCTGCGCAGTTCTCCTCCCCCACCTGCCAACAGCAGGGGAATGATTGAATCCCCCACTCTTCCAGGTGAAACAAAGGAGGGCTAGCCATCCTCCCTTCTGCCCATTTCTGCCTCCCAAAGCCACCCTGGAGCCCCTTTTCTGCCAGAGGCAGAAATGTTCATGTAGCTCCATGAACTGCCAGAGTGCCCACCTGGGAATCAAAGGCGGTGCTGGTCAAAGGCGACCCCCAGGCTCCAGTTGCCTCCATCTCCCGCTCACTGACCAGATTCGCATAGTGCCAGTTAGCGGCTGGTCTTTCTGACCTTGGGGCCTGTGGTAGCACTGGGCCAGGTGCAATTCGGGCCAGGCGAGAGATGAAGGGTTCCCGCTCGGTGGACCCAGTCAGTCTTGTTGCCAGGTGTTCTTTGGAGGGAGCCCCGAGAGCGTCTGGCGAGGGGGATGGGCAGCAGCGGCGGGCGAGGCTAGTTTGCGGGGCAGCCGGGGGAGGGGGAGGTCAGAGCCAGGCTCGGGCGGGCCCCGTCCAGTTCTAGAAGCGCCGGCTGCGAGGGCTTCCCGGTGGGGAGCCGGCTGCCTACCTGACAAGCCTGGTGGCAGGATATGGCCCTCGGGCGTCTTTGCTTTCCAAATGCGCAGTTTCTTGGAAGCAATATGGAGAGTCTAAATATAAGGAGCAGAAATCTGTTGAGCGTAATCAGGGCTGGGAGGCTGCCATGTTGGTTTTACATCCAGCAGATGGCACTGTTTTTCAATGTTTGTCAATCTCTTTCAACATTTTCCAATGTTTTTCATGTTTTTACCTGTCACAGGTGTGACATGTATATAATATAGGTATATAAAAACACGCACATAGTTGAATGCAATGTGTCAAAATTTGAAAGCAATTGGTGAAGAACTTTCGGAGATGTGCGGTTATGTACAAACGGACATTTACATTTTTATTTATATAGATTTGTATCTTTTTTTAAAAAAAATTGATATTATATGCCACCCTTCTCTAGGGACTCAGGGCGGCTTACCATGCGTTAAGCAATAGCCTTCATAGTTTACTGTATATTTATACAAAGTCAGCTTATTGCCCCCACAAACTAGGTCCTCAATTTACCTACCTTAGAAAGCTGAGTCAACCTTGAGCCTTGTGAGATTTGAACTTACAGTAATTCAGACAGTTGGTGTTAATCACAATGCTATCAGTCTGCTGAGCCACCAGCTCAGCTTATCTTATTGTTCAAGATAATCCATTCTCAAACCATACTTTAAAACATAAACCGAATAATCACATCATTAAAACAATTATTCAGCACTTAATTCCTTTAAAAAGTGACTCTCCACAAACATCTAACAACATTTGTTAAATTAAATTTTCCTTGTGAAGGTTCACCAAGGTTATAATCAGCTCTTTGTTGCAGACTTAAATATTTTCTTTCAAAATCTTGTCTAGTTCCAAGTAAGGATTTACAGTACTTCCAAGCATATTGTTTTGTTGTCTGTTCCTTGTCTTTGTAATTCCCATGGCGACTTCACTTTTCTTTAAGATATTTGATCTTATTATTTCTGTTGTATGAATTTTAGCTCTGTACAGTCAGCATTTTCTTGTAATATGTCCTTTCCTATTGCAGTAATGACAGATAATATTTCTCCCTTTTATCTTGTTTAGAAAATAATTCCCAGTTCATTCTTTAAATCATACTTAAATCAATCCCTCCAGTTTGGCAATTACATACATGAGGAAGGTATAATTAATTATATTAAATATTTATATCCGACAATGATCTTAATAGGTCCTTCATAAAATTGTCAGAAAAGTTTGCACTGTTTTGTTTTAGTATCTTCTGAATAGAGAGATATTTCACACAGGTTTTAAGCCCATCCCAATTATTCTGGATTTATGAATTTTCTGAACGTTACAGAAATGTTCTTGAAATACATGTCTGTTTTGCTTATTTCAAATCTCTTTTTTGTGGAATCCAATTTTGAATCAACTTAAAGTTTGCTAAGTTTAACCTACATAATTTCAGATTTAAAAATCTATCCAAGTTGTCATGACAGAAGTCTTCTCTAAAATGTCTCAGAGATCTGGCTTTCTAAATAGCATCTCCATCTTCATGCTATATTCTCTACCATTTTGAAGCTTGGTATTTTCAGATCCTAATGTCACTGCCATTTTCAAAATCTTTATGCCAGCTTTGAAGGTATGAAAAAAAACACACCTCAATTAGAAGAATTTATGACATGGATACTAATGAATATCCATGACATGTGGGCTCTGAGTGTTGGTTCAGCTGCAACTTCACCAAGCACTTGAAAATAAATGGATCTGTTTTGTGTTTGGATGTTCTACATAGTGTTTAATTCCTGGCTCTCTACTAGGCTCATAATTCTTTGGTTGGAAAATAATAATATGTAATTTCCAGGGGTGAAATCTAAAATTTGTTATTACCGGTTCTGTGGGCGTGGCTTGGTGGTGGTGGGTGTAATGTGACTGGGTGGGTGTGGCCAACTTTTTTTTTACTTTTAAAAGCATTTTTTCTACAACCTTAAGAGGTTGCAGAAAAAAATGCTTTTAGAAGCCTCTGACGATCAGGCAACTCAGCTGGGATCGCCAGAAGCTTTTAAAGGTATTTTTTTTTCTCTACAACCTCTTCAGGCGATCTGGTCCGAACCGGGAGCATTTCACCCCTGGTAATTTCCAATTTATTCTGCACCCAATAAATACACTCCTTATATCTAGACAAGAGTGAGCACACATCATTCAGTATAGCTAGCAAAATATAGCCTGAAGTTTATTGGTTAAAAGTCAACACACATAAAAAAAATTAACTAGCAGGGACAGTTAAAAGAAGAAATGACAAAGAAACATGAATAACAGACAACAGAGTTTACACTATCTACTCTATGTAGGTCTTTGGTTATTCGGGTTTTCTCCCACGTAAAATTGGAGGTGTCTTGGCAATGTTTCGACGAAATCTCATTCGTCATCTTCAGGCTGGTGTTTTCGGCTTTGTGCTTCTAGGAGCAATATTGCTCCTACAACATTGCTCCTAGAAGCACGAAGCCAAAAACACCAGCCTGAAGATGATGAATGAGACTTTGTCGAAACGTTGCCAAGACACCTCCAATTTTACGCGGGAGAAAACCCGAATAACCAAAGACCTACATACAAACACCCGTGAAAACCTCAGAAAACAAATATCTACTCTATATATCTATATATAGAGATAAAAAGACAGAACTTTCCAAAGCACTGGAAATAATATTATGGTAATATATCCAGACTAAAGGGAGTGGCCTTTGTTGTTCCAGTTCTACTCCTTTTATGTAACAGTAACAGAATAGAGATGGAAAACTGGACACCAGATAATCCCTCCTCATTCTATATCATGAAAGAAATGTGGCGTATGGGGATAACATAACCAATAACCAGAATTAATTAACCAAGTAGAATGATAAATTATCAATTGCCAATAAGGGTGCATGGTTACTTTGAGTAGTGCACACTGGAAATTAAGAAAGTGGGGCTGCAAGAGATAAGACCATATATTTAACACTAATGCTACAACAGAAAACAAGCCTTTGGATATTTTAATGGACATTTGGCATTGTTTTTTAAATACAGGAATGGCACTGCTAACAGACATTTTTAATTCCACTACATGAGTATCATGAGACATTTATTAATGCTAGGCGATGATTAATCTTACAGATTGCTCTTTCATTTATTTTGAATACTTTGAAGAGTTAAACAATAAAATGCTCATTGCCATTAAGAGCTTATCTGGTTCTTTGTTTATTAGTAATGTGAAATCCTTCCCTTGGAATTTCCTGTTTTATTCTTAACTTCCTAATTTGTAAATGTTGTCCTATATTACCAGTGACAACCGTTAAAGTCATTAGAATATATCAAACTATTTTGATTAGGGTCAATTAAGGTTTGGTCTTTCCCACTGTGACAGACACAGATGTCTTAGCATTTCCCCCCCTTTATCACAAAAACTTGCATAGTGCCTCAAAATATGTTTGCTTTTGCTGACCTTCATGCAGAATATTTTAGGAATTAATTCAAAGAATCATAGCTCTAGTTTTAATGATTATACTAGCATTCTATGATTCTTCCTCCTGTAAATTTCATTTTATTCTGTTGTATTTTTTATTTCAAACTGATAAAATTTAAAATATATAACAGAAAGCACACGCGTACACACACACACACACACACAATCAATACAATCAATTTGTATATAAATACAAATTAATATAAAGTGAGGAAAAATAAAAAAGAAGCTAAATTAAAAAGAAAGAACTCAAGGAGAAGCTAAAACTGCAGGAAAGAAAAAAAGGAAAACAAAAATAGAAAAAAGGAAAAAGGTATAAAAAAATAACTTCTAGTCTTTTTGCAGCACTTATAAGGACAATTATAAATGTACTTCTTATGCTATAACTACAACACAACTGTCCTGTTTATAGAATCTATCCTGTTTAATCATCAAAACCATAAATCATTAGTTCATTTTTTTCTGTTTTATGTAAAAAGTCTATAAGGAGTATTCAGTTGATAATAAACATAGATTTTGTCTTTTCTCCATTCAAAGAAATCAATTTAGCAAATTCAGCAAGTTCCATCATCTTCACCAACCATTCCTCCATTGTGGGCCATATCTTTTCATTTTGTATATCCAATAATCTTGCTGCAATTATCAGGTACAGGGGAAAAAAAAGTACCATAACTTTTCCCCAGCTGTTTGTACAACAATCCCCCCCAAAAAACTGCGGTCTAATAATCTTTTAAATCATCTGAATCAGTTTATGCATTTGAATACAGAATTTTCTGGATTTTTTACATGTCAACCAAATGTGATAAAATGTCACCATAAATTTGAGGTGTCTTTAGACATTCTAGACAATTTTTGGGATGACATATACCAATGATACATCATTTAAAAATTATTTGAGATTATAACAATAAATAAAGAAACAAAAATTTAATAACTTGAATAAAACATCTTAGTTTTTGCAAAAGATTCTTACAGGGGAGATACACACATACACACACATACGCACACACATATATGTATACATATATACTGTATGTGTGTGTGTTGAACAAAATGATAGTAATTCTAATTTTTCTAGAAAGAAGTTCACCAGGAAAAAAGTTCACTTCCCATATGTCTATGGAGATTCTCATTCATCCAGGTCATAGTTGTCCCAAAGGTGCTTTTTCAAGGGGCAACTGGACTTTCTTGTTTTTCTCTGAAGATGTTTCACTTCTCATCCAAGAAGCTTCTTCAGCTCTTACTGGATGGTGGGGAATGAAAGGATTTATACTCCTTTGCATTCTTTCAGAGAGTCGCTGAGGCCACCTGGAGGTTTATCTTTGTCATCAGGGTCACCTGATTAGTGTAAATGGGTGTAGAGCTTCCTTGGAACTCTTGAAAAGACTGTGTTGTAGACTGAAGATAGATGATGTTGTATCCTTCCTCATCTGTTGACAGCGGGCTGTTCAACCTACTGAAGCACAAAATGGGAGTTATCAGAACCCTACACCATCGAGCCGAAGGTCTGCCTACCAGCAAAGATGGGGAAAGAAAAAGAACTAAAACACGTCAAGGAAGCCCTCAGAACCTGTGGCTATCCTAAATGGGCCTTCATCAAATCCCAAAAAAGACCCAGCAGGAGCGCCTCCATAATAGACAAAGAAGAGAACAATAAATGAAGCAATGTTGTCATTCCATATGTTAAATGAATATCAGAAAAGCTCAGGAGGATCTTCAGCCAACACAACATTTGTGCATACTTCAAACCCAAGAATACACTAAGGTAGAAGCCTGTGCACCCCAAGGATAAAATACGCAGATACAAACTGGACAACGTGGTATATACAGTATAATGCAATGAGCATTGCAGATCTTTACATTGTGGAAACAAAACAACCACTTCATAAATGTATGGCATAACTTAGGAGAACACACCCATCAGCACAAGATTCAACAGTCCATCTGCATTTAAAAGACAAAGGCCACTCTTTTGAAAGTCCACATTTTGAAAGTCCACATTTTGGACAGAGAGGACTGCTGGTTTGAAATAAGGGCCGAACAGGCCATCTATGTCAAAATTTAACAGCGCTCTCTCAACAGAGAAGGAGGAATACAACATCATCTATCTCCAGACTACAACACAGTTCTTTCAACAGTACCAAGAAGGCTCCATGCCCATTTGCAACAATGCAGGTGACCCTGAGGACATAGATAAACCTCCAGGTGGCCTCAACAACTCGCTAAAAGAATGCAAATGACCAGCTGTCCGCAAGGACTATAAATCCTTCCATTCCCCGCAATCCAGTCAGAGTTGAAGAAGAACAAGAAAGTCCAGTTGCCTCTTGAAAAAGCACCTTTGGGCTTACTTCCCATTACGAAAGCATAACATTGTAAATTGGAATGACTGTAAACAGAGAGAGCTTCACATGTACTGTACTTCTTTGCTACAGACAGCAATATCACTTTGTAAGTGCTCCCTTTGGGACGCATAATGTCCATTCTCAAAACAGGAAAATATAATGTACTAGTTTAGATGAATCAAGTTTTTTTTAATTCCAAGAATTAAATTAGACTCTTAGAACTGTGTGTAACAATGCTGAAATGCCTCACAGATTTTATTTGTGCTTGTCAAAAATTACTACCAGGTGTTTTAAATCAAACTGCAGCACTAACTATTTATTTGAAATAAAAACTGTGCCAACATTTTAGCTCCCCCCCACACAATAACAATCTTAGTTTTGCAGTGTGTAAACATGATTAAATACCATTAATATTTTTGGAGACATTGAGGTAACTTCTGCCCCAGATTGCCTTAAAAGTGCAGAAGTATTTTAGAAGATTTATATTTTTCCCAGAAATTCTGTATTCTCATATGAGAAGGATTGAAATATTAAAGTATTTAAATTATTTAAATATTTAAACTATTCATCAGTACAATGATTGCAGAAACTGCTATATCACAAGGCAAAATAACAAGGCCAGCCCTTTAATGTTGGCAAACTGCCAATTAGTAAATTCATTATTATATTGTTTGTCTAAATATGGGAAAGACATTTTCCAAGTGCTCAGATATTTTGAGCTGGGCTTTTCAGAGGATAAAAGGTTTTGTTTCTCTTTGGAAATGCTATTCCACACAACCTATCATGATGCTAATTTCTACTTCCCCAAAGAGATATACATAAATCCAAAATAGTTTGAAAATGGGCGGTGAACCAACAGAAAGCTAGTGAAATTCATAGCTGTACAGTATATTCCTCAGCCATACAAAATCCCCAGGGGAATACAGGTTTTACAAAAATCAACAAAACGGATTAGAATATATTTATATTCATGCATCTCTGTATGCATGCTAAATTGTTCCGATACCGTCACATAACTGTAAACTTGGAGCATCACAGTACGACTTGTAAAGCATTATTGTTTTTTATTTATAGATATTCTGAAACATTTGGAGAAGGATTTATTATTGTGATTCTTACAAATAGTAAAACTGCTTGGGGTTGTTATGTAAAGTAAATAATACTTTATGCAATTTATTTACATAGTTATTCAGTTTATTTATTGTATTACTAATAGCTGAGTTTTTAAAAGAAATATTAATTGCTATTTTTTAAAATAATCATTTAATTCTTACAAATTTATAGCTAATGTTTTTAAAGAAATATTAACTGTAGTGTTTTTTTAAAGCTTAATAAAAATTTAAAAGAAAATGCTTTTATTTATTCATATCTATTTTATAAGAATGTATGTGTATATATGTGTGTGTGTGTGTCTGTGTGTGTGTACATTATATATATATATATATATATATATATATATATATATATATATATATATATATATATATATATATATACATATATAAAAATTGGTATAAAAATGGTTTGTTATGAATAAGACTGCTTGAGGGCTCCTGGATTGGAGCTGAAAGGCGAAAGACAAGCAGAAGCTTCTGCACCAACTCAGGAAACTCAAACTGCCCAAGAAGCTGCTGATCCAGTTCTACAGAGGAATTATTGAGTCTGTCATCTGCATTTCTATAACTGTCTGGTTCGGTTCTGCAACCCAACAAGACAGACACAGACTTCAGAGGATAATTAGAACTGCAGAAAAAACAATTGCTACCAACCTGCCTTCCATTGGGGACCTGTATACTGCATGAGTCAAAAAGAGGGCTGTGAAAATATTTACAGACCCCTCCCACCCTGGACATAAACTGTTTCAACTCCTATCCTCAAAACGACGCTATAGAGCACTGCACACCAGAACAACTAGACACAAGAACAGTTTTTTCCCCAAATGCCATCATTCTGCTAAACAAATAATTCTGTCAAACTATTTACTAAGTCTGCACTACTATTAATCATCTCATCGTTCCCACCACCCATCTCCTTCCACTTATGACTGTATGACTGTAATTTTGTTGCTTGTATCCTTACAATTTACATTGATATTGTTTCCTGATTGCTTATTTGTACCCTATGACTATCATTAAGTGTTGTATCTTATGATTCTTGATGAACATATCTTTTCTTACAGTATATGTACACTGAGAGTATATGTACCAAGACAAATTCCTCGTGTGCCCACACAGTGTGTGTGTGTGTGTATGTGTGTATAGTGTGTGTATGTGTGTGTATATATAACCAAATAAATAAATAAAATAATAGACACATGAGGACACTCCCTATGAGGCCAGTTTGAAAGAATTGGGGATGTTTTAGGCTAGTGAAAAAAGCTTGAGTGGAAACATGATGTCATTATTCAGATACATTAAAAGATGTTGCAGGGAAGATGGTGAGGGATTTTTTCTGCTGCCTTAAAACCAGAGACCAAAAATATTGGGTATAGGTTGCAGCTATTAGATTTCATTTAAATATAGAGGAAATTACCTAACAGTAACATCTGTACAACCATAGAATTAATCCGGTACAGAGCTTGCAGCTTCTCCATTCTGGAAGTATTTAAGAAGAGGTTGAACTGCTACCATTTGTGGATAGTTTTAATTGGTTTTCCTGCACATTGCAGATGGTTGGTATATAGATGATGGTACCTTCCAACTCCATAATTCTGTGATTCTACATACAAATGTTAATCTACTGAGGTTGTATGTACTAACCGAGTAAATACAGAAAATGAAGCAGTTTCTGAGGTTCCTCAAATTATTTCTCCTAGGTCCTCTTTGAATACAGATGAGATGACAATCAGAGGAATACAATTAGGGAATGCAGAGAATTCTGAACAGTCACTTTGCCAAGAAAAAGTTGGAAAGAACAATCCGGCTGGAGAATTGGATAGAACTGGATGGAGGAATTCAGTGAAAAAGGTTTAGGGTTAGGTTTGTATTTGATGGATATTTGATGCATTTTTATTTTTATTCAACGTTTACCCTTCTTGCAATGTTCTTTGCTTTTCTGCCCTCTTTTACAGCAATACTGAAACTAATACATGTCTTTTTTTTAAGCAAAAAAAGAATGTGCTTGTGAAATCTTTTTTAGTTTTTTAAATTGTCAATGGGTTTTAGTTTGAATGTTTTAAGTTTTGGGCCAAAGTCATGTAATTCTTTTAAAAATTTTAAATTTTGTATTGGTATGTGTTTTAGTTTTGGCTGTGTACCGCCCTGAGTCCACTAGGAAAAGGGTGGTATACAAATTGAATAAAATAAAATAAATAAATAAATAAATAAAATCTGGGTCCATGGAAATACAGGGTCTATAGATAAAAATTAATATTATATAAAAAGAATAATAAAATGACTTATAAAGAAGACTCTTAACACAGTGTTCATACTGGAGTACTTGATAACAACTTGAAAATAAAGTGCCTTGGAAAACGCAAATAATTTCAAAAGGTCATTGCCAAATAATCCAAATAATCTCTAACCGTATTCTGAAGCAGTGTTGTCTGTAAACCACAATATCATTTTTTGCATACAGAATTACTATGGTTACATAGGTTTGAGACATAGTTGTACATTGCCAAGAGTCATTAAGTCAATAAGATGGGCAGTGCTTAAATTTGATAAATGAATTAATAAATTTGATCAGATTTACCCATCTAATCTATGCTCCAATCATCTCATGTTCATCAACTCTCTGTCATCCAGGAAATTGGTGGAATGGAGTGATTAAGATAAATAGAATCAACAATCCTAATCAATTCTTATTTCCTAAAATAAATTAGGGGTGCAATATATATGGTACAATACAGATGGTTGATTTGCTGTATTTACAATACAGATGGTTGTTTGCGTGTACAGTACAGTTATTTACTGTACACACAAACAGAAATGGGATGGCAGTCCATGCCACCAGAGGTTGTGTTTCCTCTTAGATTGTCCTCATGCTTCTGCCTACCAATCCCCCTAAACACACAGAAAAGAGATTTTCTGAACAAATTAATCCCAATTATAAACAATTTAAGAAGCAATACATATTGATAAATCAATCTATAGGTGCAATCCTATGTATAGTGTCCTTTGAGACAATTATGTCTGGTATTATGTCAGCATGTTGGTATCATCTGAACTGGCATGGCTCCATAATTATGTAGATTGTGACCTGGACCTGAAATGAATTGATAAGTGAATCCCACTACTGGAGTTTTCAGGGGATAAATTTCAGACAGAAGGAAGCCAGTGATATTGAATAAGTTGGAACACTAAAGAACTGAGTTATACTCCACCCACAAACAAAACAAAACATATCTGCTCTTGTATTTCCTTTCTTGCCAAATGCTATCAGGAAGGGCTTCCTTTTCCACCCCCCCAACATCTGTGATCTCAGCTCATTCCCCCTCCCCATTTCCTTTGGGGCTTCAGAAACTAAAACCTGGGATGATCAGAGGCTACAGATTGTGTTCCATCAAAATGTGCACAGATTTGGGGAAATTAAATTTATAAAGTTTTCCTGAATCAGTTAGATCTCTGCATCCTGATATGGAAGATGAAAGTTTTTCTCACATAAATATTGTTGAAAGAAGAGATATATAAATTAATAATTCAAAAAGTATTTTAAAAGGGGTTTCTATTATTTCTTAAACTTCCCACAACTTTGTAATAAATCACACAAATTATATTTTTCCCTCAGTCAACTGATTTATTTTCCTATAAAGGGAATACCTTGCTCTTTGTAGTAGATGAATAAATAAACAAACATAAAAGGAATCAAGCAACATTAAAAGGCATCTATAAAAGATCTACAAATATCAACATACATAGCAAGTGCGAGTTTAAAGAATTTCAACATTTATATCATACATGAAACTTTTCAAAAATTATATTCTCAAAGCCTCAGAATGCTTTATTTAATAGTTTTAGAATAAGAACAGGACAATGATTTCAAAAATAGGGTAACATCTGAAAATTGTCTGACTTGTTTTTTAATGCCAGTACCTCTAATGACCTCATTCATTGTATTATTTATTCATTAGGAAAGTGACACTGAAATGTTTCTTCCTGATTAAGATTGTTTCTCTTTAATGAGAATGTTTAAATATTCTGATAGGAAACTCTTATTTATTTTTAAGAACAAAGCAGTTTTGTGTGTGTGTTAGATTCTCCATGTAATGATATTCAACAGCTAAACTGACTTTTGGTCAAGAAACATGCTCCAGATAAATTTCTAAAAATAACAATGGATCTTCTGATAATAAAAACTAATTCTATTAGGACTTTATTTTTTTCTTTCATTACATGGCCATCAAAGAACATACTGGAGGGACACCATCAAAACTGACATCAGCCTGAGCATAGAAAAACTCAAAAAGGTAGTGCAAGACAGGAGGACCTGGCCCATAGATTTGCCAAGAGTCAGACATGATTGAATGGATATCATCATTTTCATAATCATCATCATGCATAATTGTTATATTTATTTATTTTATTAAAAGTGAATTAAGGTCACACTGTAATAAATAACTGTATTTGATAATATGGTCACATGATTTCTTCAACAAATACTCAGATTTTTATTTGACAATAAGGACATATAAATATTATTAAATTAATGGAAAAACTCTATTTCCAGTGTATATATGAGTATGAGTCACTATACTGTATATTGAAAACTAATATTTATAGAAAAAGCAAAGCAAAGCAAGGACTCATAATTGGCATGAGCCAGTTCAGTTGACACATTCTAATATTGTGAGAATCTCTGTTCCCTACATAGACTGGTAGCTGCCCAAAACTGACAGTATCTGGAGCAATAAACCTAGGGGTGTCAGAAAAACACAAGTGTCATTGTGAGACTTTCCTCTTCTGAATACGCATTGTGGGATTTCATGCATATAGTAAAAAGGAAATATTTCTCCTTATGTTCCCATATTGCTTTCATCATTCTGACAAGCAGGAAGCCCCCTATGTGGGCACTCCTGCCAGCTAATCATTAATATAGATGGTGGAAACATGAGGTCTATGGACTCCAATGGGCTCACAGATTACACTTCGTTTCCCATCGAGATTCTTGCCTTTTAAGATACTTATGTTATTGTGTACTTATGTACTTGTGTTCTACTTTGTCAAATGCCTTACTGAAATCTAAGTATACTATGTCCACAGCATTTCGCTGACCTGCTAATTTAGTGATTTTATCAAAGAATGAAATAAGATTGGTTTGGCATGATTTGTTTTTAACAAACCTGTGCTGGCTACTAGTTTTTACGATTTTTTCTTTTATTGAATAGCCCGAAGGCCTTTTAAAAAAAAGAAAAAGAAGAAAAAGATAAAACAGTTACAGAAATAACAGTCTAAAAATATATGATATATGGCATTTAAAATTTAACAATATCGAAGTTCAATAACTAGATTTCCAAAACCCAAATAAGATAGTTCCTCTCTAACTCAGCTCTAGTTATAACTTTATTTGCTTCCAATTGCTCGTAGATCTGTTTTTCCAGGGTCTTCCCAGGTATTGATGTTAGACTGATTGGTCTGTAGTTTCTTGGGTCTGTTTTTTTCCCCTTTCTTGAAGATGAGAACCACATCAGCCCTTTTCTAATCCCCAGGTACTTCCCCTGTGTTCCAGGATTTTTGAAAGATTTGGTACAGTGGTTCTGAGATAACATCTGCCAGCTCCTTCAGAACTCTGGGATGTACCGTATTTCTCAGAGTATAAGACACACCTTTTTCCCCCCTAAAAGGGGGTGAAAATTTGGGTGTGTTTTATATACCGAATGTAGCTTCACCCACCCACTGGTCCCCACCTTTTGGCCTCTCCCTCCCAGCAATTTACCTCCTTGTAACAAGCAGCAAAAAGAAACAGACCATTTCAGCTTCAGCACAGCCTAATTAGCACAAGTTGATTGTCCGTTGCATCGGCCTCCCAACTCTCAGCTGTTTCTGGCTGCAGGGATTGCCATTGCCTATTGCTGCTTGGGCCTCTGCTGCTTGCTGCAAGGAGGTAAATTGCTGGGAGCAGGGGTTTTTTTTTCTTGTGCTAATCAAGCTATGCTGAAAACAAAAATGAAAGTAAAGCAGGCTGTTTGTGGTTTGCTGCAATAAGCCAAAATTGCTGGGAGGCAGAGGCAAATTTCTTTTTCTTGTTTTCCTCACCAAAAAAAGGAGGTGCGTCTTATAGTCCAGAGTGTCTTAAACTCCGAAAAATACGATAATCTGTCAGAGCCCGGTGATTTATATTTATCAAGGTCAGATAGGTGTTCTCTTACCATTTTCTTCCTTATTTTAATTTTTGTTTCTGGTTTGTCTTTTACAGTAGCTTTTTTGGTACATTGGGCTATATTTTCTTTTTGCGTGAAGACTGATGCAAAGAATGAGTTAAGCAGCTCTGCTTTCTCCCTAGTGCCTGTTACATCCTTGCCATCTTCTCTCTTTAGTGGACCTACTGTTTCTTTGACTTTTTTTCTTGTTATTAATATGTTGAAAGAAACTTTTTAAAATTATCTTTGACTTAGTTCATTCTGAGCCTTTGCTTTCCTGACTTAATTTTTGCATGGTCTGGCTATCTGCTGATAATCAGCCTTAATTATGTGTCCCTCTTTCTATTTTCTATGGTTATCCTTTTTGTCTTTCAGTTTGTCAGAGTTTGTTGTGCAGCCATGATGGTTTCTTCCAGTGGTGAAATCCACTTTTTTTTACTACTGGTTCTGTGGGTGTGGCTTGGTGGGCATGCCAGGGGAAGGATACTGCAAAATCTCCATTCCCATCCCACTCCAGGGGAAGGATACTGCAAAATTCCCATTCCTACCTCACTCCAGGGGAAGGATATTGTAAAATCTCCATTCCCATCCCACTCTGGGGCCAGCCAGAGGTGGTATATGCTGGTTCTTTGAACTACTCAAAATTTCCGCTATGCTTTTCCAGAACCTGTCAGAATCTGCTGGATTTCACCCCCCGGTTTCTTCTTGAATTTCTTGTTTTTCTTTTTCAATATTGCACTGGACTGGGCTTTTATGATTCCATTTTTCAGAGTTTCCCATGCTTCTCAAGTTGTTTTCCTCTTTAGGATTTTCATTCATGGAATCTTTCCTAGGATCTCTCTGAGTTTGTTAAAATCAGCTCTTTTAAACTTTAAGGCACTGGTTTGATTATTTTCTATTGCCTGTGTTTGCATTATATTGAATTCCAGTATGACGTGGTCACTTTCATCCAACTCCCTCGATCACCTCTTCTCTATTAGTAAGAATTAGGTCCAGTGTAGCTTTACTTCTGGTTCCCTCCTCTACCATTTGGATAATAAAGTTGTCAGCTAGGTTGGTTAGGAATCTATTTGATCTCTCATTCCCTGCAGAGTTGGTCTCCCAGTTGATATCTGAATAGTTAAAGTATCCCATTACTACTGTGGTATGCTTCCTACATACATTTCTTAACTGATTGGCAAAGAGTTCATCTATTTTTTTCTGATTGGTCGGTGGCCTATAATATACATCTATGGCAATGTAACTCCCCCCCCCTTTTTTTATATTGACCCATGTACATTCTTATCTTTGATCATGTGCATTTCTGTAGCTATGTAGTGACCTCTCACATATAATGCAACTCCATCTCCTCTTTTTGTTGATCTGTTTCCTTTGAACAATTTGTATCCATCCATCAGTACATTCCAGTCATGGGTTTTGTCCCACCAGGTTTCTGTAATGGCAACTATGTCGTACCTACCCTTGTGTATTATTGCTTCTAGTTCACCCTGTTTGTTCCCCAAGCTTTGAGCATTTGTATATAAGCATTTAAGACTTTTATGCCTGTCCATGGGTATGATGCCTGCCTCTCCTAATTGTTGTTTGAGTTTTTCTTTTTTTCTTACCTACCTCATTGTTTGATTTGTTTTCTTGGGTTTTATGATTGATTTTGTGTTCTAAAGATTGATCATCCTCCCCCCTCAATTATAGTTTAAAGCCCTTCTGATGAGTTGGACCAGTCTTTATTTCAAAATAAATTTATCCTCCCAGGATTTAAAAAAAGAAAAGGCGGTAGTGACCCTTGTAAATGCAAGAGACAAACTTACCTGTTGTTTTCTGATAAATGAGTATTTACGGGGGTGTGAAAGTCCAGCTCCAAATTATTTTGTTTTCTCCCAAGAAGTTGTTAATCTGCATGTCTGGGATTGGTTCATCTATATTTTAATCCTACCCATTAATATTTAATTCCAGACTCCTATACCAAATATTCCAATTTCAGTGATTAAAAAACCTTAATTCAGTAAAACAATAGGATTTTTAATTCAACAAGATGCTGGTACTCACACGACCTCCTTTTTCTGGAAAACATTCACAGCCCCCACTGCAGTCTCTCCCTGCACATGGTCCAGTATAGGACTTTCCTCCCTGAAAAACATAAGACAAATTCAAAAGTTCAATAAAACTGACAACAGAAAAAACAATTAAAAATACAACTGAAACATGAATATATTTAAATGTCAGAGTACAAATACAGGTAGTCCTCAACCTATAACCACAATTGAGCCCAAAATTTATGTTGCAAAATTTGTGAGAAATGAGAAGTGAGAAATTTGTAAGTGAGTTTTGCCTCATTTTATGACTTTTCTTGCCACAGTTGTTAAGTGAATTACTGCAGTTGTTAAATTAGTAACATGGTTGTTAAATGAATCTGGCTTCCCCATTGACTTTGCTTGTCAAAAGGTCACAAAAGGGAGTCACATGACCCCAGGACACTGCATTCATCATAAATATGAACTAATTGTCAAGCATCTGAATGTAAATCACATGGCCATGGGGATACTGCAACAGTCATAAGCCATTTGAAAAATGGTCATAAGTCACTTTTTTCAGTGCTGTTGTAACTTCAAAAAGTCACTAAGCATACTGTTGTAAGCCGAGGACGACCTGTAATATCTACTTGACAAGAAACAGATAAAAACATTAAAAAGTTGAATGTGCATATCCTGAGATAAATCTAATTTGCACAGCCAGAAAACTAACCACTGCCCCCACAACACCTCTCAACATCTCATCTGTGAGACAGATGAGATGTGAAGGGCTGATTTAGTCTGGTGGAAATAGGTGCTGCACAGAAGCCTGTTTAGCAGCCAGATCCAGGAGGTTAAGCCACTCTAATTCTGCCCTTCAAGGAGAAATGGCTTCAAAATAAAGCAGCACTTCAAAGGTCTGCACAGTCACAATATCAAAAATGGATGCACTTAGGGCCACCTTCAGTGAGCTGTTGGACAGTATTACTTGGTCTGTTGTATGGATGCTTGGGTGGTTTAGGGGTGGGGAATTGTGGTGGGTGTGTTTGGGGATTGTTATGTGTGTTGGGCCTGGTCTTTGCGTGTTAAGTGAATTTCGTTGTACGGGTATACTGTGTATACACGTACAATGACAATAAAGTTATTTATTTTACTCTTAAATACTCACTCTTAAATTCGGATTACAAAATATTTGTGAACATTATGGCGGAATGGTTAAAAAAATACTAAATGATAAGATACACATAGATCAAAATGGATTTCTTCCAAAGAGACAAATTAGAAACAATACCAGAATAGTGATTAATATAATGGAATATTATGAGGCACATCCAGAGAGACAAGTTGCCCTTGTCTTTCTGGATGCTAAAAAGCCTTGATAATGTAAATTGGGAATTTATGATTCGACAAATTAAAGCGATGAAATTTGGAGATAAATTTGAAATGATGATTGAATCGATCTATTCCAAGCAAAAGGCAAGGGTAATAATAAACGGGGAGATTACAAATTCATTTAAGATAATAAAAGGAGTTACACAGGGTTGTCCTATGTCTGCTTTTTATCCTGACCCTTGAGATATTATTACAGAGAATTAGACAGAAAACGGAAATAAAAGGAACCAAAATTAAGCAGGAAGAATTTAAAGTGCAGGCATTTGCAGATGATATGGTATTTGTTATAGAAGACCCATTGGAATCTGGACCAATTCTACTGCAAGAGATAGAGAAATATGGGGAAGTTGCAGGCCTTACAATTAATAAAGGAAAAACTAAAATGCTAGTTAAGAGTTAAGTTTTCCGTTAGTTTAACGGAAAAACAAAAAGGAGAACTCGAGGAAAGAATGGGACTTCAAACCGTAAAAAAAGTGAAATATTTAGGTATTTGGTTAAGAGCAAGATGTTCAGCATTAAAAAAGGATAATTATACGAAATTAATACAACAAATAGGGAAAGACTTAGAAAGATGGGGGAAATTATAGTTGTCACTAGGGAAAATCGCAACAATTAAAATGAATATCTTACCAAAACTACTCTATTTATTCCAAACAATTCCTATAAAATTAGATAAAAAGTTTTTTAAAGAGTTAAACAAAATGATTATGAAGTTTGTATGGGCAGGAAAAATGTCGAGGATAAAAATAATCTCACTTCAGGATAGAAGAAGCAGAGGTGGCTTTGGACTCCCTGTGTGGGAAACTTATTACAAAGCAGTGAGTTTGGTCTGGGTTAGGGAATGGATTAATTTAAAGAATAGGAGAATTTTAAAATTGGAAGGACATGATCTTCAGATGGGGTGGCATGCCTTCATATGGAACACCGAAAATAAAAAACATTCACATTCATATTTTTATAGACATAGAATTCGAGATTCACTGATACAGACTTGGGAGGGAATTAGGATGAAATATTATCTCAAAATACCAGGCTGGTTATCCACTATGGAGGCATTGATCTACCCCAACACATTAGATATTGGTAAAATGGTAAAATACAATGAAATTTTGGACAATGGAGGAAGATTAAAAACTAACCAAGACTTAAGGGAACAGGGAATAACCATAAATTGGTAACCGTATCTTCAATTGCAATCTAGATACAGAAAAGATTTAGAGGAATTTGGATTTGAACCGAAATTTACACAATTAGATAAATTATTATTTTTTTTTTATTACAAAAGTTTTACAGTTACATTTTCACCCCTTTTTTCCCCCCCCACAACCCCCCCAATCTTCCCAACCTCCCTAATCCACCCTAACCCTCCCCTCCCCCCAGACTTCCTAGTATACTCATATCAGATAAAAGGAAAAAACCCTCCTTTGTATATAAAACTTGAACCCTTCCCTCCCCCTTACAAATTTTCATCTTCCTTACATTAACATTAATATTTCTATCTTAGTATAACATTTTCAAATAAATTTTCATCCTGATTACCTTAAAGATATTTCTATCTTGATATAACATTTTCTAACAAATTTTCACCCTCAACCTTAAAAATATTTCTGTCTTAATATAACATCTTCTAACAAATTTTCACCCTCGACCTTAAAATATTTCTATCTTGATATAACATTTTCAAATAAAAGCTATTTGGTACTTCCTAGTTTGGTATTTATGCTGAACATAATCTATCCACTTCTTCCATTCCCATTCATAAGTCTCTTGAGAACAATCTTTTAAATATGCTGAAATCTTTGCCATCTCTGCAAAACTGGCCATCCTCAAAGTCCATTCCTCAATCGTAGGCAGCGCTTCATTTTTCCAGTATTTGCCTATCAACAATCTTGCTGCAGTTATCATATACAATATCAATTTTGTTTCACCCGATGTAAAACCCTTAACTATACCCAATAAGAACAGTTGTGGAGAAAACTGAATTTTTTTCTTCAAAACATTCTGCATGACCCACCAAATTTTTATCCAAAAAGCCTTAACTTTCTTACAGGTCCACCAAACATGATAATATGTAGCGTCTAGGCAATCACATCTCCAACATTTAGGCTGCACATTAGGATACATACATGACAATTTTTTGGGGTCTAAATGCCATCTATAAAACATTCTATAGAAATTTTCCCTCAGGTTCTGCGACTGTGTAAATTTAACATTCTGAACCCAAATTTTTTCCCATGTTTCCAACATCACTGGTTCCTCAAAATTTTGTGCCCACTTAATCATGCAGTCTTTAACTAGCTCAGATTCTGAATCCCTTTCTAACAAAATATTATAAAGTCTTTTAATATGCATTGGTCCTTTCTCTTTTATGTGTCTAACTAATTCTTCCTCATACATCATAATACCAGTTTTTTGGTCCTCTTTCCATCTCAATTGCAATTGATTATATTGTAACCAAGTTAAATTGATCCCTTCAGCCAACAATGTCTGTAATGTCTTCAGCTGCCATCTGCCCGCATCTGTAAAAAGAACCTCTTTATATAAAAACCCCCCGAGTGACATTATATTTGTATTCCACAAGGTATGACCAAGATCCAGCCATAGCGGTATTTTATAATTCCATTTGTTTCGGTGCTTCTTCCAAACTCTCAACAAAGAATCTCTAAGTATATGGCTTTTAAAAACTTTATCCACTTTACTGTCATAAAATAAGTAAGCGTGCCATCCAAATTCCAGATCGAAACTTTCTGCGTTTAATATTCCAGTCTTTTTTCCTCCAAACCAATCACTTACTAAAATCAAAGCTGTTGCATCATAATATAATTGTAGGTTTGGAAGTTTGAGACCTCCCCTTTCTGGAACGTCTTGCATAATTTTCATTTTTACTCTTGACTTTTTCTCGTTCCAGACAAACTTGTTCACACCAATTTGCCATACTTTTAATTGCTTATCATTTCTGAGCACCGGGATCATTTGAAACAAAAAAAGAAATCTTGGCAAAATATTCATCTTAACTGCTGCTATTCTTCCAAGTAAAGACAGCTGCAGTTTTTTCCAAGTCTCCATATCTTTTTGCACCTCTCGCCACAACACCTCATAGTTATTTTGAAACAATTTCATATTTGATTCTGCAACCTGGACTCCTAGATATTTTACCTTTGGTACAATCTCAAAACCTGCCCTCCTTTCTAACTCCAGTTTACGATCTTGTGTCATATTTTTGACTACCATCTTAGTTTTTTTCTGATTCAATCTGAAACCTGAAACTTTACCATAGTCTTGTATAATGTCCTTCATCTGGATTATCGATTCCATTGGCTGTGCTAGGGTAACAACCAGATCGTCTGCAAATGCCTTTATTCTGTAATCCTCTTGCCTTATCATTATACCTTTCAAAGTGTTAGAGTCCCTTATTGTATTTAACAAGACTTCTAGTGTTAGAATAAACAGCAATGGGGACAGTGGACATCCCTGTCTTGTTCCTTTTTCAATTTTAAACTCTGTTGTCAAGCTTCCATTGATAATGATCTGTGCCTTTTGCTCTTGATAAATTGCTGAAACCGCCTGTATAAATTGGTCCCCAAAGTCCATCTTTTTTAAAGTCTTTAATAGAAAATTCCAATCCACTCTATCAAAGGCCTTCTCCGCATCCAGAAAAACCAGCACTGCAGGAATCTGTTTATTCTTCTCAAGATATTCCAATAAGTCTATTACTTGCCTTACATTGTCCTTCATGTGCCTACCCTCAATAAATCCCGCTTGGTCATCATGAATCACCTTTTGAATTACTGGCATCAGTCTGTTGGCTAATACTTTTGCATAAATTTTATAATCCGTATTCAAAAGAGATATTGGTCTGTAATTCTCCGGTTTTTTGGGACCTGCTTGCTCTTTAGGTATCAAAGAAATATAAGCTGTAGTCCATGATGGGGGTACTTTTCCCCCTTGTTGTATATTACAAAATAAGTCTCTAAGTTGTTCCACCATTTCTGCCTGCAAAGTTTTATAATACACTGCTGTCAGACCATCCGTTCCAGGAGCTTTGGCTGTTTTTAATTGTTTTATTGCTGCAATTATCTCCTCCTCTGTTATAGGATAATCCATTCTTTCCTTTTGTTGCTCAGTAACTTTTGTAACTCTTTTGTTGTCTAAGTATTTTTCTATAAGTCCATTCTGCACCTCCTCTCTGGCATATAGTTTAGTGTAATATTGAAGAAAAGCTTCTTTTATTAAATTCTGTTGAAAAACTTCTTTCCCCCCAATATCAACACTATCAATAATCCGTGCGCTCTGTTTCTTCCTTAATGTGTAAGCCAACCACCTGCCTGGTTTGTTAGCATTGCAGAATGTATTATGCTTCGCATATTGTAAATTTGTTGCAACTTGTTCCGCTATAAGCATTTGGAATTGGTCTTTCAAAAGTTTTATAACACTAAGTATTCTTTCATCTATTGGATTTTTAATAAGTAACTGTTCTTTGTCCTTTATTTCTGCTTCCAGTTCAAGTCTTTTCTTTTGTCGAATCAACCTATGTTTGGAGTTCATATATATAAGCACCCCTCTCATATAAGCTTTGCTTGCGTCCCACACAATTTCCATTGGGGTGCCTTTATTCAAATTCATTTCAAAAAACTCTTTCAAATACTTTTTAAGTTCTATTATATTTTTCTCATATCTGAACAAGTTTTCATTTAATCTCCAAGAACGTCTCTCATTCTTGCATGTCTCAATTTCTATCCACACTGGGCTATGATCAGTCAAAGTTCTTGGCAGAATCTTTGTTCTTTTTGTCCTAAGAAGTAGATCATCAGACAACAAAATAAAATCAATCCTGGAAAAAGATCTATGTCTGTCAGAAAAGAAAGTATAGTCCAGTTCTTTTGGATTATGTATTCTCCAAATATCTTTTAATTCCAGATCTTCTTTCATATCAAAAAAAGTCTGTGGTAATCTAATTCTTGACTTTGCCAAAGTCTTTTTGTCTAATTTAGAGTCAATTACTCCATTCCAATCTCCCATAATTAAAATAGATCTGTAATCCCATTGGAGTATTTTAGTATGCAGCATTTTATAAAAATAGTCCTGTTGTTGGTTAGGAGCATAAATTCCTATCAAAAGAATTTGATTATTAGCAGAAAGCAATTCAATTGCTACAAACCTACCATCTTGATCAGCTTCTATAAGTTTGGCTGTTAGTTTTTTATTTACATAAATAACCACACCATTCTTTTTTTGGTTAGTTGAAGATATAAAATGTGTTCCTAATTTGGAATTTTTCAAATAGTTTTGATCTTGAGCTGTAATATGCGTTTCTTGTAAGCAGATTATATCATTATTATGTTGTTTTAAATATGTAAATACTTTCTTCCTTTTTTGTGTTACATTCAGCCCATTTACGTTCCAAGATAAACATTTAATCATCATCATTCTCTTTCTGGAGCGAAGCGCAGAACCTTAGGATTTCATCCGAAATCTTCTGTCCTGCATTCCCCACAGCTCCAGCTTCATCTCGCCTTTCCTGCTGTAACTTTTGTTTAAGTTCCTTGGCTTTTGCTCGGGTTATACGCTGGTCCTTAACTTCAGCCGCCCAAGCCAGCTCCAAGATTGGAGAAGGTTCCAGCAAGGGCTCATCCAGAAAACCTCCTTCAGCGCCCTTCAACTCCTCTGATTCCTGCTTAGATTGTTGTTGCAATTCTTGAGGTTGCTTCTTATCACTCTCTCTAATCTCCAAAACTGTAGATGTGCGTGGGGATGGTGTTCTTTCTTTAAAGATGTCAGTATAAAATTGCTCCGCCTTCTCCACAGTATTCAAGCGGTGTTTCTCTCCCTTATATCTCAAAATTATGCCAGTTGGAGCGTCCCAACGAAATGGGATTTGATTATTCTGCAGTTCTTTAACAAGAAAACCATATTCTTTTCTGGATTTCAACATCTTAGGTGGGAGCTCCTTGTAAACTGTAACCTTGGATCCGCTCACTTGCACAGAAGTGAGGAAAGATTTTTGCAGGATATCATTTCTTATTGCTCTGTCTGTAAAATATATGACCACATCTCTGGGCAATTGTCTTTGTCTGGCCACCCACGAGTTAACTCTGTAGATTTTATCTATTTTGCAAAAGACCATCTCAGGATCAGTTTTTAAAATCACAGCTAGGGCTTCAGCACAAATCTGTCTCAAATCTTGTCTCTCCTCTTCTCTAATTCCTCGAAGCCGTATAGCAAATTCCATTGCCCGGAATTGCATCATAACAATGTCATTCTCAACTCTCTGCATCTTGTCATCAACATCAAAAAATTTATGATCATTATTTTTCAACTTAGCATTAACTTCTAATTTAAATTCATCCACTTTTGACTCAACTTTCATAATAAATCCTGCCAGGCCAGACGCCACATCCGTTATTTTTTTGGTCACCATCTTTTGGTTCTGCTGCATTTCCTGCATAATTTCCTGGTGTGACTTTTGGATTTTTTCATCTATTTTATTTATTTTATCATCCATGTCTTGAAATTTCTCATCCAAAATATTTGAAATGAATTCTTTTAAATCTCCCATGTCCAGATCTTTTTTTTGAGCTTGTGACTGCGTGTTCTGTTTACGTGGGGGGGATCCCCCCCTGTTTTGCCTTCCTGCTTCTTTGAAGCCATCCTGCCACGTAAGCTGGCTTTTCTAAAAAGGGAGGTTCCGCCTCTTCTGCCACCTCCACAAAACCTTCTAAGAAAGTCCCCCAGATTTACTCAAAGCAAAACTATAGTGCAGCAAAAACAAGTAAAAGGGAGAGATTTTCCTCTTATTTCTGTTACAGCCGGAGCAACTTTGTAGCAACTTTTTAACTTTATAGAAGACAAGGTAACTTCACCAATCCACACCCACTGATTCATTTGCTGAGCGCCATATTTTTTTCAGTCACTTTCACTCATTCCAAAACTTTCACTTCAGCATAAAAAATCAGCAAAGGGCTAATACTTGCAGTTCAGAGTTTCAGGGTTCAAGTGGATTTCAAGTGTTTATTTGGCTTATTTCCTCGCTCTTTAAAGGTTTCCTGAAGTCGGCTTGTTCTGCAAAGGCAGAAGACGTCCCACGCCGCCCGGAGTCTCAGCAGGTTGTAAGGGAGCCGCGCCTGTTTCCTCCCCAGAAACAATTCCCTGGGGGGGTTGCAGGGGCTCTACCTGTACCCTGCTGCCTCTTCTTCATTAATCCTGGGGATTTTGAAGATTTCAAGCCGCTTCACGATCGGGAAGCGGCTCTACAAGCGGCGGGGGTGGCGGTGCTAAAAGAAAGCACCGTCGCCGCCGAAGACGGGGAAACCGGAAGTCACAATTAGATAAATTATTGACAGGCCCAGAAGATAAATTATTATCTAAAATATATAATTATTTATTAAATTTTGACCTAGAAGAAGAAATTGTAAAGGGACCAATGATAGCATGGGCAAAAAATATTGGGCACAACATTGAGTTAGAAGAATGGGAAAAAATATGGGAGAAAAACTATACATTAACAAAATCCGTTGCATATAAAGAGAATCAGTATAAAATGTTCTATCAGTGGCACTTAGCCCCAACAAGTCTCGCAAAAATATACCCCAATTTAAAACCTAATTGCTGGAAATGCAATCAAGTACAAGGCACCTACTTCCATGTATGGTGGCTTTGCCCAGAAGTTAAAAAATTCTGGATCGAAATACAAAAATGGCTAAAAGAAATTACACACTATAAAACAGAATTTAAACCTGAACTGTTTCTTCTGGGGATTATTAAAGAAAATTATCCTAAAAGGATAAAATATTTAATTATTCATATAACTACAGCAGCTAGAATCATACTTGTGCAAGCTTGGAAAATGTCCACTATTCCAACAGACTGTGCAATAATCCAGAAAATTTTCAAATGTGCAGAAATGGACAAACTTATTTTAGAATTAAACAATAAGGAAGACTTGGAATATTACTTCACTTGGGATAATTGGTATCAATGGATAGAAATTAAAAATAAGGAATGTATAGAACAAAATAAGACATAAAAGGTGATTAAATATGTCGATTAAGTAGGAACATATGGGGGGCTTCCGGTTTGCTGCTGGCCGCCGCCAGACGTTCCTCTGGGATCGTCAGCTCCCTCTGCCTGTATAGAGCCGCCGTTACAGCGGATGGCGGCTCGAAAAAACTCCGTTTCCAAGAGGAAACGGAGATAGAGCCGGCAGGGGTGGGTAGAACTCTCCGCAGAGTCCCAAAAGTTTTTTTTTTAACTTTTGGGACGGAGCGGATGAGAAGCCCCATATCCCCTGCCACTGCTCCGGGCTTTGGGAGACCTCTGCCTATGCAGAGCCAGGCGTCAAGAGCAAGCCTGTGAATCTAAAAGAATAATTAAAGAAATGAAGAACTGGACCCTTAATACTGAACCGCAAGTATCTCACCCTTTCAAAAACTATTTAAAAGAAAAGAGCAGAGGAAAAGAGGGAAAAAGAGCCTTCTAAAATGGCGTCTGCCGTGGCTGGAGAAGGGCTAAAAGGGAAAGTCCTTCCGTTTCTCATTATTACAATGTAGCGGAATAAATATCACTGGCTACATTTCTAGAGAAAACCTCGCTCCTGTGCTGCTCAGAAGTTTTTTTTAATGAGGGAAAGTCTTTTTGTTTTCTATTTCTTCTCTCATTTTTGCTAAATCTTGTCTGTGTGGGAAATGGCATCAGGACTTACACAGCTGGACAAACAGGGGGGGGGAATTTCCCCCCTTAAGAAATTGCGCCAACAAATTTCAACTCTCCAGCGTCAGAAACCCGATTTTAATATATTAGAATTTATCCTTGAAGAGATTGTAAGAAGGGATGAGATTGTGAATCAGCAACTTGAAAAATTTAAGCAGGAAATTAAAGAAATTGGTGAATTGGTGAAATCGAAGTCTGATTTCTTGAATAAAAAGATTTCAAAAGCTGCTAATGGTTTATCAGGCTTTCTGATTCGGGTGGAGGCAAAGACTGAATTATTAGAGACTAAAATGAAGGAAATCGAGGAGAATTTGGATGACATGACTCAAAAAATTAAAAAGGATTTGATAAACATTCAGGATAATAGCTTGGAAGACAAATCTAAAATGGAGACTGACCAAAAGATTGGTAATGAGGAAAACGTACAACAGAGGATTGAAAGAGAAGTTTTAATGACTCAATATAATTTTACAGAATATGCAATTAGACTGAGAGGTCTGCAGGAAAATAATAGAGATGATTTAAGGAAAGTATCTTCTGAAATTCTGGCTGGGATCTTAAAGGTTCAACCTGATGAAGTGTATTGCAGGATTGATAGAACTTATAGAATAAACTCCTGGTGGGCAAAGCAAAGGCAATTGCCTAGAGATGTGGTGATCTATTTTACAGATAAAGAAATTAGGAATAATATTGTGCAGAACTCTTTTAATTCCAATTTGCAATTTCATGGAAGAAAGATTTGGATTTTCAAGGAGCTCCCGCCCAAGATGTTAATGGAGAGGAAGAAATTTGGCTTTTTAGTGACTGAATTAAAAAAAAGAAATATCCTATTCAGGTGGGACATCCCAGTTGGTTTAATATTGAGATATCAAGGCGTAAGATATCAATTGCACACTGTTGAAAAAGCGGAAGATTTTTATCAAAAAATTCTAAAAATGAATTTAACACCTTTAGGCATAATACAGGATAAGCAAAAGGAGTTGGAAATAAAAGGAAAACATCAAATTACAGAGGCTGTGATGGATAAATTGTCTTTGGACTTCTTGGAGACCCCAGCTGGACTGTTTATAAATAAGAGAGCAGTGTCATCCGAACCCAAGGTGATGAATCATCAAGTCACAGACAAGTGCGCAAATCAATCAGTTGATATACAAGTGACGGAGAAGAAAGATGAGATGATAAAATTAACCCAACAAGAACAATCCACAAAGCAGAATGAAAATCAACCAGCAGATATACAATTGGTAGGCAAGAAAAGAGGATGGAAATTCAACCCGAAAAAGAAAAAGAAAAGAAACAGATCTTATAGAAACAGCAATTTCTAAACTAAGCAACAGTGAAGCCAGGCGCTTTAAAAAATGAATGAATATTAGAAAAGATAGTGGCGGCGAACAATTGTCTGATACTATCCTGAGGATTGTGGCAGATCTCTGCAAGGCCATGATTTTGGGATGTGGAAAGAGCCTCATTTTGTTGGATTTGAATCATCTAATTTTTTCTTATTTACCTTTTTTTTCTCTTGGAAATATATTATAACTACTTTGAGTTATAAGGCAGGAGAGTTTTGCCGGGGCATGCAGAAGATCTGGATGTTACTCAGTAGGATGATGGGAATTAACAATCCTGATGAATACCACAACTATAACCATACGGATATATTCATAATTATAATGTCACTCGGGTGGTTGTTTTTACTTTTATACAGGTGTGAGGATATCTACTACTGATGGGGGCAGAAGATGACTGAAGATTTTGAACAAACTGTTGCACCAGTATGTTATTTTACCCTATTATGGGTGATGGATTTAACAATCTAGTGGAAAGACATCAAAGAAGATATTATATGGATCATAAACTTAAAGTTATTGTCTTTTCTCTTTTTACATAATGAAATGCATATATAGATATGTGTATATCTTAGTAATGTGGGCAGTTGATTATATTTAGAATTGTACTGCATGATTTTGTAGGAATTGAAGGGTTGAAATAGGTTAGTTTACTGATTGTTATAAAATGGGATGCATATATAGATATGTGTATATTTTAGTAAAGTGGGTAGTGGATTATATTTAGAATTGTATTGTCTGATTTCAAGTCATATATTTAGAGGAGTGGAGGAAGTGGACAGAATTGAATAAATTTGGTTGCAGGGAGAAGGCTGATTTAAAATGTTATATTAATATATATAAAAGATTAAAGGTTAATTTGTAATAATACTCAATAAGTTTAGGGGAGGAGAAAAAGGGCAGATTACCGTAAAAATGGGAGTTATAAGATTAACAAGTTAAGGGTCAGTATTCCGAGAAGGGATTAAGGGAAAGGGAAGATATTATGTATGTAACTAGTTATGAAATAGCCTATTGTTGTGAAGAAGTCACAGGGGGGGTTGGGTGGAAAGGGTGGGTTAGGGAAGAGGGGGGGGGGAAAGGGGGAAAAACTTGTATTTGAAAACTTTTTCAATAAAAAAAAAAAGTAGGAACATATGGGAATAGATGAAGAAAGTTAAGAATTAAGTACTGTCAGAAAGACGTTGAATTGTATAATTATTACAGATATATTTTTGTTATAGAGGTATTTTAACTTGTATTTTGGGATTTTAAGTGTTAATAAAGGTTTTTCAAAAAAAAGTTATTTATTTATTGTATTTATTTATTAGAGCAATCTTGAGACAAATATAAACAGATATCACTACTTTGGTATCAACAAATCTTATTAGCAAAGCTCAGATTTTTGAAGCCCTGGGATACAATTAGGTAGATAATTGTAGATAACCTGCAATATTCTTTGTCACCCAGTTGATCAGATGTAATCAGGAAAGCTACAGACATGGTCAGGAGGGGAAAAGCTTTTTTTGCCACTAATTGCGCTGTGTTGTATGTCGCCTGTAGTTCAGGAGGTAAATAACTAGGTAATTCACTTATTATTTATTAATAAGTGATTAGGTAGTTCATAGATGCTGATAGTCCTAGTAATGTCTGCAAAGGAAGGGAATGACAAAAACAGTACCACACTCCTGCATATGCAAACTCCACTTTCTCTTATTAAATCATACACATGTGTAAATAGGATGGAGTATTTTTGATACTTATCATTTATCCTGCGAACACCTCTGCATAGTCCTATCCTGTATGGATTTGTCTCATTTTAAAACTCTCTCACTAAAACACTTTCTTCTGAGCAAGTGAGCACAACTGAAGATTCAATACAGGGATACAGCTGCCCATATTTTAATTTTTAAAGATTTAAAATTAAAATTACTACCAAAAGCCTTGGTAGTACAGTGGTTTAATGCACCCTGTAATTAACACAGCTGCCTGCAATTTCTGCAGGTTCGAATCTCACCAGGCTCAAGGTTGACTCAGCCTTCCATCCTTTCTAAGATAGGTTAAATGAGGACCCAGTTTGTGGGGGCAATAAGCTAACTTTGTATAAATATACAAAAGTATGAAGGCTATTGCTTAATGCATTGTAAGCCGCCCTGAGTCTCCGGAGAAGGGCGGCATATAAATCAAATTTTTTTAAAAATGTAAATTTTAAAGATCCATTTTATGACTCGGAGGAATTACTGGATATAAAGATTATGCTTAAAGCTGATTTTTTTTTCTTTCATCATGTAACTCATGATTTAATTTCACTATATATACTTAGGTAAGGAAAGAGAAACATTTCTGGACTGAACTAGACCCAAACTATATACAGTATGCTTTTCGATAATAATATGAATTGAATTATATGCCTCTTACTCTGAAGTATGTATGCTTGAAGCTTCTACATACATTCTCTCTGTAAATATCAGTAGTGACAAGCCTCTGCCTCCATGGAGACTTTCCACTTGATGGAAGATTTTGATTTTCCTGAATCCTTACTTTACTGAAGAACTTCAATAGACAGCAGCAGCTTGCCATTGCTAACATTCACTCTCTATTTCTGGAGGGCGAATCTAACTTGTTCACTTTCATGCTCTTGAAACATAGCTTCTCCCGATCTTTTGACACTTTGTTATTTGTACCTCTCCCATATTTGCTTGCTTTCAACACAATGTTCCTTTATTCTTCCTTTTTTTTCAGCAACAAAGAGAAGGAAGCACTGAGCATGATTCCATGGACTTTTCTTTCTGTCTCTCTCCCTCCCTCCCCTCCCCTCCCCTTCTTTCTTTTGCCAGACTTCAAGGTGATTCTGAGCAGCTTCACAACAATAAAAAGCAAGCTGATTATAACGTTATATTAGAAAAGAACAAAGTTGCACTTGAAGGAACCAATATTACTCCCAAACTTGGAGGCCCACCAAATATCCTAAACCAAGGCCTAGGAAAAGAGCCAGGTGTTCAGGTCTCACTTGGAGACAGGTTAGGGTGGGGGTTATACAGATCTGCAGGGGGATGCTGTTCCAGAGAGCATAGTAGGTACTTCTTAGCAAATTTTCCTGCTATTTATTAGCAGGAAAAAAATGTCATCTTTCTGGTAAATACAGTATATCTTGCCTTTGCATTGAAAGCATTAGTAGATAAAATAAAAGTTAATGTTAGATCATACATATGCACTCCAGCCAGATAAAGTTAAAACAGAAATGAAAATATAGTTATACAAAACAATGGAAACTTATTTTTCCTAATTCTGTAAAATATTTTGAATATTTTACATTTCTTAATGTAATATCTTACATTTTAGCATGTGTTTAAATTCAGCATCCAAATTCATTCCAAGATTGGGATGATGAGTTCCCATATCTCTCCCTCTCTCTAGGCTTTTTATCAATATGCTTGAGAGCCTAGATTAATTGTCATCAACTAGTTATCTTCAAACTGTGGAAGGCATCGTTCTATACTAGGCACTTTAAAGTGCTCCTATTTTGTGTTGTGTAACTTTGAATAGATTAAGAATTCTGTTGATGTTAACTCTATTCCTCCAGCTACTTAGATTAACATAAATTGTTGGAACAATTATTGTTTGGAGCCACATGGACACTAATAAATCTTACCCACTATTCTGGGGGTGGGGGGGAATCCTGTCTACAAAGCTTAGATCTCAGTAGCTAATGGGAATATTCTTGTGGAGGAAGCATCAAAGGTAAGACAGTTTACTCATCCACTCAATTTATAAAGAATCTGTTGAAAACATAAACTGATTAAATTGCTGTGCCCCAATGAGAGAAAGAGAGAGAGAGATCATCCTCATACTTATTTTGAGAAGGGTGGAATATGTAACCACCTAGTTTGGTTCCAAATGTTATTTCTGGTAGGAAGGAAGGACTCTGCAACTCTTCCTACTCTGGCCAGAGGGATCTTCCCATTGCCATCATGTGCTTCCTGGTGAGGGAGATGCAGTCACCAGTAGCTAAGGCTAAAATGTTGTGTTTTTCAGTTCTGCAATCTTAGGGCAATTTTTTGCAATGTTTGAAAAGTGTCCCTGTGAAATCATAAAATTTTCCTCCTTGATGAAACCAAATAAGCATAATGAAGAATTTGGCCATATTAGGCATATTCTATTTCATATTATATGTATCATAATTGTATGATTCACAAATATCACAAATCACAAATCTGTGATATTATTCACAAATAATTATACAAATAGTAAACTTTTTAACAAATTTTGTAATTTAACATATTTTAATGTATCTATCCTCTATGTGCCATGTATTTAACTCTAAAAATATTTGGACTTAGTTCTTCAGTTAAATTAAAAGTATTAAACAACAAGTCACACTGATTGGTATACAACACAATCTCCTTCTTGCCTTTTCAGTCCTTTCTGACACACAAAAATAAATTTTGTACAGCAGTATGCAGTGAATCTTGTGGTTTGTTCTGTGTACCAAAAATGCTCTTATCAAAGTACAAACAACTAGCATATGGAGTTTATAAACATCAAAACAGTAGACTTCCTTCATGTGACTTACACCATGACATCTGGTGTGCTCACATCCTCTCTCAATTAGACACTGAGTCCATCAACTTAACAAAAGTCAGGAAATGTCTAGGCCTGGGAACAAGCAAATATTTAAAGAAATATAATCTACTAAGAAAAAGTATTACTTGGCTGCAAATATTTCAGATTATTACTTAGCATTTTGGAACGTTAGTAAATATCTGGATTTTATTTCTCAATTTTATTTCCTAATAAGATATGTATTGCTCTGACATGGCACATTTTGAAAAAGGATTGCTTCTCACCAGATTACAGTTTCAACATTTTTTAATATTCTCTAGATAATTCCTGTATGGTATTATATACATTGTATAATCCTACGTAAGCAAATGCAGAAAACCTATATAACAGGATTGACTGAATTACTCTGTCTTATTTAGAATTGGCCCACAAACATTGACAGATAATGTATGAAGATCCTGTCTTGCTTAAATTGTACCAAAATGTAGGTTAATGTGCTGGAGGAAGAGCTATTGATGGGACAAAATACTAAAATTGGCAAGAAAAAATAGTTCTCCATACCCTACATTTTATAACTTGTGTAAAACATTTATAAAATATTTAAAACATTAACATTGCTTAAGAACAAACAATGCACACTCAGATCATATAGATATATCAATCCCCAATATTTAATAGAAATTTATACATATTACTTTATAAATAATAATATTTCTATGAATTGCTACAATAATTGTAGTCTTTCCCTTTAAGGAACTGTTCTAGCTTTCTAATTATTTTGGTTCACACACACATACACACACACACACACACACACACAGACAAAACCTTGGAGCTGTGGTAGAAATTGCACCATTTCTTCTAATCACTATGTAAAATACTAGCTACTGAAAATAATTATTACACATGCTATGAGAAAAAAACTTACTTTTTATGAAAAGAGTAAAAAAAAAAGTCTTCAGGAGCAATGAATAAATGGCTGTAAAAATTAATTGCTTTGCAACTAAACCATAAAACTCATTTTTAAGATGGATGAAATAGTCTAGGACTGAAAGAAGAAGACACAATCACATCATTTAAACCATAAAGAAGCCAAGTTAAAGGTTGTTTCAAATTGCACAATATGGTAAGCCCAGGCAAAATATGGATAAATATTACATGCAGATCAAATGTGTTTTAGAAATGTTAGTGAGTCCAAGGTTAACACCAGCAGTCCCTAGATTGACCAGCAGCCAGAATGTCTATGAAGAAGCACTGATCCCTGAACCAGCTGCACTTTCTGGATCTTTTTCAAGCACAGTCTTGCACAAAACACATTGCATGTGAAATATTCAAAATATAGATACAGAATAAAAGTTGGAAATCCTCATGACAATACAAGTCAGATAAGCTGGTTCATTTAGTTAGTGTTAAGCAAATTTTACAGTTTATAATAAAAATACACAGACAGTTTAAATAACATTTCATTTTAAAACAAAAATATAGCTAATACAGGTTTCATAGAACACAATATCTAAATAACAGCAAGAGTTTAGAAGCCAAACAACATCTAGAAACCAAATTAATATGATGAAAATTATCTCTGAAAAAGGTATTAACCTATAAGCATCTAAGTATAGGAACAGATATCTAAATATCTTGTTGGAGTCTTGAATTAAATGAAAGAGAGTGCATGTGATGCAGCACTGATTAATATTTGCTGTTTGGTCCCTACTCCTGGATTTAGTTTTGAGTCTGGGTGTCCAGCAAAACATTGAATACTGAAACATTCTGGCTAGGGATTTTCTTTGAGAGTAACTACACTGATTACCAGTTCAGTTTGTTTATAATCACAGTGCAAAGTTTGGGTGATTGTTCTCTCTTCTCACATTAATGTGCCTAATGTGCCTAATCCCTAAATCTTGCTGTCAAAATCCCTAAATTTTGGTGTCCCAATATTAGACAAGAGACAGCTGTGCAAGATGCAGACATAGGGGAAGATCTTCTCTGTGACCAAGGCTAAATTGTAGGAAGTTATCCTCAGGAAGCCATTTTTACCTCTGATTGCCTGGCTAAGTTTTTCTTTACACAGACTTCACTCATCAGGTTGAGGATGCTTTTCCAGTTTCCTCTGTTTGTTGTTTTTTAGATTGGATTTATCTGCTATGTTTGTTTTTGGTTTTACCGCTTTTTGTTTTTGTTTTACAACTTAAAAAAACCAAGAAAAAAACCAAAACTGCAAATTCTCTGGATACATGCATTTTAAACAGTAGAGGACAAATATATTTATCAGAGTTACCCTGGAACTTGAAAACCTCTCTTTTTTTTCTGAGATCAGCCAAGGACAACTAAGAGGTTACAGAGTGTGTGTCGTTTCAAGGCCCCCTATATCCACCAGAAGAGCCACAGCTGCAGAGAACTTCTCCCCATGGAAAGAACATGGAGCTCCTCCAACCATCTGTGTCTCTGAGACTGAAGAAACAAGGGAGAAGAACTCTCTGGACTCATGGTCTCTTTGGTCTCATGAATCAGCTGACAAGAACTCCTGACTGCTATTGACTGCAAGTGCACACACAAAGGATATTAATGCTAGTGTATAACTCCCCTATTTCAACCTGTCTTGGAAGAATTAATTTCTCTCCTCTCCTGTTCCCGTATGGTCCTCTTTTTTAAAAGGTGATTTAAATTGATCTTTACCTTTACATTTATCTTTGAGAAATGAATATGCAGTGGATTTGTGAACACCTAGAAATGAACAAGGCAATCAAATATAAGCCAGCATGGGTTTGTTAAAAATTATGCCAGAAAAACTGTATTGCTGCTATTGATAAAGTGAAGAGCCTGTAGTACAGTGGACTAAAGCACTGTTATTAACATCTGCTGCTTGCAATTACTGCAAGTTCAAATCTCACCAGGCTCAAGGTTGACTCAGCTTTCCATCCTTTCTAAAGGTAGGTGAAATGAGGACCCAGATTGTGGGGGCAATAAACTGACTTTGTATAAATATACAAAAGTATGAAGGCTATTGCTTAACGCATTGTAAACCGCCCTGGGTCTCCGGAGAAGGGCGGCATATAAATTAAAGCAAAAAAAACAAAGTGTCTAAATTAGCAGATCAGCAAAACACTGGATATAGTTTATTTGGACTTCACTAAAGCATTTGACAAATTAGATCACAGCTTACTTCTTGGTAAGATAGAACAATGTGGGATAGATATTACCACTACCAGATGAATTCACAGTTACTTGACCAACTGCACTTAGTATGTAATCGTCAATGGAATTATATCCACATGAAGCATGTGGAAGCATGCAATGCGATCAGTTATCTCAAGATCTTGTCTTGGACCTAGTGCTTTTCAACATCTTCATAAATGATCTAGAAGAGGGGATAAAAGGGGAACTCATCAAATTTGCAGATGACACCAAGCTGGGGGTGGGGGTAGGGGGATTGCTAACCGTTGGAAGACAGACTCAAGATTCAGAAGGATTTTTGAGCATTGAGCCCTAGCCAACAAGATGCAGTTAGTGGTGTGAAAAGTAAGGTCCTGTACTTAGGCAGGAAAAACCAAACACAGGTATAGCATAGGCAGTGCCTGGTTCAAGAGTAGTATCTGTTAGGGGAATCTTGGTGTCCTAGTGGCCCATCACTTAGGTATGAGCCAGTGGTGTGCTGCAGCTCCCCAAAATGCCAATGCAGTCCTAGGTTGCATTTACAGACAGATGATATCAAGATCACAAGAACTGGTGGTACCACACTGTAAGGACACACTTAAAATACTGCATCCAATTCTGATTACCACACTACAACACTGAGATGACAGAAAGAATGAAGAGAAGAGCAACAAAGATGGTAAGAGATTTGAAGGCTAAACCATATGATGAACGGTTAATGAAACTAGGTATGTCTAGCCTAATGAAGAGAAGGATTAGGGGTGACATGAAAGCTGCATTCCAATATTTGAGGGGCTGGAGTTAAGGAGAAATTTCCTGACAGTGAGAACAATTCATCAATAGTACAGTTGTGGATTGTGGATGCTCCATCCTGGAGGTTTTCAAGAAAAGAATTGACAGCCATTTGTTCAGGATTAAAAAAGCACGCCAGCCTTTGGCAGGACGTTGGACTAGAAGACTTCCAAGGTCCCTTCCAGCCCATTGATTCTATGATTATGTTAGAATACCTAAGAGATAATGTGTTTATCACCTAGTCAGTTGCTTTGTTATAGTTAGAAACCAGTGTGAATGTATTTTTTTAATTAAAACCAATAATTCTTGCTTGACTAGATTTCTATCCTGCTATTTGACCATTATTTCTAAAAGCAACTTGCAAAATAAAAAAGTGATAGCCCTTGATCTCATGCTGGCCCTCAAAAAAGTCAAAATAAACAAACATTTTCCTCTATTATTTTTTGGGCCAATTTTCCTTCTACTTATCTGCAGGAAAGTGTCCTTGACTCCTGGTGCTTTTCATTATGGCCTGCAGGAGTCAGTTATTCTTAACTGATGCAGCTAAATCTAAAGCTTTAGAGACATTTTACATTTCCTCCAAAAGCTCAGAGGATACTATATAAAGCAGCCGGTTGCTGTCAGTATAAGTTAGAATTAAAACTCCCGGTTGGCTGGCCTGGATTCCATTTATGTATTTATTTAACATTTTAAACCACCCAATAGACTTTCTGGGCGGTATGCAATAAAACCTACAATAATTCAATGTGTTCAAGTTAAAACATGTATACAAATCAAATCAGCTTCAAAATAAATTGATCACAATATGAATTAAAATAAACTAAAAAAAATAAAGTTCAATGAGCTGAAAGCTAGACTGTTTTTAAGAAAAATGTGGAATTTCACAGAGAAGAGAGGATTGGCCTATTTTCCAAAGCACTTGAGGGCAGAATAACAAGTAATGGATCAAAAAGAGATCCAGCATAGAATGAGAAATTTTCTTAAATAATTAATCAATGCTTCCAGAAGTTGTGAGTGCTCCACTACCGGAAATTTTTAAGAAGAGATTGGACAGCCATTTGTCTGGAATAGTATAGTCTCATACTATTTCCTACTCGAGTCTCCTGCTTGAGTAGGAAGTTGGATTAGAAGACCTCTAAGGTCCCTTCTAAACTCTGTTATTTGGTAATTCAGTAAGGGTTAGGGTAGGGGTGTCAAACTGGCAGCCCACAGGCCGGATGTATCATGTGCAGGCCATGCCCACCCCAGCTCTGCAAAGGGAAAAAAAATATCGCAAAATGTCACGTGACAGCGATGTGATGCTGCGAGTTTAACACCTGTGGGTTAGGGTTTGATAGGCAAGTGACTTTCTCTGCTTAGTACCATCCAGAGAGTCAAATACTGGGCACTAAGTGAGGGCATAGAGGCCTCTGAATAGATAATCCTGATCCCAGAGCAAGATTTCTAGTCTGTGCATTGTAAATGATTGGAAAGATATTAAGCACCACAGACTCACATTATTGAATGACATGAATATACACTCAGTTCATGGAGAGTCCACACGTAGGAATGACAATACTGCTTACCAATATGCTTGGAATTTATTCTCTCTATTATTATTCAGAGCCATGATTAGTTAGAATCAATTTTGTTGCTTGTATCCTTACGATTTATATTAATATTGTTTCATGATTGCTTATTTGTACCCTATGACTATCATTAAGTGTTGTCCTTATGATTCTTTACAAATGTATCTTTTCTTTTTATGTACACTGAGAGCGTATGCACCAAAGACAAATTCCTTGTGTGTCCAATCAGACATGGCCAATAAAAAATTCTATTCTATTCTATTCTAATCATTTAATGTTTCCTCTGAAGAACAGGTCTGCTTGCAAAGTGCTGGAGAAACAATGGCAGACTGCTTGCTGATGCATGCAATTGTTATTAATCATGGTACATTTCCTCTGGAAGAGAATGCATGTTAGACAGAAGGCTTAATTTAACAACTTAGTTAATTAGTTTAATCTCAAGGGGGTACCAAAACTTTGAGGCAATGTCTTCCAATAGAAGAACTCTGCTCACATCTGGACTATGGCCAGATTCAATTAATGTTAAAGTCTTTCTATTTTACTGTTAGCATTTAGGAACAAGAGTTAAGCCTCATTTGAGGTGTCTCACTTGGTGGAACTTCACTGACACTTTTCAATCTATAAGGACATAAGCACATGCAAGAACTTTAAGAGGTAGGGTAGTAGCAGTATGGGTGAAAGCAATCTGAATAGGCCTATTTTCCATTGTTAGCCTGTGTACCTTTGCACATTGATTGTCCAAGAAATCTCCCTCTTCTGTACCTGGACTGAATTTTCTTTGTCCTCTAAAACTTCAGATAGAATTCAGCCTGCCTTGGCTTTGACTTCTAGGCTTATTTAGTAGAATGTAATGATTAGATGGCATTTCGGAAATCATAGAGTCCAACATTCTACCCAGTGTCAAAATCCTTAATTATAGCATTCCAAATAGAGGCCCATTCATCTTTTGTTTAAACATCTGCAGAGAAAGAGTCCGTCATGTGCAGAGTGCTTTTCCCCAAGCCAAGTGGGTGGTTTCATGGTATTTCTGGTCATGTGCAGAGTGTTTGAACAGAGAGTCACAGCAATGTTTTCCCCAAAGCCGACACTGATCCTGTGAAAGAGTAATGCTGAGAAGAGGGTTTTTTTCAGTTTGGATTCCAAATTTTCCTGTCCACGCAGCCTCATTTCCATAGTGCAGCTAAATGCAGCTGCAAATTTTGCAATCTGCTTGATGGGCAAGGATTTGAATGCAACTCAAAACAAATCCTTTTAGTTTTTCCTTCCCAAAGCTGCCGTTATTTCCATAGCAAGACACCCTCCCATTTTGACACCCCATCCCCACTCACTTCCCATCCAGCATAGCCCCATCCATTGCTGCCCCCCTCTGACAGCCTGCTAACTTGCCCACCCACCTCCATCCAGAGTCTGCAGATATCCTGCAAAGAGATGGCAGGAGCAAGCTGGCAGTGTTGAGTCCTCCCATTCTGCTACAGTGAGGAACAATGACTTTTCTTGATCATTTCTGTTAATGCAGCTTAGAATTTATTTGCTTTTTTTTTTTTTTTTTTGCAGCTACATCACAGAGTTTAGTCACTTTCAACTTGAGATCCACCAAGACATCTTAATCATTTTCTCATTCTCAGGCTCTTTAGCAGTCCAAGCAAGATTCTTCTCGAGCTCTCTTTAGCAAGATTTATTGAAATGAAAGGATCAACATCTAGACTATCTAACTGAAAATATATTTTCAGTTTTGTTGTGTTCTGAGCATGCTCAAGAGAATTGGCCCCTGTTGGGATCCTTTGTAATGTGGAATGTTCCTATTGGTTAAGCCGTCTGACAGTTGGTATAAAACAGCTGTCAGGCTGAGTTCAAGGTTCTTCGTATTGTACTTCTTCTGAATTGTGTTAGAGCTGTAGCTATGAGGTAAATAAATACTTACTGTTATAATCCACCTCTGTAATTCATCGTCTGCTCGAGAACACACCACTGGCAACGAAGGTGGGATATTGAATTTGCCAAATTAACAATAGTAGGTGTGAGTTGAGCCTGAAGTGAACTGACAGCCTGAGGTGAGGAGAGGCGTGAGTTTAAGACACAACGTAATGGCATCCTCACAGACATTTCCTCCATTCAATCCGGCTACTGAGACTTGGGAGGCATATGTGGCCCGTTTTGACTGTTTTTTAATCGCAAACGACTACACGAACTTGTCTGCTGAGCGCAAACGTGCATATTTCCTCAGTTTCTGTGGGCCTGAAATGTTCGATACTGCTATGACGTTGATGGCCCCTCAATCCATACATGCTGGAACGTGGGATGCTTTTATGAATAAATTGAAACGCCATTACGCCCCTGCGCCTTCTAGGATTGCCCGCAGACAGCAATTCTACCATAGGGATCAAGCCCCTGGGGAGACAATAAACCAATATGTCGCCGCATTAAGGAAGCTTGCGCGCCATTGCGAGTTCGTGAACCTGGATGACTATCTCTTAGAAAGGCTAGTGAGTGGAGTGAGAGATCAGAACCTTAAAAGGTGTTTAATTGTGAACCATGAACTGACGTTCCAAATGGCGTTTGATGAGGCCTGCGCGGCAGAATTGGCTAATCTATCAACTGCGGAGCTGCCCCGGGGACAAAGCCCACCCAAGCCGAATAGGGAAGCTTTATTAGTGAATGAGACAGGTGAGGGCGGCCTATCCGACTCAGATGGCGAGCTGGATGTCTGCAGAGTACATGAAGCGAGAGCTAAAACGTTCATGGCTAAGTCACCGAGAGGAGCAGTCACTGAGTGTTATAGTTGCGGAGGGGACCATCTACGTGCCTCGTGCAGGTTTAAAGACGCCGTCTGCCACCACTGTGGCCGGCAAGGCCACATAGCAAGAGCCTGCCGGTCCGTGCAGCCGCAGTCTAGAGCGAGGGTTCCTAGTAACCAGGAAGGACAACGGCGATTCCGCCTGATGACAGAGAGCAGCCACAATGCCCGGAGCTTCTCCACAGTCCATATGGTCTTTCCAGATGAAGGGCTCATTAAAAATAAAATCCACCTCACTGTGTACATCAAGGGAAGGCCGTGCCGCATGGAGGTGGACACAGGATCAGCCACCTCCATCATATCCTGGGCCACCATAAAACATCTTGTTCCGAAGATTTCAAAGAGGAGGCTAGACCCTTGCAATGTGATTCTGCGAGATTACCAAGGGGGGGCAATTCCCGTGGTGGGTTCTGGTTCTTTCAGGGTTTGTTTTAAGGGATTTGCTGGATATTTATTGGTGGTTGTGAATGGGCCCCTACCAAGCCTCCTAGGGCTTAATTGGTTCGATGCCTTAAGTCTCACCGTTCAGGGCGTAAATGCCATTAGGTCTACTGAACTTGACGAATTATGTAAGGAATTCCCAGGGGTATTTGATGACCAGTTGGGAAAATATACAGGCACCCCTGTTTCTTTTAGTTTGGATCCCCAGGTCCAACCGTGAAGACTAAAACCACGCCGTGTTCCCTTGGGGTTGCGTCCAAAGGTGGACGCAGAATTGGACAAACTCATTGCACAGGGGGTCCTAGAACCTGTTGATTATGCCCCCTGGGAGACCCCAACCGTCATCGCCATTAAGGCAGATGGTTCAATCCGAATCTGTGCAGACTACTGGGCTACTATTAATCAGTCATTGTTGTCACACGCTTATCCCGTTCCGGTAGTTCAGCATTTGCTACATTCCTTGGGAAGCAGGTCAGTCTTTGCCAAGTTAGATTTAGCACAAGCATACCAGCAGTTGCCTGTGGATGATGAGACGGCCACTGCACAGACCATTGTCACGCAACAGGGAGCCTTCAGATGCCGCCGCTTGCAATTCGGCGTGAGCATAGCCCCGGGAATTTTCCAAAGTTTGATGGAGAGGCTCCTCCATGGAATTCCCGGAGTGCTACTGTATTTTGACGATGTGCTGGTCTCTGCAACCAGCACATCTCAGCTGATGGACTGCCTTTGTTGTGTCCTGTCCAAATTTAGGAGTCTAGGACTCAAAGTTAAGAAGTCTAAGTGTAGCATTGCTGTACCTCAAGTTGAATTTTTGGGGTTCTTAATCGATAGCAAAGGAATTCATCCTACGGAAGCGAAAACTAAAGCTATCCTGGATGCTCCCGTTCCTACGTGCAAATCTGAACTTCAAGCCTTCCTCGGCCTATTAAACTTTTATGCTGTTTTTCTACCCCATAAGGCATCCGTGGCAGAGCCCCTCCACCGGCTGTTGGACCGAGGTGCTCCATGGAACTGGACTGCGAAAGCCGCTGCTGCTTTTCGAGCGGTCAAACAATTGCTTGTGTCAAATTCTGTTCTAACTCAGTATTGTGAAAATCTTCCACTTATTCTAGCTTGTGATGCCTCCCCGTATGGGGTTGGCGCCGTCCTTAGCCACAGGTTTCCGAATGGGTCCGAAGCCCCTGTGGCATTTTTTTCCCGTACCTTGGCTCCCGCTGAACGGAATTACTCACAACTGGACAAAGAGGCTTTGGCACTTGTGGCGGGGGTAAAGCGTTTTCATTACTACTTTTATGGTCGCCCGTTTACCTTAGCTATGGACCATCAGCCTTTACTAGGTTTGCTTGCGGGTGATCGACAAACCCCAGAAATCCTGTCCCCCAGGTTTACCCGTTGGTCCGTTTTTTTGGCTGCTTACCAATATACACTTACCTACATGCCTGGGAAGCATCTGGCCCATGCAGATGCTCTGAGTCGTTGCCCCATGACCACCTTCTTATGTGACCCAGCACCTGCTTCAGCTGTGTTTTTGATTGACAGTTCTTCTTTTGCCTTAACTGCTGCTGACATTGCCCGCCACTCTGCTCGTGAACCTGAACTCTCTTAGGTCCTGGACTGGGTTAAAAGGGGGTGGCCTTCGGGGAAATTGGGGTCCCTCTGGCAATCGTATGTTTCCAGGAAACTGGAATTATCAGACCAAGGGGGTTGTTTACTCTGGGGTCATCGGGTGGTGGTCCCACAGCCACTTCGAAAGACCGTCCTTGTCTCACTACATGCCGGTCACCCCGGTATTGTCCGGATGAAAGCTATGGGAAGGAGTTACGTCTGGTGGCCCAGCCTAGATAAAAGCATCACAGATTGGGTGGCCTCTTGTCAGCGTTGTCAGGAGTCATGACCACTGCCCCCTAAAGAAAAAGCCCGTGAGTGGGAGGAACCTATGGGTCCATGGTCCCGCATACATTTAGATTTTGCTGGCCCTTTCCATGGGCAGATGTTCTTAGTGGTCGTAGATGCGTATTCGAAATGGGTGGAATTGGTGCTAATGCACTCTACCACATCCAACACTGTCATAAGGGTTTTGCGTGCACTTTTTGCCACACATGGGTTGCCCGACCTTCTAGTGTCGGATAATGGTCCTCAACTGATGGCATCAGTGTTCGAGTTGTTCCTGGCAAGGCTGGGCATTCAGCATTGCCTCATCTTGCCTTACCACCCAGCGGCTAACGGCCTTGAGGAAAGGGCTGTTCGCTCAGCAAAGGATGCGCTTGGCCGTATGGGCCCGGGTGCGTGGCCCGAGCGTTTGGTTGAGTATATGATAGTGCAGCACACGACACCCTGCCCAGTCACAAACCGGAGCCCCGCAGAGTTACTTATGGGCCGGCGTTTACGGACCGTTTTGGATCGCTTGCATCCTCTATATGCCCCTAGTAAACCTCTGGACTCCCATAGTACAAACAGACCCTTCGGGGTGGGGGATTCAGTTTATGCCAGGAATTATGGGGGTTCACCGTTGTGGATTCCCGGACAGGTGATAGATGTAACCGGGCCGTGTTCTTATAAAATAGATATGGGTCAAGGTAGAGTCTGGCGTCGGCACCAGGATCAAATCAGGGCTAGGAAGGTGCCGCCTACCGAGTGTAGTGAACAGATGGATAGGGGTATGGATAGGGTTGAGCCGGGGTTTGGGGACACCCATTCTTCCGATTGGAATCATGAACCGTGCAATCCAACACCTACCAGTAGCAGAGGGGCAGTTCGAGAATACTCACCCAGGGTACAGAAAGACAGTCCAGGGCCGGCGCATGTTGATCCAATTGAAGATCGGTCTGTAGAAAGTCCTAGGGGTAGGAATGTCCCTGTCCAGCCGGAACATCTGCCTAGGGCGAGCCCGAGGCGCTCAGGGCGTCTCCGACATCGACCCGCATACCTTGAGGATTATGCATGCACCATTCCAGGGGAAAGGGGTGTTGTGTTCTGAGCATGCTCAAGAGAATTGGCCCCTGTTGGGATCCTTTGTCATGTGGAATGTTCCTATTGGTTAAGCCGTCTGACAGTTGGTATAAAACAGCTGTCAGGCTGAGTTTGAGGTTCTTCGTATTGTACTTCTTCTGAATTGTGTTACAGCTGTAGCTATGAGGTAAATAAATACTTACTGTTATAATCCACCTCTGTAATTCATTGTCTGCTCGAGAACACACCAAGTTTAACATCAATATATCCTATATCCGTGATGGCAAACCTGTGGCACACGAGCCACTTCTGCGGGCACATGAGCTGTCGCCCTAGGTCAGCTCCAGTGTGCATCCACACATGCGCTTCCCACCGGTCAGCTATTTTTGGGTCTCTGCCATGCATGTGGGAGATGCATGCGCATGTCCATGTTGCCCCTCCCCTCCCAGGAGTCTCCACGCGACCTGTTTTGGATGCCAGGTAAGTACAGGGCTTGCACAGAGGCTCTGGGAGGGTGAAAAATGGGGCTACTAGAAGTCCGGGAACAGACAGTTTCTGGCCTCTGGAGGCTTCAGGCCTGCTAAGCCCAAAACAGGGTGTGGGGGAGGGGGTTTGCGCGCGCATGCGAGGAGGTGGTGTGGGGCAGCAGAGGGGGGTCACTTGCACCTCTGCAGGGGGGTGGGGCAGCATGGGTGGGTCATGTGCGGCTGCGCAGGGGGGCAGGGCATGCATGGAGGGCATTACATTATGGGTGTGGGCACGGACGTGCGCACTATCATGCGAGTACATTCACTTTTGGCACCCAAGGAAAAAAAGGTAAGCCATCACTGTCCTATATGAACTAGGGCAGAAATATTCTAAGTTTCTTTTTAATAACCTTCCTGTGATCCAGAGAGAAGGCAGATCCCTTCACTGATAATGGGAAAAAAAGGAAATGAAAGTTCATATTAGTGTCTTTGTTAGATTCCTCTAATTCTGCAGCTAAAGACACTTGCCTACGCTCATCATATAAGTGAGGATTCAACAGGCTCGTCAGACACCTGAGAATAATTGTTCAGATCTAATGCAGATAGCTGCTAACTTGGATTTCAGGAAGTTGTAACCTGACATTGGAAGAATACCAAGTTCTAAAAACAGTACCAGCAAAAGAGAAATGAACAAGAGAAACTGACTTGTTACCTTGAAAAGAAATAGTGTAACTTTCTCTAAATGGCAAAGCCAGAAACTTTGTATTTCTCAAAAAAACCCAAATGCATAGGAATAGAATAGGTGGTACTTGGCCTATTGGCAGTAATTGCGAGAGGGCTCTTGGAACCCTAGTGTATAGACACTTAAATACTGTATATGCCTGCTGTGTGCTGCAGCCACCAAAAAAGTCCTAGACTGCATTAACAGAGGGATAGAATCAAGTTCACATGAAGTGTTAATACAACTCTATATTGCCTTGGTAAGACCACACTAGGAATACTACATGCAGTTTTGGTTCACACAATGTAAAAAAGATGTTGAGATTCTAGAAAGATTGCAGCAAAGAGCAACAAAGATGATTAGGGGACTGGAGACTAAAACACATAAAGAACAGTTGCTGGAATTGGGTATGTCTACTAGTTTAACGAAAAGAAGGACTAAAAATGACATGATAGCAGTGTCCCAATATCTAAGTGGTTACCATAAAGAAGAAGGAGTCAACCTATTATCTAAAGCACTTAAGCAGGGGTGTCAAACTCACGTTGTCAGAACGGTGTCATGTGACATATCGGGACTTTCCCCCCCCTTCGCTAAACCAGGCATGGGCATTGCCAGTGCGTAACTCATCCAGCCTGATAGCCCTGACCAATAGGACAACAGCAATGGATGGAAACTAATCAAGGAGAGAAGCAACTTAGAACTAAAGAGAAAATTTCTGACTGTTATAGCAATTAATCAGTGGAAAGACTTGCCTCCAGAAGTTGTAGGTGCTCCAATACTGGAGGTTTTTAAGGAGAGATTGGACAACCATTTGTTTGAAATGGTATAGAGGAGTGATGGCAAACCTATGGCACACGTGCCATAGGTAGCACGCAGAGCCATATCTGTGGGCATATGAGTGTTGCCCGAGGTCAGCTCCAGCATGCATGTGCGCGCTAGCCAGCTGATTTTCAGGCCTTCTGGGCCCAATGGAAGTCGGGAAATGGGCTGTTTCCAGCCTCCGGAGGGCCTCCAGGAGGGTGGGGAGGCCATTTTTGCCCTCCCCAGGCTCCAAGAAAGCCTCTGGAGCCAGGAGAGGGCAAAAAACAGGCCTACCAGGCCCACCATGCCATCGCATGCCAAAAGCGGGAGAAGCGTGGGGGGCACATTGAATTATGGGTGTGGGCACGTGCATGTGTGACACCCACATGCTCCCCCGCCTTTTAGCCCGCAACGGCAAAAAGGTTAGCCATAACTGATATAGAGTTTCCTGCTTGAGCCAGGGGTTGGACTAGAAGACTTCCAAGGTACCTTCCAACTCCCTTCTTCTGCAGCTAGACCAACAGACTATTTCTTAGTTGACAATTCAGTTTTCCTGCCTTCTGATTTCAGAAGCATATTTCCAAGATTCACTCAAACGAACTATAGGCAAGATCTGTCTTTGCTATATACAAGTCTATGGCTAATCTACAAATCTATGGCTAGTCTGAATTTCCAAATAACTCTGCAAAAGTGGAAGATTTATTACATGCAATAAAAATGTAAGTATCTGTAAATTGTTAATCTTTACATAGAACATTCTTGAACAATTAAGAGTCTAAGAAGTGATTCTTGTACAGTATGTACTACTGCACAGTATGTTCCCCATCCTATATTCATATTTATAAAAAAAATTCTATCCAAATGTTATACTGAAAATCATCTTGCTACTTTGCTCAGTGTCCCAGTTTGTCAAGATCTTTCTGAATGCTGATTTGTTGAGATTAAAGGATGTGGAGCCACTGACATATACTTGTTTGGTTCAAGTGTTCCAACAACTCTGAATCCATCCAATGATAGCACTGACCCGTTCACATTTTACCATGGGAAACTTTGTCAAATATTTTGCTAAAGCCAAGGCACATTGTGTCTTTTGCATTCCTGTGGTCAAATAAACTGGTCACCCCAACAAAAAGGGAGATCAGATTGATTCAGTAGGATTTATTCTTTGTAAGGCAATTTGTACTTGCTGCTAAAGAATGCATTCTTTTCTAAATGCTCACAAACTGATTGCTTAATTCTAGAAGTTTGCCTGGTATTAATATTGTTCGGGTCCTTTTAATTAAGAGAATGCCCCAGAAATTTAAATAAAAAGGGAGTAATCAACTGGTGGCGAATATCCCTGTACTACTGACTTTATTACAGAACATGGGCTGTGGTTTCTACAGCACCCAAGCACAGGGGCATAATTGGATTTCCTATAGGAAAATATATTTCTTATATTTCCTTTCCAGGAGAGCTGTAGAGAGAGCACTTTTATATGTGCTTTTCCTTATTCTCAAATCTGCTAAACAAGACAAAGAGAAAAAATTTTGGATTCTCTCTAGTGTATTCACTTTTAATGCATTATTTTCCATACAGAGAAGAAAATCTTTCACTTCTCTATAAAGTTCTTTAGAAGTCTGGTTTCAGGATCCCAGTATTATCTAGGGTGTAATTCTATTCTATGGCTAGTACATTTTTATAAATATCCTGTTTATTGTTTCATTTTCTGGTATTATTCTACAATGGTTTTAGACTCTAAAAATTTTTATAATGTTTCTATATCTATCAGTTTACAATTTCATCAAATTAAATACAGACTGCAATAACAACTGCTTCTTTCTTGCCTTATAATTTTTTTTCCTTTCTGAATATACCAAACAGCAGGATATTTCCATAGAAACAATTACTGGATAACTACAGAAAGAGTGTTCAGATACTTGACTTAACCAAATTTCCAGTCACGGGTTAACAGAACTTAACAGAAACAAAAAATGTTGTGTCATATTCACTGGCACAGTTTCTTTTCACAAACAGCTCAATATAAAAATAAAGAAAAATGTTGGACCTGGAAATTAAAAATATGATTAATAAAACAATATTTAGTGTATGGGGCTCAATGACTAGAAAATAAATATGGGTAATACATTAGAAAAATATTTTAGTAATACATTCAACAAGATAAAGTATTGTTAAGTATTAAATCTAATACCATTAACAAATAAAATGAAACAAAATATTATCTAGCAATTTCAGAGAAGATCAAAGTAGGGCCATTAAGTGTGCCTGCATAAGGGATTGGTGGAAGGCCAGGGAAACCAAGAGAGGTCCCATATCAGGTTCTGGAGCGTACCAAGGAGACATGCGGGGGGGGGGGCATAACATAAGCATGTGTAAAAGATGACAACACCATTGGCTGCACACTGCACAGATTGCTAGTATCACCACTCAGGTGCAATTCCAGGGAAAGCATCAGAAGTCACATCTGAAATTATTCTTCCTCAACCCTAGACTTTTTTTCTATAATGGAATAATTAATATCTCAAATGCTGCATCCAGAACAAAATATATTAACTTATTGATTTATTTATTTAATTAATTAATATAACTGCCCATCTCACAAAATGTGACTCTGGGTGGTGTACAACAATAAAATAGCAACAATATTAACTTACAGTATATTTGGGATAAATTTTATTAACAAGCGCCTTGGTGGTGCAGCAGACTAAAGTGCTGTTAAGTAACACCAGCTGCCTGCAATTACTGTGAGTTCAAATCTCACCAGGCTCAAGGTTGACTCAGCCTTCCATCCTTCCGAGGTAGGTAAAATGAGGACCCGGATTGCAGGGGCAATAAACTGACTTTGTATAAAAAAGAACATCGCTTAGGGGCCCCCGAAAGCCCTACTAAGCAGGTATATACAAAAATATGAAGGTTATTGCTTAACGCATTGTAAGCCGCCCTGAGTTTCCGGAGAAGTGTGGCATATAAATCAAACCAATAAATAAATAAATAAATAAATAAATAAATGGCCCACTTCTGTAATTTTTTCAACTGGAGTTCATAGGATCTCTTTAGCCTAGCTTGACGGAAAAGCCACAGGACTGGCATTACTGCTAGATAATTTTTCTAGAAAAGCACATTTATATTTTTTAATGGAAGTGTATACCAAATGGAGTTAAGTATTACATTTAAGTAGTAAACAGAAACAAGTATAATCTTAAACTTATTATAATCTAATTGCAGGAGAAGGACTGGCAGATCCAGGGGGAGAAGTTGAAAGAGGGATCAATTTAGAGTAATTACGTAGCCACAAGCAAACCTTGTCCAGCCTGCTTTGATTGCCGTTGACCCTTATCTTGCTCTAACTAAATGCTGGCCATTAGTTGAGAAGATTCCTGTGTATGGGTTTCTGGCAATAAATCACTTAAATTGAACCTTCACGTGTGGATGTGGGTTTTTTGCATCTAACATAATCTGCCTGGTTTCTGTTCCTATGACATAAGACATTTGCTGTCTTCCTCAGCAAATTAACAGTCAGTGGCTTTTTCTAACACCATAATTCCATCCCAGCCAAGTACTGCATGAGTAAAGAAAGAGGATAAGGAAGTTAACAGACTCTGAAGTAGATAGACCCAGGCTAATAGTGGGCAATGCAATGGTAAGCATATAGATGTGAAAACTACTTAAAATACAATTTGGCTACTCTGAGAAAAATCACACATGTGCTGTCTTGAGGCCATATGTAGAAATTATAGTCAATATCATGAAAAATATTACTTATGAATGAAGAGCAGATCTAGACAAGCATGTATGTCGTATTATTCCAATTTTCCCAGTTTTTTAATTCACGTGATATACTGTCAAAATTATCAACCTGGTCCTTTTTTTCCACTATATTGGTTTTTGAGGGCCTATTATTGTGACAGTTCTTGGAGGTAATTATGGATTCTGTGTGCTGTTCAGTTAACTGTGTTTCAAACTTACAGTATGATAGCACAAAGCTGGGGGGAATAGCCAACACTTTAGAAGATAGGCTCAAGATACAGAAGGATCTTGACAGACTTGAACACAGGACCTTATCCAAGAAAATGAAGTTCAGTGATAAAAGTAAGATCTGACACTTAGGCAAGAAAAATCAAATGCACAGGTATAGAATAGGCAGTATCTGGCTGTTCTGCCCCAGCTATGGACCCCAAAGAACGCAGCACACACAAAGTCTGTACAAACCTTAGTTTACTAAATTAAATCAGTCTTTTTCAAACAAAGGTTGTTAATTAACTTTCTTAACAGCCTACAAGAATCCAAAGAATAAATAATCGTAATCTTACTATGGTTGGCAGAAAGCCCAGAAGCAATTTGCAGAGAATTAAGATCCAGACGCAAAGGAGAGTGAACGAAGTTGTTCCCTGCAAATTGCCTCAGTCGTCGTCCTTCCTTAAATAGGCTAAGGGAGTGGCCAATTAGCCCCAAGCCTTACTCTCGAGGAGACCTCCTCCTGAGGAGCCACTCCTGCCTTTTGACAGCTCTGCGCGCCCATGCATCGAGAAGAGGCTCCTCCTCTTCTTCCTCTTCACTTATTGGTGCTTCTGGAGGTTCTGAAGGCCCTGGCTGAATCCCCGCCTCTGGCACCACATCTTCTCCAGCCTCCTCATTGTCTGACTCAAGTGCCAGCTGCACAGGCTGCTGATGCAGCACCACACCAGCCTCCTCGCTGACGGAATTAGCTACTAGCTGCACAGGCCTCTGATGGGCCACAACACTGTCTTGACAACAGTAACTATGAGAAAGATCTAGGAGTCCAAGTGTACAATAACTTAAATATGAGCCAGCAGTGTGCTGTAGCCGCCACAATATCAATGCAGTTGGATCAACAGAGAAACAGTCTCAAGATCACATGAAGCATTAGTAACACTTTATACTGTTTTGATAAGGCTACACTGCATCCAGGTTTGGTCACCACTATACAAAAAGGTTGGTTGAGACTCTAGAAAGAGTGCAGAGAAGAGCAACAAAGATGATCTGGACATTGGAGGCTAAAACTTACAATGAACAGTTACAGGAACTGAGAATGTCTAGTATGAGGAAGAGAACGACTAGGGGTGACATGATAACAGTCTTCCAATATTTGAGGGGCTGTCACAGAGAAGCATGGGTTGACCTAATCTCCAAAGCAACTGAGGGCAGGACTAGAAGTAATGGATGGAAATTTACCATAAAGAGATTCAACCTAGAATTAAGGATAAATTTCCTGTCAGTGATAATAATTAGTGGAATGGCTTGCCTCCAGAAGTTGTGGGTGCACCATACTGAAGGTTTTTAAGAAGAGATTGGACAGCCATTTAGCCAGAATGGTGTAGGGTCTCCTTCTTGAGCAGGGACTTGGACTAGAAGACCTCCAAGATTCCTTCCTGTAATCCTGTATATTTTTCATGTTTCCAATAGGACGGTTTTTTGTAAAAATGAATTGTGAAGAGGAGCAAAGTTTTCCTGAAGCAGCATTTCCTTTGATACCACAGTAGAAACTGTGGTAGAAATATGAAGATTTTGCATTCTTCATTGGTAACAGGATTGTTGAGATATATCTCTATCTATCTATCTATCTATCTATCTATCTATCTATCTATCTATCTATCATCTATCTATCTATCTATCTATCTATCTGGCATGTGGCTTTTTTACCAATTACAATGTGCAAATACTTTTTAAGGATATATGTAGGACACATTGCATTGGTCAAGATGGGATGAAAGTTCTCATAGCTGAATGGTTTGAGAAGAGTGTCAGGTGGTACATTAATCTTGTTTATTAGAGTTTCCACTTTAGAAACCAATAACAGCTGAAAATCAAGAACCATAACTAGACTATGAACCAGTTCTTGCATGGACAATGCAACTGCGTCAGAACAGGCTGAGTTTAAATCTCAGTTTCCTATTTATTAACAGCACCACTTCTTGTCTGGATTTAATTTTAATTTACAGTAGAATTTAGCTAATTTAGATGCTGTAAATAGCTAAGGAGGCTTCAGATTCAGTTAGTAATTGTGTCAGAACAAACCTCCCATTCCTGGACATGCCTCAATAGGAAAGATGAGGACCACTTCAAAACAGCATCCCCAGTTCCAGCAGATGATAGGAGACTATAATAGATGGTATCAAAACTTCATAACTGTATCAAAGCTTATCCTGAAGAAGTAGCAGAGTCTCACTTTTTGTATCCACTTTGTAGCATAAGTTTTGAATCAAGATAATCAAAGCAGTATCGTATCTCCAAACCCTGTTAAAATAAGGCCAAATAATCATTCCATTCAGAAGCTTCTGGAACTGCAAGACCATTATCTTTTTTCCTCACCTTTTTCAAACAATGAACATTTGAGATTATTCTAAAATTAAAGAGATATCTGTGGTATAAGTTTTCTTCAATAATGGTTCTACCCTATAATTGTTTCCTTTGCACAAAGGGGACGTATCCCATTCAGAACGTGGCACTGAAATCTCTCTTACATTGCGGTGAGGGATGTCAAACCTGTTTTACCTAGTCTAATCAGCTAGAAGAGGCAAGAGGCAAATAAGTAGGTATTAAGTCTCATCTCAGACACATTCTCATGATCTATGAAACAAAAAGAAACATAATCTAAAATAAGAGTTGTTGAGATTACTTTCCTTTGAACTTCTTCAACATTGTGGTCCAAGTCAAGGTTGACTCAGCCTTCCATCCTTCCGAGGTAGGTAAAATGAGGACCCGGATTGTGGGGGCAATAGGCTGACTTTGTATAAAAAAGAACACCGCTTGGGGGGGCCGAAAACCCTACTAAGCAGGTATATACAAAAGTATGAAGGCTATTGCTTAACGCATTGTAAGCCACCCTGAGTCTCCGGAGAAGGGCGGCATATAAATCGAACCAATAAATAAATAAATAAATAAATAAATAAATAAATAAATAAATAAATAAAACAACTGATTGACCTCGTCCTCAAAGAACAATGAAAAATGATGTTAATAATTCTTCCTCACATCTGATTGAAGCAAGTGCCATATGGTACAGAAAATCCACACTAACCAATTATCTGCAGTTACAAAGTATGGCAGAGATGGAAGGATTCCTAGCGATCCCCATTGCTATAGGGTAGACTTCCAGGTCATCCTCAATCCTATTGAATATAATTTGTCCTGAGAAGTTTTCTGCTTGTATGCCAGGAGTCATCCTATCCTTCATTGTTCTCACTTCCCTAATAAATTAAGAAATTGATTTACAAGAAGAGAATCAATTGCTAAAGCTATCACCATTTTCTACAAATCTGTTAAGGACTGAATGTCAGGGTCCAAGTAATACATCCATCATAAATTGAACTCTGAGGCATTCTGTTTTCTCAAAGTACAAATTTATTTAGACACATCATATTGGCACTAACTGGTGAAAAGCCAGTTGTCAGCCTCAGCTTTGCCTGCTTCAGCTGCCATAAGAAACGGGGGAGGGATTAGTTATGGGGCAAAGGGTGGGAAGATGCAGGAGGTATTTTTTTTCCTTGTAGGACGTGTCTTCATAAGAAACGAAAGTGAATCTTCAAAGGGGATGGCTGACCAACTGCCCTACATTCCTGATGAATGACGCTGCCAGACGTGATGCCACCTGATCTTTGGGAGACCTTTGGATTGGCTGATGATCAATGGACACGGGGGGGGAAGCTTAGTAGATGCATTTCGCGCGTTTTGCTCACTTCCAGCTTTACCTGGGTTGCGATCATTTCGTATTCAGTAAAAGTACTAATCTCTTCAAAATGATTGAGTTTGGGTTTTTCTTTCCTGGATATTGAAGGAAGCATACTTGACATTAAGCTGGAAGACACATCCAGTCATCCCAGACAAAAACCGAGGGGACTGTAAATCCAAAATATGTCAGATCGAGGGAATGATGAAGAAGAGCAAATGGGGGCAGCAAGTTCAACGGCAGCCGCCCTCCAAGCAGAGAAAGAAAATGAAGAATGGTTGGAAAGACTCCATTTAGAGCCGGAGGAAGCTAGATGGTCGAAAGAAGTGGGGAGGCTGCCGGACTGGGGAGAGGACCCCCGGGGGTGAAGATTTCCAGACCCCGTAAAAAGGAGGCAGTGTGGATGCAAAAGCAAAAGGAATGTCTCATGATGGAACAAGCCTTGCAGCTTATTCGTGATGTAGAAGAAAGCAGAAAAAACCGTGAGTCTTTGGGAATTCCTGTGGAGAAGGGGGGAGCAAGCCCCAGGGGGAGCCAGAAGAGACAGCCTGCAGGGGAGAGGAAGAGTTTGAGGAAGAAACCTCCCAGGTTTCGGCAGCTCGAGGGAGAGATGCAGCTGGCCAGAGAACCCCAGCCCTGCAGCCCCCCCCCACAGACGTAAAAAGCCAAAAATCCCACCCCCTTCCTAGGAAGTATGATGGAAATCCAAAAACATTGGGATTTTTCCTGACCCAAGTGTGGAACCACATGCAAGATTGGGGGGAGGACTATGAATCAGAGGCTGCTAAAGTGAGAGGCGTCGCGAACGCTCTAGAGGGAGCAGCTGCTGAGTGGATGGTGGTTCTCCACAATAACAACTCCCTCTTGCTGAGAAATTACAACCAGTTCATGGGGGCCCTTAGGAAGCGTTTTGAAGACCATTTAGCTGAATGAAAGGCCAGACTCAGAATGAAGAGCATTCAGCAGGGCCGGAGACCAGTGGCAGAGTATATCCAAGAGTTTCGTGAGCTGGCACCCTATATGACAGGCTGGTCAGAAATGGCTCTTTTGGAGAGTTTCAAGGATGGGTTGAATGAAGAGATATATCGAAATTGCAGAAGCATGGGGGTCCCTGAAGATTTGCATAGATGGTACATAGTAGCTGAGGATGTGGAGATCGAGCTGAGACGGAGCGAACTCCGAGGAAGGCGTATGGGGGACCAGTCATCCTCTTTCCACCGTAAAGGGGCACCAAAGATGACTGGGGGGAAGGCCAAATTCAAACCCAAGTCAAAGCCCTTCACCTGTTTCAAATGTGGGAAAGAAGGGCACCCGGCTGCCGAATGCTTCTCCAAGCCACCGCCAAAAGCTACCGGGGCCGGCCCGAAGAAAGGCGACAAAATACCCGCCAAAGCCCGCGGCACCACCCTGAAAGGAGAAGTCGTTGAGTTCACTCCCCAAAACCAGGGTGAGTTGGGAACTCCGACCAATGATGACGACAGCGAGACGGACTCCGACTCCGACATCGACGATCGGGTGAGTCACACGGAAGAACCATTACTCATCCCCGTAGAAATAAGGGTGCCCTCCACAGGGGCTTACGTGCAATTGTTAGCCCTGTTGGACTCGGGGTGCACTAGGTGCATAATTAGCCCCAAAGTAGTGGAGGAAATGGGACTGAGACTAAAAACTTTAAAAAGACCCATTGCATTTTGTCAATTAGACGGGTCGATTGCAGGAGGGGGCCCAGCTAGCTTTATGACCGAACCCCTTGAACTGCAATTGGGGAATCATGTAGAGAATCTCAGATTTATTGTAGCCCCTGGTATGGAAAGACCCTCATTCTAGGACTGACCTGGCTTCGAAAATGGAACCCACGGGTAAATTGGAAGACGGGGGGTCCTGCGCATCCGCACAGCAGAACCAACTCAAGAAAAGGAAGCCCCCCCCCAAGAGACTACATGAAACCAGAAAGGGTGGCAGTAGCCATTAACTATATTGAGGGAGAGAAGAGAAAATTCGAAAGGAATATTGGGATCTCAAGGAAGTTTTTAGCGAAAAGGCATCGGATGCTCTGCCTCCCCACAGGGCCACCGACTGCACCATTGAAATACTCCCTGGGGTGAAGCTTCCCAAACCAAAAATCTACCCCATGACACCTTGAGAGTTGGGGGAATTGCGAAATTTTATTGACAAAAACTTAGAACGGGGATTCATCGAACGAGCCAAACCCAAGGTGGCAGCACCAGTAATGTTCCACGAAAAGAAAGATGGATCCTTTCGTTTAGTGGTTGATTGTAGAAATATGAATGTGATTTGCGTAGAAAATGTCTACCCCCTCCCACTCATGAAGGACATGTTAGCCCATTTAGGGAAGGGAAAAATTTTCACCAAACTTGATTTAAGAGAGGCATACTACCGAGTGAGAATAAAAGAGGGAGATGAATGGAAGACAGCATTTAATTGCCCACTGGGATATTTCCAGTTTAGAGTACTCCCTTTTGGACTACAGGGAGCACCGGCTGTATTCATGCAGTTGATCAACGAAGTATTGCACGAGCACCTGTATAAGGGGGTGTTGGTCTATTTGGATGACATTCTGATCTATTCTGACAACATGGCTGACCATGTAAAGTTCGAACGGTCTTGAAGAAACTCAGAGCAGCTGAACTCTATGCCAAACTTTCTAAATGTGAATTTCACCAAGACAAAATCGACTATCTTGGAAATTGTATATCGCATGAGGGAATAGAGATGGACCCTGAAAAGGTCCGGGCAGTGCTGGAATGGGCCGCACCGCGCACCCGTAAACAGTTACAAAGTTTCTTAGGGTTTGCTAACTTCTATAGACAATTTATCCCCTCTTTCGCGAAAATCGCACTACCAATTACAGACTTGTTAAAAACCAAAGGGGAAGTAAGGCCCAAACCCTCGAAACCACTAGAATGGACTATGGACTGTCAAGTTGCTTTCGAAAAATTGAAACGGCTGTTTGCGGCTGAACCTGTGCTCAAACACCCCGACATGGAACAACCTTTTGTAGTACAAGCTGATGCCAGCGACGTAGCTGTAGGAGCAATACTCTTGCAAAAGAATGAAAACGGGATCTTACAACCCTGTGCTTACACGTCCCGTAAACTATCAGATACAGAAAGGAGATGGGCCATATGGGAGAAGGAGGCATTTGCAGTTAGATGGGCGCTGTTAACATGGAGACAATTTTTTAGAAGGGGCGAAACACCCTTTTGGGGTGTTTGAGGACTGATCATAAGAATCTAGAAGCATTAAAAACACCACGCAAACTATCACCAAAACAGGCTCGTTGGGCCCAACATTTCAAGTGTTTCAATTTCACTTTACGTTACCTTCCTGGTGGAAAAAATTTCATGGCGGACGCACTTTCCAGATTGCCGCAGTACAATAGCATCAAGAAGGAAGTGGTTCAACCAATGATCCCCTTGACACAATTGGCAACACCTGTCACTACCAGAGCGCAGAGTAAAACCAAACCAGAACTCTTGGGGGATTTGCTTGAAAAATTACGAGAAGCGCTAAAAACTGACGAGTGGTTTAAGAACCACTCGAATGAATGCACACTTCGTGACGGACTAGCTTGGGTTGGATCGAAATTGTATGTTCCAACCACATTAAGGACAACCGTATTGAAATATGCTTATGATGCCAAGGCCGCAGGACACTTTGCGTTTGTCAAGACTCTACATCTTGTTAAGAGACAATTTTGGTGGCCTGCACTTAAAAAGGACATAGAGGCATATGTGGCTAGCTGTCTAGTATGTGCCTCGGCTAAAAGACCTCCAGGAAAATCCCCTGGATTACTGCAAAGTGTGGCTAGACCGAACGCCCCATGGAAGGAAATATCTATGGACTTTATTGTGGACTTACCAGAGAGTGAGGGCTGCACTGTCATTTGGGTAGTAACTGATTTGTTTTCCAAACAAGTACATTTCATCCTTTGCTCAAAAATCCCTTCAGCAAGAACCCTCGCAAAACTGTTTATTCAGCAGATTTACCGACTACATGGATCTCCAAAAAGAATAATTTCTGACAGAGGTGTACAATTTACTTCCAGTTTCTGGAAAGAGTTTTTGAAGTTGATAGGCTCCGCCCAGGGGCTAAGTTCCAGTCACCACCCCCAGACAAATGGGGCCTGTGAAAGAACCAATGGGGTGCTAGAACAATACCTGAGGTGTTACATAAATTACCAGCAATACAATTGGGTAGACTTGTTGCCATTTGCAGAAGTGGCATATAATAATTCCATACACAGTAGCACCGGATTCACTCCTTTTAAGGTCGCGTCGGGCCAGGATTTCGTACCCATTCCCGAGCTACCACAAGATGATCCTCAGAATCCCTCTTTGATGGATTGGATTGAACAATTAAAGAGCACATGGGCAGTGACTCGGAAGGCATTAGATGAGGCACACCGGGCCCATAAGGCGCAAGCCGATAAGAAAAGATCCCCAGCTCACATTTATAAAGTGGGTGATAAAGTCTATTTATCTACTAAATACTTACAGACTACCCAGAAGTCCAAAAAGCTAGGGCCTAAGTATGTGGGACCATTTCGTGTGATTAGACTGATTAATCCAGTAACAGTTGAATTGGAATTGCCAAAAACGTTGAGATGTATACATCCTGTATTTCATGTTAGTTTATTGAAACCTGAACACTCGTCTCCCCTAAGGGCTGACCAAAGCACCCCTCCAATTCCCATTCTCATAGAGGGGGAGCAACATTTTGAAGTTAAAGAAATCTTGGACTCTAGAAAACACCATGGTAAAGTCCAATATCTGATTGCCTGGAAACATTTCCCTTTGTCTCAGGCTGAATGGGTGAATAAACGGGATGTCCGAGCTCCCAAGAAAGTACAGCAATTCTATACCAAATACCCAGATAAACCATAATTATTGTATATATTCTGTTTCTCTCTCTTTTCTTTCCTTTTATTTAGGAATAACGTCTCTTCTGCAAGAGGGGCCGAATGTCAGCCTCAGCTTTGCCTGCTTCAGCTGCCATAAGAAACAGGGGAGGGATTAGTTATGGGGCGAAGGGTGGGAAGATGCAGGAGGTGTTTTTTTTTCCTTGTAGGACGTGTCTTCATAAGAAACGAAAGTGAATCTTCAAAGGGGACGGCTGACCAACTGCCCTACATTCCTGATGAATGACGCTGCCAGATGTGATGCCACCTGGGAGACCTTTGGATTGGCTGATGATCAGTGAACACGGGGGGGGGGGGGAGAAGCTTAGTAGATGCATTTCGCGCGTTTTGCTCACTTCCAGCTTTACCTGGGTTGCGATCATTTCGTATTCAGTAAAAGTACTAATCTCTTCAAAATGATTGAGTTTGGGTTTTTCTTTCCTGGATATTGAAGGAAGCATACTTGACACCAGTAGTAAAGTTCCCAGGCTTTTCATCCAAATATAAGTTTCAGTTTTCTCAAGTTTCCAAAACAATCGGTCACATTGTCCAACCAAGATGAGAGCTGGTTGCTTGGCGACTTCTCTCCTCCTCCTCCAGTCAGTGAGCCATTGGAATGTGCATGACTCATTGGCTAGCTATGCTGTGGTTACTGAAGGCTCCACCCCCCTCCAGCTCACAGCTGTGTCAAACTGAATTAACGTTAGAGCAGCCCAGGATACAAACAATCCCACACCCACTTAAAATTCAGGCTTGACAGGCTGCCCCTCCCCCCAACCACAGGAACGCCTCTGCAAGAAAAAAGGCACAGTGAGGTTAGTCAATGCTACTAGCACCCTCTCCCTCCCCCAGGAGGTCCCTTCAGTTTTTGAGGGAACTTATCATGGAACTGCTTTACTAATCTATCTGTGCTTACTTTCCAGCTCTTGACCCAGGTGGCCTCAGATAGTGGGTACCCCTTCCAATGTACTAGGTATTCCAAATTTCCCCTTTGCACTCTGGAGTCTAAGATCTTCTTTATCTCATAATGAGTGTGGCCCTTGATTACCACGGGCTTAGGGGATCCAGACCCATTGGCTGCAGTTGCGAGCCCAGGGCTGGTTTCAGTAGGCTGCAGTGGAATACCAGGTGCACCTTCCCCAGCAACCAGGGAAGTTGAAGTTGTATTGTGACCGGGTTAATCACTTTCACTATTGGAAACGGTCCTAGGTACTTGGGACCAAGCTTCTTTGAGGCTAGTTTTAACTTTGGAAAAGTAAACCTTATCCCCCACCTTAAAATTCGGTTGGGTAGACCGGTGCTTATTGGCCTGTCTCTTATATGCCTCTGCTGCCTTATGTATGGCCTTCTTTGCATTTTCCCATGCTTTCTTTAGGGACTCCATCCACTCAGTTAATGACATGGAGGAAGGTGGTTTCCTCAGAAGCTCTTGCATGGGGACAAACTCTGTGCCACTGGTCACTTGAAAAGGGGTCAGGTCAGTGCTACTGTGCACTGCATTGTTATACAGTACTTCTGCAAATGGCAGCAGCTCTGCCCAGTCCGATTGATGATAGTTGATGTAACAACTTATGTATTGTTCCACTTTGGCATTATCTCTCTCTGGAGCTCCATTAGTGCTCGGATGAAATGCAGAACTAAGTCCTTGTGAGGACCCGATGGCCCTCATGAACTCCATCCCAAATTTAGCTGTGAATTGCCCCCCCCATTGGAAATGATTCTGTGGGGGACTCCGTGTAGCCTATAAATATGCTTGATGAATAGGTTAGCCAACTTCCGTGCTGACAGGAGTCCTGGGCAAACTACAAAGTGGGCCTGTTCAGAAAACAAGTCTACGATGGTCCAAATGCTTGTACTTCCCCCACTCTCAGGGAGTTTGACGATGAAATCCATAGCTATCTCTTCCCAGAAGTAATCTGGGGGGGGGTCTCCCCGGCCTCGTCTTCATTGCTGCGCAAGTGGCACAGTTCTTTACATAGTCCTCCACGTCTCTTTTCATCCTCAGCCACCAGAATTGTCACCTGGCCATGTGTAGAGTCTTCAGGTAGCCAAAATGTGCTGCTTGTTTGGAGTCATAACTCTGTTGAAAGACCTGGAGCCGCAAGCTGTTGGGCATGTACAACTTAGGTTCCTTCCAGCCTAGTCCGTCCTTAAGGGTTAGTATTCCTGGGTTGTCCTTGTGCCATGGATCATCTGGGAGTTCGTCTTTCAGCTTTTGGGTCATCCCCCTCGGTCTGTGGCTCTCCTTTGGGTGGCCTGGCTTGTGCCACCGCCTGAGGAGAGGGTATCATTTTGTGAACTACTTCCTGCTTGGTGTGGTATTGTGGCTTCCGTGCCAGAGCATAAACTAGAAGGTTCTTCCCTCCTGGGATATACTTCAGTTCAAAGTTGAATCGCTTGAAGTATTGTGCCCACCTGACCTATTTTGAGGTGAGTTTGCAGGGTGTCTTTAGTGCCTCTAGCTTTTTGTGATCAGTCCATACTTTGAAAATCATGGGGCCACCTGCGAAGAAATGTCTCCAGGTCAGTAGGGCCAATTGGATCACATAAACTTCCTTCTCCCACACTGCCCACCTCCGCTCCATCTCTCTCAGCTTCCTGGAGGTGTATACGCAGGGATGTAGGATGCATTTTGCGTCTTTCTGGAGGTGGACTACTGCAATGGCCACATCGCTGGCACCAGCTTGGATCATGAAAGGCTGGTCAGGGTCAGGGTGTTTGAGAGTCGGCTCTTTGGTGAACAATCCTTTTGTTCGAAGGGATGTTGGCACTCCAGGGTCCATTTGAGGGGTTGACTTGGCCGCAGTTGTTGCAGGCCTTTACTCATCTTCAGCAATTTAGTGATAGACTGGGCAATTTCAGCAAAAGCGGGGATGAATTGCCGGTAGACGTTTGCAAACCCTAGGAAACTTTGTAGTTGTTTGCACATGCATGGGGGTTGCCAATCCAGTGCTGCCCTCATGTTACCTGGAGCCATCTCTATCTCCTCACTTGACACTTGATAGACCAGGTAGTCTAGGCGGGTTTTGTGGAATTTGCACTTTGACAGCTTTGCATATACCTTGGCTTCCAGGAGCTTCTGTAACACCTGACACACCAGCTTCACATGTTCGTCTAGGGTTTGGTAAAGATGACAATGCCAGCCAAATACACAAGGACCCCTTTGTACAGATGGTCATGCAGTACCTCGTTTATCAGCTGATTAAAAACTGTGGGTGCTGCCTGCAACTCAAAGGGCATCACTCTGAATTGGAAGCTACCAAGGGGATAGTTTTCCACTCGTCTCCTTCTCTGATCCGAACCCTGTAGTGCACCTCTCCTAAGTCCAGTTTGGTGAATATCTTCCCCTTGGCCAGGTGGGCCAACATGTCCTTCATGAGGGGGAATGGGTAGGTGTTCTCCACAAATATAGCATTGACTCCTCTATCGACCTGTTTTTCTTTTCATTGAAGAGTACCAGGGTGGCCACCTTAGATTTCGCCGGCTGGATGAATCCGCGGGCTAAGTTGGCGTCAATGTACTTTCTTAACTCCGTTGGGCAGCAAACCAAAATGGCGGCTCCGCAGTGAATCCCGAGTTTAGGGAGGCGATGTTTGACATTTTCAGGGGTGTAGGGGGTCAGTTAACTATCTTTTGACCCCCTCCCAGCGAGCCGAGGTGTTGCCGACTCGATAGAGCCGTAGATGGAGCCCAAAGAACAGCTGACTGTCAGGGAGGAGGTTAGAGGACTGCGGCATTACCTGGAGGCTTCGCTGCAAAGACGCCCCCGTTGTTGGTGGAGAAGATGGCAGCATTACAAACGTTAGGATCCCTCAGTTTTTGAGGGATCTGGACACTCCCCACTTTTTTTCTGAAGCATGGAAGGGGCTTAATGGGCTGAATGGCCTGAAGATCAAGCTTATGGGGAAGGAACTGAGAATTGTCAGTTGGGGCAGTTGGTCTCCCCCTTAACTGTTCCCCCCCTTATTAGGTTTAGGCCTAATAGGGCCACTCAGCATAAATTTACAACTTCTGATTGATCTGCAGCCTTATTTGACCATTATTTGACCATCTTGTCCTCCCTGGGTTACCTGGATTATTCAATTATTCCATCATTTATTCCATCCTATGACTACACCTTGCTTTTTTCTGAACTAAGCCTCGGCTATCGCTGGTGTGAGAACGGGAGGAGGCACAGACACCGAGAGTCTTGGACTATGGTGGGACGGACCATCTCTCATTTGACCTTATGACTCTGGTTTGGGTCACCTTGAAAGGGCGGCCTTTGAGACTTTTTTCCCCACCATTGAATAGACTTATAATCACAAGACTTCCCATCGTCATAATAGGACGATGATGTCCCAATGTTCTGATGTTTTTAGCATATTGTCTTCTCTTTAACATCTTTTCCTCCCTTATTTAATCTACCTGTTTTTACCATCTCTAACACCCTTTAATAGAAAATGATCCTTCATCACTCTCAGCTCATTACTATTCTTTAATGTATTCAACTGTGGAGCTCCTTGCACTGCGAGACTCCCCCCTCTCGCAGGTTTGGCCCTCTCAACTATCAAGGGCTGCCCTTGATGACGGGTTTTGGAACCCCGAGAAGTGGTATGCTAAAAAACGGAAACTCTGGGGTTTTTTAAGTAGATTTTTAGATCCAATTTTAAGGGGATCCAGGAGGAGGGTGGTTTTTAATAATAAAAATGAGACTGCGGGGTCTCTTAAGGATCAACAGCCATGCCATTTTGACAGTCCCAGCGGGTTGGGGAGGTTGAGAGTCGTAGGAGATGCTCGGAGGAGGGTGGGACAAGCTATACCTGTGATGGTGGGAAGGGGCAGAAGAAATCGAAGTAGGAGTGGGGAGCATCACACCAGATGCATTCGAATGGTAACTTGCTCCCATACCTCCTGCTCACCCTGCTTTCCTGGGAATATGAGAGCGAAGGACCCTGGTTTCTGTATGATATATGTGAATGCCAGGTCCATGATGAATAAAGCTCTCCTCATACGAGATCTTATTGATGAGGAGGGTGCAGACCTGGCCTGTATCATGGACACCTGGTTGGGGCAAGAGGGGGGAATCTCTCTCTCTGATTTATGCCCCTCAGGCTTTCGTGTCCTGCACCAGTCATGACACCAGGGAAGGGGCGGGGGAGTGGCAGTAGTTGTTAGAGAAAGTCTGAGTCCTAGGGAGGTCACTGTCCCTCAGATAGGCGGGTGTGAGTCTCTTCTATTGAAGTGGGACCCTGGAGTTCAGTCGGGCTTGTTGGTCACATACCTGTCTCCCAGCTATGTTGCCACAGCCCTGCCCGCACTGCTCGATGTCTTGTCTGAGGTGGCACTTGAACTCCCCAGTCTTTTAGTTGTGGGAGATTTTAATCTGCCTTCGATTGGTGAGTCATCATTTAGTTTATGTTTGTTAAATGTTATATATTTATAACATATATTTATGTTAAATGTTATACCCTGTATTTGCTCTGGGAAGTCCAGGGTGGGGGGAGTGGGTGTTGGAGGGAGAGGAGGGATGGGGGAAGGATGGTGGGTGGAGAAGGGAAGGGGGGAGTAGGGACGGGGAAAAATTGTTGTAATATTTGTTAAATTTTTTTAATAAAAAAAGAAAAAGAAGTATCATTTGCCTGAAAACAAGAACTGATGGGTCCATAAAATAAAGAAGGTGATAGAAAATGAAAAAGCTAAGTTGCTCTGGGACTTTAGAAATCAAACAGACAGGCACCTCCCACATAACACCCAGGCTTAACAATTGTTAATAAGAAACACAAAAAAGTCTGGAATGGCAGTGCAGAATAGAATTAAAGAAAAAGAGAAAATAACAAAATATAAAGACTGGCAAAAAAAAAAAGCAAAAATAGCACCAATAGTGAACAATGCCTTGGGTGGAATCCCAAAACAACTGGAACATCATTTGGACACAATTGGCATTGACAAAATCACCATCAGTCAATTGCAAAAGGCAGTTTTACTTGGAACAGCTTACATCCTGTGACGATACCTCTAATACCATCAAACATCCACTTCTTCCTATCCCAGGTCCTTGAGAAGGACTTGATAGGTGGATAAAAATGCCAAATCCTGTCTGAACCTCTAGCTGACTATGCAACAAACCATAATAATAATAATTCCAGTGGTTCCTATAGAAAAAGAGCTGAAAAGATGTCAAACCATCTTTCCCCTTCAAAATGTTTAGAAACTGGGAGCACATTGTGAGACAGGAATTCTTGAAAATGGGGAAAATAAACTAACAGACTGTCCAAGAGTTCCACAAAGCCCCTGAGGATTTGATGGTGGTGGTTTAATGGTAGTTTTTAATACTAGTTTTACTATAGGTTTTACTACAGTACAAGTGAACCATAAATCAGCTCCACTGCCAAGCACAGGTGTCTAGAAGAAGTGTGGAAGTTTCAATAAAAATTATGTAAGTAAAAGTGTGGAAAACAGTATTCTGCTCCCAGAACATTCCTTTCTTCTCTTGAAGTAAGCCAACCCAGAAATTCAAGGGATAGTTTATCACTGCTGAAGTTTCATTTCCAGAAAACAAGAAGCAGAAAGAGTCCTCTTTCGGGATTGACTCATGTCCTGTTCATGAAAACCCATTTCGAGAGAATGCCAAACCACCCCAGGAAGCCTAAATCTGCACATTCCAGAAGAAACACAGCCTATTCCAGAACTGGAACATGCAGTTCTGTACTTCTATGCAGCTGCTATTATAGGGTTGTAGAAGTCCAGTGCTATTTCCAAAGTGGAACAGAGTCTGCATGTGAAGATCCTCTTAGCCTATCTGGCAGCAACCAAAGGTGGGGGGGACCCGTTGAGTAGCAACTTGGCTTACTGCACTAATTAACACATGCAGAACTTTTTAAATAATTGTAAATGCCTTTCAAAACATTTTAAAGAAGTGAATAAATCTTACAAGCAGTAAGATTAAAAGCAGAATTCATATCCTCAGAAGTCAAGCGTTGGGTTTTTTTACAGATATCAAATGCCACTGTTAATTAAAAGGCAGCTGGCAGGTTGGAAAGGTAGTAAAAAGTCTACTGAGAAGCATGCAGAGCCTGCAGGCAGAAAACAAAGATGTTTTGGTTATTCCCTGCCTTTTTTAAAACCTGCTTTTCTGAAAAGGATTATGAAGCCTGTACCTTTGTCTTCAACAGCAGGAAGAAACAATCAAGCATAAAAAGACAATAGGCAGAGACCAAAACACCAAGAGCTCTTCCTAAATCCAGCACCTCATCTATAATTACCTAAAGTACAATACCCTCCTATATAAAGAAGCTTTTAAACTGCATTAAAAGAAAAACAAGGCAGAATTTTATTTTTATTTCCATGTCCTTTTATTGTTATTCCCTTGTTGTCAATCCCTCATTTCACAGGTCTGAAAATTATTATCCATGCTTCTGTATCCTATTCTCCATTCCCAAGTGCAAATAATTAGCATTGCCCAACATTATTCTTTCTCTCTCTTCTTTTTACAGGCGCGCGCACATGCACACACACACACACACGGAGGGGGCGGGAGAAAAGGAGCTAACAACAATCCATAAAACCAGAATAAATATAAACCCACAGAACCCCACATCATCATATACGCCACAATCTCTCACTAACTCTGTTTACATTTGCTGGAGTCACTTCCAGCCCAGTCTTATTCCTGAATGAAGAGCCCAGTCTTCACAGCTCTCTGCAGCTGTGGGCCCTATAAATCTCAAGGAGGAGGGGCAGGGAGGCTGATCCAGATGGTCAGGGCAGCACAGAAAAGACTAATCTCCAAGGTTCCACAAGAGGACAACATTTAAGAGAAGGGACTTGGAACATGCCCACCCTATCTGAATTGATAGGACAGTCAGAGGTCCCCAGGGAGATGTTATTCTTCTTCAGGTTTTCCTCTTAGAGCTTTATCCACTATATCCACCTATCAATGGGACTGGAATGAAAGTATTTCCAGAAGAAATTCTCTTTAAAATATCCTTTAATCTGATGATTTGGAAGAGTGTGTCAGAATATAGCTACTTATGTCTTGATGGAACACAAGTATAGCAATTCTCATACATTCCTGTCATTCAGAAGCATGCATGACTCAGTAGAAGAGGGTTAGAAATAGAAGTTCAGCAACTGCAATGTGAGGAGGGGATGCAGAAGATCTTGGATCCAAGTGCAGAGAGAAGCTGCTGGTTTTATTATGGTGCAGAGATAACTGTGGAAGATTTGAGCTGTTCTCTTTAGTCTGCATGTTTTTGCTCTCTCAGTTGGGGGCAGGGACAAGAATGGAAGTATCTTGGAACAGCAGCAAAGCAACAACAGCTAACAAGGACTAATGGCTATAAACAAAGCAAAAAGGGAAAAAAACCAACAAAAACCTCAAAACAAGAAACAGCCAATAATCAAAACCAGGCGTAGTTACTGGGAATCTGACTGCTGGTTTTTTTCATACACAGATATTGAGCTCAAAGAAATGAATGAGCCCTTGAAGGGGCTGAATATGCATAGAATAGGGAAATCACAATAGTGGAATTAAAGATGGCAATATCTAAACTTAAAAATAATAAATCACCAGGCCCAGATGGATTCCCAGGAGAATTGTATAAAAATTTGGATTTGGAGGAAATACTTTTACCGAAACTCTTGGAAATTTGTAATGAGGCCTTGATAGGATCCAAAATTCCGGATTTGTGGAGGGAGGCATATATCACGCTATTGCAAAAAGAAGGTACTGATCCAAAACAGATAAAAAATTATAGGCCAATTTCCCTTTTAAATACGGATTACAAAATCTTTATGAGTGTAATGGCAGAAAGAATAAAGAAAATACTAAATAGTAAGTATAGTCAATCAATTTTATTTATTTATTGATTAGCCCTTTGGGCCATATCAAGTGCAGAATTACAAAGACAAATTATTACAAAGGTTTGGTAAAACAAATTAAGTAAGATTGGAATAACTCGCAATTAAAATACAATTAGAATAAAATACGATCTAAAAAAAATCGGGATAAAATACAATAATTTAAAGTACCATTTAAATATAATTAAATTTATATTATGTCGCCCCTGCATCTACCCAATCAGTGTTAACTGCTATTAAAATTACATTGTTAGATCAAGTGATCATTCTTACTATCTACCGCATTTTGCTGCACCAACTTAGTCCTCCTTCCCATCAACTTTACCACAAATTTAGCAATCCATTTTATCAACTGCAAGTTGGAACCTAACAAACAATATCGCAAAAAGTGCTCTTTAGACTTAGGGGTGCTGGTATAAAAGATCCTGAACAGTTGATGTTCCCTCAGGTCTGAATATAGGGGGCAATCAAAAATTACGTGGGATGTTGTTTCGACTTCCCCTGTCCACATACCCCAGAGCATATTTGTTCCAAGTTGGTCCAACCTCAGTTTTGTAAAGAATTTACATATAATTTGATACATACTGACCAAAATGGATTTCTCCCCAGAAGACAGATAAGGAACAATATAAGAGTAATAATTGATATCCTAGAATACTATGAAGCCCATTCGAATAAGCAAGTAGCACTTGTTTTCTTAGACGCTCAGAAAGTGTTTGATGATTTGAATTGGGAATTTATGGTTCAACAAATTAAAATGATGAAATTTGGAGTAAATTTTGAGAAAATGATAACTACAATTTATGACAAACAAAGAGCAAACATTTTATTAAATGGAGATATGATAAAAACTTTTCAAATCAGAAAGGGGGTAAGACAAGGACGCCTGTTGTCACCACTATTGTTTATATTGGCCTTAGGAGCTCTATTAAGAAGAATTAGGAATAATAATGAAATAAAAGGATTGAAAATTAGGAAAGAAGTATACAAAGTCCAGGCATTTGCTGACGATGTAACCTTGATCATGGAGGAACCATTAGAAATGGGACAAAAAATTTTGGAGGAATTGGGAAGGTATGGAGAAGTGTCCGGATTTGAATTAAATAAAACCAAAACTAAAATGTTGACCAAAAACCTGTCAGAAGAGCAAAGGAAAGCATTAGAAGAATCCCTGGGTTTGCAAATAGTTAAGAAAATTAAGTATTTGGGAGTATGGATAATGGCAAGATGTTCAGCTCTAAAGGAAGATAATTACGTGCCCCTGATTAAAAGCATCAAACAAGATTTGGAAAGATGGGGGAAATTACAATTATCACTTCTAGGTAGGATAGCCTCAATAAAGATGAGCATCCTGCCTAAGCTGCTATATTTGTTCCAAACTACGCCAGTTAACCTAGATAAAAAAAATTTTTTAGAACTGAATAGCATTATCAGGAAATTTATCTGAGAAGGGAAAAAACCTAGGATCTCAATCCAAACACTACAGGATAAAAGGAATAGGGGTGGATTTGGATTCCCAGCATGGGAAGTGTACCATAAAGCAGCCAATTTGGTGTGGCTAAGGGAATGGGCTACCTTGGAAAACAAAAGAATTTTGGCTTTGGAAGGGCATGATCTGCAGAAAGGTTGGCATGCCTACCTATGGGATAAAGTCAAAAGGACAAGGACATATTTTCACAGGCATAAAATAAGAGACACATTAATGCAGACCTGGAAGGAAATTAGGCAAAAGCAGTACACGAAAGTCCCAAAATGGCTCTCCACAATGGAGGCCATAATATATCCTAATGTCTTAGAAATTGGAAAAATGTTCAAGTACAAGGAACATTTTAGATAGCGGCGGGAATCTCAAAACAAATGAGGTGTTAAAGGAACAAGGCATCCATATTGACTGATGGCCGTATGTACAAATTAAGTCCCGATATCAAAAAGACAAGGAGGAATTTGGTATAGAAATAGGAGCCAATGGATTTGATAAGATATGGATGGGAATGGAAAATAAACTATTAGCCAAATTATATAATTATTTGCTCGAATATGATAGGGTAGAGGAGGTAGTCAAAGAGCAAATGATTGCATGGGCAAAAAGTATCGGACACAGTATAAACTTAGATGAATGGGAAACAATTTGGAATAATAATCTTAAATTGACAAGGGCGGTAGCTTATAAAGAAAACCAATACAAAGTGCTATATAGGTGGCATTTAGCCCCTACTAGGATAGCAAAAATTTACCCTAACACGAGCCCAAATTGTAGGAAATGTGGTCATCATCATGGCACCTTCTACCATATGTGGTGGACATGCCCCAAAGCGACGAAATTTTGAAAAATGATTCAAAGATGGATTCAAGAAATAACAGAGGAAAATATTGATTTGGCACCCGAAACCTTTCTCCTGGGAATACTGAAAAGGGCACATGAGAAAAAAAAGAGGTACCTAATTATGCATGTCATTACGGCTGCCAGAATAATATATGCACAGTATTGGAAAGAGAAAGGACTGCCACCGGAAGAACATGTAATTAGAAAAATATTAAAATGCGCAGAGATGAATAAATTAACATATGTGATAAATGAAAAAGAGAACTCAGAATATTACATAGTGTGGGAAATGTGGTATGGTGGATGGAAGATAAAAGTAAAAGGTAGAATAAGGGAGGGTGTAACTATCAATAGTGATCAAGTATTCAGGGAACATCATATATATATTTTATTAACTTGTATATATTTATGAACACGGCTAAACCAAAAACTGTTAAAATGTATTATCATGTAATTCAATAAAAATTAATAGTAAAAAAAAAAAGAATATTCTAAACATGTTGCCATCACACCTACAAATGTAATCTTAAAATACCAAAATGAGCACAAATGGACAATAAAAACAGCACAATGAAACTTTGGGAATGGTGGATTTATTGTAATAAATTCTATTTATAAGCCCTCAAGCCTTGGTGGTACAATAAACCTTTTATTGTAATAAAAGGCTCTTCATGCCTTCTCTGGGCTCTGTCTGCACCTCCCAGAATATCTCACAATTTGGGAAACTTTGGTTTAAGGTCTTTGATTAACTCTGTTGTTTTTATCTGATGTCTTGGGGTATAAATGAATGATTTTTTTTTCTTAGAATGTATTTATTTATTATGTTCTTTATTGCTTCAGTCAGGTGACTCAAAGTGCATTTTACTGTAGAAAAGTCATTTTAAAAGATGGAAATAACAATAAATAGTGCTGTTTAATTGTAAAATCTTTCTCTGAGCTAGGTATTTATGATACACTATTTTCTTCACCTCTTTTCTCTGATTTCCCTTCCTGTGTTGCAGCATGGGAGGATTGAAAAATATCCTTAAAATGGTCAGATTATTCAGGCAATTCCTCAACGTATGTATTTTGCATTGAAGGCTTTCTGCTTTTTAAAATACTTTAAAATACCTTAAAAACCATTGATATAATGTAGTTTGCATGCATTGAACAACAGTAAATTGTTCAATGTGCTACATTTTTTGCAGACAGATAAAGTAAGGAAACTTCCAAATATACTGATAAAGAATATCATCTAGAGAGGCTGTTTTGGGATGAGAAAAAAATTAAGTCACCCATTGGGGGGGGGGAAGGGCATAATATGGTGCCACATGATTGTCATTGTTTGGAGAAGCAAGTAATAAATAAAATGCAAATACCAATATCACTTAGCTTATATACTGCTCCATAATGGTTTACAGCACTCTCTGGGTTGTTTACAATGTCAGCATATTGCCCCCAACAATCTGTGTCCTCATTTTACCATCCTCAGAAAGATGGAAGGCTAAGTCAACCTTGACCCCGTTAGGCTCGAGCTCCAATCTGTGGGCAGAGTAAGCCTGCAATATACATTTTAACCACTGCACCACCAGGGCTTGAGGACTAATAGATAGAAAATATATGACGGATTCCTTTCAGCTGAACAGGGAAAAGAGGCAAGGAGAAAGAGAAGTACAGGTGGTGATGTCAAAGCAAAGCTGCCAATGTACAACAATTGCTTTAACTGTATGTGTATGGGGCAGTGGTAGGTTTCAAATTTTTTTACTACCAGTTCTGTGGGTGTGGCTTGGTGGGCATGGCAGGGGAAGGATACTGTAAAATCTCCATTCCCACCCCACTCCAGGGGAAGGTTACTGCAAAATCGCCATTTCCTCCCGATCAGTTGGGATTTGGGAGGCAGAGAATAGACGGGGGCGGGGGCGGGGCCAGTCAGAATTTTTACTACCAGTTCTCCGAACTATTCATAATTTCTGCTACCAGTTCTCCAGAACTGGTCAGAACCTGCTGAAACCCACCTCTGGTATGGGGGTTGTGTACAAATTGGAATTGAGAACATATGGAAGATCACCTGAGAGGAAAATATTCCCCTGACAAAACGAAACAAAATACTTTTATTGCTGGACAGGATTTTTTTTCTCTGGCACCCAAAATAGAAAAGATTATGGGAGCACAGTCCTATAGTTGGTGCTAAAGAGGTCATGGACCCTCCGAAGATTTATCCTTGCAGGATAGAAAATGTGCATAGAAGGTTTTCTTCCATTTTCTGATGGAAAACACCATTTCCCCCTTCTGATGGAATCTAAGTCTCACCTAGGGAATGGGGAAAGAATGACTTGGGTTTTTTTTTGGCATAACATGTTACAGAACGAAACTCTAATTGGCTTTCAAGATTCTGTTTTTATAAATTATAATAATAATGAGCATTTATAAAGTCTCTTGACCTTGCCTATCTTAAGTGACTGACACTGCTGGGTCATCTTGATCTGACTTCAGCCTAGTTCAGCAGTGGGATGGCCTTTAAATATGGATTCTTATGTGAGAACATACTCTCAAGACATGGTAAGCTGACTGCATTGGGGTTCACCCCGAATCTAGCTTTATGAACTGATTCTTGTTTGAACTCTTGGATAGATAAAGGCATATCCTTGCTCTCATATTCATAAAAATCATAATTTTGTAGGTATTTACAAACAAAATTCATATTACTAATTAACAGTTCTATAATATTATTTACAATGCAATTGTATAGATACCTGATACAAATAAGTCCCACTGAATTCAGAAATAGGTAAATTGAGAGTTTACAGATAACTCAGGCATAAATTTCAACATTTCAGCCTAATTTCTATAGAACTGTTTTAGTACCATTTCCTTCTTATTTAAAAAAAAATCAAGAAACCAAAGAAAGCGATATTCAAATTTCTATCTGTAAAATCTTATTCTGCAGTGAACTTTGATTTTGAATAAACAGTCCATTATATTCTGTACAGCCCATCGGAAATACATTTTTAAACTTTCACAGAAATAAACATAGAAAAAGTAAAGACAAAATTTAAAGTAATTGCTTCTGTGGTAGTACTTTTTTCCCAAAATAATTTGTTTTTCAGTTTTTACTATGATAGATCAAATAGATGACTGAGTTGGGGAAAAATAATAGGTCTTGTCTTTATTATTTAGTAAGATAAGGTAACAAAACTTCTGCTAGCTGGTCATAGATTAATATCAGGATTTTGTCTTGAATGCTCTGCAATATTTTTGATTTCTACATTAAATACTAATTTAAAATTAGTGGTGCTGTTTCATTTCTGAAGTGCTATTTTTACATGCTTTTTATTTATGTCTTCTCTGCAATTGTGCTATCTAATGTCTTCATTATATATGAAATTCAATATATATATCAAATTGTTAATCATCTTGAAATTACTGAATGAAAGACAGGATATCAATCTAATAAAGCCAAAGAAAATACTATATAAAATATATGAGTTCTGTCGCAGATAAACTGTGCTCAGCTTCCCTACAGACTACATGGCCCCCCAAAATAGAAGCAGTAAACTGGCTGCATTTCAGGTGCAGAATCGCTTTGTAATTATGCAGCCTTAAGTGGGTGCACATAGCAGCAGCAACCTCCTTGATGGACTTGTGGATTTAAGATTTAAAAGAAAGAAAATAAATCAAGATGATATAGCATTGGAAAGAGTATGCAGAGATGAGGCAACTCAGTAAATGACACTAACTGGTAAAGGAAACTAGTCCAAACAAAGACCAGCTCTAAATATGACTTAATACCAAAAATAGAAATAGAAGGAAACTCTACATAAAATATGCTGTGTACACATTTAGACTGCCCCCACCCCCAAATCCAAAGCAGGAATGCAAATTGAAATGATAGTCAAAGTTTAAACAGGAGAACCAGAGCTGTCAATTTCAAGATGATAGGCATGTGATAGAATTATAGATGTCTCTGGTTTACGTATTGAGTTTATTAGCCATCTTTCAACATATGTATCTATATGTATTTTAATTAAAAAGAGAATAAATATTACACAGCACCAAAGCAAAAATAAAGTATTACAATATTCATAAGAAATAGCTGAACACAACAAAACTGGAACCAATGCTGCGGTTACATCAACTTTCCTCAGGCTAGCTTTCTTCAACTATATTGGCATCACAACTACCACAAACACTAGGAATTTTGAGACAAGTTGTGGAAGATTAGCCAATGTTCAAATATCTTCATCTTACCCAAGAAAGATCTTAACAATGGCAGTAGGTAAACCACTTAGGAAGATGGCAACTCAAATACAGATATCAAAATAAAAAAAGCTATTTTTCTCTTGCATTTCCATCTGTTTAATACAAATCAAGAGTCTCAACATTTGGATCTTTTGTTTGCTTTTTTCACCCTAGATTGCTACCTTTTTTCTACTTTATGGTTTATATGCCAAAAGTCTAGTAAAATCCTTTTCAGCATTCACTGTGTAATTTCAATTTTTCTGCTCCTGATTTGTATTCTCTCTCTCCTTCAAATTCCCATTTTAACTATTAGTCATTCTGAGATCTTGCAGCTTGTGTACAAATATAGTAATTTCTGGCCTCTTATATGGACTGTTTCAATCTTAGCAGCATTCTGGACTTCCGGTGGCACCGCAGGCACCGAAGACGCTCCTTTTGAGAGCACCAGCCCCGCGATCTTGTAAAGCCGCTAGAACAGCGCAAATCAGCTGTCTAGCAGCTTGAAAACTTTCTCCCTGGGAAAAGGGGAGGAAGAGAGCAGACGGGCGTAGGTAGAGCTCCCCAAGGAGCCCCAGGAACAATTCTGGGGCCTGGAAGCCCGACAGAGCTCCGGATCTGGGACGTTTCTGCTTTAAGCAGAAGACGCCGCGTCCAACCCTGCAAACAACGCTTGGAATAAACATCATTCAGAAGCAGGCTGAGCAAACTCAGGAGAGATCAGATTTGCAAGTACTGAACTTTAACTCCAAATGTGTATTACTTCCTTTTTGATTCATTAAGGGGAGAAATTGAAACCAAGATGGCGATTAAGCTTTAATGGGGCATGAAAGCGAAAGTTAAAAAGGAAAATTTCGTTTAGTGCTGGTAGCTCCTGTTCAAAAATTCAAGATTTTTGCTTTAAAAAAAAAAGATTAAAAGCTAAAAAGACTACAGCAGTGATTTTTTAAAAAAAGGATTGATATTATTTAAAGACTGGGAATTTTTGGATTTGGTGGATTTGTTGTTCTGGCTGCTGAATAAATTCAAATTGGAAACTAAAAATGGCTTCAAAACAAATAAAGGCTATTGTCCCCAAAAGTGCTGGGAGCTCGCCAGCTCAAACGTCTAAATTGCAATCTCTCTCTGTTCCAACGGACCCATCAATATTAACACTTGAAATGTTGCAGGAAGCCCTTAAAATACAAGCCTCTGTTACAGAAAAAAAAATTATTGCGGTGCTTGAGGATAAAATTCAAGATGTTGCTGAGGAGATAGTTCAAATTAAAGAGATTATTCAAAAACGAAATCAAGAAATTAGAGAAGATATTATCATGGCAGTTCAAGGTCTGGCAGGCCATATTGAAGCATTAGATGAAAAAGTGGAAGAAATTAAGCAGTCCAATGAGAACTTGGAAAATAAAATGGGAGAGGTCCAGAATAAGATGGAAAGAGCTGAGGCCGATGTGATAATGATACAATATAGAGATATGGAATTTGCTTTGAGAATAAGAGTCCTCAAAGAAAATAAGCAAGAGAATTTGAGAGAGATCTTTTCAGAAGCATTTGCACAGATAATGGGAGATCAAAAAGTAAATCTTGAATGGCAAATTGACAAAATTTATCGTGTCAATTCATGGGTTGCCAGACAGAAACATCTTCCAAGAGACATTGTAGTCTATTTTACAACAAGGAGAATACGCAATGAAATCTTACAAGTCACCTTTAAAAACAAACTTTAAGTGCAGGGGCAGGAGGTTTTAATACTGAAAGAAATCCCCCCCAAAATGTTGAGAGCCAGAAGGGATTATGCCTTTCTGGTGGAAGAACTGAGAAACTGTCAGATACAGTACAGATGGGAGGTTCCAGCTGGACTAGTGGTGAACTATTTAGGAGAAAGATATCGTCTTAACTCATGTGGAAGGCAATGTACTAAATGTACATTGTACCAATGTACTAAAGGCTGGATGCCCACAGACCCTAGAAGCTAGAAGGAAAATGGAAGCAGAGGGGACAAGAAAGGGGGAGAAGGAAAAATCGTTGGCACAGGCCCAAAGGGGAGCTTTGATTACTCAAGAAGATTTAATAAAACTTTCAACTACTGCTCAAGCTTTGGAGGTGTTTGACAAAATAGAAGAACCTAAGGATCAAAGACAGACCCGAGCGGCAGCCAAGCGTCAAGAAGAATTAAGACTGCAGCAACCACAGATGATTCAAGAACCTACAAAAACAGAAGCAGTGGGAGGAGCAAGACCAAGAAGTAAAATGCATGGAGATTTCCAGCAGATGCTCCAAAAGGCGGCCAAGAATGGCAACTAGATTTCTGACTTGGAATGTTAATGGCTTAAATTCACCACAAAAGAGGAGAAAAATACTTCATTATTTGAAACAGTTTAAAAATGATGTAATCTGTTTACAAGAGACTCATATTAGAAGTAAAGATCAAAAATATTTAATAAATGCAAGGTTAGGTATAGATTTTGTTGCATCTGCTCCCGAGAAGAAGAATGGTATAGTTATATACCTAAAAAAAGCCTTAATTGCCAAATTAATTGAAGCAGGTGATCAAGGAAGATTTATAGCTATTGAACTTTTAATAAAAGGAGAAAAAATACTTTTAATTGGAGTCTATGCACCGAACCAACAGCAGGAAAAATTTTATAAACTTTTACATTCTAAATTACTACAATGGGATTAAAAATCACGCATTTTATTGGGCGATTGGAATGGAGTTTTGGACACTAAAAAAGACAAGAAGGGGCTCTTGCAAAATATCTCAACGTGTGCTAGATTGCCAAAATAGTTTTTTGAAATGATGAATGATATGGAGTTGAGAGATAGCTGGAGAGAGAGGAACTCTGAAGAAAAAGACTTCACTTTTTTCTCTGATAGACATCAATCTTTCCCTAGGATTAATTTCATATTAATTACTAATGATCTTTTTTCTAGGGTGAAGAAGACAAAGATCTGCCCAAGAGTTTTAATGGATCATAGTCCAGTTTGGATGGAATTAGAGTATGGAATGGGATTTAAGGGGTCTTGGAGGTTAAATGAAAATCTGTTTAGATATGAGGAAAATGTAAAAGAATGCAAAAAATTTATGAAAGAATTTTTTATTATAAATATGCAAAAGGGTACATCTATGGAAATGGTTTGGGATGCAAGTAAAGCATATATGAGAGGTATTTTGATATATTTGAATAATAAACATAGACGTAAACAGGAAAAAAAATGGAAGGACTTAGAAGAGGAAATTTAAAAAAAAAGAACAAGCTTTGATATTGAACCCAGCAGACAAGAAAATAAAAGAGGCAATTAACTTACTGTGAGGGCAATTTAATATGCTAATGGCAGATCAGGTCGCAATTAATTTGCAATATGCTAAACATAATACTTTTTGCATTGCTAATAAACCAGGGAGATGGTTAGCATATTTGTTAAGGAAAAAAACAAAAGTCATGGACCATAGAGAAAATAGAATATAAAGGTAAAGAGGTTTATCAGCAAAACATGATTAAAAAAGCATTTTTGGAATTTTACGCGAGGTTGTATGCTAGTGATAAAATTCAAAGTATAGATGTAGATAGATACTTACAGAAAGAGAATATTCCTATAATTACAAGAGAGCAAAGGGAGGGTTTAAATCAACCAATAACTTCCGAAGTGATCATGCTTGCAATTAAGCAGTTGAAAGTGGGCAAAGCCTCTGGGACGGATGGTTTGACAGCTGCTTATTATAAACACTTGAAACTTAAGAGAGAATTTTTATAAAATGTTTTATAGATGGCATCTAGATCCTAAAAAGCTAGCCTGTATGTATCCAAGTGTGCAAGCTAAGTGTTGGAGATGCGAATGTGATGATGCCATGTATTATCATATATGGTGGACATGTAAAAAAATTAAGGCATTTTGGATAAAAATATGGTAGATTATTCAATATATTCTCAAAAAGAAGATAAAATTTACTTCACAGTTCTTCTTGTTAGGTATAATTACAGATTGTACTGTTATAGAGACTAAGCTGATTTTAAATTTAATAACAGCAGCCAGACTTTTGGTGGCGCAGTATTGGAAGAAGGAAGACTTGCCTACTATTGAAGAATGGACATTAAAAGTAGTGAACTTAGCAGAGATGGCCAAAATTTCAGCAAATTTGAAGGACCATTCAAATGAAAGATATCAGAATGGAGAAGATGGATTGACTATATTCAAAACAAATATCGGACTAAAAAGCTTCAAATAGCTTATGAATGAAATCAACTTTTTCTTTTTGAATTATGTTCTGTTAGTTGAAAGGGGAGTTAAAAGAGCAAGAGGGAATTAAGAGCCTACAGAAAGTTAGCATATTTTAGTTTATGTTTGTTAAATGTTATACCCTGTATTTGCTCTGGGAAGTCCGGGGTGGGGGGAGGGAGGTTGGAGGGAGAGGGGAAAGGGTGGTGGGTGGAGGAGGGAAGCGGGGAGGAGGGACGGGGAAAATTGTTGTAATATTTGATAAAACTTTTTAATAATAATAAAAAAATCTTAGCAGCATTCATTCAGCTACTGCTTTTCAAAAACATACATCCTAAACTAATTCAATACCATACACTACCCATCTCTCTTTCATGAAACAACTCTGCTCCATCACTGCTTTTGCCAATATCAAAATAGTTATTTTGTTGATATGGTGTGTAAGTAATATGAAATGCCCTTTGCTGAAGAAACTAAATCTTGCTAACTAGATTGTGCCATTTTTCTTTGGACAACTATCCTTATTTCATCAGGTTGATGGGAGCCAGGTTCTGATATTCCAAAAAGAGACATATTTATACATTTTAAAATATGATCACTAAATAACTATTATTTAGTTCCTGCACTGGACAGGGGATTGGACTAGAAGACCTTCAAGATCCCTCTAACCCTATGATTCTGTTACTTGTCCAACTAATATTTGCAATTCCATGAAATGAAGAATATTAAAGTCACTTGTTTATGTTTGCAACACTTCAACTTAGTATCTTTATGATACTCTATAACTAGAAAGAGATATGTTTTGCAGAAGATGGAAACCATACTCCATCTCCTCGTGTGTCTTTTAATTATCTATTTCAGTTCCTGGAACACATGTTTTGGTACATGCAGCATCAATCTTTATCAATTCCATTACAAACACCAGCTACATCTGATTAGCAGCCCACAGTATTACATACCATGTAATAGCAGAGTGGGGCACTTTCATCAAGATCAAAGAAGAGGGCTACATCTCCCTCTGGCATACTGATTCCCCCACCCCACTCATTTTCCTTCTAGCTCCCTTCTAGGCACAGAAGGGTTTTTGGTTGTGATGCTCCAACAGACTAGCACTTTCAAAATACTTTCCTGCCCTGGTTTGGTTGGGAAGAGATCTTTTTCTTCTTATCCAAACAAGTAAGCAAGATACAGGGATTCCTTTCTCCCTTGGTTGACTTCATACTCACACCTGCTGTCTTTAGGATGGAGCCATGATAGGAGATCTATGGTCCTTCTTTCACCTAGCTTTCAGTAATTTGTATGGTCTGCTCATCCTCTCCCCGCCCCACTTCTTATTTTGCCACTGACAGCCTATTGCTAAAACAACTGAGTAAGATTTTCATATTTAGTCAAGTCTCCTAATTGTTTCTGAAATTCTTTTAATGCTATATTACTTATTTGAAAAAGAGCCAGTCTGGCATAGCGGTGAAAGTGCTGGCCTAGAAACTAGGAAATTGTGAGTTCTACATCTCTCTTAGGCATGAAAGCTGGGTGACTTTAGTTACTCTCTCTCATACACAGAGTTATTGTTGTGTGAGGAGGCAGCAGCATTGGGTATGTTTGCCACGTATAGTTAAAAAAAAGCAGGAAAAAGTCTAACAAAATAATTATAGTGAAATGTATAGGCTTTCCAAGATGCAGCCCAAATACAAGATTTACTATTTGAGTTCAGTGTTTAAAAATCTTGTGTGTGCGCGCGCGCGCGCGTGTGGATGCGTGCCTACATGGGCATGAACATACAAAAACTTGCAATTTTAATTCATCCTATATCCTAGCTCTGCTATAGTGGGGATATAGGAAAGGATGGTGTATGGTTGGTGATAATATTTACTCAGGTTTTTCAGTTCCACATGTAACTATTAGGGAGAAACCCCCTTTACATTTTACACTGGATAGACAGAGAATGGGAAAATATATGCAGTGCCAGCAAAACCAACTTGTGAGCATTCATATGAAGGTTCATTGTCAAGGCTAATGCAACATTTCATTCCATTCACAATGTGGTTAAAATGAGCAGATAGGAAAATTAAGAAGCATTTGGCTCATAAATTTATTTATTTAAGAAAATTTACATGGCTGCCCAGTTCACTCTCAATGACGCTGGGCAGCATACAAAGAATGAATGCAGTATGATGGGGTTCAGGGGTGAATAGACACTCTCTTGCTTAGAATAATATTTCTCATACAAAGATCTCTTAATATTATTAATGCATAAAAAAGCAAATACTTTATGTGAGTTAGGTATTTTATGTATCTTTGTTTGTTTTCTTTTTTCTTTGTGGTCTGTTTTTTTCAAAAATTTCTTTATTTTCACTAAATTTCTTTATTTTCTTATTTTTCAATAAACTTTTTAATATATTTTATATATTAATGTATATATTTATATTAAAACAATATAAATATATTTTGTTTATTAAATATATTTTATCTATCTATCTATCTAATACTTTTTTATTTATATATTAAAAGCAATAGAAATTAAAAAGCAAAGATAATTGCTTTAGCTCAACTCAAAATGTATTGGTAAACAATGTCTTTGTTGAAGCCAGTTACAATGTAATAAACTGTAAACAAATTTAATTCTTTCTCTGAGACAAATAAATACATTCTACTATATACAAATCCATAGAGTGGCCTATGACTGAATGGCTGATGACAACAATGACCACATACATCAACCCTAAATATAAACTTTAACGCTACATTTAGCCTTATTCTTGTACTTTTTAATTTCCTGTTAATTCAGATTGTTTGCTTTTTAAAAATTCTCTAATGTACGAGAAATTTACCTTTTTTTGGTTAGTGGAAGTTTGGGGAAAGGTCCTCACAAAAAGTGGATGTGGTAATTATTTATAAACAGGTTCCTCAAACCATCAATATCATGGTGAGCCTCACAAGAATGGTAAGACCAAAAGCCAAGTCAGTAACTTGCATGAAAACTTGAAAAGTTTCAAATAGAAACCACACCCTACAATCCCCAATACCTTTCTCCAACAAAAGCCTATTTTATAGAAAAAAACAGATGACATTTAAAAAGCAGGAATATGGCCAACTGCTAAAATAGAGTTTAGCCCCCACCCCAACAAATTCAGGATTATTTTCCATATGCTCTTATTGTAAGGTCTCAGAGTATAAATCCAATACTCCATCAGTTTGCTCATGGGTGCTCATTTATGCACAATGACTACTGGCATCCAGGCAGCTGCTAAAGTACTCTCATTTTGTTTGTCTGCTTCAGCCAGCTCTATAAGGCAGACCAGACTAAGAAACCAATGGATTAGAGGTCTAAAACTACTTCCATTGAAACATATGCTTCCGTCCTTCTTCCCTCAATCATAGGAGGGGCTTATGTGACATGTTTCTGAAGCTAGTTTTGTGGGATGAGATCATGCCCCCTTGTTTGATCTTTGCCTTGGCAGTAGCTCTTGTTTCTATCCTTCAAGGCCATTTTCTATGCCCTCTACAGCTTGTTTGTTTTCATGAACTTTTCCTTGGTTGGTTGTATGCCATCCACAGTTTCTCCCTCACCAGGTCTCTGTCCCATTTCTCCCTGTTTGAAGGAGGTGGAGCCCTCAGAAAGACTTCAAAGTTATCAGCACCCATCATCTTTACTTGTTAAAATAATGTGACTGTCCCACAAGGGTGGGGCAGGGGAGAAGTCCAAAGAAAAAAATGGAAGCTACTTGGAGGCCAGCACTTCTAGTCACCTGATAACTAGATAGATATCTTGATAAGGCACTTTGTGAATAGAGGGAGCGATTTCTACAATTGTTGTCCGAATTTCCAAAATCCATAAATACCTTAATATTTATTTATTTGTTTGTTTATTGCTTTGGAGATTACCATAAAAGATAAACTATACCATAAACTAACCAAAGGGCAAGGTACACAGAGCACTGTAGCCTAAACTCTGATTAGGTATTAGGATGTCAATAATTCATGCACACATAGTCAAAGTAGTTCGTATCAGCCTGACTTTGTCTAACTCGTGAGTTGCTAGAGAATTAAAAAAGCCTGTGATATTTTGGTTGGTTGTTAATATTCTGCAAATATGGGTTGTTTAATTTTTATACTTCAATAAAAACATTACAAACAGTGTCTAGAAACCAACCTGACTGATACTTTGTTTTAAAACATATATGAAACAAATCAATTCATGTGAGTTACAGTTTTAAATTGTGTACCTTAAAAATACTTTGCATTCACAGTTTAAGCCATATTTTTGAACAGAGAGAAATGGGGAGGGGAGATCAAACTGTTTAGTAGAAAAAAATAGTAAAAAGTGCACTACTGAAACACAGCAAAGGTAGTTGAAGAACTTTGGCAACAGAATTGGATTGACTTATACCTACCTTATAAAAGTTTCTCATAGTTTGTTTTGATATTTTTTTAAAAAATGATGATGATATACTTACAGCTTGTACACAGGCAGGAAGAAGCACAGTCAATCCCACCAGGAGGATAATTTGCATATCCCTGTATAAAACAAGATTGAAATACTTACAATTCACAGCTATGGCCAGGCCGGCTCTTACTTTTTGCATGTCTTGTAACAACTTTTAAGAAATTTTACAATACTAGAAAGAAATAGGTCTACTTACTGCCCGGTCCAGCATCCTAAACTGAAGTGTGGAGTACTTTTCATGTCTGCTTCTTTTCTCCTTGTGGAAGAGGATGGTCCTAGAAATCAAAGGGAACAACAGTCTTCAAAAGAGACACCAGCAGCGAGCAGAGGCAGGCATTTTTACAGGAGGAGGAGAGAGGAGGGGGATTTGCGCAACCTCCAAAGAATCACCCGAGTCAGGTTAAGCGGCACCTTCCCCCGGAGAGGCCAAGCAGAACCCCATGTCGATGATGGAGGACATTCCCCGCCCCTCCCGATTCCTCAGAAAGCTCCGCTTCCCTCCGGAATCAACGCCGGGTGGAATAACTTTTCCCCTCAGGTGGTTTGCCGGACGGGGAGGGACGACACACCCGAGGCGCAAAAGTAGCGGCCGGGGAGCTTTCCGGGGTCTGGGGCCACGAAGGGAGCGAGAGGCGTGACCCCCGGTGCGGGCTCAAAGCTGAGGGCGGCGAAGTCGAGGCTCGCGCCCTTTGCAGGTACGGACTCACCTTCCAGTCCCCGCAGCTCCCTCAGGCTGCCTCTCGACCAGCCCGCATCCTTCCACCGGACCGACGGGCTCCTGGCTTTGAACGGACGCGGGAGACAGCGGAACCGGCCGACTCCTCCTCGGCGGCTCCTGGCTCTCACGCTGTCCCAAGGGCCGGGGGCGGAGACAGGCGGGGAAAGGAGCGGCCGCTGCCGCCCACAAGCGGGGCCCAAGAATCAAGCTCGCCTTTCCGGCGCTAGAGACGCTCCAGGCGGGACACGGGAAAGGAGGCTGACGGTATCAGCCCCGTTGGGCACGGCCACGTGTGAGCACCGGTGGGGCGGACGGCGCTTTCGCGACGATGGGTAGCAGGCTGGCGGGGCTGGGCATCGCCCTCCTCTTAGCGGTGCTGCTCGTTCCAGGGCGGCGGTCCTGGTCGGAGGCGGCGGGGGTGAGTATTGCCTACCTGCCTCGGATGGCTCGCTTGGCTCTTCTCTCCCCCCTTTTCCCTGCACGCCGCCGTCAGCAGGATCCGGCCGCTTCCCCCTACCCCCTCCGACCCTCTTATCTCAAGCCCTTACTGTACCTTGAAGAAGCGTTTTCTGAACTCCCCAAATCCGGTGGCAAGTAGTAACTTGCTTCCTATTACCCGCAGAGCCCCACTGAGCAGGCCTCTCTCGGGAGGTCTCCTTCTCTTCGGGTGTAGATTTCTGCCACCGCTAAAGTTACTCCCGATGCAGAAGGCAGGGCAGGGGAATCCAGCATCGTCTTGTAGGCTAGTCCTGGTGTCAGTTTTTAAGACAGAGTCGGCGGCATGCCGGATGCACAGAAGCACTATGTGTGGGAGTAATGATGTACTCATTACAGGTTTGTTGGTTTCTTTGAGCAGCAACCTAAAGCCCTGCACCTATTAATGGTTTTAGTCCGTTTGTAAATAAATAAATCGTTGCTATCATATAAATGTTTGGCATTAACTTCTGAAGTGAAACAATTGCCTTTGTGTTTGAAAACAGCCACTTTAGTTTTGGAACACATGGAAATTTGACAACTTGCTAGTTTGCTGTTCAATTTCATTTATTCAAATTGCTTTAAATTCATTGTTTGAAGATGTCCTTAAAATGCCTCTGTAGTGAGTTAAAGGCACTCACAGACTATTTTCACATAAAAAATTCAAAACTCATGGTAATTTATGGTCAAAAACTATGTTTTTCTGAATGAAACCAATTACCCATGTTTGCAAACCACAATGAGCCTTAAATTAGCCCTTCACATTGTAGTCACATATATTATGTGAACCCAATTACCATTTACTGGAATGTTAGAAATGAAACAATGTAATCTCACTATTTATTATGGGAACTTTTAAATCCAAATTTATATCAGGAATAAAGTATATATAACTCTATAAACTTAACTTCTATCTAGACAAGTTGGATGTTTTACTGTAGTTGGGAGATTTGTTTGTTTTTGTCTTCAAACTATTTGAATGAAACTATGTTCTCCAAAGTACGAGACTTTCAATTTAGTCAATCACTTTCATCAGTTGCTTATATGACCTGTAGCTTCCGTTATTTAAGATTTCTGGATCATCTTTACCTTGCTAGAAAGGAAGAGCCTAGATGTCAGATATCTTGTTTACTTTGTTGTCATTCCAAACAATTTTATTCTAGCTGCCAGCCGTTTTCCCAAATTACTTTTTTCCCCTTTTCTAATCCTATCATATGTAATTCTTCCCCTGGTAATTTCATCACAATTGATATAAAACTGCTTTACTGAGTACTCCAGAGAGAAGAGATGAAGAATAACAAATAGTTGATTTGTTTCTATCCATTTCACTAATTATAATTGATTGGCACTGATTGCCAGATATCAGTCTAAAACAAAGGTTCTTAATCTTTTTCTGCCATGTCTGACGAAATCTACAAACCTCAGAAAAATAATCCTAATGACTTAAAATAAAAAAAAACATACAGAGATTTCTGAAGGAAACAGATTAATTGCATAGCATATCAATCTGGGTTTAGGCCCTGGCATAGAACTGGACATATCTTTATTAACCTCTTTGATGACCTCTGACAAGACTGGGATAAAGGGAGAGTGACACCCCCCCCTCCATCTTGTTTTCTTTATCAGAGGGATCTGATACCATCAACTGCTGGACAGGCTGCAAGATGAGGGGGGCATAATGTTGTATTGGTTCTCCATCCTGTACAGCTAGTTCCAGTTTGTGGCTTTGGGCAAAAAGAAGTCAATTGGTTACTCAATTATGGTGTGCTGCAGAATTCAACTCTTTTCCTCCTTTCCTTTAATATCTACATGAGGCCACAGGGAAGTGATATATCAGCATAAGGAAGAACTGACTTAATCCTGAAAGAAAAATTGGCAGTGGATATGGAAAGCCTCTGATTCTAAAGATATATCTCTCTGTTTCTGAAGAAGGTTGAAGCTCACTGAACAGAGGGTGTTCATGATTTGGGGTTTTCCTGGATGTTTGGCACTTGCTTGAGCACCAAATATGATGATATCTAATGTATCCATTGCAATTGTTTCTGGGTCAGGAAACACTGCACACTATTATGCAGACCTTCATCATTTAACAATTGGACTATTTAATATATTCAGGATTCTGTCCTTGAAGACCATCTAGATTCCAGGAGCTTAAACCAATAGTTTGCTAGGTAATAACGGTCTTTTTAAGAGCTGCCCATGTAAAACATGTCTACTCTGTAAACTTAGATGCCAATCAGCTTCCAGGTATAAATCAAGGTGATGAACACCACCTTCAAAATCCTACAGGATCACTTCAGGACATGATTATTTGAGATCTCCCATAATAAACTTGATATGTCAATCCAAAAAGATCTAGAAGAGAAGTCATAGAAAGTGGCAAAGAAATATTAAGGAATAAAATGAAATAATAGACTTAGATAAAATATATATAAGAGGGACAGAAAAAAAATCTGGATTTATGTTTGCTACAACTTGGAAATGAATAGAGACCTTTGTCTCTCTATATATTGAAATACAATCACCAGAAAATTTCACCATTATTTTGTTAGCTAGAATTTCTAGAAATTGTTATTTGGTAATATCTAAAGGGCTATATGTTAACTATCTCTGTGCTAAGTACAGGTAGTCCTGAATTTACAACAGTTCATTTAGTAACTGTTCAAAATTATGACGGTGCTGAAATAAGTGATTTAAGTGAGCCGTGGTGGTGCAGTGGTTAGAGTGCAATACTACAGGCTACTTCTGCTGATCACTGGCTGCCAGCAGTTTGGCAGATCGAATCTCACCAGGTTGACTCGGCCTTCCATCCTTCCGAGGTGGGAAAAATGAGGACCCAGATTGTTGGGAGCAATATGCTGACTCTGTAAATCTCTTAGAGAGGGCTGTAAAAGTACTGTAAAGCGGTATATAAATCTAAGTGCTATTGAGATTATGACCGTTTTTCACATTACAACCACTGCAGCATCCGCAGGGTAACGTGATCAAAATTCAGATGCTTTGCAACTGATTCATGACACTTGCAGTGTCCTGGGGTCATGTGGTCACCTTTTGTGACCTTCTGATAAGCAAAGTCAATGGGAAGCCAGATTCACTTAACAACCGTGTTACCAACTTAACAACACCAATGATTCAATTAACAACTGTAGCAAAAAAGGTCGTAAAATGGGGCAAAATTCATTTAACAACTATCTTGCTTTGCAATAGCAATTTTGGGTTCAATTGCAGCTATAAGTCAACAACTACCTGTAGAACTTTTTGACTTGATAGCTGAAAAGGGTCCATCACATTCCTCCACCATAGCCTGCTCAGTCACCTTTCCTGTAGGGGTCGGGGGAAGGCAAATTGAATACAGATTCTTTGGAGATAGAAAAGGTCTTTTTAGCAGAGACCATCCTAGTATAACATCTGATAATCTTACTTTATTTCAGTAAAATTATTCTTTTTATTCTCATATGTATTATTGGATATTTTAATCCAACTAGGATAAAGAATAGCAAGCTAAGAAAAAGAGTAGAAAACAAGTTAAAAAAACAAGGGATTTGATATATCCTTGAAATTAAAGTATTAGTTTTTCATTAATTGATTGCCAATAACTGCATGCATTTTAACATTTAAAAAAACTAAAAATCCTCATTAAACCTTAAACAGAAAAAAAGAATCGAAAACAATAGTCATCATAGCATGAGTTACAGTACAGACTGTAACTGACTGGCTGCAGGATATCAAAGGAGCACGACAAAACTATATACTCAACCTTTATTTATTTAACCTATTTGCTGATTATATCAATATCAATAATTTGTGCTCTGCTGATGACACTACCCTGATAGCCAAAAATGCAACTAGTCTTCGAGCTTTCAGTTAGCCTTGCAAGGTAGTCCAGATAAGGTGTGCAACCAGGATTGCTAGCTCTATTCTTATTATAAGATTACATTAACAGTATCTTGTAAGTCTTGAAATACTCTTCCCTCCTTTCATTTTACTCTCCCCAAAACTAAGAAAAATTTGTTTTGAGATGCTTTTACCACCTCCCCTCCTTCAGACTCAAATTTCATTTATCGGACTGTTGTATAGGCTGTGGCTTTTCCTATTGTCTCCCTTTTATGTTTCTGTGAATGGTTAATTTAAAATACAGGTAGTCCTCAACTTATAACCATTTGTTTAGTCACCATTCAAAATTAAAACAACACTGAAAATAGTGACTTACAACCATTCCTTGCACTTACGATCATTGACGCATCCTTACAGTCACGTGATCAAGTCTGGGCACTTGGCACTTGGCAACAGTTGCAGCATTCAGAGGTCATATGATCACCAGCCAGCCAGCTTCTGACAAACAATTGGGAAAGCAGAATTTCCTTAACAATCACAGAATTCTCTTAACTGCAGTGATTTGCTTAACAACTGTGGCAAAAACGATCATAAAAATGGGCGCAACTCACTTAACAACCACTTTCTTTAGCAAGTGAAATTCTGGTTCGAATTGTGAGTGTAAGTCAAGGACTATCTGCAGACCTCTATAATTTTCTGTCGTATAGTTCTAGAAATTTAATTTTTTAGTGTAGCATGCGTGCACTGCATGCGTTTGGTGTGCACTGTGCATGTGTGTGCTCAGCATGCATTTCACCATTGCATGAAAGGGCTTGTTAGAACTAGAACCAACTAGGAGCCCCAGTGGTGCAATGGTTAGAATGCAGTATTGCAGGCTAGCTGTACCCACAGCCAGGAGTTTGATTTTGACTGGCTCAAAGTTGACTTGGCCTTCCATTCTTCCAAGATTGTTAAAATGAGGACCCAGATTGTTGGGGGAAATATGCTGACATTTGTAAACTGCTGAGAAAATGCTGTAAAGCATGTAGGTCTACGTTCTACTGCTATAAACGATAATAATTCTTTGAAAAATTGCTTGCATTCCTATCAAGCAGCTAGCAATGGCATTTGGTTTTTCAAATCAGAGATGTAGATGTAGATGTAGATGTAGATGTAGATGTAGATGTAGATTTCCAGAGATTTTGGCTGGTCATGAATGAGTTAGCTACTGATGACTGCTTTAGCACTACACCTGCTCTTATTACAGAAGCTCTTCCTAAAGCAGTTTGGGATATTCTCCTCTTGAGTCAGAAGCTGTGGTTTCTTCTTTGTTTCCAATTCTTGACTTGTTGGGATCCTGTTCATTATATCATAATTAATTAAACAATAGAGGTGGCTTTTTAAAAATTATTTAGCTGCAGGAAGAGATAAGCAGAAATGATTCAGCTATGTGCACCTGAATTCAAGGAAATTCTAATCTACTGTGATATAGAAATGCTATTAGTATGCTTTGTTTGTTTTTTTAGCTGAACATAAGCATTCAGAAGCAAGGATCACTGGGATTAAGAGATCTGTTTTTCAAATAAGTTTGCATATGTTTTGTAATTTATCACAGAGCATTAGATTATAGTACTATAGGATTCGTAAATGAAAATGTGTTTATTCTTTCATTAGGTTATCACATAATTTCTTAGTTTAAATTGACATTCTGTTAGCCAAAGTTATATTTTCCAAAATTTGTTCTAGAAAATTATAGTATAAATAATAAATAATCATTAATCTCATAATAATCATAAATGTTTTTCATTGTAATCTCTGAAATTTCCAGTTTCTTACCTTCAGTTCCATTGAGCGAGCAATATTCACTAATATTCCTGACTGCCTTATAGAAGAATAAGGCTGGTTTTGACATTAGGAATATTTCAGATATTTAAAGCCTCTGATAAACAGGAACTTTTAACTCCAGCCCAGAGATAGGGCACTGTCCAGTGAATTTTTCTACCTAGACTTCTGGAAGTGAGATAGTTTATTCACTCACATATTAAGAATCCCATGCTAATTGAGCCGGCCTGACCATGAGGCAAAATAAACCCACCACTTAGTTCAGGGCAGTGGTGGGATTCAGCCAGTTCGCACCATTTCGGGAGAACCGGTTGTTAACTTTCTGAGCAGTTTGGCAAACTGGTTGTTGGAAGAAATCATTAGGGCAGAGAACCGGTTGTTAAATTACTTGAATCCCACCACTGGTTCAGGGGTCCTCAAACTTTTTAAACAGGGGGCCAATTCACAGTCCCTCAGACTGTTGGGGGGCCAGACTGGCTGGGTGGGTGTGGCTAGGTCACGTGACTAGGTGGGCGTGGCCAATTTAACAGTCCATTAAACAATACACACAAATTAAACTTTAATTTGTTTTGGTCCTGGGGGTGTTTTATTTGCTTTTGTTTGCATGTTGCTCTTTTGATTGACTTTTCTTTTTACTAGGTCATTTTTTCAGTTGTTTAGGAGTCTAGTGGTCCACTTCAGAAAACTCAGTTGTATAGCAATTCTTCTCAGCCCCAAGGAGCTTGAGAAATCTCTTTCTGTCTCTTTCTTTTTCTGTCTCTCCCTCTCTTTCTCTCTCTTTCTCTTTCTCTCTCTCCCTCTCCCTCTCTCTGTGTGTGTGTCTCTCTCTCTATCTTCTGGAGGTGGGGGAGGTGAAAAACAGGCAGTTTTCACCCATTTTTTCACCTCCTGGGGCGTCTGTGCGCCCTGTTTTTCACTTCCCTCGCCTCCAGAAGATTGGCCTCTCTGCAGGCCAAAATTGTTGGCCTTACCTTTCAGTTCCAGCCCGTGGGGCTAGCAAAGGTAAGTCTTGCACTCGGCCAAAGGGTGGACAGGGCGATGTGGGCAGGGCAGCCTCATAGTCCTGCGTGGGGCAGATTAATGGCTTCAGCGGGCCATATGCGGCCCGCGGGACATAGTTTGAGGACCCATGACTTAGTTGGTCATTGGGATCATACCAAAGGGAATACACATCTCTCATACCCTTTAGCTGAAGAAAAAGCTAGGCACTATTCATGGATGCTTGAGGAACCACCTGGTCAATATACTGCCAACCAGAAACTACAGCCATCTCCAGCAGGTTGTTGCTGCAGTTTGAGCAAAGCCAAAACTGAGTATTTCAGATCAAAGAGCACCTAGCCCGCAGCCACTGTCTGAATGCTCTTTGGCTACCTAGGACCCAATTGCTGCTTTGATATGAAGCTGAGTTTTGAGGTACGCCATAAGAATGAGAGCCAACCTGAACAACAGCTTACAAAGTTGCTTCTCAGGAGAACCCAACTCCTATGCAGTCTACTTTGTCATCTAACCATTGACTGGACACGTACTCTCTGTTCCCTAGGGCTGGGTTTAGCTGGTGCTTAAATTCTAGGATGGGAACACACAGCAGTCCAGGGAGATTTTTCCTAACATAATAGGAACATTTTATTTTATTTTATTTTATTTTATTTTATTTCACACTTCTTAATTGCTCATCTCTCAGAAGCTCTGGACAATGTTCAATTTAATCAATAAAATTAAGCATTAAAACAGAATAAAATAAGATTAAAACTTTTTTAAAAATATAAAACTATGCTTTAGAATTTCTTCCGATGTAAAATGCTCAGAGGTAGAGATAATGTTCAATAATAGAGTCCCTCTGGGAGAAGGGCGGTATACAAATTAAATTAATAAATAATAAAATAAATAGCATTTCAGTAATAGCAAACAATGGCTCCTTCTATTTCAATGGACTCTTTATGGCATGTTATTCTAGTTTCTATCCTTAGAAGGAAACAGGAATTCAGTCAATGGCTGCCTGATCATCTAGACATGATCTTATTAAAAGAGTAGGATCCCAGAATCTGAAAAAACTCTAGGTTCCTCTGGTAATGCTTGATTTTTGCTTGTCCTTCTGTTTCACATCCTGATGTAGTTGGCTCCTTTTGTGTATAACAGACATTAAAGAATCCACACTCTGAAAGCAGCAACAAGCTCCATCATTGAAATCCAAATATTGAATCTGATCCAGTCTCTATTTCTTTGGCAGAGCTAATAAAATTTTGCATGGTTGAGATTTCAGCTCCGTGGAAATTGGTTCATGTTGGCTTCTCCATTTCAGACGACCAATTTAACAGCACAGATATTAGAAAGTAAATTACATTTGAACTGGTTACTTAGTAGGTACAGTGAGTGTTTTGAACAGTTTGTAATTAGGACCAGGATGTCTCTAGAATTGTAGCTAAATTTTGTACTATAACTATGACAATTAGAAGTTTGGGGATTTTATTGTTTTTCCAGGTGTATCTACATTTAATAAACTATACTGAAAATTAATTTTTGGTCAATATTCTTTTACTCTGGTCCACATTTAGCATTTAGCTATGGGACATCCTTTGGTATGTCCTGCTTTATTTAAGTAGTGGAATGTGAGTTTATGATGGTGTAAGGAATTCACTGTGGAATGTGATGTCATCCTGAGCTTACTAAAAACACATTTTCATCTGGTGACTTTACCGTGGGAATAAGCCCTTAGTCATTTGAGAGCAGAATATTGGAAAAGCTCCGTGTTCTTTCATGGAAGCACTTTAGTTTAAGACAAACTGACCCTGGAAAAAGAAATGAAGAAATCAAACCAAGTAATCATAAACCGATGGGAAGAGCTGTGGAACATTGGAACATTCTGCTCCACTATCAGGGGGTGGGAGTGGGGGATGAATGGATTCTTACCCTGAGCAGGGGGTAGTTGGCTGAATTATAAGGCCACTTTTAACTTCCATGTTCCATGATTTTGTTATTATTTTTAAAGTCATTGCAAGACAGGCTCTCCAGGCAGATGTACATGTTTGGCTAAAATGTGGTTTGGTGCTTAATGGATGGTTTGTATAGCGCTTTAATTAATTTTTTAACAATAGTTAAGTACTATCATAATTTCCTGGATACATACAAAACTTTGAATCATATGCTAATTTTAGTCGCTGAATATATGCATAAACTGATATACTACATTGTAGCCTAGCATGCTGTGCAAACATAGCCAAGGTGGTTAGTTAATGATCCAATGTTTTATACAAACCCAGGCAATTGAATTAATCAAATGTAATAATGCAGGATTCAAATAATCATAAATTAATATACTGCATAAGCAATTTAACTTAAAAAATATTTTCATAATTTCCCCATTCAAAAGAATAAAGCTTGGATTTATCAATGAAATGATTACTTTGTTCTACCATCTTCATGAAACACTCTTCCCAGCTATAGTAAATTGTTTCCTATTGGTCACTAGTTTTTTAGGGGAAAAGTATTGAAAACAAATACAGTTTATACTTGGGGTACAAACAATAGTCACTTATTTCAGGACATATGACTAAACTACTCCAAATTTATGGCACCTAGTTTATCTAATGCCGCTCTTCTTCACACATTTTTAGGCAATCAATAATCTGTTATCACATTTATTTCATTGGGTAGCCTCTTTTGTCAATGTTTAGTAAACCAGCAGCTCATCTGATTGGTTTTGTATGCTCAATGAGCAAATAGGCCCATGATAAGGAGAGGTACCCAACAAAACTAGAGCAGAAGAAATTTTCTTCATATAATTGCTTTGGATAACCTTGTAAACTCAGAGATTCAAACTTCTCTACTTGGAGAGGCAAAGGCTTTTAAAGTCTTCAGTGAGCAGAGCATCTGGCAGTCTACTTTGTAGTTATTGACAAAGGTTATTGAGAGGATTCCTCCCAAAGGACAGGATGCTATGAGGAAGGAAATAGGGTGGAGAAAATAAAGTACACAAATGACTGGAAGACTAATTTTTGCTATCAAGACTCACTCGTGATTACTGTATCATGTTTTTTGCACAGGAATGAGGCAAAAAAAGAAGGTGGGTATGTCTAGAAGCAAGAAATGAAGGAAGGATAAGGGAGGAGCTACTTTTTCTTTTTAAAAAATGCATTATTTTTGTGTACATTTTTCCATCCCATTTTTATTGCCCAAAACTGTTGCAATGGCCTGTAGATAAGTCTTGTTCAGTCTTGGTGCCTAAAAGGAAACAAGTGACCTTAAACAGAGCTGCTGGAGCATAGCCCACTAATCAATAAGGGTGGACTAGTAAGTACATTGTGCCACTTTTATAGGTTCAAACATAAGCTTGAGCCTGTGTTCAAATAAATTCATTTCTGATTTTTCTCCAGTGATGGTGTAGAGTATTTCTTCAATTGCTTCATCTTCCTGAGCTATTCAGTAAATCAAGGAAGATTTTCGGATGTGAGGGTAAGAGAAGCTACAACCAACCTGATTGTTTCAGTGATCCAGTGATCCAGAGATGATCTAGGCCAGGGATGTCAAAATCCCAGCCTGCGGGCTGCATGCGTCACATGCTGGCCACACCCATGCCTGGTTTAGCAAAGGGGGGGGGGAAGTACCAATATGTCACATGACACCACTGTGATGATGTGAGTTTGACACCCCTGATCTAGGCACTTGGTGGAACTGCCTTTGAGATGTCTAGAAAACTCTCCAAGCATTCTTCAGAATACATCCAGATCCACAAGACATCTGATGGGCTAATTTAACAAGTCCTCCAGGTGCAGGGATTCCAAGAAGTAGTTAGCCTATGGTGAGCCAGACTCATGCAACCATGGCATTGGACACCCTATAACATCCTCCATTTTTAGTTCACCTATCAGTTGCTCTGAAGTGAAGATTGGCTGTAGAATGCTACTATGAAGTAGGCTGGACTTGAGATAACTTGTGTCAAACTCAGAGATGGCCTAAATTTCTAATCTAGACCAGATCCTCCTCTAAGAACATGGAAATCCTCCAGCACTATGAACCCAAGAGATTTCAATACTAGTCCAGTTGCATGCTCCAGATGACCAAAAAGGTACTGTGTTGTGCAGCAAAGTGAGCAGAACCCTTCAACTGTTCCCAAAGTCACATAAAGGCAGTCAAAACAGCCCTGCACATAAACAATGTTCCTAGCTGCCACCAAATCGACATCATCTCTATCCAATGGTCCTGGCATCAAAGTTTGTCCAGGCTTCAACAACCAGGAGGTCAGATCTCAGGCATTGCTATCCTCACCCAACCAGGATTTGATAATACACGGTTATGTTTGTATTAATACTAATATTCAGTATACTATTCTTAACATAAACGACTATCCATCTATTTTTCTCTATTTTTGGTATCTTTTAACTGTATCCCTCATTCCAAAAAAAGTTTGGCTGCATATTTATTTATTTATTTATTTATTTATTTATTTATTTATTTATTTATTTATTTATTTGTTCGGTTTATATGCCGCCCTTTTCCGGAGACTCAGGGCGGCTTACAATGCATTAAGCAATAGCCTTCATACTTTTGTATATACCTGCTTAGTAGGGCTTTCGCTCCCCCCTAAGCGGTGTTCTTTTTTATACAAAGTCAGCTTATTGCCCCCACAATCCAGGTCCTCATTTTACCTACCTCGAAAGGATGGAAGGCTGATATATATAATGTATATATATATATAATGCTTCTTATATAAAAATCCAATTTTAATATCCTTCCATGCTGATAGATATCAGCATACCCAACATAGTTTCTTAATTAAGGTAAATTTTCTTGGTATATGTCTGTATCTACCTTGTTTTATAAAACCTTTATATATGCAAGTTACTCTGAAAAAAATTCCAGGAATGTTGTAATATCCTTCCGCTTCTCCCTTAGTTGATTTTTTAACAACAAAAATATTTTGGCATCAAATATGCTTTTGTCTGTAATATATAGCCATAATTTCCTTCCTCTATAACAGAGGTAGGACAGCCAATCTTGGGTGATCTAAAAGAAACAATAAAAATAGCATCCCCCAAAAAACCTAAGTCTAGAACTCAGGGGTGACATCCAGCATGTTCTGACAGGTTCTGGAGAACCAGTAGCGGAAATTTTGAGCAGTTCATGGAACCAGAAAATACCACCTCTGGCTGGCCTCAGAGTGGGGTGGGAATGGAGATTTTGCAATATCCTTCCCCTGGAGTTGGGAGGGAATGGGGATTTTGCAGTATCCTGCCCCTGCCATGCCCACCAAGCCACACCCACAGAACCGGTAGTAAAAAAAAATGGGATTTCACCACTGCTAGAACTGATTGATATTTGGATGGAATACCACTAGAATATCTCAAGATTAGACTGGAAAGTTAAAAGTAATCCTTGAAGGAGATAATGGCAAACTTCTATATTATACAGATGTACCTATCAAATTACCAGACAGATTGTATCTTTATGGTGGTACAGATTTCATTCAATTGCAGTTACAATTAATCTTTGCCAGCATAACAAATGGAGATGAACAATAGGTATTGTAGTAGAGCAAAACAGGGAGAGTTGGTATGTACCAGGCTTGTGCATAATTAGACCACATGACATGATGGTGGATGAGTGTGCATCTAAGAGTTGGCTGGACAATAATAAGCATTGCAAATTTTCCCAGTTGGGTTTCAGGTCCTCTATGAGAGTATGGCTGGAGTGAAAGAGTTTGTGGGATTTTTTATGACAACTGGACCATGACTAGGAGCACTGCTCAAGAGATGACCAGTTGTGGGAGCTGAACTAGGAAGGTGGCCTATTAAGATTCCTGGATACTACTGGTCCTTTATAAACATCAATATCTCATCTCAGGACTGATGTTGAAGTTTTAGTCTGGGTAATTTCAACCTTCAAATCCTGGGCAAGGATTTTGGTGGATGAGATTGCCATACCAAGAAGCTTAAAAAGATGCCTAGCAGGAGGAAACCAGAAGTGGACACAACTGAATACTGGTAAGAAATCATATTGAAGCTTACATACAATAGTGAAACATCCTTTCCGCAGACACCTGGCAGGCCCCTACCCAGCATTCCAAAAAGCCTTGAAAACCTTCCCACAAAATTTGGGGTAGTGGGTGACTGGAACTGGAGAAATTGTTTATTTATGTGTGTGTTGCTTTTGGGGAGCTAAGAGTTGCTTATCCTTGTTTTTTTATATTTTTATTGTTTTATTATTGTTTTAAGCTTCCTGTAGCTATACTGCATGTGTTGTTATGCAGTGTTTTCTGGCATAAAGACTCTAATAAAGGATTGTTGTTGGTGGCAGTTACTGTACATAAATAAGTAAGTACACACTGGATCCACAGATGTTCCCTTGACCCTACAGAGGATCCCAGTTCAATAAATTATCTAGATTCTTTTCAATCAGGACACAGACATGGTTATGAGTTGCCACTAGGAATGGCATTGGTTGTTGTGTCTAATTACCTTTGTTAGCATCATGATGGGAGGTGTACATTGTTTTGTTCATATGAGATCTTTTGTTGGTATTCAATACTATGAACCATGGTATCGTTCCAGTATCCTGCAGAGGCTGGGAGTTGGGAGGACTATTTTATAGTGGTTCTTCAGTGGCAATTCCAATGAAGGGACAAGGGGCATCAATACTAGAGTCCCTGTGAATTCTTGAGTAGGATTCTTCAAGGCTTAGAGCTTTCCCCCATTTTATTTAACATTCATATAAAGTCATTTGGGGGTTCAAGGTGAAATATCTTAGTTGTACATTGTCACCCCAAGCTAACCAGAGATATTGCCAAATTTCAAGGCTGTGAGAATCTGGATTGGTTGAAACGAACTCAGAATAATTCTCTTAAACTAGTCCTTCTTATCATCATTACATAACAATTTAATAACATAATCTGGCTAAGATTGCACCCTTATAGGTTTTGCAAAGGTCAAGAAACTGGTTAAGAAACTGATTCTATAAGTTTGGTTGTAATTTTATTCATGTAGGCCATAGTAACAGAATCTTGACAGCAATAGCACTTAGACTTATATACTGCTTCATAGTGCTTTATAGCACTCTATAAATGATTTACAGAGTTAGCATATTGACCCCAACAATCTTAGTCCTCATTTTACCGACCTCTGAAGGATGGAAGGCTGAGTCCACCTTGAATCTTGGTCAGGATTGAACTCCTGACCATGCGCCACCAAGGCTGGCTGTTCTTACTTTCCTCCCACATATAGTCTAGTAGATTAGGGAGGAGCTAGGTCTGAGCTTCTTTCTCATGCTTCCTCTGTTTCCCGGTCTTAAAACTTGCTTTGGTTTTTAAAACCATTCCTCCAAAGTATTTCTGTGGCTGACTGCTCCCTCGGAAACAGGTGATCTGTGAATTTGGGGTTCACCTAGCAGGAGCAACTCATGCCATGAGCATTATTTGACTTGTGTAGACAAGTATGGAGATGGGAATTAAATGAGGACTAAGAGCTGCGGTGACACAGTGGTTAGAATGCAGTACTGCAGGCTACTTGTGCTGCCTGCCGGCTGCCTGCAGTTTGGCAAGTTCGAATCTCACCAGGCTCAAGGTTGACTCAGCCTTCCATTCTTCAAGGTTGGTAAAATGAGGACCCAGATGGTTTAGGGAAATATGTTGATTCTGTAAACCATTTAGAGAGGGCTATAAAAGCACTGTATATACAGTAAGTCTAAATGCTATTGCTAAGTGCTACCTGTAACTATTATGTAAATATCAACTCAGATATTTGACATTATATTAATATCAACTTAATAGGCAAAAGAAGTGAGGAAATAACTTAAGATTGCTCCTGCCTTGATTCTCTTTAGTAGGAATGTCATTACTCAGAATTCTTGTAGATTAAGGTAGGATATAAATATTGTCAGGGCCAGGATATTTGTGAGACCACCTGCTGCTACCGATAACCTCCCACCAGCCAATACACTCTCACAGAGAGGGCCTCCTCAGGGTGCTGTCAGTCAGGCAATGTCGGCTGGCGGCCCCCAGGGGGAGAGCCTTCTCTGTGGGGGCACCCACCCTGTGGAACGAGCTGCCTCCTGGAATACGATTGATCCCGGACCTCCGGACCTTCCATAAAGCCCTGAAGACGTTTTTATTCCACCAAGCCGGCCTAGCCTAAATGATTTTTAATTGGGATTTTAAATTTTATGGATTTGGGGGTTTTAAATTGGGAATCTAATGATTTAACTCTTTTTTAATTATCTTAACTTTTGTATTTGTATGTGTTTTAATTTTGGCTGTTCACAGCCCTGAGTCCCCTCTGGGAGAAGGGCGGTATACAAATTAAATAAATAAATAAATAAATAAAATAAATAAGCATTTCACTTACTCCAGCTCCATACTGAGCACTATTCTTCTTACACCCTGTCATGTTACTTGTGAAATGTAGTTTGGAAGCATTCAATAATCTTATGTCAAATTTCTGTATGTGTACACCTCCCTGGAATTTCATCTTTATTTCTGTGCTTTATTTTTAAAAATGCTTAATGAGAGAGCCATTTGTATTTTTTGTGATCTGTATTGTATGTTGCTGTGTATAGTATTCCAGAGATTTTTGAGACTTCCTCCTATTCCTACCAGTAAGTCCTCTGAATGTTGCCCTGACAAAGTGAGCTAGGATTATAATAGTTCTTTGCTTTTAAACATATGAAATAAGTACTTTTTCCAAGAGCAAATGTATTTAGTTTGGCATTCCTGCCCTCAACTTTGACACAGACAGACTACAGGAAGTGATGGGTCATAGGAATCGCACACTGGATCAGATCTCCATCCTGGCTTACATATCCATTTCCTGCATATGGGAAGAGATGCCCGAGGAGACATAAATAAATGATCTCATGGGAGATTTGAAGTTTTAACAATGTAGCAAAGCTAAATTTGGCAATAAGCACGCTCATTATTTTGTGTGTTATCTCAAGCTTTATCAACCAGATATTTTCAAAATGGGACTTAAGAGAGGAGATGTAATTTCCTCCTTTTGCATTTTATGTATAATATTTTTCTTAACTTTCATTTTTAAAATTTGTAAATGGAGGTTTTACTCCCTAGTTTGGAAATATTTCATCTTTTAAAACAAGAAACCTCCTTTTCTCAAAAACAATTGTCAGAAATTTACATATAGAAACCAGTGTTTCTAAGACTTGCATTTAATTAAATTTGTGAAAACATAAATTTTAAAAAGATCTCTAAATTTTGGATCTGTGGAATTCTTTGCCTCCCTTTTTAATGTAGTTCCCAAGAAGAATTCATAGTTAGTGAGTGCTGCCTAGATTGTACACCATCTAATTTTTGCCACAAAAATACAATTTTTATATCTTAAAGGCTTGATATTTAATGTAATGTCCTGGTTTCATTTTTGCTTAGCTTGTTTGGTGAACTTTACCATTGCAGTCTAATGGTAGATTGCTCATTCAACAACCTTTGGTTACAGCAAAGAAGGTATCAATCAGTTCTGGGATCTAAACAGTTGCATTGCTTGCTCAAAGCTTTCCTGCAACCATTAGAACAACCTCCCTGATTTTAACACGTGCTCCAGCCTTCAGATTTTTAAGCATGATTCTTTCATATTCAAGTTTGACTACATTATATATTACAGTATTTTGAAAAATCTTGCTAGAATGTCTGACTATATCAACTATTAACATTTTTAGTTGTGAAATAAATTCTCTTGGGTTTAGTGGCCACTGGAAATCTAACCAGATCACTGATACAGACTCCAGTGTGGATGGTGTGCTTTGCTGGAGGGTGACATGATATCAGACTATCTGAAAGTAGAACTAAGAGTTTTCCTAGAGTAAGAGTAAATAAACTAAAAGACAAAATAACTTTAGAGAAAATAAAGATTCCTTTATTAGTACCCCCAAAATATATGAAAGGATATTGTCTAAGATAAAACTGAGCCAAGACATCAAAGGCGACATGTTACCTTTTCACTTGATTGATTGACTGGTTGTTTAAATGACATCAAATCAGTTTTAATTCTTAGTTATACATAGGTAGATCTCCAGGATGATCTGCCCCCAACTTGGCACTTCAGGTTTACAATGCTATACCCATTGTCTCTGTAATGAAATCCATCCATCTTGCTGTTGATCACCCTTTTTCTTTTTCTTTTCTTTTTTCTTTTTCTTTTTCTTTCTACCTTTCCCAACATTTTAGACTTTTCAAAGAGCTAGTTTTTTTACATAATGTGTCTAAATGTGATGCTCTGGCATTCCCATTTTCCTAAGAAAATGCTTCTCTTTAATCAATGAAACACATATTGACTTATTTTGGTGATGTTTGACTTCCTCAGTTAACCAGAGTACATCCCAGTAACTTTCATCACCTATTCCCACAGTAACTGAATGCTTGATTCATGCTGGTGGCAACACTGTTTCTACTTATTTGTAGTGTGTTGGCAATTTATTTATTTATTTGTTTGTTTGTTTGTTCAACTTGTATGCCGCCTTTCTCCGAAGACTCAAGGCGGTTTACAATGCAATTACTTGTTCCTTGTTCCTTGCATATACTGTATACTATGATCCTTGTTAAGGATAATTCATGTTTTTTGCTGGCCGTAGGGCTAACATTATGATTATGGTTAACATTATGATTAATGTTATGGTTTACCACTGAGAGTCATTGGTTTGAGCTGAGTGGCTATACAAATTGAATAAATGGACAAAAATTGGAATGAAGCACCTGATTTTTGTCAATAGAAAATTGGCCTCACTGTTAACTAGATTGCTACCTCATGAGATGAAACCACTACTGTCTTGTCTTAATTCAGGCAGTTGTTTGAATAATCTCGGTATTTTTGTGTCTTTGGAATTCCAAGGGAAGATGCCTCTTTATATTTCCTGGCAATGAAGTGATAGCAGTATGCTTTAATTCCCTCATGAAACCAAGCTGCTTTTTCTGCTGGGTTACCTTTCTAAATATCCATTACATGAGCCAAGAGACAAGAGAAATGCAGTCTGTTCTTGTATCATTTAACATATGAGTTTACGTACCTTAGGTGGAGATTTTAGGATCCTGTATCATTCTTTGTCTGGGAGATGATTTACTTTTACTGTATATCATAATCTAGGAGATGACAAATTAGACAAAGTGGCTGCTGTTACATTTTAGCTTCTTTTCTCCTTTTCCCATGGAAATCACTGAGATCAGTCCCAGCCCGGACCTCAGTGTCAGGGCTAGGACTGGTATAAAGCTGTGTTATTGCTGAGGACATCGGTATAAAATTAAAGGCATTTAAAATATGGCATCACTGTGCTTCTCTTCTGCCTTGTTGGTTCTTTTCCATGTAATAGTTAATGAGTGACATATTATGGTTATGTCTTAATTCAGAGGTTTCAGTTATCTTGAGGATGATTTGGACTCTGATGAATAGCTTATCTAATTTCAATAAAAACTTTCAATATCCCTTTCCATTACTTTGTTGCCTTCCTTCAAGCTCCTAGAAGACTCATCCCCCACAAACCCAGGGTTTTTTAATGTTCAGGCAAACATGAGCAGGAGAACATAACAATAACCAAGGGTCATCTAGTCAGCCACAATCATAATCAAGCAGCGGGTATATTCACTGACATGGTAGGCACTACTAACTACTGTAAGGTCTCAGTTGCCTAGAGGGTGCTGCTTAAACAACTACTCTTGCTGCAAGAGAATACTACTACAGTATTCCAAACCAGATTCCCTGCTCTATGCTGTCCAAGGTCCTGACAATTCTTGCAACCTAAAGTTTACCTAATATGACCCTGCATTAACTAAAGTGTTACAAACAATACAGCACTCTCTCTGGGAGCTGAGCTCTGTGTGATGTCTCCCTTCTTCTAAGTCTCCACTTGATTAGTAAGAAGTACCCATGGTGTGACAGTCTTTTGAGTACAGATGTTTCAGCATTACAATAGTATGGAAGCTTTCCATCAAATTCTGAAGCCAATAAAAGACTATGCTTTAAGTGACAAGCTTCTAAGCATACAGAATGTTAATGGCAACAACTATTAATTAGAACATACTAAAAATATCATGTCATTCCAAAAGTGCTTAAAGTGGTATTCTGCAGGTTCACTTTTTTGGTATATTTTTAGAATGGAAAATTGAGATATATTGTGCTTAGTTTTTATTGTGAAAATTATAAATAAATGATAAAAGCAAGGCTTTCATCTAGGGCAGGGATGGCTAACCTTTTTGCCATCGCATGCCAGGAGAGGGGGGGGCGGGGGAGGGTCACACACGCACGTGCCCACGCGCATGTGTGCGCAACCCCCTCCCCCCCGCTCCTGGCACATGATGGCCTGGTAGGCCCGTTTTTCTTTCTTACCTGGTTCCAGATCCTCTCTGTGTATCTGGGAACGGCGAAAACAGCCTTTCCCACTCCCTTGGAGGCCCTACGGAGGCTGAAAGGGCCCATTTCCCAACTCCCGGTGGGACAGGAAGTGACATTTTTTGCTGTCCCCAGCCTCCAGAACCTCTGTAAGAGTCTGTAGGAGCCTAGAGAGGCTCCTACAGACTCCTACAGAGGCTCCTACAGACTCTTACAGAGGTTCTGGAGGCTGGGGACAGCAAAAAATGTCACTTCCTGTCCCACCGGGAGTTGGGAAATGGGCCCTTTCAGCCTCCGTAGGGGCTCCAAGGGAGTGGGAAAGGCTGTTTTCGCCGTTCCCAGATACACAGAGAGGATCTGGAGCCAGGTAAGAAAGAAAAACGGACCTTCCCCACCCCACCCCCAGGTCCTCAAGAGGCAGGAAACAGCCTGTTTCCCTACTTCTGGTGGGCCCAGAAGGCCCGAAAATCAGCTGGCCGGCGTGTGCATGCGCCCCAGAGCTGAGCTGGCGTGCCCACTAATATGGCTCCGCGTGCCACCTGTGGCACGTGTGCCATAGGTTCGCCATCACGGATCTAGGGTATGTTTCTATGATGATTCTTAGACAAACAGCACCACAATGTCAGAAAAAAGTATATTCTGTGAAAGAAACTGAAATAGAAAGCTTTATTCTCTAGATATTCAGATTAAAAAGACAATAAAAACCAAACAGAATGTTGGTTTGGTTGGCTCAGAATATAAACTGAAAATTGCAACTTTCAGTTAAAGGGCGGCAAAATATCTCTATATATTTGAAACAAATGTTGTCAACTAGCATGTTATAATTTGGAGAAATCTATTCACTCTAGTTAGTTTTTTCCTCTTTTTGTTAAAGACAATATGTTCTTTATAAATGGGCAACTTGTTTCTGTCACTTTCTCTTCTCTATATTCTTTTGTTTGCTTTTTTTATAGAAGCAAAATTAGATTATTTTTCTGTAGAATTATAATAGATTTATGAAACATAAAATAGTAATAATTTCTCAAGAAACTGTATTAAATATTTCAGGTGTTTGAAATATGCTGCATTATAGGACTGAATATTGTTAATTAGTCCTAATCATTGCTCTACATAGTGTTTCAGGACTCCTTTTTTTTTAATGCAATTGCTTATCAGAAAAATGCTTCGCTTTATAACAAATTGAATGGTATTTGGAATTTGAGATGTATGTGTCATGCTCAATTTTTATTTCAGTTTTGCATTTATTCACTCATAAATCAATTATACATGTATTAGATTATCATGTCATTCAGCAGTTTCTTTTAATTGAAATAAATGTGTACTTATTTTTTGTGCACTTTTCCTAATACATTTTAGCATGCAGTCTAAAACATTCATTTTGTACACATATTTTTTGAGTTAAGAATTGCATTTCAAATTCTGGGTATGTGCAGAACTTTCAAACCTTCATTTTGGTTATTTAAAAATGTTAACTAATAATCAATTTGATGTTGCCCCAGTTCAGGAAGCAAGCAACGGATGATGAAAATATGCCAGTTCCATTATTGCCTGTTATGCCCTTAGTACACTTCAGTATAAGTTTTAATTTCAATATTGAGAAAAATGCTAGATAAAATACATAGAATAGAGACAATTGTCTACTTATTCCTATTTTCAAAAAAAGAAAGAAACACTGATCATCTGTTAACATAAATGTGTAATTGTTCTAATCATGAAAAGAATAAGGATGATATTGTAATACATTCCAAATAACTTCTCCTTTAGAACTGTGATTTGTATTAAAGTTGTTTAGTATTTGAAAGAAGCATTTCATTTTTGACCTTTACATGAAATTTATTGTTGTTTCTTTTCTGGATTAATTCTTTTGGATTAATGGAAAGATTTTCTTATTCAAATTTTATTGTCAATTCTATAGAAACACAGTTTTTAAATAGGAAATGATACAACACTGAATTAAAAAAAGTGTTAATTATTGTAAAAGACTTCAAACTTAATTTCATCAGTGAGCTGTCTAAAATACAGATGTATTCTTAATTCTCAAAAAAAAAATTGACATGCAGTTTTATAAAATATGCATCACAAAATAGAAAAAACCACCTGGTATATTATGTCAGTTATATAGATTATATATATAAGTATTTTGTATATATAAGTATTTTGTGGTTATGTTTATATCATAGACATTAGTTTACAGAGCTGTCCAAAGTAAAGATGGAGTTCAAAGACTGAAGTAATTTACCTCCTCTTCTTTTGTGGAAGGTTCCCTTTGATCTTCCTCTGAAAGCTGATATACGTAGGGTGGTCCTGACTATCCAATGGCTCCTGACATCTTTCCAGTATCCCTATTACTGCATAACTTTATTATGGAAATAATAAAGTTGCTTCAGATGTGTAATAACTGTTGAAGTCTTGCATAGAAATGTTGGTCGGAACTCTTATATCAATTTATTTGATACTCAATTCCTATTCATTTATTTATATACTGCAACATTAACATGTGGCCTACACATGGGTGTACCTTATACAGAAACAGTTTAGGTTATTTTGTCAAATACTACATAAAATAAGGGACTTCATTCTCATTTCTGCAGTCTTTGAGGTTAACCTCAAATAATCTAGCCACTGTTAAAACAAACTGTTTGTATTTGTTGAACAGTTTCCAGAATATAAACCAATCAACAATAGGTAATAATACTCTCCACAAAGTACCCACATATTTAAATTGACCTTTCCTGGGGTTTCCTTTGGTTCAAAAATAACTATGAATGTATTGTTGATTCTTCCATATGAGCTTGGTTTGCATCTCGCAATATTCTTGGTGTATGTTTGAATAATAGGCTGTTCTTCATTTCTGACTTCTAGTTAGTCTGTTCCTGGTTTGTTCTTTGATCCTTTGATCCTAGGTATGCCCCACGGTTTCTTTTTTCTGGTTCACCTCGCACAGCTGTTCATAGCCCAGTACTGGCAGCTATAGGTGTAATGTTCTCAGATATATGTTTTACATTTGTTTTACATTGTAAAACAAATCTAAGACAAGATATTCCTATTTGGGTTGTATTTAAATATTTAATATTTAGTTAATGTTAAATTAAATTATGATAATATATTTATTATTATTATCTTATTCAATATTAATTATATCAATATAATATATTATATTAATGTAAGTATAGAATAGAACAGAACATAATAGAATAACAGAGTTGGAAGGGACCTTGTAGGTCATCTAGTCCAACCCTCTGCTCAAGCAGAAGACCCTATACATTTCTGACAAATGGTTGTCCAGTCTCTTCTTGAAAGCCTCCAGTGATGTAGCATCCACAACTTCTGAAAGCAAGCTGTTCTATTAGTTGATTGTTCTCACTGTCAAAAAAATTCTCCTTATTTCTAGGTTAAATCTCTCCTTGATTGGTTTCTATTTATTGTTCCTTGCCTGGCCTTTAGGTGCTTTGGAAAATAGCTTGACCCCTTCCTCTCTGTGCCAGCCTCTTAAATATTGGAACACTGCTATCATGTCACCCTGGTCCTTCTCTTCACTAGACTAGCCATGCCCAGTTCTTGTAATAGTTCTTCATATGTTTTAGCCTCCAGGCCCCTAATCATTAATAGAAGGTAACAATATACAAAGACTGGAAAATAGAAGTAGAACGATTGTGGCAAAAGAAAGTAAAGGTAGTACCAATAATAATAGGGGTCTTGGTGTAATTCTAAAACAAGACTTAATAGGTGCCAAATCCAATCTAAACATCTATCTGACTGTGCAACAAGCCAATCTAATTATATATTAATATCTTATTTATTACCTTACTCAATAGTAATTGATCTTTGTTCTATTGGCTGACTTTTTAGCATAAAATTATTCTTTTAAAGATTGTAATACAATACATCTGCTGAACAATGAGATTTTGAAATGAAATTTGCTATGCAAAGTCAGACCATGTTAAGTTTTATTATTATCACATGCAATTTCAAGAAAGCTGAGGAAAATCAAAACAGAACAATTATATATAAATATAATGGAGAGGAATATGTTCTACTGATGGCATTTAACCCCAGTGAGATTGGCCAAAATGTTCACAAACCTATACCCTGAGCGTTGGAGATGTAGACATAAATCTGGAACATTCTATCATATAGAATGTGGACATGTCTCAACGCCAGGAAATATTGGCTCCAAATAAAGGAATGGCTAGAAGAAATCACGGAACATAGGATAGAATTGAAACCAGAATTATGTTTATTAGGCATACTAGATCAAAAAATGGGTAAGAAGTATCAATACATATTACACATACTAACCGCTGCCAGGATCGTTTTTTGCACAAAACTGGAAACAAATACCCCCTCAGATGAAATGGTAATTAGGAAGATACTTGAATGTGCTGAAATGGACAGGACGACTATGGAGTTAAAAGAAAGAGAAGAGTCAGATTATTATAAAATTTGGAGTAGACTATACAAGTGGTTAGAGAATAGAAGCCAAAACAAGAAATAAAAGTTCAAAAACCATTGAATATAATATAAATATAAATGTATATACAAAGAACGTATAATATTATTATAACATAATTATTATAGTATTACTAGAATTGTTAAAATTTATGAGAAGGCAAATATTGAATAGTAAATTACAAAAGCAGAATATATATGCTGATACGGAAAGCTGTAAAATTATATTACATTGTTGTGTTGCTTGTGTTTTTTATTTGTATTTGTACTTGTTTTCTTTTTTCCCTTTTTTCTTCTGTATTTGTGTTTTTTAAAGTTAGAAAATGTTCAATAAAAACTATTTTTAAAAAAGAGAATGGAGGAGAAAAGAACAGAACAGAACGGAACAGAATTCTTTATTGGCTAAGTGTGATTGGACACACAAGGAATTTGTCTTTGGTACATATGCTCTCAGTGTACAAAGGACTTGTTCCGGATTACACAAGTCTCGGGTTTTAAATTTAAGCATTTTAAATTGAGCCTGGAAACAGATTGAAACCCTTACTAATAGATACTAATCTGAAAATTCTGCCCCAAGTGAAGCTCCTAAACTCTCTTCATGATAGTTTTCCTACAGAAACTGCTGCCCTAAACCAAATAAGGGCCTGCTGTTCTTTGGATAATGATTACAAAACCTTAATTACAAACTCACACCCAATTCATACTAAATGTTATATTTTATTCCTGATTCCTGAGAAAGTGAAAGCAATATCGAGAAGTACATCCATGGTGTCAACCAGTTTAGTCAAAAGGATGCAAAGGATACAATTTTCTTTTCTTTTTCCCATTCAATTATGTCAGATTCTTGGAGACTGTCTGGACAAGCCCCTGCAGTTTTCTTGACAGATTTTACAGAAGCGGTCTGTCATTGCCTCTTACCTAAAAGGATACAATGCAGATCAAAAAATTCCATGGTCTTCAAACCACTGAAACAGTTACCACCTCCTGTGTCAGTGTTTCACCAAGAACTAAAAGAAAAGGAGTCCTAAAAATGAATGCATAACTGTTCTAGAATTGCTACCTTTCTCTTGGTTTCCTTTTAATTGATCTATCTGGTCAATTGGAAAATATATCTTCATTTCCTCTTTAGAAATGACAAAGGAAGTTTCTGAACTTTCCAGCCTAGATAATAAAGCATGAATTCAAATATGTTAAAAGATCATAAAATATATACCATATGTACATTTCAGAAATGAGTTTGGCTGTTAGGTCTGATTTCTATCAAGATCATATACACTTGTATTAAAAAAATTACAATTTGCTGATTTTATTACCGTCTTCCAAGTGAAACTATCCAGAACTATAACATATGATTAATGTTTGAAGCCAGCACATCTGTAAAGTCACTTTAAAGATTGATGTTTCAGAACATATTATGAAATGTCAACATTTGGCATATTTGTTATTGCACAAATGTATTCCCAGTATGCATCCTAACGTTGACAACATAAAACTATATATCTCTTCAAAATTGAAAAACAAAAATTCATGATATTGAAACGCACATAATAAAAGTTCTTAGGGGAATTATAAAGAAGTTCAAACTGATTTTTTTAAGACATCTGTGTTGTAAGTATGAGTGGAACCCTTGGGAACAAGTGCAATAATGCATTGGAAGAAAATGCCTTTTATATTAGCCTTAAGTTGCTTAAAAACAAGCTGTAAGAATAACAGAGATCAATAACTCATGAATTGGAATGACAAACTGTACAAACTGGTATCCTGTTTTTGAAACGTTTTTATTTGCAGTGTGGTAATAATCACATTGTCAATTTTGCTCAATACTTCTTGTTTCTTGTTGGCTAAGAGACAAATCTAACATACCCACTTTAATTTTATTATCCTTAAAACATTTTGCACATCTTTACTTTTGATTTTTATGTTGTATCCATTATAGGTTATCATTCTGATAAAACTGTGTTTGGCTAATTGATTTATTGAGGAAATGCACAAATATCCCAATCCCAAAGGTTCTGTGCTGTATCTGGTTTCTGGACTTGTCAGTCTTTATTATTATTATTTTTTAATTAATTTAATTTATATACCGCCCTTCTCCCAAAGGGACCCAGGGCGATGTACAGCCAGCATAAAACCCACAAATATAAAATTTAAAAAACAGTTTAAAAATATTAAATAGTTTGGCCCATATAATTAAAATAAACAACCCAATTTAAATGTTTAAAGAAGAATTAACAATTAAAATTTAAAATTAGGCCAGCCCGGCTTGTTGAAATAAAAGCATCTTGAGGGCCCGGCGGAAGGTGCGCAAGTCGGGAATCCTCCGCATCTCGGGGGACAATTCGTTCCAGAGGGCAGGAGCCCCCACAGAGAAGGCTCTCCCCCTGGGGGAGCCTTATAACTCAGTAATGTTTTATGCTCCTCAGAAAATAATATTGGAGATAATACCGGTATTCATATATGTATATGTTCTATCTCATCACCTGAAGGTTGAGAGAAAATGATTAGGAGCCCTAATCATTAAGATATCCCAAAAAAGCAATGAAAACCATATTATAATATATGCCACTGACATATTATACTGCAATATCTAGAGAGCTACCTATTCCTTTTGTGGAAAATCATTAACGAGCAATCCAACCTAGAAATAAGGAGAAATTTATTGACAGTGAGATCAATTTATTTCAAGAAAAAACTGGACAGCCATTTATCTGGAATGGTATAGGATCTCCTGTTCAAGCAGGGTTTGGACTGATAGACCTCCAAGATCTCTTCCAACTGTATTATTTTATGTCCTATGATCTTGTGAGTAGACAGACATCTAGACTGATAGAAAATGATGTCCTGGATTTTCTCCAGGTAGCATTTTTAAAGATTCAGAGTATAAATGCATTAAAACATGCCATTGATTCTCTTATATGAACAAGATATCCTTTTCTCATGTCTCTTTACTAAAGATATATACTTATAGAATGGTTATTTACAAATTTCCATCAAGAGAACTTAACCATACTTATGAAGAATGTTACTCTAAACATCCTTATACTGTTGAAAAAATACCTTTGTGGTTGTAACCTGGCTATAATTTGGGCACAGCATGATTAAACTGGGAATTTTAGCATGCTTTCTGCAGTATATATGAGTCACAAGTCTGTTGTTTGGAGGAATTCTTTGGTAATTTCTAAAAGCAGCTTTCTATGGGCTTTCTAGCCTCCAAAGCCCTCTCATAATCAGGACAAAAAATATGTTGATCATTCTTTTTTTTTCTTTTTCTTTTTTTTGGCAAATTGATATTCCAAAGCAGTCCAAGACCAACTAATGTACAGATGCAACATTTGGCAAATGAAGCTTTTGTGTCACATGTGCTCCCACCTGGACATAGTAGTGTTTCACAGTCTGAAGGATAAATAAATAAGAATGCCTTCTGGAAGTCCTGCACAAATTCTTGCCTTTTCAGGATTCTCAGAGGTCATTCTTCCATTTTCTCCCCAGTCCAGATGCTGATTAGTGGAAGGCCAATGCTTTTATTCTCACAAATTTCTGGGTTTTGTTCTATGATCTATATAAAGCAACGGCAAACATTTCAGAATAAAATTGTGTGAGGGCTCAAATTTACCTTCCCTCCCAAATTTTTTTAAAATTGTCCCAAATCATGGAAGACCACTCTTCTTTCTCTATAAGATGCTGAAACCCGTTTAAGTTTTGTGAAATTTGAACATTTTCATACAAAAAATCTCATTCAGGAACATTGTAATCTTTTAAGCCACTTTTTAAATTAAAAATATTTTATTTGCAAAGTTCATAGGTACCCTCCTAACTCCTGATTTGTAGTGTTTACTGTACTGTATTGATCTATATTGTGGACAATATAGATATTCAAATATGAATGTTTCATCTAGATTCAGGAAAAAGAGATCCATTTCTTTTTCAATTTATCTAGAGGATATGTCTTCCCACAGAGAAAATCCACAGATGTTTGGCCTTGCTGGTTGAGTCAATGAGGGGACACTATGCTACCCAATGCATAAGAGATCAGAATGCTCTTGGCAAGTCCTGGAAAATAAACATTTATGATTAGGAACTTATTTCCTAATACTGGAAGTTCATACCCATTTGGGATTTTTAACAAACTTCGTTGTTAAACATTTTGGTTTTTTAATAATTTGCAGTGCTAAGACTAAAGAAACATACTACTTTGAATTAATTAAAATCCATATATCACTTTCTTTTTTTAAAAAAATGTTTATGAGACAATTACAATTACTTTTACTAGAAAGCTTGCACATTCTGAAGATGGAGGAAAATGAAAGACCATTGGTACATCATGCCTTTGAACTCAGTTTTCTTTCCCTCCCCCCCTCAGAAAAAGTAATCTAGCAATTTTCCAGAGTCTGCTGATCTGCGAAGTCTGGCAGCCCCAAAAAGCATTGCCATTGGTGAAAGTTTTTGGGAGCCCTAGTTACCAACAGATAGAGGGCACACTTCGCACTTCCTATGTCTTGCTCTTAAAACTGATGAACCTGGGTAGCCCTGAACCTGTGGAAAGTTTACTAACAGCCTAGAATAAACTGAATGGCATTGTTTGTGAAGGGAGAAGACTCCTGTTTTGCTCTGAGGTATATGACCTGTCTAACTCATGAGAGTTAGGAAGCCAAAGAGGATGCATCCTATTACATTTAAGATATTATTTTGAAATATTTAAGATATTTTGAAATATTTAAAATATTTTGAAATATTGATTGTTCTTCTTCTTGTTCCATATCCGTCATTTGACTTTGGCGATCATGTTGGCAATCCTATTTTTGTCAACAGCCGCATGAAAAAGTGCTGCTGAGTTTTATCCAAATCAGTCCCTTAGGTTGAAATATTGATAGCATAGTGCAAATACATGTATATATATGTATTGTGGAGTGTCACAACGTAACATGCAAGAAGAGGAATGACTTGGGAGACAAAGCAAAATGGTGAAGAATGAGGGACTACGTCTAAACTATTATATAATAAAGTTTTAACTTACAATATATTCTGCAATCTGTGGTAAAAATCTGATAAGAAAGAACACATTGCAGCAAATGAATTAGACCTAGCAGCTGCCATGATACTCTAAACTTGGTTTGTATTAACCTTGCTTATTTTTTAATGGTTGGGCATATTATGCAAATTTAGCTCATGTAGATCTTAATTATACTTTGCAAGCAACAAAGGGAAGTTGTTGTGTGAATACATCTACTATGTTTTGTTTCTCCAGCTTATCCAACCAGATCTCTTGGCTTTTCATTTTCTGATTCTATAGGTCAGAGGCGAAAAGACCATGACTTATGATATGGAAATAGACCTTAAGAATTTAAAAACAGCTGAGGGCCAGGGTGGTGATGGCGAAGCCTAACTTGGTACTAGTTAGCTACATGGGAAAAGGGAGAAAGCAATCATTTTGTTTCTACAATTAAAATAATTCCTTTGAATGTGCCATTAAGTACTGTATTGTTGAACCAACTTAATAAAAATACACAGACTTTTCCCCTTCCAGAGGGACATTTTATAGACAAAGAAATTTCACCATTGGTTCTTGGTTATTTCATTTATTCCCTCCCCCACAGATTCCACCAAAACTTTTTTTTTAAAAAAAAGGGAAGTGGGTTCATAGGTTTTGAGTTCCATGCAATGGAGGCTACTCCATACATTATGAGAGGCTACTTTTCTGAAGAATTGTTAAGTTTGTCATGAGCAGGATAGAACCCTGAGTTTTTAACCTTTGCATGTACAAACAGTTGGGTAACCTTGGGCTGGTCACATTCTCTCAGCCCCAGGAAGCAGGAAATGGCAAATCACCCCTGTGCTTTATAGCTCTCTTTGCTGTGTGATCACATCAGATAAAGAAATGACTGTCTGTTCAGACTAGATCAGTTAAACTATGTGAGGGATTTCTTTGCTTCCTCAAGAAATCCTGTATAGATCGGGAAACTTGATCAGATGTTATTTCCCAGATTCTTCATTAAATCACAGCTCCAGTTCCTGGCCTCCAAATGATAGGACATATGAAATAGAGCTCTTTTGCATAAATTGCAGTATCTAAGAATGATAAATGCAGGAAAGGCTGAATGCCTCTTAAAACATTTGCACTGTCTAGTAGGGTTAGAGATGGCTAGTGGAATCTCGAAGGTGTAGGCTGGTTTGGAAAGTTTAAAAGACTATTCCAACAAAAGGCAATGGCAAAATGGTAATGCATGTTTGTATTGTTGCCAAGAAAATTAGAAGCTTCTGCCCACAAAGTCACCATGGGTTATGCTCAATAGAATGGATTTTTTTAAAAAAAAAATGCAGCACAAAAATCTATGCATTTGCCATTTGTATAAACAGGATTCCCTATTTCTATAAGACAGTTGTTGTATACCAAATATTTCTGTGGACACTATTAGACTAATAATTCTTAGTAGTCTTTTTGTTATAGTATGGCAAGTGCTAAATTTATATCCAGTATATCATAATAATATAATCTGCAGGAGCCTTGATTTCCCATTTCCCCAGTTCTTTGTGGTTAAGCAGAGAAAGAGAACACTCAAAAGGACATCTTGCAATAGGGATTCCAGCAGATCAATTCATAGTTAAAAGCTTCAAAATATTCTTTTTCTATTTCCTAAGGAATACTAGTATTACAGCTGTAGAGATTTGTGTTCTCTTTATCTAAATTGGCTTTTTAATGGAGTCAGCATTATTTAAATAGTCTGAGTGGACAGATATGTTTTCATTACAAGCAACTTTTTCTCTAGCCAACCTTCTCTAACAAAGCCTAACCTTTGTTGTAGATATTACCAAATTGATGGATTGCTTTTTTTTTTTTTTAACATTACAGGGTTGTTCTGGCTGTGGAAAATGTGACTGCAATGGAGTAAAGGGGCAAAAAGTAAGTATTCTGTATGTACAGTATTTTTCCTTCCTTGTGTTTTTGCCAATTTTGAATAAATCAGGATAAATGAATTTTAATACTGCTAGGGTACCCAATTTGGGAGGGGCGATAATATTTAGCTATGTGGAAGTAAAAATTGGACATGACCAAATTGGAAAACACAGGGGAGCAGTGATTGAAGATAAAAGCTGTGATAAATGACTGGGTTGTCTGAGGATCCACCTCTCTCCAGTGATGGGATTCAAATAATTTAACAACTGATTCTCTGCCCTAATGACCGACTGGGTGGGCGTGGCATGATGGGCATGGCCAAGGAGTGTGATAGGCAGCACTTGGCCTCCTGCACCCCCCCTAGGAGCAAAAATGGGCTGTGGGGGTATGTGCCCCCCCAGTACCCATTTTGGGCCTAGTAGGCCTCCCTTTAGCTTCCTAGGCCATGGGGGGGCACACCGCACCCCCCCGTACCCTGTTTTGGGCCTAGTAGGAGCAAGAATGGGCCAAACCAGCTGAATCTCACCACTGCCTCTCTCCCTCTCCATCAACAAACATGTGAAATAAAGTTTGCAATTACCTCTGAAACGACTTGCTTTTGAATGCCTTGAAAATATATAAGAACATGGTTTTTCTAATATTAAATCTACAAGCCTGAGAAACTTTATATTACAAATCTCAATTTTAATGGTTATAGGAAGGACATTCTTTGCAGGATCACATCCACTTCATCTCCTTGGGAAAACAGTTTTAGGAAATCCCCTACTTCCTTATGAACATATTACTAAAAATCCTTGCCCATTTATAGACATGCAGAAAACAAAAGTTAATACTGACGTTTAAAACATTTATTAATAAAATTAAGCAGTCAGCTGAAAAGTCCTATCAGGTTCACTGAATGGAGCTATTATCTGAGCAAGACATATATCAGTGTTATTTAAAAACATCTTAAATTATAGAGTATTTTATGTTCATTCCTGTGAACAACTAATTCTTTGAATGCATGGAGGGATGGCAGAAAAGAAAGTTATTTTTAATGCTGGAGGTACCAAGACTGTAACCTTGAAATCTGAACTTCTTGAATCTTGGACAAAAAAGAGAGAAGGGCTTAATGGAGTCCCAAGCTTCCACTCACTGACTTCCTTAGTATTAATTGTGACCCACCCTATAGTGGTTGCTAAAGACACCATCCAAAGGCAAAGCCACATATTAAACTAGGCCCATCTCATAGATTTCTAGGATTAGCCTAGAACAGAGGTCTTCAAACTTGGCAGCTTTAAGACTTATGGACTTCAACTCCCAGAATTCTCCAGCCAGCATAGCTTAAAACTATAAATCTTAAAGCTGCCAAATTTGAAGACCTCTGTCCTAGAATCTCATGGAAAGTGGCAAATGTTGTGATAGAACTTTCCTTTAGCCCCATAAAAATTAATATGTAATTTAAATTGTGAGTGGCTGAAATGGGATAGAGATTGTATCATTTGGCCTTGATCTAGACATGGGATTCTTAACAAACTGCCTTATGTTGCTTCAAAGTATCTGTATGTCTGGAGCATGTTTGTCTATACTGTACTGGCTATAACTTTCACAGAGAAATTGTTCTTGATTCTACTGCAAGAAACAATTGCATGCAAAACATGTTCTCTGGCATGCAGTTCTCCATATATATTCCCTTTTTCAGGATTAGGATCCTCTTCAGGTTGTTGTGTTTTTTTAATTAGATATTTATATAATTATAATTATATTTGTTTATATTTCTGAATTTTATTATGTTCACACTCGCTTTGGGGATCCAAGAAACACAGTATTTCTTACCACGGGGATAAAAATGTAATAAAATACATGGGAAGTGCTGCATGTTAGCCTATCAGGACTCAATATCATCAATGTTTTCCTGTTTGTGTCCTCTGTGGTTCATACACATTCTACAGTAGTACGGATGGTGCAATAACATCTGTGTGAATTTCTGAGGATTATGAATATAAGCAGCAGTTAGATGTGTGTTCTGCAGATGTGCTTTTTGAAATTAAATTGATAATTATGTGCATTCATTTCATCATAGTCATATATTTGAGGATAATCATAAGACAGACTCTAATATGCAGCACAAAATAACTAGGTGACTGACAACCTTCATCTGTTCATCAATTTGGTGTATCAAAAAACTGCTATTTTGCAAGCCTTTAACAGTACATCTTACAGTCCAATGCAATGAAGTTTCAGATTTAATCAAAATTTGTATAACCAAAGGTTTTTGATATGCTTCCTTTGGTCTTTGGAGATTTACAAAATTAAACAATAGCAAACTGAAGCTGGTGCCCCTACTGTCTTTTTCTTGAAGGACAGAAGGAATATCTAAAAATGCAAAAGGAAGGGAGGGAGAGGAATACTGAAAGTAAATTACTACTGATTCACATGGCACCTATGATAGATCAACTAAAGAGTAAAAGGTTTATGGTAAAAGCAGAACATCTTATAAAATTTCCCCAGAATTATTTATTTATTTATTTATGTAGCTGCTCATTCCATATGTGACTTGGGTGGCTTACAAGATTAAAATGAAAACATTTCTAAAACTCCCAAAATAATCATACAAAAAATTAAAATTAAAAAACTACTGGGTTTCTCCAAAAATAAGACATCCCCTGATAATAAGCCCTCCCCCAAAATAAGCCCTCTCCGAAAATATTGAAACGCATGCACCGCTGGTCCCCGCCATTTCCTTTGGTTAGGGAGACAGAGCTGGAAATCAGGTAAGACAGCAAGAGGAGCCCCGTCTTGCTCCATGCCCCAAAATAATAAGACCTCCCTGAAAATAAGGCCAAGCACTTATTTCAGGGTTCAAAAAATATAAGACAGGGTCTTATTTTCAGGAAAACATGGTATCAGTTTGGTTAAGGTGCTGGCCTAGAAACCAGGAGACAGTGAGTTCTAAACCTGCTTTATGCATGAAAAACCTTGGGCCAGTTACTTTCTCTTAGCCCAAGTCAGGGTTGTTGTAGAAAGAGGAAGGAGTATTAGGTATCTCTGCCACCTTAAGTTACTTATAAAGTGATAAAGCTGGGCAAAAATTTAATAAATAAAATAAAAACATCTAAACCATATCATGCAACCACTTTATAGGCTCTGCACTACCATCCTCAAGCTTGATGGCAAAGCTAAATCTTCAGTCTATTCTAGAACACCAGCAAGGTTGGGGCCAGCCTGACCTCAGGGGAATGATATTCCAGAGGGCAGGTGCAGTGGCTGAAAAGCTCTCCTCCTGGGTCCCATTAGGCGGCACTTTGATATGGATACAACCCAAAACATGCTCTTTATGCCAGACCCGATGGGATAGATAAATATAATTGGGGAGGGGGTGGTGCTTCAAATAACCCAGCACCATACCATGTAGGGCTTCATAGGCCAGCACCAGTATCTTAAATTGATAACCAATGCAGCTCACAAACCAGAGATACAATGTTTGCAGGAGTATGTTTGCACATATGAGTCCTCACCATTATGTTTTTCATCAACCGAAGCTTCTAGATTACTGATAGTTTTCCAGTGTTTAGGTGAGTTTTCAAGATAAAAAATGGCCTTTAGCACCAGGGCCAGAAAAGTCCTCCATCTGAAATATAATACTTCCCCTCCCAATTTACAACCAATCATATTGAATCTTGCAATTTGAAAAATAATGTCAGATCTGCCATCACGCCACTTTAGCCTTGCTATGCTTTCATGGCATCCTGCCATAAAAAGGGGGAAGGGGAATGTGGAAACATAGGGAGAGGGAATGACAGGAACCAAAGGTGCCAATCAGAGACAATGGCTGAAAAATCCAAGGGCACAGACTTGAGAATGGAATGCAAATACCCACCAAAAAGGCACCAAACTTTAGAACTGTTACCAAAACACCTACTTTCAATACCATTGGACAACACGAGATGATCAAAAGTTGAAGGCCTGGAAGAAGGGAAAATCACAAGATTTACGCGGGAATATTCAGATCTGTCTTTGCTTACACTGTAATCACTTGGCTTTAGTAAAAGTATACCTTTTCTTTTCAAACAGGGTTAAGGATCTTTCTTTCCTAAATGTACAAGTTAGGACAAGGCTGACAATTTTATTTTTGGTACACAACTTAATAGTTACTAGTTTAACAAATAATAAAAGTTTATCTCTGCTGGAAAATTACTATACTTAATTTCCTATTTAGTTTGCACCCAGCACATTCCCAGTCAACCTTTAAGTCCAAATCAAAGCAGACACACAGACCACTCAATACAGCTAGCAGAAAAATATCTTGATATTTAATAAAAATCAGCAAAACATGCAAAACTTAATTGACAAAGCAGGCAAAATCAGGGGATGAGGGAGACTTCAAACAAGAGGTAAGAAATTGTATCAATATCTCTGTTGATACCCAAAGGCATAGCACGTTTCAGAACCACTGGAAACAATACCCTGTGGATAAATAGCATGGATAATGGCCTTGCCCCAGCTATAACCTTTTTATATACATAATAGCAGCAGAATAGCAGTAGAAAGTAGAACACTGGTGATCTTTCTGTTGTGCATAAAGGAGACAATTTTATGAAAATGGATAATGTATCCAACAATCTGATGGTTTTTAATTTTTAAATCTCTGGTATTACATTGCCTTTCTACCATTTTAAAAAGTATTTCTAGCTGTAATGACAGCACAAAGTTTGTTGTGTTGTACACTTTAAGTTAGGTATAAATTAAAATTTGTATAGTAAAAGCTGCTGTAGATACTAAATAACAAAACATTGCAGTAAAATAGAGTGTTTGTTTTAATTCCAGTATGGGCCCTGCAAAAGGAATGCTGGTGGGCTCCATAGGATTCTTGGGTTGCAATATTTGCACTCTTGCATAAGATATCAGTCACATCTCATAATGATTGGCCTTATTGGACATGCAAAAGCCAACATCTAGCACGTTGTTTTCTAGCTCAGATGGTGTTAAATGTATTTTCGAATGAGATTTTTTCTTTCTCTCTAAATATCATTAGCAAAACCCTACAAAATTTTGGAAAAAAACCATAATATAATACACTGCTCACAAAATAAAGGGAACACAAACAGAAGACATCTGAGATCTGAATGAATGAAATAGCCTTATTAAATACTTTGTTCTTTACATACAGTAGTTTACACACTGCTCAAACAACTAAAGGGAACACAAAACTACTGTATTTAATAGGGCTATTTCATTCATTTAGATCTCGATGTCTTCTGCTTGTGTTCCCTTTATTTTTTTGAGCAGTATATTTTAATAGGCAAGTTTTTAATCAAAATGTTCTGAACTCTTGTTTTCTGAGCTGATATGTTTTGGAGTAGGCAGAAAGTGTTATCCAATATAAATAGTAGCTGTTACTATTACAAAATGAAGAAATGTTTCTTTCATAAGAAAGATCTCTAGACAGAATTATTTTCAGTGTGTCATTATGGACTTAATAGTTAAGTCACTTTCACATTTCACATCCATTTTGGCTAAAAATTAACTCAAAGATCAACAACCTTTTCAAGTTTGGGATAATATTACATGATCTCATGTGATTGGTATGAATTTTTCCTCCACCCACCCACCACGTACCACCACCCCAATTTGAAAATGATTTCAAACATTTTTTTAAAAAATTTTCAAACATTTATTTTAGGTAATTGCAGGAAATTTGTAGGCTAATAGATTGGAAGCTGACCAGAGTAGGTTATAAGATGGGTGGCTATATAAAATTTTTAAATAAATAAATAAAATAAATAGGAGATAATTGAGGTTCTAGCCTCAACAAATACTGTTTCTGACTAGACACATTGCATAATAATAAAACTGTTGTGGGAAGTGACATTAATAAAAACTAACAAAAAGTTTCACTTTTCTAGATCCATCTGAAAATTTTCTTAAGCAGAAGGAAAATAAGCAGGTTGTTGTTTGTGTCTGAAAATGTAACCAAATGGGTGAATGTAATTATAGTATTCATATGGCACACTAACAAACCTACTCAGTAACACATAGTTTCATAGTAACACAGCAAACTAAATCTGATACATTGATATTAGCTGAATAATGGCTTCAAATAATGTTGATATTCTGCTGTCATTAAATTAAGCCCAACCTTGCAAAAACAACCTGGTGGCTTAAATCTAGTTTGCTTACCAGATGAGCTAATATGAAAAAATATTTTAAAAAATATTTTATAAGAATTCAGATTATCCGATATATTCTACGGAATACTTTAAAATAATGCTTTGTTCGTTAATTTTTCAAGAAATTAAAAAAAAATTAAGCAATATATCTGAAAGCAAATTTAGGTTGGAGACATTCTTTTCAAAAAAAGGATATTGTGATACATCATAAAAAGACTGCTGTGGAAATGGATATGCATGGAAAAAGCAGATCGTACAAGTTTAGATCAAGACAATGTAGAGACACCCATAATTTATTTAGATTGGCACACTTATAATTCTTCAATAAAAGAAAGAAAAACTCTTAAGATTTTAGATACTGTTTTTGAAAAGAAGAATAACAATGCCTTTAACTCATATTAAAAATGAACAAGAGAAATGGTTACTTGATGACCAAAATAACATTTTTAAATAATCAAAAATTCTACTTATATTTTGATTTCTGAGAAGGCAAGGATCAAAAGATTTCAACATTTTCAAGTTTTCTTAGCTGTTCAAGTACTTATTTAATTCCTGAAACATTCCATTGGATTCCAGATTGCCCTCTCTCTGCTTGAGCCTGACATTAATGGGTTCTGGAAAGATTCTGTTTAAACAGTGAAAGCAACCCTGAAATTTTGCATCTCAAGCTTTCATTTAAATTATTCTGAAATAGCAAATCAGTTCAGTAGAATATCTGATCTAGTTTTACATGCATAACTATTTCTGTCACATTTCCATATTCTCTTTTTCTTTTTCATCTTTATTAATCTTTCAAAGTAGGTGGCACTGATTATCCCAATCCATTAAAAATAGTTCTCATTTAGAAACTACCTTGGATAGTGACCATTTGCAAATACAACAGTAATAAATCACACCCATATTTCTGCACCTGATGACAATGCACAATATAATGAAAGTAACACTGGCATTGCTGCATAAGACATCTTTATCTAAATGAGATGAAAACAACCAGCAATTTACGTAATGTCTCTCTTTTTCAGTCATATTTTCACTTAGTGACCATTTCATTGGAACAAATGCTAAAAAAGGATTACCTGTACTTCAAGGGTGGGTTCTACTTACCTTTACTACCGGTTCACAATGGGTAGCAACAGGCTTATTTTATGTTATAATTAATAATAATAAATTATTTTATCAATAGTTATTTTATTGTATTCTTTTATTCTATGTCTTATTGAATGTAAGTACCAGCATAATGATAGATAATAAACTGCTACCAGTGGTAATGGATAAGAGATTCTATCAAATATAAATATCATAGAATCTCAGGGTCAAATTCCACTCCCCATTTCTGTAAAAATCCAAATTAAAGCATCCCCAACATTGAAAATTATTCCATATTCTGAGCAAGTTGTGCTCTTCTTATAACATTCTTTTATTTTTCTGAAGGGTGTTATCATATCCTGTCTGATCATCTTCAATCTTCTTCTTAAAGCTAAACATTATTCAGTTCCTTCAGTCATTCATTGTAAAATTGATGTATCCAATCTCCTGTTTATTCTCATTAGCATTCTCATTGCACGTTCCAATTTCTTTTAACTTTTTAATGAGTGGTGCTTAAAATAAACACAATATTTGAAGCATAATAGCCATCAATCTTCAATATTTAATTTGGATTTCTGCACTAAGAAAGAGATTGAATTCAATGGCCTACATTCTTCCTCCTATGTTTCTTTTACCATTAATGGTAATAAACTAAATAATGATTCCTTGCCCCAGAATTTAAAGATTAAGAATTAAGATTAAGAATTTTTTGTAGCATCACAGTGATGCGTCATCTGTGAGTCATCAGTGAGTCTTGTGATGGGTCACCACATAGCAACCACCACACAAAAACTAACTTTACCATACACAAAAGGGGCATCAGAAATGACAGCCAGTATCCTCTAACCCCTAGGAATAACAATAGCCCACAAACCCTCAGCCACATTCCACCAGGAATTATCCAGAACCAAAGGCAAAATACAGAAGGATGAAAGAAACAATGTAATCTAAAAAATCAACTGTACCCATTGCAACCAGTTATACATGGGGCAAACATCACATCAATTAAAAAACAGGATCCACTAATACTGGATGGCAGTCAAACGCCATGATCCTAAATCCTTAATCTCTACCCACACTGATACCAAACAGCAGCAGTTCAATTGGAGCAACACAAAAATCATCAGCCACGCTGCCACCTGCCATGCTTATGTGTTCATCGAAGCCTGGCACTCCACAAGTAATTCTATCAGCAGACACATTGACTTACAACTAGCCTACGAACCCCTCAGAATCCAAATCAACCCCACAGGCAACCAGAGACAGAACTGACCCTCAACCAACCCATGCAAACCCTGCCCACCAGCAGTAACCTCCTTATCACAACACCCATCACAAGACCCATCACTGATGACTCACAGCTGACCCATCACTGGATCCTCACTTGACACTCCATACCTGAAACCCTTGTAAGCAGAAGAACACTGACATCCCCTAAACTCTGAAAAATGTTACCTAGCCTGGTAACTAAATGTTCAGAAACCAACCCAGAAGCTCAGAGAACGAACCTTTACCCTCACACTTCCTCCCCCCCGCCCCACTCTGTCCTGCTCTTTAAAAACTGAAGTTTAAGAAACCTTGGAATTTGATACCAGAGTTTAAAGAAAATGTTATTAGGACTGGCCAACTGTTTCTAATGTTATTCTTTGAAACTGCTTTTGTGCCTAGTCCAAAAGAGCTGAAAACTGGTAAAAAGAGGCATCTCCTGGACAACAGTTCTCAGAAAACCCTTGCAGACATCATACTCTCAAACTCTCTTACAACTTTTGCTGAAATATAGTTTGCTAATTAAAATATATTGTACACTATTAACAAAGAAGATGAAGTTATGAATATTGCTTGCTACTGCTCTTCTTGTTAATGAAGTTGCAAATGTTTTATATTAAATAGAAATGCATAAGAAATATGTACAGTATAAATTATTCAATTAAACTGATTTAGGCTGCAATCTTATAGCCTGCAAAGTGTTGCAGAAATTGTCACTTATTTTCTCTCTTTGAGGTTAAAGACAAGACTTCAGTCTTGAAGAAAGAACAGCCTCTTTGGATGCAAATTTCTGATTTGTATGTAGGAAGGATTCAAAACTGTTTTGGTGGTATAGTGTAGAGCAGAGGTGGTATTCAGCAGGTTCTGAGCAGTTCTGGAGAACTGGTAGCAGAAATTTTGAGTAGTTCAGAGAAATGGTAAATACCACCTCTGACTGGCCCCACCTCCATCTGTTCTCTGCCTCCCGAGTCCCAGCTGATCAGGAGGAAATGGGGATTTTGCAGTATCCTTCCTCTGTCATACCCACCAAGCCACACCCACCAAGCCATGCCCACAGAACCGGTAGTAAAAGAATTTGAATCCCACCACTGGTGTAGAGAGATGTAATGTGAATTACCATCTCTCCTTGCCTTCTGTTACCTCCCTGATACCAAATGAAATGTAAATAATCCAGATATTGATCTAAACTACTTCCTATTTCAACCAGAATGCTTTTCCATCTTGAAGTGTTAATCTACTGTCAATGGACAGGCATTGGAGTTATTGAACTATTCCAAAGTACTATTAGAATTACTCTGCTGGTAATCAGTTATAATATGCTGTAATAGAATTTTGGGATCTTGTGATAAACTAGTTCTAAGTTTTTATTTGTTTTTCAAACCGAGTATTCTGCAAATATTAAACCTTTGTATTTGTAACTGAAGAAGTATAATAATTTTAATTAAGTTCTTTGATTACACTATGCTATTAGCTAAGAAAACTTCACAATTTGAAACCACAAATTCTGATAAAATCACAAATTTGTCTGATAAAAGGGACTATGATCTATTTGAGATTACAATTTAAAGTAGCACATGACTTTTGTTTTTTTTTTAGCAAAACAGTAACATGGCTACCCTAATGGAAATTGTTTTATTGGCATGTAAACAAATAAAAAAGCAAAACAGAGATGGAGGGGGAATGATATAAATGTGTCAAAGTCTTAATTTTGTACTCATTGCCAGACTGATGTGAAAGATCTTAAACATAACGGATTTATGCATCATTTTTAGTTGCATTAATATCTTTACAAATATAAATGGTAAACCCAAAACAGGGGACTCTGCCTTATGAATGCGAAAAAATGTAATTTAGCCCCTTTTTTTTTACCTCATTGATGTTCCAGTAGCAATGTCCTTTCTGACTTCATGACATTAAGAAGTAGATTCTTCTTCTTCTTCTTCTTCTTCTTCTTCTTCTTCTTCTTCTTCTTCTTCTTCTTCTTCCTCTTCTTCTTCTTCTTCTTCTTCTTCTTCTTCTTCTTCTTCTTCTTCTTCTTCTTCTTCTTCTTCTTCTTCTTCTCCTCCTTCTCCTTCTCCTTCTCCTTCTCCTTCTCCTCCTCCTCCTCCTCCTCCTCCTCCTTCTTCTTTTTCTTCTTCTTCTTCTTCCTCCTCCTCTTCCTCCTCTTCCTCTTCCTCCTCCACCACCACCGCCACCATCATCATCATCATTTTGGGTGTCGAGGAAAATACATATATCACATATATATTACATATTGTGCATTTAATTTTCACAGGGTGAAAGAGGTTTGCCAGGCTTACAAGGCTTGGTTGGATTTCCTGGAGTACAAGGACCAGAAGGGTCTCCAGGAGCCTCTGGAACAAAGGTAAAACGAACCTTATGCCAAACATTAACTTGCAGAATGGTACTTGAAATCCTGATAACAATAAACAAACAAGTTTGTATCTCTCTATAGGGTGATACTGGAGAACCAGGACTACCAGGAACAAAAGGAACTAGAGTAAGTTTGCATGAAACATTTTTGCTGCTATACATATCATGCTAGTTGTGGTTTGTATAATAAGCCATAGTAGCCTGATTTACATAACACTCCAAACCATTAGTCATGAATTACAAATCACAATAACTGGGTGCATGTAACACTCTAGGTTATAATCAAATACACTGCATTCTGCTCAGTTTTCAGTTTTTTAAAAGTAGCATTGAACATGTTAGTCATTCTTAATTTGTTATATTTATTACATGGTAATGTGCATGACACTTTATAGAGCACAATTTGCAAGTTCCAAGTGTTTATAATTACTTTTTCATTTTCTTACTAGAATGCTGTTTGAACTACTTAATGGTAATCAGTGTTAATGCTGAATGATGTGAAAATGACAGTGAAGTAGCTATTTACACTTAAATCTTACTGGGCAAAGGTGTCATTTGATCTGTTGTTTGCAAGTAAGAACAAGAAAGTATTCAACAGTTTTTAGCTAAACAATCTAGCTAAAATATTTAAAGAAGAATGAAATATACTCCCATTAAAAAAATTAGAATACTTTGGTGGCTTAAATATCTTTTGGCGGTTGGGATCTGAAGTTGCAGTGCTCAAGGATTGTCAGAAAATAAATGCTTCTCTGAGTTTAGAAGTTCATGCAAGTGCCTCATGATAGCATCTACCCACCTTGTTTATCAGCCTCTGTTTCAACTGATTTTGATTTTCCCAGCATCAGAAAAATTGATTATATCTTCTCAAGTGATTGCAGGTAGCCCTTACTTGGAGCGGTAAGATTTTTCATCACTAAGCAATGTCATAAAGTATAACATCACATGACCATGCCTCTTGGCAAAAGCAGTTCCAATAGACCCCGGTTACAATAGTTAAATGAATCACCATTGATTGTAATGCAAGGACTTCACGTAACCACGATTTCTGGCATCTTGTCAGCTTCCCAATTCACTTTGCTTGCGGAAAGCCTGCAGAAAAGGTGGCAAATCGCAACCATGGACTGAGGGACATTCAATAGTTAGAAATCCAGGCCGGTTGCCGAGCACTTGACCCATGATCATGAGACTGTGGGGTACGATGATGGCTGTAACATGGAGGATTGGTTGTAAATATTACTCATTCAGCATCATCCTAAATTCAAACAGGTACTGGCTTCTGGATGAGAAAAATGGCAGATAGACATCTTTGAAAGTGCAGAGACAACAAAGTGGTAATAATGCAGCAATAACCAATGGACTGGTAGCAAACTCAGTCCAATAGAACTTCTTTGGACAAGGTGAGGATGAGGGAGCACTCGCATATGCACCAGATGGCAGGACAGGGTTTCTCCCATAGTCTGAGCACTGGGAGATGAGGGAAACCATCAAGCCATTAAATGTAGCACAGCCTTAAAGAACATTAGATTAGTCAAATCTCACTTTTGGATCTACAATTAATGTAAAGTTAAAGAGGTCTTTCAAAGAACCAGACAAATTTGGAGTATTAGAACTTGCTAAGAACTTTGAAAACATTGAGTAAATATTGCTGAGCACATTGTAAGCCGCCCTGAGTCTTCGGAGAAGGGCGGCATATAAATCAAATTAAAAAAAAATAATAATAAAAAAATAAAACAAAACAAGCCTGAGATTTTGTGAATACAGTATGAAAATGGGACAGTTCAGTAACCTAAAGCTCCAATAGGGAAAAGGAACAGTGAAACTTGCAAAATAACAGACAAAGGCATGATACTTCATTTCAAAGTATCTTTGAGGAATTAGGAGAGAAACTTACAACTAAATTCACAGCAATAATTTCTATAGTTACAACATATTTCTTGAAGACTTTAAAGAAGTTAAAAATGTCAAAGACGAGGAAGAGAAAAATCTCAAAAAATATAGAAATATTGAAAAATAAAGAAATGGTGGAATATAAAACAGAGTTAATTGTTAAAGTGGAATTATAAATGTCAATGAAAAACAACCAGGACAAGGATATTATTCCTGGATTTAATTCTGGAAACCCTTAATGGACTTTTTGCCAATACTTGGCAATGGTGTTTTGGAGGGGAAAGCCGATGGGGTTCAGAATTACAAAAGCGGCATCATGACATCACATCCTTCCCCTGTTCTATATGTGTTACGATGTTCATACTAACATGAAAGGGCAGACCTTATGGTACAGCACTACTTTCATCTACTTTTATTAAAACTAAAACTAAAAAAAATGGTTGAGAATGTGACTGTTATATGTGTTTCTGATGGTTTAAAATGTCCCTCATGAATGTTGAAGAGAAACAATTTCTTGAGAATCTATTTACATTCTTTTTATCATTTCCTCAAATCTTAGGGTCCCCCTGGTTCAGCAGGCTATCCTGGGAATCCTGGCCTTCCGGTGGGTATAAAACCAAGGTTGCAGTTGAAACACAGTCAAGGTTTTATTTCAGTAGGAATAACCTACTGACCACTGTTTTGCTTTTCTGTATCCTTTCTGAACCTCAGGGCATCCCTGGAGGAGATGGCCCCCCTGGTCCTCCTGGGATCCCAGGATGCAATGGAACAAAGGTAAACTGTCTTAAACAAGTATTTTGAAGCTCTTTTTAAAAATCCATGAATTAAAGACATTTTTTCTCTTCCATTAGGGAGAAAGAGGTCCTCTTGGCCCACCTGGCTTACCTGGCTTACCTGGCAATCTCGTAAGCATTTTAAAATCATTTGTTTTAACTGAAATCAAAACAAGTATAACAAAAAAAATAAATATGAAAATTGATGACTCAGTTTGCAATTCATAATTTAATTGTGTAACTTGATAATTAAAACATCTGGCTATTTTTAAATTTCTCAGACAATGTTATATTTTCTAGGGACCTCCAGGAGTTCCAGGAATAAAGGTACATTTTCTAGTTAAGAATATACCTATCATTTATTGTTTACATGATATGTGGATTTGCTACTCTAACAGAATTCAAAAAATCATTTGTTCAATTGGTCATAGGGAAAAAAACCCAACATCCATAGAAGGTTATGTATTTGGGCTAACTCAAAATGTCACAGAATAATGAACAGCTTGATTTATTAAAGAAAACCAAGAGTTGCCTCTCATTGTAAAAACAGAAAGGAAAAACCAGTTTCCTGCATGATGTTGCCTGAGCAATTGGTTCTCCTTTCCCTTGTAAAATATTAGCAGTCCTTATGTTGCCGGTTCTAAATTTGGAGCTAGCATCCTTTCCTCTCTGAGAACAAAGAATCAATTGCCTTATTGGATTTTTTTTCTTTTTTTGGAAAAACATACTTCATTTCTCTTTTGAGGAAAAAGGAGCTGCAGAGAACACACACTGATTGGAAGTGGGGCTTGATGCAAGTTTCCTGCTTTTAAAAATAATCCCCTTTACTGAGGTTTTTAATGGGCCATTTACCACAAAAGAAGCCATGAGGCAAATATAATGACAGAATATGTCACAGGAAATAAGAATAGACCTTCATCCAGACTGAGGAAAGATTCCAGTTGGGAGTTCTGCATGAGTATCTTTTTTTTTCAAAGAAAAATGGTCAGTTTCTTTCATTATGACAGACTGCTCCATTGCTCCAACCATACTGTAAAATTCTTTCCAAAGAAGCATTTTTGTTCAGTTACAACTTTTCCATTGAATTCACAGGAAGGATTGGAAGAACTACGTAGCTTAGCATTGAGAGGAGGGCTCCACAGTAGGCACCTGTTTTTGCTCAGGTTCTGTTTAAACATATATCAGATAGGCGGGTCAAAGATCTTACCTGTGGTTTTCATGTAGAATTGCTGAAACACTATTAAAAAAAAGTCCAGTTCTCAAAAGAATAAGGAGAATCATCATTTTTTTAAATAAAAGGATGCAACTAATGGAACCGGTCAGCTCCCTTTTGCAACCAATAATTTTGTCCCTCTTTTGTACATTTTTAAAGTTTACTATCAATCTGAAGGGCAAGTAGAATAGCAATAGCACTTAGACTTATATACAGCTTCACAGTGCTTTCCAGCCCTCTCTAAGCAGTTTACAGAGTCAGCATATTGCCCCCAACAATCTGGGTCCTCATTTTCTTGACCTCGGAAGGATGGAAGTCTGAGTCAACCTCAAGCTTGATCAGGATTGAATTCATGGCTGTAGGCAAAGTCAGCCTGCAATATTGCATTCTAACCACTGTGCCACCAGGAGTTTTAAAAATTTCCATGGGACAAAAAGTATTGTATAACTAGATCAGGACTGTCAAACTCCCAGGCCAGATATGTCACACGCTGGCCATACCCACGCCAAAGTCCCGATACATCACGTGATGCTGCCACAATGACATGAGTTTGACACCCCGAACTAGATAATAATTAGATTTCTTTTTTATCGCTATTTCTGTCCTGTCCATGTCTTGTTCTTTTGGTGAAAAGCCAGCTTAAAGACCTCAAAAAGTTTTCTTGTTATTTTGCAATATTTTAATGAAATCCTTAAAAACCTTAATATATCATCAAATGTAACATTTAAAATTAATTATGATTATTGATAAATTAAAGTACTCAATTTTCACTCAAACAGGTGAACAGCAGCAGCAATGCTCTTGTACTAATTGTAAACTATTATTTTTAAATCTGTGTTATATAGGGAGACCCAGGAGAAATTGTTGGAATCCTGCCAGATGGTTTTCAAAAGGGTGAGAAAGGATTGCCTGGGCATCCTGGATTACCAGTAAGTTTTATTCTAACTAGCAAAGTTCACAATTTTGATAAATGGTGAGGTGATGAGAGGAGGCAAAGGAGAATCTTGTTTGTTATTGTAGAAACCTTGGAGAAGGGAGTGACTTGCATTTCTATACCCTCTGTGGATCAACTTTACCCCCCTAAATCCATCAGAAAAACAGAATCGAAAAGTTAGGAATATAAATAGTAAAATACCATATAACTCTGCAGAAGTGAAGGGGCATAGAAGAAACTACAAAGATAGGAGATACTTTGACTGCCCCGATCAACTTTAGTATCCTGGGCATGTTGCTTCCTTTGAGGATCTGGACCAATCTGGAAAGAAATTTTGAAGTCCTGATGGATAATTTAATGGAAATTTTCACCCAAGATATGGCAATTGTGAAAAGGGTAATATCAACACTAAAAATTACTAGGAGAGAGCTTGACATATTCTGTCTGTGATGTGGATACCAATGAATGAACATATTGGGCACAATTTTGTTTGCCCCATATTGAAGAAAATAGTTTAGGGCTGGAAAAGATAATGAAGAAAATAATCAGAATTAATTATCTAGTAGTTGAGTGCTATTTGTATAAAGGCTAAGATATTTAGGCCTTTGAATATCACCATTACAGCAATGTCAGAGATTACAATGAGACATAAAGGGGAAGTGAGCTAAATTTTGGTTTGATTGGCCAAGATGTATCCCAACTTATCAACTAATTGTTGGAGATGTAACTATAAACCCAGAACATTCTACCATATATGGTGGACGTGCCCCATCACAAGGAAGTATTGGTGTCAAATTCAAAAATGGTTGGAAGAAATTACAAAGCAAAAAATAGATTTGAAACCTGAATTGTTTTTATTAGGAATACTGGACCTGAAAATGAATAAAAACCTTAAATACATTATATTGTACATACTTATCGCAGCAAGAATCATATTCACAAAAAATTAAAAACAAAAAAATACATCGTCAGACAAAACTGTAATTAGGAAAATTCTAGAATGCGCAGAGATGGATAAAATGACTATGGAGTTAAAAGAGAGAGGATTTGGAGTATTATGAAATATGGCTAGAAAATAGAAATCAGAACAAGAAATGTTTAACTTAATATTGATGAAACTTAAATTAAAGTAACTGAACAACATTAAATAAATATGTATATAAATATGTATATATGTCGGAGTAATGCGATTATTCTACTATAGAGTAGTAAATAGAAATGATAGAATAGAGAACTACAAAAGCAAAGTACGTGAGTTGATATGAAATGCTGTAAAATTACCATTAATGTTATGTAATGTTCAATACATTATGTTTTGACATGTTTTGTTTTTATATATGTGTGATTGTTTTTTGTGTTGTTTTTAAAGACAAACTGTTTAATAAAAAATATTTTTTTTAAAAAAAAATTGTTTCAGCTTGGTTCCTGAGCCAAGTGTAGGAAACTATGACATTGTATAGCAAAGTGGCTAAGAAACTGTGTTACTGATATCATTTCTCAACCTTTTTTTCATACCCAGGGAGGACCTGGACTTCCAGGTGCTATTGGCCCTATTGGACCACCTGGACCTCCTGGAAGACAAGTAAGTGATCAGCTTCAGAGGTTTTAAACTGCATATTGCAAGAATTCATGATTTCAATTAGGTGTCTAAATTTATCCCTAATCTAAATTTGTCCTCCAACTATAGGTATATTAAACATGCATTAGGTTCAGCTAGATCCCATATCAGGTGATTTCAGAGAATTCCCCTTTTTTTTGAGGCAAAGCAACATTTCTCCAGATGGACCCAAATGGAATTGATATTACCCTGAACAATCTCAGAACAATTTCAATATTTTAATGGTCTACAGAAAGGGTGATTATAGGTTTGCAAAATGTATGTATATGAAAAATGCCAAGGCAGGAAAAAAATCAATATTGAACGACTGAGCCATCCCTCCTTTCCCTTCTTTGCACCAATCTTATATCCAGCCAATGCCACGAGACCCTGACTTTTAGAGGGAGGAGTAAACTATGAAGCAGAAGATGGGAGTTCTTGAAAATGGGAAGGTGACCCATTCCACAGCCCCATACGAAGCCCTGCAGAACTGTCATTTAAGCAGGTCCTGTGAAGCAAGAATCTAACCACTTAACCTGCTTAGCTTTGCTTTAGGGTTAAAGCAAAGTCTCTTCCCCAACATTAGGTCTTATTAGAATAGATAAAGTTTTGATTCAAGTGCTGTGGCTGCATGGCACTTTAAATGTGATTCTGAAAAAGATGCTTTGATTTTCAGGAAGTACAAGCAGAGCATCTGTCTCTAATTCTTCAAAGCAACCATAATTTTGATGCAGACTTGTACTATGTTTGGACTCCTGCATATTCCAAGGCCTCCATTCAAAATTATTTCTGAAGTACTGCATAGTCCTACTGTGTATCAATATTGAAATTATGATGTTCTATGTGGTGTGCAGAGTGTTTAAATGTGTCATAGAGTGTGTAAGTTGCAAATTATATCCTGTATTATGATATATTATGCATTCAAGCCAACATTTGATTATTATTCAAAATATTATATAAAGAAATGTAAGAAATCCCTAATTATAAAACAACATGGTGGCAAAGAGAGAGAAGATAAGGGAGAAGCTGCTGCTGCTGCACTACCAATATCCCAATTTCCACTCCTCAGAAATTATTAAATGGCTTTTGCAGGTAAAGGCAGACTCGGCAGCTTTAGATCATCTTTGAATTGCTGCTAGTGAGGCTGTGCTCTTAAGACAATCACATCTCTGGGATGGATACAATGAAGAATTACTTTAACAGTCTGAATTGCTCTCATAGAAGAAGATAATGCAGTATTTGTGGAGAATAAGCTAGCAAATATGTATGAGAACCAGCAGATACTCTCTCAAAAATCCCCCTACTTCTATGCTTGTGACTGTCCCAGGTTGATATACTGTAGGGTATCTGGATTACATAAAAAAGACAAACCAGGGTAGAAGCAGAACTCAGCTAAGTTACCCACCATATAGCAAGAAAGAGCTGAAGAGAGAAGAAGCCCAGGAATGATACTGGCAGAAGTTTATGTCTGCATTTGAAAAAGCAGCAATAGGTCCTGCTATGGGAAATGCCATAAGGCAGCAAACACAATACTGGCTTAGTGTGGCAGCTTCTCAGCTTCTCCAGGATAGCCATTATGAAATAAGAGTAGTACAATATGGGGCTGTTGCATTTGGTCTAAGACAGAAGTAAAATTATAAAAGTACAAAAGCAAAAAGTAAAAGTAATTTTGTAAAGTATCAAAAACTACTGGGGCAGGAAAACAACATGATCCAATACATCAATTCAGAAAGGAATAATAAAAGAGAATATTCATAGAAGTCCAAAACATCAATAGTGAGGAAAGTCCAAGATTTTCAAGTTCTTTGCAAGAGGGAGTAATGGAGCTATAGATTTCAATTACTGGAAACAGGAAGATAACTCTTTTATACCATAGGCCTTCTAATTGTTTACAAGACTAAGAGAGAATTTTTGGTCCTGCAAAGTCTTTATTTTAAATCAGTGCTATGAATCATGAGCTGATTATTCTGAAGACCTGATTATTCTAAACTGAATAATAATGATAAAGAATACCATGCATCAAGAATATCTCAGAAACCACAAATAGACTTCTTCAACCACATAGGAGAAAAAAACAAGAGTCATCTAAAACATACAATGTAAGAACTACAACAACTACTATGTAGGACAAACAGACAGAAGACTGAGAGAACACTTTCATGAACATCAACTGGCAGTCAGAAGACATTTATTTATTTATTTGTTTTAATTTGTATACCGCCCTTCTCCAGCAGGACTCAGGGCGGTGAACAGCCAGAATAAAACAGAACATACAAAATTTAAAAACCGTTTAAAAATAATTAAATATTTTTGGCTGCAATTTAAAACAACCCAATTAAAATCAATTAAATTTAACCAAAAAAATGGGATCAAGCCAGCCTGGTTAGGTGAAATAAATAAGTTTTCAGGGCCCGACGAAAAGTCTGGAGGTCTGGTATTGTACGTATTTCTGGAGAGAGATTGTTCCAGAGGGCGGGCGCCGCCACAGAGAAGGCTCTCCCCCTGGGGGTCGCCAGGCAACATTGTCTGGCGGAAGAGAACCCTGAGGAGGCCCTCTCTGTGCGAGGGTACTGGCCGGTGGGAGGCTATTGATGGCAGAAGGTGGTCTCGTAAATACCCTGGCCCTAAGCCATGGAGCGCTTTAAAGGTGGTCACCAACACCTTGAAGCGCACCTGGAAGACCACCGGGAGCCAGTGCAGCTCGCGCAGGAGAGGTGTCACATGGGAGCGCCCCGTTGCTCCCATAATCCCCTGTGCGGCCGCATTCTGGACCAGCTGGAGCCTCCGGGTGCACCCCAGGGGAAGCCCCATGTAGAGAGTATTGCAGTAGTCCAGGCGGGAGGTGACGAGTGCCTGAGTGACCGTGTGTAGGGAGTTCCAATCTAGAAAGGGACGCAACTGGCATATCAGGCGAACCTGATAAAAAGCCCCCCTGGCCACGGCCATCATATGCTCTTCTAAAGACAGCCGTGCATCCAGGAGGACACCCAAGTTGCGAGCCCTCTCTGTGGAGGCCAGTGATTCGCCCCCAATAACCAGCGATGGCACCAGCTGGCTATATCAGGACGCCAGAAGCCACAGCCACTTGGTCTTGGAAGGGTTGAGTCGGAGCCTGTTTCTACCCATCCAGGTCTGCACGGCCTCCAGGCACTGGGACATCACTTCAAGGGCATCGTTGGGTGGCCTGGGGTGGAGATGTACAGCTGGGTGTCATCAGCGTACTGATTAAACTCCACCCCGAAGCCACGGATGATCTCATCCAATGGCTTTACATAAATGTTGAACAGAAGGGGTGAGAGGACCGACCCTTGCAGCACCCCACAAACAAGGCACCTCGGGGTCGATCGCTGCCCCCCTGTCAACACGGATTGCGACCGGTCAGAGAGGTAGGAGGAGAACCACCGCAAAACGGTGCCCCCCACCCCCAACCCCTCCAATCGGCACAACATGATATCATGGTCGATGGTATCAAAAGCCGCTGAGAGATCTAATAGGACCAGGATAGAGGAGCAACCCCTATCCTGAGCCCTCCAGAGATCATCTACCAACGTGACCAATGCCGTTTCCGTGCTGTACCCAGGCCTGAAACATGATGAAAGTTTTTTAATTTCACAACATATAGACAAATTTAACCATAATTTCAATTGGGAAAATGTGACAATCCTAGATCAGGCCAAGTCCAAAAATGCCAGGGAATTTCTAGAAGCTGGCACTCTGACAAAGCAGCCATTAAAAGACACAACCAAGACTGCCCCCAGCCACATGGACAGGCAAGACACCAGAATATAAACTGACAGCAAACACCACTCCTTACTAGCACTGATGATGTTACCTAGTAATGAAATGTCTGCAAGAAAAGGACCCCTCAATAAATATCATTGACAAAATCATGATCAGTCAATTGCAAAAGACAGTTTTACTTGAAACAGTCTACATCCTGTGATGATACTTTTAACACCATTAAAGAACAACATCTGCCTATCCCAGGTGCTTGGGAAGGTCTGGATAGATGGATAAAAATACCAAATCTAGTCTAAACAACTGTGGAACCAACCATAATAAAAATATAGTAAATCTATATGTCTCCTGACTCTCGATGACTTTTGCTGGCTATATGATACAATATAAATGACTGGTACATGATATAAAGACTGTGGCTCCCTAAAAATATGGCATTGGAGGGGGGATATGGACCATACTGTGAACCATTTAATTAAAATCACCTTGCAGATTGGCACTAGGTTCATTCTTGCCAAGTTTATGAAAGAAATATACAAAACAAATAACTAGTTCCTAAAATAAATCAAGACTATATGGAAAAAATGGCAAAGCAGTTTGTATTTCACCATGACTCCTATTGCTAGACATTTTTGTCTTTCTCTTGGGAAGTAAACATTAAAAAGAAATCACAGAGAAGAAAAATATATAAACTGCAATCCTATGTTTCCTGGAACTTCATAGCTTTGATCAGAATTTGCTTAGAATCCACTAACCAAATATGTGTTCTCAAGAACAAAACAAACAAAACACATATGAGACTCATTTTTGTTTCCAGTTTGGGAAAATGCTCACAGAACTTATTTTACAGAAAGAACAGTATCAACTTCCTGTGTTCAGTTATAGAAGAACAGATAAAAACCAATGTGAAATCTTTTATGGAGAAGAAAGAAGAGCGCTAAAAAATTTAATGGTGCAATTATAATGCAACTCTACTCCATGAAATAGCCATCCACACAGAAACAGAACAACTGTAAAGCAGTATCTCTGGTGCTAACAACTCTTTAAAGATATGATGGTGTAGAGTACTAAAGCCATTGAGAAATCCAAGATGACTATTTAGGTTCTACCCTGCCATCTCACTCTTATCAAAGAAAGAAAGGACAATCATGGCAGTTTCTACCCTCATTCTGGCTTTAAATAGCATTGAAATGAATTCAGAAAAGTCATCATCTAAAAACGCTTCACTCAAGTATCTTCTCAAGCAAAGAAGATGTTAGCAACCAGCCTGTAATGTTTCTCCACTCCTGGCTAGCTTTTGCAATAAAAAAAAATCTTCCATGTCTCACCAATTATTATTGCAGAAATGAGTGTAAGAACACAGTTTGGAATATTAAGGTAGTCAGTTGAACTTGAAGAGTTATCAACATCCTTGGATCTCAAGAACTGGAATGCATCCAAGACTTTTAGAGAAATTAATGTTCTATCCTTTACTAATAATATGTAATTGATTGTGATAGGTATAAAAAAAAGAGTGACTATCAAATTCTGTTTTGATAAAGGTTGAAGAAGAGAAGAAATATATAACAGTAATGGTACAAATAGGTTTTAAAACAAAATAAATTTTAAACACTTCATTGCTTTTTATGAAAATGTTTGAAATTATTATTCTTTGCCTGAATAGAATTGCTGGCTGTCATGAGATAGCATTTTGCTCAGACCAGATGAAAGAAGCAGCATGAAATGAAAATCCTACTTGTAAAGAGTTCATTCATTAATGAAATAAATATAACTCAAAGAATTAATAAAATATTTAATTTTACAGGGTTTTCCAGGGCCACCTGGACCTCCAGGTGAGAAGGTAAGGCTGGCTTCTTTGGCACTTTTATTCAGTATAAATTATCTGAAAAAAATAATCAAAGTACAAATATTTATTTAAATATTTTATAGAGATTGATGGACAAAACAATCTAAATTAACTGAATAACACTACAGAATAACAAAGTTGGAAGGGACCTTGGAGGTCTTCTTGTCCAACCCCCTGCTCAGGCAAGAAACCCTACACCACTTCAGACAAATGGTTGTCCAATCTCTTCTTAAACTTCCAGTGTTTGAGTACCCACAATTTCTAGAGGCAAGTTGTTTCACTGATGAATTGTTCTAACTGTCAGGAAAGTTCTAGGTTGCTTCTCTCCTTGATTAGTTTCCATCCATTGCTTCTTGTCCTGCCTTGAGGAGTTTTGGAGAATAGTTTGACTCTTTCATCTTTGTGGCAACCCCTGAGATATTGGAATACTACTATCATGTCACCCCTAGTCCTTCTTTTCATAAGACTAAACATATCCAATTCCAGCAATGGTTCTTTATGTTTTAGCCTCCAGTCCCCTAATCCTTTGTTCCTCTTTTCTACACTCTTCTCTGCACACTACACATAATCTGTGATACATAAATGCTAAAAAACAGCCAGAAAAAGAAACTGAAAAGACCTGTATAATCCAAGACTGAGTACTTCGAGGAAAATTGGCTCCTTTGCTTAAAAATTATTTGTCTTACTATGAGTGCCTCTTTTAAAATGGTCAGTAACTCACTAATTTTGAGATATGGTAAAGGAGGCAGCTAACACAATGAGAAGTAGCAGACGTAGTCATCCATTTTGCTCTTGAGAAGCAGAATCCACTTTGTTTGGCAAAGCAGCTTTGAAATGGGGTTGTGATCAAAGAAAAGCGCCCCTTTGAAGCACTGTATGGTCTTATGGGAGTTCACATGCCATAAACTGCCTAAAGAGAATGTCACAAGTAAATGCTTTATTCTCCATCATGTAAATAGTATCTGTACAGTATATCAAGAGTTAACTTATTTCCATTGCTTAATGTATGTCTAACCACCCCCATATCTAGCTCCTCCCCTTGTATATATAAGGAGCTGTATGCCATTTTTCAGTGCTTCTATTTGTGAATATTCAGTGAATATAGAATGCCATCTGTGATTAAACAGAGCTTTATTTAAACATACTATTCTTACTTTAATTATTGAGTCTGATCCTGAAAATATTGCAACAATTTGGTAGCAGAGGATGGTTAATTGACTCAATAAAAAATTCAACAATGTCTGAGAGAGAAAAATCAAAAAGCAAAAAAATAAGACCCAACACCAGGGCATATACTAAAGAAATGGAAGCAGAACAAGAAATAATTGATGAATACACAACTGAAATATCGAGAGAATCTGAAGACTGTACTACAGACAACGAAGAAATAATAGATGAGAACAATGATCAAAAAGAAAACGAAATAGAAAATAACAAATTCAGGTCAGAAATACTAAAACTTTTAAAAGATCAAAAGAACGATGAAAACCTCATCGCGAACCTCCAAGACTTACTGAAAAAAAGCGGAGCAGCGAGAGAAAAGCACATCGTTACAGATGAAAATAAAGACTCAAAAAAGGTGAGCGATTTGTCTACAGACAAAAATGCAACGAAGGAGAAGAACAACAGTCCCGCGCAAAATTTTGAATGGCAGCCATCTTGGTTTCAACGAACCTTCAGTCTAAGCGATGAAGAGCCAATCAGAAGACAAGATTCAAAATATCTGGCACGAAAGGACTTACTTGATGCAAAAAACAAAAGAGAAAAGATCCATACATCAGAAGAGTCTGACACAGAGACTGAAGAAGAATCAATAGAAAATCAAGTAGAGTCTGCAATGAAAACCCAATTTTGGGTCAAAATTGAAAATAACTAAAGAATCAGCGAAAAACTGCAGTAAAAAAACAAAAGGAAGAACAGTGAGTAAACGAACTTCCCGAAGAACAGCGAAAGCATCGACGCCTGAACCCAGAGAGCCCTGCAGATACCAACCTATGCCGCAAACAATTCCAGAGACCAGCGCTCTCAATAAAAGGACCCCCATCGCCACCAGGACTCCCAAGGCTGAACCAGAGACCGAGTCTTCCGAAGAAGAACAATGTGAGGGAGCTGCAGCGACGAGAACCTTTCACCATGACTTCAGTAGCGAAATGGACAATGCGCATGTGCAAAGCTACACAGACAGCTTCGAAGCAAGAGAAAGACAGAGACTGCCATTTAAAGTCGTCGCTAGCATCCCCATGCCATTCTGCGGTTACCAACACTTAGAAGACCATGGACTTCCTCCAGTTGTAAGTAATGGAGCTAACAACATTGGGAATTTACCCAATGATTTCCCAAAACTGAGGGTAGATGGTGTTAATTTACAAGAGTGGTGCCAACAGCTCCAAGTTGTCTTTATGAAAGAAAATTTATTGTTTTGCATTACTAACCCTCCAAAAAGACCTTGGACTTTAAGATTGGACTGCCTACACCATAGAGCATTTTTCTTACTAATATCCAGTATATCTCCCGCTATGTATCATAGTATTAAGTCAAATCTAACTGTATCAGAAATTGTTCAATGCATGTTTAAGCAGTTTCACAGTGATAGTGTAGCCACTACAACAAGAATGTCTAAGGATTTCTTTTCAGCCAGGTTAAAATCTGGGGTCACCATAAGTGAACATTTAATATACTTAAACAAAGTCAGAGCAGAATTACAACTAAGAGGAGAAATAATTTCAGATCAAACAATGAAAAGTGTTATTATCAATTCATTAGACCCATCTTGGAATAATTATATATCCCATTTAGATACAATCAATTTAGGGTATTTATCCATAGAAAACCTTTCTAATAGGTTGATAGCTGAAGACAATTCTAGAAGAAATCATTATAATAATCACATAGAGCATAAGCAATATAAGAAAGTGGCATTTCAAGAAAGGTACCATGAACCAATCAAATGCCATAATTGTGGGTCCAAAGAGCATAATAGAAGAGATTGTCCTAAATTCCTCAGAGATAAACATAGGACAGATCATAGAGATAGATATCACAACAAACAGTCATCCACTGACAGACATAGATATAGAAGTCCACCCATCTATAAGGAACATAGAGGGGGTAGAGATGATTCAAGAGATAGAAAATCTGGTTCATTGAATGGACTGAACGAACACAACAACAACAACATACATAGACCAGAAGATAACGATTGGCTCATTGACTCTGGTGCAACAAATCACACTACACACAACAAAAATATATTATCTTCGTTTGTTGAAGATAAATTTGTAATCAAAGTAGCTAATCAAGGGAAGGTCCAAGTCATAGGTAGAGGAAATATAATCTTACCTGGCCTAGGAAAAATAGAGGGGGTATTGTTAATACCTGAAATACCTCATAACATACTTAGTGCAATAAAACTAAGCAGAGAATCTGGCATAAACATAGTCTTTTCAAAAGGGAATGCAGCTTTAAAGAAAAATGAAACAAGCGTAGGTACTGTCATTATAAAAGGAGGCTTACCTTACTTAATAACAAATGAAAAATGCTTACACAATATTGATTCCAACATAGAGGATGACAATGACATAAATAACGAAGAAAATAGTAATAGTGATAATGAGGAACATGAGGTAGTTCATAACAACAAAAACTCATCCAATGATAAAAGACCTAATATAGGCAAACCTATTCATGATGAATGTGCTCATATCTTACATAGAAAATTAGGACATGCTAGTTTTCCTGTAGTACAAAAAATGATTGAACATGCTGATGGTGTTAAAATAAAAAACTGTAAAAACTATCTAGAATGCTCAGTGTGTAAATCCACAAAACTCAAAACTAGCCCCAGGCCCAAAAAATCAACCAGGTCAACCAAACAAATCTTTGAATTAGTACACATGGACTTAGTTGGCCCATTGACACCATCAATCACATATAAAAAACGCTATTTTCTAACCATTGTGGATGACTATAGTCGTTATGGGTTTGTCTACACATTAAGACATAAGGATGAAACATTTCAGAAATTCAAAGAATTTTACAAACGCATAGAGACACAACACAACATTAAAATAAAACAAATTATGACAGATAGAGGATGTGAGTTCATGTCAAACGAATTCTCACGATGGCTAAAAGATAAAGGGATGTTGCATTACACATCTAGTCCTTTCTCTGCATTCCAGAACGGAGTGGTAGAGAGAAAGAACTCGACACTACAAACCATGATTAGATCCACATTAGAAGATGCTGGTTTAGGTAAACAATTCTGGTCAGAAGCTTTACAATTTTCCAATTACACCCAAAATAGGACTTGGTCCAGCATAGTGAATAAAACACCATATGAAGTGATGTACGGTAGGAAACCTAAGTTAACACACATGCATATATTTGGAGTCACTGCAGACGTACATATACCTAAACAATTAAGGCGTAAAGGTGAAAACGTATCCAGAAGACTTAAATTCATGGGATACGAAACAGGCACAAAAGGATACAGATTTATTGATAACAATAACAGATTCATAATTTCAAGAACAACAGTATTTCATGAACAGGCCAATTGGTCCAAAATACACCTTAATGAAATATTCCCAAACACCAATTCAGACACTGAACATCAAAATAAGAATACTGAAAAGAAAAACAATAACAGCACACACAAAAACAAAGTTAGAACATGGACAAATAGTCAACACAAAATAAAAACTGATTCAGTAACAAAAAAGGAAGCAAGGTATTTACATGACAATGATAGTATACCAGTGAGAACAACCAGAAGTAACAGAAATCAGGTGCCTAATAAATACAAAGATTATGTAATGTGTATGAATGGAGAAATAGTAACACCAAACACTTATGAAGAAGTGCTGAAACTTCCCCCAAAGAAAGAGAAAAGTGGGAATCAGCAATGACCAAGGAGATGAATAGCTTACAAGAATTGAATGTTTTTACACCCACACAAGCCCCAAGGGATAAGACTATTATTGGTACCAGGTGGATATATAAAATTAAGAATTTGGAAGGAGGTAACACACTGTATAAAGCCAGACTAGTCGCACAAGGTTATGCTCAAAAATATCCTGAGGATTATACAGACACTTACTCTCCTACTGTAAGAACTGAGAGTGTTAAAACAGCTCTAGTTATAGCATCAGCACTTAATCTCGAGGTATTTCAATATGATATACAAACTGCATATTTACATGCCAAATTAGATAAAGATATATATGTAAGAGCTCCTCATAGTCAATATACAAACAAAAATGATATATGGCTATTAAACAAAAGTCTATACGGATTGAAACAATCTGGCAAGCGATGGTATGAATGTTTAGTCAAAGTACTTAAAACTATGAACTTTGTTGCCACTACTGCTGACAATTGTTTCTTTGTTAAGAGTGAAGGTGATTCTCCAGAATTTGTATTGATTTATGTTGATGATATTCTATATATAGGCAAAGATACAAAAAGGAGAGAAACTTTTGTAACAAAACTCAATGAACACTTTTCCTTAAAATCATTAGGGAAAGTAAACAAATATCTTGGTGTTCAAATCAGCAAAACAAAGAAGGGATTCAAACTTTCCCAAAGGGATAAAATTATAGAACTCTTAAACAAATGTAACCTAAATGATGCCAAACCATGTGATACTCCCATGCAGACTGATTTTCTAAGAAACACTGATGAGTCATCTCCAGAATTTAAAGATAACACATTGTATAGGTCTGTTATCGGCTCTCTTCTCTATATCTCTAATTGGACTAGACCTGATATTGCTTTACCCCTTAACTTATTATCCAGACATGTCAGTAAACCATTATCATACCATTGGGAAGCTGTCAAGAGGATATTAAGATACTTAAAAAATAGCTTAGACTTTTGCTTGTTATTAGAACCCAATAATACAAATGAACCCATTCTCACATGTTATGCAGATGCAGATTGGGCTGGTGATGTCACTTGTAGAAAAAGTACATCTGGCTATATATTTTTCCTTAACGGCTGCCCAGTTTACTGGTACACTGGTAAACAAGATTTGGTAGCTATATCAACTACTGAGGCAGAATATGTTTGTCTGTCTAAAGCATCAAATAACCTAGTATGGTTTAATGATTTATTGTCTAATATTTGGAAAAAACCTTCATTGCCTTATATCATACATGAAGATAACAAAGCTGCCATCGAAATATCTAGATCTGATGCTATTGGACAGCGATCTAGACATATAGATATAAAATTCAAACATATAAGGCAATTATCACAAGACGGATTTATTAAAGCTGTTCATTGTGAAACATCAGAGCAAATAGCTGACATCTTGACAAAACCTTTACCTACTAAACAACACAAATACTTAACTACCAAGCTACAAGTTTTATATTGTTCTGAATCTGAATGTAATTATTGTCATATGTCGAATCAGCATTTAGAGGGGGATTTGTCACAAGTAAATGCTTTATTCTCCATCATGTAAATAGTATCTGTACAGTATATCAAGAGTTAACTTATTTCCATTGCTTAATGTATGTATGTCTAACCACCCCCATATCTAGCTCCTCCCCTTGTATATATAAGGAGCTGTATGCCATTTTTCAGTGCTTCTATTTGTGAATATTCAGTGAATATAGAATGCCATCTGTGATTAAACAGAGCTTTATTTAAACATACTATTCTTACTTTAATTATTGAGTCTGATCCTGAAAATATTGCAACAGAGAAGTATTCAGAGCCTCCAAATTAGTGGAGGTGCACTACAGTTCCTGGTAGTACTGCAAATTTAACAATTACAATATACTTTTTAAAGTAGGGATAAATATCTGATATTGTCTCTTCTACAGAAGTTAATTTCAATAATGAAAATTAAAAATACAACAATGAAATATTTCTAAAACAAAGTATTTGTTGCTATAATGCCATATTATTTTTATAAGAGTGATTTGAACCAGAGTTTGAGCAGTGTGGTGACCTAGAGGTGGAACTCTCACCTCACAATCAGGAGACTGTGAGTGTGATCCTGGATAGCAGAAGATATTTCTCTCTCTGGATCAGGGGTGTCAAATTAAAGGCCTGCAAGCCAGATCTGGCCCACAAGGTGTTTAGATCTGGCCTACAGGGCTGCCCTGGAAAAGGCAAAGGATGGGCCCATGGTGCCTCTGCCTGTGAAAACGGAGCTAAAAACAAACTAAACACAAAACAAAAGGAGAAATGTTTTGCTTATGAGCATGCAAGAGGGGACAGGAAAGGAGAAAGGGAAAGAGGAAAGAAAAAGAAAAAGAAGGAAGGGTGGGGAGAGAGCAAGGAAGGAAAAATAAGGAAAGAGGGGAAGGAAGAAGAAAGGAGAAGGAACAGGGAAGGAAGGAACGAAGGAATAAAGGAAGGATATTATAATGAGAGTGAGGGAAGGTCTGAGGGAAGTCCTGCCTTAGCACTTGGCCACCACAGGTGCCCCCTGACACGAGTAACATTGAGCTGGCCATGTCCACCATGGCCATGCCTACCCCAGCCACTCCTACCCTAGCCACATTCCCCCAGCCCTCCCGAGATCAAACACAACCCTGATGTGGCCCTCAATGAAATCAGATTTGACACCCCTGCTCTGGACGCAAAGAGAAAATATCTGCTGTGAGCTCCACATAGGCATCAGGAAAGGCATCCAGCCATTTAAATGCTCAGCTCCATTCAATTGCCTTGACTCCATCGTGATGCAAGGGATTACAGAGTTTTTAAAAGAAACAAAAATGAACCTGATCTTGCCCTTGAAAAGGAAATAAGAGTCTTGGTCTATCTAATGAAGAAAGCGGAACACGAAAGATTCAGGGTTTGCTTGTAGTGGAGTTTAAGGATGACAGTGAAGGCAGCTTTAGGACAAGATGAGGCACATTCATAAAGAAAGGAAGATATTAAACTTACTGATCCTGGAAGCTATATCTTATCTCCAGAATCAGACAAATCACGAAAAAGAGGAGAGAACTCTTGCCATCTTGGGTTTCCCAGAGGCATTTGCTGGCATTGACGTCAGGAGAAAAAGGACTCTGGGTTAACCCTGCAGAACTGTTTTATTCATTAAAAAATGCTCCCAAAGTATATTTGCAAACAATAGTTACTTCAAAGGTGACTTTTATTTTATCAACTGCCTCTTGTTTGTATCACCAGGGTCAAATGGGCTTGGGTTTCCGAGGTCCACCAGGGGAAAAGGTAAGATTGCTCTTTTGAAAGTCATAAGCACAGGCAACGTGCTGGCTTCTCTTCAGGCTGTAGGCTCCTTTATTTTACCTCTTGTTTAATCCCAGCCTCACTTACTGAAAGAAACTTACACAAATTCAGAAGAAACCTGTCATGGAATCCACTATTATTGAATGTTAGCCAGCCACATGAAAGTATGTTTTTTTTAATGAAATATACACACCAAGAACAGGGATAGCAGCATTTGGCTGTGCATTGGCTTCATGGCTGTCGAGATTTGGTTATCTCTGAATGGTCAGTAAGAGACTGATCACAGAGCTACTACAACTAGAATTAGGCTGCACTATAAAAGCTAGTAAACTGGAGGAATCAAGCTTATGCTATTGGATGTATAAGTGGGTTTTAGGGCCAGTTGCTGCTCTGACTGTTCTTAAAACATTGGGTTTAAACCTAATCTTCAATTTTAATTACAGTATTGCCTGTAACAAGGGTAAATTCTGGCAGGATTCTTTCTCTGAGAATAAGTTCTTAAAAGTATTCAATGTATTCATAAGCTATATCAACATAGGGGTTAAGGCGTTAAAAACCAAAAGTATTCTGAACAGCTCCAAAAAGATGTTCTAATGGAGTAACTTGTCAGCCAAATGACAAATGTAGTTCAATTTAAATAAGCATAAAGTGATGAATATTGAGGCCAAACCCCCTAAATCCACATGCATACATATATAAAAATAATAATAGAAGAGAGCAATTAAAATAATCAAGGAGCTCAAGCAAAATGTTCAGATCAAAGCAGCTAAGGGGAGATTTGATGACGTGCATGCTAACATGGAGCATGAAGAAAGTGGGCAGGGAAAAATACTCTTCAAAATGCTACGGCCAGCAACCATCTAAGTCAGTAGTGGGTTTCAAATTTTTTTCCTACCAGTTCCCTGGGTGTGGCATGGCTTGGTAAGCATGGCAAGGGAAGGATACTATAAAATCTCCATTCCCTCCCCACTCCAGGGGAAGGTTACTGCAAAATCCCCATTTCTTCCCGATCAGTTGGGAATTGGAAGGCAGAAAATAGATGGGGGCGGGGTCAGTCAGAATTTTTACTACTGGTTCCCCGAAGTACTCAAAATTTCCGCTACCGGTTCTCCAGAACTGGTCAGAATCTGCTGAAACCCACCTCTGATCTAAGTATGATTTAAAACATCTACTGCATGCATGCACATGCACATGCACCCACACACACACACCATCTTAGCCAAAAGGCCAAGAAGCCAAAGGAATTATTTCTTCATGCAGCACATAATTAATGTGTCACTGAAGTAGAGATGATTTAAATGTGGTGTCCTGGGGGTATGTGCAAAAGTTGGGAAACTAAAAGAAGTTTGAACTTTTTTTTGGAGATTCAACGATTTTGAAGATTCTGTGATGTTTAAAATACAAAAGTTCCATTACACCTTGTGTCAATATGATTTTTTTTTCTCTGTATCCATTAAAGTTAGTAAGCCAATGTGTTGGGGAATTCAGAATACTTGTGAAATTACATTTTGACTACTTAGTTGCATTGCTTTTGGAGAAAAGTATTGCTCCATTATATAGTTTTTAATATTGAAATGTCTATCTACATCTGTGGGATCTGAGGTAGCTGATATACAAACTCTATGTGAATCAATTATTACATAAAATACAGTATATTTCAGAAAACCTTTAGAAAATCACTACAGATTCATTATTTATGGAGATTGCATTGTCTTTTATTGTGTACCGTGTTATCTCCTGAAATGATGGGACTGGACAGAGATAATTTAATCTTTAATGAGTATATCTAATTTGCCTGAAGAAGATTAACTTAAAAGCAAAGCAATGCAACATTTGAAATGAAGAGAATTTTTTAAATGATGTACTTCCCCAAGTTTTTTAAACTACAGTAAGTAAACTACAATGTCTTTTGCTGATTCATTTGCCAATCTGTTTATTGGGGATGTTTGCAGGGTGAGCGTGGGATCGTGGGTCCTCCTGGTCGCCCTGGAATAGATAGCCACGGTGGAGCGAAAGGGACCACCATCATACAGGGAGACAAAGTAAATATGCACTTCTTATTTCTCTTCATTACATTGTTTTAGAAGCTGCCACTTATGATGAGGATTAATGACAAAATAAAAGTTTAAATAAACAATGTGAGCACCATCCATTTTCTATCATTTGTTCATTTGTAAACTATATCTGGAACATTTGCTTATTTTCAACTTGTTCACTGCCATCATCTCTTAAGACAGATGGGCTTTGTAAAATAAGGAAAGCAAAATAAAAGACCAATTTAGCCATTCCAGTTATAAGAAATGCTGTGGACTGTAGGTTAGAAAATCCATAGTACAGATTAAAACCAACAAAAGTGATATCAATTAAGTGTCTAAATCTGTTACTATATTGCAAAGTAAAAAAAGGGTTTTTTATTCAGCTTCAAAAGTGACTTGAGATTTAATTCTTCTCTGAAGTTGCTCAGCATGTTGTCCTAAGGATTTTAGAATCTGGTCACTCAGAGTTTAATGCTTAGCAAATCTATGTTACATTTAACAGTTTATAATAACCAGATATGTTGCACGGTTGAGATTTCGGGGGGGGGGGCGTGTGGCATAAATGTATGCTTATCTAGATTTGGAAAATGCATTTTGTAGACATCAGTGGTGCTCTACTATAGTAATTGGCTGTTTGTTTTTTAAATTCTAATAGGGTGATCCTGGTGAAAAAGGTGAAGATGGCATTTCAGTAAGTGTAAATCTTTTGTGATCTTCTGTTTCTCACATCAAACTAAATAACACAAAAACAAAAAAAATGAAACAATATTTCAGGTCCCCTAAAATGAAAAAAGAAAAAAAAATATGTGGGAAAAAGGAAAGGAAAAACAAGGGTTGGAAATTTATCTCAGGAACAAAAACTCCAAAACCAGATGGCTTAAAAATCCTCTTATTTGCCTCTCCATCAAAATATAACAAAGCAAAAAACAAACTAGCAAAACTAATTCAATTTCAATGTTGACTCACCATATATATCAGCAATCCATTGCTGCAAGGCAAATATAGATTCACCCTTCTGATATTGTATAAAAATGTTTTTACCCTGTCCCTATGCAGGAAAATGCCACAGTTCTGATGTCCTGATAGATTCCATGTGTTGGGAACATTAGCCAAGCAAAATATTTGTGTTCTTAACTAACAGTGATCAAGCTAAGGTCATGTTAACAACTGTTTTAATTCCAGCCTCAAATATGGCAATAGTAGGACAAGTTAAAACTATATGAAATAACATTGCAAATTCTGAATAATAGCATGCAAACCTTATTAAACATTTTCTGAAGCATCCTATATCCATAAAACAGAATTTTCAGTTTTATTAGTCTAATTTTAAGATCAAAAGAAATGACTTTTACATTCTTTATTGGGAGCTTCAGTTTATTTACAAAACAGGGCTATCAAGCTTATTATTCTAAAGTTTGTGTAATTAACCAATGCCAATTTCATGAACTTCTTTCAACTTCTCATCATAAAACAAGGTTTCCATCTTAGGAACTTGAAATAAATCTTTCAAAGGCTCTAGTGGTCATGGAGCTTTAGAGGGAATGATGCGTCAGGAGCAAATAATCCAAATCCAAATCAAACTTTAATTTTAAATTCTACAAGAGTAATAAAAACAGCTTTATCTAAACATAGCTGGTTTTATCTAGTCTTTCTGTCAGGCTCTGGTTGTCTGTCCATCATCATTAAGGGGAGATATCAAAAGTAATCCCAGAACAAAGAAGGATATCAGTAGATCACAAAATAGTTTTCAAGTTGAGCCCAAATCGGGTTGAATTCTAAAATTCTATATTTCAATCAATAACTAAAGTTTAATTTTAATTTTAAAGTTAATAACAGCAACTTTATTATTGTCAGTAATCAATTAATGAAAATGCCCTTTAGTTAATTTTGAGGGGTTATAAAAAGAAAACAAAAAACCCCAAAAGAAGCATTAACCATCACCAAAAAAGTCTTGCTGCCTGATTCACTGAAGATATAAGAAGAGTGAAGTCATCAAACACACAGTAGCCATGATTGCATACCATCTGTTCTCTAGTTGCCTACCAGTTGTTTCCTTACCAAGGGTTCCTTAGTAAAGTAAATCAAGGGTCATTCCAGGGTCCCAATAACTGGAGAGATTTCCCAGAAACAACAGTATCAGCAACTGGATGATCAATAATAAGACTAAAGCATCATCAGAATCACTAGAATCTCTGAATTCTGAACATCATAATTGGTCCTCCAGCTTCGTAGAGAACGTTAGCTACACCAGTAGAAATCTCACACTGATTTACTTGATTACTTCCAAGCCATCTGTAATGGACTGTGAGAATAACCTTGCAAAACAGAAGAGAGAGTTACAATAGAGACAATGGCCTAATAAATGAAATCTGAGTCCTCAGGAGAAATGAGAATAGAGAAAGTGTCTCAGAAGTGTCAGCCCTACTAGGTAAACCAGACAGAAAACAAAAGCAGATGAGCTAATTCTACTTTATTATAAGCCTACATTAACCAAATCTTGCAAATCTGAAAGTACAGATCTCCTGCCCTTACTTTTAAGAGACTGACTAATCAGGGTGGGTCAGGGGTGAAATCTAAAAATTGTCACTACCGGTTTTGTGGGTGTGGCTTAATTAATGGGCGTGGCTTGGTGGTCAGGTGGGCGTGGCCAGGTTGATGTCACTTCTTTGCCCTTTTTTATCCTACAAAACACAACACAACACAACTGGCTCACCCACAATGTAAAAGCAGCTGTGCTAGACTCAAAATGGCCCCTGCAACAAGCAGGAACCTCACACAGCCACAAAAAGCCCAAAAAAACAACTTTCACACTTTACACACACACAACACAACACAACTGGCTCACCCACAATGTAAAAGCAGCTGTGCTAGACCCAAAATGGCCCCTGCAACAAACAGGAAACTCACACAGCCACAAAAAGTCCAAAAAACAAACTTTCACACTTTACACACACAAAATTCCACATACAGCTTTGTGAGATTTTGTATGTTTGTGTAGTTAGAGTGAAACCCTACACAAAATCTCAGAAACCTGCACAAATATTTTATTTTATTTTTATTTTTATATAAAAGCAGCTAAATTTAAAACTTCCTAAACTTTAAATGGCTAGGTCTAAAAAAAGAACAACTAAAAAAAACCCCCAATTAACTACTTTTTTTAAAGCTTCCAAAGGGGGAAAAAACTTACCGGGCAAGGCAAGCAGGCAGGCAGGCAGGCAGGCGGATAGAACTGCCCACCGATGAGCTTGATTGCAAGCAGGGAGATTCAGTTGCTTGCTGATGCAATGGATTGCAGGGATTACAGCAAGCGAAGCAAAGCAGGCATTGCGACCAGCAGCTAAGGTAAGCAAGCTGGAGGCTGTGGGGGGGAAGGGATTTTTGCTACCAGTTCTCTGAACTGCCCGCCGCCATCGCTACCTACTCGTCTGAGCTGGTCCGAACCAGGCGCATTTCACCCCTGGGGTGGGTCCTTCCTAAATTTCTTTCCCTGACCGTTAAGTTACTGGGCACACCTTCTTTGACTGTCTGATTGTTCCCTAAGGAGTATCTCTTCTATGCACACCTCAATATAATTCCCACATACCATTACAGAAGGGTCCCTCCCTAGTTCTCTGGGAAGTACAGGCAGGGGATATGGAAAATATTTTCATTTTGCAAGATTGTGTTAGTGTAAACTTACAATAAGGGTAAAGTAGCATTTAGTTCTCATGATTTTGGTTTCTTGTCTAAACTACCTTGCGTGGCTGATACCAGCCTATCCCATAGTAGCTATAAAATCTTGAGCGAGACTGAGGGAGTGATTGTTTCATGATAGCCTTAGGATACCCCAAGATCATACTAGAGAACTTTTGCCATCTCAATCAAGAAAGAAATTGATCAATGGTGAGAATATCAACAAGATTGCTACTCTGGTTCTGCAACCCAGCACCAGATACTATTCATAACAAACCAGCCAATGATTGATTTCCTGGTGAGACAATTTAGAATTCTGATTACATAATCCCTGCACCAGGGATCCATACACTGGTGCTTTGTCAGCTATTGGAGGAGGCACAGCTGGATCATCATTTGCAGCTCTCCAATGCAGGTTTCAAAGGTGCAAACTAGATTAACCTTTTCATCTATGATCGTATCAAAGAAGGAGTGCTAACTTGAACTGATCTGACATTGACTAACAACTCCATGAAGTGAGAGATCAGATTAGCATGCCTGGTTTACCTAGGTTTACCCAAGTGTTACTGATGGGAAATTGCAGTACAAGTAGCAATCACCAGACATTCATATCTGTCTCTTGGATGATCTGATCCTTGCCCCACCATTCCTGCTGGCTTTCTCACCGATTTTCTGAAGAAAGTATATCTGGACTCTCCCTCCCTCTTGCAACTTTTCAGCCAAGCACATATTTTCACCACGACCAGAAATCCCGTTCAAGATACTGGTACAGTCAAGGATTTACTGTGTGTAGTCTCTCAGGCAACAAAGTAGAAAACCAGTACAATGTATACTGAGCAAATATATACAAAAGAAACCTGACTAGGAACTCTTCTCCAACAATCCACCTCCTCTACTTCTACAACCATTCCTTTGGGATTAAAAAGAATCCATACAATCTAGTAAAAGAAAAAAGTTACATTTCCTTTTTCAAACAATTTTTTATTTTATTCAAAATATTAAAATGCAAACTCAAAAAATAAAAAAATAAACAAAACAAAACAAATCTAAACAGGACTACAACAAAAAAGTGCATAAACAAAAGAAGATATATACATAAATTGTTCCTCCTAGTAGAATACTGATAAATATATTTCAAAGACAATAACTCCTCCCCCCTTGTGAAGCAGGCACATAATTTGTAAATTTCTACATCACCACTTACCCTACCCACTTACCCTGACATCTATTTAATATATGAAAATATATTTAACAGATAAAACCAATAGCTAAATGAAACTTCCAAACCCTCTATGAACAATCCATTTATTGCATTTCACTCACAGAAAGTCCACAATGGCTTCTACCATAAGTCACTACAATAATTGTCTTTGGTCCATCCAAGGTCAAATATCAATCAATCAGAATAGAGCTGGAAGGGACCTTGGAGGTCTTCTAGTCCAACCCCCTGCTCAAGCAGGAGACCCTATACCATTTCAGACAAGTGACTGTCCAGTTTCTTCTTTAAAACCTTCTTAAAAATATCTTCAATTGATTCTTAATAATAAATCTTTTCTTTAAAATATTAAACAGGATATTTTCTAACAATTGGATTTTATTCCCCAAAATCACAAGTCTCTGTTGTGCGTATCTCCACAACATTTGTTGTACAAAAAAAAAATCTCCTATTAATTGTAAGATAACATCTCCTAACATTTATTTTCCAATTGGGTATAGTAAAACCATCTCCCAATCTCCCTCAGACTGCTTAGAAAAGTCAAGTTCATCACTGGTTGTTCTGTCAATTTTGAGTCTTTAGAATCCATACTTTTCTCAAAGTCCTCTAGACAATTTGTATTTTCCCAGTCAGCCTCAACTTTCAGGGCTGTGAGCAGCAAGTTATATTCTAAATCCATCTGGTTGTAAATCTTATGGTAGATTTAATTGTATCTGATTACCATCTTCTAAAATCATTGTAACTTTATCAAGCTTTTTATCCAAATTTTCAAGCTGACCTTATAGGTTGACAATATTCTATCTGCCTAGTTTCCCCAATAAACTTTGCCTTGATATATTGGTTGCATTTTGACTAGATTTTGATATAGTCTACAATATTTCAGTAGTAAAACTTTTACAGCTAAAACCTTTATAGCCAGTCATAAACAGCTCCTCTCAAAGAACATTAAAAAGAAGCCTCCTCTCAAAGATCATAAAAAAAAGATCCAGTAGGGGGTTAAATTAAATCATCATTCAACTGGTAGATTAATGTTTGAAAGTAAAAATCAGAAGAAAGGAAAAAATATATCAAAAAATGCAGTTAAAACCCATGTGTTCTTAAAAAGCGGACAGTAGAAAGGAAAAGATGGAGACTGGAGTCCCTGACCACTCCCATCTAGAATTATTACCTTCCAGGTCGTCTTCTCAGGTAGGTCCATGGTCATCCAAGAGTCATCATGTTCAAAGTAGTGCAAAATTTGGGTTTTGTCCATGGAACTTATACTGAAATTTTAATTAACTATATTAACTCATGTAAAATATCTGCCATCTTTTAAAAGGGGTTGCCAGGCCAGAGCATCAAAGGGGAAAAAGGTGAACCTGGGAAACCTGGTCCACGGGTATGTACATCTTTTTTTGCTTATCTAGCCATTTTGATACTTTAGGGAGTTCCACAAATGGAATTGATTTCTTATTGAAATTGCTCATTATCTTTTGAAGGCTTTGCAGTTTCTTCTTTTCTCCTATTTTAAAATTAATTCTGTAATGACTAAAGGGCTGAACATATATTTCCAGGTTGGGGTTTCACGCGTAGGTGTTTTTGTTTTCATGGCTGAAGTTGTTTTGTTACGATCCCATTGAATTTTTCGTTCAGAAAGGAACCATAGAAGAATAAATTAAAGAGGACAAAAATAGCCATGAATTTCACTGGGGTGCCTGAAAAGGTCTTCACCAGCATTTAGTCTCATGTAGGCTATTTGTTGTAGTTTTATGTTTTGTGAAGTTGCAAGGTAGTAAAGAAAAAACATTGTTTTCCACACAAAAAATGATGGGATCTACATAAATAGGAAAGTTTAGATTCAGTTCATTTTAGATTCAGTTCATCATAAAACCATGGAAAGTCTTCAGCAGAGGTGCTATGCAGTATACAAGAGCAATGCAGAAGTGCTTCCCATCTGTTTGTTTGTTTGTTTGTTTATTAGATTTATATACCGCCCTACTCCCGAAGGACTCAGGGCGGTGAACAGCCACAAAATAAAACACATAAATACAAAAATTTAAAAGCAGAATAAAACCGAATTAAACAATTTGGCCCAAGACAGATTTAAAACACCCCAGTAATTTAAAACAGATTAAAATTTACATTATAAAAAGAAAAAAGGGGGAAAGATTAGGCCAGGCCAGCTTGATGGAATAAAAAGGTCTTGAGAGCGCGATGGAAGATGCACAGATCCGGGATCCTCCGTATCTCCGGGGGGAGCTCGTTCCAGATAGCAGGTGCCCCCACAGAGAAGGCCCTCCCCCTAGGGGCTGCCAGTCGACACCGTTTGGCCGACGGCACCCGGAGGAGCCCCTCTCTACGAGAGCGTACTGGTCGGTGGGAGGCTATTTGTGGTAGCAGGCGGTCCCGTAAGTAACCAGGTCCTAAGCCATGGAGCACTCTAAATGTGGTAACCAGAACCTTGAAGCGCACCCGGAAGACCACCGGGAGCCAGTGCAGCTCGTGCAGGAGAGGTGTTACATGGGAGCGCCATGTCACTCCCATAGCCACCCGCATGTGTGTTTTGTGTGTGTTGTGGGGACAGGACATCACGCAGCCGCACTCTGCGCCAGTTGGAGCCTCCGGGTGTTCCTCAAGGGGAGACCCATGTAGAGAGCATTGCAATAGTCCAGGCAGGAAGTGACGAGGGCATGAGTGACTGTGTGTAAGGAGTCCCGATCCAGAAAGGGATGCAACTGGCGAATCAGGCAAACCTGATGAAAAATCCTCCCGGTCCCGGCCGTCAAATGCTCTTCTAAAGACAGCCGTGAATCCAGGAGGATGCCCAAGTTGCGAGCCCTCTCCGTGGGGGCCAACGATTCGTCCCCAATAGTCAGTGATGGTGTCAACTGACTATATTGGGACATCGGAAACCACAGCCACTCAGACTTAGATGGGTTGAGCCTGAGCCTGTTTCTCCCCATCCATATCCGCACGGCCTCCAGGCACCTGGACATCACTTCAAGGGCATCGTTGGGGTGGTCTGGGGTGGAGATGTACAGCTGAGTGTCGTCAGCGTACTGGTGGTACTTCACCCTGAAACCACGGATGATCTCGCCCAGCGGCTTTACATAAATTTTGAACAAAAGGGGCGAGAGGACTGACCCTTGTGGCACCCCACATATGAGGGGTCTCAGGGTCGACCTCTGTCTCCCTGCAACACAGACTGCAACCGGTCGGAGAGAAAGGAGGAGAACCACCGCAACACAGTGCACCCCACCCCTAACTCTTCCAACCAGTGCAGCATGATACCATGGTCGATGGTATCAAAAGCCGCTGAGAGGTCTAATAGGACCAGGACAGAGGAGCAACCCTTGTCCCGAGCCCTCCAGAGCTCATCAACCAATGCGACCAATGCCGTTTCCGTGCTGTACCCAGGCCTGAAGCCCGACTGGAACAGTTCCAGATACGTCGTTTCATCCAGGTGCTGGGGGAACTGTCGCGCAACCACACTCTCGACAACCTTCATCACAAAGCGAAGGTTGGAGATCGGACGAACATTAGCCAACACTGCCGGGTCCAGGGAAGGCTTCGAGAGGAGAGGCCTCACCACCACCTCTTTCAAGGTGGCAGGGAAGTCACCCTCACCCAATGAAACATTTATAATCCCCTGGAGCCAGCCTCGCGTCACCTCCCAGGAAGCCAGCACTAACCAGGAGGGACACGGGTCCAACAAACATGTGGTCGCATTCAGTCTGCCCAGAATCCTGTCCACATCATCAGGAGTCACAGAATCAAACTCATCCCAGATAACATTCTCAAGACCTGCCTCAGTCATCCCTCCTGAAACTACCCAGTCTGAGTCCAAGTCTTCCCGAATTTGAGTGATTTTGTCATACAGATACTGAACAAAGTCTTCGGCTCTTCTCTCCAAGGGGTCCTCCCGCACTTCCTGGTGGAGCAGGGAGCGGGTCACCCTAAACAGGGCAGCCGGGCAGTTATCTGATGATGCAATAAGAGCAGCAATATAAGTACGTTTTGCTGCTTTTATTGCCACTAGGTAATTCATAATATGAGATCTTACCAGTGTCTGGTCAGATTCAGAAAGACTGGCCCTTCAACTACTCTCTAGCGTTTGCATCTGAGTGCTTCATCTGACTTGTGTGCACACCCATTGCAGGGGCAAGGAGGAGTTGTCAGATAGAAGTTTGCAAAGCAGCTTTCTGAGCTTTGCAGAAGATACTGTTGGTTTTTGGGATCTAAGGGAGGTGTTTTATTCCTTCCCTTAAATATTTTTATTTGTTACTGTGACCAAAACTACTTGAATGAAAGTTAAAAAAAAAACAGATGTGGGCAAATGGTGATTTGATCACTCTGTTTTTTCTTTTCCTTATAAAAATTGTAAAAACTTTCTGTTATACTATAAACTTCACTGATAATCAAAAGAGGATTAAAGAACTTTGAGGCCAGACCCTGAAGACATCCTGCACAATTTCCACATCAGCCTAATAGGTCCCACTGAATCTCCAATGCCCTGGAATGGCAAAAGGGCTTCCCAGACTTTAATATACACTTTGTTGAAATTGGTGGAAGGTTTTCATTGTTGTTATTTGTTACTAATAGGGAATGGCTGAGAGGAAGTCTTAGTTGGGAAAAGAAAGGTGGCCAGCCTTTCAAAAACTGGAAGTTTCTTTGAAAAACCATTCCTTGCTAACTGCAATAAGTTTCAGAATAGTGACTGTTGGTATCAGCTGGAAAGGTTTGAAAGTGTGTGAATAGAGTGTGTGTGCCTTTACAACTGCAGTGAATCTGTTACACGATCCAGCAGAAGTGAGGGAGTAATTGTACATGTGGCTGCGGAAAAGTGTCCTATGCTCTGTGCTTACAGTAGGTTCTGCTAGAGATAGAACTGCCCATAGCCAGTTCTAACTCTGGTTAGATATACTATGTATGTATTTCAGGGGGTATTCCACAAATTTTCACATCAAAGTGTCTCAGGCACTCTTTTCCAAACAACATATCCCAGATCCATAGGGACAGACTGAATATGTGAAAGAAGGATACTTACATGGATGAGTAGGAAGTCATCCGGTGGTTTATTAGGATGTTAGAGAGCAGGATTAGTTGATATTCCACAGCATTATTCCCACCATTTTTTCCAAGAAAGCTTGAAGACACTGATTATTTTGCAGGGAAATACTTTTGTGCAAATACTCGTTAATTCTTCATTAGTCTCAGCAACCCAGTAGGAGAAACAAAAATTTCCATGCTGACTAAATAAGTAAAATTATTCATTTTACAGGGAAGGCCTGGAAAGGATGGAGAGGATGGAGAGAAGGGAGAACGTGTATGTAGGTCACTTTATCATAAATATTGTATTCATTTTCATATTCATACCGGTAGAAGATTTGCTGCTGGTAATTCTTGATTCCAAGATAAATACCTATGAATTGCTCTGCATGTCAATTTTGCAAAAATAACTTCGGACAGTCTTTAGCTTTGTTTTGAGAAAGGGGAAATCATTTACATTTATTGTGTACAAAATGGGCTTTTTCTTACTGTGATACCTGCAGGGAGTACCTGGTCAGCCAGGAATTTCTGGACATCCTGGTGTACCTGGATCTAAAGTAAGTAGCCACCATATAATAAGCACAACAAATCAAATAAATGAGTATAAATAGATAGATAATAGATGAAGAGGGGGGGAGGGAGGGAAGGAGGGAGGAGAGGGAGAGAAATAAAAGCATATTCAAACTATTTCTTTTAATCAGAGCTTTTAACAATGATAAATCTGTGTCTCATAGAGCTTATGTCAAATAATAGGTAAATCTTTAAGAGCTGAAAAAAATTTCTCCAGCTCAGAATAAAAATCATGGCAACCAAAAATTAATAGTTCTCCTCAAACCATTTTGTCCTAATAAGCATTATAATAGCAGGTCAGAGACTTGAGTAGAAAGGAAATTTTTCTTTAATCTGTTATTGGTTCCCATCAGAGGTTGGTAAAGAGGAAGAATCAAAGATGATTCAAGTAGTGATCTTTCAGAATGAAAGGGAAAAAAGAATGCAGCTGATTTCTGAATCATTCATCTTAACATGATAACTAAAACTAGGGTTTGCTGAGCTCTCATCTATTATGTTTATAAAACCATAGGATTATCCTTTTTTATGATTTAATCCAACAGGCACACAGGGGAGTTTAGCCACAATACTTTAATAGATCTTCAGCTAGCAAATTGCAAAACGGTTTCTTAATATATATGCCTCAAAATTAATTGATGTTCATATTCCATATAACAATGCCATTGGCAACTATAATGTACTTAAGATCTATACTATTGCCAATTTTCAAGCCAATTAGTAAAAATAATTGCAATTATTGCCTGGATGGTCAAATATAAATCCAAAATGTTTAGTGTTCTATGCAGTGAAACTCAAGCAGTTTTAGGGGTAAAAGTTTCCATGAGACAAAATGTTCTTCCTACACTCTCCAAGGTTCAGTGGCTCAGTGTCTAAGATGCTGGACTTGTCGGCTGGAAACCTGGCATGTTTGAGACCCGAGTGCCATCCTCACCCCAGCTCCTGGCAACCTAGCAGTTTGAAAGCATACAAATATGAGTAGATAAATAGTATCACTTCGATGGGAAAGTAACAGCGCTCCATGACATCATGCTGGCCACATGACCATGAAAATGTCTTTGGACAGCACTGGCTCAATGGTCTTGAAATGGACATGCGCACTGCCCCCTACAGTCGTCAATGACTAGCAAAATAAAATCCACAGGGACTCCTTTATCTTTTTTACCTACACTCCCCAAACCATTTAAAATATTTAAATCCCAGCCCTCCCAATGTCAGCATTGCATCATTATCAGAAGACCTTTTGACTTCTGCTGGTTGGCAACAGTTTTAAGTATTGGTTCAAAAGTGGCAAACTACTATGTTTCCCTGAAAATACGACCTACCCCAAAAGTAAATCCTAGCTTGATTTTTACATGCGCACCCAACATAAGCCCTACCCTCAAAATAAGCCCTAATTAAGACCCTGCCTACTCCAGGGTGCACAGGTAAAAATTAAGCTAGGGTGGGGATGGGGGAATGGAGCTGCCCTACTGCTTACCTTCGGACAGTTGAGGCCAGGTCTCACACACCCCGACACTTGCCTTGCCGGCCTATTTCTTCTGCAGCCAGAAAGGCCAGCAAGGCTTTCCTGAAGGCCTCTGCAGCCGCTAACAGAGCTTTGGATCAATCCAGAGCTCTGTTAGTGGCTGCAGAGGCCTTCAGGAAAGCCTTGCTGGCTGCAGAAGTTCCTGAAGGCCTCTGACAGCAAAAAGAAACAGGGGCGACGCATGCAAGTGAGGTGAGTCAGTGGATGACATTCCCCCCTCTGGAAATAAGACCTGGTGCCTTTTTTGGTGGCAAAAAAAATATAAGACAGGGTCTTATTTTCGGGGAAACACAGTATTTCCTGTTCCATTAGCCTTAAGAATAAATCTTATCAGCAGAAGGGTTCCACAGACTCCCATAGCTAGTACACTATTTGGGCTTACAGTATTTTTATAGATATAATTTATATTGTTAACACTTTAAAAAGTTTTCAAGTGGTTAATGACATGTATTTGGAGTTGAAGGCTTTCTTATATGCAAAGTTGTTAAAGAGAACTCATACACATTTCTGCATTGGCTATGTTTTCCCTTTCCTCTCTTCCCAATGCAATCAGTTGATTATACCCATTTTTTAAAAATATTGTTTCAAAGTTGGTAGATAAATTCCTTCTTTTCCCTCCTCCCAGGGAGACAAGGGTATAGAAGGACCACCTGGACCTCCAGGAATTGTAAGTGTAAAATCTGGTTTTAAATGTGTTTAAAAAATAAGTAGATAGTTCAATGCAGACCAAACTGCTTGCGTATTGCAGTAGTTACTACTCTGACCAGCAGCAGTTTTCTGGGCTGTTAGCTACAACTATTTTTAATTATCTGGGCTGAACCTGATATTGACTATATACAAAGTATTGCAGTCTCATGACTCACTGTCCAAGTAGTCCTCCTTCCTTCCTTCCTTCCTTCCTTCCTTCCTTCCTTCCTTCCTTCCTTCCTTCCTTCCTTCCTTCCTCCATAAAGATCTGATCACACTTAGATAGGGGAAGGTTTCGGAAGTTTGGGAGTTACAATTCCAACACATCTTGGAAACCCCAGGGTTGGGAAGGTTGGGCTAAAGCAATTCTAAGAAAGACAGGGATCCCAGAAATACTGTAAACTCTGGCCTATTTGGAAAATTTCAGGTTTATAGGTTTTCTGTATTTTGATGCTTGTCATTATTCAGGTTACAGGTGAAGGAGATGAAGAAGTGTTTGGTGAAAAGGGTGATTCAGGACCTCAAGGGTTTCCAGGAAGGAAAGGTGAACCAGGTCCCACAGGTAAATCTTGGTCATTATTCATTACATATTCTTAATTGGTTGAAAAATTAACTGAAATTAAATAAAATTTAAATTGTTAGTACTTTTACTCATGATGTTTTAATTCTCTTGTATTACAAGCTGCCTTGATTGTCAAGTGGATAGAAAGGTGGGGTATAAATCCAATAATAATTCCAATAATAACATATGTAATTTTTTTTGTTATGATTTGAGAGAAAACAAGTAACCTAGCCTCTAGAAAAAAAAATCAAGCCAATCTTCTACAGTATGTTTTATTGGATCCCAGATTAGTATTTAGCCAAAAACAAATACAATTTAAGACTTTACTTTCTGAAACTTGATTATATTTATTTTATAGGTTTTCAAGGTAGTCCAGGGCCACCAGGTCCTCCAGGTGAGAATATTTGTTAATTTGGTTAATTAATTGATTAGATTGGATTGATTTTTGCCATAACTTTGCCAACTTTTAATTCCAATATTTCTGTGGATATAAATAGTATATTTTCACTGATATTCGCCATAGTTTTTGAACAATCATTTTATATTTATAAAGCATTCATTTATCTTCAGTATCATTTTCCTATTTTGCCTTGAACTTTCCAGTGTCTGGCATTCTTGATACCTTATCAGTAGTTTTGCATCTTTTCTTTTATCATTGTATTTTTCCCTAGTAATGTAATTAACATAACTGATATTATAAATGCCTTCTCTTTAAAAGTAAAAGAGTAAAGAGGCTACATTACATCCATGAAATGAGGCAGAGGGAAGGCAGTGTTGTGAGTTACATGTGAAACTGATTATGAACACCTTATCAAGTAACAGTTGTAATGTACTTTCAGAAGCTGCATCTTTGTCCGCATCTGACATCTGAAGAAACCCAGTTTCTTCCTCTCCCTTTCTCCTGCCTCAATTCTGTAAGAGTTTAACCATTTGGTGAATCAAGTAAAGTGAATTGTAGTTCACGAAAGCTTAGGCCTTTTAATAAAATGTGTTGTCTGAAAAGATGTTCCTTCTGCTTCATACTGTAAATACAGTATTTAGATACAATATTTAAATGTACATTAGGTTATCCATTTTTTGAGGCATGGCGTTCTTTTTCTCTTTTATGAGAAACTTAGCATAATTTTTAAAAAGACCAAAATGAACTTAGTTTAATATGGCACAGTCAAATAAAAATGTGTTTATATAATAAGACTTATTAAGTGGTTGTTTAAAATATCTGTTTAATTTACACACTTATATCACTTTACTTTACATTTGGGGCAGGGGTGGGTTCTACTTACCTTTACTACTGGTTCGCATGCACAGATCACCTATGATGACGTCCGGGTCAGTGGGCGGAGCCTCCCGCTGGTTTTACTACTGGTTCTTGTGAACTGGTCTGAACCAGGGGCAACCCACCACTGATTTGGGGTCATTGAAGTGGCTTCAGCATGAGTTTTCTTATGTCCATCTTAATATAATATTTACTTGTTTTATATTGTGTTTGAAAAATATTTATGAACGTATCCACCTTAGATAACTTGATGTCTCTTAGATCATGAAGTTTTATTGTTTCAAACAATTCTTTTTATATTTTCCTCTTTCTCATTATAGAAGAATGTTAGATTTCTATCTCATCTCAGTATTTCAGAACTGATTCTTTTATACTATCTGATGGTTCTCATTTGAGATAAAACTAGAGATAACATTTTCAATACAGCAACTCCTTTAGACATAACCAGTATAATGTTCTAATTAAAATAATTGTGTAAGATATGATTATTTGTTAGCCTACTATTTCACAGCTTTGTTGAAGCAATTAAATGAAAATAGATCTCCATGTTAAGGCACCTTGGGCTCCTGGATATACAATTACAATAACTAAATAATACACGATTGATAAGTTTGGTCTATTATATCTCTATATCTCTTTAGTGGAATGAGATAGCAGGACAACCACCAGAACCATATGGTGTATATGTCTACACAAATGGCTTCTGGTTGGGAGTGTCTCCCATATCTTTAGATTTCATGCAACTGGATGTTTTTATAAATAACAATCTTGATATATAAACCAGTGAAAATTGGAAATGATTGAAAGGAAGAAAAAAACCTTCAACATATTTGTCATATTTAGATATATGGCTATTTTTACAATTCTTACCTTTAATATTTTTATTTGATGTTGTTACTATTATGGATGTATATAGTTCCTTAAGAAGGTTTTCATGTATTTATTTCACTGCATTCTTGTAATCAAGGGCAAGCTATTCCAGGACCAGCTGGTTTTCCTGGTGAAAGAGGTAGAAAAGGTGACCAAGGGCCTCCTGGGACATCGTTGCCTGGGCCAAAAGGAAGAGATGGATTTACAGGACCTCGTGGTTTACCCGGGGCTCCAGGACCCCCTGGTGGAACAGGCAAGTCATTATTATCTTTAGAAAATGTATTATTTAATATTTTAAAAGACCTGAGTTAAGCTGTAAATATCAGGTTTGTGGGCAGAATGTGCTGAATGAATTTGTCAGAGAAGATAATGGTATACTTTTACTTCAAAACTACTATCCTGGCCAGGCTAAATGACTCTACAATGAGTGATTGGTGACTTCTGACAGTAGTTTATTAAGATCATACAATTAATCAAGTGATTCTTGCTTACAAACCAACAGCTGCATCTTTGTCATTCTATCCATTCACTGAGAAAATAAAAAAGTATATATGAAAATCTTTATTCTCCATAAAAATAGGACTGTCTTTTCTGACAACTGTTTCTAACCTTTGTATTAAGATACTTTCTCTAATAGGTCTTTAGACAGTTAAGTTCATCGGCATAGTAGTGAACCTTATAGTGAAGGAGGGTTGTGTTTCCGTATCTTGAAGAGTTAAAAGAATAAAAAAAAGGATTTTTGGCTTCCAAACCCAGAAAAAAGAATGATTAAGTTTAGTGGAGGGCAGCCTGTGGGTTGGATTAACTGACCAATGCTAAGGCAGGTAGCAACGGCCAAAGGTCTTAATATATTTAAGGCCATCAGATGATGACTATGTCATATGAAAGATTGCAACATGGCATGGTTGGGTCATTCAGAAACCCAGTATGGTTGAAAATAATGGCTGTTTGGTTGTTTAAGCTTATTCATATGTACATGTGGAAAATTAATTAATTCAAAAACATGATCAATTTGATTGCTAATGATGAAGGATGGAGAGAATGGGGGAATAGGCATATGTAATTGGGGATAGGTGATCCTTTAAATAAACTGGCTTTATGCCATATAGAGTTTTAAATGTCAAAACCAGCACTTTGAATTGTACCAGAAATAGACTGGTAACCAATGTAGTTTGTAAAGTGGAGGCATAACATGTGTTTCCCTAGAACCATGATGGCGAACCTATGGCACGTGTGCCACAGGTGGCACATGTGGCCATATCAATGGGCACATGAGCTCAGGTCCAGCATGCATGTGTACGCTGGCCAGCTGATCTTTGGGTCTTCTGGGCCCACCAGAAGTAGGGAAACAGGGTCCTCTGGAGGACCTTGGGAGATGGTGGGGAAGGCCCATTTTTCTCTCTCCCCAGCCTCCTAGAAAGGCTCTGGAGGCTGGGGAGAGCAGAAAACGGGCCTACCATGCCATCACGTGCCAGGAATGTGGGGGGGAGCATGGGGGGGGGGGTCACACGCACAGGGGTAGGGTGCAAAGAATTATGGGTATGGGCATGCACACTCACGACACCACCACACCACTCCTGGCACGCGATGGCAAAAAGGTTAGCCATCACTGCCCTAGAAACACACAACTACTCACACCACTACATTCTATACCAACTGAAACTTCTGGATACTTTTCAAGTGCAGCCCCATGTAGAATGTATTATAGTAGTCCAGCTGGTAGGGGACTAGGGCATGAGTGATTGTGATGAGAGGGCTAAGATACTGTTACTATACCACTTATAAAAAATAAGTGGTAGCAAGAATGAATGCAAACATCACAAATTAGTTGTTAATGGTGTCTTAGAAGGTGTTTGGCAGAATGCTGATTGAAAGGGTACAAAAGATAATGGGTACAAAAGATAAAAATGAGCAAAATTTGACATATAGTATAATGATATGTGAGAATGACCTTGAGGGATGAGATCAGGGGTGTAATGCTACTGGTTCAGGCCGGTTCGCCCAAACTGGTAGTAAAAAATGCTACTGGTTCGCCGAACCGGTAGTAAAAAATGTAAAAATAAAAGTTCCAACGATTGTGCGTCGCTCGGCCAATTATCAGAACTTTTTTTTTTTAATCTTTCAGGCATTTTTTTACTACCAGTTCAGGCAAATAGATAGTAAAAAATGCTTTAAATTTTTTTTAAAAGGTTCAGATGATTGCACGGCACAGCTGTGATCGGTGGAGCCTCTTTTTTTTACCTTTTAAAAGCATTTTTTACTACCAGCTTGGGCGAATAGGTAGTAAAAAAATGCTTTAAAAAAGTAAAAAAAAGAAGGCTCTGACGAACACAGCTGTGCCACGCGATCGTCAGAACCTTTTTTTTTACTTTTTAAAGCATTTTTACTACCTATTTGCCCGAGCCAGTAGTAAAAAATGCTTTAAAAAAGTTTTTAAAAAGGTTCCCACGTGCGCCACAGCTGATCGCCCCCCCTGTGCTGTTCTACTTACCTTCCCAAGCCTCCTTTTGGCGCTCACTGCATGTGCGCATGCGCAGCTCATGTTTGGTGTGCACTGCGCATGTGCATGTGCAGCATGTGTTTGGTGCATGGCACGCATGTGCAGCCAGCGAACTGGTAGTAAACCAGTTCAGATTTCACCACTGGATGAGATCACATTGTAGCAAGGTCTATATTGCAATACAGTACCCTATTTTGTTAACCTCTGCAATTGTTGGATAGGAGGTACTCCAGTATAGGTTTCTTTATATGATTATTACTTTGCAAATTGTTGGGATTGCAAAAATAAAGAGGGAGAATGTTATGTTAATTAGCCTTAAAGAAATGGACATTATTAGTAATATAATTTAATGGCTCCTGCCTTTTATTTTTGTTTAATAATCAATGTCATTGGTGTAGATTACTGCTGTTTGAATGTCAAAATTAATATCCTTTATTTTCTTACTATTGCAGATGGAATTGAGTGTGAGCGTGGTCTACCTGGTGACCCAGGTCTTCAAGGCATCCCAGGACAGTCAGGCTACACAGGAGAAAGAGGAGAGAAAGGTAAGAATGATATTTTTGACTTTTTGATAGTTTTTTGACTTTCATTTTTGAATTTAAAAAAGAGATATCATTGTTTAAACATTAGTGAAAAATAAATACAATAAAAAGTACAGGTAGTCCTCAGCATACAACCACAATTGAACCAAAAATTCATGTTTCTAAATGAGAAATTTGTTAAGTGAGTTTTGCCCCATTTTATGACTTTTCTTGCCACATTTGTTAAGTGAATCACTGCAGTTGTTAAATTAGTAACACCATTGTTAAGTGAATCTGGCTTCCCCATTGACTTTGCTTCTCAGAAGGTCACAAAAGGTGATCACATGACCCCAAGACACTGCAACCTTCATAAATGAGAACCAGTCATTAAGCATCCGAATATAAATCACATGAGAATGGGGATGCTGCAATGGTCATATGTGTAAAAAATGGTCATAAATCACTTTTTTCATGGCCGTGGTAACTTTGAACAATCACTAAGTGAACTTCTTTTTAAAAAAAAAAACAATTTTTTATTTTTTTCAGATACACAAACATAAAATACATATTTTCTGAATGGAGTATTGACCAAGTCAAAATTCATACATCTTATTTCTCTGTATTTACTATATATACTCCAATTTCTGCCAATATTTTACTTTTCCTCTTTTATCTATATTTTTTTATAGAATATATAATCAATATTACCATCCGCCCTCGCCTTCTTATCTTCAACTATCACAATTTTTGAATCTATTGAAACCCTTTACTTTAAGCACAGTGATTCAATCATTTAATTTTTCACAATTATTTCTTTAATATCAATTTTTCCCAAAGATGGACCAAATTTTATCCTCTTACTACTTTATCTGTTATTTTACCGTTTTAAGCATATATTTATTTATATTTGTTTTACATCATCTTTAATCTAAAAATTAATCATTTTACCATTTTACCCAAAACAATACAATTCTTCCCATTTATTTTTATTACCCCCCCTTTTAAGTAAAGCTAACCGATTTCAAATTCATTCCAATTTCCCCTTCAAATAATTCCTTTTTTTTATTCAATTTTTACAGTCCCAGTATTAATACAATTTCTTTACACTTTCAGGGTTACAAAATATACTTTATCTTATTCAAATAATATAATCATCAGTATTGCTTCTATCAGAATTATTTATATGACTATTATTATACTTATATATAATTTCCCCTTCAAAATAAATCATGTTATATCAAATCAGTAATGCTATCATTTAAATTCGATTTTAACAATCCCAATATTTTTAATTTTATTCATTTCCATTTCATTTAAATTTCAATGTTTTAATCCCTTCTAAATATATCCACCATCAGAAACAATACAATCCTTCACCTTTGGGGGTGGGTGGGTGGAGCTGATGTTGCTATGGCACAACAGAAGATCCTGAGGCTCCAGGATCACCGTTGATATCCCTGCTGCTGGACGGTTCTTTTTGGACCTCATAGTCCCGTTGAGACGGTGATAGTGGAGGGCACATTTTGTTGATCCCAGGGACCAGGAGAAGCCCTTTTTGATCCAGGAGAAGCCCTTTTTCTGGTGGTGGGGTGGCAGCCATTGTAGCTGCTGAAGTTGGGACAGCTCTGGAATTGAAGAAGATCAGAAGGAAGTGTGTCAACTCGGTGAGAGACTTTTAATCATAACCTATATGAGTGAGCACCCTGAGATTGAAAGGAAGATCAAATTGAAGACAGAAGAAAATTAAGCGGCGGAATTAAACTTGAATCAAAGATAGTTTTTCTTTTACTTTTAAATTACATGCATTGGTGGATATTTAAACACTTTTTGCTTTTTAACCTGGACGGGACTGGATTGGACTGCAAGTCTCCGACTTGCTATTGAATTTTTAAATTTTTAGTGCCTTTTTATTATAAATTCGCTTTGATTTCATTTTTTTGTATTTTTTCCTCTCCTTTTTGGCTATTTTTAACTTTAATGCCCATTGAATATAGCAGGGGAAAGGGAAGAGAATATGTAACACTGCCATCTAGTGGGTTGGAAATTTTGTTTCTCTTTCTTTGGTTCAAGAAGTAAAAATTGTGTAAAGAAGTGCACCCTGTCATTAACACAGCTGCCTGCAATTTCTGCTGGTTCGAATCTCTCCAAGGCTCAAGGTTGACTCAGCCTTCCATCCTTTCTAAGGTAGGTGAAATGAGGACCCAGTTTGTGGGGGCAATAAGCTGACTTTGTATAAAATATACAAAAGAATGAAGGCTATTGCTTAACGCATTGTAAGCCGCCCTGAGTCTCCGGAGAAGGGCGGCATATAAATCAAATAAAAAAAAAAAAAGTAAAAATTCAAGGACTCTGACCCTTTTCATAGATAAGATAGTGGGGAGAACATGAAAAGGACATTAAAACTGCAGAATTGTTTATTCAGGTATTCTTCTGGGAACTATCAGAGGCAGGAGCCTGAGATTGAATAAGAAGGAATTTGCAGTGACTCTGAAAGAGAATTGTAAATACTATTTGGGATCTAATAAAAGAATCTTTGGATTTTAAGCAGAAGTGATTTTTCTTTAGGCAATTTTTTTCTTTCTCTTTTTTTTTCTAAGTCGTAGTTTCTTCACCTTTCCCCTGTGTAAGCATTTTCAATTGGACTGTGACTTGATGGAGCATCTTTAATTTTAATTTTTAAAGTTTTTTATAATTTCCCAGTGCTTCTCTTTTGTTTCTCATCTCCTTTGGTTTTTTATTTTGCTTTTTTCCTCTCTTTTTTGGCGTGGAGATTGCCAGGGTAGTTAATATTTTTTATTGGACTGAATTGGATTAAGGAATACAAGAGCCTGAAGATTGCTTCTTTGCTTTTTTTTTTCTTTTTTGGCTTTTTACGTATTTTATTGATATTTGGGGTAATATTTGCCCTATCCATAAATAGATTAAAGTATAGAAGAACCTAAAGAATTTTTATTTGTTAAAACCTTTTGCAACTACTTCACAGAATGAGTAAAAAATCAACAGCCATTGGTTCTTCCATATCAACACCTTCTTCATCACCATCTGGAGGACAGTGGTCAATGCAGACGATGCTACAACAGGAAAGAGAGAAAGAAAAGGAGATGGCACTACAGATTATTCTACAAGGAGTTCAAAATATACAAACAAGAGTAGAGAAGATTGAAAAAAGAACAGATGAGAAAGTGGAGAACATACAGCAAATGATGATGAAATATGAAGATAGACTCCAAAAAATTGAGGAAAAGGAAGAGCAAAGAGAGAAAAAAATTAGAGATATTGATACTAGACTGGATGAAGTTGAATGAGATAAGAGTGGATTAGTCGGATGGGAGATGGACAGAGCAGAATTTTATCTCAGATTTCAAAATATAGAAGAAGAAAAGGGAGAGAACTTGGCAGAAATAATGATAAAAATTCTAGCAGAAGCATTAGAAATTACCAAAGAAAACATGATGGATGGCATAGATGAGATATTTTGAGTCTACACAAGGTATGCAATGCGAAATAAATTACCACGAGAAGTCCATATAAGATTACCAAGAAATTGATTAAAGCACAAATATTGCAGATTGCAAGAGAAAAAACACTGAAGTACAAGGAGAAAGAAATTGTGATTCTGAAGCAAATACCAAGAAGAGTGAGGGAGATGAGGAGAGAATATCAATGCCTGACTAAAATACTACTTCAAAAAGGTGTGAATTACAGATAGCTGATACCAGAAGGATTAGTGCTTACATGGCAACAGCAAAGATATAGAATAGATTCAATGGATAAAACTAAAGCATTTTATGCAGAATTTCTCAGAGAGAAAGCAATGGAAACAAGAACAGCAGAACCACTGATTCAAATCCAAGAAGAAGACATAGCAATGATTGAAAAAGCAGAAGGAGCAGTAGAGGGTATTGTGGAACACAAAGAACAACATGAACTGAGATCTACTAGGGCAATAAACCCCTCATATAAAATATGAACATGGAAGAGAAAAAATTGATTACAATAGGTATAAACAGACTTAATTTAGCCATTAAAAGAAGAAAGGTATTCCATAAATTAGAGAAATTAAAGTTTGATATAATCTGCTTGCAAGAAGTGCACATTAAAAAGCAACATGAACAGTTACTGGTATAGCCAAAATTAGGGAAAATTTTTATTGCCACAATGTAAGAAAAGGGGAATTGTCTTATACATTAGAAACACAATTCCAGCAGAACAAATATACGCAGATGATGAGGGAAGAATTTTGATGGTGGAAATAATAGATAATAATATGAAAATACTTTTAATAGCAATATATGCTCCAAATAACAAGCAAGACGACTTCTACAGAAAGCTACATAAGAAAATAATTGAATTGGACCATGACAATATTTGTATGATGAGGGATTTTAATGGTATAGTAGATAAGAAATTAGATTACAATACACACAAGGCAATAAAGCATAGTAGAAAGATACTTCCAAAATCTTTCTTTAAAATGATAGAGGAAACAAATTTAAAAGATGCATGGAGAAAAAGAAATGCAAAAAAAAGGCAATATACTTTTTATTCTGACAGACATTCATCATGGTCTAGATTAGACATGATATGGACGACAATGGAACTGACTTCTAATATAGAAGAAATTGAAATAGAAGCAAATACCTGGCAGATCACAATCCAGTGACCGTGAGATGGAAAGGACAAAGGATAAGATCTAGATGGACTCTAAATAATACAATATTAAAAGAAAAGGATTTTGTACAGAAAATGGAGAAAGAATTAGCTTTCTTTTTTAAAGAAAATAGAAAAGAGGACACATCGATGCAAAATCTTTGTGATACAATGAAAGCTTATACTAGAGGTCTGATAATAGACTATACAAGGAAACTAAATATTAAAAAAAGACAAGTCTATAAAACACTATAGGATGACTACAAGAAACTCGAAAAGGAGCTTTAGAAATTTCCACAGAAGAAGGATATTAAAATAAAAATGGATACAACTAAGCATAAAATGGGATTAATAGAAAAAGAAGATTTAGCACAAAAAATCAGAAGTGCTAAACAGGACTATTTTGAAGATGCCAACAAACCAGGTAGATGGTTAGCATAGAAACTGAAAAAAGAGAGAGAATCAAGAAAAATAACACAACTAATGGATGACCAAGGACAAATTAGATTCGGGAATAAAGACAAGAAAGAAATTATACAAGATTACTATCGTAAACTGTATGAACAAGAAAATATAGAGGTGGAAAATATTAAACAATACTTGCAAAAGGTGAATTTACCTCAGATTCCTAAAGACGTTGAAATGATGTTAGAAGGAAATATAACAATGACGGAATTAACTGAAGCACTTAAAAAGCAAAAGATTGGGAAGGCACCAGGCCCGGACAGACTGCCAGCGGAATATTATAAGACATTACAGGAATCGTTGAATCTCCCATTGCTAGAAGTTATGAATGAAATTATGTTAAAGAGGAAAATACCCAAGTCATGGTCAGAAACATATATTGTACTTGTTCCAAAATAAGACATAGATCCATTATTAAAAAGCTGTATGTGTTTTTGTTAGAGTTAAAACTGGAAGAAGAACAAGTTAAAGAATCGATGGTAGCATGGGGGAAAGTTTTGATTATGGGATAGATTTAGAAAAATGGCAAAAATTGTGGTCTCATAACTATAAAATGACAATTTCTACGGCGTATAAGGAAAATTTGTATAAGATGTTTTACAGGTGGCATTTGTCCCCATCAAGAATCGCCAGAATGTTCCAGAACAAATCGGAGAGGTGTTAGAAATGCTATCAGACTCCAGGATCCTATTACCACATGGTGGACATGTCTAAAAGCAAGGAGATATTGGACTAAGATACACATGTGGCTGGAAAAAATGACCAAGAGACACATAGACTTTAAACCAGAGATATTTTTATTAGGGATTTCATCAGAAATATATAACAAAGAACTACAGTATTTAATTGTGAATCTTCTAACAGCAGCTAGAACTGTATTTGCTAAAAATTGGAAAGCAGAAATGATACCTAGTGATGAAGAAATTATTAGGAAAATGTTGGACTGTGCCGAAATGAGTAAACTGACATTAGAAATAAGAGAGCAGGAAGAAAAACAATATTATTTGATATGGGATTTATTTTATCATTGGCTAGATAATAAAAAATGGTGATATATAAGTAAATGCTGAAATATTTTAAATGATGATATAACCGATATATTTTATATAAAAATAAGTTGTGGATATGTAGTGATATTGTGAAGAGAGGAGAGGGCACTAGGGATGCAAACCGACTGATGTACTGTCTGTACTTGATTGAATGAATGATGTTTGTATGTTATTTTTCTTTTTGGTTTTAAAATAAAAAAATGATTTGGAAAAAAAAAGACATAGATCCACAACAAATCAAAAATTATAGGCCTGTCTCACTGCTAAATTATGATTATAAAATTTTTGCTGCAATATTGGCAGAAAGACTTAAAAGATATTTAAATAATTGTATACATTCTGATCAAAACAGGTTTCTGCCAAAAAGACAGATTAGAGACAATATGAGGATAATTCTGGACACTTTGGAATATTATGAGGCACATCCTGAAAAGCAAATGGCTTTGATATTTCTAGATGCTCAGATAGCTTTTGATAATGTCAACTAGCGATTTATGTTACTTCAATTGGAGCAGATGGGCTTTTGCAGAAAATTTATTCAAGCAATAGAAGCCATATACTATAAACAAACAGCAAAAGTAATGATAAATGGAGAATTGACAGAGTTTATCGAGATAAAAAAAGGAACAAGACAAGGTTGCCCACTGTCTCCTCTTTTTTTTGTATTAACATTAGAAGTGCTAAATAGAAATATTAGCGAGGAAAAAGATATAAAAGGAATGAAAATTCAAAAGGAAGAATATAAATTGCAAGCATTTGCAGATGACCTGGTTTTTATTCTTGAAGATCCTTTAGAGTCAATAATTGCATTGATAGATAAAATAGGAGAATTCGGGAAAGTAGCAGGTTTGAAAATTAATAAAGACAAAACGAAGATCTTGACAAAAAATATGTTAATAAAACAAAAAGAAGAATTGACGGAAATATCAAAGAGGTTAAGTACTTGGGGATATATTTGACAGCAAGATGTAGCACGCTTAAGGTTAAATACTTGGGGATATATTTGACAGCAATGTAGCACACTTAAAGAGAACAATTATAATAAACTCAAACAACAGATTGGAACAGATTTGGCAAAATGGGAAAATTTACAATTATCATTGATTGGGAGAATATCGGCAATTAAAATGAATATACTACCTAGAATTCTATATTTGTTCCAGACAATTCCAATTAGATTGGGAAAAGACTATTTTGAAGATTTGAATAAAATAATGTTAAAATATATTTGGCAGGGTAAAAAGGTGAGGATAAAATTGAAATTGTTGTAAAATGCTAGATTAAGAGGAGGTTTTAGTTTGCTTAATTGGGAACTTTATTATCAAGCGACAAGTTTGATGTGTATTAAAGAATGGATAATGTTAAGAAACATTAGATTATGTTTCTTAGAAGGACATGACTTGTTGTTGGGATGGCACGCTTTTTTATGGTACAAGGGAACAAAAACACAGGGGTACTTTAGAAGACATTATATACGTGAGGCTTTGTTACTAAACTGGGAGACGATTAAAAAAACAACACTATTTGAAAATTCCAGTCTGGTTATCGACAATTGAAGCATTTTCATAATAATATTTAGAAGGGAACAAATTGTCAGATATTGAATGAAAAGGGTGAACTCAAATCGAAGCAAGAATTGGAGGAGCAAGGTTTAAAGATGAATTGGTTTTCTTATATGCAAATACATTCTAGATACGATAAAGATTGTAAGACAGAGGATCTTTATAATAATTTGACTAACTTAGATAAAATTTTAATAGGTTCTGATGACTATGTAATTAAAAAATTGTATGGTTATTTATTAGAGGTAAAGTTGTAAAGAAACAATGATTGCATGGGGGAAAATTTTGGTTAAGGAATTGATTTAGAGAAATGGCAAAAATTGTGGCTGCAAAATTATAAAATGACAATGTCAAAAGCATATAAGGAAAATTTGTATAAGATGTTTTATAAGTGGCATCTGCCCCTGACAAGAATAGCCAGAATGTTCAAGAACAAATCTGAAAAGTGCTGGAAATGTCATCAGACATATTTCCATATGTGGTGGACATGTGTAGAAGCTAAAAGATACTGGACTATAATCCACACATGGTTGGAAAAAATGATAAAAAAACACATAGACTTTAAGCCAGATATTTTTTTATTAGGGATTGTGCCATAAATATACAATAGAGAATTGAAATATTTGATTGTGAATGTTTTAATAGCGGCCAGAATTGTGTTTGCTAAAAACTGGAAAAATGAGAAAATACCAATGCAAGATGAAGTTATTAAGAAAATCATGGAATGTGCTGAAATGAGTAAATTGACATTTGAAATTAGAGAACAAGAAGATAAACAATATTATAAGATATGGGATTTATTTTATAAATGGTTAGATAAGAAAGCATGGAAATGAAATATGAAACATGAAATGAATGTTATAAATATAATTTTTGAAAAAACTTTTGAAGCAGTAAAGCCATAGTTAAATAAATGATAAAAGAGGATGTTTATTTGCTTGACAATATGAGAAATTAGATAATTAGTAAATTCTGAATATAGAGATGAAGCACAAAAGATTTATAACCGACCGACACACTGTTTGCAATTGTAATGGATGATGGATGTATGTTTTGTTTAAAAATAAAAAAAATTAAAAAAAATACAATCCTTCACCTTTGTTTTTATAATTCATTTTATATAATTCAATTTTTACAATCCAAATAATTTCCCCATCTAAATAAATCATTTTATATCAAATCAGATATATTGTCATTTAAATTCAATTTTAAGAATCCCAATATATTTAATTTTATTCATTTCAATTTCATTTATCAAATCTCCTCTTATTCGAATAATATAATCACCAATATTAATCCTAATACCATTGTTAATACAATTATTACTTTACATATATTTCATATTACCCTTCCTCCTATCCATTAATTACTCCTTTTAACCATTTTCTCCTGATCCATCTAATATACCACTCATTTTCTTTTTTCTTTTTCTTCTTTTTATAGTTATTCTCTCTTTTGTTCTCTTCTGTTCTATTCCCCTTTTCTCCTCTTACCTTCCTTGTTTCCCATTGTTAATCCCAATGTAATCATTCAATTTTTCCCTTCTGAATTTTCTATTTTTAACATTGTTAATCCCAATGTAATCATTAAAAAAAAACATTTCTCGCTTAGATTGCCCTCTATTCTCAACTGATCTATTCCCCTTTTTTCCTCTCTGCTTCTTTCTGACCTCTCTATTTTTAGCACTGTTAGTCTCAGTGTAATCATTGAAACTGTTATTCACTCTCTTTTTTTCATTGCTATTCCCAATGTAATCATTTAATTTTTCATCATGTCTTTGTCTTCAGTGTTATTTTCTTGCTTCTCATTAGTAGCTTGTCCATCCCATTGACTAGGCTCCAGAAAAATTCTTGACTTTTTTCTATCCACATCAAATGATAAACATACCATTTTAACCATCTCAATTAGTTCTTGCCACATTTTGACATTCTAGTTGCTTTTTAACTCCAATTTAAAGTTTGTTATTTTCCACGTCTTGTATTATCAATGTCAAGTTACTGAGAAGACAAACATATGCTCCTTACAAACTCTCACGGCTCGTTCCTCAAGGACGCAGTAAATTTCCCATATTTAAAGTGTTCAATGTAGTACTTTTTTTTTCTGCCAGTAGATGGCTCTCTAGAATCCACAAGTTCAAAATCAACAATTTAACAAAATATCCAGTTTTGTATATTAAATCCAATTAACTTACTTTCTTTCTCTTCTAAATTTTTTATACTTTCCTATTTCCAATTTTACCTTTCAGTTCAAGTTCAATTTAGAATCTTTAACAGGGCTTCTATTGTGGGTTTTTCTTTATTCTTTAATCTTCCTTTAAAGTTCAAAATTTTCCTTGCAGTTTATATCTAATCCCATTCCAAGAGTACTTTCTTTTGGGTTTCTTTTTCTTATAATAAATTTAGTCTCTCCAAATTCAGTATCCACATTTAAAGTTCAAACATCAAACTCTGTTTTGGGATTTAATGTTTTTTACTTCTGCTTTCTCTCTTCTCTGTCAATTAACTTCCCCAGATGCTATTTAGCTGCTGTTTCCATGCCGGGATAGCTTTAAAAATTTCCAATTTTTTTTCTTTATTACCTGTGAGTTGGCCAATCGCTCACCCAGTGCCAATACTCCGTCCAAATCTTCACTCCTGCACAAATCTTATTCCAGATGCCCCGGCTTCATGGCAATCACAGTGGCCACCACCCCCCGCCGTTGGATCGCAGAGTTTTCTCTGGCTTTCCGAGAAACTTACCTATTCCTCTTTAGCCATCCGAGATGCCCCTCCTTCTTCGCCGTCCCTACAGGACAGTTCCGGTCCAGACACACATACACACACACACACCCGACAGCAGTTCATCTGGCTGAGTTTTGCCAGGCTCATTAAAGCCTGGTATTTTCCCAGCCAGTCTCGCCACAATGCTTCCAGTCTCTCTCTATGTGAATTTCTGTAGGTCAAGGACTATCTATATGAGGGTCAGGTAAAAGAATTGCAAATATGCATGTGAACCTAAACCACACTTTAGATATACTCTACTATTTCACGTGTAACATGAGGAATGTAACAAAATGTTGCATAAAAGCCATGCAAACACAGATAGATTTATATGCTTCACACCAACAAGTAGAACAGGTGATGTTCTTAGGGAAGCTTTAAAAACAACACTGGTTGCTGCAAAGAAAGAAATCACAGGCTTAAAGGCAATCATGAGTGCAGGATATACAGGTAGTCCTTGACTTACAATAGTTCATTTAGTGAACATTTGAAGTTACGACGGTACTGAAAAAAGTGCATCCTCATGCTCCTGTGATAAAAATTCAGATACTTGGCAACTGGCATGTACTTATGATGGTTGCAGTGTCTTGGGTCATGTGATCACCTTTTGCGAACTTCTGACAAGCAAAATCTGGGAAGCCAGATTCACTTAACAATCAGTTACTAACTTATCAATTGCAGTGATTCACTTAACAACTATGGCAAGAGAAGTCATAAAATGGAGCAAAACTCACTTAACAAATGTCTCACTTAATGACAGAAATGTTGGGCTCAATTGTGGTCATAGGTCAAGTACTACCTGTATTTTTATTATTTACCTTGAAATAAGAGACCATTACTTTTAATATTCCTTGATACATTCAAAGCATAAATATATATGCATCCTTCCCATCCACAGATCCTTAAATTCTTATGAACAGGATTGTGATTACAGCTCATTTTGATTTTGTTCACTCCCCTTTATTATCTCAATACCCTCTTATTTCCAAGTCTATTTCCAAAATTCTCCTTTGAAAAACTGGAAGGTGTAATATGCAATGAAGAACTCTTCTAAATATGTCACTTGACTTTCTCCTAGTTTCTCTTGACACTAATATTTCTCCCATCATAGACACACACAATAAAAGTGTGTCATATACAATATGTAATACATGTATGACTTTTCACAATTAATGTAACTTCCAACATTACTCAGAAAAAATGGAGCAAAAACAAGAGAGGCAGTTGCAGAATTGAACCAAGGTTTCCAGCCTGCTGCACGATGGGACAAAGAGGACTATTATAACAGTACATGCAAAAAAACAGAAAGAGAAGTTGTATTTGTGCAATAAAGCAAGATACAATCTTCCAAAATGTGGGTGAATCGGCTCAGGGGGAAAGAAATCTAAAATAAATTTCATTTAATTCCCATAGAAAGACAATTTTTATTTGACTATAGTCAATACGATTATTGTTTGATCAAGCACCCAGGACCCACAGGCAATCCTTTAGGGTTTGCATGCAGATTTTTTTCAATGTGCCACATTCAAAATTTGATTAAATAATATGTGTCAAATATTATGTCACACATATTTCCATTCCTGAGGCGTGTGATTTTCATGCTAAATGTAAAGAATGTTCAAACATCTTTACCTTTTCCCATAGGTGAAAAAGGGGAAAGCTGCTTGGAGTGTGATGGAGTAGGTTTTCCTGGACCAACAGGGCCCCAAGGGCTTCAGGGAGAACCAGGTAAAGTAAAAAGAGGGAATCCCTTAATTAGACTGCAGATAAAACTTTCTCCTAGAATGTGTTCTGTTTTTCTATTGTTCCATTCATCATGTTGATTCATATAGAAATGGAGAGATAGTTTCAAAATTATATGTGTAGCAAAATACAAGTTTCAAATGTTAGTTTGTATTACTAGAGGATCATATACTGTAGAGGAGAAAGTAAAATAATTTGGAATGTTCCTCCCTTCTATTCTGTGCTCTTCAAATGTCATTCTTAACATTCTAGAATGAGTTAAATAATCTTGGCATTTATTTTTTTTATTCATTTTGATGAAAGGGTATGTTGTTTAATCCCTGGAGCAGTAGAAGTGAACTTAACTCTGCCTTTTTCTGAAAATGCAATCTTTATTTCCTCCTGAACAGAAAACAAGAGTAACAAGCCTACATTTTCTTATCCTGCATCTTTTCTATGTCTACACAAAATGTGAAAACTTTATAAATGGCTCTTTGGAAAATAAATCTCACAAATGTCAAACATCATCCACAATTTCCACACAATTGTGTGATAATTTAGTTTTGTTTAAGCATTTTGTAAAGGATGAGCATTCTCTGTAATTGAGAAGTGGTGGTTAAAAATTACATAAAATTCCTTCTTTTTATTGTTGAAAAAAAACCATATTTTATTATCATTCTACTATAGGTAGTTCAAGTAAAGCACTAAAACAAGTCCTGCTTTCTAAAAATTATTTGGAGTACAGTACTCTAACATTTCCTTTTCTTTAATAAACATATTTATTCCTTTATTCAAATGATCATCATATTTGATTTTCAAAATCATAATCTCTTGGCAACTTACAATAAAATAATATAAAAGTATTACATCATATTAAATAGAAAAAATGTAAATATAGGAAAATATTCTCAGAATGCTTATCAAAAGTAAATGCCATGAAAAAATGCTTAAAAGCAGCTACAAATGTGGCCAGCTGTATATATCACTTTGGAGGGAATTCCACCCATTAGGCTGCCCACCAAGTCTATTGATCCTGCTGGCAACCAATAAGTAGGTTTCTGACACTGATTTTAAATTATAGGCATTGCCAATTATTCCAAAAATTTCCTGAAAAATAGATTAAACACAGGGGAATAATACTCACAGATTGAACTGGCTAATATTTTAATTCATAATGAGTGGCCTAAACATTGCATGAAAGTAATCTTCAACAGTTGACTTATAATAGAATAAATGACTGGGAGTTTTTTTATGTCTAGCCATCCCAGCAGCTGTTTTAAGACTAGGCAAGCATCTGTATGGCAAATGTTTTATGACCCATGTCCACAATAGACTCACAAAATTTCAAATGTGTCTGTTGATTTTTTAAAAAGTTATACCTAGCTTTCATTGAACAGATCTTTCTCCATTCCATGTGATGATTTAGCACTATAGAATACAATGTAAGTAGAAAATTGCTTAAAAACTTAGCAAGAGGTTCCCCAATTCATTCCAGTAACATCTGTTAACAGTTATTTGGCACTAGTCTTCAAGTCATTGAGTCAGTCCTTTCATTACCACCAAATCTTCATAGTAATCGAGAACAACATTTGAGGATTTGGGGAAGAGATTTGCTACCTTTGCCCATCCAAAGTCACCTTCTCATTCAAAGCAATGATCAAGGTTGCAGCTAGACAAATGTGACTCTCCAAGAATGTCAAAAGCCCATCTAACTTCTTTTTTTCCTTTTTCTTTTTAAACTAACAGTGCACTTTTATGCCTTCTGCAAATACTGTAATTTGCATGTACAATTTGAAATGATAGCTAGAAAATGCTCTCCCAAGCATTTGTGTATATTTATTGTATATACACACACATATTCTATTCTTTTAAAAAGGCATTCCAGGACCACCGGGTGCTAAAGGTGATAGAGGCCTTCCTGGAACTGAAGGCATTCCGGGAGTGGCAGTAAGTATATGGGTGTTTTGGGAAACTTTTCAGAGAAATATTTTTGTAATAATGCATGTCATCAGTGCTTTAGTATTCATCATCTCAGGAAATGAATTTCAAATACAAGGCCAAAGAATCTCTTACTTTTTGTATTTAAGGGCATGGCATTTTGTTTTGATGAATAGGAAAAAGTTTGTGTTTCCTATCCCACAGCACTTACGGATAGGAGTAATAATGTTTCAATCAGTGGTGGGATTCAATTTTTTTAACAACCGGTTCTGTGGGCGTGGCTTAGTTGGGGGTGTGGCTTGGTGGTCATGTGACTGGGTGGGCATGGCTAGCTGGTCATGTGACCAGGTGGGCGTGACTATGTGTACAGGGACTACTCAGAGGGCTGAAAAAAGTCATTTCTGACTGATCCTCACACTTATGACCATCCTCACATTTATGCCCATTGCGGCATTCTTAACAACCGTGTCAGTCATTTCACCACTACTTCTCTTCACCACGGTGACAAGATAGGGCGTAAAACATAAAATGTGAGGACAGTCGTAAGTTCAAGGACTGGTCAAAAGTGCGAGGACCAGTCAAAAATAACTTTTTCAGCCCTCTGAGTAGTCAAAGGAGGAGTCAAAGCAGCCACAAGTTGTCCACTTATTATTAGATTAGACTTATTATTAGATATTTACTATGTCCTTTATTTTCTTGATTGGGGCTTCTGTGTATGGCTTTAAACCATGCAATTGCTTCCAAAAAGCAAACTACCTAGTTAGTTTACTAGATTTCTAAATCACAGTCTGCCCAATTTTAGGATCAAGAAATATTAATTTCCTCCTGTTAATAAATGAGCAAATATGCCTGTGAGGGTAGAAATTCTTCACTATCATTGTATTGAATTGTTTAAAAATGCACCTATGCTTCAGTTTCTTTTCTTTGGAAGGAGAGCTTTCTGTGTGAAGGGTGATAGATGGAGGAGGAGGAGGCACTGTTGAAGCAGGGGTCCTTGGTGCTCGCTGAGCTTGCTTGTTTTCTTGCAAAAGTTTCATTACACTAACTAGGTAACATCATCAGTGCTAGTAAGGAGTGCTGTTTGCTGTCATTTTATATTCTGGTGTCTTGCCTGTCTGTGTGGGTGGGGGAGGAAAGGAAAGGAAAGGAAAGGAAAGGAAAGGAAAGGAAAGGAAAGGAAAGGAAAGGAAAGGAAAGGAAAGGAAAGGAAAGGAAAGGAAAGGAAAGGAAAGGAAAGAGTATACTGTAAAGTAGCAACTTCCTATATTCCTCACAACAGTTATAAATGTATTTATATTTTACTCCCTTTCTCTGAGGTTACATCATGACTTCCCTCTTTCCGTAATCCACCCTTTCTAATCATCAAACCCATAACCCACAAGTTTAATTTTTCCTTTTTTCAGTCCATGAGGGGCTTCCAGTCATTAATAAAACTAGTGGTTGTCCTTTACCTAATCAAAGAAATCAATTTTGCCATCTCAGCAAATCCTGCCATCTTCACCAGACATTCATCCATTATGGTTATTTCAAACAAAAACACTTTTCAAATTAAGAGAGAGAACTTTCCTCCTTACGTGAAAACTTTCTTAAATCAAAATCATATTAAGCTTTTTGCTATTATATCCTCTTTTCATTTTTTTTTCATTTTTTTTTTTTTTGATCCAGAAGGAAAGTTGACTCACCAAATGGGTTTTTTTCTTTATCCCACTGGTCTGGAGTTCTTTTTTTAACTATAAATGAGTTACATTCTAAGGTGTTTAAGAAAGTCAGGCTCTGAGCAAACCTTCAGCAAGGTTCAGTCTTCTAATGTCCTTAGAAAGGTGGCATTGCAGGTGAAAGCTGACTCTTCCCTGATCTCCAGTTATTCTACTGAAGAGTTGACTGCAAGTCCTGCAGTCTTCTCATAAGGAACGTACTTCTGGAGTGCAGGTGGGTGATCTCACAGTCTCTCCTTGTCTGAAGAGGCTCCACTGTCCAGATTTCTCCATCTTGTTGCTAGTCACCACCACAGCACCATCTCTGCTTCTTCATAGATGTCCACCATGAATTTCACTCCAAACCCTCCATTTTAACCAAATTTGAACTATCTGTTCTCATCAAGGGATAATTCAGTGATCACTGGTAATTTACAGGTGCAAAGATTTTGAAAATGAGCCACTTTTGCAAGTACTTCAATAAACAGCTTACAGAAGACAATTAATTCTGCTGTAACCAACTATAATTTCAGGGACCTCCTGGTGTTACTGGTTTGATAGGAAACCCAGGACCAAAAGGAGAACCTGGAGAGATTTTCTATGACTCCATTGTAAAAGGTGAAAAAGGAGAACCAGGATTACCTGGACATTCAGGTATTCCTGGCAAAGACGGAAGGCCAGGAAAGGATGGTGTCCCTGGCATCCCAGGACCTAAAGGAGCATCTGTATGTATCTGTCTGTTTATGTCCATTATTTTATACAAATTATAGAACATAAAAATGTGTGTGTTTAAATTAACTCATTTTATTTTTTAAAAAAACTCTGAATGTTTGCATAATCTTATGAATTATATAGAATGCCTAGTTGGTTAAATAAAAAATCCTTTGGTAATATGGTAGATAAATTAATGAACTCTAGTAAATGCATAGTCTGGTAGAAAAAGCATAGGTTGTGGTTAACTGATGCACAGATGGGCTGCAGTTTTAGAAGATGAAGATTTTCCACTACATGTAGAAAGAGGAATGCCTCTTCTAGTATGGCATTTGCTGCATATGTTATTATAATAACTTTTACTAAAAGTTATCTATTCAGCAACATCCCAAAGCAACGTAACCTCTGTTTGTAAAAGAAGCCTTTCTCAATCCATCATTTTCTCTTGAGCCATATCAATTTTGGGTGGGGCAATGAGGGCTGAACAGAGAGAAAGAATTTGTTCCATTGACAGATATTGACACAGCTGGGTTTCAGTAACAGACTGAAAACAAACTGCTGCTTGATTAATGAGGAGACATTCCCTTTAATCTATCAAAATATTTTGAATCAATTAGTCTTTGGTGTAATGGTAAAGGTGTTGGATTAGAAAGCAGATTCTGTGAGCTCCAGCTGACCCTTAGGCATAAAAGCTGGCTGCATGACTTTGAGCCAAACACTTCTCAGAGAATTGCTGTTCACAGGAGATAGGAATCTTAGATACGTTTACCTCTTTGAGTTATATTTAAAAACTAGGGCAAAATAATAACAACAACAACTCGGAACATCATACATCTTAAGAAGACACTTTGTTGATACCTAGAATGCTGGCAGCAACCCATATCAACCGTTAGTGCCAGTCACTGGTATTTGTAATACATTTTTAAATGTTCAGTTAACTGAGTTTCATGTTTGATGAATAAAAGAATTGGTGATAATCATCATCCTGCAATTATACCTTTAATATTATTAAATAACAATATCTGCCTATCCCAGAAAGAACTTGATAGATAGACAAAAATACCAGATCCAGTCTAAATGGATTTGCAATAATTATTGCAAAAAGGGTTTACAGGTAGTCCTCGACTTACAACAGTTCCTTTAATGGCTTTTCAAAGTTACAATGGCACTGAAAAAGTGACTTATGATGGTTTTCACACTTACAACCGTTACAGCATCCCCATGATTATTTATTTATTTATTTATTTATTTATTGTTCAAAATGGCTGGATCGAAGGCAGGCTTCTTGAGAAGGGGTCGAACCATGGTCTTCTTAAGGATGGCCGGGAAGACCCCATCCTCAATGAAGCATTGACAATCGCCTGGAACCAGTCTCCGGTCACCTCTCTGGTTGCTGCAACAAGCCAGGAGGGACACGGGTCCAACAAACATGTGGAGGCTCCCAATCTACCCACAATCCTGTCCACTTCATCTGTGGACACAGGGTCAAAGTCGACCCAGATGTTACCTTCAAGACTTGCTCTCGTCTCCTCGCCCGGTCCTGCCGAGTCGGAGTCTAGGCCCACCCGGATCTGAGCGATTTCATCTTGCAGAAATTGAACAAAGTCCTCAGCACTGCCCTGCAAGGGGTCCTCCCTCACTCCCTGATTGAGAAGAGAGAGGGTCACTCGAAACAAGGCCGCTGGGCGGTTTTCTGCAGACGCAATGAGAGCAGCGAAATAATCACATTTCGCTGCCTCCATCGCCACAAGATAAGACCTAATATAGATTCTTAACTGTGTTCGATCAGATTTGGAACGGGAAGATCTCCAACAGCCCTCTAGGCATCTCTTCCAATCTTCATCTCCCTGAGCTCCACAGAAAACCATGGAGCTACACGGGATCCCTGTTGGAGGAGAGGCTGCAAAGGGGCAATTCGATCCAATGCCCTGGCGGCAGCCCGTTCCCAGGCCTCCACCAGGGCTTCTGGTGAATCGCGGGATAGGTATGTGGGAAATGTCTCAAGCTCCATCCGGAACCTCTCAGGGTCCATCAGGCGGGAACGAGTTGGTTCCGCCTCCCAGCAGTGGGGGTTGGCAGATAGAAAGTCTAGTTTAAGGAGGGAATGTTTGGTCCATGACAGGGGTAAGATAGTAAGATCCCCCCTACCCCGAGCATTTATCCACTGCCCAGAGATAAAAATCAGGTCAAGAGTGTGTCCACCATTGTGAGTTGGGCCCTGTACAATTTGAGTCAGGTCCATGGCTGTCATGGAGGCCATGAACTCCCGAACCACCTTAGATGTCTCGCCGGCTGACGGGAGATTAAAATCTCCCACAACCATCAGGTTGGGGAGCTCAACCGTCAGTTCAGCAATGACTTTGAGCAGTGCGGGCAGGGCTGAAGATACGCAGCTGGGAGACAGGTACATAATCAACAAGCCCGACTGCGCTCCAGGGTTCCATTTCAACAATAGGGATTCACATCCGCCTATCTGAGGGACAGTGATCTCCCTAGGACTAAGACTTTCCCTAATGACAACCGCCACCCCTCCACCCTTTCTGTGGAGTCGTAGCTGGTGCAGCACACGGAAACCCGGCGGGCATAAATCCAAGAGAGGAACCCCTCCCTCCGGTCCCAACCAGGTCTCCATGATGCAAGCCAGGTCCACACACCCCTCGTCGATAAGATCTCGTACGAGGGGGGCCTTGTTCACAATGGACCTAGCATTAACATACACCAGCTGGAGTCCTGGATTCTGCACTCCCAACCCCCTGGGGGAGCAGGAAGAACAAAGAGAGCCAGAGCGCGTCACTGCCTGCAAGTAGCGGGGGTGCGTCCCTCTGATGTCATAACGCCCTCTGTTCCCACTATCTCTGCCCCTCCCAACCACCACAATGACAGAATGACCCTCACCCCACTGTACCGGGTCTGGCCCCCCCTCCCCCCCCCCGTGACTGTCTGACAGGCTAATGTGATGATCTGCAAGGCCCCCCCAGGTCCATTCTTTACAAAGTGACCCTCCTCCCTCCTAGAACCCCTTAAAATTTTGTCTGATAATTCAAACAAAAAACCCCTCAACCTCCTCTTCGCTGCATGCCACCTCTCGGGGTTCCAAAACCCGTCATCAAGATAGACCTTCGATAGTATGGAGGGCCAGACCTGCGAGACAGGGGAGTCTTGCAGCACAAGGAGCTCAACTGGTGAGTACATCCAGTACCCCGGGATGATGGTGGGATATGACCCGGGAGTCCACCACGATAGTCTAAAAGTCCAGGAGAGAGAAAAAGCAGATCTTAGGTGTAGATAAACTGGACTCCACTGTCCTCTCACGACAGTGGGAGGAGTCTCACACCATTTTGAACAACCGGGGAATAAATATCCAAAACCACCCTCTCACAGTGGCTGGCCTTGAAAGAATGGCCATGGAGATTGATGGAACGTCCCACCGGTGGTGAGACAGAAGCGAAGAACTAGCTCCCTCAGTGTTCACAACTTGAGCTGCAACTCTCCGTACAGCTAAGGAGCAAAGATGGAATGCAAAGCCAGTCCAGGGGCTCAGGGGAAAAAAACGATCCACAGGATCAGAATAGCGGTCATACCGGGGGAGGATAAAGATGGATACAGAAAGGGAGATACTTTCCAGCAGACAGGAACAAACAGGGTGATGAGTGACCATAATAGGGCCTGAAACCAGGCCAGATTACATGATTCACATGATTAAATTTCAGATGCAATTGGTTCATATTTATGACAGTTGTAGTTCCTGGGGTCATGTAATCATCTTTTTCAAACTTCTGACAAGCAAAGTCAATGGGAAAGCCAGATTCACTTTACAACTGTGTCACTAACTTAACAACTGCAGTAATTCACTGTGGCAAGAAAGGTCATAAAATGGGACAAAAATCACTTAACAAATGTGTCCCTTACTACATAAATTTTGGGCTCAATTGTGGTCATAAGTCGAGAACTACTTGTATTAGTGTCATGTCTGAGGTGTTTCCTCTGTTTTCTCCTACTGTCCCAGGTCTTTCTTTAAAAAGACTGCAACAGGAGGTGGGTTGGAAAGCATTAGTGCATAAATGGGTATATTCATACTACTCAAGATCAAATGCAGGGTTACTTGTAGTTTCTGTAATGTTTATTCATGCTTATTAACCCATTTTGTTGATGGTACATCGTGCATATGAATTCTGTACTTTCTTAGAGTATTGAAATTTTATTTGCAATCCAGTGGATTTGCCTAAGGGTGCTAGCAAACTATTTCAACCCCTCTGAACTACAGTAATATTTGAGGAATATTTCTTTCAAAAATTCTGCTCAAATTGTTGAACCTCATTACTTAATTTTGTTTCCTTTTTTCACCACAATATTGGCTACAGTTACTTGACTATTATGAAGTCAAGTAACATTTCATTGCCTCTTTGTAATCAATGTTCTCCATGAGACATCTCTTCAGATGGATACAGAATCATAGGGAGGAATCTTGGAGGACTTTTTGTCCAATTCCCTTCCCAGGGCAGGGATCTATGATGTACCCTCTTGGTATTTGTTCTGAATATTGTACTTGTGGAAAGTCCATTGTGAACTCCCTTCCTAACTGCCTCATCATTCCCTGTCATACAGCATCTCAGTTCTTATTACTGTGAGCAGGAATAAGGGGGAGGCATTTCTCAATTCAATGCTTTTTCAGCATAATTATTAAAGCTAATTTGGAGCAAATCCATCTCATTGATCATCTGCTTTCCCCTAGTAGCACCAAGTAAATTATTCACTAAAATAAAATTTATGCTGACATAGTGCATACCTTCTCAAGAAGCATCAATCCCAGGATTACCAAACAAGAGCCCTTTTTCCACCTCTGAATAAGCCCCAATACCATGTTCTGGGATTAACTATAATGGCTCCTGAACTTTGCTTTGCCTGCATTTTTATGAGAGCAGGTAAAGTACTGAGTAAATCCTTTCAATGACAGAGGTTTTATAACTGGAGACAAATTGGCTATAAACAACCAGTTTCTATTGTTATGGATCCTGTGTTTGACTTTGTTTATGTGGCCTCTTGACCTCAATTCCTGTGTACCTAACCCTACTAGACATGACCAGAGACCCTGGGAAAAGGTCTGTTTCAAAGAACTGAGAAAGCCTCTATTAGATTCCCACAGATGATTCTATCCTGTGTACTAACTCCATGTTTCTGGAGGTTGCACAGGAACCCATTCCCAAATATCCACAACAAACTGGATTTTATCCTGATCCAGACTTAGATTCAACTAGTATAGAATTGTATATCAGTTCTTCTTGGGGAGCAGGAAATTCTTCCTATATCCCGCTTATTTTCTTCCTTCCTTAAACCAGGGAACCATTGGATTAAAAGGAGACCGTGGACTCCCAGGAATAAGTGGTTTACCAGGGTCCCCTGGAGACAGAGGTTTCCCTGGTCCTCCAGGAGTTGGGAGTCCTGGACCACACGGTGATAAAGGAGAAAAAGGACTTTCTGGAATCCCTGGGACCCCTGGACTTCCAGGTAATGCTATAAAAGTAATGTGGATACACATTTTTTAAAAAGGGTCACAGTACATACCACGTTTTGCAGTGATTAAAATGAAATATTCTAACTCTTTTAACTTGGAAATCTGTTTTAAAAAATCATGTTTTTGAATAATATCATTTAAAGATATGGTTTCCAAATAGTACCCTTTTAAGATATATATGCAAACAAGGTTCACAAACATTGTTGTTCACAGCAGTGTCCAGCAGCTCTAAGATGCATGGACTCCAACTCAAAATTCCCATACAGCATGCTGGCTGGGGAATTCTAGCAACTGAAATCTACACATCTTAAAGCTGCTGAGGTTGAGAACATTGATCTATAGCAGTGATGGCTAACCTTTTCCGGACCGAGTGCCCAAGGCGCACATGCCCAGCCACAAAATGCAATGTGTGTGTGCCACACACATGTGCCACCTGCGCATATGTGTGCCCCTGCATATATGCACACCCCCCACATGCGCCCCAACACGCGCAACAGAGACCCAAAGACCAGCTGGCTGGCAGGAGGTGCACGTGCATGCACGACGGAGCTGAGCTGGGGTGACAGCTCACATGCCCACTGAGAGGGCGCTGTGTGCCACCTCTGATACCCATGCCATAGGTTCGCTATCACTGATCTATAGTAAGATAGAATGATGGCTTGCTGGGTCTTAGAAAGCTATATCTGCCCTGTCTCCAAAGGGCCTTGTCTTTCAGTTTGCTGTGAGGAAATAGACAATGGAAAAGATTCCATCTATAGATAGATTATACTAAACTGCTGTTGATAGCTATATATTGTACTTCTCTTTTCAAGTATTTGGGCACCTTTTCCATTTTCTATATGCACACAATATGGACCTATTGTGTGTCTATAAAATGCAAGTATTGTATCTAATTATGCAAAATAATTGGAATATTTGTGGAATATTCGCTCTTAAGATTATGTAATTGCTCTTGTTTGTTAATGTGTTAGACAAGCAGAGATAATGCAACAACTTTTCTTTTTTAGTATTCCTTATCCATTATATAAAGCAATAAAACATTTGCCTGCATGTGTAGTTTTGCTAAAAAACTAGTGATTTCTTAAAGTAATCATCAGTAACATACTCTATCTGCAGCGGTTGTAAAGACAAGTAAAAGTACAAACCAATCTTATTTTATTCTTTGACATACTAACTAAATTTGTAGACCAGCGAAATGCTGTGGACATAGTATACTTAGACTTCAGCAAGGCATTCGACAAGGTAGACTACAATCTACTTCTTGGTAATCTAGAAAAAGTGGGATAGATAGCATCACCATCAGATGGATTTGTAACTGTCTGACAAACTGTACTCAATGAGTAGTCCTTAATGGTATTATATCTACATGGAGGGATGAGGGTATAGAAAATTATCAAATTTGCAGATGATACTAAGCTGGCAGGAATAGCCAACACCCTACATGATAGGCTCAAGATCGAGATGGATCTTCACAGACTTGAACACTGGTCCCTAACTAACAAACAAAATTCAATGTCAAGAAAAGTAAAGTCTTACACTTAGGCAATAGATTGGGAGAAACCAGGCATAATAGCAGTAACTGTGAGAGGGATCTTGGAGTCTTAGTGGACAACCAATTAAATGTGAGCCAATAGTGTGCAGCGGCAGCCAGAAAAGCCAATGCAATTCTAACTTGCATTAACAGAGGGATACAATCAAGATCAAGTGAGGTACTAATACCACTTTATAAAGTCTTAGTAAGACCGCACCTAGAATACTGCATCCAGTTTCGGTCACCACACTATAAAAAAGATGTTGGGACTCTAGAAAGACTGATGTGAAGAGCAACAAAGATGATTAGGGGAATGGAGGCTAAAACAAATGAAGAATGTACAGGAACTGGGCATGGCTAGACTAGTGAAGGGAAGGACCAGGGGAGACATGATAGCAGTGTTCCAATATTTGAGAGGCTGTCACAGAGAGGAGTGGGTCATGCTATTTTCCAAAGCACCTGAAGTCCAGACAAAGAATAATGGATGGAAACTGATCAAGGAGAGGCTCAACCTAGAAATAAGGAGAAATTTTCTGACAGTGAGAACAATCAACCAATAGAATGTTGGAACTTCATCATTGGAAGCTTTCAAGAAGAAACTGGATTGCCATCTGTCAGGAATGGTGTAGGATATCTCCTATGCTGGGGGGTTGGACTAGATGACCTACAAGATCACTTCCAACTCTGTTATTCTGTCATTCAGTTACATTGCTATATATAAGTTACATTACATTACAAATAATTATAGCAATGCACTTTATTTCTATTTCTTTATAGCAGAGATAAAGAACTTTTCTAGCTGCAGGAGTCATGTATGGTGCTAGATATACAGCTTGTACAAATATAGATATACACAGTAATAAGGATAATTGATGCCAATGATCAGGGAGGTGGTGAACTCTCTTTCACTGGATATATATTTAAATCAGAGGTGGGATTCACTTACCTTCCCTACTGGTTCGCAAATGTGAGTGCACGCTCACCTCTGCGCATGTGTCAAGAATATTTTTAAAGTTGACATTTCTGGGATATGTCAGATATGAACTAAAAAAATAGAATTTCCAAGAAAGCCACAGCAATGGCTTCAGGTTATCTAAAAATTTGAAATTAAGGTTGATTCATCAAAGTAATTCAATTTAGGGAGTACCGGGCTCCTCAAAGAATGTATACAAAAAGATGGATATCAGATTTTTTTAAAGCTGGAGTTTTAAAACATTGGAGACATGGTCATGTGATCATTTCATATGTCTCTGGGATAGTAGAATTATAAAATCATAGGGCTAGAAGGGACCTTAGAGGCCTTCCAGTCCAACCTCTTGTCCAAAGCAGGAGTCCTTATACCATCCCAGACAAATGGTTGTCCTATCTTCTCTTGAAAACCTTCAATGATGGAGCCCCCTCTGGGAGGCAAGCTATTTCATTGATGGTTAGCTGTCCCATTAATAATATATTAATGTACTGTATATTAGTAGACTTATGAAAAAAATCTGTAAATGTTAAACATGTTAATGTTATGTTGAATTATATATTAAAGCTTTGGACATTGCTTATTTCTCAAGAATTGCAGTTGTATGCATGTATGTATGTATGGGAGATGGCAAAAAGAATTAAGAAGTTGGGAAATGATTTGGAAAAGCTTGTTTTCTATTAATCAAAGGATGCAGCAATATATTTTACTGTGACAATGATTTTGTGATTTTATAGTAGTAAACTAATAAAAAACCAGTGACTGTTGATAAGTATAAAATACATTGTAGATTTATTTCTTATTCTTCATTTTTAGTTGCATTTTTAGTTTTTACTTTTAGTTTTTTAAATCTTTTTAAAGATTAAAGATGGGTTTCTTACTATAAATAATGGTATTAATAAAACTAAAGAAAAATGGTGTGTCAAGATTGTTTCTCTGTATGTCAGTCTTTACATGCTATCCAGAGAGAAGACCTAGTGAGTTGTGTAGGATTTGTTTTCCTGTTGCAACTGTTATATAAGTGAAAGTAAATATTAAGAGTTAAATTATACATTCTGAAAAAGTAGACGATGCATTTGTTAATTTGATATATCTTTTTATGTATTTACTTACAAGGTCCCAAAGGTGAAGCTGGACGTGTCATTTCTCTGCCTGGTCCCCCAGGGACCAGAGGTTTTCCTGGACCTGCTGGAAATCCAGGCCTCCAAGGTATTTTGTTGTATTATGATGTGGAGAGTGTTCTTAATTGTTCCATGATTCCTTTTCATCAGAACAACACATGGCTTATTTTATACCTAACTCTATAGGTGACAAAGGAGACCCAGGGATCCCAGGAAGACCTGGTCTGCCAGGTGAAAAAGGTCTGGCAGGCCCTCCAGGAATTGGATTTCCTGGCCCTTCAGGGCCCCCAGGTATTATTTTACTTACACCATAAAGTGAATGATTATTTGAAGAAGACTCTTTGAGATAAATAGAGGATGGCCAAAATTTCAAAAATCCTTCCTTCTATGCTGGAGATGGGGCGAAAGCAAAAAATTCCAAACATATTTTAAATTATGAATATCAAAGAAATGTGATGGGGTTGGATAAGCTAACAATAAGTTAAAAACATAACTTTTAATACCATATATCAATATTATTTTGATTAAAAAAATAGGATTTCCAAAGAAGTTCCCTAAACCCAAACAAATTCAATCCATTTCCCGTGCTTTCTTTCTGTTCAACATACTATAGACTGATCTGCTCCCATTTTATTAGGAATAGCATTTAGGCTTATATATTGTACCACCCAATAGTGCTTTACAGCACTCTGGATGGTTTACAGTGTTGAAGCATTATTTGCATATTGCCCCCAACAACCTGGGTCCTCATTTTTCTGACCTCGGAAGGATGGAAGGGTCAATCTCAAGCCCTGTCAAGATTGAACTGTGAGCAGAGTTTGCCTGCAATTCTTCACTTTAATCACTGTGCCACCAGGGTTCCTTATGAGGTTAAATTTTGTTTTGACTCTATACTTTTCTTCTTTAAAATATTTTTAAACAAAGGTCATGAAAGATTGGGAGAATTGGCTTTGTTGTTCAATGAGCCCTTCCCTGGTGCCTGGTCTGCCTTGTCCTCGTCCTCTCCTGAACGTAAAGGCAAACTGAACAGATAACTGATGTTTTAATTGGCTTTGAAATAGAATTGCTCTGGCACATTGTGTAAAATAAGTAATCCACTTTGGTTCAATCTCTCAACAATCATTACCTGTATTACAGTCTGGAAAGCTGGCTTAGAAGGTTCCAAGAGAGTATCTTATTAAGCATATCCAAGCCAATGCTAGGATGGGTATTCCAATCCTTCAAATGAAGTGCTTCACAACATGTTGAATCATTTAAAATAGCCCCATCTTTTTCCAGGCTTCTGTAGCTGCTTTGAAAGCAGCTACTGACTGTTTCTATATACATGTTTACCCCAATGGTGGAATTCAATTTTTTTTACTACCAGTTCTGTGGGTGTGGCTTAGTGGGCGTGGTGTGGTGTGGCTTGGTGAGTGTGGCTGGTGGGCATGGCAGGGGATGGATACTGCAAAATCCTCATTCTCTCGCTACTCCTGGGGGAAGGATATTGCAAAATCTCCATTCCCAACCCACCCTGGGGCCAGCCAGAGGTAATACTTGCAGGTTCTCCAAACTACTCAAAATTTCCATTACTGGTTCTCCAGAACCTGCTGAATTTCACTCCTAGTTTACCCTCAGCCTCTTGGCTTCACATTCCCACATATTGCATAACATCCCCTTTTGAAGGACTACCGCGCGTTAGAAGCTATCCTACTTCATCTTCTCTTTTGCGGCTGCTGAGAACTCCTGTTACAGAAAGGGAAAGAGCCAGGTTAAACAGGAGAAAAGAAATCAGTTTTGCCAGGATTCAGAGAGACAGGTGCTCATTATTATTAGTGATTAGAGAGAAAATAACTAGCTGAATGTAGCTGATAATGCTACCCTCTTTATAGCACCATTATAATTACAGTGTCACATTCCTTCTTTCCTAGTAGATCATTTTTACAATTGTGTTTAAGGGGTCATGTTAAGGATGCAGATATCAAGGTTTGCAGCTTCTTAAATGTAATTGTTCCTTTAAAGATCTTTTATATCTATTTCATCAAGTCAGTTGTGAACATAATACAAAAAGTAAGCATAACAAAACAAGAAAATACCCTTTTAGAAGAGCTTAAATGTATGCAGTTAAATAAATGGCAAATAAAACATCTTTTACTGGGCATGTACATAATAGCAACATTGACAACAGGCAGAAATCTTTGTGGAGCCATTTCATCATGGAAACACCACCAGCTGTTCTTTTTATATAATACTTATACATGGAAAAGGGCTTTGGTGGAAGTTCTTAAAAAATAATGATGAAAGAGAGGGTAGATACAACTTAAAAACACCCAAAGGTTTAAAGCACCTTCTTTCATTTCAGTCCAAATTTTATTTATCAAATTTTAAAACTGCCCATCTCTCTCACAGAGGGACTATGAGGTTGTACAAATAAAATATTAAACATAAAAACAGTATATAAAATTTAAAAAGAGGCAGGCGATCTTAAGAATTACTTAAAAGGTGAGGGCAGGGGGCTTTCAATATGCTAAGCAGCTCCATGGCTGCCTGCTCCTCTATGCACCCCAAACAAGGTCACTGAGCCACGTTTTCATGCCTTCCCTGAAGACCAGGAGAATGGCGGCCCACCTTATCTCTGGGGGATGATGGCCACACAGGATGGACTTTGTAATACTTGCAATATAATTTTTGTAGTACTGTTGCACTGACTAACATGGGTTTTCTTGTATTTTAAACTCGCACTTTGAAAAAGCATGCATTTTCAAATGTATGGCTAATAATTTGCCATAAATCTTAACCTTCAAGAAAAGCCTTGAAGGATTGACAGGAGAGCATTCAATAGATTGTAAATAACAGTTTCATTTTTAGCTGTTCACAAACCTCTATGAACAAAGCAAATATTCAAGGCCAACCCTGGGAAGTGTGAGAATGTATTTTATCCGTACCCATTCTGATGTTTTCCCTTGCAAATATTTCTTTTATTTTTATTCAGAATACAACACTCTTTTCTATGGCTATGCTCATATATTGTGATGTAATTAGACAGATGACTTTTACTAACCCTAGTTCCTAGTTGTGCTGACTATAAAAGTAAATCTGAGCCATTTTTCCAGGTTTTCCCTTTTCATAGGGAGACCCCACTGTATCAGAGTACTCAAATAAATTGTTTTTAAATGATTTCCTGACTAGTTTGCTTATTGAAAAAAGTAAGCCAAGGCAGAACCTGGAGTCAGATTTGGCCATCAGTGGAGAATTTTATCTTTCCGTTAGGTTTCTGACACAACTAGGTGTTTAGCATGACATAGGCAAATCTTTTGCATTATTGGGCATCTTGTAGGCTTTCCTGGTCAGCCAGGTCCACAAGGTTCAAGAGGAGAGAAGGGAGAACATGGTTCCCAAGGTGTGCCAGGTGCAGCTGGAGCCAAAGGACAGAAGGTAAGTGCCAGAACTTTGATACTGGTGAGGGCCTTCTTCCATGCCACCATGCTCTTAGGAGCTACATTTCCCTCACCCATTCTCTGCTTTTAGCCAGGCTTTAAGTAGTTTTTATAAGATTCCTTTTTTTTTTTTTGCCAATTTGTATATTTGTTTATGCTTAATTTTAGTAGAGTGGTACCTTGGTACTTGGCGTTAATTCATTCTGTGGGGAGTGTGACAGGTATTTAAAAAGATGAGTCCCAAACAAACCACATGACTTACCATGTAACTCTTTGTTTCGGTTGGGAAGAATTTTCTGACTGTCCCCTTTCCTATGTCAGTGACCTTCCCAACATGTCCAACTTCCTGTGCGCCCTCTGTGGCCATCCCCTCCTTTTGCAATAACCTTCCCAACATGGCTAACTTCCTTTCCATTCCCCACAGTTGTTCCTCCTCTTCATATAGACATAAGTTGAGTACTAAACAAAGGCTGAGCACTGGGAATTTTCATGTCAAAATGCGTCAAAAACCAAATTCAATGACTTTTGAAGCAACTGCACACTGAGGTACTACTGTACACACAATAAAAAGATGCATTTCACCATTTTTCAGAATACCTTTTTTGTATTGCACATTTTTGCCTTATTCAAATAATTGAATTTAATCTTGACAAACTTGAATTTGATAAATTCATTTTAAAATGTTACCTCAATAACATTCTCTTCTTCCCTTCCAAAATTGTTATCTACACTGAGAACCATATTTACATGGCTCTGCTCTCCTAGAGTTTACATACTAGTCCTGTGTTCTAGGGTAAAATCTTACTTTTAAATTGTGCACAATAGAGATAGATTTGTTTCTTAACAACAAAGGAGTATAGTAATATACTGTATGCAAGCACTGAATAAAGGTGTGCAAAAGTACTAATGTCACTTTCTGCGTGGCCTATTTATTTGTGTATGTTATCTCCCTATAGTTGTGCTTCTGCTTACTAACTTAAAATGTGGTCAGCCAGAGTCAGTCCTGACCCAACCACATTCTGCCCTGAAGCAGTCAAACTTCGACAATGTGCCTGCCAAGATTTGCATCCCACCAAAGCCCAATACAGCCTTTCAAATCTCAAGTGTATTAGTTTCCTGTCAAAGCTCAGTGTGAAATACAGATTGCATCATGTTCTTTTCAGATTTCAAATTCAAAATTTCCAATTCAAATTGAATCAGGTTTATTGTGAATTATTTAGATTCTCCCAGACTTCCTGTATGCTAGGTTTTCCATATATTGGACAATATTGTTGTTCAGTCCTCAAACAGAAATTAAGTAGAAATATTGAAACACTGCTATCGTGTTGCTCCTATTCCTGCTTTTCACTGGGTTAAATATAGCCAACTCCTGCAACCATTCTTCATGCTTTAGCCTCCATTAATGGATATATAATGTTCCATTATATGGAACATTATCCATTGTTCATAAATGTCTTTTAAATTGGAGAGTACATAATTCTACCTCACTGATTTGTTATGCGTATGCATCTTCTCAATAATGCTTTATTGATGTATGTGTCAAGGGTGAAGCTGGATTAGGACTCCCAGGTCCTAAAGGTTTTCCTGGTCCCCAAGGACGAGATGGCATTCCTGGATCAAAAGGTGACCAGGGATATCCTGGTGTGTCAGGGGAGAAAGGACTTCCTGGCATACCTGGTCAGCCAGGACCTCAAGGTAAGGCTGCTCTGATTAACTACATTTTTATGATGCAGGATTTCTTTCCCTGTGTATTCCATACTTTTTGTAATTAAAATAATGTGAGTCCTGCCTCAGCCTGGACTCTAGGATCATAAAAACGATCCTGGGCTCTATTTGTTGCAAAAGGTACAGTTTTATTAGAAGTCAAATGAACTGCAGAAAAGCAAAGCCAGAATTCAAATTTGCGTGCCAAATTCCCCAAGTGTAACATTTCTCCCTCTTAGGCACTCCCCTTTACTGGCCTCCCTCACCCAATCAGTTCCAAAGGAGATGTTTTCGAAACGGACATCTCGAGTGTGAGCTGTTACACAGCCACATTCCATTCTCAGTCAACTGACCTTGAAGCCACAGTGAATAGTGAACCTTCTCCTCTCCCATTCAGAGTCCATGGCAGACTGGTACCAAGCAAATGCAGAGCACAGGTGTGAGGTAGCAGTTATGACAAATAAACCGAATGGTGTAAAACCTCACTGGAAGTTTACATGGCTTAATAAAGCTTATTTTCTCTTGAATATTTCTTTTGTTCTCTTTCATATGAGAGGTCACTTTTATTCCTACCTTTGGTTTTTAAAGTGTGACAAGGGATGTACCCTTTTGACTCTGTTCTGTGATTACAATATCTCATAATTCTTTCTAAGATGAGTAGGATTTCCCTTTAAAGTATTTATCACATTTCATTATGTCTATAATGATTATGTCTATAATAATTACATCTGGACCTTTCATTAGTGTCTATAAAGACCAATAACTTTTTAAATGAATAACATGCAAGTTAACTGGCTATACTTGTTTATTTTTCAAATTAGGTGAATCAGGTCCTCCTGGATTACCAGGTGTACGGGGCTCCCCTGGTGAACCCCAAATTGGCTCTCCTGGCCCCCCTGGCCCTCCAGGACAATTTGGGCCTCCAGGACCAATAGGTAACCTATTAATTTATTTCCATCAACATTAATATTGATAAATTAAATCCTTAAGCTAACCTGTGTTGAAATGTATCCTTCACATTTTGTGTGATTTGATAAAAGGCATCACTATTCATATTTCTAATTTTTATTAAACATCCCAACCTGAGGAAAATCAGACATTGCCAGGAGCATGTGGGACAATGAAACAAACCAACAAATATTTTATTTCATCAATGAACTTTCTAGCAAGGAAGTTGTCCCCTTAGATATAAACTCACATTTGGTCTGTGGCAGTGGTGGGATTCAAGTAATTTAACAACCGGTTCTCTGCCCTAATGATTTCTTTCAACGACCAGTTTGCCAAACTGCTCAGAAAGTTAACAACCGGTTCTCCCAAAGTGGTGTGAATTGGCTGAATCCCACCACTGGCCTGTGGGAATAGAACATATCTAGATCTTATCTTTATTTACTGAGTGAAATCAGAGAAGAAATTGTCATGTTTCTGCAAGTGATTGGTATGCATTAAAGAAGCAAATAGTTAGCATTTTCAGGTTCAGAATGAGCACATTGGATACTGTGATGACTCCCCTGGATGCTTCCCCAGATACCTCTCTATATGTCAGCTTGGGGAAGGATGAAACAGTTCCTGGCACGTCAGGAGCTGAGTTGAGTGATGGCTCCAAGCAGCTGTCTGTTAGGGATTTGGCTCCCACAGAACAGAACAAAACAATCCTGAGGCTACAGGTGGGGAAAGCGTGCAGCTGCAGTTGGTCAGTGATGAGGAAGAGGAACTGCCTTCTGCACTTGATCCAAGAACATGTAGGGCAGAGAAAAGACAGGAGCAGAGAAGGTCAGACAGATTACTCGCAAGGAGAAAGCCTTGCCCTTCTTGACAGACTACACCGGAAGTTGGCTATTTACACAGAATACAGATGGAGGCAATGCTGGGAGCAGTATGCTCATTTCCTAGCTGTGTGTTTTCTTATTGTTGTGATTCTTGCCATGGTTTGGATTGACACTGTGCCTTGACTTTGATCATGCTTGGAAACTCTGGACTTTTCTTGCCTCATGAGCTTTCTTGTGTTGTGGATTTAAATTTGCCTGGTAGATTTATTTTGATTGAGAAACTTTCAAGTGCTCTGTGGACTAGCATTAGTTTGTTCATGGCTGGATTTAATTGGGATGGGTTTTTGGTGAAGGGAATTGCTGGGGAATATTAATAAACTCACTAAACCACAGCTATGTCTGTGTGAGTGAGCACAGATACTGGCAGCTCTGAATAACTTTTCAAGAGGTCTTAGTGGTTGAGGAATTGTTCACATATTAATTGCTGGGGTCATTGCCCAAATAGTTAATTGCGCTTTTATTTTGGAAATTAGTAAAACAGTAACATAGAGCCCTGTTCAAAATAGACACTACTTCCTGTGTAGATGCTAATCCTTCTTCCGTTATATTTCAAATATAACAAATATCCTTTGTGAGCGTCTCGAAGAACAGAAATAAAGGGCTGTTCTCAGAGCTTCAGTTTCAGTGGAGACATTCCATCATCACTGTTTCTCAGAGGCAGATTCTCAGTTGTGTGGGTGTGAAGGAATCCACTAGATTCTGCTCAGGCTATATCTGTGGGTATGGTCAATAAGCTCCTTTTCTTATCCTCACTCTGTAAAGTCCTTAAATGATCTCAAGCACAGTTATTATAACTTGGTAAGTTCATATTAATACTTCTTAGTTGATTTCTAATTTTCATCTATCAAGGAATCTATAAAAGATAGAGGTAGTTTGAAGTTTAACAACTGGATTTTATATTTCCAGATGTGGGAAGTATTAGCATCACAAAAGCATTGGAAGATACTTTGATACAATCTATTAACACTTCCTTATTTGAAAAAAATCCTAATGTAGGATTAGCAGATGTTTTAGAAAACACTTATATATTTTCTTATATAATGTAAACACTATTTTTTTCCTTTCCATCACAAACACTTCTACCCCCATTTCCCAGTTCATTTTATCTGATACAAATTTCTTAGAAACTTAGAAGTATGTGAGTACTTAATAAATTTCAGTTGGTTGCCTCATCATGGACTTTAGATTCTTTATCTATGGTCAATACTGTTAAAATTGCCTTTTAAAAAAAGCCCTCAGAGTATTTTTTTTAAATGGATAATGTATTTCCTACAAGGTTCCTTCTTTCCAGCATAAGACTGAAGTATTCCTTTCTGTCTGTCCGCCTGTCCCTGTCTATTCCTGAAGATGTGACAATTGACTCTGCTATTTACTTCAGTGTGTGATACCATCCCAAGATTTACAGATGCCCAGCTGAAAACACATTTTTCTTTCACATTTTCAGGTTTACTAGCAAATAAACTATTTTCTGTGTCAAACATTTTGTTTCCAAACCTCTTTTTGATTCCTGCAGGACCGCCAGGAATCAAAGGTGAGAGAGGCCACCCTGGTGTCCCTGGGCTAGATATGCCAGGACCTAAAGGAGACAAAGGAATCCCAGGAACACAAGGTCTGTCAGGTGTGCCAGGGTTGCCAGGCTTACCTGGTTTACAGGGACAACAAGGACCTCCTGGTGTTCCAGGTGGGTAGTTCTTTGTAATTAATTATTCAATATAGTATAACTTTTTATGTACTGTGTTCCAGTACACAGAGAAAATGATCAAAATCTTAAAGCAAAAAAAAATGGCACTAATATGTGATTCAATTTTAATTTCACTTCTCTCCTTTGTTTGCTACATACAAAAATTGGGACTGGCAACTTGGCAGTCACTTAGTGAAACCATGACACTGCTTATGATCTTTCTTCAGGGTTTTTTTTTTTTTTTTGCTTGCTTTTTATTTATTTAAGAAAATTTATATGGCCCAACTGACTCTCAGTGACTCTGGGCAGCTTACAACAATAAAAATCTAATATAAAAACAATAAAACAAAATAACCCCTCACCCCCACCAACTCTGGTGACAATGATCAAATGAGGCATTTGATGAGCTCTATTCCTGCACTGGGAACCTCAGGTCTGTTGGCAAAACCAGGTCTTCAGGGCCTTGTGAAGGAGTGTCCAAGAAGGGGGGCAACCTAAGGGTGGGAGCCATTCTGGAGAAGGCCCTTCTTCTTGGTCCCGCTAGATGGACCTCCTAAGGGGACTTGTAGCATTCTCTGCCTCCCTGCTCTGGTGGGATGGGTAGATGTGAATGGGAAAAGATGACTCCTCAAATATCCTTGTTCCAAGGCGTTGTAGGTTTTTAAGGTGGAAATCTGCACCTTGAACTGGACTCAGAAGCAAATCAGTAGTCAGTGCAGTTCCTGCAGGAGAGATGACACATGCACATATCAAGGACTGCACAAAACCATGTAGGCTACCACATTTTGAACCAAATCTGCGAAGATCATAAATGGGAGGATGGGTCTATCAACTGACAAATTGATAGAATATAATGATTAATATTTATTAGAATTATATATCTTTACTAAAGTGACATTGTACTTATCAGTATTAATTCTGTTCTCTATCATTCTTAATTTTTTTTATAAATGAGGGTTTTTTTAGAGAGAGAATAGGAATTTTTCAAATTTACTTAGGAATAATATGCCACACTTTGATGTAAATACAGTGGACTAGAAAAGTGCCGTGTAGTCGGTCACATGTTCAGTGACATAAGTTAATTGAATTTACTATGAAAATAGAAATATATTATATAAACTTATCAATAAATCAAAAACAATTTGATTTTAGGACTGAAAGGAGAAATGGGAATTATGGGTACCCCTGGAACTCAAGGTCTCCCTGGTCCTATAGGAACTCCTGGAACTCCAGGTGAAAAAGGTAAGAATGACCAATGGTTAGCCAAATGAAAATTAGATTTTGGCAATTTGCTTCTAAGAATTGTTTTAAGAATGAAACAATTAGAAATAAAAGAGAATGCCAAGATGCCTCCTAACATTTGTACTCCTACTCAGAGTTCCCTTCAAGCCCTTGTCTCAAAGTTGCTTTTTTCTCATCTAAGAAGCTGATCACGAGGCTTTCATGAAGAAGCTTCTTTGAGAAGAAGCAGAACATCTTCTTCCTCAAGGAAAAAACAGTCCAGTTGCCTTTTGAAAAAAAGCGCCTTTATGACCTGGATGACTGAGGATCTCCACAGACATTTAGGCCCTTCTGTGCACCCCAGAATGCTGTAAGCATGAAGGTTGATGAAACCAAGGCAAAGTGTGATCAGCTGCTCATGCTAAATCAGGCTGTGTTGAAGCTGACCAGGCTGTTTGCTGTTTGCTGCAAGGAGGCAAATTGCTGGGAGGCAGAAGGTGAAGGGTGGGGGCCAGCAGGTGGGTAGGGCTTCAGCAACATTTGCTATATAAGACACACAGACATTTCCTCACACTTTTTTGTAGAAATTATTGTAGAAATTATTGCTGTCACTTTAGTTATAAGCTTTTCTCCCAGTTTTCAAAGATCCTTTGAACTGTCTCATAGGTCAAATTTTTATTTTGTTTTATTTCTTAACATCTTTAAACGGTAGGTTATTTTTTCTTTTGTTTTGGGATAAAATTTTACTTCACAGGTAGATTTTCAGATTTGTTGTTTAAGGTCCTCTTTTAACTCTAGAATAATTATAGATCCAAAAGTATTTGAAAGTTTTATACAGTGTTTGAAGAACAGTAAAACCAGTAGTGGGATTCAGCCAGTTTGCACGACTTCGGGAGAACCGGTTGTTAACTTTCTGAGCAGTTTGGCAAACTGGTTGTTGGAAGAAATCATTAGGGCAGAGAACCGGTTGTTAAATTACTTGAATCCCACCACTGAATAAAACTAACAATCTATCTTTAAGCAATGAAACAATAGCTTTTTCCAGACAGAAACTGAGAACTGGAGGACTGATTAAATAAAAATTAATACTATATTGCCACCTGGTGGACTGATAAAGTCATTTCAAACTAGAATACAAGTGATGGTTATAGATACAGGTTTAAAAAAACATCACGTGAAAAGAAAAATAGGATGCTTCTGGGCCTTTAAAGGCTCATTCAAGAATTTTGACTAGGATGTATGAACATAGGAAGTCCTTTATTCACTATAATAAGATGAATACTAATAGAAATTTTAATGTGGGAATTATTTGTATACTGCTACTGTATGATGAGGTCAATTTGAAATTGAAAATGAGAAACTCAATTGAAAAAAATTAAACAGCATTACTATGAAACCATTCAGCATTTAGAAACGTAGGAAAAGTGTTTAATTTTGAAAGTGTGAAAGTGTAAAAGTTGCAGGATCCAATCTGGGTCAGTGACTAGGACCAGAGGTTTAGTCTTCCAAACTTTCAGACTCATGCTGGAGCTCAGCCTCTGGGAACTTCTCTCTATTGGAATGTAATGTACTATACGTGTATTTTTTTAAAAAAATTGATTTATATGCCGCCCTTCTCCGGAGACTCAGAGCGGCTTACAATGCGTTAAGCAATAGCCTTCATACTTTCGTATATTTATACAAAGTCAGCTTGTTGCCCCCACAAACTGGATCCTCAATTTACCTACCTTAGAAAGGATGGAAGGCTGAGTCTACCTTGAGCCTGGTGAGATTCGAACTTACAGTAATTGCAGACAGCTGGTGTTAATCACAATGCTTTTTGTCTGCTGAGCCACCAGGCCCTATTGTAGTGTAGAGTAGCGCAGCGCAGCGTAGAATAGCGTAGCATAGTGTAGTGTAGTGTATATTATTACATTACATTACATTCCGGCATGTATATAAGATATAATGTATAATTATTCCAGATGTGATAAAGTTGTGATTTGGTCCTCTGTGTGTAAATTTTTTTGAGTCTATCCTATATGCTGTTGGCATATTATATATTTAATGGATAGAAGTAAATATATAGTAAGTAATGATGATTATGATAACATAATGTTAGTTTAGCATTCTCTCTTTCAAATATATGTAATAACCCCAATTCAGGAAACCATTCTACTTTTTGTTTAGTTTTAAATCTTACATTCTGAGAATAGTGTCAGTCTTACATAATCTATCACATAGAGATGTACCCTTCTGTTTACAGCCTTTTCAACATTTAATTGAACAATATAAACTGTCCGTCTGTCTGTGTGTGTGTGTGTGTGTATGTGTGTGTGTGTGTGTGAGAGAGAGAGAGAGAGGGAGAAGGAGGGAGGGAGGGAGGGAGAGAGAGAGAATGTAATATTCATATTGGAATTAAATGCTAACTGTGTGCTATTATTTTTGATAAGCTTTCTTTGTGTGTAATGTAATTCTTGGATGGTCTTAATGAAGCGTTATTAAATATTAGATTTAGGATTTTTTAAACAGATGTATGTTGCTGTCCTTGCCTTCTATTTATCTGTCTGTATATCTATCTGTGTGTGTTGTCTATCATCCATGGCTGTAGCAAGAATTAAGCAATATGAGGTGAAATGATAATGTTCAAGTAGACCACTGAAAATTGCTGTTATATGCTATTGTTAAAATAAAGTAGTTTTAGGATCCAGATTAAGAAATATACCAGAGAGAGAAATTACATGGACACCTGACAATAAGACTGAGAGAAATGTAAGGAACAAGCTCCTACCTGTTGATGAAGTAGATTTACCCATTAAAAGAGAAGATAAGTCTAATTGTGAAATAATTAAGGTTCTAAAGGTTAGGCCTGTACTGATGGAAGTTCTGTAGGAGCTGTTCAGCCACCAGAATTACCACAAATGTTAAATCTGTTTTATGATGCAAATTAAAATTGAAACCCTCTTTGGTGCCGTGTTTAAGGTATCAGGCCAGAAACTAGAGATTGTGAATTCCAGTCCTGCCTTGAGCTCAAAGCCAGATGGGTGACTTTGGGCCAGTCACTTTCTGTAAGCCCTAGGGAGGAAGCAATGGCAAACCACTTCTGAAAAACCTTGCCAAGAAAATTTCAGGGACTTGTTCAGGCAGTCTCTGAAAATCAGAGACAACTAAGTAGAAGAAAAATTAATTAAATGTGCAACCAGGTATAAAGTGTGTAATTCCAGGAAAATGTAATTCCAAGATATTTGCACATTTTAAAATTCAGATAATTGTGTTGTGTTAGATTTTTTTAAAAAAAGTGGCTGATTAACAATGTAAAACGGAAACCGAGCTCCTAAGTCTGTCTTAATACATTAATTCCTCCCATAGGCATTTCTGTTGCTCTCTGATTTATTGACTGACTGGCTGACTGACTGATTAGTTACAAATCATGAAGTTATTGCCAACTCTTAATAACCCCTAGTTTTCTCCATGATGATCTGTTTCCTAACTTGGGCCTTCAGGTCTTCCAACTTGTGCAAGTCAAGCTGTGCACTTATGCATGTGCATGTGCCAACCCGCCACTTGTGCAAATCAAGTCGTGTCCATGTGTGCTGGCCCATCATTCATGCAGCCCAATTCCCCACTCCCCCCACCACCAGGCTGCCAAGTCACAAAGGTTGGGGACAGGTGTCCTAAGCCATGTAACATTTTTCTCTTTCATGTTCCCTATTTTGACATTCTAGTCTCCAATCACAAGAGCACATTTTTCTTGCATGTTCTGTCAATTTCAAATTGTACTTGATCACAAAAGTCATCGACCTACTCTATTTCTGCATCAGTAGTTGGAGCATAAAATTGAATGCTCATCATATTAAAGTTTTGTCCATAAAGTCTGATCAATATTATTTGATCACTGATTGTCATTGTTGCTGAACTGTTGTTGTCATTGACTTGTAATGGATGTTTAACAATTCTTGCTGATCGCCTTTTAAATACCGTATTTTTTGGAGTATAAGACGCACCTTTTTCCCCCCTAAAAGGGGGTGAAAAATTAGGTACGTCTTATACACTGAATGTAGCCCTGCCCACCCACTGGCCCCTATCCTTTGGCCAGTGCCTCGCAGCAGTTACCTCCTTGCATGCAAACAGTAAGAAAAAACAGCTCCTTCCAGCTTCAGCATAGACTGATTAGCACAAGTTGATTAGATGGCCTCCCGACTCTCAGCTGATTTGCTCTCAGCTGTTTTGTGCAGGCCTCTTCTGCTTGCTTCAAGGAAGAAATTGCTGGAGCAGATTTTTTTTCCCCTTGTGCTAATCAAGCTATGCTGAAAACGAAACTAAAAATAAAGCAGGCTGTTTGCTATTTGGTGCAAGGAGGCAAAATTAGGCAGAGGCAGAGGGAGATTATTTTTTCTTCTTTTTCCTCACCAAAAAAGGTAGGTGCAAACAATGAGAAATTTAGGGCAAAAGAGGAGAGTTCAAGATTTTAAATATGAAAGAAAAAAGGAGAAAAAAAGGCAAAAATAAAAATGGAAGGGAGAAAAAGAAAAAGAAATGAAAGAGGAAAATGTTATACATATTTAGAATTGAAATATGAATAATAGTAAGACATAAATGGGAAATCATGATTGTAAAAATGAAATGAATAATAATTGGAATATTTGTCTTTGTATTTTTGAAATCTAGACAATGATAAGTTTTTCTCTTTTTTGGGGGGGAAATATGAATAAGTATAAACTAACAATTGAAATACCTTTAATGGTATATGGTGGTGAAAGTAAAAAGGATTAAATTATATCTTGGATAACAGCTAGAACATTTTTAAATTTAATTAGAGAAATTGTAATGATTGAAATATTTTTAATTATATATTGTGATGAAAGTAGAAATGATTAAGTTGTGATTTGGAGGATTATATGGGCAAAACTATGTGGGTTATTGGGAGAGTTTAAGATGTGAAAATGAGTAACATAAGAGGGGAAAATTATTTGGTTTATTATTATTGGTAAATATAATTAATTGATTTGTAAGAAATTGGATTGTCAGGGAAATAATTGGAATATTCATCTTCATATTGATTAATATACAAAAAAGATAGTTATATAACTAATTGATTTATATTAAAATGTTGAATTTGTATTAAACAATTGTAATATTACATAATTAACCAATGTGAGGATGGATATAAAAATAGATGACAATGGGAAGGGGTATAATATAGAATAGAAGGGAAAAAATGGATTTGATTAAGATTAGAGATGAGGATGAAGGGTAATATTGGTTTTTTTTAAAAAAATAGATGAAGAATAAATATGGCAAAAAGGAAATATAGAAATTGTAAATTTAATTGAAATGACTAAACACTGTTTAAATTTGTGAACCAGCCAAATACTCTGTTCAAAGAAAATACATTGTATGTTTGTTTGTGTTTGTCTAAAAAATAAAAAAAAACTTTTTAAAAAAAAACACCCAAAAAAGGTAGGTGCGTCTTATACTCTGATACTTTATTATTGGAGGTTCAAAAATGCCATTCTTACTGCCAAGGCTAAAGTGCCCTTATAATATTCTCTGGATTTTGTTCTGCACAGGTAGCCTAGGTTTTCCTGGATTGACAGGACAAAGAGGTGATCCAGGTTTAAAAGGTGAAAAAGGTGAAGCTGGACTCCCAGGGAAGCCAGGATTAATAGACGACGTTGACATGGAAAACCTGAAAGGCCAAAAAGGAGAACAAGGAGATAAAGGTATGTCAAATTAAATAATACATGTCATTGTTTCTGTTGTATTTTGATTGTTTTCTCCTCTAAGCCTAGACAATAATAATTTTGGCATTCCAAATAATCATTTACATAATTTCTACCCAGATATTTGCCTTAAACTCCATCTGGAACTTATAAGCAAGAAAATACTATTAACAGGGATATTAATATAATTAACAGGGTAACAGAATTCCAAATTCTCCCTTGCTCAGCAAAGAAAACAAAAATATACCTTCCAAAGTGATGGAGGAAGTAATGATTGCCACATTGGATAGACCAGCATCCAACCCCTGTCCTTGAAATGATACTTCTTATGATGCTGGAGGGCAACATTTAAGCTAAAAAATCAAATATGGTTAGTTAGTTTCTTCCTTTTTAGATGTAAAAGAAATCCTTTTGCTGAGGTGGAGAATCAGGAAGACTAAAAATAGCTTTCTAGAGTGTAATTTTTTCAGAGGCATTAAGTCATTGGGGATCGTCTGAAAAGGCAGATAATCCTCTCTTGATATCAAAGAGGTTTGCTCTGTTTTAGCCAAATGGAGGAGCTGCTCAGACAATTTCCCAAGAATCTGAATGAGACAAATAGCCAAAATTTCCTCTTCCTTCAGGACTAAAGAAATACAGTATTATAAAAATGAAACAATTTGATCTCAAAGCAAATGAAGAGGTGTGCTGTGTATTGCTCTTTGGAACTTATAAGTATTAAAGGAGAAATTTGTATGCACCCTAAAATGTACTGCTTAATACTTATAGTATTGTATTGTCACCCCAAATAAACTTGTGTCACTGTTTGAATATTAATGGCTAAACTTAAGGTCCTCTAGGCCAGAGCTGTCATACTCACAGCCTGTAGGCCAGATGCATCATGTGCTAGCCATGCCCATGCCCATGCCCCGTTTAGTGAAGGGGAAAAAAGTCCCGATGCGTCACATTACACCACTGAATTTGACACCCCTGCTCTAGGCTATCAAAGAACAGATTAATTTTAATGGCATTCACTCATGCAAGAATTAAGGTCATCCAATATGCAAGCAACAGGATAGAGCAGTCAGTGCCCTACATTTTAGGAGGCAGTTTCTGATGATCCAGTTAGATTGCTCCTCTCCAAGATCCATCCTATCTTGGGCTGGAATGACCTGGGGTTTTGCTGAATTATTGGAGGCCTCTCTTAGACTTGTAAAGCAGTACTGTTTATGCAACCTCACATGGTAATTTGGTCTTAGAGAAGAAAACCATTTTGTTGGCATGCAGAATAATTAATTGGTTTACTTATGTTATTGAACCAAGGCATAGCACATTGCAATTTTTGCCTCTGAAGTGTGAGGCAAAGTACACTTCTTTTCTGCTAGTCTTTGCTATCCATTGAATGAACTGGGCTTCTGAATATGACTTTTCTTGGGTCCAGGATTATTATTGAAATTCGGGCTTGAGGTTGGCCTAGTTAAAGCTAAATATTTCAGTATATTCATGTATATTCAAAAGTACTCTTTGATTTTGTGTTGGGATAGAAACAGTATGTTTATATCTATTTGGTATTGTAGTACAGTAGAAGCACTGTTTCTATCAACTAATCTTTGTGATATAACCAGAATTATATAATGCAGAACTTTAAGCATGGTTGAGAGAGAATCTTGACAGTAAATCAACATGTTTGATTTTTAGGAGCAAAAGGGATAATAGGAGAAAAAGGAATTCCAGGAATTTCTGGCAGCCCAGGAATGCCAGGCAAGGATGGAGTTCCTGGTTTACCAGGCAAAGCAGGTATGCTTAAACTTCTGGGTGTGTTTTTGAATGAAAGTTTATAGTACCCTTCCATGCTATAATTTTACTTTTAATAGCCTCACTATATACTTACATAATCTAATAAACCCCTCCAATTATGTCTCTATAATTAAGTATGTTTAAGTCAACCTAGTGTTCTTTTTAAATTTAGGACCAAAAGGAGATTCAGGCACTCCAGGATTCCAGGGTGAATCAGGATTTCCTGGAGAAAAAGGATCAATGGGCGAAATGGGTTTACCAGGTACTATCCACTGTAGACTCTGGATGATTTGGAATTTTGTACTAAGTTGCCATCCATCACTCCAAATATTCAGGTTAAATTTCTTTTAAGAGAAAAAAAACACATATAATGTGTCTTTCAGGGCTACCTGGAGAAAAAGGGTTTCAAGGCCTTCCAGGTGAGGCAGGTCAATCAGGATTTCCTGGAGCTAAAGGTGAAAAGGGACATAAAGGAGACCCTGGACTTCCTGGAATTGGCTTCCCTGGAGCTTCTGGTGAGAAGGTATCCATAATCCTTCATAATATGTCATAAACAACATTTAGATTACTGTGCTAATCTATCTCTAATTTCAAGAGATAGCTATTTAGAACTAGGTTTCTATAATCAAAAAAAATATGAAAGGCAGGAGAAAAATTGATATAGGCAGTATAAGAAATTGATTTGTCTGGAGTCAGATAATTGGAGCAGCAGCCTTTCCCGGAATTGTTTGGTGACACTAAAAGTGAAGCCTAGGAGTTTCTGCATGCAAAGTATGTGCATTTCTGAGGACTCACTGTACCCCTTCTTCCTTAGCATAATAAGCTCTCATTTCTTGTGTGGTCAAAAAGCGAAACAATAGATTGACAACTTGAATGTAGGTACCACAGAGAAATAGCTAACAAGTTATTCTGGAGTGGGGAAAATATGTATTAAAATTTGACTCAGAAGAGTTTTGTGGAGCCTGCTGTGAAAAAAAAAGCAATTTTTTTCAGAGCAACAATGCATGCATTCACTCCAGATTGATTTCATCACAAGAATGGTATAAGCATTCAAAGCACAACTGAGCCAGGATGTCTTTGGCTAAGTTATAGTTGTTGTGTTCTAGAATATAGACTAGGAATATGCAGTAGAGGTCATCTATTTCAGTTCAGCTTGATGCAGGAGCCATTATAACATATTTGACAACCATTTACCAAACCACTAATTTATTATAGGAAGACTCATCAGTTCACAGTCTGTTTTCCTGGCTGGTAGCTTGTACAATCAAGAAGTTCCTTGTAGTTTTAATTGAGTCTGGTCAACTGAAGCTACAGAGAATGTCCACTTGGTCTTCTGTGTAACAATTCTTTACATAGTTGAAGACAGCTATAATACCTCCCTTCAGTCACTTTTGGAGACTAAATATATCAAAGTCCTTTTAAGATGTAGACAAGGTTCCTTGAAAGGGTTTGGCTGATCACACAAATACTTGATGTACTTGTGAGAACCAGTAGAGAAGAATTAACTGGGACAGTTCAAGTAACTTCAGTCTATTCATTCCCACCTCACATAACCTCCATCAACTCAGGCATCTCTTCTCAGTAAGAAATGTTCCTTTGGAACAAGGTTTTGCAAAGATCATGCCTGGGCAATTCCAGAAAAATCTGTTTCTAGATATCATCTTAGTGTATTGAAATTGGCAGTATCAAAGAACAATATGCATAACATTTTACATGTTTATATATGAGTTACCTTTATGCATACACATTACACAACTCCTCTGCTCAGTTTAGGGATAAATAGCATACAGTGAATATTTAGGTTTTGTGCCAATCCTTTAGAACATCTCCCTATATTTTTCTTTTTTGGATGGTTGAAGGTTACATATAGCAAATTTTAACTGGAGTAAAATTAACTTCAGGGCAAATGTCTGGGAAAAAATACTTGATATTGAAAAAGAACTAAGCATCTCTGATTAAAAGTAAGCTAAATGTATTATTGTTCTTCTTCTTCTGTCCACAGGGTGAACAAGGCTGGCCAGGCAGTTCAGGCTTACCTGGAGACAAAGGTGAAAAGGGTATTCCAGGCATTTCAGGCATCCCTGGATTCCCAGGCATCAAAGGGCAGCCTGGCCTTCCAGGTTCTCCAGGTGGGTGATCCAAAGGGCCCTATATTATTTTGTGCCAGTTATTTAGGCTATAAATTAAACAGGTATGCTTTATTTTTTTTAAAAAAAAAGGTGTTCCAGGACTGCCAGGTGAAAAGGGACAGAAAGGAACCCCAGGCTTGAGTGGTTTTCCAGGCTTAAAAGGACAACCAGGTAAAAGACTTTGGACAATGCTTCATCTTTGAATGAAAGGTCAGGTTTTCTCTTTGATATTTATGTCTCGTGTACTTGGACCCATGTTAACTCATGCTTGTCAACTGCCCAGTTGGTGAATCCAGAAAAAGAAATTCCTGGGACATTATTTTACCAAGAGTATAAACTTTACTGAATAAGTCCCCATTGGCACAGAAGAAGCCAACCAGCTCTGGCTTCCTGCACAAAAGCACTCATAGTTCATTCCCTCTTTCCCCATGTGCCACCCTCAGTCCATTATGTCCACCAATCACTTCTGTTCATTATGTTATGAGAACCAGCCAGCCATGCTATGACATCTGCTCTGGGTGTCCTTGAGGGGGGAACCGAGGCTGCTTGGATGCCATTCCATTCACCCTTCCATTCCAATCCACCACCACCACCATTCTCTTTGTCAAGCTGCAAGCAAAGCGGAATATAGGTGAAAGTTTGAGTCAGTCTTAACAATGCCGAAAGCTGATTTAAGGATTACAAATACAGATTAAGATGGCAATCAGATCGTAACTGATAAGGTGATATACACGTGTCCTCTGCTTTTGTGATACGTGAAACAAGATACCACGTTCTCTAGTTTCAGCTTGAGTGTTTTCTAGAGAAAATTTGTATTAATCCTAGGCTAGAAATGCACAACTGTTTTTTTTAAATCCAAAGACTGCACTTTGAATGCATTATATTACAATACAATACAAATTCAATAACATTACAGAATAATACTCAAATAAGTGGAGGAGCTCTGAACCAAAAATGGCTTGATTTAATTTAATTCTGATTAATCAAAACTAAATGTAATTAATTAAATACAATTAATATGATTATCAACCATGTTTTTTTAAAAAAAAAACATTGAAAATGATTCCTCAATATCAGGTGGTAGCTTTATAAGAGCTTTGGCTTTGTGGGGCTGATGCATGCATGCTTCTGTTTCAGGCACAAATTCACTTTTAATTACAGACTTATTTATTTATAAATTGAATTTAAATCACATGGAGAGATATATCCAAGTCATTTGGAATCATATTGATTGATCTTTAGATCTTCTTCCATTTATCTGTTAACCAAATTAAGAACTTTTCATCATAGTAAAAATAAAAATGAATTTTTATTGTTCTTCAATTCAGTCAGTGCTTTTGGTATTAGAGCAAGACTCCATAGCACTTATGCACTTGTGTAAGTGTCAGGGCCTTGTACCATATTGCAACACTGATTCTTACAAATTAAAAGTAAAGTAAAAATCAGTTCAAACATTGTAAATGATCAAAGCTTTGCATGTTGTCATCTGAAACCTTACAAGCTGCAGGTTCTGGTGCTTAAGATCCCATGAGAGCTTTGTGCTTTAGTGAACACAATTACTATTCACAATTACTATTTATACTATTGTATTTATTCTGTTTGGATGTGTGGTCATATTTCAACTGTTTGGTGGAAATTGGAAAGCATTTACCTTAAACAGCAACATGTAATTTGGGGGCAGCCAGGAAATCACTGCTGTGATTCCTTGGAGTCTCACCCCAACTCAACCTAGCTGAACTTAGAGGAATTGCATTGTAGCTTCCAGGAAACAAAAACTCTTCTTAGTTCATTCTAGTGCTTCAGTAACTGTCAGTCAGCCAACTGAAAAGAATGAAATGAAAATTATCAGGTACTCTGTCTCTCCCTCCCTCCCTCTCTCTCTCACACACACAAAGTGTAGAGATCCACAAAGATACCTTGGAGAAACTATACAGAGACAGTTACAAAAACAAAATCATGCTATTAGCCGAGAAAACAGAGAGCAGATCAAGAAGAAGCTCAGACAGCCTCCACTCTAACTCAGGGAAGTAAGAGGGAGAGAACTGAAGCTTTTCATATTCTGATAGTGAAGCCTGCCACAATAAAATACAGTCCCAGTCAGATTAATGGAATCAATTTCCTGACCTGGCCCACCTCAAAGGGCTCAAAGACACACAAAAATAAACACACATCAACCCTTTGTGCTGAAAAGCACTGATAGTAAACGTAGAAGCAAGCTTCTCCGAATTCATAAATAATATATTTGTTCGTTTCTCAGCATGATGAATCCTATATTCCTACGTTGCAGGTGACCCTGGAGCACAGGGTCCACATGGAACTGCTGGAGAAAAAGGTGAGCCCGGTTATGATGGAATCCCAGGCGCTCCTGGTTCAAAAGGTGATTCAGGTAAGACTTTTATCTCCTTGGTTTTCCGATATTAAATATACGTGTTGTGTCATATGTGGAGTTATATAATAATTGTCTGCAATCTCTAAAGAACTTCACTGTTTGAAAAGTTAAATATATAGCCAATGTTTTATATATTACTATAAGAAAATGAATGATACAAGAGGAAATAGATGGAAATTTTCCTAGGAAACCAGTGCTGCTGCTGATGATTAGTAATACAGAACAATCTAAGCATATCTGATTGTGCACTGTCTCTGCACTTATTCTCCTGAGCCCTCTGAATGTCATTCAGGACCTTCAAAACCCCAATATTTTGTCAGAATGTGTTACTATAAATTACTTTGCACTTTTCCTTCTTTACTTTCACTTTCCTTCTCTTCCCCGCCCTTCCTCATACATTTTTCTTAAGAAGGTTGTAAGATCCAAAGGGGCAGAAATTGTCTGTCTGTCTATCCAATTTAACTGCCACATTATGAAAAGAAGAGAACATTTACAAATATAAATGTTCTATAGTATGAGAAAAATTTTAGAGTAAGTGCATAAGTCTATTCTAACATACGAAGCTATCACTTGATTGGACTATTTAGGGAACATACTATATGTTTCTCAATTTCTTAGTTCCTGTGTTCATCTTTACAGGTCTTCCAGGTAGAGGATTTCCTGGAATTCCAGGTGCAAAAGGAGAAAGAGGTAACTTATTAAAAAATCAAATGTATAGAATCCTCAGAGTCCATCTACTGTTTTCATTTTTCTTTGCCATTAGTGATATGTAAGGTGTTCTGAACCTGCAATATCTCCAGTTGAAATGCCCACTTGGAGTCTTCTTTACTCAAAATAAAGCAAAACATGCATGTTTGAGTTGTATTTTGAGGTTCCGCACAAACTTTATGATTTATTTCCCTGCTCAGAACAAAGCTTGGCTTCTTGGAGCTCTGTTTAGAGTGTTTCCTGTACTGTGGCTAGACTTTTGTAGTGCACTGTTCTATCCCCAGTCAGACCTGCACAACAGAAGGGATCAATCATTAACTGAATAAGAGGAAACTCTTACTGCTGTGGTTGCTGGAGCTTGTTTTGCTGTTGGGCATCTAGCAATCCCCATCCCCAATTCCCACTTTTGGCTTTTGACTTTGCTGTTGTTTTAACTTTAAAGCAGTATGATGTTCCTAGTTAGATGAAAAAGAGATTCACTCTCTCCCCTCCTTGTAGAATTCATTCACCCATATTTATAGCTTGAAAAAGGCATTCTCCCCAGAACCACCATCATCCCTCCATTTAAGTGTAAATTTGGGGGAAACTTAATTCTTCTAACAAGTGATATTTTGTGTAGACTACTACTGTTAACACTGCTGAGTTGTTTTAAATGGCCTAGACAGCTTTTTCTTTGTAACCAAGACTCATCTTTATGGCTTACCCCAGCCTCCCCTAAATTCCCTCTCCCCTCATAAAATCCCAGAAATTGTGTCTGCTGAAAAGTCTACTTGAGCAGCAAGAGGGGATGTTAGGCATGACATAACAAGGAATGCACTGAAGTCTCCTCAACCTTTCTGACTTGAAATGTCTTTTCCTGTGAGAGTGCTCTGGGTGCCCTAGTGGACAACCACTCAAGTATGAGCCAGCAGTGTGCTGCAGTTGCCAAAAAACCCCAACTCAGTTCCAGGCTGCCAACAGAAGGATATCATTATGCTCATAAGAAGTGATAGTATCACTTAATACTGCATTGGTGAGACCACACTTGGAATACAGTGTCCAGTTCTGGTCATCATGATACAAAAAAGATGCTGAGACTAGAAAGTGTGCAAAGAAGAGCACTAAAGATGATAAAGAGTCTGGAGGCTAAATTATATGATGAATGGCTAAGGAACTAGGTATGTTTAGCCTAATGAAGAGGAGACTGAGGGGAGATATGATAGTTGACTTCCTGTACTTAAAGGGCTGTCACAGGGAAGAGGTCAACAATTATTGTTCAAAGCACCTGAGTGCAGGACAAGAAGTAATGGGTGGGAGCTTGTCAGAGGGAGATTCAACCTGGAAATAAGAAGAAATTTTCTGACAATGAGAACAATTGATCAATGGAACAGCTTGGCCCCTGGAATTGTGGGTGGTACATTGCTGGAGGTTTTCAAGAAAAGATTGAACAACCATTTGTCCATGATGCAGTAAGGGCTCCTGCTTTGGGCAAGGAATTGGACTAGAAGATCTCCAAGGTACCTTCCAGCCCTCTGATTCTATGATTCCTTGTAATGAAACTGGGCAGAGAAAGCTACACTGAGCCAGTTTCTGTTCTTTGTTCTTTTTTCCTGGATGAATTCCAGAAGGATCTGGGTTCTAAACTCACAGAGCAACTTCAAACTGGAGTCATATTGTACTTCAGCACAAGCTTTTGGTGATGTCTCAATATTTATACTTGCCAGCCTTTGTAGTCCAAGGATGAAGAGTGTATTTTCAGAAATGATAGTCTTTCTTGACTAATAAGCAAGTAAGTGAGATGCAGTTTCATGATTTTGCCTTCCAGTGACAAGTCTAATGTTATATGGTCCAGTAATAAGCAAGTACTCACTTACTTTGGCCATGACATGTGGGGAATTCACTGGCAAAAGCAATGATTTTTTTCCCTGTTTATAACATTTTATTAAATTATAGAATAATTATGTTTTGAAGAGTTAGTAGTAAAAGGAAACCAGGCCATCAAAACACTGCTGGACACCAGCCAGAGCATAGAAAAACTGGAAGACGTGTAGTGCAAGATTGGAAGACACGGAGAGACCTGGCCCATAGAATCACCAAGAATTGGGCATGACTGAATGGATAACATCATCCTCATCTTCATCCATCTTGGTAGAAGACATTCTGTTTATTGAAAAATGGATGATAGGAAGATAAATCCTCCACTTCTTTGTTTTTCTTCCATATCTATTTTTCTAAAGTAAATTCTGAGATTCTCCACTTCAAATTTAATTCTGCCAGTACCAGTTTTTCTTTCCATAGTTTAAAGCACTTGTCAAATTAACTATTTATCTTGGAGAGTTTTTCCTTAGGAAAATTAACAGTCATGCCAGACAGCAATCTCAAGTTGTAGTTCTCTCTATAGCTGCACCATTATTATTTTTTATATATTCCAAGTAGGGTTTAGGCCAGAATCAGTTCAGCCTTCAACAGAGTCAAAAGTTTAAATGAGAAATTAACCTTTTCTTCCTTCCCTCCTCCCACACCCCTGGTTCCTTGAAGTTTTAGTAGGGGAAGCTTTGGTCACTTTTGAGCCCTATGAAATTATAATAATGCAATATCTTTGTTAGATATTTGACTAAGTACTTGGATATTTTTCTTGGGGATCAACTTGGGTATTCAGTGTTGTTGAACTCAGAATACCTCATCTAACCACAAAGCGGGTTGTTTTCAATCTTAGGTCCTAAAGGAGACGTGGGCTCTCCAGGGAGTCCTGGGAGTTCAGGAGTTCCTGGCATAAAGGGAGACATTGGATTTGTTGGCCCACAAGGTCCCCCAGGCCAACCAGGCATTCCTGGGTTACCGGGGAAGATTGGAGAGGGACCCAAGGGTGACCGGGGGCCCCAAGGGCAACCAGGGCTTCAAGGTAAGATATGGATCTGTTCTAGACAAACTAACCATCAATAAAATGACTGTTTTATTTTTAAGTAGGTTTGACAGAATAAATTTATAAATACCATGTTTCCCTGAAAATAAGACCCTGACTTACCATATTTTTCGGAGTATAAGACGCACCGGAGTATAAGACGCACCTTAATTTTGGGGGAGGAAAACAAGAAAACAAGAATTCTACCTCTGTCTATCAACATTTAAGGTGGCGCTGCCCTCCTCCTCCTCCTGCAAGCGAGAGGTGCCTCAGAGACTTGGCTGGGAAAGAGGGTGTCGATTACTGATAAGTTCTTTTTCAGAAAATGTATCAGGGTGCTCCTGCGATCTGAAGGGACTACTCGCTTTCCCCCAAAGAGACCCCTCGCATGCTCTGGGGGGAGGGACAGAGCAGAGCTTGAGGAACAAACCTCTTTGAAATGGTCTGGGGGAGGAATCTGCCCAGCAGCTTCGGGAAACAAGCCGGGTGCCACGATTTGCAGCTGGTCACCCCTCTGGCCACCCAGCGGGCAGCTTAGGGCAGGCAGTGGTCGCAATGACTTCACTCCCCAGCAATGTGAGGAGCTGCCGCCTAAACCCTCTCCACACCCAGGAGCCAAGCTGAGCCGAACGGGAGCTCCTAAAGTAAAACATCCCTCCTTTCCAGCCACTGCTGCCCAGATTCCCCAATGCAATTTTCAGAACCGCGTTTCAGGCGGCGGGTGGCCAGTTCCCCTGCAATATGCAGCAAGGAACTGGGAACCGTTTTGGATTCGGGGAGGGGATTGCAGCGCTGCCGCCTGAAACTGCTTTTCTTCCCATTGCACATTTCCATTGCTGCGCGGCTCTGCAATGTGCAATGGGAAGAAAAGCACTTTCAAATGGCAGCGCTGCAATGCCCTCCCCGAATCCAAAAGGGTTCCCAGTTCCCCGCTGCACATTGCAGGGGAACTGGCCGACTGCCACCTGAAAAGCGGCTCTGAAAATTGCTTTGGGGAATCCGGGCAGCGGTGGCTGGAAAGGAGGATGTTTTACTTTAGGAGCTCCTGTTTGGCTTGGCTTGGCTTGGCTTGGCTCCTGGGCATGGAGAGGGCTTAGGCGGCGGCTCCTCACATTGCTGGGGAGTGAAGTCATTGCGACCACTGCCTGCCCTAAGCTGCCTGCTGTGTAGCCAGAGGGATAACCAGCCGCAAACCGTGAGGCCCGCCTTGTTTCCCGAAGCTGCTGGGCAGATTTCCCTCCCCGCCAGACCGTCTCAAAGAGGGTTGTTCCTCAGGCTGTGCCCTGACCCAGATCCCTGCCACCTGGAACTGCCCAAAAATGGCTGAAGGGTGGGGGCCGGCGGGTGGGCAGGGCTACATTCGGCATATAAGACGCACCCAGATTTTCACCCCCTTTTGGGGGGTAAAAAGGTGCATCTTATACTCCAAAAAATTTGAACCCTGAAATAAGTGCTTGGCCTTATTGCCATGCACTCAAAAGCCCAATTGGGCTTATTATCAGGGGATGTCTTATTTTGGGGGAAATCGTACTTTATAAATACTACCTTAAAAATGCTGCCTTAGAGAAGAAGCAGGATTTTTGTAATTGTCACAACAAAGCCATAGCTTATTTCTCTATTACAGCATTTTTGTTCACTACAAATTTGTGAATATTAAATAAATTAGTGGTCAAAACCCATATGATTGAAATCTTATTATTTGTTATCCCCAAGTACAGTCTTTGTTTTAAAGAGGACAATAACAAGCCATGCTTTCTTGCAAAATAAATCTTGTCAAGACATGCTTTCTCCCTGTTTACTTTAGGGCTTCCTGGGCCTCAAGGATCTCCAGGAGTTTCGGGATTACCAGGAGAAAAAGGAGAAAAAGGAAGTTCAGGTTGGCCAGGGCAACCTGGGAAACCTGGACCCAAAGGTGATCTGGGAGTTCAAGGAATCCCTGTAAGTTAATGTTACAGCCAGGATTGATTGCTCAACAGTTGTTACACATAGCAACATACTAGCATAAGGAGCTCATTATTTTCAGTCAATGGATTTTCTTCTAAGAGCAAGGCGCTCTGAATCAGGCGATTAATACTTAAACATATATTTTACCAAATCCTAAACTTTCCATGGAATCGAGACCTTTCACATGTGCATATAACATAAACAAAACCTAGGATAAGATGGAGTCATGTGGCAAGGCTTTTGTTGCTTGTCCCTTGTTATGGAACAGTTCCACTTTATCACTGACTGAAAAGGCTTTCAAAAAGAGGATTACAAACAGCTCTAAAGATTATTCTCACCCACTGCTTGCTTTGACCTGAAGGACAGACAGACCATATATTCTCTTCCTTTCTTTGCCTGAATCTTAATAATGTCAGAGCTTCCATCTGTGATGGAAGGAGCTCGGTTAAAATGATAAAGAATCTGAGCACCTCAAGAACAGATGTTCATACATTTATCAAAGTACATACAAAAATTAAATTAATCTTGCAGCTTTCATATAAAGGAAAACAAATTTGAATATTTGCATAAAAATATTGAGGAGGTCCTTCCATAGGAGCAGGCAAGCCACTCCCTGGTCTTTGAAAGAATCACTAGAAGAGAAAGCTCTGATTTAGCCCAAATCCTTTTATCAACTATTGGAAAGGCAACTTTTCCTTACAGAGAAATTCATGGATCACAATTCAGTGTACTATTACAGATACACCTGTGATTTCATTTACTTTATTGGGAAGGGTGAACAAAACCTCACCAACAATAAATACCTTATGTCAGCATACAAAGAAGTGCTTTATACTTCCAACAGCTTCATTCTGAGTCTCAAAAGCTCATTTTGTCTTTACTAAAGTCAATTACCTCTGAGCGAAAAATCTCAGATCTCTTTGTTAGTGGCTCTTCCTGCAGCTTTCCTCACTTATTCACAAAATGGTCTGTAATCATTATAGTTAATGTTCCAAATAAGGAACTAAAGGCAATTATTTGTTACCAGTGGTCCTGTTTGTTGGACTCTGCAAATTGGACACCTTTGCTTCTGCTGCATCTTCCTTTTGCAAGCAGATACACTTGATTTAAATTGAAATCCATTCCCTCATTTTAGCAAGTGATTGCCCAGCAATAGAATTACATTTGGATATCCAATTTTATGTTAAGTTCCTCCAATGAAGGAGAAAGAAGATTGGTGTTGCTTTCTACTCACTGAATGAAGTGTTTGTAGCCACTTCATAACAGTCATTTTGCTTGGCAGAGAGAATTAAGACTCAGAGTTAAGACTTCTAAACTACAAGGAATAGAATTTTTGCATCTGAATGTTCTGTAAGATTTTCAACCTTATTTTTCTTTCAGCAGAGCATATTATTAGCTACATCATACATCTGGTTGAGGATCAAGCAGCATTTCCTTCTATTTTTTTCCCCAAAATGGGATGACAGTTTAAGGCACTCTGCTTAGTTAAAAACACCTACAACTTCCTTAAAGTGGAGAAATCTTTCAATTTTCAGCTACTTGGCAGATTTGATGGGAGATTCCATGCTTTTTCTTCCTTTTACCCATCTTATTTTAAGTTGACCCCCATAGACAGGAATAACAGTTAAGAAATAAAAAGGTAACTTGATAACAGCAGCAAGATTGTTGATAGCACAACATTGGAAGAAGGACTTTTTGCCTACTATTGATGACTGGATATTGAAAGTAACTAATTTATCTGAAATGGCTAAAATTTCAGCATATTTGAAGGATCACACGCAAGAAAGGTATATACAGGACTGGAGAAGATGGATTGATTATATTCAAAATAAGTATCAGACTAAAAAATATCAAATAGCTTATGAATGATTTCTTTTAATTGTATAAGCGCTATATAAGTGATATTAGAAGTATTATGTCTAAGAAGTTGGATTTTATCTATGGGGGGTTAAGAATTTTCTTTTAGGGGGTGTTAGTTTAATGGTTGGTTAAGCAATTTAGTTTATTGTTAAAAGTTAATAGAAATACCTTGTGTTCTGCTCTGGGAAGTCGGGGAGGGGGAGTGGGGGTTGGGTGGGAGGGTTGTGGGAAAACTGTATTTGTTTTACTAATAAAACTTTTTCAATAAAAAAAAATAAAAAGGTAAAAGGGCTTAAAAACACATACACCAAGGAACAGAAAAAAATATAAAGCATTAGAAAGTGAAGAACATCAGGGAACTTGGATTCAGAGCTGCTCATCCATCACCATCATAAACTCTCCCAGAACTTAAGTTCAAGTTTAATTATTAATTTCAAATTTCAGTTTTGGCTACCTGGAAATGGCAGATACTGTACTCCAAAATCCCCATAGAAATCCCTCATGCTATGATTTCCAGTTAATTAAGCAGAGTGATAATATGTCTTCCAAATAGCACATGTGTATTTTTCTTTGCTGGTCGATCCTGGAAATAGATACATTTCTTCCAATCAGGGAGTACAAGAGGATTTCAAGAAACATACCAATCACAATAAGGTAGAATAGAAATCCATATAGGAATTTGGATTCTCATCTGCAAAGGAATTTGGATCCTGATCTGCAAAGATGGATTTTAAGGGATCCAGGTAATCTTGTCACCTTGCATAACATCTGAAGCAGTGAGGAATGTACTAGTTTCTCTTTGTTTAATTTTTTAAAGCCTCCTGTGTTCTCATTCTCTCTGGTTTTAATTCTTCGGATATGAGCCGAAGCCACCGAGGTGATATTTTCCTTGCTGTGTGAAATTCTCATTTTCTCTCTTATTTAGAAGGATTGTATTGAGTTGCATGATACTGCTATTTTAAGAAATTAGCCATTTTTCTGTCAAACTGCTTAAGTACCAAAAGTGAGGGTTCTTTTGTCTTATCCAGGGCAACCCAGGTTTCCCTGGAACTTCTGGTCAGAAAGGTGACATGGGACCTCCTGGAATTCCAGGTCCCCAAGGTATGAGGAAAAAATATTCATGCTGCTCTGATTTTGTGCCACACGAAGAAGAAATACTGTCCTTATTGCTAATATTGCATTTCTGATTCATTTGAACAAGAAACAGTGGCTCCAATTTCACCAGAAATAGCCAGCACTATCCCAATCACATTGGAAGTGACCCAGGCTTGAGGCAGCTTAAAACAGAACCCTTTCAAGCTTTGAACGCTTCTGACACAACCACAGCCAGAACACTTGCAGTACAGGCAGGACAAAGGGCAGAATATTTCAAATTTGGAAGATTTTAAATCTGCTTTAGTTGAAGTCATAATATATTTGACATCTATCTACCAAGACAAATGGAGCAATTGTTGTAGCTGTGAGGGATAAACTGCCATGTACTATTTCTCAGTCCTTCATCTCATTAGTTGTGTGTGTAGGGGGGGGGAGTTTTACCCTTTTACCTTAAGTAAATAAGAAGGAAACTAATGATGAAAGGATTCACATAAAAGTGAATTAGAAATTCAAGAAGTATTAGATAATAAGGAAAAAATCAATGGGATCATTGGCTAAGTTGGGATAAAGAATTTAAAAATAGATAAAGGAAGAGCTTCAATTGATAGCAATGAAGATTTCCTTTATTTCCAGGTCTAAAAGGTTCTTCAGGTTTTTCTGGATCCAAGGGAGTACAAGGTGACCAAGGGTTTCCTGGAAGTAAAGGTACGTGTTGACATTTTTTATTTCAGATTTGGTCATTTTGAAAAGAATTGTTTTATTGAAAAAGAATTGAAATAACTTGGTGAAATCCACCCAACCTCTTTTTTACATTCAAGTCCCGTAGAAGGTGTCCTTCTGATCCTTTTATTTCCTGGCCTCTGTGGATGTTGGCTTACTCTGCTTCTTGCTTTATCCCTGCCAGGTCTGCCAGGCCCACCAGGTCCTCCAGGCCCTTTTCAACTTCTGAAAGGTGAACCAGGCCTACCTGGTCTTTTAGGCCCGGCTGGCCCCAAAGGATTTCCTGGTTTTCCAGGACCAAAAGGACAACAAGGTAAAAGGATGAAGATCACTTTTGAGATCACTCCTTGATGTAATTGGGAAGACTACTTTTAGCTCTGCCAAGATGTCTTATATGACTTTGTACTAAATCCAGAGCCTTTTAATAGGCTTTGCAAATTGGATAGCTGCTTTGATATAACAGGGCATTGTTATAAAGTTATATTTTTTGTGGTAAATGTGGGCCTTTTGTGCTTCTGTGATTTGCCCCAGTGGAGGCTCTACTATCACTAGCAACCTAGAACTAAGGAGAAATTTCCTAATAGTGAGAACAATTAAGCAGTGAAATGGCTTGCCTTCAGAAGTTGTGGATGCTCCATCACTGGAGACTTTTAAGAAGAGTCTGGACAGCCACTTGTCTGGAATCGTATAGGGTCTTCTGCTTGAGCTTGGGGTTGAACTAGCAGACCTCCAAGGCCTCTTCCAACTTCGTTACTCTTTATTATGTTATTCATCATCTTCCCTATTCTTCATGACTGGAATTCTATAAGCGAATTGTGACTGTGCATTTTCATTTCAATAGGTGTGACAGGACCTGCGGGTTTGACTGGCCCCCCAGGAATACCAGGATTTGACGGCACACCTGGTCAGAAAGGAGAAAAGGGCCCTGTGGGTCCTCCAGGCAAGTCTGATCATATTGCTATAGCCAGCTTAATAGCCTCATAGTAAATTCAGTGAAGGGCATGTTAAGATGATAAGCTTGAGAGAAAGATCAATTTTCAGAAGAAAAACAATTGTTAAGAAATTGGTGAGGTGGTTTGCCTTTTAAACCATACTAGTCTTTGGCTCTGAGAGCCAATATTCTCCCCCACTGCACCTCCAGCCCAAAATAAATATACTGTTTGAAACCTAAACAAGTTTATTCTGAAGCTCTGACTTTGTAGAAGGGCATTGAGCTTGGAAGCAACCCAGGCAAAGCAGCCAGAATGCCTACAAATGTGCTCAGAGGTCTTGGCTGTGCAGTGCTATCTTCTGTGGAAGATGTGGGATAGCTAAAGCAGAACCAAGACTGCAAAAAATGGCAAAGACTGAGCTGTACTTGAACATAATTCCATATAATAAAATTTTGGGTTGAGACTATTTTGGCTTCATATCCAGGAGTATCATCTTACCAAATGAATGTAATGAAGTAAAGCTTTAATTCTTGGGTCCAGTTCTGGTCTCCATCTTTGAAATTAAAGAAAGCCTTTATTCTGCTTAAACACATCTTGATTTGGGTGATCTGACTTGCATTAGATCATATTCCAAGATAAAATTGAGAATTTATAAAATTAGGTATTTGTAACAATTATAAAATATACTAGGACTTCATTAATAACAACTGAAATCAAATCATGTCATCAAGTTAGAGATACAGCTCTCCTTTCACAATGTCAGTGCTCTTATCATTGTTTCTGGTAGGTCCGAGAGGCTTTCCTGGTCCCCCTGGTCCTGAAGGCATGCCAGGGACGATGGGTCTACCGGGCCCTGCTTCTGTGGCTCATGGTTTCCTTGTGACCAGGCACAGCCAAACCACAGAAGAGCCCTCCTGTCCATTTGGGACAAGACTCATGTTCTATGGATATTCTTTGCTTTATGTACAAGGCAATCAACGGGCCCACGGTCAGGACTTGGGTAAGTAAGCACAGAAGGAATCCTATAAAATGAGTATTTGTTATATTAATCCATTTTACATTAAAAAAGGGCAGCATTTTATGCTAAGTTTTTCTGTTCCTCAATTGTTTCATAAGGATGGCAAAGAAATCAATCTGGTTCATATATTTCTATAAACTTGCTCAATTCTTTTTATAATCTGTGCATATTTGTGAACATCATGCTTTTCAAATTCTTGTAATATGTATATGTGTATATCAATGAAAATTATTCCCAAAAGCATGTATGAAAAAGAAATAGCACAAAGGGACATTGTATTAGGGATAGTGCATGTAAAAACAGCTCAGGCTTGGAAAAGTCAATGTTTGTGTAGACTTTTTTTTAATGGAAACTGATGCAGAAATAGTCTGAAACAAACTGATGGTCAGCAAAATTGGAAAGTGACTCACAGTCCCTAGTGTGGGACAAGTGATACTATCAAGCCTCAGATTCAGGCAAGTGTTCCGACAGTATAGTAAATAGTAATTGAATAGTAAAAGAAAGTATATAAAGAAGGGCGCAGTATATTTTATGCCTCGCAAAACTGAGCAAAGTTTATTTTTCAGGTTATCTGAAATAATGATGTTTCTTGAGGATAGCGATGTTTCTGAATCTATGTCAGGTTCAGAGATTATTATTTTTAATTAGGTTTTATGCATTTATGGAAACTGTCTTCAAATTCATGGCTGTAGCTCAACCCAGCATTCTTTCTTGGCCATGTGGATTTTCCCGCCACCTCTAACTCTTGGTGGTGTTTACAGGTAGCACTCGACTTAGGACCACAGTTGAGCCCAACATTTCTGTTGTTAAGTGAGACATTTGTTAAGTGAGTTTTGCCCAATTTTACAATCTTTCTTGCCACAGTTGTTAAGTGAATCACTGCAATTGATAAATTGTTAACTCTGTTATTAAGTTATCTGACTTCCCATTGACTTTGCTGGTCAGAAAGTCACAAAAGGGATCACATGACCTTCGGACACTGCAACAGTCATAAATATGAGTCAGTTGCCAGGCATCTGAATTTCGATCACATGATCATGGGGATGCTGCATGTGAAAAACTGCACATGTTTTATTCATTTAACTGTGAAAAAACTGTCATAAGCACTTTTTTCAGTGCTGTTGTAACTTTGAATGGCTACTAAATGAATTGTTTTAAGACGAGGACTACCTGTATTTTACTCAGATAATGTATGGAGACTAAATCTATCCTTCATCCTACATTTTACTACACTCTGCCCTTCTCTCCTAACATTCCTTATCCTCAGGAACATGATGGCAACTACTGAATGTTCAGAGAAGTCTAATTCTCTTTGAGGGATCCTTGGTGCTCTCTGAGCTTGTTTTCTTGCAGAGGTTTCATTACCCAAACTAGGTAATATCATCAGTGCTAGTTCTATTTCAAAAGGCCATATGAGTTTAGAACGAATAAATAAAGGTAAAGGTAAAGGTTTCCCTCGCACATATGTGCTAGTCGTTCCCAACTCTAGGGGAAACTCCGTTTCAAAGCCGAAGAGCCAGTGCTGTCCGAAGACGTCTCCATCGTCATGTGGCCGGCATGACTAAACGCCAAAGGCTCACAGAACACTGTTACCTTCCCAGCAAAGGTGGTTCCTATTTTTCTACTTGCATTTTTCGAATTGCTAGGTTGGCAGAAGCTGGGACAAGTAATGGGAGCTCCCCCCATACAACATACATGTATACATGTATGTATAGTACTAGGGATTCAAACCTCTGAACTGCCGATCTTTTGATCAACAAGCTCAGCATCTTAGTCACTGAGCCACCTCGTCGAATAAATACATCTGGGCAAAATAGCTTCTAACTCCATTTCCTTAAGGTGGCTGAAGTGCTGCATTCTTGAAATCTACCAGCCTCTTAATAAGCAAAGCAAAATGCTTCTTATTTGTTTAGACTAATTTCAAAACAAATTTTCTATTGGGGCTATTCACAGAGGATCCAGGCTTCAATGCATACTTTTGGAAAGTATCGTAACATTGATAAGTTCCCCACTGTCTTTGGAGGAACCAGGTTCCTTTATTCTTCTCTGTCCCTGTGAGTGTCATTGCTTTTCTGTGTTCAGCAAGGAATGGCATTTGTGTGACTTTGCTCACTTTTTATTCTGCAGAAGAAGAAAAATTCTGAAGTCTTTTTACACTTTGAATCTCCAACGAGATTCAATTATTTCCAAGGAAATAATCCTAGCAGATACCAGGCCACATCAATAATATGATACCTGCTATGCAAGCATCAACAGGACACAAACCCACACAATGTAGATTCGGCCATTTCTATTGTTACAGCTTGAGAAAACTACCTGGATGCATTCTGCCCTGTCACATCCACTACATGAAGAACATTTCTTGTTTAGCCCTTCCATACACTACAGTTGTCCCTTCTACATATCTCAGCGTTACATAGAACAATGGAGATTAACCTTTCACTTTTGGTTTTTCAGGCTCTGCTGGAAGCTGTCTACGTAAATTCAGCACAATGCCTTTCCTATTCTGCAACATTAACAATGTCTGCAATTTTGCTTCAAGAAACGATTATTCTTATTGGTTGTCAACCCCTGAGCCCATGCCAATGAGCATGGCTCCTCTAACAGGAGAAAGCATCAGGCCTTTCATCAGCAGGTAGGCACTAGAGTCACCTGAGGAATTTCTGGCAGATCCAGGTGTCAAAAAACTGATCCCCAACTAATATGAAGATCAGATCGACAGATTTTGCATTTCTTCCACTATTGGAATCATCACCAATAGATAGTTCAAAAACGTCATGTGTTTAAAATTCGTGGACAATATTTGCAGTTGTTGTTGAAGATAGAATTCTACCTCTTGATCAGTGGGAATTAATTTTCCATAAGATGATACTCTAGAAAGATCCGTCTTTTATTTCTAAAGAAAACTCCTCAACTTATGACCACAATTGAACCCCAAATTTCCACTGTAAGCAAGACATTTGTTAAATGAGTTTTGCCCCATTTTATGACCTTCCTTGCCACTGCTGGTAAGTGAATCATTGCAGTTAAGTTAATTACATGGTTGTTAAGTGAATCTGGCTTCCCCATTGACTTTGCTTGTCAAAAGGTCGCAAAAGTAATCACATGCTCCTGAGACATGGCAACTGTCATAAATACATGCCAGTTGCTAAGAGTCAGAATTTTGATCACATGACCACAGGATACTGCAATAGTTGTCAGTGTGAAAAACAGTCATAAGTCACTTTTTACTGCTGTTGTAACTTTGGTCATTATACGAATGGTTGTAAGTAGAGGACTACCTGCATTTATTTGAGGTCATAGCCCTAATAGTCCTTTGGTCTGAAAACTGTCTATACAAAGGAACAGAACAAACTTTTACCTTGCTCTTATTTCATATGAGAAATTATATTGAAGCTTTCTTTGTTTTCTTCCTTTCCTGGAGAATTTTCATTATTTTTTTTTCTTTTAGAAAAAGGTTTCTCCATCAAAAATTTCAGGGAATTGTTACTTTACCTGCAGTAGTCTGGACCATTAGGAGCAAGCATTCCATTTCTGCAGCCTTCTATAACATTTTATTCCTTAAAGAAATGTATAGGATAGCTATTTAGATCTAATTTGACATCACTTTTAAATATTGCAGATGTATTTTTTTTCCTTTTATGATAGCTGGTGGATGTTCCATCTTCTGAGGAGATCAACTCCTAGTAACAATTACAGAAATGGCTCATATTTTTCTGCCCTGTATTTGCAGTACAATGATTTATTTCTCAAGACACTTCATATTAAAAATTGTAAACTCATTGGTATACAGCTTTCATACTGGATGGATCTGTGCTGTTGACACTAGGATGGGAAAGGATGAGCCAGACTGAACGTACTCTGGCAGAGTTGCCCTTGCAGTTGCTTGTTTGTCAGAATGGAGGTTGAGCTTTCAGTAGTCAGAAGGTCTACTCTTGTAACTCTTATGTCATCTCCTTCCTAGGTGTGCTGTGTGTGAGGCTCCTTCTATGGTGATAGCAGTCCACAGCCAAACAGTTCAAATCCCACCATGTCCAGAAGGCTGGAACTCTCTGTGGATCGGCTACTCCTTTGTGATGGTAATGTACACTGAGTTCCAGCTCACATCATAAAGCAAAAGCAGCTATGTTGGTTTTTTAAAAAAAGAACAAAATTCCAAACTCATATAACAATACTTCAGTTAATTCAGCTGGGGGTTTGCAAAGAATTGCAAGATCTCTATTTTAAAGAGCCCTTCAATAGGGAAGAAGATTAAATCATGGAGGAAAATTAAAAATCGGGGGGGGGGGGCAGTATTATAAAATCAGAGGAAGATTGTGGCCAGCATTTCAACCATTTCTGCTCCATCCCAGATTGCAGTTCTTAATTGAATGCTGGAAGGAAAAGAGAGTCATTTGCAAACTCTAATATTCCGGATCTGGAAAGGATTCAGTGTATGGCTCTTTTATATTTATGTCAGTTTTGGAAATGTGTTTGGACTTTTTTCTTTCTCTTATTGTTGTTTTCTGCAGCTACAGTGATGGCTGAAGAAATATTATTGTTTATATGGGTTTGAGATAAGGCTGATGTGACAAACCCTAGTGGGAAGGGAGACCGACTAAGCAAAACAAAATATTAATAGAAAAAATAACTTTGATAAAGATTTTTCTTTAGGGTAATTAGTAAGGTTTATTCTGCAAATATGCACAGTGAGTTGCTTTAGGTTCTGAAGTCATATTAGAGGGAACAAATGCTTTCAAAGCTTATTGTAAGATACAGATGGTCAAATTATAATTGGTCCTCATATTTGGAAATATAAAATCCAGATGTTAATGTCAAAACTATTTTCATTTTTCTGACTCTGATGGAAAATTCATGAATAACATTGTTGGAACTAACAGGGTAGTTCTATCTGATAAAGAAGCCACCCCCACTCCCCAGGGCTAGTGGGCAGAACAGTTGTAAGAATAAACCTTACTAATCACCCTAAAGAAAAATCCTTATCAAAGTTATTTTTTCCATTAGTGTTTTATTTTGCTTAGTCGGTCTTCCTTCCCACAGGGAAGGGTGACAGGGTTTGTCACATTAGCCTTATCTCAAACCATCATAAACAATAATGTTTCTTCAGCCATCACTGTAGCTGCAGAAAACAACAATAAGAAAAAGAAAAAAGTCCAAGCACATTTCTAAAACTAAGATATAAATATAAAAATCCAAGATGGCTCACAAGCATTCTACAACAGAAGTCAAACTAAGATTAAAACAGAAGAGAAGGCAAGGAACTTCTCCCCCTCACTGGGCTCAGGCTCATTGATTTAAAAGAAGAAAGAGCTTTTTGAAGACAATCGTGAATTACCTCGGCCTTGTCTTTTCCTTCATAACTGTTTCTGAAAAGTTTTGCAAATATGCAAGGCTCCGTAGGTCTCACCAGGAAAAAGCAGACTTGAGATGGAAAACAATTAAGGTGCTTGGCAAGTTACTAAAGCAGTGTCTCTGGGTCATGGATTTCCTAACTCCTTTGATGATTCATTATGTGCCACTCTGGCACATAATGAATCATAAATGATGATTCATTTATGTAAACACTGTGTGTTTACTATGAGCAACAATGCAGATGGACCTCAGGAGGATCTGGCCCCTGGTTGGCCCTTCAGGTGTTCCAAAGATACAATCATTGCCACTATAATTGAGTCCATTTATCTTGCTGTTAGTGATCCTCTTCTCTTCCCTTCTAGTTTTCTCAGCATTATGGACTTTTCAAAGGATCCCAATTTCTAGTAGTCTATTTTCCTGGATCATCTAAACAAATGTTAAATTTTAAATAGCCAGTATTTTTCATAACATTCATATGTTACATTAATATCTTACAGGAATAGATTGTACTCCCAAGGTTATAAATTTATGGTATTTTTCAAGGTTCAGTGCTAGATATTTGATAGCAACTCTTGCCTCTACTGCCATCAATCAGCCTAAAGGAGAAGGAGTTCAAATTCAGAACACTGAATCTTTAAGACTAATAGCAAAAGACAGATATGTCCTTTAAAAATCCACCCAATTCTCCCTTTAAAAAATTGCCCACCAGCCAAGCGGTGAATTCATGGCTCCTTATAATCATAACATCCTTTGAAAAATCAGAAATCTGTTGGAACAACCTAGTCTTTAGTGAAGTTCTCAAGCTCCCATGCCCCAAGTAACTGAAATGCCAGGGTGATATTGATTTCACATTATGAAGAAACATTTAGCAAAAGATATTTCCAGATCAACATTATGAAGTTTATCTGGTGGTCATCAGTAAGGAGGACCTTCTGGCAATGCTAACTCTAATGGAAGAATATCTTTTCATCTAAATGAGAAAAAAAAAAACACTCATTACAAGAAAACATACAGTATTTCAGAAAACATATATGAAAACATACATCATTTAATTTGACTTCAATTCTCCAAATATGTCAATTTACAAGATTCTCCCATGGATGGAAAAACAAAACATCTGTATTTCATAAAGATGGAATCTCACAATAATCTATCTGATTGGTTCAGCTGTCAGACAATATAAAAATCAAAATGAGGACCAAAATATCATTCCTGGTCCTCAAAGCCCAACCCTGGATTTGTTTGCCCTGTAACAGAAAGCTTAAGTACCAATTTATGTCAGTGTTCCATGTCTGAAGTCCTTTGAGATACCTCATTGGCTTTGACACTCTTGGTTTCCAGAACTCCTAGAATTAGCAGGGCAAAATTATTGGACAATCCCAATCAAGAAGGAACTGCTAATCTATGGATCCTTTGTACATTTTCTGCCAAGCCTTCTCCATCCCATAGTTTGGAGGCTGTATGGCAGAATTTAAGTTATTCAGCAGAGGTTCTGAAGAAATTGTTGCCTTCTTGGAAAATTTCAACTGATAGGATTTATGGCAGAATTTGGAAGATCTTTTTGACTTGGTAATGATGTTTCCATCAGCAGTCTTGCTTTTCCATTCCATTCCATTCCATTTCCATTACAGTTTGGGAAGTTAGAATGATCCACTCTAAGTGAGAAGGAAACATTTTAAAAGGAGATCCTGCCAGTTTGCTACAGCAGGAGATACCATTTAAAATTGGAAAAAGCCCTCTGGGATACTTAAAAAATAAAAATGTACAGAAAGTATTGTCCTATTATCCTCCCATTTGGTTTATATCTTTTTGGTCAGTGGAAAGCAGGACAATATTTAAAATAGATGGATATCCTTTGTCTATACTCCATCTAAAATTATACCTGGGACAGATAATGCTTAAACATCAGCCATATTATACCTCCTTCCCCCCTAATTTTTTCCTAGAATTTAATAAATGTGTCCAGTCAAATGTTCTTTTAACTTCAGCAGCTTGCAACTACTTTATAAGTTTTGCTTCAGTAAAGTATTGCTTCAATTTTAGCAAGTTATGGGCATATGTGTCTATTCTTTTTCATACTATATTTGGGTTTAATTTTAATATATCCTACAAGTTTCTTCCGTGCTTGTTTCTACAGACAAGTGTTTCTCAGCCTTGTGTTTAAACATTTGGCATCAGTATCAGAAATCACAGCAGAAAAAAAACAACTATCACTGTATTTTTCAGCCATAAGGACTTCATTATGACAAACACTATGTCTTTGAATCAGTATTTCTGAACCTCAGCAACTTTAACATGTGTAGACTTCAACTCCCAGAACTCCCCAACCACCATGCTAAGATGAATGGAGTTGAACTGAGGTTCAGAAACTGATCTAGACTAATATTGAGAATAAAACATCCATCAATTTAATATAATCTTAGAAAGATAGATGAGAGTTAGTACAACCAATTACATGTTATGACATTTTCCTATGAAATCTTGACAAGATCTTTGTCTTCTTCAGCAAAATTTTCTTCCTTAACTTTATGCGCTGTATTTTAATTCATCAAATTCATAGATCTCAAAGTCAAGGCAATAAAATATTCCCAAAAATGACTGTTGTATTATGTACAAAAGTACAACTGTACTGTATGCATTATGTACAATACTGTTGTATTATGTACAACTGTACAATATGTGTGCCTAAGGACCATCTCATGTTTTTCTGGATTAATTTTGTGTAAAGTGAAATTAATTGATGTTTTGTGATCACATTTTACAAACTTCATTTGGAGTCCACTACAATTACATGCTCACTCCTGTTTAAGGTAACGTAAACATGATTTTAAAAGATAGGATTAAGTTTGTGTGTATGTGTGTGTCTGTGTGTGTGTATGTGAGTGTGAGTGTGTAGGACTGGAATGTAAATCATTGATTAAAGTAGGATACTAAAGGTTATTTTTCAGTACTCAATCTTTAAAATAAATTTTAAAAAATTAAATATTTGTGATTGTGCAACCTATTTCAATTTACATTGATACAAATCAGTGCACTTCGGGTTCTATTGACAGCCATAAAATTATAGCCTACAAATATTTACTAGAACTCCTCTAAAATTATGTGCAAAAAGAGCATTTGACAGTGTAATTTAATGCACTCCATATCTCTTGAAAGCATACCAGTGCAGGGGCAGAAGGCTCTGGGCAAGCACTGGCCTCTCCGGGCTCCTGCCTTGAAGAGTTCCGCAGTGCACCCTTTGTTGAATGCCATGGAAAGGGCACCTGCAATTATTACGCCAATGCCTACAGCTTCTGGCTTGCCACGATCGAGAGGACTGAAATGTTCAAGTAAGTTGGAAGCTTCTTTTGTTAGCTGATCTAAGATAAGGGATGTTTTTACTTATGTTCCATAGTAAACATAATTATGACTGGATGTGGTAAAGTAAGCTGCTTTGCAAGTTTTATCTATTGTTTGTTTCCTTATTTTTACCTGTCCCAGTAATGGCCAATTTTGAGTTGGACCACCAAGAGTGGTTTTGAGCATTGTAGCCAATCATCTCTGTAAAAACAATGTCTCCATAATCTTTTCTGCTGTTTATTTTGGGACATATTATCTGTTCCAGGCTTCATTTGGCTACTGTTTCCACCTGCTTACCAGGAATATACAGAACATAGGAGCTAATTTGAGCGAGTTGACAGTGTAATTTCTACTAGCAAAATATCAGGCTACCATGTTTGTAGGCTACCATGTTTGTAGGCTACCATGTTTGTATAACTTTGCTTTCCATCTGGTTAAGGAACAAAGCTCATTTGATTTGACCCTTCTAATAATCCCAACTTCTTTGTATCAACTTGGAAAATCAATCATGCCTCCCAGAGTCACGTTAGTGATATGAACAACCATATAAATCAATATATGATATGAACGATCATATAAATCAAGTTAATTACAAGTAGTTCTCTCTTACCAACCATTCATTCAGTGCCCGTTTGAAGTTGTGAGAATGCTGAACAAGTGGCACTTATGACCAATTCTCAAAGATCTGGCCATTGCAGCATCTCTATGATCGTGTGATTCGGATTTGGACACTTGGCACTAGCTTGCATTTAAAATGGTTGCAGTGTCCTGCAGTAACATGAACAGCATATATGACCTCCCCTGCTAGCTTCCCACATGTAAATTCAGTGAGGAAGCTGGCAGAAAATGTTACAGGTTGGTCCAGCATACCTGCACTTGCGCTGCATTGTCCAACTGCTAGCTTTCCCTGCACTCAACACTGTGGCATTTACACACCAGCCTTCCTGCATTTGCACTCTCCCATCCATACCTGGCCTTCCTACATTTGCACCATGTCATCCACACCCTGACCTTCTTGTGCGCATGCCTTACCATCCACCCCAGTCTTCCTGCACTCACACATGTCATGCCATCCACCCCTGGCCCTCCTGTGCTTATGTGTGGCTTGCGCCAGGTCTCCCTGCGTCTCCCTCAACTCATGTGTGACTTGGCTGGCCCTCCCAAGTCCTCCCCCACGGCATCCCCACTGCTGCTCATTTGATCCATGTGTTTTGTATTTTGGGGTTATGAAAACAACTGGCACTATTGGAATTTTTGTTGCTAAACGGTGCAGACATATGTCACACTTTACGACTATATAGTTTAAGAGAGAATAATCCCAGTCCCTAATGCTGCCATAATCCAAGGACTACCTGTAAATAAATGCCAAGCTCAATGGTAGCTGGATATAGGATTGAGGCCTCTGTCTGCCAAACTCAATATGGCCCAAAGATTCTCCGAAATTAGGAGTATTATGTACTCAAGTAAGCAATCACACACACTCCTAGTGATTTTGACTTCACTTCTTCTCAGCTCCAGGCAACAGGCCCATAGAAAGAGAGTGTGGAAATGATCACAGAATAAGTCTTGGCTAGAACAACATGCCTCACCTTGCCTTTGGCCTTTTCCTTGCCGATAGTGATTTTTGTTTTCAATTTTCAGGAAACCTACATCTTCCACACTGAAGGCCGGAGAACTGCACTCAAATATTAGTCGCTGCCAAGTTTGTATGAAAAGGACATAATGACTGCTCTATTGTACCTAATTTCACAATATGGTGCTATTTTGCTAACAGCAGTGAAGTTTAGGCATATATATGTACCTCATTGTTACCAGGTATAAAGCCATCAAGTGCCATACAGGAATCTGCCTGACTGAATTCTCTACTTTTTTGGCTTTTATTTGCTGAAGAGGATAAAGATACAGTGGAGACAATGCTTCAAATGGCACTCTTGAAGAAACCTGATTTTTGTATGTCAGTGTGATGCACTGAAACCTGGCTCTAAATTCACAAGTGGGAGGAAAGATCCAGTTCTGCCACAACTCCCTTTTTTCCATATGTATGCTTTATATAAATGGGGTTCTATCATAGTTATGATAATTGTTAGACAAATTACCCTACAGAACCAGGATTTCTGGACCCAAAATATTGTTGAAGAGCAACATGCCAATGTTTCCTCTTGTATTACATTCAAAGGACTGGATCAAAGAAAGCAGAGTTCTGGCTGAGGGACTGAAGGTTTCTGCTCTGTGGTACTACATGGCCCTTTCTAGTCTGCCTTCTTAGGGAATTCAGGATGGACCAGTGTGTGCACAAACCAATTGGTGTTGAATATTTATATATTAGCCATTCTGCAAATGAAGCATTGAACAATCTTTAATTATAATGTATTTTTTCTTAATATCCACTCTCAAAGGAGCTATGAGAAATTATTAATTCTCCTAAATAGTGATCAAATTGGCTAGGGGAAAAAAACTAATCCACCACCATGATTAGTACAGTAATATTCAGGCCTTCAGTTTCTTCTTTATGGATTTAATATTTTCAGGGTTTTAAAGCACTAATACACTGAATGACTTGATTTTAATATATATACAGCCTTATGACTTGGTGAATCTTTTAGTTAATAAACTCACATGCTTATATTGGGTTTCTATAAAAATATGCTGATAATTCAAAAAAAAAAAATCATACATAAAACAGGTTGTATAAAAATTATATTAAAATACTTTTAAATACAGGCCCTCTTGCTAAATCTTTCACAGTGGACCTTTTAAAAATTAAATATCTGTAATAAAATAATTTGTATAAAAATATTTTCAGCAATAGTTTGTTGATTTTTGAGAAGCTCATTGTGTGGGTTGATTGTTACTTTGACAAGTAACAGTGATTACTTTGCAGCCATTATCTTAGAATTGTTATTTGCAATTGTTCCTGTTCTTATCCTAAACATTATTCATGTGGATAAAGTTTAACATATCCATTTAAACTATTCAGAACTGCTGAGTGGAAATATAGCAAATATTATCTTGCAAGCATTTGAATGGAAATGCATATGACTAATAAGCCAGGGCACTAACGTTTAAAAGTGTATATACATAAATATACATGCACAGACCAATATCGGCAGTGATGATACTTTCTCTAATACAAGTGGAGTAAGGAATTATGCCTGTTGTTGTTGTTGTCAGCTATTCAATTGTGTCCGTCCAACCCTTGGCCACTCTATGGATCAATGTTCTCCCTGCCACTCTGTCACATTGCCTCCTTCAGATCTGTCATGGTCATGGACCATGGACTTTTATAGTGTCCAATCAGTGAGTAGTAGGGCAGTCCTTTCTCCTTTTTTGGTGATTTTATTATGTCTAACAGATAAGATATCTTAAAAGCCTTGGGCTGAATTAAAATCTATGCTAAAATCTATGAACCAAGACAACAGTGGATGGGGATGCTCTAACAGAATGCATGAAAATTAAACATCATTCAGGATGACACTTTGAAATAGGTTTGATAGGAAATCTAAGCAACTCAAAGAAGAATTAAAGACTGAACTGCACAAGTCAACAAACACTATCCAATAGGACTTGGTAGGTATGCTTGAAGAAGTTAATAAATAAATAAAAGAATTGTCTTTTCAAATTTAGGCTGCCCAGACTAGTGGTACTTAATGACAGTCTATCACATTTAAAGTTTCAGATAAATATGGACAGTATTGTGTTTTTACTCCTAGGTTCAATCAGATATTAAGAACCAAGGAATATAATAGTTACATTTGTAAATGCTTGGATAAGAGGGAGAATTCTGCAGAAACATTTTTGCACTGGAAGGATAAATTAAAATGTAATTTTTCAAGATAATTAATTCAGTCATTCTTACAAAGAAAAAAGTCTTCAAGTCTTTGACAGAAGATTGATAAAAATGGTATAAATGGTGGTTTCCATCAAGCTACTTCTATTTCAACCACAAGGAAGGGAGGATGTTTCTATGTTTCAAACGATAAATAAAAACATGTAAAGCTAAAGAATATTTTGTAAAGAACTAATCAAATCAAATAATTATTACAATGATAAGATCAAATAGAGTAGTATCTCCAGTAATACAACTATTGCATATATATATACATACACATACGCACATACAGAGAGAGAGGGAGAGGGAAAAAGATAACAGAAAAGCAATATATAATATATAAAATAGATATATAAAAGGATAAGTAATAGAATGTCAAGAGGACTCTGAAAGAGAAGAACTAGAGCTGAACATAGATTCCTCTAAATTAGAAGATTCAGAGAGATTACTTTTTTTTTGGTTTGCTTTAATTTATATGCCGCCCTTCTCCGGAGAGTCAGGGCGGCTTACAATGCGTTAAGCAATAGCCTTCATACTTTTGTATATTTATACAAAGTCAGCTTATTGCCCCCACAAACTGGGTCCTCATTTCACCTATCTTTGAAAGGATGGAAGGCTGAGCCTGGTGAGATTTGAACTTGCAGTAATTGCAAGCAGCAGATGTTAATAACAGTGTTTAGTCCACTGTTAGTTAATGTTATTATATTATGCCTAAATGTGTCTAAATGGGTTGCAAAGTGAGAGTGAGGTGAAGATCAATGGAGAGAGGAACTGGGGGAAGGTTGGGAAAATGGGATATAGAAGACAAATCCAAATAATTATTATTATCATTGATCAGAAGTCCTCAACCCCCACTCCCACTGAGAAGTCTGATTCTCAGAGATTGCCTGGACAAGATCCTATAGTTTTTTTGGCAAAGTTATTCAGAAGTGATTTGCCATTGCCTCCTTTCTAGGGCTGAGAGATAGTGTCTGGCCTAAGGTCACCCAGCTGGCTTTCATGCCTAAGGCAGGACTTGTGGTCTCCTAGTTTCTAGCCCGAACAAAATTCAGCAGTCCTGGTGGGTAGATTTGAATCCTGGCTGGATACAAAGACCCATGTAAATCATGCTCTATATACTTGGAAATTTTATGAGGATGGCATGAATGAAAAAGATTCAAAATTTTCTGTAAAGAAAGCAGTAAAGAAGCATACAGCTAAATAAAAGATTCTCCTGAGACACTCCCCCACCCACAAGACAGAAAATAAGGTTTTGTAAAGTCCCAGCAAAACAGCTAAAGACAATACATCTGGCTTGTTGAAACAAAATGATATTGTAAGAAAGGTCACTAGTGCATAACAATTTGAGGGGAAAAACCTCACAAACTGTAAATTAGATTGATCTGAAAATCAATATCCCAGATTTGCTGCTTAGTTGTATTTCAAAGCCTAATTACTCTCCAACAAGAGTTCTAGGGAGTGGAGCCAGACTAGCTCTAAGAAGCTTAAACTGTACTAATTTAGGGATATCAAGTTTTGTAAAACAAACAAACAAAAGGCAGATGTGTATGTCCTAGAAAAGCTGGAATATGACATTGGCCTCAAAGGATGGAATGTCTGTAGGGATGAAATGAAAATCCCTTTGAATGGTAAAATCTCAGGAGAGCTGAAGAACTCTATCCTGACCAATACCATCTATAAAAGAAAAGTGTTTTCTTCAGGATACTGAAGCTTGAAGCCCACTGAGATAGTTTTGATAGGCACCTGCTTGACAAAGTTCCCATTTAATTTCCACTTATGAATTTTGTAATTATTTTGTGAAAATACTAAAACTTTATTTTTCTGATGGTTTATAACACATTTTTCTTTAAGGCACAAAGAGACAAAAACCTTTTAGTGCCCATCTCATTCCACACTGGGAAACAAATGTGATTACAACATCATGTGCATACAGAACAGCTAGTAACACTCTGTTTACTAATTCAAAGGGCACATTAACAAGGTAATGGTTAGGAACTGAGAGGCCCTGGATTATTGATTTACTATACAAATTGAAAACCAAGGGGATTAAAATGCACCCTGCTTCAACTGTCTGTGTGGAAATAGCTCTAGAAAGATATTCTCAAGGATAGCATCTAACAGATATTAGAGAGACTGAGCAGTCTTTGCTGAGAAACCTATTTTCCCGTAGGTTCAAATCAAAAACTGATTTGAAATCAATGAAGGATGTGAAGAGGGAATCTCTCAGGCAGGAAGAGAATTTTTCAGCTAAATGAAGGATCAGACAGCAGTCTAATGCTAAGCTGTCCCCACTAAGGTCAGTTTATTCCTCAACTAGAACATTCACACTTTCAACCCTGTATCATACTTTTGGCTGGAGATATTTGGTGTATAATTTGTATTAAGCAGGCTGATGAGTCTATAGTTGGCAGGATCAATTTTTTTTCCTTATACTAGAAAGGGATAACAGTGGCATGGTTCCAGTTCCAGCAGAAAACATGCTGAACTCTCAATGTATGTAAATAAAATGATTGCCAATCTTTGTTCTCAGTAACTCTGGGATTTTTCCAAGTTTTAACTGAAATAATCTCATTAACCTCAACTGTAAATGCAGATGGCCAGTTAGAAAGAGCATTTTAATAAGTCGCAATTGGATTATTTAATTATTTAATTGTAAAGATACTCTGGAAATAATGCTGCCATGTTTCTGCAGCAATTTGGCAGGGCAAACCAAAGCCTCTATCATTAAAAAGGCTGTCAACTGAGTTTTTCAATTTGCTATTCTTGGTTGGTTGAATGGTCATAGAAAAAAAATCGAAACTTGTAGAAACCAAAACAAGAATTCTTTTTATTAACTAAGAAGCTGTCTACAATATTGTCAAGGTCAGTTGTGAATAATTTTATCATACAGAGCAACATCTTCTTTTCATTATTCTTTTTCTTTTTAAGCAAATTATAAGCTTCAATTGCTGTATTCCAGTCATAGGAATTCACCCAATAAACCTCTGTTAAATCTATTAAGTCGAGTTTTCTGTACAAGGTCATTCTTCTATTATTTTTCATATTCTGAACAGTTGGATGTTGACAATTCAAACAATTGTTTTCCCCCTGAATGTTCACTGAGAGACATAATACATTCCAATATGGAAATTGTGGGGGGAAGGAGGGAATATCTGAAAGTTTATCCCAGGCAATTCAGGCAAACACAATGAGTTGTGTTTCGCAAAGATACTGCCTTAATCAACCCAGTACTATGTAACCAAGGCTGAGTATTTACTCTAACCATTTTAAGATTCTGTGATTGCCACAGATCAGCATTCAAAATATCTGATCTCTACTCCTTTGTTTTGTCGGCTTCCAGGCTGTTTTATTTCCAGCCTCTACAGTATTCAGTTTAGTACATTTTGGCCAAATACATTTGCCAGTCCTTGTGAGATACAACCCATCCTGGGCCAGCAATCCATTAACAACTTTTGCATTGAAGGAGCTTTTATTTTCTTTAATCATTAGCAATGCATTTAATTTTCCTGCATACTTTGCAAATCAATCTTTGTATTTAAAGTACAACCACATTTTCAAAGAACAGTTTTGTTCATTTCATTTGTGAATTCACTTCATTTAACTCTTTGAATTTAAATCACATATCTCTCTTGCATCTGAAAAGGTATCTATAGTCTGGAAAAAATTTCTCATATTTAACAAAACAAAAATAAACCTCCATTGCAATTAAATCACAACATCATTAAATAGGCATTTCTAATTATCCATTTTACAAGGAAAACAGCTAATTGTTTGGAGCATAAAAGGAAAGGAAATTAATCCCTTTCTTGCCTATCATGTGAAAACATTTTTGTGCTACAGCTGGAACAGGGTTGTTATCCTGTCAATCACAGAGAAATGTTAATACAAAAGTGGACCATTCATACTGGAATTTAATTTATGTAGTGGAATGTTCACATCAGCAACCATTGGAGTTCATTGTTTACAGCATGTATAAGCTTTTTGTAATCCCATTGTAATAAGGAATCATATCATGTTAATAACACTTTTGCTAATTCAAAATGAGCAAATGGTTTAATAAAAATTATACCATAATATAATTTACATAGACACAGGTTATCTTAATAGAAATGACAAATATTTTGGCAAAGATGAGTTTCCTCGAAATAAAATGAGAACAGCAAAACAGCTATATCAGCATGCTTAGTAACTGTTATGTTACACAGTAATAATAATATTAAAGATGTTTGTGCTATTTCGAACAGTTTTCTATCCTGATCCAAGAAGGTTACTTGCTACAGGGGTTATAAAATCAGTCATAGGCAATACACAACAACAAGCTTCCCCCTTTAAAATTTTATTGCTAATGACAGTGCAGCTCTCTGAGACAGAGAAATGGGGTGGGGGAGAGAAAACAAAGCAAAAATACTCCTCATCTTGGAGAAATTCAGTGCTTAAGAAAATTAACTGAAAGTATCCTTGGATGGACTGACTTTTCCTTCTCCTCTGAAGAACCTTTATTTAATTTGAAATAAACCAAAAGCAAATAAGAATTAGCTGTGAAATTCAAATAGGGGAAACTCTGATCAGTTTAAATGAGTCTTTTTATATAACAGTCAGACTTTAACTGGGGTTTTCCTCCTACCCTCCCCATTTAGACATAACAATAAATCCTGACAAAGAAATCAGAAGCTACAGGTTTGTAGAAGATAAAGGAATGCTGGTCCCACACTTATTTCTGCTCACTGCTACAGCAATAAACAATGTTCCGTTTTTTTTGTCCAAATTGGGCCACTCTAAAACTTAAACCACAGTCTGTTTCAAGCCAGAAATCACAGAGAATTTATAGTATACTTTAAGTACTCTTGTACACAAAAAGCATTATTGGGAATATCAGGGTGATTCACAATCAGGGTTGCCAATCAATTATGGAAAACAAGTCAGTACAGGTAGGCTTCGATTTACAACAGTTCATTTAGTGATCATTCAAAGTTACAATGGCACTGAAAAGTGACTTATGACCATTTTTCACAGTTACAATCTTTGCAGCATCCCTATGATCATGTGATCAAAATTCAGATACTTGGCAACTGACTTATATTTATGACGGCTGCAATGTCCTGGGGTCATGTGATCACCTTTGCAACCTTCTGACAAGCAAAGTCAATGGGGAAACCAGATCCACTCAACAACCAGATTACTAATTTATCAACTGTTAACTTATTCAGTTAACAACTGTAGAAAGGAAGGTCTTAAATGGAGCAAAACTCACTTAATAAATTTCTCACTTAGCAAATTTTAGGCTCAATTGTGGTCTTAAGTCAAAGACTACCTGCAATCCTGTGAAATTGATTTAGCCTTGCTTTTTATTGTGTTGTTTAGTCAGTTGTCAAAAATACAACACTTTTCCTTGTTAGTGTTTTCAAAAGATAGAGTAGCACAACTGATATTGTGCTCGTTGGTCTCAAAATGCAGGTCGATCAAATCTCTATCATCAACTAGAACCCTCTGGGCACCAACCATGAGGCAGAAAGCCCCAGGCATGTTTCCAGATCTGGCTCAGATAGCAAAATGTGTTATGTTGACAATGTTGGCAATCCTATCTATCATCTAGTTTACTTTCCAATTGTTCATAATTTGGCTTTGATCATCAATAATGGAGTATATTGTAGTGTGAATATTTGTGTGATGAACTTTTCAGCATGTTCAGCTATTGCCTATTTAATTCAAATTACAATTCTGTCATTGCCATTTAAATGTGCTACATAAATAATTTGCTCTTGCAGACTAAATTTTGTAGGGCCCTATCAACATAAATATTTATTACTATTGTGCCTATTGGTTTTTTTAGTGAACCGTTTTTCCATTTAAAAAAGGCGGTTCTTGTTATCTGCAGTTTTTTTATATCTGCAACTAATAATTAGAGATCAGATTTTAATAGTTGCAGAAAGTTTTTGCATATCTATTTTTCGCAATGTCTGGTTACTTTATGCATACACTTAAATGAGAGGTGGACTTTGCACATGTATAAAGTATGTTTTTTTAAGGTTAGAGTCAGGTCATCTGTGCAAAATACCTGTATTTGTTTTTTCTCCTTGATAAAACATGATGGATTTTGACAGATCATCTCAGCCATGGAGCTTCATGTGGTTCTCTGTAGCAAATGGCTTTTGGAGCAATTCACTTGGCTGCTGATGGAGATGCTACATGGTTCTCCACTCTGCATGATGTTTTTACAGTCTCAATGGAGAGGCCTCTCCATTGTTTCACCGGAGACCAGTGTTATCTGCAGACTTCTTGCAACATCTATACATTGCATCATTAGTTACTAGTGCTGCCCACCAACCATTCATTTGCTATTAGTTTGCTTGAGGAAGACACAGGAACTGGATGAGGAGCTCATGACTGGGTGGACCCAGTGAAATTTGTTAGGACTGAGCAAGGACCGAAGGAGCATGTACAGATATGTTACATAGATGACTGTTAGAGGAGGAAGAGCAGATATACTCATGAGAGGAAGAGATGACTATAGTCAATAATCCTTCCCAATGCCTGCCCAAATTCCCACAGAGTTCAGATCTCTTCAGTTCTGTGATTTCCTTGTCCATCATTCTATACCAGAATAGAGATGGCCTTTGTCTTGAGAAAGACAAGGGCCATATCTACTAAATACTGAATAAGGCTTTCACGGACATGCATATACCCTTCCATGGTGTTTGTATCTATGAACACAATACAATATACTGTAGATAGTTATATCCAGACTCCATATAGAAATGAGATGCTAGCTATTAATTCTATCTACTACATCTCCTTACATGGACATTGAAAAATACCTATAGCTGATGTGAAATCTTCAATATGAATATCACCTGAAATTCCTGGCATTTATTTAGCATAACATGTTACCATTATTTCTTTTCAAACTGAAGAACAGTCAGAATTAACAGTGTTAAACCTATATGACATACTTTGCCAGAATGGAATTGAAAAGACCAAACTCTATTTTTTATTTCATTGTTATTAATTTTGTTTTAGCTCTACAGTTAGATTTCTTTAACACTGAAATAAAATCCTAGCACAATTTCATATTTATAACTACTTCCTCTAATTGAGATAAAGCTAGAGGTGAGATATCAATCTATCAACAGAGTAAATGCTTTGTGAAACACTGAAACTGGATAGAAGAGATGGCTTGATGGATTAGTTAGCTCAACATGAGGACATATACGCACGACATTTCAGGGTAAGCCTTTACAGCTAACAGCTGGTGCAGCACACTCACCATGAGTGTTAAGCAGAGGATCCTCTAGGGCAGGGCTGTCAAACTCCCGGGCCACAGGCCGGATGCGTCATGCACTGGCCATGCCCACGCCCAGTTTGGCAAAGGGGGAAAAAGTCTCGATACATCAAGTGACGCCGTCATGATGATGTGAGTTTGACACCCCTGCTCTAGGGAGTCTGAAGACCTATGCTCAGCACAAGTATTAGTTCCCTCTGCAAATATTGCTGTCTTTCAGAGATCCAGACACATAAAAACATGCTTATGGATTGGGTACTTCATAAATAAATAGGTGCTCAACATTTATTCCTATTTTACTAGATCAAACAAAACTACATTGCAGAATAATCTGGATAGGTAGTTTTATATCCACATGTTTACAGTCACAGGCAGCATAACCTCATAGTTATATACAGTTTGGCTGAAAATAAGTTAAATCTTAAAAGAGCATATAATTTAACTTAGAATAACCTTTCACTCATTTAACTGTTGTGGTGCACATGTGCAGTAGGTTTTTGGCAAATCAGCAAGTTTCTCATAAAGGAAAAAATGTTCTGAAATGGCCACCACATTGGGATAATGTTACTGTGGTAATTTAGAAGGTTCCTGTGAAACAAAGAACCACCTACATCTAAACTGAAGTCTATACTCCATTAGTTTACAAACAGTTTCCAGTTTACAATGGTAAAAATCAAAAACGTCACAATGTATATAAACGCTAATTGAAGACAAGTATTTTAAAATGGAATAGAAAGTAGCATGTTAAAAACTATCACATACACACAGCAAAGACAAAGGTTTTCAGCAGCTGTGTTTTAAGGGTGGGGACAGAAGCAGGAAAAACTGTCTAAACACCAGTCCAGTTTTGTAATTTCTATCATTGTTATGATATTAATCAATTTAAAAATAAAACTCTAAAAGTGCATAATTTTTTTCTTTTTTCTAAGGCTCTGAAAATAGAACACAAAGTTAAAGTACATACTTGAGTGGCATGTAAAAATCCTATCCCGTGTGCATCATATATGCATCTGACAGCAATTCATTAAAATAATTGTTAAAAAGTGTGGATGAATTATTGAAAAAATTGCACCGATTTTTTCCTGCAAAGATAGTCTTGAGATAGTAATCAAATAATTTTGTTTGATTCTAAACTAGTTACTATATTATCAGTTTTTCTTTAGTTTGAGTTAACTTAACAAAACCAAAACTAATTAATCACAAGTTAGTTCCCCAAATCACAAAAGTTAAAAAGCTGCTGTTATAGATGAACGGATGAAATGTTGATACAGAAACTGGACCTTTCATCAGGGTTCCACGAAGTGCAAACCATAATTCAGACAACCAGGGAAAACTGATCCTGCTCTATAGGCTTCTCCACCCAGGCCCCAAGGCCAGCCTTCAGAAATGCTTTAAACAAACACTCTTTGGCAGTTTGATATTCCACAGCGACCTGTTTTGTTTCATGATATATATTTGGCTTATTGACTTTTGAATGAAGACTGGCAGGAAGCTGGATAAATCAAAGAGAAAAAAAAAAGAGATATTAATTAAAGCATCATCTTGATTGCTCTAAATTCTTGTAAATTGAAACCCAATTAACAGATTTGTTTTATTATAAAACTTTCCATTAGAATCAATCTCTAAACCAACACCAAATACCCTATGTCCTTCCTCCTATTTTGTAATTCCAATATTAAATTGCAATGCTTTCAAACCCACAAATAAATAGCAAGTGTTCAAAAGTTAACAGAAAAACCATTTGGACTTAAAACAATCCCATCCTTTTCCAATCAATTATTCATTTCTGTTTCATGGTTCATTCCCCTTTAGTGAGAGCTGTTGAAAGCAGAGCAATCCCCCAAAGGTTATTTAAATTACACTCAGCAGGATGAAAACACCTCTGGTTAAGGGAGGTGAGTTTCATCTCGCAGCCCATTCTTTTCCTAAAGAGAAAGGGCCCACAGGGCTACAGCCATGCTCAGCCATGCAGAGGCCAGTGCTTTTGATCTAGGTAAATCAGTATAACGGAGATAAAAAACATGTTTCTCCTGAGATATTTTTATGGATTTTTAAATTAGGTTTCTTTAAATAGATATTTTAAGTGCTCATAATACTTTGCAGTAGTCACCTTCTTTGTTTTAAATAAGTTTTCTCTGCTACTTATTCTTGTCTTTTTATTCTTCTCAATTCAGTAGAATAATGGAAAGAAGTTATGTCAAAGGCTCTTGTCCTTTAGTTAAGATAACTTTCCAAAAAATGAAAATAGAATTTAATTTGGGGAAGAAGCTGGCAAGTAAAATTCTGAGCTCAAAAGAGGGTTAAATCTGGCCAGGGGATGTGAAGTAAAATATTCCAGAAAATTTTTTCCCAATCCAACCTTATGGGAGAGGTGTCTGTTCAAAATGTTACCGACTGTTCATTCGAAGCTCTCCTCCCTCCTACATGACCCAGAGAGGAGGTACATAGTCTGTCCTGTACATAAACATGAACAGGAAAAACCCCACAATGGAAGAACAGAAACACCCATATAAACACACATACGTTTGTTACAAAGGGTAACAGTCACTGCTGGTAAAGAGGCTGGAAACAATTTTAGAAGCCATGCACCAAATGTTTTTCTTTTGTTAGTAATTTTTGTAAATATTATTACATTTTGCTAATGGGAGGAGGAGGAGGAGGAGGGGGAAGAGGAGACTTTCTATACTTATTAGAAATGAGTATGTGAAGATTAGAATTCCCCAAAGTGGTCAGTATCAACTCCCAAGGATCCACAGGACTAACCAAGGAGTCAATGTTATTATTAGTAGTATTGCTATTAGTATTGGTGTACTGTAAAGTAGTATTTATGAAATTATTTTCATATAATAAATATTTAGGAGCCAATGAACAAGCTCAAACATCATAAAGAGTTTGAGGATTTTTGATGTAGACTTTTTCCTAGATCATTTAAGCCAAATTCTTAACATGGCAGCTATAAGCAAAGCTTTTCCTGTCCTATTCTGTGAGATAAATAGGAGATAAGAAAAGGAATTTACAGCATGGATAGGAAAATTGTGGCTCTGCACATGTTGTCACATGAAAAATTCCTACATTTCTTATAATTGATGAGTCTGGTTGGGGCTTATGGAAGTTTAATTCAGCAATATCTGAACAACGAGTAATTCCCTATCAAAGAAGCCAATGTGTCTCAGTTCTATATCCCAGGTTGTTCTTGGAGCAGCAGCAACAATACATTCATATTTGATGTTCATCAGAGTTCATACCTTGAAAACATTCAGCCTCAGAGATAAAATCAGAAAGTAAGTCCAATAGCTATAAAGTAACACTGGACTGTGTAATTTGGAAACCTACCTTTGCATAAACACGCATCCAGCGAGTATATAGTGCATGCTTACAAAGACGGGATGCACGACCAAGCTCATCCTTGCCTGTTGTAGCATTAATAACTTCCAGCCCAGCATCCCCAACTGTCCAGTTTACACTGAAATTAGGTGCTTTTCCTGGCTGACGGGCTTCAGCATTGCTAATACCTGAAATAACCACACGAAAATATTAGTATCTGGTAGAAAAAATTAGGGTAATACCAAATAGAGTGTAGATTTGTTTTAGAGATGAAATCATTTCCAATGCTTAATAAAAGCTAGTATATAAGATGCACAAAAGCAATGATAATTTATTGCTCTTCTATTAACTATGCTTTCAATTTACCGTATTTTTCAGTCTATAAGATGCACTCCCCCCACAAAGTGGGTGGAAATGTCTGTGCATCTTATAGAGTGAATGTTGCCGAAGCCCCATCCACCCGCCAGCCCCCATCCTTCAGCTTCTGCCTCCCAGCAATTTGCCTCCTTGCAGCAAATAGCCTTGTCAGCTTCAGCACAGCTGATTGGCGGTTGGATTGGCCTCCCAGAATACCTCTGATCAGCTGTTCCAGGCTGCAGGGATTGCCGCCACCCATCACCACCGTTACTGCCCATCGCCATTGCCGCCTATCACTGCCTCCGTGCACCCCATTTTTGGCTTCTGAGCGCCCTATTTTTGGCCTCTGTGTGTCCCATTTTCAGCCTGTTCCAGGCGGCGGGGATCACCGCTGCTGCTGCCTTTCACCACTGAATGGTGGCGGGGGTGATCCATGGCAACGGCAGGAATCCTCGCTGCCTGGAATGGGTCAAAAAATGGGGTGTATGGAGGCCAACAACGGGATGCACGGAGGCTGAAAATGGGGCATATGGAGGCCAAAAATGGGGTGCACAGAGACAGTGATAGGTGGTGACAATGGGCGGTGATGATCCCCGCAGCCTGGAACTGATCAGCTGTATTCCGGGAGGCTGATCCAACCACCAATCAGCTGCTCGTGCGAAATCAGGCTGTGCTGAAGCTGACCAGGCTGTTTGCTGCAAGGAGGCAAATTGCTGCAAGGAGGCAGGGGCAGAATTTTTTTTTTCCTCCCCAAAAACTAGGTGTGTCTTATGGTCTGGAGTGTCTCGTAGTGTGAAAAATACGGTATATATATTAGGAGGAAAAAAGTACACTATCACTTTTCAGAATAGGTTAAATGTATTTACTGTAATATGTATTTTTTCCTGGTGCTAACATTTAATTACAATCTACGGCATGTAATTATCTTTTATTTATATATTCTTAATCAATCCATAAAATATTTTCTTGTTTGCAAAAGCCAGATAAGTTATCAATAATGTATAAAGGTATTTCAAATGAATGTTGGAAATGCAAATTTAAAGAAGGAACTTTCTATCATTTATGGTGGACCTGTGATAAATGAAAGAAATATTGGAGTAGGATTCATATTCTAAAACAGAAGTTTCTTAAAAGTGAATATAAACATAAAACCGGAAACTTTTCTTTTGGGTTTAATGGAAAAAGACTTGGGAAAAAAAATTCGGAACTTATATATGTTGACGGCAGCAAGACTACTTTATGCATAAAAATGGAAGGACACTTCAATCCCCACAATGGACGAATGGTTGCAAAAGCTGGTGGAATTAGAAGAGATGGCTAAATTGACTGCTTTGATAAAAGAAAAAAAACACAATTATTTTTGTTTCTTCTTGGAAACCACTTCTTGACTTTGTGCTTGAGTTGGGAAAAAAATGAAATTTTTATTTTGTGTTATATTGATTAGATAGATCTGTTGTTATAGAAATGGCTAGTTTATACTACTTTGTAAAAGTAAAAAGTTGAGATTTGATGTTACTATTGTTGCAGTAATTCGAGGATCGGACTCAATAAAGGATTCAGAAATGTAGTATTCAAACAAAGTATTGTTTATTTACAGTAGGCATTCTATATTCTCTGAATGATTGCAGATAGAAGCAAGGAGGAGGAGCATGCATCCCCTTTTATATCAATAAAGGATTAGAGGTAGGAGTGGTTATATATGAATACATTAGGAAAGGAAGAATAAATTAACCCTTGATATTCTATGAACATACATTTCCTCCATTCAAGAATAAGGCATTTACCCATGACAAATCCCCCTCTAAATGCCGATTCGACATACAACAGTAATTACATTCAGATTCAGAACAATATAAAACTTGTAATTTTGAAGTTAAATATTTATGTTGCTTAGATTGTAAAGGCTTAGTCAATATATCAGCTATTTGTTCTGTGGTTTCGCAATGAATAGCTTTAATGAATCCATCTTGAGATAATTGTCTTACATGTTTGAATTTGATATCTATATGTCTAGATCTCTGACCAATAGCGTCTGCTCTAGATATCTCTATTGCAGCTTTGTTATCTTCATGTATAACAAATGGTAATGAAGGACTCTTCCAAACATCTGATAATAGATCATTGAACCATACAAGGTTATTAGAGGCTTTTGACAAGCAAATATACTCTGCCTCAGTTGTTGATGTAGCTACTAGATCCTGCTTTCCAGTATACCAGTAGACTGGACAATACATAGCCGGAAGTGCTTTTCCTGCACTTAGTGTCACCTGCCCAATCTGCATCAGCGTAACAAGTGAGAATAGGCTCTTTAACATCGTTGGGTTCTAATAGTAGGCAGAAATCTAAGCTGTATTTCAAATACCTTAGCACTCGTTTAATGGCTTCCCAATGATACATTAAAGGTTTACTGACATATCTGGATAATAAATTAAGGGGTAGAGCAATATCGGGTCTGGTCCAATTAGAGATATACAAAAGGGAACCAATAACTGATCTGTAAAGTGTATTATCATTAAACTCAGGAGATGATTCATTCATATTTCTTAAAAAATCAGCTTGCATTGGAGTATCACAAGGCTTTGCATCACTCATATTACATTTGTTCAAGAGTTCTATAATCTTATCTTTCTGAGACAATCTAAATCCTTTTTTAGTCTTACTAATTTGAACTCCAAGATATTTATTTACTTTCCCTAATGATTTTAAAGAAAAATGTTCATTTAATTTTGTTACAAATGTATCTCTTTTTTCTTTATGTTTGCCAATATACAAAATGTCATCCACATAAATTAACACAAATTTTAGTAAATCACCATCCCTCCTAACAAAGAAACAATTATCTGCAGTTGTGGCATTGAAGTTCATAGCTTTGAGTACGTTGACCAAACATTCATACCAACGTTTGCCGGATTGCTTTAATCCATACAAACTTTTGTTTAGTAACCAAATTTCATTTCTATTTGTGTTTTGGCTATGAGGAGCTCTTACATATATTTCTTTATCGAGTTTTGCATGTAGGTATGCAGTTTGTATATCATATTGAAAGACTTCAAGATTAAGGGCTGATGCTATTACTAAAGCTGTCTTAACACTTTCAGTTCTTACAGTGGGAGAATATGTGTCGGTATAATCCTCAGGATACTTTTGAGCGTAGCCCTCTGCAACTAGTCTTGATTTATATAATGTGTTGCCTTCTTCCAGATTTTTAATTTTAAATATCCACCTAGTGCCAATAATTGTTTTGTCTTTTGGGATTGGTGTTGGGGTGAATACGTTTAGTTCTCACAAACTGTCCATTTCTTTGGCCATGGCTAATTCCCATTTTTTTTTCTTCTGTGGGGAGTTTTAATACTTCCTCATATGTATTGGGTGTTGATGGATCATCATTTATGTCCATTATGTAATCCTTATATTTATTTGGTACTTGGTTCCTGTTACATCTAATTGTTCTTTCTGGTCTGCTATTGTTATCGTGTAAGTATCTTGCTTCCTTTTTTGTTAATGAATCTGTTTTGATTTTGGGACAGTTTCCTATCCATGTTTTATTGTTGCTCTTTTGTGTACTGTGGTTATGTTCTTCTCTTTCTGTCTTATCTTGATTTTCAATGTCTGGTTTTGTAGTTGGAAGTATCTCATTAAGATGTATCTTAGACCAATTGGCCTGTTCGTGAAATACAGCTGTCCTAGAAATTATGAATTTATTGTTATTGTCAATAAATCTGTATCCCTTTGTGCCTGTTTCATATCCCATGAATCTGAGCCTTCTAGATACATTATCCCCCTTACGTCTCAATTGTTTTGGTATATGTACATCCGCTGTAACTCCAAATACATGCATGTGGGCTATCTTGGGTTTTTTATTATACATCAATTCATATGGTGTTTTATTTATGACACTAGACCAAATTCTGTTTAGAGTATAATTGGAATATAATAGTGCTTCTGACCAGAATTGTTTGCCTAAACCAGCATCTTCTAATGTACATCTAATCATGGTTTGTAGTGTCGAGTTCTTTCGTTCTACTACTCCATTTTGAAATGCAGAGAAAGGGCTAGAGGTGAAGTGTAACATTCCTTTGTCTTTTAGCCATTGGGAGAATTCTTTTGACATGAATTCAGATCCCCTGTCTGTCATGATCTGCTTTATTTTTACATTGTGTTGTGTTTCTACACGTTTATAAAATTCTTTAAACTTTTGAAATGTTTCATCTTTGTGTTTTAAAGTATAGACAAAGCCATAACGACTATAGTCGTCTACAATAGTAAGAAAGTATCATTTTTTGTATGTAATTGATGGGGTTAATGGACCAACTAGGTCCATATGTACCAGGTTAAAAATATGATTTGATGATCTTATTGCCTTTTTTGGTCTGGGTTTAGTTCTGAGTTTTGAGGATTTACATACTGAACATTCCAAATAATTTTTACAATCTTTTATTTTAACACCTTCAGCATTTTCAATCATTTTTTGTATTACAGGAAAACTAGCATGTCCTAATTTTCTATGTAATATATGTGCACATTCATCATGGATTGGTTTTCCAATTATTGGTCTTTTGTTATTATGTGTATCGTTAACAGATGTGGTTTCATGGTTATAATTTGTTTCATGTTCCTCATTGTCACTGTCACTTTCATTTTCTATGCTAGTGTCATTTTCCATGTTTGAATCAATGTTGTGTAGCCATCTTTCTTCTGTGACTAAGTATTGTAGATCTTCTTTGATAACCACATTACCTAAGTTTGTTTTGTTTTTCTCTAGAGTTGCTTTTCCCTTTGAGAACATTGTATTTATGTCAGAGTCTCTGCTTAACTTTATTGCACTAAGAATGTTATGAGGTATTTCGGGTATTAATAAAACCCCTTCTATTTTCCCTAGACCGGGTAAATTTACACTTCCTCTTCCAATGACTTGGACTTCTTCTTGATTAGCTACTTTAATTACAAATTTATCTTCTATGAAGGAAGATAATATTTTCTTATCATGTGTTGTGTGATTTGTTGCCCCAGAATCAATGAGCCAGGCATTATCTTTTGAGTTTTGGTTTTTGGTTATGGTATACTTATCTAATCCATTTAATGATCCAGACTTTCTCTCTCTTGAGTTATCTCTACCCCCTCTATGTTCTCTAAAATTTGGTGAGTTTCTATACCTGTATCTGTCAATAGATGATTGTCTGTTATGGTATCTGTTTCTATTGTCATGGTTTTGTCTTTCTCTAAGAAATTTTGGACAATCTCTTCTATAATGTTCTTTGGATCCACAATTATAACATTCAATTGGTTCTTGATACCTGTCTTGAAATACTACCCTTTTGGTCTGTCTGTGTTCTTTGTATGCGCTGTAGCGGCTTCTTCTCAAATTATCTTCAGCTATTAGTCTATTTGATAAACTCTCTATAGATAGATATCCTAAATTAATTGTGTCCAAATGTGATATGTAATTATCCCATGATGAGTCTAATGAATTAATGATAACGCTTTTCATTGTCTGATCAGATATTATTTCTCCCCTTAAATGAAGCTCTGCTCTAGTTGTGTTTAGTGATAGTAAATGTTCACTTACAGTAGTTTCAGGTTTTATCCTGGATGAGAAGAAATTTTTAGACATTCTTGTTGTGGTTGCTACACTTTCACTATGAAACAATTTAAACATACAATGAATTATTTCTGAGACAGTCAGATTATGCTTAATACTATGATAGATAGCAGGAGATATACTAGATATTAGTAAATAGAATGCTCTGTGGTGTAGGCAGTCCAATTTTAGGGTCCATGGTTTTTTGGGAGGGTTAGTTATGAAAAACAATAAATTCTCTTTTAAGAAAACAACCTGGAGTTGTTGACTCCATTCCTGTAAATTAATACCGTCTATTCTCAATTTTGGAAAATCACTATGCAAGTTTCCAATGTTATTTGTTGCATTACTTACAACTGGAGGCTGTCCATGATCTTGTAAATGCTGATAATTGCAGAATGGTGTAGGTATGCTTGCGATTAGTCTGAATGGTTCTTTCTGTCCTTCATTGTCTCTATATTCGTCTGCATGTATTTGCACATGCACGTTGCTCATTTTGTTCCTGAAGCTGTCGGGAGAGGTTCTCGTCGCTGTAGCTCCCTCGTAGTGTTCTTCTTCTGATGATTCACTCTCTGGCTCGACTTTTGGTGTCCAGGTGATGATCGGGGCTTGCTTCTTTTCATCGAAGTTGTCTTGGTTGAGGCTTCTGGCTCCCGGAAGTGTTTGTGGTGTGGGCAAATACTTGCAAGGTTCTCTGGGTTCAGGCGTTGGTGTCCTCGCCGTTCGGGTAGGAGCAGATAGGTGCCGAAACATTTGCTTGCTTGCTTCTGTGTCTTTGTCTTTGAATTGTGTTGCTTGTTTCTTCTTCGCTGTTTGATCGGCTGCTTTTGTCGATTTTTTTGTTATTTTTAAATTTGGACCAAAAGTTGCAAAAAGTGTTTTCATGGCTGTTTCGATTTGCAGTTCGGTTGGTGTTTCTTCGGTGTCTGTATTAGATTCTTCTGAAGAGTAGAATTTTTCTTTTTTACCTTTCATGCTGTGTAAGGCTTTTCGCGCCAGCCATTTTGAATTCTGCTTTCTGATTGGTTCTGCTTCGGCCATTTTGGTGGTCTGTTGAAACCAAGATGGCTGCCATTCAAAATTTTGCGCGGGACCGTTAGTCTTTCTTTTAGTTATATTTTCATCTATAGGTAATTCGCTTACCATTTTGAGGTCTTTAGATTCTGGTGCGATGGTGTGATTTTCTCTCGCTGCTCCGCTGTCTTTTATGATGTCTTGGAGGTTCGCGATGAGATTTTTGTCGTCTTTTTGGCTTTTCAGCAGTCTTAGTATCTCTGATCTGAGAGTGTTGTTTTCTATCTCGCTCACTTCTTGGTCGTCAGGTTCATCGATTACCTCTTCGTTGTCTGTAGTGGAGTTTTCAGATTCTCTTGTCATTATAGTTGTAGATTCATCGATCATTTCTTGATCTGTTTCCATTTCTTTGTTGTGTGCCCTGGTGTTGGGTCTTTCTCTTTTGTTTCTGGAGTTTTCTTTCTTTGGCATGTCTGTTTTTTATTGAGTCAGCCAACCATCCTCTGCTACCAGATTGTTGCAGTAATTTGAGGATCGGACTCAATAAAGGATTCAGAAATGTAGTATTCAAACAAAGTATTGTTTATTTACAGTAGGCATTCTATATTCTCTGAATGATTGCAGATAGAAGCAAGGAGGAGGAGCGTGTATCCCCTTTTATATCAATAAGGCGGGATTAGAGGTAGGAGTGGTTATATATGAATACATTAGGAAAGGAAGAATAAATTAACCCTTGATATTCTATGAACATACATTTCCTCCATTCAAGAATAAGGCATTTATCCATGACAACTATCTTATTCTACTTCACCAAAGGAGTCGGAAGTCAATGCCTTTTCTTTCTTTTTCCTGTCTTTTCTACACTTTTCTCTTCCCTTTTCCCTCCCCTATTTTTCCTATTATTTATTTTTTTATTTTATATTATAAACTAATAAAAAGGATTTTTAAAAAGACTTATGGTGGAATTTTATTTAATCTGTAATCTCATGGTTCTTTGGAGAAAGCTTTTTTATATAATACAGCCATTTATACAGCTTGTGTAATACATTACTAGAATGTATTACAATACATTCTCTATTAAAGTACTAACATTTTATTTTTCTTCTTTAACAAAGAGCAGCCCTTGGTTCTAAGAGCAGTCTTTTCGCTCACTTTGCACTATATTCTTCAGTTATCCTAAAACAAACCATGAAATTATTCACAATGTGTGGCTTTGTGCTCAGTTACTAAATTAATTAAAACTTGGAGCAACATTACTTTAATAAGGCATAGATATTTGTAGTCATGTACAAAAATAATAGGAGGCTTCCTCATGCCTATCAATTCCACCATGTTTATCCCTAGTTTTATACTAAAGCATAGTCAATAGCAACAGTCTAGTTGATTCCAAGCTCTTGGATAGATTTACCATTTATTAAAGTTTTCGTGTTAGTTGCAATATTTTGAAAAAAATGACAGCATTAGGAGATTCAGTTTTTCTTTCATTTCATTCTTACCACTGAGTAAAGGTCTGTTAAGTACATAGAGAGATGGTAGATCTTCAATCTCTGCTATCCGCTGGTATGCTGCCCTGGACAAATGATCTCCATGATACAAACTTCCCAAGATAATGCTTGAGAGGTATATTGGCTCTACAAAGAGGCTAAGTAAAGCTCCTTGAATACCAAGTACATTCCACCTAAAGGGAAACAAATAACATCATCTTTTAGCATTTCAGCACTCAACAATGTTAATACAGTAGGCATGTGAAGCAACTTTTTGTGTATAATTGCCTCTTGAGACTCACCCTGCAATTTCATTATTTTTTTTCAGCTTTTGCTAATTTGTTGCTGGTAATGAGTGAAAACATTAGTCTTCATAGCAAAATAGAACTCACACAATAGATTTCCTAGAACTCTATGGAACATAATCCAGTTTATATGACTGCGAAGAGAAAATAAATCCTTTTATTTCCTGACAGTTGCTATCCCTAATTAATTGCCTTAACTTGGTCAAAGGAAAAGAGAATATCTCTAACACCCAGTGTGAGTAATTTTTAAGATTCTCAAAAAGTAAAGTCACAACCTGACTCTGCTGTTAGTGCACTTCACATAGTGGAGCTGTGCAGAGCACTCAGTGGTCAAGTTGTGTTGGATAAGCATTGATTTTTGAGGGCTGAGGATATTAACAAAGTACTTGATCATGTTTATTTGGCTGACCATTGCCCTTTCTGGATTATTAAGTGATATACTGGGAAAAGACCTGCTTATCCATGTTGTTGTAAATTCCTTCTTTATGGCACCTTTAAAGGTGAAACCTACCATAAACCTAATATACGGGCTCCTAATATTCCTTTCTGATATCATTGATCAAAATATTTTTCTGAATAGGATATCTGAGTTGGGAGATGAAGGAACTGTAGTAGAACGATTCTACCAGTATTTGGATAGGTGATTTCAGGAGACAATTACTCTGCTCAGGAAGATTATCCTATGGCGATCCTTGGTGTTTTTTTTCCTCTAATGCTTTTTAACATCTTTTTTGAAAGAAGCTATTAGAGTTATCAAATGTGAATCACTTTGAATGTCACCTTTTCTTTTGGTATAATTAATTTTTAACTAGCATCATAGGTTGATAGACTGCATGAGGCTTATAAACTGAGGCAGGGGTGGGTTCTAAAATTTTTTACTACCGGTTCTGTGGGCGTGGCTTATTTTGTGGGCGTGACTTGGTGGGAGTAATGTGACTGTGTGGGCGTGGCCAGTTTTTTTTTTCTTTTAAAAGCATTTTTTCTACAATCTTAAGAGGTTGCAGAAAAAAATGCTTTTTGAAGCCTCTGATGATCAGGCAACTCAGCTGGGATTGCCAAAGGCTTTTAAAGGCATTTTTTTTCCTACAACCTCTCTGACGATCCCAGCTGAGCCGCGCGATCATCAGAGGCTTTTTTTTTTTACTTTTAAAAGCATTTTTTCAGCCGAAGAGGTTGTAGAAAAAATGCTTTTAAAAGTAAAAAAAAAAGCCTCTGATGAGGTGGGCAGGGTAAGTGAGCTGTGACCGGGCCGGGAACCGGTTCGGGGGCGTGGCCAGCCAATGTTATTACCAGTTCTCTGAACTACTACAATTTTTACTACCGGTTCTTGTGAACTGGTGCGAACCAGGAACAACCCACCACTGAACTGAGGTCTTAAATCAAGATGAAGATACTGTTTTTAACTGCGTCAGCCATCCAGCTAAATGGTGTTCAACCATTGACCTCTGTCTGAACTGGGCCTTGAAATACCAGCAAGCAATGAAATTGGCAAAATGCTGACATAATAACTGGTCCTACAATTGTATACTACATTGGATTAGAATAAAGAAAAACTATTTTACAGAGGTTTCATTCCAATGGCTGCCAAAAGCTTTTAACCCAAGATAATTTTTTTACATGTAACATGTGATATAGAGTCTCAACATCCACAGATAAATATTTATGGTAGCTTAATATGCACTGCAGTAAAACTTGAAAAGGCTCCAGATTTAATCATATTAGCCAAATAAAATTAAATGCAATTGAACTACTCGGAGTAGTATAATCAAGTTGAGAAATGCAGAATTGATTTTTATATATTTTGAGTAGCATATGCTTTTAGTATTTTCTTCCATATGTCTTGTAGATACAACTCTGATTGACTTGTTTAAGTTTAAAAGATTCAAAAGAGTAGGAGGGCTATAATATTGTGGAACTCATGCTTTAAATGTAAGTTTTATTTTAGAATTTCCAATTTAATAAGACTGAAGTATAATTAGGTGTTTTATGTTAAAATACACTTCAAATCATTATTTTTAAAACACGTATCATTGAAAAATATTGCAGACATTAAATATTGCTTTACAAAAATATAACCTGACTGAATATCATATATCAACTGATTTATAAGGAATATTATTTGATAAAAGAAATGCATGAGTAATTAAACATTCTTCTTCGGGCAGTAAGTGATATTTCCAACTTAAAGCCCTCAGCAGACAGGAAAGTATATACTATAGCTCCTTTTGTCGAAAACTGATAGTGTCCCTCCTATGTTCTGGAGCCATGAAATGCTGTCCACCCCAAACTGAAATATCTCATTGTAAAAAGATACCTTACCTAGCTATCTTATCACTGCAAGACATAGTAAGCAACCTCTCTCCCTGAAGTACTCCATCCCATGTTTGGATCGTAGTTGTAGAACGGACAGGGATCGTTCCTTCCCCAGATTCAATTTTTGTCCGTAGCTGACCTCTTGCTTTCCGGTTTGGGTGTCTGTCTCCTTGATCTGAATCATGCAAGTCACCATAGTTACAAAACAAAGCATAAAATATACATATTAATTTTAATACAACTATAACATATATACATATATTATATATATTATTTATTTATTACTTATTTTATTTATATGGCACCATTCATATTTTTATAGACAACTCAAGGTGGCAAGCATACTTGATACTCCTTCCCCCTCCTATTTCTCCCACAACAACCATCCTGTGAGGTGAGGTGGCCTGAGAGAGAGTGACTAGCCCAAGTTCGCCCAATGGGTTTTCATGCCAGAGGGGGACTAGAACTCACAGTCTTCCAGTTTCTAGCCTGGTACCTTAACCACTGGACCAATAATATTAAGCATTTTTTTAAAAAATTGATTTATATGCCGCCCTTCTCCGGAGACTCAGGGCAGCTTACAATGCATTAAGCAATAGCCTTCATACTTTTGTATATTTTTATACAAAGTCAGCTTATTGCCCCCACAATCTGGGTCCTCATTTTACCTACCTTAGAAAGGATGGAAGGCTGAGTCAACTTTGAGCCTGGTGAGATTTGAACTTGCAGTAATTGCAGGCAACTGATTTTAATAACAAAGCTTTAGTCTGCTGCGCCCCCAGGGCTCTTTTTTTATTTTTATTTTTATTATTTTATTTTTATTTCTTATTTCAGCCAGGGAATTTACAGAACAGAAAAATAATGCAAAATATAGTGTAATTAGAAAAGTTATTGTGTGCAATAATAATTATACTCAACATTTTATATATACAAAATTGATAATATTATCTAGTCTTCATTGTTTCTACACAGAAGTAAATTGTTCGGTATTTTGCATGTGTGTTGAATAATTACAATGAAGTCATAGATTAATTCAGAAACATTTTTTTTGTCTGAAAGGGCCAAAAGTGGTGTCAGCTTGTTTGTACTGTTGTGTTTTATATGAGGGGACTTAGCTGATTTTGATTTTAGAACTTTCTTTTGCTTTATCAAAATAATCTCCACCAGAGAACTGTTTATACCTTCTTGGGCAGCTTCATGTGGAGAAAAAATCCGAGCATCACCACAAGGGGAGGTGCTAATATAGAGATGAAACTGCACATTTTCATCCAATTTAAAGCCACCTTGTTCTGACTTGATAAAAATAGATTTTTGCTGGTCTTCCTTATTGCTGAAACAAAGAGAGAAATATTATTCAGATTGTGTGGAAGTATATACTGTACATCAAACAAAAGCTAAAATTTAGCATAACTAGATCAAAGATGTTATTAATGTAGGTAAATGTGGGTCCAGCTGGATGATCACTGAAGGGCCCTCTTTATTCATAGTATTGTAAGAAAGGAAATGTGCCTGTTTGAGGGAAGCCAATTATCTCCAGTTGAAAGGAGAGAATTCCTTTGAAGTAGAAACATTTACAAGAAGGGCCCCTCAATTGCCAGAGATAGAGATATTTGTTTGAAGGTTAAAACAGATCAAAGGATGACCACATGTAATATCAACAAGAGATAATTTGAATCTATGCTTCAGTAATTGGCAAAAAGAATTATGACTGTTGGCAAAGAAAATTGTAAAACTTAGTAATTGGGAAGTGTCAATTAAATATGACAAATGTATATGATCATATGAACTGCTGAGTTAACAGAATCCTTTATCTTAGAAGAGTATAAAAACCATTGTACCTAATTTCTGTCTTTGTTCAACGCTTCATATACAGAGCTTTTTTTTTTTTTTTAATTTGATTTATATGCCGCCCTTCTCCGGAGACTCAGGGCAGCTTACAATGCGTTAAGCAATAGCCTTCATTCTTTTATATATTTTATACAAAGTCAGCTTATTGCCCCCACAAACTGGGTCCTCATTTCACCTACCTTAGAAAGGATGGAAGGCTGAGTCAACCTTGAGCCTTGGAGAGATTCGAACCAGCAGAAATTGCAGGCAGCTGTGTTAATAATAGGGTGCACTAAACCACTGTACTTTGAACCTACTTTGTGCTTTGAACCTATTGCGCAATATACAATGTCTCTGGCTAACCCTGAAAAGTTGTGTTGGTCTTATTAAATCCACAACATTAAGGTATAGTCATATTTATTATAATAAATCAAAGGGGCTACTGAGAGGATTGTCAATAGAAGTAAATTATTCTGCAGATAATTAGGATTTTTTGCTTATGTAATTTAGCAGCAAACTACATTCACTCATGGATTATATCAAAGGAAATTACAAACAGCTGTTGTTCACTTGCAATTTAGAAAAAAACTATAAACAAATGGCTGAAATGCAGCCTCTGAACCAACCAAAAAACCCCCAGAAAGAATACTGACTCATAAAGTTCATGATCAATGTCTATAAATTTCCCTTAACACACCAAATTCAGTACTCACTTCCAATTAGCAAAGTGCAGAAGCACTCTTATTCACAGCCATTTTCACAATTTTTAGAATATTCATATCTTGCAATGGATTACATAGAACTCATTAACTTTCTCTTAACATGATTTTTCTGCACATCTTAAAGTTTCTTCTATCCACCCCTATTAAACATTCTACCACAAAACACTAATTAATCTATTTTCCTTATTTTTTCAACATATATATAATCTCTGTTAACTTCATTTTCCACAAATTGACCACAATGCAAAGCCATTACATTTTTCAACGTTCTCACAGAATCAGTAGTGGGTTTCAAATCCCATCGCTACTGGTATGCTCGTGGACGTGCACATGCTCGTGCTTGCGCATGACACTTCTGCGCATGCACAGAGACATCTGGGCCGGTGGGTGGAGCCTCCCGCCACCGCCACTACCGGTTTACCCGATCCAGGGCAAACCAGTAGCAACCCACCACTGTACAGAATGTATGACTTTCTTTTTTTAAAAAGAACTTTGTGAGTCCAATATCTATTTGCTTTCATTCTTGTCAGGCTCAATCCTAGAGACAACACTGTAAAGTCCAATCAAGTACAATTCTTTATTTGGACAGAATCTTGCCAAACTAAAGCTATAATTTCTAACCTATTAGATATATCTTGAGTGATTCTAGGGTGTGGCTTCCCTGAATCTCTTCCCCATCCATTTTGGGACTGTGGAATCTCTGGGAAAGCTCTGTGTTGCCAAAACTATTTTGTGAGAACGGACAAAAAATGGAAAGAAATAAAGTTATGGTATACGATATTATTTATGCAGATTAAATATCAAGATGGCTAAAAATAAAAGGAAGAAACACAACAGTTGACTTATTTGATGAAAGTTAAAATAGATACATTGTTTATCTCTGGTAGCCCCTAATGGACTTTTGTTAACATCCAGGAATCAGCTATGGATCTTCTTCCTGCCCTTTAAAAGGGATGGTCCCCTTCCACAGAGCTATTAAATATATACAGCTCCAAGCGTGGAAACATATGTCCAACATGTAAACCTGCCCAGTTGGATTTTGTATCCTTAAATCAGGATTAAAATGACCAGGCTTTATAAATTAGTTTATAGATAAGAGATGGGATATGGGAAAATAATTTGTTGTATTTTAAGAGAAGATGATAAGTAATTAAAATTGTTTATACTGTGATGGAGAGAGAAGTCATTTCTTTATATACTTATCTTCTTCTTCTTTATTAGATTCTTAATTTTTTTCCTTATTTACTATTTTTATTTCTTTTCTGTGCCTATTTTTCCTTTTGATTCTTTTATTTTAGTTTGCATTAGTTTTTATTATTGTAATTGTAAGCTTTACTAAATAATTATGAAAATTATGAACATTGTGGTGTAACTGGGATGTAACTGAAGTGTAACCATCTTATAACTTCCTACTTTAATGTTTACCAATAACAATTTATACTACACCAATATATCATTTTGATGCACGTTTTAGCCTCTTATTCATAATTAAATCTGCACTACCAGTTCCATTAGGGAAATTCATCAATTTTACTCCACAAAATTAGATGCTCCTTCTTTCAGATTTTTTATTTACTTCCCTCTCCCACAACACAACTAAATTGCCTTTCTTCCATACACCTCCCAGATGATTTATTTTTTGTCTTACAATCCAGGTCACAATCTTCCACATGCCTTACTAATCATCAGACAACCACATCAAATATTGACTTCTGCATAATCATTGTGCATGCATGACCATGTTTTAATCAAAGCGTTTTTAGTAAATTCAGGAAAGAGTACACTAGAGGATCAGCTTTAGTTGTACAAAATGCACCACATGTATCATTTCATATTAATGATAAGGATGTAATAATGTTTGTTTTGGGGGGACATTTTGGCCGGTACACCGCAAGCATATTCTCACTATTCAATTTAAATCAGACGATCTTGCAAGCCAACAGGTTCTTGCTTGTATCCATCAAGTAGGAGATATTTTCAACATATAGTACTGCACTTAGGATATTTACATTGGACAATTTGGTCCACATGCTTCTGCTGCTTCCATTTTTTCCCCTTAACATTTCTCTCAACAAAAAGAAACCTATAATATACATTGGGCTGGCATAGATTGACTGGTCAAAAGCTATCCAGTGAGCTTCTGTGGCTGAGAGTGGACTTGAACCTGGCTCTCCCCACAGCTAATGTCAATTCTACACTTTAATGATTATGCCACAGTATGGTATAGAAATCACAGTATATGATTTCTATATTAGGCTTTAAAAGATTTGTGGTTCTTATGTAATAATTTTTATAGGCAATTGAAGTAAATTGGTAAAGCTGGTATTAGTTATTTATGTAACGTATAGATTAAGTTGAATTTGCTTTATATCAATGAAAGGCCACATTAAATAATGAGAAATTCAGAATATGCTGTTTATAATGTAATTTTCTGTTTATAATAATTTTCAAGTCACTTCCCTCCCTCTCCATTGTTATTATGATTAAGTTTGAAGTAAATTTCTTTAATACCGTTGAATATATTCATACTTTCCTTTAATTAGTTTAGTACAGTAACACTATAAATAAAAAACATTAAGAACAAATGATCTGCTTTGGTTATTTTACATTCAATTTGCTTAAAACCTAAGTTTCTGTTTAACCCAATGTTAAAAGCTTTCTATGATTGTTTAAGTAGCTTAAGAAAATCTTATGTCAGTTTTGCAGCTGTCTCTATGTCCTATTGACTTATTTGTGCTGGAAATGTAAATGAAGACAATAAATAAAAATGTATTTTCTGCGTACTACACATCCAGAAATATATTAATTTTATAGTATGCATTACCAATCTTAATTCTCAAAAATTCTTCATGAGGAGTTCTGCAAAATAAATTCAATAAGAAAACAGACAACCTGGCCTCTTCCATCAAGCACAAAAGATTTTCATCTCATATGAGAAAATCAGGGGAAAACTTTAGCATAAATAGGCTTAACCACCTTGTGGAACCTGGGGCCAAATAGATATCTACTTACAATAGATATAAATTCAACAACCAAAACTATCCCTAAATCAACTGGTGATACTATGAAAGAGACATTATTTTCTCTATAACAGTGTTATGTAAAGTGTGGTCTTAGCATCAAAATTATTTAGAAGATAGAAAATTGAGGTGGATGGGACTTTGGAGGTCTTCTAGTCCAACCCTATAGTCCAACCCTATACTCCAAGCCATTTCAGACCATTTGTCATATAGCTATAACAAATGTCAGCCTATGTTGAAAAATAATGTTATATTAAAGCTTCTAGGCTGTTACAGACAGAAATTTTTCCCTTTGGGGATTTAAGATGACAGATATTAATGTTCTTATTTCCTCAGAAGACAAGCAATCATAAAATTTGCTTCAAAGTATTTCAGAAACTTTCATATAAGATTAGAATAGTTTTAAAAATTATTTGTAACATCTCAAGAAGAAGCAATCTATGACATCTCGAGATTCCACCCAACATTTACCAATGGAGCCTTGTCAATTTATGGCTGCAGGTGTATATTTCAGTTCCTGCATATGTTTTCACTTAAGCCATTCATTCAATATGGCTCCTCTATATTATGAATCATTTTAAAATAATGGGGACTACTCTTATATAAGGACTTTTATATTCTCTCTATCTATAGCTATATACTATACATATATAACTATAAAAAGTGTTATTCTAATACAAATAATGCATTCAATAGTTTCCTAGGATGTCCATATAATTATGTATTATAGACAGAAAATCTCTTGAGAAGAGCCTCATGCCATAGTCTGTGCAGAGCATGCATTATTTATTTCATTCAATTAATGCATTATTATTTATTTATTGAATCCTATCTTTCAGTAAAATTAGCACTCAGGGCACCAGCAATAGTTACAACATAAACATCTTAAACAGATGTTAACAATTAAAAGTTTAGAGAAAAGATATTACTTCACAAAATCCAGAAAGAGTGAGGATCAATATAAATCATTTCATAGCTTGGGGCAACAGAAGAGAAGATTTCCTGCTTGCCAAATAAATGAGCCTCAAATAGTAGGGAAGGGCATCTCCTTCTGAGGCTTTGTATCTAGTCAGGTCTCACAACAAAAGAGATGGTCTTTCAGATAGTCACAGACTACCCTGCTTGCCAAGGATTCAGGCTTTAAACAGGCTTTAAATGATAGCATCCGCAGTATAATGTGATGGTCAGGGCCGGATTTTCCTATAGGCTAACTAGGCTTCAGCCTAGGGCCTCAAGATCAAGAGGGGCATACACAATAGTGGGATTCTAGGCGTTCTAGGGGGTTCGGCCGAACCCTTTGTTAAATTGCTGGCTCGCCCGCCCCTCGCCTCCTACCCGCGCGGCGCCAGCCTACCGTAGCCAGGGGTGGGCAATTGTGGCTCTTTTACAACCTGTGGACTTCAACTTCCAGAATTCCTGAGACAGTTTGGCTGTCTCAGGAATTCTGGGATTTGAAGGCCACAGTTTGTAAAAGAGCCACAATTGCCCACCCCTTCCCTAGCCTGAGTTCCGCAGCCTGGGATCCACGTGGGCTGCCACGTGCTTCCCCACCGGCTCCGGACGCAAGAGAGCAGGGTAGAGAAAGCAGCTTCCACGCCTTCACTCACCCTCACTCTCTGCTCTGTTGGATCGCCGGCTGTTCGCTTACCCCGCCCACTCCCCATCTATTGCTGCCTCCAATGGCTAGAGGAAAAAAAAACTTCAAATTCTTGCCGCGGGGCTTCAAAGGGCCGCCCTAGAGCCAGTGGTGCTGCCGAACCCTTTGTTAAATTGCTGGCTTGCCCCGCCCCTCTGCACCACTATTTATTGCCAATAAATAGTGGTGGGCGAGGGGCGGGGGAGCCAGCAATTTAACAAAGGGTTCGGTGGTTTTTTTGTAATTTTATTGGCCCACGGAGCTTCAGCATAGGCTAATTGGCCTCCCGGCTCTCAGCTGATTTGTCTCAGCTGTTTTGCTCAGGGCTCTTCTGCTTCCTTGCAAAGAGTCCTGATTTTTTTTCCCCTAGCTATTCTGAGAAACGAAACTGAAACTGCTTTGCTGTTGCTGCAAGATTGGAAAATTAGGCAGGCAGAATTCTTTTCTTTTTCCTCACCAAAAAAGGTAGGTGCAAACAATGGGAAATTTAGGGAAAAAGAGGAGAGTTCAGGATTTTAAAACACAAAAGAAAAAAAGCTCTATTTAACTAGGGAATTGTAATAATTGAGATACTATTAATTGTCTATTTCTGAAAGCAGAAATGGTTAAGTTGTGGTTTGGAGGAATATATGGGGGAAATTATTTGGTTTATTATTATTAATATAATTAATGGATTTGTAAGAAATTGGATTGCATGGAAATAATTGGAATATTCATGTTCATATTGATTAATATACAAAAATGGTAGTTATATAACTAATTGATTTATATTAAAATGTTGAATTTATATTAAACAACTAATATTACATAATTAACCAATGTGAGGATGGATATAAAAATAGATGACAATGGGAAGGGGTATAATATAGAATAGAAGGGAAAAATTGAATTTGATTAAGATTAGAGATGGGGATGAAGGGTTATATTGGTTTTTTACAAAAATAGATGAGGAATAAATATGGCAAAAAGGAAATATAGAAATTGTAAATTTAATTGAAATGACTAAACACAGTTTAAATTTGTGAACCGGCCAAATACTCTGTTCAAAGAAAATACATTGTATGTTTGTATGTGTGTTTCTAATTATTGTTATTTATTCATATTTGTTCTCTTTTATTCTTTAAAGTTTAACAATTCATTCTTTATCTTAATATCTTTATATTTGTTTGAGGTTGGCTTTCTTCCCTTTCATCTTTTTTATTGTACAGCAATCTTTCTCCTCAAACCTATCACCTCTCTCTTTTCTTTCCTTCTTACTTTCTCTTCCTCCCCCTCTTCTTCTCCTCCCTACTTCCTCTTCCTTTCTCCTTCTCCTCCTCTCTTCCTCCCTCTCTTACCCTCCCTCCTACTCTAATTTCCCTTCCCTTCCTTCATCCCTCTCTATTGCTGTATCCTTTTATGCATATGGACTACTCAGAGGGCTGAAAAAGTTATTTCTGACTGGTCCTCGCACTTTTGACCAGTCCTCGAACTTATGACTGTCCTCACATTTTATGTTTTTGCCCTATCTTGTCACCATGGTGAAGAGAAGCAGTTGTGAAATGAGTGACATGGTTGTTAAGAAAGCTGCACGGACATAAATGTGAGGATGGTCATAAGTGTGAGGACCGGTCAAAAGTGTGAGGCCCAGTCAGAAATGACTTTTTTCAGCCCTCTGACAAAAGTCTATGCACATAGCCACGCCCACCCGGTCACATGACGAGCTACCCACCCCTCACAGTCACGTGACCAGCTAGCCACGCCCACCCAGTCACATGATTGCCAAGCCACACCCCCAACTAAGCCACGCCCACAGAACCTGTTGTTAAAAAAATTGAATCCCACCACTGGTGAAAGGATCTCATAAGTGGAATAGCCTAGGGCCTCTTTTCATCTAAATCCGGCCCTGGTGATGGTGCTAAAATCATGATAAATATGATGACTTCATTATGAAAATCACAATGACCTAAATCAGGGATGTCAAACTTGATTTCATTGAGGGCCACATCAGGGTTGTATTTGACCTTGGGGGGCATGGCGGCGTGGCCAGGGGCATGGCCAGCTCGACATCAGTCGTGTTGGGGGCACCTGTGGTGGCCCAAGCCCTCTTCCAGCAAAAACAGGCTCCCGAGCGCCATTTTCAGTTGCGACAGCCTCCTGCAACCCTCTGCCAGCATAAACGGAGCTCCATTTACACTGGCAGAGGCACCACGGGCTGGTCCTTCGCTGTTTCCAGGGCAGCCCTGCAGGCCAGACCTAAGCACCTCGGGAGTTGGATCTGGCCCCTGGGCCTTGAGTTTGACACCCCTGACCATGTTTCCTAATGTAATGCGTCCCCTCCACCCCGCAGATAGTCATGGCTTTGAAAGTTATATGAAGTTTTAAAATGTGTCCTATAAGCAACTGGCAGTTGTGTACTGATCATTCAGTAACATATTATATTTGTACCTTTAACTGATTAGCAGCCAAACTGCTACATTTTTCACTGACAGCAATTCTCAGAAATTTTAAAGTGTTTTACATAGGTTCAGCCAAGCATAAATTAATACTTAAAGATTGAAATTATTTTATAAGTTATTGAAAGACTGAAGATCCCAGCATCTGTCTAAGAGTAATCTCCTAAAAATCGATAGAATACTGCTCCTTTAAAACTGATAGTAATACAAAACGAATTCCTATCTGCGTTATCTCAGAGATGGAAAGAAGCATTAGTTCAACTGCTATCATCTGAAAATATCAGATCAGACCATTTTTTCCAGAATTAGGTCTTAGCATCTTATGAGGTATATTATGTTTTCATAGAAATGTATATGAGTGCAATATTCTGTGATCCTATCCACACTGTGATTGATAGAACCTGCCTCTGTAGCATAAAAATGCTTTGAACTTACCTTAAATGTAGTTCAAGTTGTGTAAAAAGAAATTTAAGTAGGCATCTCCGAGCTATAATTTCTGCATGGCAATCATTCAAAGCAAGACCACGGTCACTCATATATTCTCCATTAATACATTTTGTTCCTGTAGAAACACTTATAACCTGAGCGTCTTTCACATCAGTACCTGGAAAATCAGTTTCAGGAGAAAAGACTTATAGAAATTTTTTTTCCCTCCAGCCATCTTAAACATGTAGCCTAATGGACATTATCTAATAAAAATAATTTAATAATTAATTATTTAAATAATTAAATTACAAATTAATTTTCAACTCTAAATAATTCTTAATTTTAAAATAATCAGCGGCCGCATTCTGGTCCAGAATGCGGCAGCGCAGGGGATTATGGGAGCGACGGGGCGCTCCCATGTGACACCTCTCCTGCGCGAGCTGCACTGACTCTCGGTGGTCTTCCAGGTGCGCTTCAAGGTGTTGGTGATCACCTTTAAAGTGCTCCATGGCTTAGGGCCTGGATATTTACAAGACCGCCTTCTGCCACCAATTGCCTCCCACCGGCCAGTATGCTCGCACAGAGAGGGCCTCCTCAGGGTGCTGTCGGCCAGACAATGTCGGGTGGTGACCCCCAGGGGGAGAGCCTTCTCTGTGGCGGCACCCGCCCTCTGGAACGACCTACCCCCAGAGATACGCACGATATCAGACCTCCGGACTTTTCGTCGGGCCCTTAAAACTCACTTATTTCATCTAGCCGGGCTGGCTTGATCCCATCCTTTGGTTTTAATTTGAAATTAATTTTAACTGGGTTATTTTAAATTGTGGGCCAACATTATTTAATATCTTTTAACCTGTTTTAATTTTTGTATGTTGTGTTTTTACTTTGGCTGTCCACCGCCCTGAGTCCTGCTGGAGAAGGGCAGTATAAAAATAAAATAAAATAAATAAATAAATAAATCACATATATTTACAGATAAATACACAGATATTTCTGTATTGATTGCTTTCAAATTTTGGAATCATATAAAACTGAGCAAATTATTAATTTGCATAGTCTGGATTTTATACATTATATTCTCAAACCATACAGCTATGTGCATTTCTTAGATGGACTGAAAATATCCATACAATTAAATCATTACTAGACTCAGATTACACTGACCAAGCTAATTATCTAGTTATATTATCTAGTTAATATTATCTAGTTAATTATCCAAACTATACATATCAGGTACAGTGGGGCTAGGTGAAAGTTTGTGAATTTTAGAGAAAAAATATTTAGCTTCCAGCCTTGCAGTCTCAGGCATTTTTTGTTCCATCGGAGTTCTATCAATTAAACAATGCGTTGAATTTTTCATGCAATTCAGGATAGTAGATTTGATTGTCTATGGGCAACATCATTTAAAGTATCAGATTCTAATTTGTGGAATTTGAATAAATATGAAATGTCATTAACTATAAATTTAAACTGGGAGTTTTTTTATCACCATTTTGTTTACATATTTTTAATTAATGTGATTACAATAAATATATTTGTTCATTATAATTGTTAGCTAACTGAAATATATATGGGCATGAATAAAACACAACTTTCTAGAAGTAAGAGAATTTAGAAGCCTTATTCCTTTTGTCTGCCTTGTTCAATTTTTTTCTCTCTCTCAGTATATAATTTATTTCACTAGTGTAACAATCAGTTCTATTTATGGGACAGTATAGTGTTATGGATTATAAGTGCCATGCCAACAGAATGCCTTTAACTCAGTAAATTCCAGTCCATTGGGGTCAAAATATCTCTATCCTTTTAGTACTGAATATATCATGGATAAAATATACATGATTATAACATTTTAATAGTGAAACTGTCAATGATTCATTTAAGCTATACTGTATATTTAATAGCAATGCTGTTGTTAAATTTTTATTATGTTAAATTTGGAATAATATAGTATTTGATTATTATAAATAGCTACCTCATTTATATGATTAAGCAAAAGACAAAAAGGGCTTTAAAATTAAAAATAAAAACAATGATTTACATACATATGTACACATGCCCAATAATGGTTAATATTAAAATATAGCATTTAGAGATTACAATTAAATATGAATTACTAATTATAATTTTTGGCATGAAGAGATTTCACATTATTAAATATGGGAAAGAAAGGGGAAATATCGATTTACCTTGATCACTTTATTTTGTATACAAACAAGGGGATAAAGAACCCAGTTGCATGGCAGGTTGGTCTTGTTTTGTTTTTACCTGTTGTCATGACAACACCGGCTAGCACTTTTCTACGTGCATGAGGTGATGTAAAGTTATCTGTCAAATCGCTGAATTTCTCTACGACCAAGCGTGCAACAGCATCAGCTAAAACCTGCAAAAATTATATTGGTATGTTGGACAGTTCAGAAACATAAATCTATTTCTGACTTAAAAATGAACACTAAAAACCTTCCCTTGTAATGTTAAAATGAATTTATCCGTTTGCATTGCATTATCATGCTATGTTATGGCATCCCTTAGAACAGAACAGATCATCAGAAACTGGAATGATGACCCAGATATACTGTAAAATTAAAAGCAATTAAAAAAGAATGACTATGGATTAGGTGTCTCGATAGAAAAACACTATATATATTACAGGGAGGATACATGGGATGAGGGTGTGGCTAACTGATGAGGACTTATAAGTCCAAAATAGATCTATCTTAGTCTCCTTAGTCTCCCAATGGGCAGCAGAGTGTTTGCTGGCTGCCAGAAAAAAAAGCCTAGAAACTAGTGGATTGTGATTTCACTGAACTAGGGCTGCATAAAAATCTTGGTTTACGTAGAACCTGACTAAAGAGAAATACATACATACATACATACATACATACATACATACATACATATATACGTAGGTCTTTGGTTATTCAGGTTTTCTCCCGCATAAAATTGGAAGTGTCTTGGCGACATTTTGACGGTCTCATTCGTCATCTTCAGGCTGGTGTTTTCGGCTTTGTGCTTCTAGGAGCAATGTGTGATCACAGCTGTTTCTTCCTTTTAACTGCCAGTGGGGGTGTGAACTGATTGGGTGGGAGCTTCGCTGTGTTCTGATTGGGTGGAGCTGTGTTCTGATTGGTTGGGGGCTTGGCTGTGCTCTGATTGGATGGGGGTGTGTTCTGTTTAGGTGGGGGCTTGGTTGTGCTCGGCGATCACACATTGCTCCTAGAAGCACGAAGCCAAAAATGCCAGCCTGAAGATGACGAATGAGACTTTGTCGAAATGTCGCCAAGACACTTCCAATTTTATGCGGGAGAAAACCCAAATAACCAAAGACCTACATACAAACACCCGTGAAAACCTCAGAAAACTATATATATAATTCCCAGAGAGAAATCATCCAGATGCCCTAAGCTTTATGGTCTCCCCAAGATACACAAAGAAGGAACCCCACTTAGACCCATAGTCAGCTCCATAGGCTCACCTCTACAAAACCTAGCCAAATTTCTCGCCAAACAACTACAGCCCTATGCAGAATCCATCACCTCATACGTAAAAAACTCATTCCAGTTCATAGACATCATAAAGCACAAAGCCCAGTGACCTACTCGTGAGCTTCGATGTCGTATCCCTCTTCACCCAAGTACCAATCAAAGAAGCCTTGACAGTTATCCAAAACAAATATAACCCCCCCAAGCACACCTTAGATCTGACCATCCACTGCCTATCCAACACATACTTCATCTATAATGGACAGAAATACAAACAAATAGAAGGAGCACCCATGGGATCACCCCTCTCACCTGTCATTGCCAACCTCTATATGGAATACTTTGAAACCCAAGCTCTAGGAAAATCTGATCACAAACCCAAACTCTGGCTCAGATATGTAGACGACACCTTCATAATCTGGCCACATGAGAAAGAAAAACTGGACAACTTCCTCACACACCTCAACAGCCTACACCCCAAAATACAGTTCACCATGGAAACAGAAGCGAACAACCAACTTTCCTTCCTGGATGTCTTAGTCTACAGAAAATCCAATGGCTCCCTAGGACACACTATCTACCAGAAGAAAACACACACAAACCGCTATCTGCACGCACTCTCACACCACCACCCTGCCCAGATCAACTCTGTAGCCAAGACACTCATTTCCAGAACAAAACGCTTAGCTGATGAACAACACCTAAAAACCGAACTACACACTCTCACTAACATACTAACATCCAATGAATTCCAAAGAAATAAGATCACCAACCTAATCCAAAAAGAAACCCCCACTAAAATCCAAGACAGAGAACAAGAAAACGGCAAAGCCCTCCTCCCATACATAAAAGGCACCACAGACAGAATAAGCAAAATCCTCCACAAACATAACATCAAGACAACATTCTGCACAAACCGAAAAATATCCACCATCCTAAGGAACCGCAAAGACAAAATTGAGTTAGAAAATCAAGGAGTATATGAAATCCCATGCACCGCCTGCCCCACCACATACATCAGACAAACCAACAGACGAATAAGTGCACGCATAGAAGAACACAAGAACTCAGTCAGAAAAGAGGAACCAACTTCTTCCCTGGTCCAACACCTCAAAGCCACAGGACATGATATTGACTTTAAAAAGACCAGAACTATCGCCAAAACTGAACACTTTAACAACAGAATAATCAGAGTAGCCATCGAGATAGAAAAATGCCCACACAGCATGAACAAACGAGACGATACCTCCCGCCTACCAGCCATTTGGAAACCCGCCCTTATTGACAAACGAGTCCCTAACACGACGAATGACACCAAACCCACACTCACGAGAGCCACACAGGATGTCACCACCACACATCCACGCAGAAAGCAGACTCAAACCCACACTGATAATGAGCCACGACCAAGGACCAGAAGCCAGACCGCAGCTGCATCATTAGCCACTTTAAACCCCTCCAATCCATACATGAAGCAGACTGACACCCACCATGAAGAGCTCGCACGGCCACAAACACGAAGCCAAACAACAACAACGCAGCTCACCAGCTCAAATCCCCCTGCAACTCAGACTAAGCTGAGCACAACCAAGCCCCCACCCAAACAGAACACACCCCCAGCCAATCAGAGCACAATCACCCCCCCATCCAATCAGAGCACAGCCAAGCCCCTAACCAATCAGAACACACCTCCACCCAATCAGAACACAGCCAAGTTCCGACCCAATCAGCTCACACCCCCACTAGCAGTTAAAAGGAAGAGACAGCTGAGATCTCACATTGCTCCTGGAAGCACGAAGCCAAGAACACCAGCCTGAAGATGACGAATGAGACTTCGTCGAAACGTCGCCAAGATACTTCCAATTTTACATGGGAGAAGACCCGAATAACCAAAGACCTACATACAAACACCCGCGAAAACCTGAGAAAATATATATACATACATACATACATACATACATACATACATACATACATACATACACCTACGAATAAAAGAACAAAATAAATATTTGGCCTTTACAGGGAGGAGTCATAAAATAAGGGTGTGGCTGGCTGAAGAGGCCTCACAAGGCCGAAATAGTACTATCCCAGTCTCCTTTAAGTCTCACAGCAGACAACACAAAATGTCTGATAAAGCCTGAAAGTGGTGATTTGAGATATCACCCAACTATGGCAATACAAACATCTTGAGTTACGTAGGAAAAACCCTGACTAGAAAAGTATTATACATATAAACCTACGAATAAAAAAGCAATATATGTATGTATGTATGTATGTATGTATGTATGTCTGCCTGCCTGTCTGTCTGTCTGTCTGTCTTTGGTTATTCGGGTTTTCTCCCGCGTAAAATTGGAAGTGTCTTGGCGACGTTTCGACGAAGTTTCATTCGTCATCTTCAGGTTGGTGTTTTTGGCTTCGAGCTTCTAGGAGCAATGTGTGATCGCAGCTGTTTCTTCCTTTTAACTGCCAGTGGGAGTGTGAACTGATTGGGTGGGAATTTGGCTGTGTTCTGATTGGGTGGAGGTGTGTTCTGATTGGTTGGGGGCTTGGCTGTGCTCTGATTGGATAGGGGGTGTGTTCTTTTTGGGTGGGGGCTTGGTTGTGCTCGGGTTAGTCTGAGTTGCAGGGAGATTTGAGCTGGTGAGCTGTGTTGCTGATGTTTGACTTCGCGTTCGTGATCATGCCACATCTTCATGGTGGGTGTCAGTTTGCTTCATGTATGGATTGGAGGGGTTTAAAGTGGCTAATGATGCAGCTGTGGTCTGGCTTCTGGTTTGTGGTCGTGCCTCATCGGTGTGGGTTTGGGTTTGCTTTTTGAGTGGATGTGTGGTCGTAACATCCTGTGTGGTTTTCGTGAGTGTGGGTCTGGTGTCATTCTTTGTGTAAGGGACTCGTTTGTCAATAAGGGCGGGTTTCCAAATGAATGGTAGGTGGGAGGTATCATCTCGTTTATTCATGCTATGTGAGCTGGTGAGCTGCGTTGTTGTTGTTTGGCTTCGTGTTTGTGGCCGTGCGAGCTCTTCATGGTGGGTGTCAGTCTGCTTCATGTATGGATTGGAGGGGTTTAAAGTGGCTAATGATGCAGCTGCGGTCTGGCTTCTGGTCCTTGGTCTTGGCTCATTATCAGTGTGGGTTTGAGTCTGCTTTCTGCGTGGATGTGTGGTGGTGACATCCTGTGTGGCTCTCGTGAGTGTGGGTCTGGTGTCATTCGTCGTGTTAGGGACTCGTTTGTCAATAAGGGCGGGTTTCCAAATGGCTGGTAGGCGGGAGGTATCGTCTCGTTTGTTCATGCTGTGTGGGCATTTTTCTATCTCGATGGTTTCTCTGATTATTCTGTTGTTAAAGTGTTCAGTTTTGGTGAAAGTTCTGGTCTTTTTAAAGTCAATATCATGTCCTGTGGCTTTAAGGTGTTGGACCAGGGAAGAAGTTGGTTCCTCTTTTCTGACTGAGTTCTTGTGTTCTTCAATGTGTGCACTTATTCTTCTGTTAGTTTGTCCGATGTATGTGGTGGGGCAGGCGGTACATGGGATTTCATGTACAACCACACATCCACACAAAAAGCAAACCCAAACCCACACCGATGAGGCATGACCACAAACCAGAAGCCACACCACAGCTGCATCATTAGCCACTTTAAACCCCTCCAATCCATACATGAAGCAAACTGACACCCACCATGAAGATGTGTCACGACCACAAACACGAAGCCAAACAACAGCAACGCAGCTCACCAGCTCAAATCCCTCTGCAACTCAGACTAAACCGAGCACAACCAAGCCCCCACCCACAGAACACACCCCCATCCAATCAGAGCACAGCCAACCCCCTATCCAATCAGAGCACAGCCAAGCTCCCACCCAATCAGTTCACACCCCCACTGGCAGTTAAAAGGAAGAAACAGCTGCGATCACACATTGCTCCTAGAAGCACGAAGCCAAAAACACCACCCTGAAGATGACGAATGAGACTTCGTCTTTAGAAGAGCATTTGACGGCCGTGACTGGGAGGATTTTTCATCAGGTCTGCCTGATTCGCCAGTTGCGTCCCTTTCGGGATCGGGACTCCTTACGCACGGTCACTCATGCCTTCGTCACCTCCCGCCTGGACTATTGCAATGCTCTCTACATGGGGCTCCCCTTGAGGAGCACCCAGAGGCTCCAACTGGCGCAGAGTGCGGCCGCGCGGGTGGTAATGGGAGCAACATGGCGCTCCCATGTAACACCTCTCCTGCGCAAGCTGCACTGGCTCCCGGTGGTCTTCTGGGTGCGCTTCAAGGTTTTGGTTACCACCTTTAGAGTGCTCCATGGCTTAGGACCTGGTTACCTATGGGATTGCCTACTACCACCAATAGCCTCCCACCGGCCAGTACGCTCTCATAGAGAGGGACTCCTCTGGGTGCCGTCAGCCAAACAATGTCTACTGGCAGCCCCTAGGGGGAGAGCCTTCTCTGTGGGGGCACCTACTATCTGGAATGAGCTCCCCCTGGAGATACGGAGGATCCCAGATCTGCGCACCTTCCGCCGCACTGTGAAGACCTTTTTATTCCACCAGGCGGGCTTGGCCTAATCTTTTCCCTCTTTTTAATATGTAAATTTTAATCAGTTTTTAAATTATTGGGGTGTTTTAATTTGTCTGGGCCAAAATGGTTTAATTCGATTTTATCTGGTTTTTTAAATTTTTTGTATCTATGTATTTTATTGTTTGGCTGTTCACCGCCCTGAGTCCTTCGGGAGTAGGGCAGTATACAAATCAAATAAACAAAACGAAACGAAACGAAACTAAAACAAATAGTGTATTTCTAATTGTTAGAAAAATACTATGATGTACAGGTTTCATATTCCAAGAACTGTAACTTGATTTTCCATAATATCAGGCAGTAAGCTCCAACTGAATTGGGCTAATATACATCAAGTTTTTCCTAAAATTGTCTATTCTAAGATTTTTTAAAATTTAAGATTGCAAGAATGCCATAACATCCAACAACTCTGAGTATACATAATAAATGTTGTGATTCCTTTATCTCTGATTTTATTTGATATGTATGTATGTGTCTTTCAGTCAGCCTTGACTCCTGGCCACTCCCTGGACAAGTTTCTGCAATTTCCTTGGCAACTTTTCCAGAAATGGTTTGCCTTTGCCTGCTTTCTAGGACTGAGAGAGAGTGATTGGCTCAAAATTACCCAGTTGGCTACCATGCCTCAGGGGGACTCTTATTCATAGTCTCCCAGTTTCTAGCCTGGAGCCTTCACCACTATGCCAAACTTGCTCTCTTTAAATGCAGCTCACTATAGTGGCGAATATCTGTAGCTTGGGTGTAAGATGAGGGTGGAGATTCGTTCTCTGAGCTTGTGGGTTGGTTTCAAACGTTTCGTTACCAGGCAAGGGAACATCTTCAGTGGAATTTAGGGGATGTCAGTGTCAGTATTCTTCTGCTTATAAGGGCTTTGTGTGATCAGTAGGTTTTGTGATGTCAGGTCAGGTCAGGGTCACATCAGATCAGGGTCTTCTGATGGGTCTTGTAATGGGCAGGTATGGGTGTGTCAAGTGAGGGTCTTGTGGCTGAATGTTGTACAACAACAAAAAAGGACACATTTATTCCCAAAAGCAATCACAGGATATAGGTCTCTGTGCAGTGGTGGGATTCTGCCGGTTCTAGGGGGTTCGGCCGAACCCTTTGTTAAATTGCTGGCTCACCTCGCCCCTTGCCCCGCCCCTCTGCACCACTATTTATTGCCAATAAATAGTGGTGGGCAAGGGGTGGGCGAGCCAGCAATTTAACAAACGGTTCGGTGTTTTTTTTGTAATTTTATTGGCCCACGGAGCTTCAGCATAGGCTAATTAGCCCCTTGATTCTATCGGCCTCCTGACTCTCAGCTGATTTGCTCTCAGCTGTTTTGCTCAGGGCTCTGCTGCTTGCTTGCAAAGAGTGCAGAGTTTTTCCCCCCTATTTATGCTGAAAAACGAAACTGAAAGTAAAAGCCTGCTTTACTGTTGCTGCAATGTTGGAAAATTAGGCAGGCAGATTTCTTTTCTTTTTCCTCACCAAAAAAGGTAGGTGCAAACTACCTTTAGTGGAAAGGTAGTTTTCCCTAAAGAGGTAGTTCCTCTTTAGGGAAAAAGAGGAGAGTTCAAGATTTTAAAACACAAAAGAAAAAAAGCTCTATTTAAATAGGGAATTGTAATAATTGAGATACTATTAATTGTATATTGTGTTGAAAGCAGAAATGGTTAAATTGTGGTTTGGAGGAATATATGGGGGAAATTATTTGGTTTATTATTATTGGTAAATATAATTAATTGATTTGTAAGAAATTGGATTGCATGGAAATAATTGGAATATTCATGTTCCTATTGATTAATATACAAAAAAGATAGTTATATAACTAATTGATTTATATTAAAATGTTGAATTTATATTAAACAACTGTAATATTACATAATTAACCAATGTGAGGATGGATATAAAACTAGATGACAATGAGAAGGGGTATAATATAGAATAGAAGGGAAAAATTGAATTTGATTAATATTAGAGATGAGGATGAAGGGTAATATTGTTTTTTTTAAAAAAAAATAGATAAGGAATAAATATGGCAAAAAGGAAATATAGAAATTGTAAATTTAATTGAAATGACTAAACACTGTTTAAATTTGTGAACTGGCCAAATACTCTGTTCAAAGAAAATACATTGTATGTTTGTATGTATGTTTCTAATTACTGCTATTTATTCATATTTATTCTCTTTTATTCTTTAAAGTTTAACAATTCATTCTTTATCTTAATATCTTTATATTTGTTTGGGGTTGCCTTTCTTCCATTTCATCTTTTTTACTGTACAGCAATCTTTCTCCTCAAACCTACCACCTCTCTCTTTTCTTTCCTTCTTACTTTCTCTTCCCCGCCTCTTCTTCTCCTCCTCTCTTCCTCCCTCTCTTACCCTCACTCTTACTCTAATTTCCCTTCCCTTCCTCCCTTCTCTTCCTTCCATGTCTCTCCTTCTTTCTTTCATCTCTCTTCTCCTTCCTTCATCCCTCTCTATTGCTGTATTCTTTTGTGCATATGGATTACTCAGAGGGCTGAAAAAGTTATTTTTGACCGGTCCTCGCACTTTTGACCAGTCCTCGCACTTACGACTGTACTCACATTTTATGTTTTGCGCCCTATCTTGTCATTGTGGTGAAGACAAGTAGTGGTGAAATGACTGACACAGTTGTTAAGAATGCCGCAACGGGCATAAATGTGAGGAAGGTCATAAGTGCGAGGACCGGTCAAAAATGTGAGGACCAGTCAGAAAAGACTTTTTTCAGCCCTCTGAATAGTCCCTATGTGCATATGGACTAGTCAGAAGGCTGAAAAAGTTATTTTTGACCGGTCCTCGCACTTTTGACCAGTCCTCGAACTTACGACTGTACTCACATTTTATGTTTTGCGCCCTATCTTGTCATTGTGGTGAAGACAAGTAGTGGTGAAATGACTGACACAGTTGTTAAGAATGCCGCAATGGGCATAAATGTGAGGAAGGTCATAAGTGCGAGGACCGGTCAAATATGTGAGGACCAGTCAGAAAAGACTTTTTTCAGCCCTCTGAATAGTCCCTATGTGCATATGGACTAGTCAGAAGGCTGAAAAAGTTATTTTTGACTGGTCCTCGCACTTTTGACCAGTCCTTGAACTTACGACTGTCTTCACATTTTACGTTTTACGTCCTATCTTGTCACCATGGTGAAAAGAAGTAGTGGTGAAATGACTGACACAGTTGTTAAGAATGCCGCAATGGGCATAAATGTGAGGATGGTCATAAGTGCGAGGACCAGTCAGAAATGACTTTTTTCAGCCCTCTGAGTAGTCCCTATGCACATAGCTACGCCCACCCGGTCACATGACCAGCTAGCCACGCCCACCCAGTCACATGACCACCAAGCCACACCCCCAACTAAGCCACGCCCACAGAACCGGTTGTTAAAAATATTGAATCCCACCACTGTCTCTGTGGCTGTGTTCCTCAAAATGCATGATGGATTTGGGAGAACATTGAGGGAGATATGAGGCAAGACACAGCAACTCTTGTTAAAAGCTAACAATGGAGAAAAAAAAAATTATTTTGAAACCTACGCAATAGGGAATTGAAGTTAGTTGGTTAGTTATTTAGTTAGTTATCAAATTTGTTTGCCTTATGGTTCAGGTTCAGGTTGGGCAAGAGGGGAATAAAAGGAATGGTAAATCTTCTCATCTACAATTCCCAACCTTATAAATCAAGCAACTTAAGCCTAAAACAGTTTCTATATTTGTATGACGATCAATAACAAACTGTCCATATTATTTTTCAAGTATTAATAATGGGAAATATACTGCTCAAAAAAATAAAGGGAACACAAGCAGAAGACATCCGAGATCTGAATGAATGAAATAGCCTTATTAAATACTTTGTTCTTTACATACAGTAGTTTATACACTGCTCAAACAACTAAAGGGAACACAAAACTACTGTATGTAACGAACAAAGTATTTAATAAGGCTATTTCATTCATTCAGATCTCGGATGTCTTCTGCTTGTGTTCCCTTTATTTTTTTGAGCAGTGTATATAATCATGCTATGGCATTATTATGAAACATGGAACTCAATGCAATTTTAATTTTTTCCCCTTCACTCTTATTCACATAATTATTTAGCAGGTGGGGGGGGGGGATTCTATGCATCTTGATCTTTTGGCTAAGGAGCAATGGAATGTTTCAATATTTCCAGGGATTTGGGTCTGATTTGAACAATGAAACTGCCTTCCTCATTTGCTGGGTTCATTTTTATGGGAGATTTGGAGGTTGTAGAGGCCAACCAGTCTAGAACTGCAGAACTGACATGATATGCTATGGGCTGTCTTGGGATGACTCAGTACATTTGAAAAAGTAGCTGGATAACTGATGAACAGGACACATGTAACACAGTGAATTTAACAAAAAATGGGCTTGAGATTTTAGAATTTTATTTCTTTAGGCCCTATAGTATTTGAAGGAGCTTTTCTTGTGTATACATAATCCCCCATTGGTGACTCTACTCAATGTGTCTTTACATAGATAGCAACTTGGGAGCAAACTTTCTGATATATACCTCAACCTGTAGTGTGTGTCTCCCAAAGGTGTGCGGCTACCACACTCTATTGTTTTTTTCAATCAGTTAAAAAATCCTTTCAGAACTTTGGTTTTCCTTTGCTGCTATATTTAAGGTTTTACATATTTCTTATATTTTATTTTTATTATTTTTAACTCTAATGCTTTAATATCGCTGTTTACACTTAATTTATTTAGGCTAAATTGTATCTCATTCTTAGCCATTCAATAAACAAATAACACACTTTACAAACAGATTAAATTAAATCTATGAGCAAAACTGCACTGAAGTAGAATATAGACCAGTGATGGCTAATCTTTTTGCCATCGCATGCCAGGAGAGGGATGGGTGGGGGAGGTTCACACATGCGCGTGCCCACACCCATAATTCTATGCACCCACCTGCGCATGCGTGTGCAACCCCTCCCCTCCCGCTCCTGGCACGTGATGGCTTGGTAGGCCCATTTTTCTTTCTTACCTAGCTCCAGATCCTCTCTATGCATCTGGGAAGGGCAAAAACAGCACTCTGGGAGTCTCTGGAGGCTAGGGACAGCAAAAAATGTCACTTCTTGTCCCACCGGGAGTTGGGAAATGGACCCTTTCAGGCCTCCGGAGGGCCTCCGAGGGAGTGGGAAAGGCTGTTTCGCCCTTCCCAGATGCATAGAGAGGATCTGGAGCCAGGTAAGAAAGAAAAATGGGCCTCCCCCCCCCCCGGCCCTCCGGAGGCAGGAAACAACCTGTTTCCTTACTTCTGGTGGGCCCAGAAGGCCTGAAAATTAGGCTGGTGTGCGCATGTGCGCCAAAGCTGAGCTGGTGTGCCCACTGATATGGCTACGCGTGCCACCTGTGGCACGCGTGCCATAGGTTCGCCATCACGGATATAGACATTTATTCCCTGCCTCAAAAGTCTCATGAAGATTTAGCAGGACAAAAAGACACTGGTGACAACATCTCCAATCAATCAGACAGCTCTTGGTTCATCATTCCAGGATTCTTGGCCTTCCCTCTGCAATCAGCCAGTGGCCAGGTAGTACTAAGAGACATTACAGAAACAATGAGAACAAGTGTTGTTTGTAAAATTATACAGAGGACTGCCATTTATAGCAACATTGGACTCTATGACCCTCAAGGGATCCAAATGTCTCAAAAATCTAATATGTCTAGGAACAGAGACAAGGCAGTTTTATCTCCTAAATGGACAACGAATATTTGACCTGGTGATAGTACAAGCAGTGTCCTTCATTATTACCATGTGCAGTCAGGGAAACAATGGATTTAAGATCTATTCTTTATTTAAAGAAATAGACATTTACATCTATGGTGGAAAAAGGTGCAATGTGTGACTGAATACCAGTGTTGGTAGCAGCATACAAAGTGAAATGCTTATAAGGAAGTGACTACAACCACTTAGATGAGTCATCTCCAGTCTTGCCTATCTACAAGCAGTTACATGCTTTACCAATTGATTTTGGCAATGCATTATTAAGTTATACAAATTACCATGGCTTTCTGGCAAGCAACATTGGTATGATGTTTGCTCATAATAACAAAACAATATTATAATAGTAGTTCCACCCTATCCTAAACACGTTTCACTTTGCACATAAATAGAATTGATCAAATCATACCTAAGGCTCAGGATTACTATGCCTATTTTCTTAGCTATATAAAATATTCTCAGGAATAAAAAAATCATAACTTTTCCTCAGTAATAAACACAAAATACAACTAAGAGACCTGGCAGAAATATATTAGTAGTATACAAGAATGTTATGGCTTTCCAGATATGTTTAATTGGAATTATAATAAAAACAATCCCAGCACTGTAAACATTTGCATCATTAATACCCTGTATCTTTTTTCTCACCTGTGGCAAGTGTAACTGGAGGCCCTCGCTAGGAATAGGTTGGTGAGATGGTGTTTGGTCCAGCTGCATATTAAACAAAGATGCGAGAGCTGACTGAGCTGCCCGAGCCTTTGCCAGTTTTTTGTTCCGTCCAGAACCTTCAAACGTTTGGCCATCCACTGACACAGCCATTACAAAATTCTTGGCATGACTCTCTCCACTTTCTGAAATAAATTCGTACTTTAGCCCTGGTCGAAGTTCATTTAGTATCATCACTGGATTCTTCCCACTGGTTGATGCATATGGTGATGGGGCAGGGAGAGATGACTGGATAAAACTACTAGCCACAACGGATGAGAGGCTGAAATCTGGACTGGAGGTAAAGGAACCATCTCCATTGGATTCCAAGTAAAAGGAATGGTCAGACTGAACTGGATTTTCAAACCCATTGAAGAGGGTGTCTGAGAAATCGGCCTGGTCAGAAGTAAAGTCTGTATTTACCGAAAGAGTTCTACCCATTGCTAGATGAGCTTCTGATGCATTAGGAAATTGAACAAAGGACCTCAGAGCTTTCTCAGCCGCATGGAGTTTTGCTTTCTTTTTTGTGGGGCCAGACCCTTCAAACATCTGCCCATTAACTTCTACCGACATCACAAAAATTGGAGCATGAACTGGTCCGCTTTGGGAGAGGAGCTTGTACTGTAAACCAGGCTTGATTTCATTCAGTTGCATTAGGGCATTCTTGGGCAGCACTGGACCTGGAGTTTTCTTTTTCTTCTTTGGGCGGAACTTGGAATGGCCATTGCTTCCCTCATCCAACAGCCGCTTCCTGCTGCTAGTGCCTCCACCATTAGGGAGCTGATTCCCCTCCCCAGCACCTTGCACAGTCCCTTCTTTAGGTGGAATGTTGTCCATGTTGCGGTTCTCTTTAATATCAGTGCTGCCTGAACCTGTGGTGCCCAGAAAGAGTAACTTACAATGCCTTCGTTGCAGGACCTTGTAAATGTAAAATTTGGAGATTCCTTTATCTACCTTTGCAACTGGTTAAGTGATGTGTGCTCAAATATCATTGTTATTCATTTATTAACCATATACACAAATTATTTAAACATTTTGTACTCATTATTCACAAATAGTTTTCATTCTAAAAGTAGAGAAGTTATTAAAATATTAAATTATATTTTAAAATATATTATAAATCATATCCTTAATTCTAAAATGAAAACAAACTATCAGGCATCTTGCACTTGCAATTGAACTTAGACTTATATACTGCTTCACAGTGCTTTACAGCCCTCTCTAAGCAGTTTACAGAGTCAGCATATTGCCCCCAACAATCTGAGTCCTCATTTTACCGACCTCGGAAGGATGGAAGATTGAGTCAATCTTTCTAGAATCAAGCTATTTGTTCATCTCTATCACAAAGATTTCTTCCTTTGGAAAAAAAACTGACTGACAATTTAGTCCTTCAAATTGGAGTCTTGATACCAAACTTCCCTACAGACTTTAACTTTCAGCATTCCTCTAAGGAGCCTTATATACACAAGCTCCTCTACATACATGGATATTTATCTGGCCATTAAGTTTCCCTTCATATTAATGCTGAATGTACTAATGAAAGCATTTTAGAATACAGACAGCAATTGCCATCTTACTCCCTTGAATGCGTGGGTGGTCCCTCTGATATATGAGACTGTTTCAAGTAAATTTCAGGGCACACATTTTTTAAAAAAAGAACCATCTTTATTGGGAAAATATTTTTCTCATATCTATAACTATGCTTGCTTGGAGAGCTAACTACCAAAAGATTTATTTGTAGTCTTTTAATTGGATATTTATTTAGGAACTTCAATATCTATTATGCATGCTATAAGTATAAAACTGGAAAACAGAGCTATACAGAAACTAGTCTCTAACAAAGATAGATATATTTCCATGAAAAATGAAGATATCAATAGTCTCTGATTCTTTTAATAACACATACACAAAAAAATACTTTCAGGAATCCTAAAGTCACTGCAGGATGCAAAGATAGAAAAGATAAACTAGTACAGAAAAGCTTTCTCAGAACTCAATCTGCAACCGCACTTTACTTAATGCATGGAAAGAAAGAGGAAGAATTTGAAACGAGGAAAAAATAATCTCCTGGCTGTCATATAAAACTAAATAAAATGTATAAAAGAAATGCATCACACTTTGATTTTCATCAATGTACAATCTCTCATGACATGAGTAGATATTTCTCAGTTTAAATTTTTTTTACACAAATGTATTACTTTGATAAAATTACTATGCACACACATAGAGAGAGATAGAGAGACAATATGTATACATACATACATACATACATACATACATACATATATACATACATACAAACATACATACAAACATACATACATACATACATATGGGGCAGGGGGAAGGGAGAGAGACAAAGACAGAAAGACACAGAGGATACTTTCTTAGGGAAGAATGTGCGCAAAATGAGCATGTTAGGGAGTATCATAAATGAAAATTCCCTGGTTTTGTGATTGCTTTAAAAAACAAATTTGGAGCAAATTTGACAGAATGAATTAGTTTATGAATGTATGCCATTATGACATGACCACATTCGTACTTATTTACACATCTCTATTTCAAATAGATCCATTATTTCTACTCATTTCTTTTCAATTTGGATCCCTAGAATCCCTGAATATTATATTGAATATTATAAACTGCTGTTAATCCATATATTATAAGGAAAGATATTGCAATTTATTTCTATTAGGTATTAAAGAGGCAAAGATGTATAATCAGTCTGAAAAAGGGTAAATAACATAATTCAGTTATATGCATAGTAATCCCCACTCTATTCTGTACAACAGAATGGAAACAGAAATTACTACTGCAGGAAAAAATACAATGAGCAAAACAGGTTGGAACCGCACTCATGCCTGGAATATAGGACTTTGGGGTTATAGGGAAAAGAACATAGGAAGAAGAAGACCATGTCACAGTATCAATATATCTGGCATGAAAAAAATAAAGCTTTAGTTATCCAACAGATTTCCTATGAGTTAGTATTACTATCAACTAATGCTAGAATATGTTTTATACCATGAAAACATACAAATGGACTTAGAGTGAAATGAAGTAATTAACATTAACTAGAATACCTTACTTAGATAAACTTAATAATGGTAATTATGTGTAGATTTAACATAGTATCAAACATTTTTTCAGCTGTCACCTGAAACTAGAAATTAATGTAAAAAAGAACAATCCTTCCAACACAGACATCACAAGATATTATGACATTGTATAGACTGGACTAGGATGTTAGAATTATACTAATGAAATATATGTGAACAATTGAATAAAATTAAACAGGCTTCATAAAAAAGAATAAAAAGATTACATGAAATAGCAGAAAAATGGATTAATCTTTAAAGGCAGATGTCAAAAGCATACAATACAGGCAGCTCATTACGGAAACAACACAAGTTAAATATTATTGGGCGGGAGAAAGTTCACATCCTCTTATTTCCTTGAGTACTTCCTAAGAAGAGTAGGACATAGTACTCCAACCACAACCCCCTTTTCATGCTTTCTAAAGCTTATTTAGTGACAATTCTCTAATAGACATTTTGGCTTCTTGACTCCTTCTAGGGCTATTGTCATGAGTTAAGCTCACACATAGCTCTATCAGCTCTGGTAACCTCGCCACTTGTAGGCAGGTGAGGGCAGAGAAGGAAGGCTCCTTTTAATTCCGAAAATGAGTCCCAATGAAGAAAATTTAGAAAATTGAACTTTCTGCTGCTCAAGTGTCCTCTCTCTTATCACAGAGTTATCTGTCACCAGTTGCTCTGTGAGATTGCGCAAACAAACGAAAAGACAGCATATGACCTATTTTGAGGGTTTAAGCTGTCAAATTGGATATACATATATTAAATAAATAGTTTAAAACATAAACTTGAATTAGGTAGTCTTTAAATGCTGCAAAGGATTACCAACAATTCTCTTCAAGCTAGAAAGCTGATGATACACACTACAGTACTGCAAAAATGATGTGAATTTTATACTTACAGTATATATAATAATGCATACAGTAATCTTCCGTGATTTTTAAATAATGCTTTCTACAGTAGTGGCCAAAAAGTTTTGAGAAAAGTGTATTTTTGAAGTTTGGTGGCTAATAACACCACATTTTTTGGAGTTTCAAGATAATCATATTCCACTGCTGGAATGGCCTGGGAATAGCCCAGATCTTAACCCAATTGAAAATCTACGAAGCCGACTAAAGAAACGTGTTAGTCTGAAGCAACCCAGCAATAAAACCCAGTTAATAGAAGCAATCATTCAATCTTGGTTTCACATTATAACAGCTGCAGAACTAAAAGACTTGGTTCACTACATGGGAAGACCATTGTAAGGCCGTAATTCATGCTAAAGGTTACCCAACTAAGTATTAACTGACGTGATAATTTTTGTATATCTCGTTTTTTCTACGTGTTTCACTTTTCTTCTTTATACTATAACTGCTATTCTAATAGCAAATCCTTCATAAAAGTTATTGCATTACATTCTTGAGTAAATTATCTTTCCATTGATATACACTGCTCAAAAAAATAAAGAGAACACTTAAACAACACATTGTAACTCCAAGTCAATCACACCTCTGTGAAATCAAACTGTCCACTTAGGTAGCAACACTGATTGACAATCAATTTCACATGCTGTTGTGAAAATGGAATAGACAACAGGTGGAAAGCATAGGCAGTTAGCAAGACATCCCCAATAAAGGAGTGGTTCTGCAGTGGTGACCACAGACCACTTCTCAGTTCCTATGCTTTCTGGCTGATGGTTTGGTCACTTTTGAATGCTGGCGGTGCTGTCACTCTAGTGGTAGCATGAGACGGAGTCTACAACCCACACAAGTGGCTCAGGTAGTACAGCTCATCCAGGATGGCACAACAATTCGAGCTGTGGCAAGAAGGTTTGCTGTGTCTGTCAACGTAATGTCCAGAGCATGGAGGTGCTACCAAGAGACAGGCCAGTACATCAGGAGACTTGGAAGAGCCCGTAGGAGGGCAACAACCCAGCATCAGGACCGCTACCTCCGCCTTTGTGCAAGGAGGGACAGGAAGAGCCCTGCAAAATGACCTCCAGCGGGCCATAAATGTGCATGTGGCTGCTCAAACGGTCAGAAACAGACTCCATGATGGTGGTATGAGGGCCCAACATCCACAGGTGGGGGTTGTGCTTACAGCCCAACACCGTGCAGGACGTTTGGCATTTGCCAGAGAACACCAAGATTTTTTTTTATTATTAAAAAGTTTTATCAAATATTACAACAATTTTTCCCCGTCCCTCCTCCCCCCTTCTCTCCTCCACCCACCCCCCACCCCCCATCCCCCCTCTCCCTCCAACCCCCCTCCCCCCACCCCGGACTTCCCAGAGCAAATACAGGGTATAACATTTAACAAACATAAACTAAAATATGCTAACTTTCTGTAGGCTCTTAATTCCCTCTTGCTCTTTAACTCCCCTTTCAACTAACAAAACATAATTCAAAAAGAAAAAGTTGATTTAATTCATAAGCTATTTGAAGCTTTTTAGTCCGATATTTGTTTTGAATATAGTCAATCCATCTTCTCCATTCCAATGTATATCTTTCATTTGAATGGTCCTTCAAATACACTGAAATTTTGGCCATCTCTGCTAAGTTCACTACTTTTAGTGTCCATTCTTCAATAGTAGGCAAGTCTTCCTTCTTCCAATACTGCGCCACCAAAAGTCCGGCTGCTGTTATTAAATTTAAAATCAACTTAGTCTCTATAACAGTACAATCTGTAATTATACCTAACAAGAAGAACTGTGGAGTAAATTTTATCTTCTTTTTGAGAATATTTTGAATAATTCACCATATTTTTATCCAAAATGCCTTAATTTTTTTACATGTCCACCATATATGATAATACGTGGCATCATCACATTCGCATCTCCAACACTTCCAGAGAACACCAAGATTGGCAACTTTACCACTGGCACCCTATGCTCTTCACAGATGAAAGCAGGTTCACACTGAGCACGTGACAGACCTGACAGGGTCTGGAGACGTCGTGGAGAACGTTTTGCTGCCTGCAACATCCTCCAGCATGAGTGGTTTGGCAGTGGGTCAGTAATGGTGCGGGGTGGCATTTCTTTGGGGGGCCGCACAGCCCTCCATGTGCTCGCCAGAGGTAGCCTGACTGCCATTAGGTACCGAGATGAGATCCTCAGACCTCTTGTGAGACCATATGCTCACAAGACCATATGGGAGTGCAGAACCCGGGACTCTGGCTGATGTATGTTAATGCCAGGTCCGTTGTGCATAAGGCCCCCCTTGTCCGTGATTTGATTGATGAGGGGGGTGCGGACCTGGCTTGCATCACGGAGACCTGGTTGGGCGCGGAGGGAGGGGTTCCTCTCTCCAATCTATGCCCACCGGGTTTCCGAGTATTACACCAGCTGCGACTCCACGGAAGGGGTGGCGGGGTGGCGGTTGTCATTAGGGAAGATCTTAGACCTAGGGAGGTCACTGTCCCTCAGATTGGAGGGTGTGAGTCCCTTCTGTTGAAATGGGACCCTGGAGTACAGTCAGCTGTTGATTACGTACCTGTCTCCCAGCTGCGTGTTTTCAGTCCTACCCGCAGTACGCGAAGTCTTAGCTGATCTGACAGTTGAGCTCCCCAACCTGATGGTTGTGCAAGATTTTAATCTCCCATCAGCCAGCGAGACATCAGAGTTGGTGCGGGAATTCATGGCGTCCATGACGGCTATGGACCTGACTCAAGTTGTACAGGGCCCAACTCACAACGGTGGACACACACTCGACCTGATTTTCATCTCTGGGCAGTGGATAAATGCTTGGGGTAGGGGTGACCTTTCTGTGCTACCCCTGTCATGGACCGACCATTTCCTCCTTCAGCTAGACTTTCCTTCCGCCAAACCCCACCGCTGGGAGGCAGAACTGACTGGCTGCTTCCGCCCCAGACGCCTGATGAACCCTGTTAGGTTCCTGATGGAGCTTGGGACATTTCCCACTGACCTATCCACGATTCGCCAGAGGCCCTGGTGGATGCCTGGGAACAGGCGGCCACCGTGGCGCTGGATCGAATCGCTCCCTTACGGCCTCTCCTCCGACAGGGAACCCGGACAGCTCCATGGTTTTCCATGGAGCTCAGGGAAATGAAGCGTCAGAAGAGACGCCTAGAGGGCCATTCTTCCTGTTCTGAGTCTGACCGAACACGGTTAAGAACCCATATTAGATCTTATCCTGTGGCGATGGAAGCGGCGAAATGTGACTATTTCACTGCTCTCATTGCATCTGTAGAAAATCGCCCAGCAGCCTTGTTGCGAGTGACCCGCTCCCTTCTCCATCAGGGAGTGAGGGAGGACCCCTTGCAAAGCAGTGCTGAGGATTTTGTGCAATTTCTGCAAGACAAAATCGCTCAGATTCGGACAGGATTAGACTCCGACTGGGCAGGATCCGATGAGGGGATGGGAGCAGATCTTGGAGGTAACAGCTGGGTTGACTTTGATCCTGTTTCTATGGAGGAAGTGGACAGGATTGTGGGTAGACTGGGGGCCTCCACATGTTTACTGGACCCTTGTCCCTCCTGGCTTGTTGCGGCAACCAGGGAGGTGACTGGAGACTGGATCCGGGCAATTATTAACGCTTGAGAGATGGGGTCTTCCCCGCCTTACTCAAGGAGGCGGTGGTTCGCCCCCTCCTCAAGAAGCCTGCCCTGGATCCGGCCTCCCAGAACAACTTTCGTCCTGTCTCCAACCTTCACTTTATAGCGAAGGTTGTTGAGTCTGTGGTGGGGTACCAGCTTCCGCAATTCCTGGAGGAGACTGATTATCTAGACCCATACCAATCAGGTTTCAGGCGCGGACACAACACGGAAACGGCATTGGTTGCCCTGGGGAATGATCTCTGGCAAGCCCGGGATGGGGTTATTCCTCCATCCTGGTGCTACTTGACCTCTCAGTGGCTTTTGATACCATCGACCATGGTATCTTACTGCGACGTCTCAGGGGGTTGGGGGTGGGGGGCACTGTTTTACAGTGGTTCTCCTCCTACCTCTTGGGTCGTACGCAGTTTGTTTGGGTGGGGGGGCAGAGACCTCCCTGAGGCCCCTCACTTGTGGGGTACCGCAGGGGTCAGTTCTCTCCCCCCTGCTCTTTAACATCTATATGAAGCCGCTGGGTGAGATCATTCGTGGTTTCGGGGTGCGGTATCATCAGTAGGCTGATGATACCCAACTTTATATCTCCACCCCAGACCAACCCAGGGATGCCCTTTCCGTGATGTCTAAGTGCCTGGAGGCGGTACGGGTCTGGATGGGTAGGAACAGGCTTAGGCTCAACCCCTCCAAGACAGAGTGGCTGTGGATACCAGTGTCCCATGATCTAGACCCCCCATCACTGTTGATGGGAGGGGAGTGTCTTGCTCCCTCGGAAAGGGTTCGTAATCTTGGTGTCCTCCTTGATTCACAGCTGTCTTTAGTGGACCATCTAACGGTCGTGACAAGGGGGGCATTGCACAGATTCGCCTGGTGCGCCAGTTACGCCCTTTTCTAGACAGGGATGCCCGCTGTACGGTCACTCATGCTCTCATTATCTCTCGGTTGGATTACTGCAATGCCCTCTACATGGGGCTGCCCTTGGGGTGCACCAGAGGCTCCAACTGGTCCAGAATGCGGCCGCGCGAGTAGTTACAGGTGTATCCCTCTACTCCCATATAACACCACTATTGCGCGAGCTGCACTGGTTGCCGGTGGTCCTCTGGATCTGCTTCAAGGTGCTGGTACTCACCTATAAAGCCCTTCATGGCATGGGCCCAGGGTATTTGCAGGATCACCTCCTACCGGCCTCCCACCACCCAGTGCGCTCACATAGGGCTGCCCTCCTCCGGATCCCCTCGGCCAGACAGTGTCGGCTGGCGGTCCCCAGGATGAGGGCGTTCTCTGTGGTCGCACTGACCCTCTAGAATGGGTTGCCCACCAGGCTCCGGACGGCCCCCAACCTCCGCACCTTCCGTGCCAACGTAAAGACATGGCTCTTTCAACAACTTCCCTGATCTGCCGTGGATTTTTACTAGGGGATTTGGGGATTTTAATTGGCTTTTAATACTATTTAATTTTTATCTATTGTTGGGTTGTTTTATTGTTGTGAGCCACCCTGAGTACTACGGGAGAAGGGCGGCATATAAATCTGACTAAATAAATAAATAAATAAATAAATAAATAAATAAATAAATAAGCTGGTGCGGTTGGCCCTGGGTTCCTCCTAATGCACGCAAACGCTAGACCTCATGTGGCTGGAGTGTGTCAGCAGTTCCTGCAAGACAAAGGCATTGATGCTATGGACTGGCCCGCCCATTCCCCAGACCTGAATCCAATTGAGCACACCTGGGACATCATGTCTCGCTCCATCCACCAACGCCACGTTGCACCACAGACTGTCCAGAGTTGGGAGATGCTTTAGTCCAGGTGTGGGAGGAGATCCCTCAGGAGACTTCCACCACCTCATCAGGAGCATGCCCAGGCATTGTAGGGAGTTCATACAGGCATGTAGAGGCCACATACACTACTGAGCCTCATTTTGACTTGTTTTAAGGACATTACATCAAAGTTGGATCAGCCTGTAGTGTTTTTTTTTCACTTTAATTTTGAGTGTAACGCCACATCCAGACCTCCATGGGTTGATAAATTTGATTTCCATTGATAATTTTTGTGTGATTTTGTTGTCAGCACATTCAACTATGTAATGAACAAAGTATTTACTAAGAATATTTCATTCATTCAGATCTAGGATGTCTTATTTTTGTGTTCCCTTTATTTTTTTGAGCAGTGTATAATTTTATGGTACTACTCCAAAAAAAAGTGATATTATTAGCTAGTTTTATAAAATACATTTTTCCCAAAAGGTTTCTACAATTTTGGCCACTACTGTATATTATTCTTTTGTTAAAACAAGATATTAAATGTCAAAGCCTTAATTGTAACCCAGTAATTCATTGCCTTTTTTAAAAAAAATAGACACCACATTTTTAATTTGCTGTAGCTAAATGCTGCAAGAAATCCAGTGAAAAGTAATACTCTGTTTTACTGGAGAAAAATATTCTAAAGACAGAAGTTTTTAAATGCTTACTATACATGCAAACATTTTATCTCCTGCATAACATGTTTAAATTTGTTTTAAACCTAGCAGTTAAAACATGCACACACCACTTCACCTAGTTGACAAAGCTGATGGAATGGCTATTAAATTTTCATTTATAACATCCTCCAACAAAAGCTTGATAGGTTACTCCTTTCGGTGCTCAAAAGAATAGAAAATTAGAAGAAGCTGGATAGAAAGAGATTGGTAAAACATACAAGTTAAAAAACAAGAAATAATACTTTTACAATAAAGACAAATAAAATAATGCTACAAATAGTTTCGTATTTCTAAGAACTATGTTTCACCATATCCTATATTTTACCTCAAGGGACAATTTGATAGAAAATAGTATTCAGATAAAACACATTTAGAGCATTATATTCATATGATGTAATTTGGAGACTGTACATGTTTAGAACATTTTTGTCCCAATAAAAATTTCAAACAAATAGTTTTGAAAGTTTCAGATTGTTTCAAGCTGGACCATCAAATGTGTGAATTTGATTATCACTGGACCAAAGGAATGTTTTTACCTTCAACCTTTTGAGTTGTTAGAAAATATTTTTGAATTTGCTTTGTATTAAGATAAATAATAAATATGTATGCCCATAGGTTCTTTAAAATAAATAAGAGAGAGATTAATTATTTCAGCATTTCTATAACAGCCCAATATTTAAGATCATTTTCATTTAATACAGGGCATGAATCCAGGAATAGCTTGGCAGAATGAGGCCAAGTCATCCCCCAAGATACCATCGTGGTATAGCCACCCATTTTGAATATGTAGGGTGAGGCTGCATGCACTTTCAATGAGGGGAGGGGACTTTTCAGCTCAATAGCACAATGCCTAGACAAGGTCAGACCTAATACAATGTATCTAGGAAGGATTTGATATGTCCTCCCATCTCAATAGATTCTAACTACACATGTAAATACCTAAATATAAACTCTGTATGAATAATCAGAAGCAAATACACTGGTTTCAGTGCAAATTGTTCCCATCTATAAAAGCATAGATCACAGGGAGACATGACCCATTTAGTCATTATTAACTATTTTTGCAATCTAATCCTACAAAGACAATGATAACCTGTTTAGAAAATCATTCTTATTTATAAATAAATGCTTTCTTAAAAATATCAATATTACATAATAAATCTTTTTATTGCACTGCTCCTTCTTTTATTTCTTATATATTGGAATTGATAAATTAATATTCTTTCCCAAAGAAATGTTTTTGAGATTTCATCTTTCAAATCCTATTCAATAGTAAAAGCTTTAGGTCTTTCAATGTTTTCTTTAAAATTTTGGCACATTTGCATTTTCCCAATACTGTCAGTATGGATTTGATACGTTTCAAATACTTATTTCCCATCAATCACTGGTTGGGCCTTAAATAATTATTAATAATATCAATCAATTATCAATATTTTGGTCTGAATTATTTTGCACTCCAGGAAACTGCCCCTTATCCTTAAATGCTGTCACTATATCTTACTGCATGTAACAAACATTAATTCATATTGCTGTAAGTCATAGTAAACATTAAAATATGATTAGAAAATTTAAATAAATAAGAACCTGCTCTTTTAGCATAATTTCTTACCAAAGTGGACAATAGTAGCAACAACTCATAGAAGTACAATTAACTTATAGAAGTTAATTGTACAAACAGCATTAGGTTTTTGTAAATTGTAATTGTAAAATAGCAATAGCTGTTTTAAAGTTTTAAAAAAGGAAATTGTGTTTAAATACAAACCTTATTTAGCCTACAAAAGTCTTTTTTCCTTTCCAGTATTTTAAGGCTTATTTGCCTTAAAATTGAATGAGACATGTTCATACATGGAATTTTAACAGGTAAGTTTAAACTCACAAATATAGTTTATCATTATGCTGTAACATAGAAAGATCTACTGATATGTAATTGAACAAATGAAATTCAGTGTTAACACTTAAACCAAGACGCACATAAACACATATAAAAAAACCTAGTGGTATCATGAGCCTATTGATTTTGCAGAAAATATATATGATTCTCTTCCTGGTAATAAGAGATCTCTCTATAAATCTTCTGATTTTGCAGCTTTTGTCAAGTGAAGGACAAAGTCATATTTATAGAACAATAGCAATCAGTTAAAATATATTATTTAATACTATAATCTAAAATAAATATATTTAATATTTCTTTTGGCATGTCAAAAATAAAATACAAAAGTCAACACACACACACACACACACAGAGTACTCAGAAAATTCACTTTTTAAATAAAAATGAAAAATATACATTAAATTTTGCATGCAATGGACTGGATATGGAGGGCTATTTTGGTAACCTCAAGGAAAGTTCTATTTTTTATGATATAGCATAAAACTGAAAGTTCCTTTTATATGATATGCACAACCCAATCTTAGGGCATGGAACTAGTAGGATCATTCTGTTCACTCCCATTCAGCCCATATATAGTCTAAGAGTTTCTTTTTTGTGGGTCTCAGAGCTTGGGAGAATCTGCTCCTTACTGAGGCAGGAAATAAAATCTAGAGCCTCAGATCTTTTTCTAGAAGCAGAAAAGAGTTTGTTTTCTGATTCTGGAAGGCAAAGCTCACCTAACCTAGAATATACATATGCATAAAAGGGGTAAGGTTTAGATCCGAAGACCAAGTTCACCTCTTTGCAGATTTTGACCCCACATCTGGTTGCTGTTGGCTTACTGCAAGCTACCTAGATCTCTGTAATAAAAATTAGTAGGTGAGACAGGATTTCCTTTGTAACACAGATTCCAAATAAGTGATATTGACATTTCAAATATATTAAAGAATCTTCTTGTAAGAAATGTTTCTCAAAATATTTTATTTTTTTATCAGATATACATAAATTAAATATGGAAACAGGGATACTACAGCTGCAGTTATTCCACATTTCTGCAGAAAAAAAATGCTAGCTAAAGCCTTGAACAACAAAAGACTACAGTAATCATAGCTTCTATAATAAGCTATGTGAGATCTTGATAAAAAATGGCTGAAATAATTTTTAAAAATCATAAGAACATAATAATCGTATTATGATGATTATATAAATAAAATATAATTATGATTATCATAATTATTGTATGAGAATCAGATAACTTTGAACATAATAGTTTAACAAAAATGTTGCTAGTTTCACAGAAATAAATGATCTACAACTTTTCATATTCAATATCTTATGCTTGTCTAGAAGGGGTAAAACTAGTTTTAAAAACTAGAAGAAACAGAAAACTGGGTATAACAAAGTTTAAAAAATAAATAAAAACATATTATGATGCATATAATTTGATCAAGAGTAAGAGCATAATTGAATGCATGCCTACTTATAAGCTCAAAGAGTTCAATAAGACATATTCTGTAATAGTTAATAGAGCCCTTCCTTGAGGGAGATGGGAGGTCTAGAAATAGGTAAAAGTATAAGTTTCCCTTGTCCAGTTGTGTCCAACTCTAGGACGTGGTGCTCTTCTCTATTTCTTGGCCAAGGGAGTCAGCATTGTCCATAGACTTTTTCTGTGGTCATGCGGCCAGCATGGCTATACGCCAAAGGCACACGGAATACCGTCACCTTCCCATCAAAGTGATACCTATTAATCTACTTGCATTTGCATGCTTTCAAACTACTAGATCAGTACAAGCTGAAGGAGGAACAGGAGCTCATCCCATTGTCGTGGAGTGTCACAAACCCGGGCTGTCAGCTTTCTAGCCCCTGTGATACAGCGTCTTTAACTGTTGAGCCAACATGCTCCCTAGTCTAAAAATATGAAATATACCTAACTAACTAACTAACTAAATAAATAAATAAATAAATAAGCTAGCATTAACTAAATTAACCAAATTCAAGGGGACCTAATTGTCAGTTAATATGCATTCTGTACATTCATTCAAACCAAAGCAACTAAATCTTTAGTGAAGTAAATAGACCACATATTCAGTGGTACTAATGTACACTTCAGAGACTGCTCCTTATGTTTAAATGCTGACACTGGATCTTACTTCATACAACAAAACATAGGAAATATCCTCCTCATTTCATTAAAAACCTGAAAGGAAGTTTTCCCTCTATGAAGGGGGATTTAACAGAAGTACCCTGCAGAAACCATACTGAGTACACCTTACTCATATTTTCTTCATCATCTATGTTCATCATGAAATAGCTGTTCAGGCTTCTATACTGGTGCAGATGGCTTTTTCCTGAAAGATAAAACAGAATAATTTTAGTATGTTTTAGAAAATAATATTTGGTATTATCAGCATGACTATTTAAATATATATTACAATATATATTATACAGCACTGTGTTTCATATAAATGTTTATTCACATAAATTACATTCTAATACTTACTGATAATTGGAATTATCCCATATGAGTATATGTTTTTTAATTGAAAATCCGGGTCTGTTTTTAAGCAACTTTAAACAAGGTATTTTTTATTTTACTTTATACTATTGACTTATTTAAAAGTCCAGTTGGCTGGGTGTGTAGATTTTCCCTTTAAATCCTCACAGTAACTCTCTGACAATGATAAAAGTTGGTCAAGATCGTTCTGCCTGACTGGTGAAAAGGGAAGATACACCTCGATTACTTTCTATCCTTGCCTTCAGAAGTTTTGGGAGCTTCATCACTGGAAGCTTTCAAGAAGAGACTTGACTGCCATCTGTCAGAAATGGTGTAGGGTCTCCTGCTTGGGTGGAGGGTTCGACAAGATGATCTACAAGGTCACTTCCAACTCTGTTAATCTGTTATATATCTGTTATTTATTTATCCTCTAATTACAAAGCAGGCAAGTCTCCTGCATGAGCAGGGGACAAGATGGACAAGATGACCTCCAAGGTCCCTTCCAACTCTGTTACTGTTACTATCCTGGATTTCATACATTTCTTGCTCCCTATTTCATTAGCTCTGTCTTTATTCAGTCATAAATTAACTGAGCTTGAATCAACAGACCATGGTTAGTACTTGGATAGGGGAACTTTACCCAGGGAGATAGACTAGACTGGATACTTGAAAAAAATATCCTACCGGTAGTAGACAGAAATGACACTGATTCACTTAAACAGAATATTTTCATACATTTTTGATAAAGTGTTTGCATTTAATGTATTTATCAATGTAAAATATCAATACAATTAAAGAAATATTTTAAAGTTAGCACAAATAACCGCACATGGGGAGGCAGGATAAGACCCAGAGTCTCCTTATCAATGAAATGGGCGACATATAAAATTAATAAATAAAAAATAAATTAAAATATTATACTCCTGTAGGAAGAACAACTTAGAATTCTGCCCTAAGTGAAACAGTTAATAGGTTAGAGAGGTTATCTTTAAAATATTTTATTTAGATACGAAATGGCTTATTCTAAGTATGGAATCTTAAAAGTTGCTTAAAAGTAGCAGAGTTAAAATAATGCAGCAATAGTAAAAATATTCCATCTACAGTTCTTGATGGGTTGTATTTTCCTGTAAGAACAGGTATATAGCTTGCACATTATCCTGGATTCACACTTCTTGCTAGAGTAGCAGGTAGAAGTCTTTTCAAGGAGAGTCCTTGACCAGCTTTGGTGGTCCACCAGTTGAGAAATTACTAGAACAAGGAGGCTCTGAAAACCATGATTAGCAGCCTTGTCATGTCCTGGTTAGACAACAGCAATTTGCTCTCCTTCAGAACTGCCCTCAAGTCCTCTATAACTGTTGGATAATGTAACTGCCTATTTGCTGCCCATTGGAAAACAATTTAGCCACAGTTATGTTGCTGGAACTGTACTGGCTGCTGTTGAACTTCTGGATCCAATCCAAGAGGTTGATCATTATTTATGTAACGTACCCCACAGCTCCAGTTTTTGTTATCTTCTGGACCACCTATTCTACACAAAGGCTTTCCCTCCCACAAAAGATCATGATGGCCTCCTTCTTTTAAGATTTAGGAAAGCATTAAAATTACATTTTTCCTCAAAACTTCTGATGAGCAAAATACCAATTAGGTGGATAATGGGAGAGTTTTGCATAGTAGTGGTTGCTTTTAATTAGTTTATATTACTAAGTTTTTTATGATTGTAAGCTATCTGGAGTCAAAAAAGTATACAGCATACAAATTTATCCAAAAATAAATAGTGAAAGAATAATGAAGCTATGCAAAACATGCATGATCCAATTGTATGGGAATTATATGCAAGTTATGAAACAATAATAGACTATAAATTTGTCTGGCCATGGCTGCTATTCATAGGAGGTTGATAAATAAGGCCTCATGGCTTTATACATAGATGTTTTAATATTTAAATATGACATAGAAAATCTAAAGTTTTATTTTGAGAAAGCAAGTCCACAAATCGACCTATGGGATTTAGGGAAACTGACCTCCAATTCACTCTCCTAAATGCAGATCAAATCACAAAATATGTTCTAATAGCAATAGCGGTTACATATATACTGCTCCATAGTGCTTTAGAATGCTCTGTGGGTGTGTTACAATGCATATTGCCCCAACAATTTGGGCCCTCATTTTACCAACTTTGGATGCATGGAAGGCTGAGTCAACCTTGAGCTGATCTGGATCAAACTCCTGGCTAAGGGCAGAATTTGCTTGCAATATTGCATTCTAGCTATGGCACCATATGGCTATGGCTCCTCATATCCTGCAAGGGCTGATATGACCATAGCAGCCATGCATTTTTTAAAAATGCTGTTGTTTACATAAACAGCAAAATGAAAAGAGAAGATGTTTGATTCATCTAATAGGATGTGATAAATCAGCTGCCCAGAGATGAAAGATGTAAAGATGAGGCTGTTCACTGTATTGCTACAATTTCACTTGACCTAACATTAATCTTTCATCACTTATGCTTTCCCTTTAGATCAGCACTCCACAACCTTTTGGGCACCAGGAACATTTCTCTGAGGAGAGGGTTTTTCCATGGACCGGAGAAGGCATGGTTTTGTGAACATGCGAATAGGCCTTTGCTTGTTTATGTGGCCCGATTTCTGGCATACCACGGACTGATGCAGGTCCACGGATGGGGGTTGGGGACTCCTGTGTTACATAGTATCTTTTTTATCTGCCCATTCCCTTTCCAACATATTTCTTCATTTTAAAAAACAAACTCAGATTCATTCCCAATTAATTATTCTTGCATGCCTTCAATTACAATTAATTTAACTTTAAAATAATAATAAATTTCAATAGAAAACTTTTGTTTTCTATCTAAAACACTGTGTCTTGTCTTCATTTGTCTTTTTTCTACATATCAGCTTACAAAATGTTTCAGGACCCACATTGTCCCAAAACAATAATTTAATTCATATGTTCTCCTTGTAAACTAGAGGCAGACCCACTTTGGTCAAACTGTTAAGCTAACTTTTACCCACATTCCATTATTTTCTTTCTTACCTTGTATCTCTTTTTCTGCCCTCATGATGTGTGGTATTGCTGTCCCTAGAATAAAAGGAGGCAGAGGCATTAGGGTCAGAGTTGTGACTGACTCTGCCTCTTGTGATTTCCCCCAAATTAAATGGGCATTGTTGGTAGTTAGGGATATAAATCAGCTAAACGTAGGTAAAAAGACCAGGTACAGCATGGCTAGTAATCTTGTTACTACTAATACAGATGTCAAGACTGTCATCTTTGGCAAGAAACCTCTATAAGGAAAGCTTCATGCCTCCACAAGACCCTGAAGTCTCTATTACTATTGAGAAAGGTTGATAATGAAAGAGAAGGATGTTTTTGAAAGCTGCATCAATCCCCAGAGAGAGGTAAGATTATAATATTCCAACACAAGAAAGCAAAAAAGGAAGCAGAGACACCTTCCAGTTATATACTGATGTCCCCTTATTTTATCAGGAACAGGAAGCAACTCAAGCCCTGCCTATGCAATCTAACTTACTCTACAAAACAGTGAGCACAGAGGAGGAGGTAGGGCATTGTGCAGTAGTTCTAACAGTCTGATGATGTGTCTAAAGAAGCATTACCAGTCTGGTCTACTACCAGTAACAGCAAAACACTGGGCCGCAAGGGCAAGATTTTAAAATAGCAAGGAGAAGTCAAATCAGGGATGGGTTCTACTTACCTCTGCTATCAGTTTGCAACAGGAGCGCATGTGTGCGCTTCTGCGCATGCGCAGATCATTCATGATGATGTCCGGATGGGTGGGTGGAGCCTCCCGCCGCCATTGCTACCGGTTCGCAAGAACCGGACTGAACCGGAAGCAACCCACCACTGAGTCAAACAGCTTTCACAACTATCCACTATTCTGTCCTCTAAATACTGAAAGAACAATCATAATCCATTCCAATTGGAAGAAAAAAAATGAATAGAAATTTAGGAAACTAATGTGAATGCATAGGGGTTTTTTGACTGAACTAAGACTTAAAACTAACTGCAAGAAATCTAACAGCAAAAAAAAAAAAAGGAGGAGTGGCTTTGTTACTAGTCAGAAGTGGGAGAAGGAAGGGGTGATTCTATTGCTAAGAGATAAGAGGGTAAGAGATCATGGGGAGAGCACAATGCTCCATTCCTATTCTGCATCAATCTGTTTCCCCAAAGGGAAACTGTATTCAAATGTGATTTAAGCCGAACATTTGTCACAATAGACTTGGAGATTCCATTTGTAGTAACTGATCTTCAAATACAATAGGTACCAATTTGCAATTTCTGTCTTCTGAGCATATAGAATTGTCTGGCTAAACTTTGAACCAGCAAATTTGACTATCTGAAATCTCCAAATTTATCTCATAGATTAAAAATGGTAGACTCCCTGGGAAAGATCTAATTTTAACTGAACTATTACAGTCCAACATCAACTGGTAAATCCCAATTTTGCATACATGGGAAGTATATTTCAAATATTAGTTGTCTGTTGTAAATCCATATCATAATTCTGATTTTTTTAAAACGGTACTTTTAAAAAATCTAACCTTTGCCCAATTAGTCTGATGGGCATTATAAACAAGTCTATTTTAGAAATCTCCACCTAGAACTGGTGGATTGGTTGATACACGATATTATCATAGGATTGGAGCAAGCTTTTAAGGAAATGAGATCTAGAAATGCTGTATCATTCCTTTAAACAACAGATAAATAATTTAAATATCACAGGATTTCCTCTTCAGCATCAACATCCAGAAAAGATCAACAGTTACTTTGTATTTTCAAGATGAAACAATTTCATCCTGACATCAATTAGGATAGACAACACAAAAGTTATAAATTACTTAATTTATGAATCCCTGGCCTAGATATATTGCTCTGAGACCCCTCTTGAAACAATTCAGTCTAAATTCTTAAGGGGTTTATTTGGTGTGCCTCTATGTATTTCTAATCCTATACTAAGGCTAGAAATACAGCTGGTTTTCACACAGATCTCTAAATGGCTCATTTGCTTCAATTATTCACTTAAGTTGATTCACTTTAAGAGTGCTTGCGTTTTTCTGACTCTTTCTAACAATTTTGTATCTACATGATCCAAGAAAATTAAACTGTTTAAGTCTTGTGATTTATCCTTATCTTACATATTGAATATATTAGATTTTTACAAAATTTGATCAGAGATGAAACAATAACCTTTTGACATATTCTTCCAGAAATATCTCTGTTGTAATCTGAATATATATAACTCACACTTCATCATTGGATGTTTTATGGCAGCCTCCTATCACATGCTCTATCATATAGTGGATAAGCCAATGAATTGCAAAATTTTACACAATTGTTTTTGTTGTTCACACTAGATTGATATAAACAGTATAGAATACAACTTCCCACCTAAAGATCTTCTTAACTATTTAATTAATTAATTAATCTTACGTGAATCTTAAGAGAATCTTAAGCACTAATTAAAAAAAAGTTGACTACCTCCTGAGAAGTCTGTTCCAATGTTGAATAGCTCTTACCATTACCATTTTATCTCCATTAGAAATCTTTTTTCTTACAATTTCAACCCATTGCTGCTTCTTTCCTGGAATTGTACTTAATCAGTCCATCATACATGATTGCTCTGAAGGCCTCCATCTTCACACAGTATTCTTTCATTCAGGGTAAACAAACTCAAAGCCTTCAGTCATTCCTCATTTTTTCCCAGGCTCCTTATCTTGGTTGTTACCTTCCAGACATTGTCCAATTTGTCACTGTCCTTACTATAATGTGGTACCCAAAACTGGATACAGTATTCTAAACACCATTATGTCATTTGATCAACACAGAATAGAGAGAAACAAAATTCTCTTGATTTTGACACTATGCTTCAATTGATGCAGCTTAAGACTATATTGTTTTGTTTTGTTTTGCTTTTTTCATTGCAAATACATCATACTATAGACTCAGGTTCTGCTTATGATCCATCAGAACACCCAAATCTTTCCACACATGCTGCTGCCTAATACAGTTTCCTCATCCTATAATGCCTTTGATTTTTTCCTTTAAAATGTAAGTCTTTTGTCTTTGCCCCTGTTTAAATTCATGTTGCTACTTTCTGCTGATTGACTCAGTTTGTTAAGTTCTTACTGAATCTCTTATTACCATCCTTTAAATTGTCTGATAATAATAAGAAAGAACTGGAGAAAATCACAAAATACGAAGTCCTGAAAATAGGAATAGAAGTGTGGCAAAAGAAAGCCAAGATACTACCAAATGGTGGTTTCCAATTTCAAACCCATATCCCTATGATGCAAATTCCCACCAGAGCACTGGTCCTTCCTCCCTACCTCCCTTTTGCTAATTGCTATGATGGACAGAGGTCTTCATAGCAGAGCCACATTAAAACATTAAATATCTTAAAGTAACCCCTTTATGGATTTATTGAAAATACATTCTGCCAGGGTGCCCTCCGGCCCTGAAGGAGATAACTGGTTGAAAAGATTGTGTCACATAATCAAACCACACTAAGCCATCCAATCGCTCCTCATATTCTGTCAATTAGAATATTTATACCCTAGAGCAAATGGTTGCCTGCTTACTAAATTCAAAAGGATGGCTAGGGCTAAGACTATCAGAACAAACAGCAACATCTGGATGTCAGTACCTATCCTTCCCCCCTGCCATCAGAACTGATGAAGCTTCTTGGATAAGAAGTGAAACATTTTTGTCTTATTCCTCAAGGGGGAAAAAAAGTCCAGTTCCCTTTTGAAGAAGGAAAAAAAAAAGTACCTTCAAGACAATTATGATCTGGATGACTGAGAACCTCCACAGACATTTGGATCAGGAACAGTTGGTGCAGGCATTTAAAAAACTAGAAATTTGGGGATGTGGGAATGAAATATTCTTTTCCATCTTTGGAGCTAAATGCATTTTTCATTTCATCCACCTTCATGCTGCTTATTGATTACTTTTGTTACTTTTTTTTCAGTGTAATCAACTGATACTTTTTGTTTATAGTCAAATATGAGAAACAGAATGCTGAAACAATTTTAAATGGAATTTTAAGTTACTGCTCAATTTGGACAAAAACTATAGCATAACGTTCTTTAAAGACATGTAAATCTTACCATTTATTTAAAAGATTTATGCCCATTATTTATTTAATTTATTTATCAAATTTATTTGCCACCCATATCACAGTTCAAAGCAAATCTGACTTATAGCAAGATAAAATTAACAGATATTAGTGTCTATAAAAGATTCTTACTAACATTTAAAATCACTAATACTTTAGAAATTGGCATAAATGCCCCCTGGAAATTCACAAATGAACTCAGCAACTACTGTAATCCCAATCAATGTGAATTAACTTTTTGTTCTCCCTTTGATTATCTTGGTCAAAAAGCAGAAATAATAGTTGGTCAAAAAGGTTTGTTGATAGCAGTTTAACTTCACATTATTGTGGGAAACACAAATATTTTAATGTTTATTTGATAATGGTTCTGTCATCCTGAATACTGTGTCAGAATACAAGAAATAGATTGGGAAACATAGAGAGAAAAATGAAATGTAATAACAATAAACACTGACTCAAGATCCAGAAGGATCTCAACAGATTTGAATACTGGGCCCTATCTAAGAAAATGAAATTCAATAGTGAGAAAAGTAAGGTTTTACATTTAGGCAAGAAAAACCAAATGCACAGGTATAGAATAGGTGGTACCTGGCTCAATAGCAGCAACTGCAAGAGGGATCTTGGAGTCCTAGTGGACAATCACTTAAATATGAACCAATGGTGTGTTGCAGCTATCAAAAAAGCCAATGCAATCATAGGCTGCATTAACAGAGAGATAGAGTCAAGATCATGGGAAGTGTTAGTACTGCTTTATAATGCCTTGGTAAGACCACACTTGGAATATTGCATCTAGTTTTGGTCACCCTAAATATAAAAAAATGTTGAGAGTATGGAAAGAGTGCAGAGAAGAGCAACAAAGATGATTAGGGAGCTGCAGGAATTGGGTATGCCTAGTCTAATGAAAAGAAGGATGAGGGATAACATGGTAGCAGTGTTCACAAAGAATCGGAGGTCAACCTATTTACCAAAGTACCAGAAGGCAGAACAAGAAGCGATGGATGAAAATTAATTAAGGAGACAACCAACCTGAAACTAAAGAGAAATTTCCTGACAGTGAAAACAATTACCCAGTGAAACTGCTTGCTTTTAGAAGTTGTAGGTAGGTGCTCCATCACTGGAGATTTTTATAAAAGATTGGACAGCCATTTGTCCAGAATGGTACAGGGTCTCCTGCTTGTACAAGGGATTGAACTAGAAAATCTCCAAGGTCCCTTCCAACTCTGTTATTCTGTTATGTTGATGTTATTATTCAAATAAAGAAAGAAAATGTTTCTAGCAATACTACAACTGTGGCCAGCAAAAAAAATTGTGCAGAAAGGCATGCATACAAATTAATATTTCTGGTGCTTAATATATTTTTCATTATGAAATATTATGAGACAGAAAAGGAGAGAGAGATTTTGTTACTGTTGTTCAATGCTGTAATGCAATATGTAACAATATATGATATAGAATTTTTAGCATATAGTAGAAGCATTGGTATGCTTCCATTGTTCCAAATATGCCTCCATTACTTAACATTAACCAATATAATCATAGGGTAATATGTAATTAGTATAATATTTCAAGCAAAAAAGCCCCAAATTAATCAAAGACAGAGCAAACAATGGAGGACTGGTTAAATGTGAAATCCTAGTTCTTCCAACTAACTCTGCAACTAAACACAGCACGTTGCCAGCAGTATAACAGGGAGAACTCCTAGTACTATAATTCAGCCCACTTTGCCTTTGCTATGAGGTTGAACATCTGGCCCTGGGGTGCAGTCGGAAAAATATGGAGTTGAACATACATAAAACTGTAGATGATAGTGGATGATAGCAGTAGCCTTCCTATTCTACCACCTCTTACTATGTTAGATAACACAGTATCAACAGTAGAGACCTGGAAATAAAAAAAGAAAAATACAAGCTACAGGCATTTGGAGATGACTTGGTCTTTATACTAGAAGACCCACTAGAAACTGGACCGAAGTTAATTAGAAAGATAGTAGATTACGGGGAAGTTGCAGGATTGAAAATACATAAAGATAAAACAAAATTTTTACCGTATTTTCCGGCGTATAAGACGACCCCCGACTTTTCCTGTTAAAATATAGAGTTTGGGCTATACTCGCTGTATAAGACTACCCCTCTTCCAACGCACACCAAATAAAAATTAAAAAACATCAACTGGCTCACCCACAATGTAAAAGCAGCTGTGCTAGACCCAAAATGGCCCCTGCAACAAGCAGGAACCTCACACAGCCACAAAAAGCCCAAAAAAACAACTTTCACACTTTACACAGACACAACACAACTGGCTCACCCACAATGTAAAAGCAGCTGTGCTAGACCCAAAATGGCCCCTGCAACAAGCATGAATCTCACACAGGCACAAAAAGCCAAAAAAAAAAAAAAGCCAACTTTCATACTTTACACACACAAAATTCCACATACAGTTTTGTGAGATTTTTTGTGTTTGTGTAGTTAGAGTGAAACACTACAGAAACACACTAAATCTCAGAAAGCTGCACAAATATTATTTTATTTTATTTTATTTTTATTTTTATATGAAAACTAAATTTAAAACTTCCTAAACTTTAAATGGCTAGGTCTAAAAAAGAACAACTAAAAAAAACCCCAATTAACTTTTTTTTAAAGCTCCCAAAGGGGAAAAAAACTTACCCAATAGAACAGGGGTCTCCAACCTTGGCAACTTTAAGACTTGTAGACTTCAACTCCCAGAATTCCTCAGCCAGCTTTGTTTTGCTGGCTGAGGAATTCTGGTAGTTGAAGTCCACAACTCCCTGCCTGCTTGATTGCAGGCAGGGAGAGGCTTGCTGATGGAATGGATTCAGGCAAGCGAAGCAAGGCAGGCGTTGCGAGTAGCAGCTAAGGTAAGCAAGCTGGAGGGGGAAAACTTTTTTTTACAAAACTTTTACATGGCTCTGGCGATCCCAGCTGCGTTGCCTGATTAGCAGGCAAAGCTGGGATCGTGGCTCTGGCGATCCCAGCTGTGTTGCCTGATTAGCAGGCAAAGCTGGGATCATCAGAGCTTGGATCGCCAGAGCCATTTAAGGCTCGTCAGAGCCTTTCGGGCTGGTCTGCCTGGTTACAGGAGAACAACACCCGGCGTACAAGACGACCCCCGACTTTTGAGAAGATTTTCATGTGTTAAAAAGTCGTCTTATATGCCGGAAAATACGGTAGTTAAAAATCTCGCAAATACACAAAAAAGAGTGTTGATGGAAAGAATTGATATACAGATAGTCAAAAAAGTGAAGTACTTAGGAATACAACTATCAGCAAAATGTGCAACGATCAAAGAGGATAATTATATGAAAGTGATGCAACAAATTAAACTAGATTTGGAGAAATGGAAATATCTGCAATTGTCATTAACAGGAAGAATAGCTACTATAAAAATGAACATTTTACCAAGATTACTATATTTATTCCAAACAATTCCAATAAAATTGGGGAAAAAATATTTTGAAGAACTAAATAAAATAATATTAAGATATATTTGGTTAGGGAAAAAAGCAATAATAGGTTTGAAAATGTTGCAAGACTCCAAAAAAACAGGGGGCTTTGTGTGGCCAGATTGGGAATTGTATTATCAGGCCTCAGTACTTACATGGGTGAAAGAATGGATTGACTTGAGGCACAAAAGACTATTAACTTTAGAAGGACACGACCTTCAATTAGATTGGCTCGCTTTTTTATGGTATTGGAAAAATAAGATACATACAGTAGCTACTTTCAAAGACATTATGTTAGAAATGCATTGCTATCAGTATGGTTTAAAATTAAAGAACAACAGTATTTGAAAATACTAGTCTGGCTTTCCACAATGGAAGCATTGATACATCCTAATGTTATTAATATGGAAAAAATTATAAGATATAAATATATTTTGAATGAAAAAAGGGAATTAAAAACCAAGCAGGAACTTAGTAGTCAAGGGATCGACATTGCATGGTGGCCATAAATGCAGATACAATCTCGATATGAGAAAGATGCTAAAATGTATGGTTTTAATAAAGAATTAACAGAACTGGACTAGATATTAACAGGAAAATGAAAAACTGATAAAGAAAATATATTACTTAATTACTTATTAAGTATTAAACTTGAAAGTGAGCAGGTAAAGGAGGCAATGATAGTTTGGGCTAAAAATTTTGGATATGCAATAGAACTGGATAAATGGCAGTAACTGTGGAATAGAAATGTTAAATTGACTATGTCAACTGCATTTAAAGAAAAATAGATAGCATTTTGCACTAACAAGACCAGAAAAAAATGTATAAAGATAGATCCGCTAAATGTTGGAAGTGCAATCAAACATCTGGTTCATATTACCATATGTGGTGGACATGCCCAAAAGCTAAAAAATATTGGATGAAAATACATACTTGATTGGAAAAAATGATAAAGCAGCATATAGACTTGAAATCAGAAATATTTTTATTGAGCATTCTGCCGGAAAATTATGATAAGAGGACTATATATTTGATTTTACATGTACTAACTGCAGCCAGAATTGTATTTGCACAACAATGGAAGAATGATGAGATCCCGACAGATGAGAGTGTAATTAAGAAAATATTAGAATGTATAGAAATGGATAGACTTACTATTATGGACAAAGAAGAAATTGAATATTTTTTGATATGGGGCCTATTTTACCTATGGTTAGACAATAGAAACAGAAGTTAGAAATGTGGGAATATAAAAAGGATAAATGCTAAAACAGAGATTTGTTAAAGTAAATATAAGTTAAATATTATTGTTATTATAGTATTAATATTATTGTGATGAATACTACTGTAAACATTTTGATTATGATTGCCTAAAAGCAATTGTACCCAAACAGAGGGCTGAAAAAATATCTACAGACCCCTCACATCATGGACATAAACTGTTTCACCTCCTCCCCTCAGGATGCCACTACATGGCATTGCATGCCAAAACAGCTAAACAGAGAGACAGTTTTTTTTCTCGTACTATCATGCTGCTGAACATCTAATTCCCACAGTATTGTTTTATGTCTAAGTATATTTCCCGATGTAGCATGGCTGTATTACTTCTAGCCTTCTCATCTGTTCCATTATCTTCTCTTATTCATATTGTTATTATGGTTATTATTACTTTGATATTATGACTTTATTACTTTGTTGTTTTGCACATACACTGAGAGCTGATACACTAGAAACAAATGCCTTGTTTGACTAATCCCACTTGGCCAATAAAGTATTCTATTCTATTAAGATGAACAAAAATACTCCCGAAGATGCAAGTTATTGAATGTGATTAATAAATTGTTAAAGGATATAATCATAATCAATTGCATTTTTATTATTATAGGATATTCTTATCTTATTATTATAGAATAACCCTATAGGATATTCCTCACAAATACTAGTTACATTTAGCTCCAGTTGTGGCCTGACTCCTTAAATAATTTTTAAGGAGAAATAAATGAATTGATAGTAACTATTGTATTTGGCAAGAAAGTACTGTAGTATCATGCTAATAAAAGGCCGAAATATCATGGGGAAAGGAGATGAATCAAATATTTATGCATTAGCTCTAGTGCCAGCTCAGCTTCTACTCAACAGCATAGGTGGCTTTTCTACAAGCCACTTCAATCCTATGTTGCTGTTGGTGAACCAAGAAAAACTTCCAGATTGATGACAAGCATCATCGTTTGGACTGATTTACTGAAATACAGTCGGATAAGAAAAGGGTTGATTATTTTTTCCTGGACATAAGCAGCAGATTATCTGATGAAATAGCAATCATGGACTGCAGAATCTAAAACTGCTCATGTCTAATATGCAAGTGGGAAACCCACATTCCTTAGGTTGTCCAAGGGGTGGTGGAAGAAAACATAAAATAGAGGCATAGAGCAGGCTCTTAAACTCCCGGCCTGCGGCTGGATGCGTCACATGCTGGCCACACCCACACCCAGGTTACGGAAGGGGGGGGGGAAGTCCTGATACATCACGTGACACCACTGTGACAATGTGAGTTTGACACCCCTGGCATACAGTCTATCCCATATCAATCACATTCCATCCATATTACCAAATAGTTGCTTGGCAAGTTGGATGCAGTATAATTTAGCTGGACGGAAAAATAATTAGACATTTGCAGACAAAATTGCTCATGTACATTCCAAATGGGGAAGCCTTAACTACAATGGAGTATTGTCTGGTTAGAATTCATCCGTACGCTTTCAATCCTAGGCTAGCCAAGTGAAGTATATGAAGCTCTCTCCCAGTACCTGGAAATTGTACAAGTTTGGATGGGAAGAAATCATCTCCAATTCAATCTTACTAGAACTGAAGGGCCATAGGTGTTTGGATCACCCAGATTTGGGGATGTTTTATCTCAAGCCTTGGGAGGTTAGAGGTGCAATGTGGGGGTCTTCCTTGACTCACAGCTCCTGTTTGAAGAGCAGATAGCAACTGTGGTCAGGAAGCTGAATCCTTCCAGGATCAGAAGGCCATTCAGACAGTGATTCATGCACTAATCATCTCATGGCTTGACTATAGTGTACAGTGTACAGATTATAATGATGTGCTTTACATGGAACTGCCATCTATCAAATCCTAGGAAGCATGCCTTCCCTATTGCAGTTGCTGCTCCCTAGAATAACGATCACCCCCAAGATGATCATTCCAATTTCAAGAAGGCTACAAAAAATTGAACAGCTATCTGGAGCCAATTTTTATTAGATCCGTCTGATCTCCCAGCTGCATCCTTATCTGGAAATGACAGATTTTGATAAACAGGGTGCAAGGGCTATCTTTAATGTTAGTTCAGACAAGTAAAATATTACATGTCACTTGTGAGAGACAAGCAATCATATCGAATAATACTAATTTTGTTTCTTCGTTTACTGACTGCTTGTGTATTTCCAGGCTCAATTCAGTCTAGTCTTTAAAATGGCTGTGGGATCCCTGTACGTAGGCTTACAAGCAAGGTCTAAACAGATTGGTAGGAAAATCATTAGGACTGGGTCACATTATTATGGGCATCCTATGACAAGTACATTAGAATCACTTATTGATACTAGTTTTAAAAATTTGATTTTTATTGACTGTAATTAATCTGATTTTGTCAATACACTTTAAGAAATCACTCTAAAAGCTCTTTTTGTGTGTTTTTAATAACAACAATTTTTCTTGAGAGAAATTCAACAGATATAATGACCATGCGATTTCCAGTTTCCATTGTTTCCATTTCCCTGCCACTTTATAGTAGACAACTTGCTTTTCAACTCTTCTATTTTTGCTTCCTCAGTCTATAAAAAGATAGTTAGTGTCACCAGTTAAAAAGTGAGAAAATAAATATGAATATGCAGCATGTTTTTCACATACTCTGGGGCTATTTCCTCCTCACTCGTTTACTAGTGTTAAGAAAAGCACGCCTAGACTGACTTAATCTTGCAAATACTGTTATAATCCAGTGCTAATTAACTGAACTGCTCCAATTAAAATCTGATTTAAAATCAGATCTGATGCTGTTTAATAAAACAATTGCATTCAAGGACCTTTTTCATTTGATCAATGCCTCATTTTAACACACCAGGTTTTTAAATAATATTTAGTATTCAATATTTAAAAGATCCCTATAGGTGTCAGGGTTACTGGCTGAAAGCAAGTAACTGAACAGAGCATCAAAAAGGGTCTTAAGATGGATATTTTGATGGGGTGTTTATGTGTATGTTTTGTGTGTGTACAGAAAAGAGACTGTGATACAAAATATGTTTTGAACATCACACAAACTGGAAGCTCATGGTTTGATTGATTGCAGTATTATATAAATAGCTGCAAAATGTTTATGACATCCTTTGGATCTGTCCCATCCTGGTCAATGGGGAATGAGCCTTGCCCATTTAAAATGGGAAAAAGCCCAGACTAAAACCAACAACCCACAAAAGCATTATGCAGACCTTTCCAAACCACAATGCAGTTAAGCTAGTTTCAAAATCTTGAAGTTATACTCTATCTTAAGCTATAAAGTATTTAAGCAATAAAAAATATTATTCCATCTAAAGATAGGATGGCATACAATATATTAACGCTATCCAATTAGATAAAAGAAGGAGAAATTGTCTTTCTTTTTTCAAAAATACTGTCTCCTATCAGAGATATTCTCTCATCACATAGAAATTTCTACTGTTTATTAATTCAGATAAACTTTGGGCTACCAGATCTAGGCTGCAAAAATCCAAATTGCCATTAAGCAAAGGAGAGTTAGAAGTGGCTGCATCTGATATTTACCACCCAGTGGTCTTCCAGATTTTTATAGCCCAGACATAGTAACTCTAATCAAGAGGTAGCATGGTTGCTTCCAAAAATATCTTGCTGCACAGGTGGCTTGAATCTGGAACAAGTCCATCTCTCTGCCTTTTCATAATAATATTTAAAAATTAAAGACTGTTACTTTAAGATATCATCTCCTGTATTTTGCCCACACATGCAAAATAAAATAAAAATATCTATTTTTAGTTTTTTCTGAAACACAGTTTGGTATGCAACTATTACATGTATTGAAAAAATACATGTAAAATCCCAGTAGTTAACCAATGCCTTGTCAACTGCATCTGGCCCACAAAAGAATTGTATGTGATCTCTAATAGCTCTAGCCAAACAAAGCACTCTGGTGTGTAAAACAAAACAGGGAGTTTTTCTGTGGCTTTGAAAGAGGTTGCAATATGCCAACCTCCACCCCCAGTCTTTAGAATACTGGATTCAATTGTATTAGACAACCACTACCCTATTTCCAACCTTCCATCTTTAGGGAAGACTTGCCACAAAATGCACAGGCACTGGTTGCATTCATTTTGTCATGGAGAACATCCCTTTTGGTCCTTTCAGCATCCTTTGGATCCTGTCAACCACCTTCAATATTGTACCTTGGGTAGTTTATACCATCCTTCTGAACATATTGCAGGGACTGGTGATTTACAGCACTGTGCTCCAGTACTTCATCAATGGACAGTTGTAAGTGGGGAGAGTTTGATGCAGTGTCCTCAAACATAACAAGTAGCACAATGCTCAGTGTTCTCCCTTCTGCTTTTTAGCATCTGCATGAAGCTACTACATGAAAAAGTCATCTGTCTATTTGGGGTGCAGAATCATCAATTATCATCAATTATGATACCCAACTGCATACTACTATTGCAGGGATATAGTCAAAACCTTGTCCCTGAACCTAGAGGATATTGGAAGCTGAATGGAAAGAAACAGGCTGAAGTGAGGCCCAAACAAGACAGAGTTGCTGTTTATTCATCACAATCTCTGTCAGTTCTGATCTGAAGGACTAGTGCTGTCCCCGAGATGGCAAACCCATGACTTAAGATCCTCCTGAATGAGCAAGCTGAGATTCAGAAGGCCTTCAGTCAGCATAGCTGGTGCACTGGTTGTGGCTCTATTGGAGAGCTTTTTGTGACAATAATTTATGTTCACATCACCACTCAGTTAGACTACTACAAGGTATTCTACGTGAGGCTGGAAAAGACCATATGGAAACTGTACTTGGCACAAATGCAGTGGCCTATTTGCTAAGTGGAACTAGATGCCCTTATATTATATCTGTGGTATGATTCCTGCATTGCTTTTCGGGTATTTCGAAGTATTTGTTTTAACCTATAAAGCCCTAAATGGCACCAAGGGATTTTCAGGATTACCTACTTAACTAGAATCAAACTGCCTAATAAGAAAAAATATTTTTAGTACCATACTATGGTGGGTAGGAGGGCAACTGAGACCAGGAAGAGAGGCTTCTCAGTAATGACCATGAAAAACTTCCCCCCAGAAACTAGATTGGCTTCAATATTATCAATCTTACAGAAGTAACTAACAACAGAGCTTCTCTTTTAGTTGAATGTCTTGCAGTATACCATATATACCGTATATATTTATATTGTTATAAGTTTTTAATATTTATGATTGCATTACAATATTACAGTATCAACATTAATACTGTATACTCTGAATGGAGCACAGTATCACTTTCTACCGTATAATAATAGTATTCAGTAGAATACAAATCTCTTACCTATGTCTATAAACATGAGATTCCTCAAACCATTTATAGTTCTACTGTAGGTTTTTGTCTTACTGGACTAATCTAGGAACTTTGTTTCATGTTTCATTCTCTTCCTGTTTTGAGACAGATGAGAGGAAAATGAGGGGTTACAATCAGCAGGCAGGAAGTAAGTTACTTCCCTCCAGGATTTCTGTCCTGTAGCTTGGCCTTCTGGAAGCAACAGATAATAAACAATGTATTATATTTTAATTTCTTATAAAAAGAAACATTTTTGTATTTCCGCTTATGACAAGAAATAGTCAAGAAAGGAAGCTACAGTGGGACAGGCTCCTTGTTTTCAGGCTTCAATTGTCACTGTTTATGCCAACAAAGAAAGAAGCTCTGAATATAATGGGCAGAAAAGAGCAGAGCAGATGTGGGGAGAGTAAGGAACACTGTGTTCAAGAAACAGGCAGGTGAACGATCAGCAGAAAGGACTGAGGATGTGAAGTTCACCTATGGTTTAGGGATATGTTGCCTTTGGCCACATGCCTTTTCACTGTCTACATAAGACTGTTGGGTTTTTGTTTTGGTTTTTTTTTGCTACAAGTACAAAGCAAAAAAATAATCACTTCTTCTGAAGATAAAATTTATTTGAAATTTTACCCAAAGTTTCAATCCTGAAGAATAATACAGCTATTATTTCAGATATGGGGGGGGGGGGGGGGCTAGATCCTTTCTGGCAAAAATAAGCAAAACAAAACTAACAGTTCCAATTTTACAGCGAAACAACACAAACCCATGTTGTTCCATGTTGAAAGATGTCAGCAGGAAGCTTTACAATTAGCAGAATCCCTGAGACCGGTGTTATCTTGAGATATAGAGCAAACCTGATGTAATATCACCTCTACTCCACTATTAGTTGGGGGCACATAATGGAAGAACAGATTTCACCAAATACTTTATTTCATACCTCACTCCTAAATTTATACAACTATAATATTACTTTAACAGTGTTCCTTGTTTGTGTCTAGTGACTGGAAAATTCAGAACAAATCAGTCCATAGAAAAGCTATATTTGCTAATCATAAATCTAACTTCTTTATTTAGTAACAAATTTTGAAAATATCATAGGCAAAATAAATAATTTATATTATCAAGAAAATTTGATTTAAGCATTCAGTAAATCTCAACTTTAATTAAACAAGTAGGATTGAGGAATCTCTTAATTTATTATTTAATTAATTAATTTTATTTATAAGCCACTTGACTTCAAAATGATTCTGGACAGCTTACAACTAAATACCAATTTATTAAAAGAAAAAATACAATAGAACAGAAATGAAAAGTACAAAAATAATCAAAACAAAACAAAATAAAACATTGCACGTTCAGGCAGAGCAGTTTGCTAATTTCTGACTTCTTAGATTAGAATATCCTTCCTCAGTATTCCACATTCAAATACACTGCTACATAGCAAAAGTTATGCCAACTACTCTGATGCAGTACGTTGTACCAAATATGCCTCAAAATGACTGCTCTACATAAAGATACTACTCGATTTACAACCACAACTGAATCCAAAATTTCCACTGCTAAGTAAGACAGTTGTTAAGTGAGTTTTGCCCCATTATACAACCTTTATTGCCACAGTTGTTAAGTAAATCACTGTTATTGTTAAGTTAGTAATGTGGTTGTTAAGTGAATCTGGCTACCCGATTGACTTTGCTTGTCAAAATGTTGCAAAAGGTGATCATGATCTCAGGACACTGCAATCGTCATAAATATAAGTCAGCTGCCAAGTATCTGAATTTTGATCACATTACCATGGGGATGCTGCAACGATTGTAAGTATGAAAAACTTTGTTCAGTGCTGTTATTACTTCAGTTACTAAATAAATGGAAGGAGTTGAAGATTGCCTGTATTACCCTTCAAGAAATTGCATGCATTCAAATTTTGTTCTACTAATTAAGATGGCACTTTTGCAAGAGATGTTGGATAACAGTAAAATAATCAACAATAAACAGTTGATCTAATGTCTTTCCATCTGTATTCATTACATTACGTACCCAATAACGGTTATTTTCAGTTTCCACTAGACCAATGTAACTTACTCCTAAATTACTGAACAGAACATATATTTTTATTGAGAAGTATGAATAAATAAATGAATTGATTCTTAGTAAACAAACTTAGAATTTCAATTATTGCCTTCAATTTAGACATATGTAGTATTTCAACATGTTAATTCCTATGGATTTTGTATTTCACTAATATCTATTACAACTATATTTATCTACGGTACTCAATGAACTAAGGAAAAAGGTTGTTGTTGTTGTTTTTTTGCTCAGCTGGGATAATAGAATTAGGGTATGCATCCATTCACAGAATATGCAAGCCTATGAAACATTCCGTTGAGCGTAGGGCTTTAGCTGTCAGCCTGTATTTAAGAAAAACTAGAAAATCATTGTGTTAATTATACTTCAGTAATTGTCTGTTAGGGACGCAGTGGCTCAGTGGCTAAGATGCTGAGCTTGTTGATTGAAAGGTCAGCAGTTCAGCGGTTCGAATAGCTAGTTCCACGTAACGGGGTGAGCTCCCATTACTTGTCCCAGCTTCTGCCAACCTAGCAGTTCGAAAGCACATAAAAAATGCAAGTAGAAAAATAGGGACCACCTTTGGTGGCAAGGTAACAGCGTTCTGTGTGTCTTTGGCGCTTAGTTGTGTTGGCCACATGACCACAGAAATGTCTTCAGACAGCACTGGCTCTTCGGCTTTGAAACGGAAATGAGCACCGCCCCCTAGAGTCAGGAACAACTAGCACGTATGTGTGAGGGGAATCTTTACCCTTACCTAATTGTCTGTTGTTAATCATACACTGTTAGGCTGCTCCCCAAATATATTCTTCTATATTTCCTAGGCTTTAGGAAAGAAATCAAATGGGGGGAGAGAGAAGTGCGTCAAGACTGATGGTAGGATTTACAAGAAGATGGCATTTGTATTTTTTAATTTACTGTGGATTGGAAAGAGGAATGTAGCAAGACAACATCTAAATAAACATGTTCACGATGTGACAGAAGCATTCCTGACATTGTGGGAAAGGCATTTTAAAAGAGTATTCTGCAATTTTCTGTGTACTTTCTTGTAAATGCAGTACTATAACATCCTTTATTTACAAATATACATGCATTTATATACAAATATACATGCAAATATACATTAAGTAGATGAAATGAAGCCATAATCAAAATATATTGTAATCTAGACAGTAAAGATCCTTGCCTTGAAACCTGTTTTTTTTTCAAAAAAACAGTTTAATCTAGAAAGCAGTTTGAGTCTTAAATATTTCAAGTTTCAATACCTAATAAAAAGGCTAAAATTTACTAAATCTGTGAACTTCTAGGATGAACCCTGTGGCTTTAAACCTATGACTATTGCTTGAAATATGTGAAAGCAGGACACCCTTAATCTGCCAAAGAACTGTTGGGAGACTAAGATCATGCAAATGTTCCTTAATTGAGTTATAGCATTTCCTGCCACCTTCCAACTGTGGGAAGCATGAAGACATGCCTTTCTTAGCTCTAAAATGTCAACACTCCAGATTCATGGATTTACCACTTTTGCCTTAGCTGTAGACTTTTCCAATTGGAATTTGAGTATATTTAATATCATGTCAAATTAAGGGCTGTCACAGAGAGTAGGGGTTAATTTATTCTCCAAAGCACCTGAGGGCAGGACAAGAAGTAATGGATAGAAGCTTATCAAAGAGATATCCAACCTAGAATTAAGGAGAAATTTCCTGTCAGTGAAAACAACTAATCACTGGAACTGCTTGCCTCCAGAAGTTGCGAGTGTTCCATCATTGGAGACTTTTTAAGAAGAAATTGGGAAAAATTGGTCTGGAATCATACAGGATCTCCTGCTTAAGCAGGTGGTTAGACTAGAAGACCTCCATGGTTCCTTCCAATTCTAATGCTATATTGTAATGCTATATTGTACTGGTTCTGAACTGAAATTAAAATGACATTAATAAATAAATTTTCAGTTGGTTTCTCAATATCTATCTTTTGAAATGTAGAAACACTTTCAAGGCATTAAATATTTGGGAGAAAAGATAACGGGATCAAAATAGAGCTCTATACTGTAAACTTAAAACAAAAAAAATGAAACTTTTTAAAACAAAAGATAAAGAAGTATTTGGTATTCAAAGCCAGTTCTAAATGTTGAAGTGCAGGTTCTCATCATGATAATTTCCAGAAAGAGTTCTACACTAAAGATTAATTGTGTTAATCAAGATTATACATATTTCACATGTATTAAAGAAACCATTTCCTTCCTGAACTTCCATGAAAATATTACATCAGAATGGGACTGAGAAAACCTAAAATGAGCATTACAAAGAAGAGGCTCTTCGTAGAGCTGACAGTTCTTTAATTTATACAAGGTGAAATCCTCCTCCAATGTTTTATATAACAACAAACTACTGTTGCTGTCTATGCCCTTTTCAATGATTTGTCCTTGGAAGAAAATGAGCTGAAGGTTATTGTAGAAGCCAAAGAATAAATAGAACCACATCCCAGCATAGATTCCCTTGCATTAATCTCTGGACCTATAAGAGTGCCACCAGAGCTGAACATTAAAAGAAGAAGAAGTTATACAACAGAATTAAATGTCAAAAAGTTGAAAAACACAGAAGTGCCACAATCCAAGAATTTTATGACAGTAAATATCTGCTGAGGAATTGCTATCATTCCTGGATCATCCTGCATTCTGAACAATATCTATGCAGGCCAAGCTGGTAGAGAACTGAGCTCTAATAAAAATGGTTTTCATTAAAAAAGACCTGTGCTACAAATAATATTTAGTGCAGCCTTGCCCTTGCATATCAAGCACAGAGTCATTCACCTGAACTGCAGGTTGGACTGATTACTGCATTATGTATTTCAGTTAATCTTTGAATGTAATGGTATTGTTTCTATTATTTTGAGTATAAGGACATGCACTGTCTTTAATGATCCCACTACTATATGACAGAGAAGGCAATCTATCAATTTTTCCAGCCTTAAGTACTGTAGATTTTTATTTATCAATAAAAGCATCTTAAATTTGGCTCAGTGGCAAACTGGCAGCAAGGTCAGCTTCTTTAGAATAACTAATAAATTGGGGACTTCCGCTTGGCTCCGTAAGCTTTGAAGACGCTCCTTTTTGAGCGCCTGTTTCCTGGTTCCGTAAAAGCCCCAGAACGGCCGAAAAACTGCTATCTGGAGGCTTGGAACCCTCTCCCCAGGCAAAGGGGAGAGAGAAGAGTCGACAGGCGGAGGTAGAGCCCCCCAAGTGCACTAGGAGAAATCCTGGGGCGCAAAGGGTGTGGGCTCCCTATTGAAGCCTGTCAAGCTGCTCCGGACCAGGAACGACTCCATGAAAGCTGAGCTAGAAGCTGCGACCAAAATCTGCTGAAAATCAACTGGGGGACTTTTAACATCTGTACTTTGATTGCAGACAGAGCAAATCAGGAGAAAACAAAAGGAACTTGCAAGTAACACTTTAACTCCGCTTTAAAATGCAGAAAATGGCGCCTGAGGGCGGGAGGAGGAAACTACCAGGGAAAGTGCTTGTTAAGGCTTGTTAAAGTTTGCAACAGTAATACAGTATCAGATTACACCCTAAGGGAAAGTTTTAAAGGGGAAGCGTCCATGGAAAGAATTTGGTATTGAGGAAAAGAATTTGGTACTGATTTAACTAAAATCTGGTTTTTATACTGTGTGGAAAAGAGTTGAATTGTTGTCCAGATAGCTGGATGAATACAAAGTGGCTGAAATATGGCTGACAATAGGGCTGGTGAATCAGCAAATTTCCAAGCCGTGACAGTCCAGGCTTTTCAAGAACTTTTAGACTTCTTTACTTCAGCCCTTTTGAATACAATTGAAAGGGCTTTTTCAAAAAACAGTTTGGAAAAATATAAGCAGTTGTTAGCGGGACAGCAGGAAATTATTCAGAAGAATTTGTTTTTGGAAGTTCAGAAGATGGACAGGATTAAGAGACTGGCTGGCACAAACAAAGATTTTGGTGGACGTTTCCACTCAAATGACAGAAAAGCAACAAATAGTTTCTTTATTGCAAGCTGACAATCTTTATGGCAACAAATTTGGCTATATGGACAAAGAAATGGACTGAATGATTATACAAGCAAGAAGAGATGAACTGGGGAATTCAAGTTAGAAAACGTGATCTCAAGAAGAGAGCGAGTATTTCAGAAACATCAACCTCAAATCACCATTTTAAAAGTTTCAAAAATAAAACTGGGGGGGCTGTTGAAAGAATTTATAAAAAAAAGGAATGGAAAAAAATAGAAAGAACAGAAGAACAGAAGATTAAGAAAGATGTCTTCCTGTGGATTTTGAAATTGGCATCGGACAAACATGTGTTTTAATAGTATTAAGAGATTTATAAAATGCTTAACATAAGGTTATATTATTTTAAAAGATATATGAGATAAATTGTATAAGCTTTTAAGATGTCTAACCCCTTGAAGCGAAGAGGACTAATGTTAAACTCAGAATGTTATTGCAAAATGATAATTAGTTTTGGATAGTAAAGGGTTGCTCTCTAAAAAGCTAGAAGTATTAAGACGGTTAATTGAAAATTTGAAAGACATCCTCCTGTAGATTCTGAAATTTATATTTGGTAAATAAGTGTTTCAAAGGTATCAAGAGATTTTTAAAATGCTTAATATAAGACTATATTATTTTAAAAGATATATGAGATAAAAAGTGTAAGATTTTAAGATGAAAAATTTTTCTTTCTTTTTTTTTTCTCTTTGAAGGAAGAGGATTAATGTTAAATTCAGAATTTCACTAGGGAGTAATGTTTGTATAGAAATGGAATTTATTCATGATTTTTACTGTTTGAAACTGCTAAAGTATCGGATTACACATTAAGAATTTTTTTTTTTAAAGTAGGAAAAATGAACTTAATTTAATTGGTTTTGAGAATATATAAAAGGGAGGTTGATGAATTGGAGCAAGGGAGTTAAAGAACATGTGAGAGTTTTGAACTTTATAATTTGTTAGTTTATTTTAGCATATGTTTGTTAGATGCTATACCCTGTTTTTGCTCTGGGAAGTCGGGGGGTGGGGTGGGATAAGGGATGGGGGGGGAAAGGGGTCAATAGATAAATGTTGTAGCAGAAGACAGTATATTTTATGAGTAGAATATAGGAGTTGCTCAGATACTAAAGGAGGAAAATATTTCACAGCAGAGAAGTTAGAAAGGAGAGAGGAGGAGGGGGTAGGAAGAGGAGAGGGAGGGTGAGGAATGGAAGAAAGGAGAGGAGGAAGGGAAGGAAAGGGGACAGGAGTAGGAGTGAAGGTGAGAAGGGGGGAAAGAAGAGAGAAGTGGGGGAAAGGGAAAGGAAGTAGGATGAGGTGGGAGAGGAGGCAGGAGAAAGTAGGAGAGAAGAGGAGGGAGGGAAGGGAAAGAAAGGAGGAGAAGAAGAAGGTTTGTTGTGGAATGAGGGGAGAAAAAAAGAGCAAACCCGAATGTAATTAAAATGTCTTATTTAATGCTCTCTTTAAGGGAAACATGTATAAGTAGGATTTCTTATGTATAAGAAACTGTACAATTTCTATTATGTGGGGAAGAGGAAAGGGTGGGGGGGAGAAAATTGTTTGTATTTCTTATAAAACTTTTCATTAAAAAAAAGAATAACTAATAAATTCACCATTAAGTTGCTTTCTTCAAATGATAAGCCACAACTTTCTGCATGAGCTGCAATTTCTGGCCTAATCTCAAAGGCAGAAACATATAAAAATCCTTGCAATGATGCAATCTTAAGGTGCTTTTATACTTTTGTTTTATTTTGTTGGTTTCTCCAAGTCAGTGTTGACTCCTGGCAACTGTTTGAACACATCCTTGCAGTTTTCCTGGCAAGACTACAGTAGTTTGCTCTTGCCTGCTTCCTAGGTTGAGAGAGAGTGACTTGCCCAAAGCAGGTCTAGAATTCAGAGTCTCCTGTTTATAGTCTGATGATTTTACCACTAAACCAAACTGGCTCCCAAATCTTAAGGTTACTACTACACAAACTATGGAAAGTAATAACCATTAAAGGCAAATCAGGTGGAGCTAGAAAAGTCACTTCTTAATAGCAAGAATTTAAGGTGTACCCTCAGACTACTGTATACACATGCTATTTTACAGGTGTAGGGTAGTACGTGCATACATTTCTTTTTATCCTGGAAAAATATTATTAGCTACAATGCTCCTGTCTTGCTGGGATGCAGCTTCAGCTTTCTGGTGTCTTATCCATCCCATAACTGTATCAGGCACAGGTCAAAGGGCCACATCATTTCTGTTTCTGGGGATACTTAATTTTATTTTTAAAATAAAATAAATCGTCATCAAATATACTTTTGTCATCTAATTTCTAACAATTAACCCAATGATAACAGACTGAAACCTTGTACTATTCTCCAAACATACATATCTCACTGAAAGCAATCACAGTAATGTGACAAATTCAAATGAATTCTAAAAATAAACATGCACCCACACAAAGGTAATGTTAGGATTGCAGCTAAGTATAGAGAAAATCAGGAAGCAGGATATAGATAGCAGATGATATAACTGATCTTGCCAGTAAAACTTCCTGAGCTGTATCCCAGGGGTGTCAAGCTCACGTCATCACGGCGGCGTCACATGACATAACGGGACTTTTTCCTCCTTTGCTAAACCAGCCATAGGTATGGCCAGCGCGTGACACATCCAGCCCGCGGGCCGGGAGTTTGACAGCCCTGTTCTATCCCTTTGGCTCTACAACAACCTCTATTTGGAGGTACAGATTGATTTTATTAGTAATGTAAATATTTTTCTATTTTGTTTATTAATAAACAATAAAACAGTTCAAATAAACAAACCATAAAGGGAGATGTTTATCATAGATTGAGAGAGACTTGGGAATAATAATATATGTTATTTATTGGCAAAACCTGGAACATTATGTTAGAATTTAGGGAAATAATTTTTTTTAATTAAAAAAATGTCTCTATTCCTACAAGCCAAATTTGTTTTTAATTTTTTCTTTCATTTCAATAATAGTTTAAAAGCTATAAGATATAAACAATATTAAATTATTCCCAGTGACAGAATGGTTTAAACAATCTATCCAAATCTAAAAATAGTTAATTGAGTTTGTAATTAATCGTATTGAATGGTTCTTTATTCTTTAAAAATACAGTGAAAAGGTCTCTCTACTCAAATGGAAATTTGATTTATTCATTTGAGTCCTAGAATTCAAAGCTTATTAAATATGCCCCCCAAATAGAGAAAGATTAATAAATACTATTCAAGAAATTGCACTTTAGCATCTTCCTTAACAAAATATTTTGCAAAATTAATCAATAACAGCAAGTAGTAAGTAAACAGTAAATAAATCTAGTAAATCTCAGAACAGAATTCTAGGAAGGATGCCTTTCTGAAGAATGAAAAGAATTCAGAACAATTGTTAAAGTAGAAACAAAAACTGCTTTGCAAGAAGGACAAATAACTTTTGATGTTGATTTGAACAATGACAAACTAGTTTTGCACTGTTGTCAAGGTAATAAGATGAACATGTCCATGTAGGTATTAGAAGTCAAGATGAACCATGTTCACAATTTCATGTCATGCCATAAAAATGGAGCCAGAATATAACTGCATGCAATTTACTAAAACAAGCAATGAAAAAACATTTTTTAAAAATAGCACAGTCAAAAGATAAGAAAAAATCAGCAATAAACTGAATGGTAGAATGAGCAAAGGACTATATTATTGATTTTCAGTTGGTCTTTTATATATCCCAATTAGATATAACTTTTTATGACGAAACCTAGTTTTCAAATATAAATGTGAAACTTCATCAATAAGCCTGTAAAGCCTGGTGGAACTGACCTTTACATTTGACCTTCAGCCAGGTACCAAAGATTTAACCATAAAAATGAAAGTACAGTATTATACAGCAATATTGTATACTTATAGTAATTGCATAGTAAACTTAACTGTATTAATGTTTCCAAAACTAATGAGACTATATACTTAAAAGTGCATATATTCTATAGGTTATATACTTTCAAATTAAACAAGCATGACCTAGTTTCTCCCTTTTATGATGATGATAATATACCGTTTGTGTGTGTGTGTGTGTGTATACATACATATATATGCTTCCAGGAGCACGAAGCCGAGAACACCAGCCTGAAGATGACGAATGAGACTTCGTTGAAACGTCGCCAAGACACTTCCAATTTTACGTGGGAGAAGACCCGAATAACCAAAGACCTACATACAAACACCCGCGAAAACCTGAGAATATATATATATATATATATATATATATATATATATATATATTTGTTTTCTCAGGTTTTCGCGGGTGTTTGTATGTAGGTCTTTGGTTATTCGGGTCTTCTCCCACGTAAAATTGGAAGTGTCTTGGCGACGTTTCGACGAAGTCTCATTCGTCATCTTCAGGCTGGTGTTCTCGGCTTCGTGCTTCCAGGAGCAATGTGAGATCGTAGCTGTCTCTTCCTTTTAACTGCTAGTGGGGGTGTGAGCTGATTGGGTGGGAACTTGGCTGTGTTCTGATTGGGTGGAGGTGTGTTCTGATTGGTTAGGGGCTCGGCTGTGCTCTGATTGGATGGGGGGTTGGTTGTGCTCTGATTGGCTGGGGGTGTGTTCTGTTTGGGTGGGGGCTTGGTTGTGCTCAGCTTAGTCTGAGTTGCAGGGGGATTTGAGCTGGTGAGCTGCGTTGTTGTTGTTTGGCTTCGTGTTTGTGGCCGTGCGAGCTCTTCATGGTGGGTGTCAGTCTGCTTCATGTATGGATTGGAGAGGTTTAAAGTGGCTAATGATGCAGCTGCAGTCTGGCTTCTGGTCCTTGGTCGTGGCTCATTATCAGTGTGGGTTTGAGTCTGCTTTCTGCGTGGATGTGTGGTGGTGACATCCTGTGTGGCTCTCGTGAGTGTGGGTCTGGTGTCATTCGTCGTGTTAGGGACCCGTTTGTCAATAAGGGCGGGTTTCCAAATGGCTGGTAGGCGGGAGGTATCGTCTCGTTTGTTCATGCTGTGTGGGCGTTTTTCTATCTCAATGGCTTCTCTGATTATTCTGTTGTTAAAGTGTTCAGTTTTGGCGATAGTTCTGGTCTTTTTAAAGTCAATATCATGTCCTGTGGCTTTAAGGTGTTGGACCAGGGAAGAAGTGGGTTCTTCTTTTCTGACTGAGTTCTTGTGTTCTTCTATGCGTGCACTTATTCGTCTGTTGGTTTGTCCGATGTATGTGGTGGGGCAGGCGGTGCATGGGATTTCATATACTCCTTGATTTTCTAACTCTATTTTGTCTTTGGGGTTCCTTAGGATGGTGGATATTTTTCGGTTTGTGCAGAATGCTGTCTTGATGTTATGTTTGTGGAGGATTTTGCTTATTCTGTCTGTGGTGCCTTTTATGTATGGGAGGAGGGCTTTGCCGTTTTCTTGTTCTGTGTCTTGGATTTTAGTGGGGGTTTCTTTTTGGATTAGGTTGGTGATCTTATTTCTTTGGAATCCATTGGATGTTAGTACGTTAGTGAGGGTGTGTAGTTCGGTTTTTAGGTGTTGTTCGTCAGCTAAGCGTTTTGTTCTGGAAATGAGTGTCTTGGCTACAGAGTTGATCTGGGCAGGGTGGTGGTGTGAGAGTGCGTGCAGATAGCGGTTTGTATGTGTTTTCTTCTGGTAGATAGTGTGTCCTAGGGAGCCATTGGATTTTCTGTAGACTAAGACATCCAGGAAGGGAAGTTGGTTGTTCGCTTCTGTTTCCATGGTGAACTGTATTTTGGGGTGTAGGCTGTTGAGGTGTGTGAGGAAGTTGTCCAGTTTTTCTTTCCCATGTGGCCAGATTATGAAGGTGTCGTCCACATATCTGAGCCAGAGTTTGGGTTTATGATCAGATTTTTCTAGAGCTTGGGTTTCAAAATATTCCATATAGAGGTTGGCAATGACAGGTGAGAGGGGTGATCCCATGGGTGCTCCTTCTGTTTGTTTGTATTTCTGTCCATTATAGATGAAGTATGTGTTGGATAGGCAGTGGTTGGTCAGATCTAAGATGTGCTTGGGGGGGTTATATTTGTTTTGGATAACTGTCAAGGCTTCTTTGATTGGTACTTGGGTGAAGAGGGATATGACATCAAAGCTCACGAGTAGGTCACTGGGCTGTAAGTTTTGTTGCTTTATGATGTCTATGAACTGGAATGAGTTTTTTACGTATGAGGTGATGGATTCTGCATAGGGCTGTAGTTGTTTGGCGAGAAATTTGGCTAGGTTTTGTAGAGGTGAGCCTATGGAGCTGACTATGGGTCTAAGTGGGGTTCCTTCTTTGTGTATCTTGGGGAGACCATAAAGCTTAGGGCATCTGGATGATTTCTCTCTGGGTATGATTCTTTGCTGAATCTCTTCGCTGATGGGGGAGGCTTTTATTTTGGATCTGGTGGTTTTTTCCAGGTAGGTGGTGGGGTCTGTGTTTAGGGGTTTGTATATGGAGTCTTGGAGTAGGTTGTTTAATTTGGTTTGGTAGTCAGATGTGTTCATAACCACCGTGGCATTGCCCTTGTCTGCTGGTAGGATTATTATGCTGGTGTCTTCTTTCAGGTTAAGTAGTGCTGTCTGTTCCTCTTTGGGTAAGTTACTTTTGGGTGGCTTGCTGGTGCAGAGGATGTTGGTGATTTCGAGTCTGATTCTGTTTGCATCGTCGGGGTTGATTTTGGTCAGGCTGGTTTCAACTCCGCATATAATGGTTTCAGTGGGGATGCTTTTGGGAGCGACTGCAAAGTTGAATCCTTTGGAAAGGACATTGGTTTCGGCTTTGGTGAGGATCCTATCTGAGATGTTATGCACTGTTTGTTTCATGTGTGGCTGTGAGGGTGGAGGGGATTGTTTCTGGCGTTCTTGTAGTCTTCGGAATTTGTTGGTGTGTGTGTCTGTCTTGAGGGTGGTCTGTGTTTCGGCTCTCCAGACGGCAAGTTGTTTGGATTTGTCCCAAAGTGCGGGGTGGATCTTGTTGCTGAGTTTGAGGTGAAGTGTGAGGAGATCCTTGTTGATTCGGTCTAGGAAGAATCTTTTTCTGTGGAGTTCATTTCTGATTAGGGCTAGTTCTGTTCTTTTCAGAATGCGTTTGGTGGCTGCAGAGTTGGAGTGGAATTTCAGTTGGAAGCCTGTGGGGATTAAATTTTGATCTCGGCAGTTGCGTAGGAATGCAAGGTCACATAAAATGGAAGCTCTTTGGACTTCGAGTTTTTCATAGGTCCTGGTCAGATGGTGGATATCCTCCCCGTAGAGGTGCGATATTTGTTTTCTCAGGTTTTCGCGGGTGTTTGTATGTAGGTCTTTGGTTATTCGGGTCTTCTCCCACGTAAAATTGGAAGTGTCTTGGCGACGTTTCGACGAAGTCTCATTCGTCATCTTCAGGCTGGTGTTCTCGGCTTCGTGCTTCCAGGAGCAATGTGAGATCGTAGCTGTCTCTTCCTTTTAACTGCTAGTGGGGGTGTGAGCTGATTGGGTGGGAACTTGGCTGTGTTCTGATTGGGTGGAGGTGTGTTCTGATTGGTTAGGGGCTCGGCTGTGCTCTGATTGGATGGGGGGTTGGTTGTGCTCTGATTGGCTGGGGGTGTGTTCTGTTTGGGTGGGGGCTTGGTTGTGCTCAGCTTAGTCTGAGTTGCAGGGGGATTTGAGCTGGTGAGCTGCGTTGTTGTTGTTTGGCTTCGTGTTTGTGGCCGTGCGAGCTCTTCATGGTGGGTGTCAGTCTGCTTCATGTATGGATTTAAACCACTTTAAACCTCTCCAATCCATACATGAAGCAGACTGACACCCACCATGAAGAGCTCGCACGGCCACAAACACGAAGCCAAACAACAACAACGCAGCTCACCAGCTCAAATCCCCCTGCAACTCAGACTAAGCTGAGCACAACCAAGCCCCCACCCAAACAGAACACACCCCCAGCCAATCAGAGCACAACCAACCCCCCATCCAATCAGAGCACAGCCGAGCCCCTAACCAATCAGAACACACCTCCACCCAATCAGAACACAGCCAAGTTCCCACCCAATCAGCTCACACCCCCACTAGCAGTTAAAAGGAAGAGACAGCTACGATCTCACATTGCTCCTGGAAGCACGAAGCCGAGAACACCAGCCTGAAGATGACGAATGAGACTTCGTCGAAACGTCGCCAAGACACTTCCAATTTTACGTGGGAGAAGACCCGAATAACCAAAGACCTACATACAAACACCCGCGAAAACCTGAGAAAACAAATATCGCACCTCTACGGGGAGGATATCCACCATCTGACCAGGACCTATGAAAAACTCGAAGTCCAAAGAGCTTCCATTTTATGTGACCTTGCATTCCTACGCAACTGCCGAGATCAAAATTTAATCCCCACAGGCTTCCAACTGAAATTCCACTCCAACTCTGCAGCCACCAAACGCATTCTGAAAAGAACAGAACTAGCCCTAATCAGAAATGAACTCCACAGAAAAAGATTCTTCCTAGACCGAATCAACAAGGATCTCCTCACACTTCACCTCAAACTCAGCAACAAGATCCACCCCGCACTTTGGGACAAATCCAAACAACTTGCCGTCTGGAGAGCCGAAACACAGACCACCCTCAAGACAGACACACACACCAACAAATTCCGAAGACTACAAGAACGCCAGAAACAATCCCCTCCACCCTCACAGCCACACATGAAACAAACAGTGCATAACATCTCAGATAGGATCCTCACCAAAGCCGAAACCAATGTCCTTTCCAAAGGATTCAACTTTGCAGTCGCTCCCAAAAGCATCCCCACTGAAACCATTATATGCGGAGTTGAAACCAGCCTGACCAAAATCAACCCCGACGATGCAAACAGAATCAGACTCGAAATCACCAACATCCTCTGCACCAGCAAGCCACCCAAAAGTAACTTACCCAAAGAGGAACAGACAGCACTACTTAACCTGAAAGAAGACACCAGCATAATAATCCTACCAGCAGACAAGGGCAATGCCACGGTGGTTATGAACACATCTGACTACCAAACCAAATTAAACAACCTACTCCAAGACTCCATATACAAACCCCTAAACACAGACCCCACCACCTACCTGGAAAAAACCACCAGATCCAAAATAAAAGCCTCCCCCATCAGCGAAGAGATTCAGCAAAGAATCATACCCAGAGAGAAATCATCCAGATGCCCTAAGCTTTATGGTCTCCCCAAGATACACAAAGAAGGAACCCCACTTAGACCCATAGTCAGCTCCATAGGCTCACCTCTACAAAACCTAGCCAAATTTCTCGCCAAACAACTACAGCCCTATGCAGAATCCATCACCTCATACGTAAAAAACTCATTCCAGTTCATAGACATCATAAAGCAACAAAACTTACAGCCCAGTGACCTACTCGTGAGCTTTGATGTCATATCCCTCTTCACCCAAGTACCAATCAAAGAAGCCTTGACAGTTATCCAAAACAAATATAACCCCCCCAAGCACATCTTAGATCTGACCAACCACTGCCTATCCAACACATACTTCATCTATAATGGACAGAAATACAAACAAACAGAAGGAGCACCCATGGGATCACCCCTCTCACCTGTCATTGCCAACCTCTATATGGAATATTTTGAAACCCAAGCTCTAGAAAAATCTGATCATAAACCCAAACTCTGGCTCAGATATGTGGACGACACCTTCATAATCTGGCCACATGGGAAAGAAAAACTGGACAACTTCCTCACACACCTCAACAGCCTACACCCCAAAATACAGTTCACCATGGAAACAGAAGCGAACAACCAACTTCCCTTCCTGGATGTCTTAGTCTACAGAAAATCCAATGGCTCCCTAGGACACACTATCTACCAGAAGAAAACACATACAAACCGCTATCTGCACGCACTCTCACACCACCACCCTGCCCAGATCAACTCTGTAGCCAAGACACTCATTTCCAGAACAAAACGCTTAGCTGACGAACAACACCTAAAAACTGAACTACACACCCTCACTAACGTACTAACATCCAATGGATTCCAAAGAAATAAGATCACCAACCTAATCCAAAAAGAAACCCCCACTAAAATCCAAGACACAGAACAAGAAAACGGCAAAGCCCTCCTCCCATACATAAAAGGCACCACAGACAGAATAAGCAAAATCCTCCACAAACATAACATCAAGACAGCATTCTGCACAAACCGAAAAATATCCACCATCCTAAGGAACCCCAAAGACAAAATAGAGTTAGAAAATCAAGGAGTATATGAAATCCCATGCACCGCCTGCCCCACCACATACATCGGACAAACCAACAGACGAATAAGTGCACGCATAGAAGAACACAAGAACTCAGTCAGAAAAGAAGAACCCACTTCTTCCCTGGTCCAACACCTTAAAGCCACAGGACATGATATTGACTTTAAAAAGACCAGAACTATCGCCAAAACTGAACACTTTAACAACAGAATAATCAGAGAAGCCATTGAGATAGAAAAACGCCCACACAGCATGAACAAACGAGACGATACCTCCCGCCTACCAGCCATTTGGAAACCCGCCCTTATTGACAAACGGGTCCCTAACACGACGAATGACACCAGACCCACACTCACGAGAGCCACACAGGATGTCACCACCACACATCCACGCAGAAAGCAGACTCAAACCCACACTGATAATGAGCCACGACCAAGGACCAGAAGCCAGACTGCAGCTGCATCATTAGCCACTTTAAACCTCTCCAATCCATACATGAAGCAGACTGACACCCACCATGAAGAGCTCGCACGGCCACAAACACGAAGCCAAACAACAACAACGCAGCTCACCAGCTCAAATCCCCCTGCAACTCAGACTAAGCTGAGCACAACCAAGCCCCCACCCAAACAGAACACACCCCCAGCCAATCAGAGCACAACCAACCCCCCATCCAATCAGAGCACAGCCGAGCCCCTAACCAATCAGAACACACCTCCACCCAATCAGAACACAGCCAAGTTCCCACCCAATCAGCTCACACCCCCACTAGCAGTTAAAAGGAAGAGACAGCTACGATCTCACATTGCTCCTGGAAGCACGAAGCCGAGAACACCAGCCTGAAGATGACGAATGAGACTTCGTCGAAACGTCGCCAAGACACTTCCAATTTTACGTGGGAGAAGACCCGAATAACCAAAGACCTACATATATATATATATATATATATATATATATATATATATATATATATATATATATGATAGATTGATTAGATATTCATAGGACTGCCTTATTAATAAAAATGTTAATAGTTCTTTATAAAAAATCCATTACAATTTTTACATTGTAGATTTATACATAAATGAATATAATGACCTATTTTATTTCTGAATGGGAATACTGAGTTTGATAGCATTTAAAGTATTTTAAATTCATAGAATTTTATTGATTTATTTATTTAGCCTATGGTGTCTACATAGAATTATAGAATCATAGGGTTGGAAGGGACCTGGCTTAGAGGTCTTCTAATCCAACCATTTACCCAAGACAGGAGACTTTATACCATCCCAGATAAATGTTTAATTAAATTAAATCTTTCATTTAAAACTAATAAAATTAAAATTAAAATTATTTTTTTCATTTAAAGGGATTGGCTGATAATAATAATCTGTTATTAATTGCAAAATTAAATTGTGTAATGTGTAGTTACAACCCCTTCGTAAACTGTACCTTACACATGGTGAAAAACATATGACTGTTTACTATACAGTATATTATGCAACCTTTTTCTCAGTTTATATTGGATTGAAGGAAAAATTAAAAGTTTCTGGAAAAGCTATGTTATCAGGAATAATTTACAAATCATTAGATTTCATTAGATTCGAAGAAAGCTCTCCCGAACGGCAGCAGGTACAACGACCATTTTGGCAAATCACAAGCTGTGAGAACCAGGACAATAAGATTTGCGCTGGAGCGGCACAGGGACAGAGCATTGAAACTGGGTGAGACAACTTCCAATTTATATGCTAGAGATCTAACCCAAGTTAAAAAAATTCCAAAAAATAATCTCCCAGTAGCAAGAAAGCAGCGATCAGATACAGGGAGAAAGATTAAAGACCCAGACGTGAAAGAAATGCTTAATGGAAGCTTTAAAACATAGAAAGCCTGGAAAAGATTCAACAATTACTTGAAAAGTGATTATTGGGAGAAACTGCCTTTTTATTTTTAATTCCCCTCGATCTGTTTGACAATCAGCTGTTTGACACTGTTTAATGTTGGAATTGGGAGGAGGGGAGCCATCTGGAGGAAAAGGAGCATTACAATGTGGGAACTTAAGTGAAAGTGACAATTGTTTAACACAAATAGATGAAAGAAGAGAAAGTAGAATTTACTATAATCATAAAAAAATTAAGGTTAGAAGGTGGAAGTCTATGATGTGGTAACCTAACTGTATTACCATTATTAACGATGTGTAAAAATATATTGAAATTTATAGTTTTAGGCAGTAGTGGGATTTAGCCAGTTTGCACCACTTCGGGAGAACCGGTTGTTAACTTTCTGAGCAGTTTGGCAAACTGGTTGTTGGAAGAAATCATTAGGGCAAAGAACCGGTTGTTAAATTACTTGAATCCCACCACTAGTTTTAGGGGATTGGAGATATAATCCCAGGATTGATTAAATTTGGTTAATGATTGGTCTTATTGATGTTTTTAAACAATTGGGATATTGGTTTTATGGTCAAATATTGAATGATTTCTAAAATATTAAAATACTCATGATTTAACAGGAGATAACAAACATACTGCATGAAGAAATGTTATTGTAAGCTCATAAGTATAATGTACAGGTTAAGGACAGAACTTGGAAGACTAGGATTATGTATACCTAATTGTATTATTATTGCTAGCATTGTTTAAAAAATATATTGACCCAGTCAATACACTGTCTTCAAAATGTGTATGGACGTTAAAGGAAAATTACAAATGAAATGTGTGTGTGTGTATGTGTATAATTTTATTTTATTTTATTTTATTTGTATTGTAAATGAAATCAACATTGGAAAGCCTTGATCCAGTACCAAAAACATTTATACACGTGTGTACTTTTGAAAGAAGTCAGATGGACTGTCTTGTGGAGCAAAATAATAATCTGTATAATTACTTTAGAGATGCTACCAAACTAGATACCTGTAAGTGATATAAAAATAAAACACTTCACTGAAAAAAATCCATCTTTACCATAGGAACCACATATTCTACTATCTTAATTTTTGTTCAAATTGGTCTAAACCTTTTTATAACTTTAGTTAATTCAACAGAAATATAGTATTGCTTGGTGTCTGGTTATACATTTGTTCCAATCTTAACACAAGTTCATTGGAGGTGATTTTAAGGACCACTGCAGAATAAGCCTTTTGAATACCCTTGCCAAAATGTTCATAAGATCTGCTAGAAAACAACAAAAATTAGTAAGTGAATATTAGCTTTAATATTCATTGCAGGCTGGATTTAATAAGAAATATGCTGCTGTTGGATAGCAATTTATTGTGAGCGTACTCTACACATATAGAGTTTAGCCATCAAGAGTTTGTACATCTCTCAATTACTGAAACCAGATGAAAATTCTATATATTAAATTGAATAGTTGAAGAAACCATCCTTTCTTTTTGTTTTCTTCAATTGGTACTCTATTGACTCTTTAAGCAGATATTATGCTGCTATTTCATTATTTCAATGCGATTATTTTCTAAAACTGGATTTTATTGTAAACAGAAAGGTCTGTTTGTTTACAAAGTCGTGGCATTTTCCAAGATTATGGCCATTATAAATGGTTACTGAATAATTACAATGCGCAGTGCCAGCTGTACCTAACTGCATACTCATTTTGTGTCAGTAAATTCTGTATCAACCCACATATAAGCTATACTGAGAATTTTCAACAGTTAGAAGCAATGCTAAAATATGTGTTGATGTTGAAAATCCCATGTAGAAATAAATTAATTTGATATAATGCAGAATATGTTTTTGCATATACTTCTGGCAGTACTACACAATACGACTGATGCAGTATTTAGAATAGACGTGGGTCTCGTTTTTTAAAATGTAAATATTTATACATCAATTGTAATATAAAAGTTGGAAAAATATTTATTTAATAAAATTGTGCTGTTTCGACTAGCAGAATAAAGAAAGAAGACAGGCTACAATTCTGTAATTTACATAATTTAATGCTAAATTAATGGATTACCTATCAGGTTACCATCTCAGGATGCAATATCTTTTGGGTTTCACTGATGGTGCCAAATAGGGAAAATTATAATTAAGTATATTTCATCTAAATCGCTTGGTAAAATAGCAACATATTTACTGAAACAGACTTTGTTCTCTAGAACTTGTAAGATTTCAAATTATGCCTCCAGAATAACAGTGATAGCCACTGTAAGTGCACAGCATTTAACAATGCTTTCTTTATGTTTCTGCATCAGGTAAAATCTAGTACATTATGCAATACATTTTATAGTTTATTCTATACAATTCAAAGTTATGCTTTTTTTTCTTTCCCAAAATTTTTATAAGGTGACCTGTTTCTGATGAAGATTTGTGGAGGGTATAAAATATTATGCTCATAAAATGTGACCGGTAAATATTTAATTAATAACATGTATAGAATATTAATTTGCATGTATGTTCAAAACAATATTATATAAAATTATTATATAATGTAACTATTATACAGATATAAATGTAAAGGAAAAAACAAACAAAATTAAACACAAATGATAGTCTGAATGCTTTTAATTTCACATTCATATTTATCTCTTGGTGAGATTTTGAAAGATTTTCCCACACCAAAATTTATTGATGTTACAGAGCAAATCTTGACATTTCTGTGGCATTGTAAGTATTGACACATCAAAATATATTATCTTGAACTGTTTTGAAATCATTTTAGATTCTTAGGAAAACTAATTACTAGAATACAAGAAGCTGCCTTACACTAAGTGAGGTCACTGGTTCATCTATACTATCTATTTGGATTGGCAGCAATTCCACAGGGTTTGAAGTAGGTTTCTCTCCATGAGCAGTAGAATGAGAAATAATGAAGAGTGCACCTGATATATTATGCATGCAAACCTTGTACACAGGTAAATGCACAGTTTGAATCCACGCTCTTCGGTAAAGGCTCTAATATTCTATTCTTCCACTCTATTACTATGTATAGCATTTTATTATTGTTTCTTAATAACCAGGTGTTAGGAAATATGGAGATATACTTTCAATAAGCCTCACATTTATACTAATTTCCACATTGCAACTACAAGATCTTTATCTCTTATTTTTCACAGTTATTACAATATATAATCATTTCTACTATTCTAAGGTTCATCTTGCTATTCTAAGGTTTCAATTCTTGCTATCGCTATTCTGTGACTTCTCAAAACACATTAAAAGAAATGTTTGTAAATCAAGTTGCCCAATCAAGTTCAATCAAGTTGACCAATCAAGATGTAAAATGTTTCACCTTTTATCTTGGAAGCAACTAATGAGAATCTCTAAAAAGCACATGAATTTTGGTTCACAATTTATGTTTAAAAGCTGTCATTTTATTTACTCATTTCCTTTTAAAAAGAACTAGAAAAGTTCTCATTTCCATTATTGTCCAAATAGAAACCCTTCTAAGAGTATCACAACATATTCTGATAACCACATCTGATATTTTACTGTATCACTGAACATTTCTACAGATAACTAAACTGCCAACTAGTTTTAAACATTTGTTCAGTATTTGTAAAGCAGCTGAGCTGTTATTGTCCATTCTCTAAAAGCAAAAATAAATGTACTTATGTAAGAATAGGATACATTAAGTATCTTACCTATAGTAAAAATTACAATATCTATGTTACTGGGAAAATAACAACAGATGTACAAAAGGCAATATAAATGGTCAGTTGGTCAACTGTCTTGGTTATTTTGTTAGATTTTCAGGAAGGAAAGAATTTGATAAGATCAAGATAAATTTTATTAATGAAATCATTTCAGGAGCCCACTATGACAAAAACAGAGTATTGAAGCTATTAACAATGAGTGATATATTTATTATGGCATAAAGTTTTATTTCATTTATTTCCTAAATCATTATTGCTAATTGCCACCTCTAGGATATATCAACATGGACATAGACATAGAAATGAAATATAAGAAACCCACTATCTTCTGAAAGCCTTATCAATATGCAAAAGTATGGCAGTGCTCTACAAAGCAGAAACAGCCATCTATCTGTATAAATAGCAGCTAGAGCTCAGGTGGTCTTTCCCATCCTCTGCATGCAGACATAGCTCCAGTTTTTCTTCTCAGTATGTCCCAGGCTGGCCCACAGGCCTCATTAACACATGTCACATCCTTAAATGACAATATGGCCTGAACCATTTTCAAAGACTGCAGATAGGAGGGCGCTATTTTAATGATACAGCCATTATCATAGCCATTCGGTAGAGTTTCGGATATAGGTAAATCCCAAACTCCAACATACCAGACAGGAGGACACTCAGCAGAGCCCGCTTCCTGCCGCTTCCTTACTTGAACCGAATTACGGCGCTTCAAAAAAGAACGAAGGAAAATTTGTGCAAGGTTAAACTTGACATCTCCAGGCGCCCGGTCTGAATGCAATCGGTGCCCTCCGGACTTCACCGTCCCCTGAGGTTGTTGCCATGGGGAGCTGCAGTGCAGTCTGTGCGAGTGCGTGGAGAAAGGACCGGGGCCGGCCAAGCCGAGGAGAGGGAAGAGATTCTGCGCCCTCTCGCCCTTCCCTCTAAAACCCTCGGAAAAGGCGAGCCAAGAAGGGGCGACCACACAGCACAGACCTTGGACAGCAGCAGGAGCAGCAGCAGGCAACGCGGTACGGCGGTCCCTCTCCCTGCTTGCACCTGTCACGCAGTTCCCCTTCACGATGCCCAGGCTCTTCTGGGGAAGGAGAAGGAAGGATGCCCTCCGTAGGGACGGAGCCCCCCCGCCCCCCGGGCAATGGATGAAGGAGCAGCGGGAGGAAGAGAAGCAGATTAGCTTACCTCGCTCAGCCCCGGCGACAATGAACCCCGTCGACAGCGCTATCGGAGCAACGCACCGCCCCTTCTCCGCCACCTCTGCACGGCGCAGCCACCCACCCTTGCCCCGCAGGTGATGGGTCGCTCAGTCCCGGGCGGGCGCGCGTTCGACTCCCTTCGCGAGACTGGCGGCGGATCCCCGCAAGGCAAGGCAACAGCTTGCGCTCGAGCCACTCCGCTCTTTCCCCCCTCCCGCCACGGACAGCTTTTGCGCTGAGGGAAAGATTTACCAGCACGGAGGCTGGGAGGGGGAGGAACCAAGAGGAAGGAAGCCCGAGACATCCCCTCTGGAGTGCGCATGCGCGCGGCAGCCACCGCGGCTGCCCCCTCTCTTCCTGCTTTCCAGTTCATTGATCTGCCAATCTGGCGGGATGTTGTTATCCCCTCCCCTCTTGTTCTCGTCTGGTCCAGACGCCAGCCTGAGGTGGCGCCTTTCTTCCTGGGGTGTGGATATCAACACGTGGTCTTCAAGCCGAAGAGGGACTCTTACGCTGAAAATGAAGCTCTGTCCTTCTCTCGTCTCGGTAGGAAAAGTCTGGAGCTGCCCAGGAAAGAGAAGGAGCCTCCATGTTCAGGAAGCCGAATTAACCCCATGCCGTGGGGCAGGGTCGGCAACGGATATTGCCTTGTGGGGCTCTTCTTGCTACTGCAGGAAAGCCACCGAAGGCTTCCTTCGTTGCGCGGATTAGAGCCGCTCGTTTCCTGAAAGGCGGGCTGGGTTCGTTGCCGGAGACTGCAAAGTAAGGGGAGCGTTTTTGAGGTCCCATTGGTGAAACAGACACTCATTTTGTTCCTATATCTGCACCAAATGTATAGCTGTGGTTCTGGCCACGCCGATAAAGGGACCTTTTTCTGAGTGGATCTAATGGGATTCATTGACCGAATGGGTACTGATTCAAAAACTGAATGACTTGGTGTTACTCAAAAGCATTGTAAGATTACAGCCTTAATATGAGTGTGTGCACCCATCTTTCCTGAAATGAATTCAAGAATAATATTACAAATCTTGACAAAATGAGAGGTTTGGATGCTTTGAATTTTAACTACATCATAGTTCTATTAGGGCATATTACTGAGCCAGGGCTGTTCACATTGATGACTTAACCACAGGAAACATCTGGAAATCCTATATACACTTCTTTAGTGAGTTATGTAACACTATATGTACTTGTACACACACATATACAGTATATACATGTATACAAAATGAAATAAATACTCTGAAAACTAATTCTGATAATAGTTTAGGACAGTGATGGCTAACCTTTTTGCCATTGCATGCCAAAAGCGGGGGGGGGGAGCACGGTGGGGTCACACGCACGCGTGCCCACATCCATAATTCTATGCACCCTGCCCCCCCAGTGCTCCCCCCACTTTTGGCACGGTGGGCCCGGTGGACCCGTTTTTTGCTCTCCCCAGGCTCCAGAGCCTTTCTAGGAGCCTGGGGTGGACAAAAACGGCCTTCCCCAGCCCCACAGAGGCCCTCCGGAGGCTGGAAGCAGTGTGTTTCCTGACTTCTGGTGGGCCCAGAAGGCCCGAAAATCAGCTGGCTGGCGCACGCATGTGTGTCGGAGCTGAACTTGTGTGCCCACTGATACGGCTCCGTGTGCCACCTGTGGCACCCGTGCCATAGGTTCGCCATCACGGGTTTAGGACATCGGCAATCCCTTTCATTTAGTGTTATTAATTACACTATACAGTATTTTCAGATTCTAATCTTTGTCCAGTTTGTCTATACATAATTATCATTCTATTTGCAATTAAGAAAACAACAGATGTCCTATTACTAAACCTAGTACTAAACCATAAGCAATGTTTCAGTCAACACCAGAAAAGTAATACTGAGACATATATGAAATTTTCCTTTTTCCTTTGTGAATTTGCTATGGTATAATAGTTTCCCCAGTAGAATTATTGATTATTTAATAAATAGGACATTGCTTAAAAGAATGCTGCAATAATCTTTAGAATCCAATCCTGAATATTACAGAATCTGAAAGTTAAGCTGGTGCAATTGTCAGTTTGCTTAATTTTAAAATGACAGTTCTCACTTGGATGGGAATTTCTTTAACTCTGAAATCTTTTAAATGAAAATCAATATTTAAAGCTTCCCTTGACTTAAGCTCAGTTTGTAATGATTTCATGGGCCTGTCAATATAGTTTTACTTTAGGAGGATCAATGGAAGAAACAATTAAATTATGCATGGTAGACAAAAAATAGATACAAGGAAGTTCTGTCTCATAATTATGGAATTTAGAGTCAGCCAATAAAATACTTTACAAAGTGCATTATACATTTATAGAATGAGATGCTCCAAAATATTGTGATAGCTACTACATTAAATGGCTTTAAAGGGTATTCAATCAATTTATGGACAATAAGAATATCAATGGCTGCTTTTCAGAGTGAATACAGTTGCTAAGGGGCAACAGAAGGACAAAGGTATGGCCTTAGCCTCCTGTATACACTTTTTATAGATTTTATGCCTTATGGCTGAGTAAACTGGTCTGATTTCATGAGTCTTGTTTTACACACACACACACAAAACGTACATGAATTTGAATGCTATGTATTTTAGTGATTTGTCAGCTTGCAATGAAGCTAAAATATTTTTAAAATCACTGTAAACATTAGTATTTTGTATATAAATTTGTGTCACTATATTACTTATTAGTGGTTGCCATAGAGGGCATGAAAAGTCACAGAATACCCATTTGCCAGAGTATACCTCACAAGCAACCTGCTATATGTAAGCGTTTTTCTTCCTATTAAATTAGCTTTGTTTTTATTTATTTATTTATTTATTTTTCATATTTGTATACCGCCCTACTCCCGAAGGACTCAGGGCGGTGAACAGCCATAATAATTACAAATACATATAGAAGTTAAAAACTATTAAAAAACAGATTAAGTAATTTGGCTCAAAGATTAAAACATCCAAATTTATCTAAAAGAGGTCTAAAACCTGATTTAAAAGCCAATTTAAAAGGGAGAGTTAGGCCAGACCAGCTTGTTGGAATAGAAACGTTTTCAGGGCACGGCGGAATATGCGTAAGTCTTGGATGTTTCGTAACTCTGGGGGAAGCCCGTTCCAGATGGTAGGTGCCCCCACAGAAAAGGCTCTCCCCCTGGGGGCCGTCAGTCGACATTGTTTGGCCGACGGCACCCTGAGGAGTCCCTCTCTATGGGAGCGAACTGGTCGGTGAGAGGCTATTGGTGGCAGGAGGCGGTCTCGTAAGTACCCTGGTCCTGAGCCATGGAGCGCTCTAAAGATAGTAACCAAAACCTTGAAGCATACCCGGAAGACCAATGGGAGCCAGTGCAGCTCGCGCAGGAGGGGAGTTACATGAGAGCGCCACATTGCTCCCATTACCACCCGCGCGGCCGCATTCTGGACCAGTTGGAGCCTTCGGGTGCTTCTCAAGGGGAGCCCCATGTAGAGAGCATTACAATAATCCAGGCGTGAGGTGACAAGGGCGTGAGTGACCGTGCGCAACGAGTCCCGATCCAGAAAGGGATGCAACTGGCGAATCAGGCAAACCTGATAAAAAGTCCTCCTGGCCACGGCCGTCATATGCTCTTCTAAAGACAGCCACGAGTCCAGGAGGATGCCCAAGTTGCGAACCCCATCTGTGGGGGCCAACGACTCGCCCCCAATTGTCAGAGATGGCGCCAACTGACTATATCGGGACGATGGAAACCACAGCCACTCGGTCTTGGATGGGTTGAGTCTGAGTTTGTTCCTCCCCATCCAGATCTGTACGGCCTCCAGGCACCGGGACATCACCTCGAGGGCATCATTGGGGTGGTCTGGGGTGGAGATGTACAGCTGGATGTCATCAGCGTACTGATTGTACTTCACCCCAAAACCACGGATGATCTCACCCAGCGGCTTCACATAAATGTTGAATAGAAGGGGCGAGAGGACCGATCCTTGTGGCACCCCACATATAAGGGGCCTCGGGGTCGACCTCTGCCCCCCTGTCAACACAGACTGCGACCGGTCAGAGAGAAAGGAGGAGAACCACTGTAGAACAGTGCCCCCCACCCCCAACCCTTCCAACCGGTGCAGCATGATATCATGATCGATGGTATCAAAAGCCGCTGAGAGGTCTAGTAGGACCAGGACAGAGGAGCAACCCCTGTCCCGAGCCCTCCAGAGATCATCAACCAATGCGACCAATGCTGTCTCTGTGCTGTACCCGGGCCTGAATCCCGACTGGAACGGATCTAGATAATTCGATTCATCCAGGTACTGAGGCAGTTGTTGTGCAACCACACTCTCAACAACCTTTGCAACAAAGCGAAGGTTGGAGACAGGACGATAATTTGCTAATACAGCTGGATCCAGGGAGGGCTTCTTGAGGAGGGGCCTCACCACCGCCTCTTTCAAGACGGTGGGAAAGACACCCCCACTCAAAGAAGCATTTATAATCTCCTGAAGCCAGCCTCGCATCACCTCCCGGGAGGCCAGTACCAACCAGGATGGACACGGGTCCAATAAACATGTGGTCGCATTTAGTCTGTTCAGTATCCTGTCCACGCTTTCGGGAGTCACAGGATCAAACTCTTCCCAAATAATATTCTCAGGACCTGCCCCTGTCATCTCCTCTGGATCAATCCAGTCAGAGTCTAGCTGTTCACGAATCTGAGCAATTTTGTCATACAGATATTGTACAAAATCCTCAGCTCTACCCTCCAAGGGGTCTTCCCGCATCTCTTGATGGAGCAGAGAGCGGGTCACCCTAAACAAGGCGGCTGGGCGATTATCTGATGACGCAATAAGAGTAGAAAAGTAGTTACTCTTCTCTACTCTTATCGCCACTAGGTAATTCTTAATATGAGATCTTACCAGTGTTCGGTCGGATTCAGAACGACTAGCCCTCCAACTGCTCTCTAGGCGTCTTTTCCGGCGCTTCATCTCCCTCAGCTCCTCAGTATACCGAGGAGCCAGGTGAGACCGGCACCGGGTCAGAGGCCGCAAAGGCACGACTCGGTCTAAAGCATCAGCCGCCGCCCTATCCCAGGCGGCCACTAAGTCCTCAGCCGAGTCGTGTGCTAGAACCTCAGGAAATGGCCCAAGCTCCATCTGGAATCTCGCAGGATCCATCAGGCGCCTGGGGCGGAACCACCTGGTCGGTTCCGCCTCCTGCGGCGGGGTGTGGCGGTTCGAAGGTCCAGACGAAGGAGGGAGTGATCTGACCATGACAAGGGTTCAATCACTATATCCCCTATCTCGAGATCACTCAACCACTGTCCAGAGACAAAAACAAGGTCCAGTGTGTGTCCCCCCCATGTGAGTAGAGCCATAAATTAACTGGCTCAGGTCCATAGCCGTCATGGAAGCCATGAACTCCTGAGCCACCTCAGATGTCTCGCCAACTGATGACAGGTTAAAATCCCCCATGACCATAAGCCTGGGCGTGTCAACAGCCACCGCGGCTATAACATCAAGCAGCTCAGGCAGGGCTGCTGCCACATGGCAGGGAGCCAGGTACGTGACTAGCAAGCCCAACTGCACCCTATGACCCCACTTCACAAGAAGGGACTCACATCCAGCCGTCTGAGGAACAGTGGCCTCCCTTGGTCCAAGACCTTCGTTAATAACAACCGCCACCCCTCCACCCCTCCCCTGAGACCTTGGTTGATGGAAAGCACGGAAACCTGGTGGGCACATATCAACAAGGGGGGCTCCCCCTTCCTGGCCCAACCAGGTCTCTAATACCCGCCAGGTCCGCACCCCCCTCCTGAATAAGATCACAAATGAGGGGGGCTTTATTTACCACGGACCTGGCGTTGCACAGCATCAGCCGAAGGCCTGGGGCCCGAGGTTCCGTACAACCTGGGGAACGAGAAGAGCTTTGAGGGTCGGAGCGCGCCACCGCTTGTAAACAGCGAGGACGCACTCCTGTAGGATGATGTGGCCCCCTGCTCCCGCCATATCTGCCCCTCCCACCTACAGTATCGATGTTACGGGCATCTGTATCGTAAGATCTAATCATCTCCTTGACCCCAGAGTTCACACCTCCCATGCCACGCCCTACGGCTGGCCCAGATACCCTCCCCCGCGGGTCTTCCCCCGAACCCACGTAATCTACCCCCCTCCCAGAATCCCTTAAAATCTTATTAAGAAATTTCCCTAAAAAACCCCATAACCCTCTTTTTGCTGTATGCCATCTCTCCGGACTCCAAAGTCTGTCATTGAGATAGGCCCTCGATAAAGAAGAGGGCCAGACCTGCAAGAGGGGGGCATCTCGCAGTTTGAGGAGTTCTCCCAATGAGTACATTTTGTAGCTAGATAGTCTATAGCTGGTAGGCATGTCCTAGTTTTACAGGGTCCTGTGGAGAGAGTATCAATTAGAGGTACAAGTCATTTTAGTCCCGCTGAACTCTCATATCAGCGGTAGAAAGAGCCATTTTGAACTCAGATGTGAACAGCGATCACCCTCTCACGGCACCAGATATAAGGGAGAAAAACAGCAGCTATAGTCCTGTTCTTTCAATGTTGTACCTAGGCATAGATGGAATAGCCAATCCTTGAGATTAGAGATACGGATAGTCTGTGGGAAATATATATAGTAGGCGAAAATCCAGGGAGACTCAGATGAAATAAAAGTAAGGAAATTCTCATCCTGATATACAGGAAACAACAAACCTGGATAGCAAATAGCAAAGCCGAATATCCAGTCATAAAAGGGCGATAGGAGATAAAAATACAGGAGGGGAGATGGAATAAGGCAGTCACTTTGTAGAAGCAAAGCCCCCATGATAGGCAGAACAATCATTTCTAATCTCCTTAGCTTTCTTTAGATCTTTTATGCATGAAGGTTTAACCCCCCCCCCATAGAAAGAGAGGGGGGAGGCCTCTGGGAGGTAATCCAGAGCTGGCCCAACAATGGAAGGATTGGCATCTTTCCATTGCCCAGGAGATCAGTTGAAAATAAATAAGAAAGGTCCCTATTCTCCTTTCTGAGGCCTCTTTGGTCTCTAAATTGCTTTGGTTTTTGCTGCCTGTAACCGCCAACTGTAACTGCTATTTCGGGCGCCATTTTGGAATTTTAAACTGCCACCACCATCGGCCTCCTCCGCGCTGATTTCGCCCACTGCTGGCCTCTGCAGGCAACCTCCAATCTTGCCAAGTGTCTAACGAAGTCAGCCCAGGGTGCCAGACAGTCATCGCAGCCGTATATCGCCATCCATCCGGTAGCCTCTGATGAATGTAGGGCTGGCTGTCACGAAGCTATCGGCTAAAATTCGCTGACTCAAATCCCACCAGCACCACCCGTCTCATTATAAGCTGTTTCAGATAGCGAAGCCACAAAACTGCTCTCCTAGAAGGTCTTCCGGAGCCAAAAACGCTCCCATCGGATTGGCAAATCAGCCCTCTCAACACACCATGGACCATAGATGGGTAATTGGCCCTAAGGACCCCCAACTGTCAGGACATTACCCCCGTAAAACCGGAGCTCCATCGGGAGTCGCCATCTTGGGCATGTGCGAGGGTTCTTTTTTACTTTTTAAAAAAGTAAACAGTTTTTTTTTTTAACTTAAAAATAGAAGTGGAAGGGAGACTGGCAGATGGTATGGGAAGTGTTGCCAGGTTCATGAGTATCCACAGGAGCCGTGTAGTCTCAACGATATAAATTTCAATACTTTAAATAGAATGTATTTATTGTAATGTTTAACTTTTGTGCTGGTCTGTGATTGTAATAAAGATTAATTCTGATTTCCTTCAGGAAAGTGTATAGTTTTTGATCATCAAAATCACCATGGTCTTGTAAACTACAGACTATATAAGATCTTGTTTTTCAGTTTTCTTTAACAGCAGCAGACTAGAAATTGCACAGGACAATGAGCTCCTCCCCTCAATAGTCTTCTGCCAATTGAACAGCAGAAATTTGAAAACATCTAAAAAAGAGCAATGTACTGTGTTCAATTTTTTTAAAAAAATACTTTGTAATTGAGCAAGTTTGTAGCTTTGTTTTTAATCAGTATGTGGTAGGATTATAGATGAAAAACTTGAAATGAAACTCGATTTTCCTAATAAAGGTAAAAGTGAGTGATTACTTTGTGATTGTTGTGATCTACCTTTAATGGGCTATCTATTTATATAAGTAGATTACAAATTTTAGCTTTGAAATTCTTTCATGTAGTTAACATTTTCAGCTTTTTAAAAGCATTAAAATCATTCTGTTTTTCTGTCTTTCATCAATTCTGAAAGTATTACCACAGACTGTAGTAAATGGTTTATTAGATGAGCACAATTCAGAGCGTACTGATGATGCCTCCTCGAATGGTGAAGAATCATTTGCAACCAAATTGCCAAGCTCGGAGCTCTAGCCAACAGCCCATCGTTTGCCATGTTATAAATTTAGAGGTGGATGCTGTAATTATAATAGGAGAAATACCTTCTGATTTCTATCTATCTTTTAAATACAGAACTGTACCTGTCCATTCCTTAATCCTAGAATTATGGTAGAATAGAATTAAATAAATTGATTCCTTCTTGATTGATAAATAATGTTATTTTGTTGTATCATGATTTAATGTATTTTTAAATATACCTCAGGATTTCTAGTGCTATACATACTTAATCAATAAGACTTCTTTCCAATAATGGCTACAATCCAATGAATTTCGTATTATATGATGTAAAGCTTTATCTTCTCACAATCAAATAGCAAATCAGTTTAAACAGCACAAAGTATATTGCCATGTGAATCCTACTGTAATATTAAAATATGGAGGAAGGAGATTTTTAAATAACTATCAGATATATCTCTGCAGTTTGTTTAAAAAATATGTGTCAGTACTGTTGGCATAAGCATCATTTTTCACATTATTTGATGAGGAAGATAGACCTTGCATATTCATGAGATCGAATCTGGGTTGGTCACCAGGACCCAAGTTTTATTGTTCCGAGTTTTCAGACTCATGTTGGAGCATATCTTCTGGGAATTTCTCTCTACTGGAATACATGCGTTGGGCTGTTCTGTGAGTCTGACCCAGATTGGATCCTGCAACATTACCTCCCATAATGTTTGGCTGTACTATAGTGATAGGAAAACAATATGTGAAAATGTCAATTATTTTAAAAAGTAGAAACTAACCGGAAAAGCCTACATGATATTACCATACAGTAGTCTACTGTCTGCCCTGTTACCATAATTGTGTTTCATATTTGAATATCATGCTGTCTAATTTGAAATGAAATACTGCAGCTGAATGCATGTGTCTTTCAGCTATTAAAAAAAGAATTCCAGTACCCAACAAATTGTCAGACAACGTAGATGAGCATAGCATAGTTAGACATGTAACTGATTAAGGAAAAAAAATATTTTAAAAACTAACTGCTTTCAGTTTTAATGTACTAATGATCATATTTCTGAAAAAAATCAAGAGATCTAGCCTTTCAGTGATCAGAGATAGAAGTTTCATAATCAGTGCAGCTCCCTTTTTCTTTCCATGTACTGTACCTAGTCCTTTTGCTTTATATCTATTACCTATTTCTCATTTTTTGCCAGACAAGGTATTTTTGCAAACCTTAATTTACACTCCTAAGATAAGGGTAAAACTTGATTAATACTTGATTGGGAGTTAGCAAAAAATATTAGAGTTGTAGGCTAGAATGGGAAGTTAAAATAACCTCAGGAAATGCAGTGGCAAATTAATTCTATACTGTTACCATGAGAATTGTGTACATGTGTCCATAAAGTAATCGGAAGTTAAACTTGACTTGAAGGAAGAGTTACTTGTTAAAGCTCTGAATAAATAAAAACAAATCTGTGAATAGAATAAGACATGCAGATTAAATATGTATAGGACAAGTTCAAGTAATCTCTATTAATAAAAATACTCCAGTTGATAGTATTCCACCTTTAGCTGAATACCAGCAGTGATCTTTCCTAGTCTTTGGAATATCCCACAATGACCATATTACACAACTTCTGACATTTTTGCACTGGCTGTCAATTTGTTTCCAGATACAGTATAATGTCTTACTAGTTTAAGACCCTGAACAGACTGAGCTCATGTCCCCTGACAAAGAGCTGCTTCTGCAAGACTTCCACCACTCAGATGGAAACAGACAGATATAAATTAGAGGCCGCCCAACTTTCTAAGGGGAAGCCGCTTATAATGTTAAAAGCAGAAAAGTAGTATTAAAAAAGTGTGCTTGGAAGCAAACAAGCATTTAAATACCGGAACTGCAGGGGCTCAGCATCCAAAGCCTGGAGGGTCTGATGGAAGTTCAATGAGTTTTTGAACAGTCTGAAAGTGGGAGTCTTATAAATTATCTGGAGAATCTGGCAGTCTCTTAGGATCAAGCTTTCTCCTTTGCTTGCCCTGTGGAACTCACTTCCAGTAAAATTCCAGCTGGCCTATATTTGGTTTTTTAAAAGACAGATCTCTCAATTGGCCTACCTTGTATAATTTGTTTTAGCATGTTTAACCCTCTTGTCAAAATTATAATTAACGTTTTATTAGATTTCTTCCCAATAATTATATACTTTATGTTTTTTAAAATGTTACTAGATTTTTGGCATCTTGTAAATTATGCAGGGGCTTTGGTAAATAGCAATTTAAAAAAATCTAATAACTAAGGAACCATCAAATTTTGTACAGATTTTGTACATTTTCATGCAAGCAAGGGCAACTTAGTTCCAGATCTTGTACTTTGCAAGGGGCTAGTTGCTAGGGTTTCTTAGAAGAAGAAAATACTAACAGCTTTATTGCCTAGTTTTTAGCCTTTGGGATATAAAATATTTTTAATGCTCTTTGTGCTATATTAGTTTGAAGCATACTGCATTAAAATTTACTGTGTGCTGTTGTATGATTGTGCTTCAAGATATGTGTTGCACTAATACTGCCAGACAAAGACAATTGGTGATGGGCACGTGATCAGTCAAATGTGGGGCAACTTTAAATTGAAAACAGGCTGTATTCTCCCATAGTCAAAGGCTCACTTCTCCCTACATCTGCTTCTACCTGTTCAAGTAACAGAATTCGTTAAACGTGTGGATTTGGATGAAAACTTTTTGTATGGAAAAAGTTATAAATTTATAACTGTTGAAGACATCCGTAATAACCCGAAGTACAGATTCTTAGACAATTGGCAATTAGATCTAGAATAGATGAAATGCAATCTCAGTAAGCCTGACATTTCTTGTGTTTCTCATCTCAAATCTGAAATACAAGATATGAATGAAATACATGAAGTACCTCTCTGTGGCATATGATTTGTCACCATCAGAATCTGTAACATAATCACAAACAGTTTAAATTGTTGGGCAAAAGGAGAACCTTGATTCTTGCAAATTAAATCATCTTTGGGAATGACTTTATTAAAACTAGATCTGACAGCAAAGACTGAGCTTGAGGAAAACAAGTTGAACTGAATTCTTAAGACTAGAGATTACTTCTTCTCAAAGGCATTAGAAATGTACAGATATCCAGAATACTGAATTTCTGTTCTGTTCTAATCTACCTTAGTCTGCATGGAGGAAGAAGTGTTCCTCTGAGAACAAAAAGGGAATCCAGAGGACTTCCGGTTTTGCTTGCCTCCGGTGAATGACGGTCCCTCTCCAAGGACCGCCAGCCCCACCGTTTGTAGAGCCGCTTTGACTTTGAGAAGCGGCTTGAAAACTCCAGAATCTGAAGGATTTGAAGGAGGAGAGTAAGCAAGGCGCAGGTCGAGCCCCTGTGAGCCCCCAGAAGTTTGCTACTGGGGAGGAAACAGGCGTGGCTCCCTTTCAACTTGCGGAGACTCCGGACGGCGTGGGACGACTCTGCTTGTTTGCAGAGCAAGCCGGCTGCAGCAAACATCTAAACTGATTCAAATCAACTTTACTAATTAGCGGATAAAACAATCTGAACCTCTAAACCAAGAAACTGCAAGTATTATTTTTTTTCTGTGACTTCTCGATCTAAGCAAAATTCAGAGCGAGCGAAAGCAGCTTGAAAAGATGGCGCCGCTCCAGCGTTAACAAGCTGAGAGCGAAAGTGATCTTGCAAAGCTATTCTAACAAGCTACATTGTTGCGCTGCTTGTAGCAAGCAAACAAGAGAAGAGGGGGAAAAAATCCTCTTTTAAAATAAGTCTGAGCTCGCTTCAGCTTAACTCTATCTTCACTCTGACTGAAACTGGGGGACTTTTTTGGAGGACTTTGTGGTGCTGGAAAAGGGAAAAGGATTTCCTTTTTCAAAAAATCTACGTGGCAGAATGGCTTCTAAAAAACAGGAAGGCAAGGCGGGGGGGGGGATCCCACACACATAAGCCTGAACAGCAGTTTTCTTCTGCTCAGCAGAGTCAGAAAAAAGATTTTGATTTTGAAAGTTTAAAAGAATTTATTACTCAGGCTCTGAATGATAATTCTCAAAAATCTCAACAGGAAATGGATGATAAATTCCAAAAATCTCAACAGGAAATCAAACAGGAAATTATTGAAATGAAAAAGTTGGTGAAAGAGAATTATGGCAAGATGACTGACAAATTATCAAATGTGGTGTCTGGCTTGTCAGAAATTATTATTAAAGTGGACTCTAAATTGGAAGAATTTAAATCAAAAGTGAATGTCAAAATAAAGGATACTGATTTCAAAATTTCTGAAGTGGATAATAAAATGCAGAGAGTTGAGAACGAAATTACGATGATACAATTCCGGTCTATGGAATTTGCTATAAGACTTAGAGGTATTAAGGAAGATGACCGACAGGACTTGAGACAGGTTTGTGCTGATGCTTTGGCTGTGTTGTTAAAAATTGATTCTGAAGAGATTTTTTACAAAATAGATAAAATTTACAGAGTGAATTCGTGGGTGGCCAGACAAAGACAACTGCCTAGAGATGTGGTGATATACTTCACAGATAGAAGAATGAGAAATGACATCTTGCAAAAATCTTTTTATACTTCTGTGCAAGTGGGGGGAACCCAAATTGGAATTTATAAAGAACTACCGCCAAAAATGTTGAAAGATAGAAAAGATTTTGTTTTTTTAGTAAATGAATTAAAAAAATTAGAGATTCCATTTCGGTGGGATGGTCCAACTGGTATAATTCTGAAGTACAATGGAGAAAGACATCGATTGAATACTGTTGAAAAGGCGGAACATTTTTATTATACTGTTTTTAAGGAGAGATCATCATCCCCACGTACATCTACTGTGTTGGAGATAAAGGAGGGTGATAAGGAGACGCAACCTCAGCAAGAGTTGGAAGAGCAGCCTAAGCAGGTTGAATCAGAGCAAGTGGAAGTGCAGGGTGCTGCAGGAGGTTTTCTGGAGGAACCCTTGTCAGAATCTTCTCCAATTTTGACTACAAGAGATGTGGCCTTGGACCTAGCTCGTATGGCTGAAGCCTAAGACCAGCGCATAACTCGTGCAGTTTCTAAACAACTTAAAGAAAAACAATTACAAGAAAGAGCTAAGGTACAACAATACAAAAAGGGAGTTAAGAGTACTACACAACAAAGTGAAGCTATGGGGGGAGCAAAGCCGAAGGCCTCGGAAGATATCCGGCAATTCTGCTCGTCGCTTCAAAAAGGTATACATGACGGTTAAGTTTTTATCTTGGAATGTGAATGGATTGAACTCACCACAGAAAAGGAAGAAGATATTTACATACTTGAGACAATTTAATAATGATATAATTTGTTTACAAGAAACTCATATCAGAACACAAGATCAAAAATATTTGATAAATTCAAAATTAGGAATACATTTTATAGCTTCAAATTTGGAAAAAAAGAATGGTGTGGTTATTTACATAAATAAAAGACTATCAGCTAAAATTATAGAAGCAGATGAAGATGGAAGGTTTGTAGCAATTGAATTGCACACTGTATATGGCCAAATTCTTGTGATTGGAATTTATGCTCCTAACCAACAACAGGATCATTTTTATAAAATTTTGCATGCCAGAATATTGCAATGGGATTATAGATCTATCTTGATTATGGGAGATTGGAATGGAGTAATTGATTCCAAACTAGATAAAAAACGTCTGGCGAAGTCAAGGATCAAACTACCACAAACCTTTTTTGATATGAAAGAAGATTTGGAATTAAAAGATGTGTGGAGAATACATAACTCAAAAGACTTGGACTATACTTTTTTCTCTGATAGACATAGATCTTTTTCTAGGATTGACTTTATTTTATTATCAAATGATTTACTTGTCAAAACAAAAAGAACTAAGATTTTTCCAAGAACTCTATCTGATCATAGTCCAGTATGGATAGAAATTGAGATTGGAAAGACTGAGAGAAGATCATGGAAATTAAATGAAAATTTATTCAGATATGAAAAAAAATAATAGAACTTAAAAAGCAGATGAAATAATTTTTTGAAATAAATTTGAATAAGGGTACCCCTATTGAAATTGTGTGGGATGCGAGTAAAGCGTATATGAGAGGGGTACTCATCCATATGAACTCTAAACATAAATTGAACAGACAAAAGAAAAGATTTGAAATCGAAGTAGAAATAAAGAAAAAAGAACAGTTACTAATTAAAAATCCAAAAGATGAAAGAATACGTGGTGCTATAAAACTTTTGAAAGATCAATTCCAAATGCTTATGGCGGAACAAGCTGCAATAAATTTACAATATGCAAAGCATAATACATTTTGTAATGCCAATAAACCGGGCGAATGGTTGGCCTATACATTAAGGAAGAAGCAGAGTATGCGGACTATTGATAGTATTGATATTGGAGGGAAAGAAATTTTTCAACAAAAATTAATTAAAGAAGTCTTTGTAGATTATTATACTAAATTATATGCTAAAGATGATATACAGGATGGACTTATAGAAAAATATTTAGAAAATAAAAGAGTTACAAAAATTACCAACCAACAAAAGGAAAGAATGAATCATCCCATAACAGTTGAGGAGATAATTGCAGCAATTAAACAACTGAAAACAGCCAAAGCTCCTGGAACGGATGGCTTGACTGCAGTGTATTATAAAACTTTGCAAGCAGAAATGGTGGAACAACTCAGAGACTTATTTTGTAATATACAACAAGGGGGTAAAATACCCCCATCATGGAAAACAGCTTATATTTCTTTGATACCAAAAGAGCAAGCAGGTCCTAAAAAACCGGAGAATTATAGACCAATATCTCTTCTGAATAATGACTATAAAATTTATGCAAAAGTACTAGCCAACAGGTTGATGCCAGTAATTCAAGAGGTGATTCATGATGATCAAGCGGGATTTATAGAGGGCAGATATATGAAGGACAATATAAGGCAAGTTATAGATTTATTGGAATACCTTGAGAAGAATAAACAGATCCCTGCAGTGCTGGTTTTCTTGGATGCGGAGAAGGCCTTTGATAGAGTGGACTGGAATTTTCTATTAAAGACTTTAAAAAAGATGGACTTTGGGGATCAATTTCTACAGGCGGTTTCAGCAATTTACCAAGAACAAAAGGCACAGATTATTATTAATGGATGTTTGACAACAGACTTCAATATTGAAAAAGGAACAAGACAAGGTTGTCCGTTATCCCCATTGTTATTTATTTTAACACTAGAAGTCTTATTGAATACAATACGGGATTCGAATATCTTGAAAGGAATAGTGATAAGGCAAGAGGATTACAGAATAAGGGCATTTGCAGATGATCTGGTTGTTACCCTAACACAGCCGATGGAATCAATAATCCAGATGAAAGACATTATAAAAGATTATGGTATAGTATCAGGATTTAGATTGAACCAGAAAAAAACTAAGATGATAGTTAAAAATATGACACAAGATCGAAAACACGAACTTGAAAGGAGGGCAGGTTTTGAGATTGTATCAAAGGTTAAATATCTAGGAGTTCAGGTTGCAGAATCAAATATGAAACTGTTTCAAAATAATTATGAGGTGTTGTGGCGAGATGTACAGAAAGATATGGAGACTTGGAAAAAACTGCAGCTGTCTCTACTTGGAAGAATAGCAGCAGTTAAGATGAACATTTTGCCAAGATTTCTTTTTTTGTTTCAAATGATTCCAGTGCTTAAAAGTGATAAACAACTGAAAGAATGGCAAAATGGAGTGAATAAGTTTGTCTGGAATGAGAAAAAACCAAGAGCGAAATTGAAAATTATGCAAGATGTTCCAGAAAGGGGAGGCCTTAAACTTCCAAACCTACAGTTATATTATGAAGCAGCAGCTTTGACTCAAGCAAGCGATTGGTTTGGAAGGAAAAAGACTGGAATATTGAATACAGAAAGTTTTGACCTTGAATTTGGATGGCATGCTTACTTATTTTATGAAAACAAAGTGGATAAAGTATTTAAAAGCCATATACTTAGAGATTCCTTGATGAGAGTTTGGAAGAAGCACCGATTCAAATGGGATTATAAAATACCGTTATGGCTGGATCTTGGTCATATTATGTGGAATACAAATATAATGTCACTGGGGGGGGGGGTTATATAAAGAAGTTCTTTTTACAGATGCAGGTAGATGGCAACTGAAGACATTAGAGACACTGTTGGACGAAGGGATTAATCTAACTTGGTTACAGTATAATCAACTTCAACTGAGATGGAAAGAGGACCAAAAAACTGGTATTATGTTGCATGAGGAAGAATTGGTTAGACATATAAAAGAGAAAGGTCCAATGCATATTAAAAGGCTATACAATGTTTTGTTAGAAAGGGATTCAGAAACTGAATTGGTTAAAGATTGTATGATTAAGTGGGCACAAAATTTTGCAGAACCAGTGATGTTGGAAACATGGGAAAAAAATATGGGTTCAGAATGTTAAATTTACACAATCGCAGAATTTGAGGGAAAATTTTTATAAAATGTTTTATAGATGGCATTTAGATCCCAAGAAATTGTTGTATATGTACCCTAATGTTCAGCCAAAATGTTGGAGATGTGATTGTTTAGATGCCACATATTATCATGTTTGGTGGACCTGTAAGAAAGTGAAGGCTTTTTGGATAAAAATATGGTGGCTTATGCAGAATGTTTTGAAGAAAAAAATTCAAATTTCTCCACAATTGTTTTTACTGGGTATAGTAAAGGGTTTTACATTGGATGAAACTAAGTTGATATTGTATATGATAACAGCAGCGAGATTATTGATAGGTAAATACTGGAAAAATGAAGCTTTGCCCACTATTGAAGAATGGACTTTGAAGATGGCTAGCTTTGCAGAGATGGCGAAGATTTCAGCATATCTAAAAGATCGCTCACAAGAGATTTATGAATGGGAATGGAAAAAATGGATAGATTATGTGCAGAACAAATATCAAACTAGGAAGTAGCAAATAGCTTTTCATTGAAAGTATTATATGAAAATAGAAATGTATGAATTTTGTGAAGATGAAAAATTATAAGGGGGTTTGAGGGGTTCAGGTTTTACAAAAAGGGGATTTTGATGGGATTATATTCTGTGGAAGTCAGGGGGGAGGGTTAGGGGGGTTTGGGAGGGTTAGGGTGGGGAGTATGGGGTGGGTTGGGGGAAAAATGGGGTGAAAATGTAATTGTAAAACTTTTGCAATAAAAAAAAGGGAATCCAGATACAGTTATTGTTTCTTCTTCTCCTTTTCCTTCTTCTCCTCTTCTTCCTCCTCCTCTTCCTCCACCTTGATTAAGCTTTTTTTTCCATTTTGAACAGAATTGGACTGTCCTGCATGTCATTTTCAGGGAAATGTAACCTTAACTAATTCTAATGTATAGTTTACAATAAATGGCTTTCTTTTATCTGTGAAAGTTTAGTAGATGTTTTACTTACTAAAGGTATCAGAGGACAGTTATATGCCACCCAGAGTTGGAGCAGTAGTGAAATGGGTGCCATAGAAATGTAATGAATGAATAAATAAATAAATAATTATAATCATAAAATAACCAATTTGTTCAAATACAATCTCTGCACTCTGTTCTCACTGAGCGTGGAGTCTTCCCATGTCTCGATTTCTTGGATTTCAGTTAAAAAAAAGATCAATTTATGCCTACATATTTGAAATATTATTAGAGATGGAGAAGCCTCCACTGTTTTGTAGAAATTGCTCCATTTCAATGCCCTGTAGATAAGTATGAATCACCTACTTTGTACTACTGTGTTTCCCTGAAAATAAGACCCTGTCTTATATTTTTATAACCCTACATAAGTGCTTGGCCTTATTGCCATGCGCTCAAAAGCCTGATAGGGCTTATTATTAGGAGATGTCTTATTTTGGGGGGAAACAGGGTATATGGAATACTAGAAGCATTTTTTTCCATATGATTATTAACTGTTTATAACACTGTGCTGATAACAGCTCTGGCATGTAAAGTTACATCTATGATTTGGAATACTAATTTTTAACTGCTCTAATTGGTGTAGAATGATGAGCTAGCAGATCAGTAATCCTTAAACTATTTAAATTTGACTTAAGCCTCCTGCATATTTTCATATTTCACTTAGGTTCTTTTCTTCACAAAGCCTTAGGAAGTCAATTAATTACTGAGCAAAAATGAATACTCTCCTCTTCCTATCTTCTCAAGAGACCCATAAACTAATTATATCCTAGCAGTTAAATGTCTATGGAGATTTACAGCCATCTAGGTCATGGTTGCCCAAAGGTGCTTTTTCAAAAGGCAACTGGACTTCCTTTGTTTTGTCCTGGGAGGTTCTAGGGAGTAGCTGTCATAACTTTCATCCTGTTTCTGATCCAGCTCCAGGCTATGTTGTGTCTTGTCTTGCCCCCACTCTTTGGAATGTGGTCTCTTCTTCCTGGGAAACTGCTACTTCACTGTAGTCCATCACATCACATCTTTGCTCATAAATTCATTCCACCACATCATGCTTTATTCAGTAGAGCGCCACATCTCTTCAATGACCTCATTTTTTCAAACCAGTGTTTTCCCCTCTACTTTTTAAAAGAATTCAAATGACGCTATCAGATTAGGTTTCTAAATAGTTCTATGAAGTCAGGGTGAATTATTATGTCTTACAGTAAATTGAATATTAAATGTTCATCATATAAACATGTAGATTATATTTCCTTAGTCTATATCATATAATATGTTCTTTTCAAATGTAGCAAGGTGTCTCTAGAATGGCATGTAAAATTGTTCCTTACTTTCTGTGTAAAGCTATTTCCTTCTAAGTGCCTCTGTCTGTCCTTCTCTTTGCCATTGTCCTTTAGAGAATTGACAAACACGATTGTGCATACCCTTGCTTTTCAGACAGCAGTTTCTGGATGATCAGTCATGGCAATATTTTAGGCAGATAAAAGTCACACCTTGAGTAATTTTGCATTTTCTCCCAAGTATAGAGCAGAGTTGGTTTGGAAGCAACAGTAATTAAAATAATTTAATTTGATTAAAATCTAGACAATAGAAAACATATATTATCAGAGGATGCATCCATATCAACTTTCTCCTGATATACCTTCTTAGCTAGAATAGGCCAAGGTCTGCTGACATACCCTCTTATTATCCCTGTATTTAATTGGGGGAGGATTAATTTTCTCAGTGAAAAGAAGTCTCATGCAGTGTTCTTGGAAATGACTAAGTAGACATCAGTTGAAATATTTTCCCCACAAGCTCTTTGATTTAAGATACAGGTTGGAACACCTACCTATGTGGAAATCTGGGCATGAGTCAGCATTCCTGACAGTCAATTCTGCTAGCAACCTACCTCACTTTCTGAAAGAAAGCAGATCTTTGGATTGTTGCCTCACATTATTTTTTCTTATTCTTCTTTACTTTACTTGCAGTACACATGCAAGAGCCTCAGATCTGTTTATACACTTCTTAGAAATCAGTCATAAATCTTAATTCTACCACATAGAGAACTAAGAACTTTTTGAAGTAGCTGTCTGACATATTTATTAAATAAATATAATGAACATAAATTAATATGCAATAAAAGATTTAAAAAGCAACATATAAAGACAGGGTCCAAAGAGGTCATACTCAGTTTTTTATCAATTCATTTTCATTGCTACTATAATGAAAACTCCAAATAAATTGAAATGAGCTGAAGAGTTCAGTATCCATTACCTGCACTTTAGGTCAGAAGAGAAACTGAAAGCTCAGGACATGAAGCTGCTGTGTGTTGTCCAGTGTTTCACAATATCATATCTTAACCAAAATTTCCAAAGTTTATTTAAAGACAATTGGTGATGGGCACATGATCAGTCAAATGTGGTGCAACTTTAAATTGAAAACAGGCTGTATCCTCCCATAATCAAAGGCTCACTTCATGTCAGCAACTACAAAATGAATCAGTGTTGCTGAAAAATCTGCCAACCATTATATTGGTTATTTTTGATTACTGGAGAAAAATCAACAGGAACCACATTCCAACCGAAAATAAATATTATGAGATGAATTGCTATGCGCTAATGTTGTTTCTCTATTAGATTTATATCTGCTTTTCAACCAAGTGGTATTCAAGGAGGCTAAAAACAATGACACCAATACAACCTAATGAAATATTCAGCATATCATATCATCTTATATCTTATCATAAAACTCAGCTAAAACTAATTACAACGTATTTGAAAATCAGGTTAGGAGCTCATAAAAATACCTTTGTCTGCTCTCAGAAAAAGTAAGAAAAGGTAACCTTGAATATAGTTCGACCAAAGTCACTATCATACCACAGGGACCACAGCAACTCTCCATAATTGTCACCAATTCAGTCTTTCTAATTTGCCAACATCCAGGCCAAAGGTGGTATTCAGCCAGTTCACACCAGTCTCGGCGAACCGTTAGTGGAAATTTGCCGTGGTTTGCCGAACTGGTAGCGACCTCTATCTGACCACATCCCAAACCAGTTGCCCAGTCCCCACTTGCTCACTCTGCCTGCCCGATGCTTGACCTGCCCGCCGGCCCCGCCCAGCCACTACTTGCAGAATCTAGCCACGTACTTCTGCTCACTGCTACTGGCAAAGGTAAGGCCAAAGGGCATGGGCCAGCGGGTGAGTGGGGGAGGGAGAGCTGGCGGAGTGGTGATACCAGCGGCGGGTGGATCAATGTGTTTGTAGAGGGAGGGTAGCACATGGGAGATTGCTGCACCAGAGCTCTTCCCGTATGTTTCCCCAAGCAGGCCTGGCCTGTGAGAGAAGCACAAGCCAGATCGTGGCACTGCAGCCCTTCCCATGTGTTTCCCCCAGCCGGCCTGGCCTTTGAGGGAAATATGCGGGAGATCATAGCACCGGATCCCTTCCCATGTGTTTTTCCCAGCCAGCATGGCCTGCGAGGGAAGCACGAGGGAGATCCTAGCTGCAGTTTACTTGTGAGAAAGATTGGCCAGGAGAGGCAGGGAGAAAGGCCAATGGTGCTCACAAGTAAACTGAAGCTCCTAATGGGGATCGAGTCTTCCCACTCACAACATCTTCACCTGAAGGCATCACTGGTAGCTGCTTCCTGCGTCAGGAGGTCCCTGCTCTTCTCATTGCTGTTCAGCCTCCTTGATGCTCAGAGGCAGAAGGTTTCTTTCGCTGCCTGTGAGCTGCAGGTGGTGAGCAGCAGAGCAAGTAAGCCAGGAATCTGCTGGCTGCCTCTAATCTGCAGTTTATTCATGAGCACCATGCTCACTAAAATGACCAGCTGGATTTACCATTAAGGCATTCAAGCCTCAAATGGCACACAGAGATATAATTGCAGAACTAGAGAATGCACTGCAGAATTGAAGAAGTCAGGCGATTCTAACCCTCCTGATCTAATTACTAGAGAAGCAGGAGGTTTCCTATCAGAGAACTCCAGACCAGCGAACATCCTTGTCTGAGACTGAGCTGCTTTATTTCAGAATAGTAATAGGTACTGTTATATCTTTTCAACTAAGTCAACCAAGTAAGATATAGAGCTCTGGTTACCATCAAGACAAGAACCTATTATACTTGAAAGTTAATTTTGTGTTCATGACCAACAAATAGCTTTAATTCCTTTTGTTCCAAGGGTGCTCAAGGATATACTCTCTCTGAAAAATAGTATAAACTATTTGAATCATGTTTACTCCGGCCCGGAGGCTTAAACCCCGGGAGCCCAGGTGCCGAACCCCGCACAGCAGAAAAGACATGACAGCCGGTGCCCAGTTCCTTCTGCAGCCATCCGGATCAGCGCCCGGGCTCGCAGGCGAAGGGTGGGAGCGCGCAGCGCACTTTCCTGGCTTGGCGCCAATCCGGACGGCTGCAGAAGGAACTGGGCACCGGCTGTCATGTCTTTTCTGCTGTGTGGGGTTCGGCACCTGGGCTCCCGGGGTTTAAGCCTCCGGGCCGGCCCGCGCTGCTCCAGGATGTTCGCTTCAGGCTCCTTGGAATCACTGCTGGGCGGTTCTTCCCGTTGGGGCAATGGTGGGTGGCAGCGATCGGCGTCGATCGCTGCGCACTCCCACCCTTCGCCTGCGAGCCCGGGCGCCGATCCGCTTGGACTGCAGGAGCCACGGCGGTGCTGGCCGGGCTGGGTCTGGTGCGGTGGGCGGAGATGAAGGAGCAGCCTCGGCGGCAGCAGCAGCAACAATTACAACGGGAAAGCCGTGGGGAAAGGAGGACCAGCTGGTTGCTGCGCGGAGCTTCCCCCAGGCATCCAGGGGGATATTACCGACGCTCTGACTTCTCCAGACCGGTGGGGCTCGCCATCAGTGGGGGTCAGCTCGGGAAGTCAGAGCGTTGGTAATATCCCCCTAGATGCCTGGGAGAAGCTCCGCTCAGCAACCAGCTGGTTCCAGCATTCAGCAGCATGCAGCCTTGACTAGATCAGCACAGCTTCCTGTCAATGTTGTCAGCGCTCCCTTAACGTCATCAGTCAGTGCCAGCAACTCAGATTCATGACAAGGCTGCATGGGTGAAGGAAAAAAACTTGGTACAAAATAGCCCTCTTGCCTCTACACGTAGCGTAGCCCATTACCTTTCTCTACAGTACAGCAACAATACATACAGTACAGCAACAGTACATACAGTATAGTATACAAATATAACAGTCAAGACCCCATCATGGCTCCACCAGCAAGAAGAAAGAAATATGAAGCCAGTTTTAAACTTAAAGTTGTAAACTTTGCCATGGAACATAATAACTGTGCTGCTGCAAGACAATATGGAGTAACAGAAAAGATGGTTCGGGACTGGAAAGCAAATGTAAAAGCATTAAAGAGTATGCCAAGGGGTAAGTGTGCATTAAGAAGAGGCACCCCACATTGGCCAGAACTCGAAAAACATGTAGCAGACATGGTGAATGAGCATCGCCAAAACGGTTATGTAGTGACACAAAATAAAATACGTTTGTTTGCACTTCAGTGGGCCAAAGCTAACCCAGATCACAGCAACAGATTTAAGGCCACTGTATCCTGGTGTACTAGATTCTTGGAAAGGCATAATTTGGTTCTGAGGCAAAAGACAAAAATTGCACAAAAATTACCTGCAGATCTTGATGCCAAAGTAAATAGTTTCCATCGATACGTAATAAAACAGCGCAAGAAATATGGCTATGCGTTAAGTAGTATCGGAAATATGGATGAAACTCCAATGAATTTTGATATGATTGGAAATAAAACTGTCCATCCAAAAGGTGAAAAAACAATTTTAATTAAAACAACAGGACATGAAAAGTCCAGTTTTACAGTGGTACTAGCATGCACAGCTGATGGCTCCAAACTGAGACCAATGATTATTTTTAAAAGAAAAACAATGCCGAAACTAAAGTTCCCTGTTGGTTGTTTTGTACATGTGAATGAAAAAGGCTGGATGGATGAAGAAGGGGTAAAGCTATGGCTTGATATTATATGGAGCAGGCGACCAGGTGGACTTATTCAAAAACGTAGTCTACTGGTGTGGGATATGTTCAGGGCTCATTTAACTCCCAGCACCAAGCAAAGGCTTGCAAGAATAAACACAGATGCGGCAGTTATACCTGCAGGATTGACATCGTTGGTACAGCCACTGGATGTGTGCCTAAACAAGCCATTTAAAGATCGCATTCGAGAACAGTGGAATGAGTGGATGGTTAGCGGTGAAAAGTCATTCACAAAAGGAGGAAACATGCGTGCTCCACAGTTGGATGTTTTGTGCAAGTTTGTCATAAAAGCTTGGAATGATATTGATGCAGAAACAGTAATCAAGTCTTTCAAGAAGTGTGGCATATCAAATTCATTAGATGGTATGGAGGACGACTACTTGTGGCAAGATGATGAGGAAGCCGAAGCTGAGACCACACCATCTGATACAGAATTAGATCCATATGATGACTGCCTTACAAATGTATCACAAGATGTCCTTGATGTACTTATGATATCAGATGACGAACAGGAGGATTTTGAAAGCTTTTAAAGGGAAACTGTCACACCAGCAAAACCTGTAAAAATAGCTTGCAGTTATGATGGGTGTTACTGACTCGCCAGGGACTTGCCCGGCACTGGCTCTCTATTGTTTGTTATCTTCCTCCTATCATAATCAGTTCCAGTTTGGTTGACAGCTTAGAAAACAAACAGCATGGCAGCTCCCATGGGTTTATGGTCTTATCCTTCCTTTCAGCTTTAGAGTGAATTAGGAAAAGTTTAATCCAATTGCACTGTTTTATGTTGACATGTTTGATGACAAACAGCCTTATGTTTATAAGTGACAGTTTTCCTGCTAAGTACCTGCGTGTCATAAGCATTTGAATTAAAATTACCATATTGAAATCAAATCTGATGTTTTTTAATTTTTATTTGGTGTGCATTGGAAGAGGGGTAGTCTTATATGGCGAGTATAGCCCAAACCCTATATTTTAACAGGAAAAGTAGGGGGTCGTCTTATACGCCCAGTCGTCTTATACACCGGAAAATACGGTATTTATCTTTTGTTATTTCTAAGTAAATGCAAGAGTGGTAGAATTATTAGTTCCCATAATTTAGAAACTATATTTCAATTGATGAAGTCTGAAATCACATTTGCCATTTTTAGCTATGAGTGGAATGATACCAGAATTGTCAACATGATTTTCATAATAGGAATCTTATTGACCTTATGATATGTGAAGGGTTTGTGAAGCTATGTTTGTGAAGTTATGTGAAGACCATATACATACTAGATTTATCTTTCCGAGTTGTCCAATTCTGCACCTCTGTTGACTAGCCGCCTCTCCTTACCTAAAAAATTGTACTACTTTTCTTTCCTTTTAATTTTGTATCACTTTTACTTTTTATTGGCCTTATAGTCATGAAAATGATTTGTTTGACTTTACCATATACATATATAATCAATTGCATATGGTTGATGAGAAACAGGAAAGGACAGATTGAAACAGAAGTAAACAAACTCTCCACCTGCTTAAGATACCTTGTGTGTCTGTGTCCTGTGTACAATTTTTATTAAGAATTTTGCTTATAACAATAACATTTATTACATTTAACCTTTAAAAAGAAAATAGGAGTAAAAGGTTTAAGAAAAAAGAAAAAAGATGAAGAAAGAGAAAAGTGGGAACATAAAAAAGAAAGAGCAAAAAATATATGACAAAGTAATTCCAACTTTTATTACAAATATAAACAAATTTATTAACTAGTTACCCTCTCTAAGGTTACAAGCATTTATCTTTTCGTGCCATACCCCAACTTTAATCTGTAAAAAAATACACAAGACATCATCTTTTCAATCCTGGTATCAGTAGAAAGTCTGTAAAGAAGTAATAACATATTTTGTTTTAACCTTGATCAAATAAACCAATTTTGAATTCTAATAATTTTAATCCTTTGTTCATTCAAATGTTGTCATAGTATTTGATAATTTTATTACTTTTTTGTCCCGTTATACAGAGTTCTTCAAGATTTTAACAAACCTCTTTTGTAAATACAGTAGGAAAAAACTATCCAGTTTACTGTCTTAGTTTGTCATTTATATTTCCCTTTTAAATTTTAATGCCTCAATCAATTTCTTCTATAGATTCAGCGAAAAATCCTTTTGTAAATTATTCTCTTCGTTTGTCAAATGTAAACACATTATGATACTATCTCTATCATATCAGTAAAATTTGTTCTACATCTGTCATTTCTTAAATAACATATTATGGTCATAGTCTATCCATAAAAGCAGACATTATTATTGACATTATTGATATTGTTGCTACATAATATCTGATTCCATTCTTTAAAAATCTCTGGTAGTATTTTCATTACTAGAACTTTTTGCAATATTTTTGCAGGTTATGAATTTTTCCTCTACTCTACAAAAACTGTCCAGTTTTTGAAATTGTGAAATTGTTTATTTTTGTTTTGTCTTGCAAAAACCAAAATGGAATACATTTCCTATGGGAAGCTGACCATTCATTATAATTAATTCCAAAATCTAAGTTTCAGTATTCCAATTTTATTTGTACCCTTTTATAACTTTCCATTTATAATTTTCCAAGATCAAAATCTTATTTCGTTTTTTGCTGTTATTTCAGATTCTTTAAATTCCTAAATTTGGGATTAAAAACTTCATTCAATCTTGATTGAAGGCAGACTCACCTGACATTTTTAGAATTGTCAATTTGTGGATCTCTAATAGTACTTCATGAGCAATTTCTGAAAATGGTTAGAAAGTGAGGTTTGTTAATTTAGTTTCCTTTTAAACAGTGGCTAGCAAGTTGACTGATCCTATCAACTCCTGGCCTTCAAACTTGTGGAAAACTACTGTCCTGTGGTTTCCTCATGAGAAACAATCCTCTACAGAACATGTGAGCAATCTCCCATCTTTTCCTTATCTGGAGAGTTTCCAAAGAACTGGTGTACTCACCGGTTCATTGGTTCTGCTGTCTTAAACCTGTATTCAGTTCACCATGCCCTTCTCAGAAGTCAGGAATGTGAGTTAGGCTCTGCAAGCATGCTGAATTGCGTGCAATTCACCTTTTCCTCATAAATATAAAATTATGTCCACTAATGTTTTGGGGAATTGCTTTTTGTCTGAAACCTGAAAATAATAACCATTAGTTTTATCAGTTTTCTCCAGTTTTGAGGCTTTTAATCTCTCTGTAGAATGTTCTGAATATTACACAGTGTGATTACACAACAAAGCCTATTGCAGAAAGGAAAATGAGCAAGATTATGCATGCATGTACTATGTACATTATGCAAATTTATATTCTCACAGTTCTAAAACTGCCTTTTAAAAAGTCCAAGGTTGTAGAAGATCCAAGAAAAAATAGCAGAAGTCCATATTGGTGGCCGAAGATCAGAAAGAACGACCCAAATTTATATTTGTTCAGAGATGAACTGATAGAACTAAGAACATTTATCATTAAATTGCTTCTTGTTGCATAGTCAAAGCAAATCTTTCTGAGCAGTAGAAATCAATTAGAAATTATTGCTTGATTAGTGTAATATTATGTTTGTATTGATAGAATTAATTTCTTAAATCATATTAAAAATTTATACAAAATTACTAATCTTGACTGATCTTCAAAAGCTAAGCAGGGTTGGACTTGTTAGTATCTGGATGACCTCCACAAAAACCAAGATAATAGGCTAATCTAGGAAGTTGAATTGAAAAACTATCCCAGAAAAAGGCAATAAAAAGTCACTTGTGTTGCTGCCAGAAGAACAATATAGATGTGCCTAGGCAGTCACCAAGGAATCAGGCTAGATTAAGGAAAATCTAGTTTTAATGGACACTTATAATCACTCTTACAAAAAATAGGATTTCCCCCAAACTTCTAACTTTAACATGTTTTCAATGATGTATTTCCTTTGGGCTCAGTTCACAACTGAACTTCAGTTCATTTAGCCCTGTTCCTTCACTTTCAACGGCAAAGACATATCAAACATTTAACATATTTGTTTCATTGGGTTCACTGTGGAACAAAGTCTATTCTATTGACATGGATAGAAGCATCAGTTTCCACTGTATAGGTTTGTATATACTGTATATTTCAACATTTGACTATTAATTTTGTTTTGTTTGTTTTTAATCCATTTACTAACTTTGCCAATTACCACTTGATTTTATATTATATTTCAAAAAGTAATAAAATATGTACCACAAGGATGTATATTGCTATGCTTCTTGATATCACTAAGCTTTTGGTATGAGAATTTTTTTTAAACTAAAATTAAACCATGTCATTATGGGGATTGCTTGTCACACCCCACCCCATTCCCTCACAACATTTTATATGCTCTGTATTGAGACAATAATAATTTGTAAACAAATTATTTAGGATATACCTTCTCTAGCAAGGTATCTGTTGCAATTATGCCCGAGTAGCAAAAAATGCTTCCCCCAAAATTCATAGAAATGTATTAGAAATCATTAATAAGCATCAGATTGGAATATTGTCCAGAAGAAAAAAATGTTCAGACATTTCCTTCACCAAGCCAAGATAGGAAACAAAGCCAATTTATGAGAGGGGGCGGGAGGGAGAGAGAGAGAGAGATGGAAAGGAAGCTTGCCAAATGATATGGTCTGCTCCAAAAACATCTGGGTCTCAAGAGAATCATTATATGCTGCCAAACTCTAGCTAACATTTTCTAAACACTAGTAATATAAATAATTTGGTATTAATAAATATCAGGTGAATGTTTTTGGCAGTGAAGTGCAGGATCATAAATGGATATGAACAGACAATAGTGAGCTAATGAAATAGAAAGCAAAAGATTTTGGTAAACAAGTTGAGCAGGAGATGGGCCAATTTTTCTATTGAGAGAAAAGAAAGTAATGGTCTTTAAAAGTAAATGTGACATGACTTGGCATTAGAATGAACATGGAGGACAAAGGAGGAATCAGAAAATCCTGAGACCCAACCATGTAAAGTAGAAAATTAGTGAGACAAAAGAAGACATAGGTTTGAAGACACCAAATCTTTTTTTTCCAAACATTTTATTTTTCACTCATAACATTTTGGTTAACTTTAAAATAAAGATTGCCTATTGAAGATTTTGTACTAATTTCTCCTGAAACGCATTTTTTCCATTACTGTATATGCATTTTATATTTGAATACTTTTCCAATATAAGGAAGAAACTTAAGTATTTTTTAAGTACACAATGTAGCTTAAACATAATTGTAAAATAAATCTAATGTTTTGACTTTAGAAATTAGGAAAAAAAGAAAAATGCCTTAAGTGAAGTCAAAATATTTATCTGTCTAGCCAGGACTCAGACTGTGTTCACAAGCTTTTCTACAAATTTTTAAAACAGACTAAATGCATTAGATAAAAGAAGTTGGCTACAAAATACAGGAAAAGGAGTAAAAACTGCTAAGAAAAAATAAATGCACATGGAAACCTTATGTCACTATGTTATATTTATGGAAATAGCAGAATCAAAAGGTTTTAGGAAGATGATTAATATTGTTTTTTGTTAGTTATGCAAATAAAATTTATGCAAATAATTTTTTCCATATTTTTTCCCTTATTTATCTGGACTGAAATTGATCCAAGTAAAAAAATAGTATTACATTAAGACAGCTTTAACCTAATTATCATCTACATTATTTATTTCTCTTTTAAAAATGCGTCCTTGGATGAAGCAGTACTCTAAATGTTTGCATCAAGAATTAATAGGAAGAGATGAAATGTTCAGAAGCTTCAAGTTTACCTGCAACCAATAAGGAAATTATCAAATCCTTGCTGCAAAAATTCTTATTATGTTCAACTAAAATATTTAACAACACCAATGCTGAATACAAGTGAGCATTTGATTGATTAGCTCCATGAATATATTTTTAAATCAAGACCCAAAACTTACTAACAGGAAATCCCAGGGCTGCAGGTTAGACTGGGAAGTTAAGAGAAAGCAGCAGGGATGAAGCGTTTCACATACTATTGCAATGAAAACCACACAGGTTTGTCGCGCTTCACTCAGAGTGAGCATGTGAGTCCAGTGGTGGGTTGCTACTGGTTTGCACCGGATCAGGTGAACTGGTAGCAGCAGCGGCAGGAAGCTCCACCCACCTGCCCGGACGTTTCTGTATATGCGCAGAAGCTTCTGCGCAGAAGCGCTGTGCATGCGCACAAGTGCGCACGCACACACGAGCGAACTGGTAACGATGGGATTTGGAACTGGCCCCTGTGTGCGTCACTAATAAAAGTATTGAATAAAAACATGGTTTAATGGTTTCATTAAAAATCAAAACATGGCATTTAATAAAAATGTGAAGATGATTTAACTGAAAGAAGTCAGTTTAGGATTCAGATGGACAATGGATTATCCATTGTACATATTCATTTATGAAATCTGTATGCCCCTGAATCCACATATACTCATAGCAGTTTAAATACGATCAACAATTAAAACATTCACTGTAAACATCTAACTAAAATATCCAGAGTAAATAACATGAAGAAATAAAACATGAGGACCCAGTTTGTGTGGGCAATAAGCTGACTTTGTATAAATATTCAAAAGTATGAAGGCTATTGCTTAACGCATTGTAAGCCGCCCTGAGTCTCCAGAGAAGGGCGGCATATAAATCAAATTATATGAAATTTAATTATATCAAATTAAAAAAAAACTTATATAGTACATTCCTTTTTTTAATACAAGTTTTATTACATTTTTCCTTTCATCATACTTATTTTATGAACAGAGTGCTGACCGAGTCACATCTTATACATAATCATAATCATAACTATAATGTATTTTAATCTTCCCATTTTTTCAATATTCATCTCTTTTATATAATCCTTTATCACAAATTAGTCATTTTTCACCATATCTTATTATTTCAACTTCTGCCATGTTGTTCTTTCCATAATTCTTTTATCATTTTCAATTTTACTTACAAATAAGATCATTTTAGGCCTTATATTTCTCCTCACTTTCAATTATTCCAGTTATTTACCATCTTTCTTCATTTTCAGAACTATGTTTCTAATTCCTTTTCCCAATCATTAGCATTTGAATTATTAATCTTAATTTACATTGTTATCAAAATTAATAATATTAAAGTACTTATTTTCACATTTCAAACTGCTGAGGTTTCTCACAAACAAGTTCTATTCATTCTTCTTTACAATAATAATTGCTAACATGATTTCAATATTGTTATTCTCTTTACAATTGACATTTGAAATATTTTATTTTACATTGTTATCAAAATTAATGTTATCAAATTACTTATTTTCACATTTCTTTATCATTTCATATTCAATGCCTTCACCTAAATAACATCACAGTATATCCTATAATTCTTCTCTTACCAATACAATAACAATTTAAATTCAAGACTATCACAATCACTATTATTGTTATATTGTCTACTTCCCCATTCCCGTTTATTAATCTACCTTATATATATTTACTAATATTTATCTCATCATCATTCATCTTTAACCATCATCTCTCAATCTTTTCCCATTTTCTAATTGTTTTTTGCTTGACCCTTTATCTCGCTCTAACTGCTCAATTCTCTTTTTTTTCTTTTTATATATGTTACTTTTCATCTTCTGCATTCCTTTTATCTTTTTTTGTTGTACTTTTTGAGCATCCCTCACCAAGACTTTCCCTTGTCTCTCCCAGATATTTCCCTTTTTCCCTTTTAACTGTTTCTTTTTTAGGGAGAATTTTCCCCCTTTCCTCTCTACTCTTTTTGCATTCCCAAAAATTTCTATATTATCTATCTGATTTTTATTCTTTAATATTTTCTCTTCAACATTATTAACTTCTTGCTTATCATTTACAATTCCCTCTTCAAACTCTTCACTTTCTTTTTCTATATCTTTCAGTGAATTTTCTGGGGTTTTGCCTAATAAACATTCACGCCTACTTTTAAACATCAAAATTAACTCTTCATATATCTGCAACTCCATTTTGTAGCAATTTAAAAGATTATTAAAACCTCCCCAATTGTATCTCTTTGCAATTAGCCAATATTTAAAGTCTATGTAATTTTCTTATATCTCTTCTTTTCGTCTTTTTCTTCTTCAATTATTCCTTTGTTCTTCAAGTTTAAAAAGATCACAATTATTAATTGTCCAAATTCAGCAACAGTCAAATCCAATTAAAAAGCTATCTTCCATGAGAGAAGGGAAATGAAACAAAATCTCAGATGTAAAACAGTCACTCCTTAATTGTTCTCAGTGTCCAAATTATCTTCTTCTATATGACCAAGGTCAGGGCTTCCAGCTGCTATTTCTTCTGTTTCGTCAGACCAATAGTCTATTTCACTTTCAGTCAAGGCAAGTGTGGTTGCTCAGACAATAAATCACCCAGTTTTCATAATCCTTCAATATATTTGAGTTAACTATACAGGATAGTCCTCAACCTATGACTACAAATGAGACCAGAATTTCAGTTGCTAAGTATTGTAGTCATTAAGCCAGTGGTTCTACAAACTATTGAATCATAAGGTGTACTTAGTTCTTTACATGTGGCTTCTCCATTTTGCCTTTTTTTTTTTTTTGTAAAAGAAATGATGACACGATATATCATGTGTTGTTCCTCTGAGGTTGTACTTACCTACTTTTAAGATCTGCTAAGGACCTGATGATTTGTCCTGATACATAAAACCGTAGAATTCAAAGAGGGTGTATTTTCTTTTTCACATGACTGTATTTAATGATCATGGCGATTTGCTTAAACCATAATAGCAAAAAAAGACTGTACAATTGGATATGACTCATTTAACAACCACTTCATTTAGCAATGGAAGTTCCAATCCCAACTGAGGTCATAAATCAAGGACTTCCTGTACATCAAAAATAGAATGGTAACTGCACTTAATGTTTCCTGTGGCCAAAACATAGACACCTTAACTTTTAGATGGAAGATTAGAGCCAGAAGAAAATGCCATTGTATTTATACAATTATGAATAAATTAAGAAATGTGTGAACATTTTGTGATCACTACCATTTCCCCTAAAATAAGACATCCCCTGATAATAAGCCCGATCGGGTTTTTGAGTGCATGCATTAAGCCCCACCCCCCTGAAAATAAGCTCTCTCCAAAAATATTTAAATGCATGTGCAGCCAGTCCCCGCCATTTCCTCTGGTTTCCTCCACGCACCCCAAAATAATAAGACTTCCACGATAATAAGGCCAAGTGCTTATTTCAGGGTTCAAAAAAATATAAGACAGGGTCTTATTTTCGGGGAAACACGGTATAGTATAAGAAATGGGGAACCTAGCATTTTTATGGCCAGCTAAAAGGCTGGTTTGAAAACATTTGCATAATGTGGAGTTACATGGAGACAGTTATCAGACGATGAGGTAGCAGTATCCAAATTTTCCGTCTAATGAAAGGTGACAGAACAAGCTGTTTACCTGAAAAAAATATATAATGCTGATGGAAAGAGGACTCTTTTAGAAGTCACACTTGATCATATTTCTTAGGACACAGTATAACATATGAAGTCTTCTAAGGGCAAGCTAACTCTTCTGCTATGGGTTATGCTTTGAGAGATTTCTGAATGCTCTTAAGGGCAAGAGCAAGAGCCTTCTCTTCATTTTCTTGGAAAGCAAATAAAAAAATCATGATGTTGCATCACAAACAAAAGTCACTAAGTATAGTACCCAGATGTTGATTATGGATGCTTTGTCCGACATAGACAGGCACCACTTGCAAAGTACCCAAATGTAGATCACGTGACTGCAGGACGTTTTGATAGTCATAAATACCCACTGCTTTTTTTTCAGGGTGTCCAACCTTGGCAACTTTAAGACTTGTGAATTCCAATTCCCCAAATTCCCCAGCCACATCCACTCATTACTCTCAAGATCCTATTGATAAATTTTATGCCTACTTATTACTGTTGGATGAATTTTCTACATCATAACACAGCTATTTTATGCCAAGGAACAGGATCTGACCAAGTTTAATAGCTGAAAAGATTTTAGTCTTTTATTTTTTAGCTTATAGCTTCTTCAAGTCAGATCCCTAAAAGTGATACTGACATTCAATTGGGAGAAGGGGACTTGGATTCGATTTATTAGCGTTGCCTGGGTCAACAAGGTATTTTACAACCTATATCCTGGCGCCAAAGCGCCCTGAAATCTCCTTAACATTGAGAAATGTTTATGACAGCCATGTGGGACTGTTTCACTTTAAAGGATAACGGAGGATAATGATGTGAATACACGTTTATCTGGTTCTCAGGGCAGCTGGTAAAGAAAACATCTTCACACTTGTGTAATGGCTAAAATCTGCATTCTGGCTTAAGGGAGGGGTCTCTACTGCTTTAATCCTACTTGTCTTGCCTAAGGGTATTCGGACATTGTTTTGAATCCATTGCTGTCACTTCTGCTTAATAAAAGGTTCCTTTTGAAATATCTCATTTCAAGAGTTTTTACTTTAAGTTGAGCCAAAAAGGTTGGAGACCATTGTTGAATTTCATAGATCTTATAAACTGTTTATAAGTAATGTCCATTTTCAGCTAGATAAAATGGACATTACTTTCCATAATTTCATGTGTGTTATGCCAGGGGTCCCTAACCCCTGGGCTGTAGCCCAATACTGGGCCATGGCCCATTGGGAACTGGGTTACGGAAGCTACCAATTTGCGCAAGTGGGCATGTGCATGAAACCATCCTCTCGCCCTCCCCACAGCAGCTACTACTGGTTCGTGGAGCTGGAAAAATTGGGGACCACTGTATTATACAGACAAATACTGATGTTTGTGTACAAATATACTTACACATACATACAAACTAACTTGAATGTACACATCTAATATGTACAGTCTTTAAGTATGTCATCACATTTCAAATTTTAAAAAAGCGATTTTAATTAAAAATTATTTTAAAAAAAAGCGATTTTGACTATCTTCAAAGAGCAAAGCACTAGGTATTTTATTAATCACAATGTTGCATTTACCAAAACAATTTTCTAAAGGCAGCCATTTAGCTGCTCACAAAAAGAAAGAAACAAAAAGGTTTACATTACTCGGAGGTAGAAAGTTGATGATTTATACATTACATTACAGAACTATAATTAGGATAAATTTGGGAAATTAGAACAGCCTTACATCTACAGAGTTTCACAAGTCTCCAACGAAACAATCCAAAGTTGTAACAAGTACTCATAGTGCACAAATTGATGTTGATCACCTTATTTCTGTGCTCAGCAAAGAAAGTGACTGGGTCTGGTTTCTGAAAGTTACATTAAGCTACTGTATAGATAAAGCCATGATGGAGTCATTGCTGGAGTTTTCAAACATCCTCAGGCATGGTATTAAAGTGGTTCTTCCTTGTTCTCCTGTTTTAGTCTTTTGGAAAGATGCTGACTAATGATTGAGAGAGGGTTGGCTTTGAACAAAGGGTTTGATATTGTCTTGTGAAACTGTGCCATTTCCTCTTCCCTGGGGGAAAAAAAGGAAGAAAAGAGAGAAATGTATCAATTAATTTGCTGACATTACATTTTTTGGGTGGGGTGGGGGAGAGAAGATTAAAGTGTGAGGGATGGAAAAATGTCCTAACAAAAGATGCACAGTATTTTAGTAAAGCAAAATATTTCGCTACAATATATTAACACATTCAAATATGACTACCTTAACATAACCAAACTGATAGCATATGTACACTGAAAACTGTAATCCATAAGAAGAGAGTTCTATGCATTACATTTTAAATAAATCCTATTGCCAATGCTCCCAGCATATATTCTTATAATATAGAGAAATGAAAGAGACACTAACAAGGCACAGCTGAGCTCACCCAGTGTCCTACTGTCTGTAAAAAAAAATGTTATATTGTACTTTTACAAAATAGTTCCTATTGGTGTCTTCTTTACAGGAAAATGTTTCTACTAAATTAGAGAGCCTGATTTTGTGAATCTCTTCCACAGCCATATCATCCCATTTCCCCAGAAACAAGATGCTCTTGAGGGTTATAAAGTCCTCCAAAACAAATGGGATGCGATGCAGAGGGCAGAAGTGTGTAGAGCATATCTTCCATTAATTGCTACTGATTTTTTAGGAGCAGAAGCACATTTTTCCTATGGCAGCTTTTGCCTTCCAGATACACTGAATAAAGCCCAACCAGAATATGTTCAAACCCTATATTGGCTGAAGATTATGGGAGTTAAAATCCAAAGTATTTGGAGGGCACAAGATTGGGAAAGACCATTCCAAGGGCAAGACATCACTTAGAATATTCCAATTTGTTTCCAATTTGGCTCCACATAGTCCTCAAATTACAACCATAATTGAGCCTGGAATTACAGTCATATGTCATGGCAGTCATTAAACAGGTCGACACCTGACTGTCCAGTTTTACAACCTTTTTTGTAGTGGTCATTAAGTGAACACTGCAGTGACTAGATGAACCTGTTTCCTTCAAGGGGCATTTTTTTGTTAGAAACCAAAATTACATGGAAGGAACCGGCAAAAATCACAAAAATCATGGTCATATGACAGTGGGACTGTGTAAATGGCCGTAAATGTAATTAGGTTGCCAAATGCCACAAATGCAATCATTTGCAGGTGTGTATGTGCAGCCATCAGAAGTTCAGAACCAGGTCATAAGTATCTCTAAAGAAGTCTGTTGTAACTTTGGTTGCTAATGGACCAGTTGTTAAGCCTGTACAACCTTCTCAAATTATTATGGGCACTTTTTATCAGGATTTTGATTGCCTTGTTAATTTCTGTTTAATTTCTGAATAGCAAAATAGGCCAAATATCTATAGTATATGCTGCACACTAAATGCCAAGTAAAGGAAGGTTACTGGTCAACATGTATTAGTATCTTTAATGCACTGCTCAATGAGGGACACTGTCAGTGCATACATGATGGTATGATAGCAACAAATTGCTAGAGAATGTGAGATGGTACAAGTACTACTGGTTTTGAATTTGTTTTTACAGCTATTTTGCTATTGTCTTGCTACTTGTTAAGAATGGAATCTGCACAACTTCATCACACTGGCAATATCGGGTGCAGCTACTTTTCCCACAGCAGAACCACAGAATTGCTCTGCAACTGTGATACAGCAGATTTTGGTGTCATTGCTCAAGAGACTTCTTTCCCTATGAATACTTACAAGACCTTGCGCTTCTGGGCTGATTTCATCTGGTTGAAATTTGTCAACACTTTCTTCTTCTTCTGCCTAAAGAAAACAGAAATAATGGTTAATGCACTCTGCCCATAGTTTTGTTTTCTAAAAGTGTCCATCACTTTCGAACAATTTTGTGCTACTTTGAATTCCAAATAAATAGTATTTCTGTGACAGGAAGAACCATGTTACTTCCAACTTTGAAAATAACCCAGAAACCTCATTTTTCTCATTCTACCATTGTTTAAGCATCTACTGATTTATCAACTGAGTAGTTGCTAAATTACACAACAGCAAAACATTTTTAAATATATATATAAAAATTAAGTTTGAGAATTTACTTTAAGACAAATTAACAAGTTTATTGAAAAATGATCTATAGTTATACATTCCTGGAATAATATTAAAGCTTCACATTTTCAATTATTTACAAATATTTATCTAAACCTCCAATATTTAGGATAGTCCTGATTTTTAGTTAAAACATGCCTTCAGGAGTTTGTCCATCTCTTTTGAAGCAAGTATGTGTACCTTTGCAACTTTTCAGTCAACAAAGGATTGGAAAATTTTGAAAGCACATCCTTAGTACCGTGTTTCCCCGAAAATAGGACATGTCCCGAAAATAAGGCCAAACCTGATTTTTTGGGGCAGGCATAAATATACGCCCTCTCCCAAAAATAAGTCCTAGTGAAGGGGTGGGCATGGCCAGCACAGGAGGCAGCCCTTCCCTTCCCCGGTCACCTCCTGGAGGTTCAGCCCCTTAATTGTTGCCCCCTGATCAGCTAAGCTAGCGAGGGCTGTGCAACTCGGCCTAGATCTCTAGAGCACCTCCCCAGCTGCCGGCCTCTGCCCCCTTTTCCTGCCAATCTTTCTTGATTTGGGATCGCAGCACAGACACACATCCCCAAAATGCTCCATCTGAAGCCTTCAACCTTGCAATCCTGGAAGGGCCATCTGTGCTGCAATCCCAAAGAAAGAACAGTGTGTGTGTGAGAGAGAGAGAGATCCGATCCAACATCGGAGAGTTATCCAGGGCTGGCAGCAATGTTCTCTCCGCCCCACCCCCTACACAACACACACAGAGGTCCCTCACCCCCCCCCCCCAAACCTCCCAAGGCAGCCACATCCCTTCATTAACCTGCTTTCCACCTCCGTTCTCCACCGTCACATGCAGGGCAAGAAAAGTACTCTGTGGGACTATGGTAAAAACACCTTCCAACTTTGCAAGATTTTTTTTTTCTTCATGAGAAGTTGGAAGGTCTGAACTACTGGTATGTTTTTTTTTTCTGTAGTCCAACAGACTACGCGCAGGGGAGAACGGAGCTGGAAAGCAGGTTAGTGAAGGGATGTGGCTGCTCTGGGGGTGGGGGGAGGGTTTGGCCTGGCTGAAGGACCTTCAGGTAAGCCAATGTGGGGCTTTAGGGCAGCTCCACAGCCCCTGCCTTGGTTTGTCCTCCACCCCACCCCACCCCGCCTTGCTTCATTCTTCTCTGCAATGTGCAGCCTCTCACAGTAAGGAAAATTGCAGGCAATTCTCGTTACTGTGAGAGGCTGCATGTTACTTATGGGCAGTGTGCAGTGTTGCATCTTCTGTAACGTTGACAAAGGCAGGCCAAGAATTTGTGGGGAGGGGGCCACTCGGTAGAGCCCTGAAGGCAGAACCGGGGAGTAAAGGGCTCCTGGCCTGCACTGTTTGTGGGCGAGGCTGTGATTCTTGTCGTCTCTTCTCTCGTCAGGCATGGCAGGGCTTCCTGCCCCTCGCTTCTCCCCCTCCCCACCCCACCTGCCACCCCCAAATTGTACTCCAAAATAATAAGACTCCTCCCAAAATAAAGCCAAGCCCTTATTTCGGAGTTCAAAAAAATATAAAACAGGGAAACACGGTAGAAGCTAACAAATAAGTGTATTCATAATCTTGATTAACAGCAAAAAGTGACAGGGGTTTTTTACTTTATGTGTCTAGAACCTAAGCAAAGCCTTCGACCTTGAAGCTTTCTTATATACAGCCAGAGTTTGCTTAAATGAGGAATCAGAACCATCTATTACAGTACTCAAAGCACTTACATTTTAGTACGCTGTTTGCAGAACTTGCTTACTGTCACCAGATCTGAAAGCTCAGGCAGAGCATCCATCAATGGATGCATATCTCCAACAACTGGAGTCGCTTTCCGCTTTGCCTCTGCTTTGTGCTGCTGCTTTGCCAACTTAATGCTCTCAATTTCTATTTAAGGGAGAAACATCTATTAGGAAAGTACTTTAAAATTCTGTTAAACTAATTTTTACATTGTGTACTACTGCCTGAATAAGAAGTCCTGTAGTATAAATGCAATGAGTAAAATGATTTTATTAGTGAAAGTATAGCGTTTTGTCAAAATGTAAACTTTAAAATGCAAAGCTCCAAAAATAAGAAAATGCAATCTAGTCAGCAGTAAGATTAATGGAACAATGTGCTATGAGTCAATAATCCAAAGAATAAATAATTATACAAGAGGAGTAAAGTATGTTGGGTATGTTTACTGCCTTGTAAAAATAATAAAAAATAAAAATAATATAGATGGGATACAAATAAATAAATAAAAAGAATGTTATACACACACTAAGTTTTATGGCTTGGGAAAGGAATAGTTTTTGAAGCTGAAAGTTCATTTTTATATTCTCTCTAAACTAGGCAAATATAAGGAACACTTTCTCTCATGTGTTACCCTTGGATTAATGTCCTTAGATGAGCCTCTGCTTCAAGCATGCCAACTTTCAAAGAAACCTGACAAACATATAAAGAATTCACCATTTTCAACGGCATCTACATTACAGGTTGTCCTTGGATTATGATGTCAATGGGGATCAAAATTTCCAGTGCTAAGCAATGTGGTTGTAAAGTGCAAAGTAACATGACTGCATTGCTTAGTGATGGCAATCCGAGCAGTCCTGGTTGCTGTTGTAACCCCAGGACTGTGTGGGTCATTAAGCGAGCACCTTACATGACCATGAGGGCCCCGACAAACAAGCTGGTTGGGCAAGTAATACGAGTGGGAGTGTGCTAGAGCTGGGACAGGCAGTACAGAGGGCGAGTGGGTGGGTGCTGCAGACAAGTGCTATGGAGCATGGGGGAGGGGGGAGTTGCTATGAAGCATGAGTAGATACCATAGGAGAGCATGCCATAGGCACTACAGAGCCTGTGTGGGCAGGCAAAAAAGTGGTGCAGGCAATCTGCAGGAGCAATTTGCAATCTTCTGCCAATTTCCCCATGGACTTTGCTTCTGGAAGGCCAGAAGGAAGGGTTGTAAATGATAATCATGTGATCTTGGGATACTGCAACCATCATAATTGCGAGCTGGTTACTAAGCACCCAAATTGTGATGATACTACAATGGCAAATTTGAGGGCCAGTCAAAATTACTGTGTAATTTTCAACAGTCACTGAACAAAGGGTCATAACCCAAGGACTACCTGTAAAAATTTACTAACTTGAACAGCTCACCATATTTATTTAAGTTTTTCACAAAACTTTCCATTCTGTCAGAACTTTTCTTTAAATGGGCTTTGAGATCAAAGCTTATGCCAATGGGTTTATTTCAACATTGAAGCTTCTTCTTAGATTTTTTTTAAATCAAACAAAAAAATTAAATACCTGAATTATAATAGTCTGGTACATAATAGGTATTCTGCAATCTCTCTTGATTCACCCCTATTTTTTAGGGCAAAGCTATTGCAATTAAATTAAATCACATCCTTCTTAAATAAAGGAAAAGAGTACACAGTCAGAAGCACCTCTCCCTAGTACTGAAAATAGACCTATGATACACTCAATAATTAATAGCTTATTGCCCTTTTAAAGTGTTAAGAAAGAGGAATCTAAAGCACTGGTTTTACTCTCTCTACTTGTAGCATCAGCTTTCTTATATGCAACAGATAAACATATTTTCTGTTCCTTCTTTAAAGGTTTCTGGTAAGAATGAAAGACAGAAGAAAAGGGTAAAAAAGAAATATTTATTTATTCAGGGTTACAACAATGGAATAACAGCACTTTTAGCCTGAACAGTACAAGCTCAATAGCTTCAAAGTGCTAAAACAATCAGTCAATTTTACTGCAATTTATTCAAAGACCTGGTATAATTTTAAAAATTCCTATTAATGTAATGTTCAAAGAAGACGGAAAAGTACATAACTTGAGTTGGAATATTAGTTCAATCTAGTTGTCTTTTTCTTAGCTGAAGACCTACTCAACATTATCATGGATTCTCTGCATGAACTATTGAGCTGCAAGCATTCTGTTAATTCAGTTAGTACATTACTACTTCCCTGGTCATTTTATTCCTTCATCCTTGAGTTATGCTGTTTTGACATCTCAACGTACAATTTTCATTTGACCTGTCATAGTTGCTTTTAATAGATGCTTATGAAAAATATGGATTGTATATACTTTTCTTGGAAGCATTCTCTTGGCTAGTTGTCAGTATTTTCAGCTCTGCAACACTTCTTTTTTTGGTCTGCAGTAATGAAGTTGTGTTGCTTCAAAGCTTTCCAAAAATGTCACTTACTTAAAGTTTGCACATACCTAATTTTGAATTCTTTTCCTATGAAATCATTTTAGGGGTTAAGCCACAGGGTACATTTTTAGTGGTCAAAATTTGAATTCTTTTTCTTCCTTTTTTCTTAATTTAACATGATTTATTTGTGACTGGACTGGAAAACATAAAACTGCTATTATTCCATTAGAATGAATTTTAACTCTCCAGTTGTCAAAAAAAAAGTAGGACAAAAACAGAATGTCTCTTCTCTCGCCCCCCCCCCAAAAAATCAGCAGGAAGCAAATCAACCGATGAAAATGTATTTGCTCTGATAGTTACAGAATTAAATTTGCTAATCAACTAATTAAATCCCCTAACAATTAGTTTACTACATTGATGTGTAAGGAAGTAATATCAACTGTTTCGTAGGCATATAATTGTAACTGATTACTGCTGAAGTAAAAGAAATGCAACATTACATCAATTTCCTAATTAATTTCAGCTACAAGGGATAATAAAATTTGATTTCCACATATTTCTTTCTTATGCATCACCAACTAAGTCCCCCCTCCTCCCACAGGCAAGTACCTGGACAAATCCCTGCAGTTCTCCTGGCAAAGTTTTGGGCAGCTTCCTAGGGCTGAGAAAATGATTGGCTCAAAGTCACCCAGTTGGCTTCGTGCCTAAGGCGAGACTAGAACTCATGGTCTCACAGTTGCTAATCACACCAAACTGGTTCTCTTCTTTCCACTGTACCTTTATCTATAAAGGATCACCCTGTGACAGTTCAATTGAACTCAAATCAATTACTTGGTTACACTTTTTGTATTTCTTCAATCCTGTAACTTCCCCCTTCCCTTCAGTAGTTCAGCTATTTCCCAAAGAATAGTTATACAAGGATAAGAGTACAAGGATAAGACTTTTTTGTCAGACTTTCCATTTTAATTTCCTCCCTAGCTAACAAATCTCTGCCCTCTAAAAACAATTCAGCTGTTATTATTAAGTCTCATTATTTTTCTTCTCCAATTGTTCTCTCTCATTACTCCAATCGTTCTCAGGATTTATAAATTCAAGTCAGATATGCTAATGACCTTCTAAGATTGAAGTGTGAAATTGGTTCTACAGTATGTACTTAGATATTCATTTTATCATTATTATTCATTTTATTGTCCAGAGATCATTAAAATAACTTATCTTTAATGAAACCTCAGTGAGTTAACTGTGTTTTTTGATCTTGGCATTAAACATCTCACTGAGGGATATTTGTTTGCAAAATCTATATAGCCCAATCAGTACACGGTTTAAAAATACACTTTGTCTATCCTGAGAAACAATTTTTGGTTATTAAAATGTCCTCTCAGGAAACCATTTTAGTTGTTATCTGGCCTTCCAGGATTCCACTTATGAAGAGACTTTAGATGTCTATGTTCCTTTGTTTGCTCCACTTCCTTTGTGCTGAATCATGAAATCCCATATTTCTTACCACAAGTGGCTCATTATTTTCTTACCTTTCCACTTCTACCCTTTATGCTTTATGGTAGCCAAAGACATTACTCTTGACTTTTTCTTTTTTGGGACTATCCCCCTAACTTAAAGCAATCAAAGGCACATTATAATCTTAACTAAGCAATACAACTAATACCAAATTATTAAACATTAAGTCAGCATTGTCTTCAAATGTTTGCTTCTGGGAACAGAAGCATTCAACATACACAAAACCATACCCTTATCAATTAAAATTGAGAAGGCTCCTTGGAAACAGGCAAAAGAAGCACCAATGTAACCCCGTTTTCTCCATGTACTTAAATTATATTTCTCCTCCAGTGAGGAATCGTTCCAGCTTCTCTATAGCCCCAGAGAATTTTAGCCATCGAATACAATACAGAAGACCAAAGTGGCCTGGGGTTCTATACTCCCACTAGATTTATCTGTCTGTCCCAGGCGGAAACCTAACCTTCTTAACAGTCAGAATATGGCTCGCTCACATGATTACTTCTTATGTAATTTTTAGGCAAGATCTTAGATTTGGGGGCAAAAACCTTAGAAATTATAGAATTATAGAAGGGGAATTATTTCTGTATGGTTTATTTCTGTAATTAAAAGGCATTACACGACAAACTACTATATAATATTTAGCATTTGTATTTTATATGCACATATCTAAGCATAATACGATTTATATGTATTTAAGAAAATTAGGTAAGTTTTGAAATAATTTGAGCCAGCAGAATTATACACCCCATTCCATATATATACTGGGCCTTTGTCAGAAATAACTGTTCAGAAAGATTCTTGTTCATATTTCCAGGAGCATTTTCTTGTTTGACACACTGTACCTAACAATCCAGCTATCTGTGAAAATCATTAAACAAATACTAACTTTGTAGCCATCTCTCCTTACGCATCTTCATTTTTTCTTTCTTAGACATTACTTTTTCATCTTCATCTGAAACACAAGAGAAATAATAACAATGTTTCTTTGCATCAATGAACAATATATTCTCTATATGCATAGAGAATATATATGGAAATAAATGTAATTAACCGAACAGAAAATAAAACAACATATTAAACAGCCTACATCTACTGTCTCTGTCTTTTATAATTAATAAAGACTTAAAATATTCTAACTAGGCTATATAAATAACATGATTGGGGTGCTAGTCCATAAGCATCCAATTACTGGATTATAGATATCTTTAATAAGGCTTTATGTGAAAACAAAAGATAAATTCTAAAAAAAGGGCAACTATTATTGTAATTGCTTTTTATCTTCAGAAAAGTGATAGAAACCAATATTCTTTCTGCATACAGAAAATCCATAGTGTTTTAATGGAATAGGACAGGTAAAATCAATTCAGAAGGGAGATACTGATCAGAGAACATGCACCCCATAGTGTGCCCCTTGCAAGTTTCTCCTTATTCTTTCTGATAGTATAGGGAATAGGCAAATATCCCCCTTCCTATATGTACTACATTAATGGGATATGAATGACTACCTCAGACTGAACTTGGATGTTTTAAGAAAGAGGTCACACAACTCTGTAGGATTCTGTATTATTTACACTCAGAAGCAAACTGCAACATTCTTAATGAACCTCTAATTTGCATCCTTTTGCTTGCTCAGGTATCAAAACAGAAAGCTTGCAAAATGGATTTCAAACATTGGTAAATCATTCTTATCCTTTCCTGATATTATTTTTAGCACTGCTGCATGAAGAGGACACTGACAACCACCAAAGCTTGCTCTTTTTTCAGTCAATATTTGTGAAATGGCATTTTCATTAGCAATTTATTGGATTTCCAAACTGTGTACTTCTTCCAGTTGAATGCTTCAGCATATATTCTGATTTGGCATGGACAGATATGTGTGAAGGGCAAGGTCATCGAGCTTTAATATAAATTCAAAGCATAAAATGAAAGCCATAGTTTGTTTCAACTACATTATAATCCAGGGGTATCAAACTCAATTTCATTGAGAGCCACATCAGCATTATGGTTGCCCTCAAAGGACCAGTTGCATGTAAAACTATGATGACTTACAGTGGCCACGTGAGCGTGGCTGGGTGGTCACAAAGAAGAAATATTGAAACTTTTCGATTTATTTTTCTCCTGCGCTATATAATATATTGCCTGTTCCTTTCTAGCCTTTTTCCATCTGTCCTTTGTTGTCACATGGTCAGATTTGTTCGTATCTAGTTCACACTGATAGTGTTGATAGTATGAGAACTAACTCTTACGAGCAGGAAGGAAAGGAAGGAGAAGTTCTACTGCACAAACAAAAGTCTGCTTCCATAATATTGGCAGTAGCCTGTAAATTCATTTTACAAATATTTTTCCTTCTAGAAAGGAAATATTTTTCTATCAGTTATTACATATGCAAATGAAAATCATGCTTATCCTTCTGAAAAAAAAATCAGTAACTTTATTAGAATCAACAAGGATATTAAGGGATGTCTAATTCTCCAGAACCTTAATCAGTCAAAATGTAAGAAAAGCAAAGAATGAAGAAGCAAATACACTTTTTTAAAAAATTGGCGGTATCTGGATGTTACAGCCTCTATTGCTTTAAATTCTGACCTAATGATATCTATATACAATGTTATGTTCTAAGACTTGACTGTTTTATTTCCAAAAATGTAAGCCTCATGAAAACAATTCATTCTGCAATCTAGTTACCACGGAAACTGCAAAATATTAGTATTGAATGTAATAAATGTTTGATTCAAATGTTAGGAGTTTAACAACATGATTTTAGAGGGTAGATTTGAGATTCTTGAAACAGCAATTTCTAGCTCATGAAAGTTCTGAAAATTCTACAAGATAAGAGCTAATTGTGTTGTAAAAATGTAGATAATTGTAATGACTGGAAAGTAATAGATTGGAGGGTGCAAGTTTGCCAACAATTAAGGCATCCATAAGACAGTGAATTAGTTAAATAATACTACAGAGTAATACCGTATTGGATTATCAGTACTATAAGAGCATTTGTCCATAAACTTTCTCTTGAACTAAAAGGAGAAAAGCACTTATAAGTAAACTTTTTTTGAAAGGGTGGGGTATATATCATCTTAGGCAAGAATGACTTGCCCAGCTTCTAGCTGCTTATATTTAAGCACCAAGAGGTAAAAATCTGTATTTTTAAAAAATATAGAGCATTATTGGATGAATTTCTATATTTTATGAAAATTTCTCTCAAGGGACAAGATGCACCACAAGATACCCTGTTTCCCCCAAAATAAGACATCCCCTGATAATAAGCCCAATCGGGCTTTTGAGTGCATAACAATAAGACCAAGCGCTTATTTCAGGGTTCAAAAAAATATAAAACAGGCTCTTATTTTCGGGAAAACACGGTACTTACTTAGTGCGTGCATGTCTGTATGCATGTGTATCTGTTTGCATGTTTATAGATAGACAGGTAAACTGAGGAACAGTATAACAAATAACAGTAACTAGGACTTCTCAGTCACGGAGGAAACGCCGGTCACATGAGGGATGTGACTTATCCAGTAATCCTAGGACTGAGTCTACCAACTAAAGAAGTCCCGTCTCTTCCTGTATTCAGTTTTTCAACTTGGTCCGGTAGAGGACAGTCGTGTCTGTTTAGCTCTCCCTTTTAACTCCACGTGGGGAGAGCTTTTTTGGCCATTTTTTGCTATTTTCTACCTATTTTACTCATTTCTACTTACTTTGCTGGCGTTTTACAAAAAAGCAGCAGGACTTAATTGAAATCAGCTGGGGAGTGCTAGGAGCGTTCTGGCAGCTATGAGCAGCCCCGCGGCAGCGCGCACGTGCGTAAGCACTGCCGTGCCTATCAGCAGCAGTTTTCTGTCCTTTTGGGGCGATTTGGGAGGTTTCCTTGCCTCTTGCAGCTGTTGGAACCTTTGTTGCTGCAAGTTTTGGCGCGAGGCTTTTCCGCGCCTAATTTTGCCGCCCCTTTAAGCCATTTGGCTAGCGGCCATTTCCAGCCTCCTGTTTGACCATCCTGGCTTCTGGCTCCTTCCAGCTTCTCTCCTGGCTCAGTGAGTTACCTGAACCACCAATTATTCCCTGTGGGTATATATTTAAGGGTTATTTCCCTCTTTTGGCCTTAGATTTCTAAGCTGTGAAAGTAATGTCCTGTTCCAAAATGGCGGATGCTAGGGGCAATAAATCCCAGAACAAAGGAAAGAGGGGCCATACTTCTGATCCTAAGGAAGGATCTTCAGAGGACCTTGTCCCTTCCAAGGCAGCCAGAGTTTCTACTAGATCCACTCATTCCAAGAGTGCCAATCCTGCTGCATCTTCAAGGGAAGAGACCAGGAGGCATAAGGCCATGGAAAAGGTCTTTCAGAAGGCTGCATCGGAGGCCTCTAGAGTTTCATCTCCTGCTGTGGGGCCCTCTAAATCCTCTGCCCTCCCCACTTCCAATGTGGCTGTTCCTCCTTCTCAAATCCAAATTGAACATGATTTTTCTCCAGATCAGTCTACTCTGGGTGAGAATGTGGCTGCTGATGCTTCTTCTGTATTTCCTGCTGCTAGGCCTCTATCTCCAATTGTGTCTATTCAGGCCCCTCCAAGGCAAGGACCCCCTGAGGACCCAGCTCAATCTAGCAATCAAGGGGCTGAGGCTCCTTTGAGTTTAACTCCTGCCTTGGCAGAGCTTATTTCATTATCAATTAGGCAGGGTATTGCTGAAGACCTGCAGCAAAGAGCCTCTTCTGAGGCCTCCAGTTATGTGAGTCAGCAGAGTCGTTCTGTGAGGGCCCAGGCTGTTGCTGATCCTGTGGATTGTGAGGAAAGGGGGGATTCCCAGGAAAATGCAAGTCAAGGTTCCCTATCTGAAGGGGAAATTGCCCCGGATCAAGATCTCTCGGATGATGAAGGTGTGGAGCCAAACCAGCCTTCCTTTATTGGGCTTTTCAAGCCTCAATTATTCAGATCCTTGTTATATAAAGCTCAAAATGTTACTGGCCTGGGAAGTTCTTCTTCTTCCTCCACTCAAAAGGAGGCTTCTACATCTTCTTCTCAGCATCCCTCTTCATCGTTATTATTTCAGGAGCCTTCCATTCGTGCAGAGGTGGTTCCAGCTCCCAAGCTGTTTTCTGATGTGATCCAAAGACAGTGGTCTTCTCCTAGTTCTGGCCTTATTCCTAATGGTCTAGATAAAAGATTTTACAATATGGCTTCTGAATTTGCTAACATCCTTCAAGTTCCCTCTGTAGATGCACCTGTGGCGGCTCTCTCTTCAGCATCTCCTATTACTGGTCCGTCAGAGGAATCTCTGCGTCCTGAAGACAAGAAGTTTGAGTGCTCCTTGGTCAAGGATCACCAGGCCTCAGCTTGGTCCATTCAGGCCTCCTCGGCCGCTTCCTTTTTTAACAGGGCTTCCATTCTTTGGCTTCGCCAACTGCAGGAACGGCTGCCTTCTTCTGATGTACGATCCCACCAGGACATCAACAAAATCCTAGTTGCTGTTGAGTTTTCTGCTGATGCCACTCTGAATGCAGCCAGGTTTTCAGCGAAGGCTATCGGGGCTTCAGTGACATCACGACGGCTTCTTTGGCTTCGACAGTGGCAGACGGATGCCTGGAACAAGTGGAGGCTTGCCTCAGCTCCCTTCTCAGGGAACAACCTCTTCGGCTCAGCATTGGATCCACTTCTCATTGAGACGAAGGATCATCACAACATTCTGCCTTCCTTATCGAGGAGATCTGATCCTCATCAGCAGAGTTCCTTTCGAGCCCATTCCTTTCGCTCTGACTACTCTTCCTTCCAGTCCAGGCCTCAGCGTTACTCTCAGCCCAGGGGTGGACAACAGCAGGATTTCCAGGTCAGGCAGGGGTCCCGTTTCCCTTCCCGCAGGCCCTTCAGGGGAGGTAGGGGCCACCCCTTCCGTAGATCCTGTTAATTCTCCCTTTCCTATCCCTGAGTCCATAATTGGAAGTCGGTTAGCATCCTTTGCTGACCAATGGGATATTTCAGTTTCAGATCCTTGGATTAGGTGTACAATTAGATTTGGTTTAACCCTTGAGTTCTCTTCTGTTCCCCCTAGCTTGTTTGTCAGGTGCCCAGTTTCCCATGTCAGAACCAAGAGGGTTCTGCTGGAAGAGGCTATTCAACATCTTTTGGAGATTAGGGCTGTTCAATGTGTTCCCCAGGAGGAAGTCGGCCAGGGCTTTTATTCTCGTTTGTTTCTAGTTCCCAAGGCTTCAGGAGGCTGGAGGGCCATATTGGATCTTAAATCCTTGAACAGATATATATATTTATTTATTTATTTTATTTAAATTTGTATACCGTCCTTCTCCTAGTGGACTCAGGGCAGTGCACAGCCAAGTAAAAAACATCCAATACAAAATTTAAAAATTTAAAAGAATTATACCCTTTGGCCAAAAATTTAAGAACCTTACGACTAAAACCCATTAAACAATTAAAAATATAATATCTCAAAAACGGGGGTGGGGGTTGTTTCACGCCAGCCCTGCTTGATGGAAAAGAAAAGTTTTTAGGGCACGGCAAAAAGCCTGGAGATCGGATATCCTCCGTATCTCCGGGGGCAAATCGTTCCAGAGGGCAGGTGCTGCCACAGAGAAGGCCCTCCCCTGGGGGTTGCCAGCCAACATTGCCTAGCTGACGGCACCCTGAGGAGTCCCTCTCTGTGGGAGCGTACTGGCCGGTGGGAGGCTATTGGCGGCAGAAGGCGGTCCTGCAAATACCCAGGTCCGATGCCATGGAGCGCTTTAAAGGTGGTAACCAGTACCTTGAAGCGCACCCGGAAGTCCACCAGGAGCCAATGCAGATCACGCAGGAGAGGTGTCACATGGGAGCGCCCTCTCGCTCCCATAATCCCCCGTGCAGCCACATTCTGCACTAGCTGGAGCCTCTGGGTGCACCTCAAGGGGAGCCCCATGTAGAGAGCATTGCAGTAGTCCAGGCGGGAAGTGACGAGTGCTTGAGTGACTGTGCATAAGGATATATAGTCTATCGTCGGTTCAAGATGGAATCCCTCCAGACTATTCTCCTTTCTATTCGTCCAGGTGATTTTTTGTCCTCCATCGACTTGACGGAGGCATATCTTCATGTGCCCACATTTCCTGAACATCGGAAATATCTCCGTTTTTGTTATCAGGGTAGGCATTATCAGTATAGAGCCCTTCCCTTTGGCCTCTCTTCGGCTCCCAGGGTTTTTACGAAGATCATGGCTTCCTTATCGGGCTATATGAGATCATTTCCTGTTAGAGTTTTGTTCTATCTAGATGATAATCTTATTTTGTCTAGTTCTGAGGCCCGGGGTAATAGGGATGTTCAGGTCACCCTTCAAACCCTGCAGTCCCATGGTTTTTTGGTTAATCGTTCCAAGAGCAACTTAGTTCCTTCTACCAGCATTTGGGGGCTGTTATTGATACTGTCGGGTTGCAGGTTTCCCTTACACAAGAACGTCAGGACAGTATTGTTGAATTGGCAGGTCAGGTTAGAGCTTCGCGTTCTTTTTCCCTCCTGGGTCTTTCCCACTTGTTAGGGAAGATGGTATCTGCCTTTGGGATCACGCCCTGGTCTCGGTTTCACAGCCGAGAACTTCAGTGGTTTTTGCTTCCGTTTCAACGGTCTCGCAGGAGTACGTCAGTGACCAGAGTTCCCTTGACCCCAGCAGTTCTTCGGTCCTTGGCCTGGTGGACGTCTCCGGCTTTTGCTCGGGGGTGCCTGTTCAGAGATCCTCAGCGCGTGAGCATCACCACGGACGCGAGCCTCTTCGGATGGGGGGCTCACCTGGGGTCACATCTGGCTCAGGGGCAGTGGTCGGTCCAGGAGAGAGGACTTCACATCAACATCTTGGACCTCAGAGCTATCTTCCGGGTCCTTCGCAAGTTCGCTCCTCTCCTTCGGGGTCTGGCTGTCTTGATCAGGGCAGACAACGTAGCTGCCAAGGCCCACATCAACCGACAAGGAGGGACCTGCTCCAAGGCACTCATGAGGGAAGCCTCCCATCTCTTCAGGTGGGCGGAGAGTCACTTGGACTCCATACACGCCTCTCACATCTCGGGTCCTCAAATGTACAGGCGGACGCCCTTAGTCGCTCAGTGGTGGACCAGACGGAGTGGAGCCTCGATCCGCTTCTGTTCCAGGACACTGTGAATCGCTTCGGTCTTCCAGCAGTAGACCTCTTTGCGTCTGAATTCAACCACCAGCTCCCGAGGTTTTACACGAGGTTTCCTGTCCAGGGGGCTGAGGCTGTGGACGCCTTGATCAGCCCGTGGCCTTGTGGTCTTCTTCTCTATGCTTTCCCACCTCTTCCCCTCATCTCCAAGGTCATCAGGAAGCTGTTGCAGGAACAAGCCGAGCTCGTCCTTCTGGCTCCCTTCTGGCCCAGACAACGGTGGTTTGCGGATCTGGGTGGCTCTCTCTGTCTCACCCTATTGGCAGTTTCCGGATGACAAGATCTCTCTGTGGCAAGGCCGCCTAGCTCATCCAGACCCTCAGTGGCTCCGGCTGATCGCTTGGAGGTTGAGCAGTTCCTCCTGTCCACAGCCAGGGTCCCTTCTGAAATAATCTACGATCCAGGCTTCTCGTCGCGAGTCGACAAACCGTATTTACAATGCCACTTGGATGGCCTTCTCTGCCTGGTGTCGACGTAAGAAGGTTCTTCCTACTGCTGCATCCATTCTTGACATTCTAGGATTTCTTCAGGATGGTTTCAAGTCAGGACTTTCTCCCAATATTCTCAGGAAGCAAATCTCTGCCATCTCTTCTATCCTCACCTGTGGTACCTCGGAGTCTGTGTCCACTCACCCTCTTATCTGTTCATTCCTCAGAGGCGCTTCCAATCTGCGTCCTCCGGCCGTTCATCGGTTTCCGACCTGGGACCTGAACAAGGTTCTATTGGCTCTTACTGGTCCTCCCTTTGAGCCTCTCCAGGAAATCTCTCTGAAGTTTTTGTCTTTTAAAGTGGCCTTTCTCGTAGCGATTACCTCGGCTCGGAGAATCTCAGAGTTGGCCACTCTCAGTTCGTCAGGACCTCTGCATCATTCATGCTGATTGAGTGGTTTTACGATTAGATCCAGCCTTCATTCCAAAGTTCAATACAGCCTTCCATCATTCTCAAGAAATCATTCTCCCCTACTTCTGCCCTTCCCCCCGTCATCGCCTGGAAAAGGTGTGGCACAAGCTTGATGTTCGTTGGGTTCTCAAGGTTTATGTCTCCTGTCTTCTTCCTGTCGTCATTCTGAGGCCCTTTTTGTGTCTTTTCAACCCCAGTCCATGGGGTCGAAGGTCTCTTCCACTACCTTGGGTCGTTGGCTCAGGGCCTCCATTTCCTTAGCTTACGAAGCTCAATCCTTGCCAGTGCCTCGTGGTGTTACTGCCCACTCTACCAGGAGCGCAGCTTCTTCGGCTGCCTGGTCTACCCAAGCTTCTCTCGAGGAGGTCTACTGAGCTGCTACATGGACTTCTCCATTTATCCGGCATTACCGGTTGGATGTTTATGCATCGGCGGAAGCTTCCTTTGGGCGACGAGTGCTGCAGAGGGTATCTTTCCAGGACCACGAGCGGTGCCGGCCTTCTCCCTCCCAATAGGTACATGGGCTTTGGTATATCCATCCCTCATGTGACCGGCGTTTCCTCCGTGACTGAGAATGGGCGTTGGTCTTACCTAATACGCCATTTCTAGTCACTAGGAAACGCCAGTCACCCCCTCCAGGTTGGTCCGGCACCTCTCGTGCTGGATTATGGCTGTTGGGGGACGGGGGTGGGTCCTGGGGATTTTTTACTTCTCTTTTATCTTTACAGATACGACAATCTACCATACGTCCTAGTCTCAAACTGGATACAGGAAGAAGCGGGACTTCTTTAGTTGGTAGACTCGGTCCTAGGATTACTGGATAAGTCACATCCCTCATGTGACCGGCGTTTCCTAGTGACTAGAAATGGCGTATCAGGTAATACCAACGCCCAATTTCTCAAAAATTAAATAATTTTACAACAGTCATTTTTGCAAGTTGTTTAGGAAAGAATTAGCCTAACTGCATTATTACACTAAAAATACAGGACATTAAACAAATCAGCAGTAAATTTTTGCACTGTTTTCCATTCTCTTCTGAGCAATTTTGACATAAATGCACTTCATACATAGTCAGGGAGGGAAGAGTATTATGAGCAAAAAACCACAAAGATAGACTTTGAGAACTCCAGTGTGTTCCCAACTTGAGTAAAATATGTGCTTTTGGGAGCAAGCACTGATTTAAGTTAGGGAGATGAACTGGATCCAGTTCACATGCCCTGACAACCAGGATCACATCACCAACAAGTCTTAATGGGGAGAATTCCAGTCCCCTGAGATCATATTTCTCACAAAGTAGAGAAGCAGCCAAAGAATCATTGTTATCGTGATGTTAAGCATGAAGAAAAGTATGCTTTCTGTTCAATATGAAGCTATTTCCACTTCTGTCCCTTGATCTAATTTATCAATTTCAAATCAAATCAAATCAAATTACAGCCATTACAAGATGAATTTTATCCAGTTTTACATTCTTATTCATTGCAAAGACATGTGTAAAGATGCTCAATTCTTACCTTTTATGACTGAAACAGGATTCCTTGAATCAGTGTCCAACTTCTTCACTAGAATTTTTGGATCAATATTCACTCCAGAAAAAATGTCTGATGTCAGAACTCCCTTGCCCTAACAAGAACAAAAAAAAAAAAAAAGATGGGAGATAGCCAATGTTTAATCATTGTTTCCATTTTGATATACAGAATTGGAGCAATAACTTCATTTCTTCTTTTAAAGGACGCATGTTTACTGTAATGCAATCTAGTATGCAAACACTGCTAGTCTTTTTGCAGAACATATAATACTTCAAACCACTTGGTATCTTAGTCTATGTAATCACTACCCTGTTCTTCAAGCTGATTTAATATATTTATTTATTATTATTATTTATTAAATGTATTTATATGCCGCCATTCTCTCAAAGGACTCAGGGCGGCGAACACAAGTTAAGAAACAAGTACAATAAAATCATAATTTAATCCAAATAATTAATTAGTAGTAAATAATAAAGCCCGGAATCAGTCTCAGCCTATTTGTTTGAAAAGCCAAGTCTTCAAGTCCTGACGGAAGGAGCGGAGATCAGGAGCCGTCCGGAGCTCAGTAGGCAATTCATTCCAGAGGGTGGGAGCACCCACAGAGAACACCCTACCCCTGGGCACAGCAATGTGACATTGGCTCGCCGTCGGAACCCTGAGGAGAGCGGCCCTATGTGAGCGAACAGGACGGTGAGAAGCAGGCAGGTGAAGGTCATGCAAATATCCTGGACCTAAGTCATGAAGGGCCTTATAGGTGAGGACTAGCACCTTGAAGCGGACCCGGAGAACCACTGGTAACCAGTGCAGCTCATGTAGGAGGGGTGTAATATGGGAGTAACGAGGGGCTCCCATAACAACCCGTGCAGCTGCATTCTGGATCAGCTGGAGTCTCCGGGTGCATCTCGGGCAGGCCCATGTAGAGGGAATTGCAGTAATCCAAGCGGGGAGTAACCAGGGCATGAGTGACTGTGCGAAGGTCATCTCGGTTCAGGAAAGAACGCAACTGGCGCACCAGGCGAACCTGTGCGAAGGCCCCCCTGGTCATGGCCGTTAGATGGTCTTCTAGGGATAGCCGAGCATCCAGGAGGACACCCAAGTTGCGAGCCCTATCAACGGGTGCAAGTTTTTCCCCATCTATCAAAAGTGATGGAGCCTCTGAAACCCGAGATGCCGGCATCCACAGCCACTCAGTCTTAGAGGGATTGAGTTTGAGTCTGTTTCTGCCCATCCATGCCCGTACCTCCTCCAGGCAACGGGACATCACGGAAAGGGCATCTCTGGGGTGGTCTGGGGTGGAGATGTATAATCAGCATATTAATATCTCACCCCAAAGCCACGAATGATCTCACCCAGTGGCACCCCACAATTAAGGGGCCTCGGGGTGGATCTCTGCCCTCCCGCCCATACAAACTGAAAGCGACCCGAGAGGTAGGAGGAAAACCACCGTAAGACAGTGCCTCCCATCCCTAACCCCACAAGTCACTGCAGTAGGATACCATGGTCGATGGTATCAAAAGCCGCTGAGAGGTCAAGTAGGACCAGGATGGAGGAACAACCCCCATCCCGAGCCCGCCAGAGATCATTCACCAGAGCAACCAATGCCGTTTCTGTGCTGTGACCATGTCAGAAGCCTGATTGGTACGGGTCAAGGTATTCCGTTTCCTCCAGGAATTGTGGGAGCTGTTGAGCCACTACAGTCTCAACAACCTTTGCGATGAAGCGAAGATTGGAGACGGGACAATAGTTATTAAGTGAGTCTGGATCCAGGGAAGGCTTCTTGAGGAGAGGTCGAATCACTGCCTCCTTAAGAGAGGTGGGGAAGTTCCCCTCTCTCAACGAAGCGTTGACAATTGCCTGGATCCAGTCTCTAGTCACCTCTCTGGCAGCCGAAACCAACCAGGAGGGACAAGGGTCCAATAAGCAAGTGGAGGAACTAAGTTTGCCCACAATCCTGTCCACTTCCTTGACAGAAACAGGGTCAAACTCAATCCAGATATTATTCTCAAGACCCACCCTAGTCTCCCGATTGGATTCTGCCCAGTCAGAGTCCAATCCGATCCGGATCTGAGCGATTTTATCATGCAGAAACTGTACAAAATCCTCAGCTCTGCCCTGCAAAGGGTCTTCCCTCGCTCCCTGATTGAGGAGGGAGCGGGTCACATGAAACAGGGCCGCTGGGCGGTTTTCTGCAGATGCAATGAGGACGGCGAAGTAGTGACATTTCGCCACTTCCATCACCACTAGATAAGACCTAATATGGGTTCTTAACTGTGTTCGGTCAGATTCAGATTGGGAGGACCTCCAACTCTCCTCTAAGCGTCTTTTCCGACGTTTCATTTCCCGGAGCTCCATGGAAAACCAAGGAGCAATCCGGGATCTGTGTCGGGTTAGAGGCCGCAAAGGTGCGATTCTGTCCAAGGCATCGGTAGCCACCCGTTCCCAGGATGCCACCAGAGCCTCAGCTGAATCGCAGGATTGAGAGGTGGGGAATGTCCCAAGCTCCTTTAAGAACCTTTCTGGGTCCATCAGGCGCCTAGGGCGGAACCATTTTATGGGTCCCGTCTCCCAGCGGCAGGGGTTGGCAGATTGAAAGTCTAGTCTAAGGAGGGAATGGTCAGTCCATGACAGGGGAGTGATGGAAAGTTCCCCCTTACCATGACCATTTATCCACTGCCCAGAGAGAAAAACCAGGTCGAGTGTGTGTCCTCCCCTATGAGTTGGGCCCTGAATAACCTGAGTCAGGTCCATGGTTGCCATGGAGGCCATGAACTCCCGGACTGTCTAAGATGACTCACCAATCGAAGGCAGATTAAAATCTCCCACAACTAAAAGGCTGGGGAGTTCAAGTGCCATCTCAGACAAGACATCGAGCAGTGCGGGCAGGGCTGTGGCAACATAGCTGGGAGATAGGTATGTGACCAACAAGCCCGACTGAACTCCAGGGTCCCACTTCAATAGTAGAGACTCACACCCGCCTATCTGAGGTACAGTGACCTCCCTAAGACTCAGACTTTCTCTAACAACTACTGCCACCACCACCCCCGCCCCTTCCCTGGTGTCGCGGCTGGTGCAGGACACGAAAGCCTGAGGGGCATAAATCAGAGAGAGGGATTCCCCCCTCTTGCCCCAACCAGGTCTCCGTGATACAGGCCAGGTCTGCACCCTCCTCATCAATAAGATCTCGTATGAGGAGAGCTTTATTCATCACGGACCTGGCATTCACATATATCAGACGGAAACCAGGGTCCTTCGCTCTCATATTCCCAGGAAAGCAGGGGGAGCAGGAGATATGGGAGCAAGTTACCATCCGAATGCATCTGATGTGATGCTCCCCACTCCTACTTCGATTTCTTCTGCCCCTTCCCACCATCACAGGTATAGCTTGTTCCACCCTCCTCCGAGCATCTCCTATGACTCCCAACCTCCCCAACCCGCTGGGACTGTCAAAATGGCATGGCTGCTGATCCTTAAGAACCCCCCCCCCCAGTCTCATTTTTATTATTAAAAACCACCCTCCTCCCGGATCCCCTTAAAATTGGATCTAAAAATCTACTTTAAAAACCCCAGAGTTTCCGTTTTTTAGCATACCACCTCTCGGGGTTCCAAAACCCATCATCAAGGGCAGCCCTCGATAGTTGAGAGGGCCAAACCTGCGAGAGGGGGGAGTCTCGCAGTGCAAGGAGCTCCGCAGTTGAATACATTAAAGAATAGTAATGAGCTGAGAGTGATGAAGGATCATTTTCTATTAAAGGGTGTTAGAGATGGTAAAAACAGGTAGATTAAATAAGGGAGGAAAAGATGTTAAAGAGAAGACAATATGCTAAAAACATCAGAACATCGGGACATCATCGTCCTATCATGACGATGGGAAGTCTTGTGATTATAAGTCTATTCAATGGTGGGGAAAAAAGTCTCAAAGGCCGCCCTTTCAAGGTGACCCAAACCAGAGTCATAAGGTCAAATGAGAGATGGTCCGTTCCACCATAATCCAAGACTCTCGGTGTCTGTGCTTCCTCCCGTTCTCACACCAGCGACAGCCGAGGCTTAGTTCAGAAAAAAGCAAGGTGTAGTCATAGGATGGAATAAATGATAGAATAATCGAATAATCCGGGTAACCCAGGGAGGACAAGATGGTCAATAATGGTCAAATAAGGCTGCAGATCAATCAGAAGTTGTAAATTTATGCTGAGTGGCCCTATTAGGCCTAAGCCTAATAAGAGGGGGAACAGTTAAGGGGGAGACCAACTGTCATCCCCCAACTGACAATTCTCAGTTCCTTCCCCATAAGCTTGATCTTCAGGCCATTCAGCCCATTAAGCCCCTTCCATGCTTCAGAAAAAAGGGGGGGGGTGTCCAGATCCCTCAAAAACGGAGGGATCCTAACGTTTGTAATGCTGCCCTCTTCTCCACCAACAACGGGGGCGTCTTTGCAGCCAAGCCTCCAGGTAATGCCGCAGTCCTCTAACCCAGTGGTCCCCAACCCCCGGTCCGCGGACCGGTGCCGGGCCGTGGAGTACCTGGCACCGGGCCGCGCAGCGGCCGGGGGCCATGATCGCTGCAGCGGCCGGGGGACATGATTGCTGCAGCGGCCGGTAGGCAACCTCTGTGCCTGAAAAGTGCATAATAAAGGAGTTAAAACCATCGAGTACCATATTGATAGAAAGGATGGGAGGAGAGGAGAAGCGCAGAGGAACTTCCTTTTCCGGATGACTCATGGGAGGAAGTTGGTGTGCAGAGCGGCTTTTGTGCTGTTTCCATGGTCGAAGCAGCAGCTGGCAGGTGAGTTGAGGGCTGCAGGTGGGAGGAGAGTCCGGGAGCAAGTTGGGCTGTTTGGTTCCCTCCACGGCCTGGAAGCGGAGAAGCAACTGGGCTGAAGCCTCTCAGCTGCTGCTGCTGCAGGTTCCTTCCCTCCCCAAATGGAAGCCCACTGGTGCTGCAGGCTGGGAAACTGGTGGCTGCAATTTCTGCTGGTGGGAAGATTGAAAAAGCCTCTTTCAAGTGGAGGTTGGTTCTCCAGAGGTTGTGGGTGCTGCATCCCTGGAGGTTTGTAACAGAGGAGCTCATAGTTTGAAGGATCCTTGGAGGTCTTCTATTCCAACCCCAGATCAAGCAGGAGACCCAATATCATTTCAGACAAATGGCTGTCCAGTCTCTGTTTAAAAGCCTCCAGTGATGGGTCTCCCACAACTTCTGAAGGCTAAGCTTTTCCACTGGTTAATTGTTCTGGGTGTCAGGAAGTTTCTCCTTAGTTCGAGGCTGCTTATCTCCTTGCTCCATCCAGTTTCTCCTCCTATCTTCAGGTGCTTTGGAGAAGAGGTTGAAACCCCCTCCCGCACAGGACCCTGATGTTTGTTTTTTTAGCTCTTCTCGCTTTTCACTGGTACTTTTTCATTTTTACAGTAGTCTGATATATAAACAATCAATGTGTCGTCGCGAACAACGCCCCCCACCCCTGCGCGCGCTCAGCGGGCCACGGTAAAATTATCAAAGGCTGATTGGTCCGCGGCGATAAAAAGGTTGGGGACCACTGCTCTAACCTTCTCCCCGACAGTCAGCTGTTCCTCGGGCTCCATCTACGGCTCTATCGAGTCGGCAACACCTTGGCTCGCTGGGAGGGGGTCAAAAGATGGTTAACTGACCCCCTACACCCCTGAAAATGTCAAACATCGCCTCCCTAAGCTCGGGGTTCACTGCGGAGCCGCCATTTTGGTTTGCTGCCCAATGGAAATATTTAGCTTATTAACTTTTATTGTTTTCCCGAAAATAGGACCCAACAAGAAAATAAGCCCTAGCATGATTTTTAGGGTGCTGCTAATTTAAGCCCTACCCTCCCAAAATAACCCCCGTTAAGATTGTCAGCCCTGGGGGGCGTGGCCAGCACAGGAAGCAGCAAGCATATGGAGGCCGACAGTCTGTGCAGCAAAGGTGAGTCTGAGCGCTGCAACAATCGGCCCGGCCCTCCAAGTGGCAGAGGCATGGGGGGTAGGCACACAATGCAGCACACCATCACAGCTGGGGGCAAGCAAAGACAGACAGTGGGGCGGGGGCCCATGTGAGGCTTGTTCTGCATGTGCGGCAGAACTGGGACACACGGGATTGAGCGTACAGGAGCCGTGGTGTGGCACCACCCCCACCGCCTGCCTCTGCAAGGACCCTGCAACTCCTCTTGGAGCCTTGTGCAGGGGTGGGCTGAGCTGATTGATGGTTGGGGAGGTGGGTAAGAGGAGGAATAGGTGGCTTCCCAGTTTTGACAATGAAAGATAACTGCTCTGGGGAGAAGCAGGGAGATCCTGTACATCAGCCTGTTGCCTGTGTTGAAAGGCAGAGATTTCCTTTCTGGAGGGAAGGAGAGAGGAATGTGGAGAGAAATGGGAAAGGGGCAAATCTAGCCTATAAAATGAAGTCACCTCTGTAGTGTTTCACATGGGTGTGCTGGCAACTAAGCACATGAGCAGGAAACTTCAGCTCTGAGTGGTCATGCCGGACAATGCCTTTCCTCTTTGCTTGCCCGCAGCTGCAATGGGGAAGGTGGCCACGTCTGGCGAGCCGGATCGCAGGTGTTGTAGCTCCGTCCTCCGAGCCTATCTTATTGGAGGAAGAAGGCTCCGAACATGAAGGAAAGGAGACGGCCAGGCTTCCCTCTCCAGGACCCTCCTCTCTGGCAATGCCTCAGGTGTCTCCCGAAGGAGAAGAGATTGGCCAGGAGCCAGGTGTTTCCGAGCCGTCGGATAGTGATGAAGAAACATTGTGGTTGGACCCACGCCAGCGTCAGAGAGACAAGCATGTGCAGCAGAAAAGGAGGCGTGCCAGAGATTAAGCTGAGTCACTGGACCACACCCCACAGGCTATAAAAGGGAGCGTGGTGGCCATTCGGACTCTGTGATGGACAAAGCTAATCTCTGGCGAGTCACTTTGCACCTTTGGACACAACGCCTATTTGCTGTGGATTTAATTACAAACTGGACTATTCAAACTGTGTATTTTTGTCTGTATTATCGGAGTAAAAGTTCTTGGCAGGCAGCCACGGAGTTGCTGCCAAGTTCCTTATCACTGAAGTTGAGTGTTTGAAGAGTTTATTTAACCATCGGCTGGCTGGTTGGGTGTGTGCATGATACGGGGACAGAACAGCAGGCCTCCTCATGCCTCTGCTTCTGCATGCTGCCGGTACCCGCGCCACAAGGCAGGTAGTGAGGCGGGGGTAGTGCCATGCCTTGGCCCTTGCGCACTCGGCCCCCGCTGTCCTCCAGCTCCACTGCACACGTGAGATGACCCTCCCACAGCCAGCCACCATTCTGTCCCACCATCTGTCTTTGCTTGCCCATGGCCATGACGGGGGAAGTGGCTGTGCAGTGCATCCGGTGGGCCAGATCACATGCCTCCTCCCCTTGCCTCTGCCTGCTGCTTCAAGGGCTAGGCCAGCAGCCGCAGCGCCCGACTTATTCTGAATCTATCTATCAAAAATTCAAATTCAAATCTTTATTGTCAGTGCACAACATATGTGCAATGAGATTGGTTGAGCTCCCTCAGTTATGGAACAGGCTTTAATACCTCTATAAGAACATTCGTTTGTTTTGGGGGGTACTTTTTCTTTTCTTTCCTCAAAATGTCACTTTAATCATATTGAGACATATGAGGCTGCTGTTTTTGCCATTTTATTCAAGAATGCAAGAATTAAAACAACATCACTGTTGCTACAATAAAAATGCAGCTTAAATGAAAATCAACTTAATTTCTTTTCTTTTTTAGACATAGGAATTACTTTTTAAAATCAGCCTTTCTCAGACTGTCAATTGCAGTGATCAAAACTGCAAACTGAAAATTGGTTGAACATAGAAGTCAGAATCATAAGGCTGGCAGGGAGCTCAGAGGTCTTCTAGTCCAGGGGTCTCCAACCTTGGCAGCTTTAAAGCCTAGAAGACTTCAATTCCCAGAATTCCCCAGCCAGCAAGTCCTCTGGGCTTAAAGCTGCCAAGGTTGGAGACCCCTGTTCTAGTCCAATCCTACTCAAGGTAAGAGCACGTCGGTCAAATGGTTGTCCAGTCTAGTTTTGAAAACCTCCAAGTGATGGAACTGTAGGAGGCAAGCTATTCCATTGATTAAGTGTGCTAAACTTTCAGAAAATTTCTCCTTTCACAGAAAGATCAGCATTTTCCCAGGACGTCCGGCGCGTGCGCTGTAAAGTCCGCCCACCACCACCCCTTTTTTTTTTTTTACGGCCACGAGGGGGCGGCAGCGCTGCCGTCTCCTTTACGAGTTGGCCGGGCGACTTTCGTATTTTGAAGGAGATTATGGGCAGTGGAGTGTTGAAATAAGAGCTTAGGACACCGAAGAACGTCTCTTGCGCCCTTGTCTTCCTCTTTTCATCGCTTCCTCCTCGCACCACCACCACCCACCTTTCCGGTGTTAGCGCTGAAGGTCTGCACGGCCGCCGAAAGCACCTCCTCGCCCCCACTCGGCTGTGGCTGTGTCGGCTTCGGCGCGGGTTGGTGGAGCCTCCTCCGCCTTACTATTTTCCCCACCATCGCGAGCCAAGAGGAACCAGCGCGCGAGGGGGAAGCAGCAGTTGGGGGAAAGGGGGGAGGGGGCAAAAGAAATTAGACCACGCGCTCGCTAGCAATTTCCCCCGGAAGTGTGGCGCCTGCGCTGTGAAGTTCACTCCCCCTTTTTTTTCGGCCACGAGGGGGCGTCAGCGCTGCCGTCTCCTTTACCAATTCGCCGGGCGGGTTTCGTATTTTTGAAGGAGATTCTGGGCCGTGGAGTGTTGAAATCGGAGTTTAGGGCACCGTTACTCAAGAGATGCACTTGTGCAAAGGGGGAGGAAGCGTATTCCGTGTCTGCAAAGAGACCGATGCAGAACTATAAAAGGAACAGGCTTTCCAAACTGAGACTTAGTGATGATTCCTTACTGATAATTCTATTCCTTTTTCTTTTATCGGAATGCAGGCGCGCGGGGTGTGTGGAGGGAGGGGGGGGGGCTAAATTAAAAATTGGAACTCAAAACATTTTTAAACTAAAGCCGATGCCAGTAAAATAGAGGAATGAAAATAATAGTTAAGAACTCTTTCGATATTTTATCTAGCTCAAAACACCCCAAAGCCGTCCGCAAGATAAATTAATAGCTTTGAATACTTTCTAGCTTGCCAAACAGACGTGTAGCTTTCATAAAATGAACGAAAGTTTCCATGTTCCACTACAAAGTCTAATCCAAATGTCTAATTTCTAATTAAGTATGAATAATAAAATATGTTGATATGATAAACTCCAAACTTCAACAGGAACTGCATTTTGGACACAAATCTATACAGTATTTCCAAATATGTCCAGAGTCCCACTTCTTAACGGTTCATGCCAACTAAACTTGTTATTCATATAACAGTAGAAAGGACACTAAGAGTCTAAGATCTTTATCCTTTTGGTCTCCCTAGAACAGTGATGGATAACCTTTTTGCTGTTGTGTGCCAAAGTGGGGAGAGTGCGGGGGGGGGTCACACACGTGCGTGCCTACACCCATAATTCAATGCCCCCCGTGCCCTGCCCCCTGCACATGCAACCCCCCATGCTCCTCCAGCTTTTGGCACGTGACGGCAAAAAGGTTACCGGTGGGCCCAGTAGGCCCGTTTTTTACCCTCCACAGGCTCAGAGGCTTTCTTGGAGCCTGGGGAGGGCGAAAATGGCCTCCCCCACCACTCCAGAGGCCCTCCAGAGGCCAAAAACAGTTTCCCAGAGCCTCCGCGCAAGCCCTGTACTTAACTGGCATACAAAATGGGCTGTGTGGAGACCCCTGGGAAGGAAGGGGCAGCGTAGGTGGGGCCAGCCGTAAACCAGCTGGCCAACACACTCGTGTGCTGGAGCTGAGCTAGGGCAATGGCTCGTATGTCCACAGATATGGCTCCATGTGCCACCTGTGGCACATGTGCCATAGGTTCGCCATCATGGCCGTAGAAGTTCCAGGCATATAAATGTTTAAATTAACCTATTGGGGCACCCGGGAGAAAGTTTTACTTATTGCAGGGAACAAATCTGTACATCATCAATAAGACTGCATTCTTCATTTCAAAGGCCATCTCAAAGAGGACAGAATCCCTATATCAGATTGGAGTTATAAGTTAACTCCAATCTGATTGGGATGATGATTTATTGTGAATTACTATATTTTGTTTCTTTGAATCTATATGCATTTTGTATCAGTTTTATAAATTTGATATTGTTTACATAATAACCTCCATGGCTAAGGTCCTCACTAAGATCATCTATTCCAAGTAGAATCTGCCCACCAATGTGTTAGCCAACATGGAATACAGTGAATTCCTACTCACTCAGGAATTAGGGAGTGGAGTTCTGTTGGATGGTCACAACTTCTCACTCTGGGAAATTACTTCCCAAGTTAGGATAGTGCTCATTCTGTTAATATTTTGTAAAGTAATAAATATTTTCTTCTTCCGCAGGACCACTACTTACATGTACAGCATTATGGTGATGTTTATGTGTGTATTGTTCTGGGAGGGGAAATTGTAAGTTATTTAGCATATCTGGTATATTTAGAATATTAAAAGGATATAATAAATAAATGTGTGTAGCCGTGAATTTCTTTGTATGCTTGCATTTTGGAAGATTTGTGTCTTATACTCAATACCCTCTAAATCTGAATTACATTGGATTTTGGGCATTTGTATTACATTCTGATTTGGTTTTGAATTAATAAAAGAAATAGTGTTTGTGCATATCATGAAAAGTTTCTATTTTTAAATAACCTTCCCACTGTTTCATAACACATCTGGCCCATTCTGTTCTGGCTTCTGCATTATTTTACATTTTTGTTCCTTTTTATTTTTATTTATACTATTATTTAAATATATAGGAACCATATCATCATTAGTGCCGTACCACTTGAAAACAACAACAAAAAAGAAAAAGGATCTGTACAGTACACACCTATACACACTTTCATACAGAATAGAATGAGAAAATTGTTCTCATTGGTAAATTAGAGATGTTTCTCAGGAAACATTAAAGAAGTGACAAACTAATTCTGCATTTCAGATTGCAGCATTGGTTTCCTGTTCCATCTGCAAATAATATTTTTTTCCTCTCTCTCATGCAAACACTTCTCACTCTTTTCAAAAGTGTTGTGATGATAATAATTACTTGTCTTTATTGTGAGTTTGCTCTTTATTTTATTTTATTCTATCAAAACTTTTCAGATCCATAGTAACTTAAAAAGTAAAACCACACAGAATGATAATTATAACCTTCAATTTAATTAATATTTAAAAAATTGGTAAAAACATATCTCAAACAGATATATCTAGAGAACATGCATAGCCAAAGTTTTCTTTAAAAGAGTCTCATTTGTCATTTATCTGATCTTTTGTACCATCCCACCTTTTCTTACTTAAAATGAAATCTGAATATATTCATACAGTTTTCTAAGTTCAATAAGTGTTTAAGATTACCACTGGACTTTATCATAATTCAGATTGATCTCAATAAAATATTGATAAAGGTTGCTTTTGTTGCAAAAGGTCAAATTGTTGCTTTTTTAGTGTCTTTTTCTCACAGACTATTTTTTATTTATCCTAAATCAAGTCTGATTATAGGAATGAAAACCTTCAAATTCCCATTATATTTTAAAATCTTTGCCTTCTAATACACTCCAATTAAACAATTAAACTTAACTGGGTACAAAACTCAATTTCTTTGTATTTAGCTTTTGCTGTCTATTTCTTCATAGTGCATTTTATAATGCATGCAAAGGTCAACCTCAACATCAGTATATCCGGTTTACATACAATTTAGTTTAGTTTAGTTTATCTAGATTTATATACCACCCTACTCCCAAAGGACTCAGGGCGGTGAACAGCCATAGATAAAACATACAATATAAAATTTAAAAAAAACAATTTAAAAAACATATTAAATAAATTTGGCCCATGCTAATTAAAACACCCCTATTTTTAAAAACAAATTCGAATTAAAATTAAACAATAAAAAAGAGTTAGGCCAGCCCTGCTTGTTGGAATAAAAAAGTCTTGAGGGCACGGCGGAAAGTGCGCAAATCTGGGATCCTCCGTATCTCCGGGGGGAGCTCGATCCAAAGGGCAGTGCCCCCACAGAGAAGGCTCTCTGGGCCTTCTCTGGGCCGCCAGTCGGCACTGGCCGACAGCACCCTGAGGAGCCCCTCTCTGTGGGAGTGTACTGGCGGGTGAGAGGCTACCGATGGCAGAAGGCGGTTTCGTAAGTACCCAGGTCCTGAGCCATGGAGCAATCTAAAGGTGGTAACCAATACCTTGAAGTGCACCTGGAAGACCACTGGGAGCCAGTGCAGCTCGCGCAGGAGAGGTGTTATGTGGGAACGCCATGTCTCTCCCATAACCACCCACATGGCCGCATTCTGGACCAGTTGGAGCCTCCGGGTGCTCCTCAAGGGGAGCCCCATGTAGAGAGCATTACAGTAGTCCAGGCGGGAAGTGACGAGAGCGTGAGTGACTGTGCATAAGGAGTCCCAATCTAGAAAGGGACGCAACTGGCAAATCAGGCGAACCTGATAGAAAGTCCCCCCTGGCCACAGCCATCAGATATTCTTCTAAGGACAGCCGTGTAGCCAGGAGGACACCCAAGTTGCGAGCCCTCTCCGTGGGTGCCAATGACTCACCCCCAAAAGTCAGTGATGGCACCAACTGACTATATCGGGACGCCGAAAACCACAGCCACTCGGTCTTGGACGGGTTGAGCCTGAGTCTGTTTCTCCCCATCCAGATCCGCACGGCCTCCAGGCATCGGGACATCACTTCAAAGGCGTCATTGGGGTGGCCCGGGGTGGAGATGTACAGCTGAGTGTCATCAGCGTACTGATGGTACTTCACCCCAAAACCACTGATGATCTCACCCAGTGGCTTCATATAAATGTTGAACAGAAGGGGTGAGAGGACCGACCCTTGTGGCACCCCACACATAAAGCGCCTCGCGTCTTGTCATTTCCACAGATGACAATTAAGCAAATGGTATGAATCCTGACATCATCATACAAATACCAGACTTCCCCATGAAAAAAAGATATGTATTGCTGAGTTAAGGTATGCAGAAAACAGACCAGAGTAATAATGGGAGACTTAAACTACCCTGACATCAATTGGAAGAAAAATTCTGCATTAAGTGAGAGATCAAATAGGTTCCTGATGTGCCTAGCTGACAACTTTATCATCCAAAGGTGGAGGAGGGAATTTGAGAGTCAGCTACACTGGACTTAATTCTTACTAGTAGGGAAGAAATGGTTGAGGGAGTGGAAGTAATAGGAAGTGGAACCTATAGGAACTTTGTGAGAGAGTCAAACTAGAATTCACCATAATGCAGCCACAGGTAACTGAACAAAGTCAGACTAATGTTTAGACTTTAAAAGAATTGACTTTAGCAAACTAAGACTAGAAAGAATTCCTTGCATAGAAATCCTAGAAGAAAACACAGTCCAAAATGCTCGGGAAATTGTGAGAAATGAGATAATAAATGCCCAAGCAAAAACAATACAAGTAGTCCTTGGTATACAACCACAACCGAGCCCAAAATTTCTGTTGCTAAGCAAGACAGTGGTTAATTCAATTTTGCCCCATTTTAGAACATTTCCTGCCATAGTTCAGTGATTCACTGAAGTTGTTAAGTTAGTAACATGCTGTCAGGGTTCCAAGTAACACCCCCAACGAAAGAAAACTCCAAGGCTTGAGTTTCCTCAAAGTTACATTTTATTAGAGATGTCATATTGGCACATCTGAATCTGAAAGTTTGCAGGTTTTCCCCACCCAAAGGAAAGTTCAAGTCCCTGCCCAACACTCACAAGTCCATCACATGGTCCAATCGTAACACCGTCCCAACTGGAGATGCCTCCCAGGTGCAGGGCAATATGTCCTTGACTCTCTGAGAAAGGAATGTTATTATGACTATATATCACTCATGGTCCATACAATCTCCCCTCCCAATTTCCCACAGCAGTAAAAGTGGCAGGCCTGAAGGCCCAATGCAAAAGATGGCACACACTTGTCAAATGAATCTGGCTGCCTATTGACTTTGTTTGTTTGTCAGAAGGTCACACAGTGTCTGAATTATGATGATGTGACCAGTGGTGGGTTCTAACCAATTTTACCACCGGTTCGCATCGCACATCCGCTTTGCGTGCGATCACCATGGGGATGTGACCATGCTGCAATGGTCTTAAGTGTGAAAAACAGTTATAAGTCACTTATTTCAGTCTTGTAACTTCAAATGGTCACTGAAGGAATGGTTGTCAGTCAAGAACTATTTGTATCAGACAGAAAGAAAAATATGAAACTCCATTGCTAACACATAGGAAGATAGATTCAGGATTCAGAAGTACCTTGACGAATTCCAGCCCTATCCAACAAGTTGCAGTTCATTGGTGAGAAAAGTAAGGTCTTGCAATAGGCATGAAAAATTAAATGCACAGGTACAGAACAGACAGTACCTGGCTCAACAGTAGCACCTGTAATGGGTCTAGGTGTCTTAGTATACCACCATTTAAATATGAGACAGATGTGTGCTGAAACTGCCAAAAAAGCCAATATACAGTAGTTCTAGATTGCATCAACAAAGCATCAAGATCATGAGAAGTTATAGAATCACTCTAAACTGCACTGGTGAGTCCACACTTGGAATACTATGTCTAATTCTAGTCACCACAATACAAAAGAGATGCTGAGGCCTTAAAAAGAATGCAAAGAACAACAAAGATGAATAGCGGTCTGGAAGCTAAACCATATGAAGAACGGGTAATGGTATGCTAAGGTACGCTTAGCCTACTGAAGAGAAGGCTTAGGGGAGACCTAACAGTTCTCTTCCAATTCCTGTGGGACTGTCACAAGGAAGAGGGGGTCTATTTATCCTCCAAAGTATCTGAGGGCAGGACCAGAAGAAATGGGTGGAAGCTTGTTAAAGAGAGATCCAACCTGGAATTAAGGAGAAATTTCCTGACAATGAGAACAATTAGTCAATGAAACAGCTTGCTTCCCGAAGTTTGGGTACTCCATCACTGAGGTTTTCAAGAGAAGATTGGATTACCATTTGTCCAGGATGGAATAAGGATTCCTGCCTTGGGCAGGGGGTTGGACCAGAAGACCTCCAAGGTCACTCTCAACCCTATTATTCTATTATTATTATTATTATTATTATTATTATTATTATTATTATTATTATTATTATTCTATGACTTTCATCACAATTTCTAAATCCAGAGATTAAAAGAGCATGACTGTTCTTGATCAGCAGACAGAGTCAACCCTTCATGGGTGTGGCTTGTGACTCCATTCATTCTTACTTAACCCTGCAAATATTGCATCAGAGTCAGGATATGACCCATTCTCACTGGACTATCCATACTTCACCACAACCTTCATTTAGTGTTTTGCTTATTTCTTCAGCAATTAGTTGCTTCGACATTTGTGCTGAATCTTAGCTGTTGTTTTTAGAAGGGTGTTATGGAACATATTAACTAAAATAGGAAGGGAAAATGGGGTGGAACGAAATCTTTCCTATTTTTCCCATTATCATTTAAGTAGTGAGAATGCTTAAGAGTCTTAAGCAAGAATTAAGGAAAAGGTTGTAAAACACAGCTGCTACAATTCTTTCCTACTTCTTTACCAAAAGTGTGTGGTATACTGTATACATACCCATGTTTCCCCAAAAATAAGACTGGGTCTTATATTAATTTTTGCTCCAAAAGATGCATTAGGGCTTATTTTCCAGTTGGTCTTATTTTCAGGGAAATACAGCACTAAATGCATCCGTCTGGCTGACAATCTTAACTGGGGCTCATTTTTTGAAAAATCACACTAGGGCTTATTTTCTGGTTGGGTCTTATTCTGGTTGGGAAACAGGGTAGTGGTGAAATCCCCCCCCCTGTTCTATCTGGCTTGCCGAACAGGTAGCACTGGTGGTGGGAGGCTCCGCCCACCCGCCAGGATGTCATTATATCCCGTTGTTTAACCATCTGCGCATGCACAGAAGAGGCGCACATGCATGTAGTGTGCATGCACGTAGCATGGGAGCATACCCAAACTGGTAGCAATGGTAAGTGGATTTCACCGCTGAAACAGGGTAAATATACTTGTTTCAGAAGTAATAAAACAGTTCCCCAATAAATAAGTCATTGCAATTTTATTAATAATAACTATATATAATTATTTCTGGCATGCATTCATTAATTTTTAAAATTAAAAAAATAATCTAAAATGTTTTACAGCCAATTTTTGACTTGAGATATCCTGTATATGTATGTGTGTAAGGGAGAGGGAGAGCTTTACAGTGCTTTACAGCAGTGGTCCCCAACCCCTGGCCCATGGCCCACTACTGGAATTGGGCCATGCAAGTGGCTGGCTGGAGCACATGTGTATGCAAACACAGCTAGACTTGCATGAGCAGCAGCCCAGTAGACATTCGTGCACGTGTGCACTGACCACTCACACAAGTCAAGCTGCACGTGTGCATGCTGGCCTGCTACTTGCACACGGCTGCATGCGCATGCACAGGCCTACCACTCAGATGGCCCAGTTCCCCTCTCCCAAACCAGTCTGCCAAGTCGCAACGGTTGGGGACCGTTGCTTTACAGCACTCTTGTTGTGACCCAGGCCCAAGTAGATAGTAATCGAAGCAAACAGTTCCAAAATAAACAAACTTTATTAGAACAGCTGAGAATTAACTCATTCTCAGCGTAGTCCAAACTAAATTAAAACAAACTCTTCATAATACAAATTCTTCAGTCTAATCACCAACCTTGGTATAATTAGGCAAACTGCCAAAGGCTTCTCTTGGCAAAAGTTCAAAAGCAGAAGATGCCGACAAGAGATAAGTGCAGCAATACTATCAACATTGTTTTCTGACAAAGGGCCTAAGAGCCGTTGCTGGTCTTTTAAGCCTTATGGGAAGGGCCAATCATCTCTTGGCCCTACTCCTGAGTCGTCCTCTTTGCTTTAGGTGCTCTTGCCTTCTGGCAGCTCTTTTCATATGTGCACTAGAAACAGGCTCCTCCTGTTCCTCTGCCTCTCTACTGTCAGCCTCTGGAGGCTCCGGAGTCTGCACATCACTCCCCGATGGCCCTGGCCCCATCTCTGCCTCTGACACAGAGCCCTCATCCAGGCCTTCTCCAGCTTCCAGGACTGGCCCATGTTCTTCCTCAGCCTCATCACTGTCCGACTCTGCTACCAGCTCCACAGGCTGCTGGCGAACCACAACAACTCTGTAAGCAGTTTACTGAGTCAGCATATTGCCCCCAACAATCTGGGTCCTCCTTTTACTGACCTTGGAAGGATGGAAGTCTGAGCCCTTCAGGATTGAAGGAATTGAACAGTGAATGCAGTGTGAGCAGAGTTAGCCTGCAATACTGCATGTTAACTACTGCATCACCATGACTCTTCTATGTATCTATTGTCTTATAGAGCTAGCTAGCTAGCTAGCTATCATCTATCTATCTTTATTAAGAATTTTTATTATAATAATATAATAACAATAAAAGAAATATGTAAAGAAGTGACTTCCAACCTTCATCACAATAAGTATAAACAAATTTGGTAATTCTTTGCCCTCTCTAAAGTAATGAACATTTCTCTCTCCTTCCCATATCCCATCTCTTATTTATAAACAAATTCACAAAAATCATCTTTTCAGTCCTGATATTAGCAGGAAGTCCACAAAGGACTCCCAGAAGTAACAACATAGCTTGTTTCAACCTTGATCAAATAAACCAGCTTTATATTCCTTTTTCTTCCATCAGTTTTTAGTTCACTCAAATATTGTCCTAGGATTTGATTTCTCTTCATTTCTTCTTTGTCCTATTGCTCAGAGTTCTATAAAACTTTAACAAGTCCTTCTATAAATCCAGTAGGAAAAAATATTATCATGTCATTCTTTTGGTTTGTCACTTGTATTTCCCATTGAAATTATAAAGCCTTGGCTAATTGCTTACGTAGATTCAGTAAAACATCCTTTTCTAAGTCATTCTCTTGGCCTCTCACTTGTAAATCTATTTTCAATGCCATCTCTATCTTGTCATGTTCTACATGACAATTTGTTCTACATCTTTTGGATATAGTGTATTGATAATGAAACTCAGGTAGAGTAGCCTGCTGAGTCCATGTCTAAGACTGCATAGTAACCTTATTCAACAACTGAACAATAGCAAAGTTATTGGAAAAGGACCTGATACTAGTTGAATTCTTAAAGATAGAGTTTGATTGGTGGGTCCCACTACTGTCTTCTTTTTTACTTATGTAGACTATCCTTTTCAGATGCCCAAGCAGTGCAGTCAATTTACTACAGTCCTTATAAGAAAAAATGTGTTGGGCAGAGGAGCAAGTGAGGTTTAAATTGGTACAGTCAATATTTGACCATTGAATTGCACTCTATCATCTCTTTAAAAAAATATTCCCACTACCTAGATGCATTCTCTCTGCCTCCTTTATTAATATAAATGTAATTTTTGATTCAATCTCCAAAGAGAGGGTATGGGAAAAAAATTAGCAGTGTCTATTGTTGATTGTCAACTATTTTGTCTAATTATGATGCCATGAAAAATACAGAAGCCTTTTTGTACCACTACCATCCCAAGAAAAGCTAAGCAAGAGTGTACCTCAGCTCCATTCTTTTCAGCTTTTAAGTACTGGCCAAAAAAGGGAGGTTCATGTTATGAAGCTAGGATACAAACCATCTTTAGTAGTTATTTATTGATCTTTATGAAAGGACTGTGATCCCATTAATTCTTGTACATCTGCAGCCAAAGAAACGTACATTCTGCACAGGTTTGAATTAAATATTCTTCATATTCTTTTCTTCATATTCTTTACTGAATTACTCTTCCTCTGTTTTCACTTCCTCTCTACAGAAATATAAGATCAGTACACTAAAGGAAAGGGGTGTGACTTTAGTCATTTTCTAAAGAGAGGGTTGTGGGCTTGTTTTGTTTTTATTATTAATACAGAAGTGACTCTTCAGAAGAATAGGAATTCCACATTTTCACAAGTAACAAAGAAACCTGATATGAAGCCACGGAGACTGCTTGATGTACGTTTTATATTTCTTTTACATTTTTCTGGGTATTTCTCTCCTTTGAAATGAGATTATTATAACTAATAACTACATTGTGTAGTTTTAATTCTTCCTTTTTCTTTTGAAAAATCTATGAATTGGGATTGCTTTTTACTTATTCTTGTGCTGTGAATTGTCAGCTATTCCACTATTTTTGTTTCCCTTTTAATACAACCAAGCTTTAATTCTTCTGCTATCAGCAGCCACAGATGCTTTTCACCATCGAGGTAACATATCTGTTGTGCCACAAAGACTTGATGCTCTGTTTCTGTTCGCTTGTCTGGTTTTATTTTTGTCTAAGAAAAAGCAACCTGTTTCTTGGCTGTTTTCTTAACTACCATTTCTCAATTCTAAATCAATTTTCTCAGTTTTAAATCCTGGTATATGGAGGTTACAGAGTGCCTGTTTAGTCATTGCATTGCAAGCAGTCAGCTACCTATCACAGGAATACTTTAAATATCCTAAATTGTAAAAAAAAAAAAAAAAAAAAAAAAAAGAGAGAGAGAGAGAGAGCATGGTTTCAGCTGTGTAGTTTATCTGTGTAGTTTATCACCAGTTTATCTGAAGCTCTTAGCAGTGGGTGCATCAAAGTGCATCAGGATGGCAAAGCAGGCTTTCTGGAATTATTAAGCAGAGACCTATTTGTTTTAAAATAAGATGGCTGGTTCCACCCAACATTCTGCATGTGAGGGAATGAGAGAATACAGCAGTGGTTAGAGTGGTATTTCTTTGCTGAAATACTATTCAGAAATGTTTAACTTTTTTCATTGATTACTGTGAAGGAGTTAGCTATTTATAAGCATGTATTATTGGATGTAAGGAACTGTGAGATTTTGTATCATGGCTTGTTTTTCAGTAAGCTATATCCCATTGTTTCTAATTAAATTGGTTGTGCAAATAGTATTCATGCAACCTTGTAATTCACAACTATAAGGATTGCAATACTTTAGATGTGTTGTTTAGGAACTGTGGCATAATGGATCAATAAGCATCACAATGTTAATTGAAAATGTGTACAGTACTTCCAGGTTGATCTGAGGGACTTGTTTTGAGCATAGTTCCCTACCTTCTGGTAAAAATAATTTTGCAAAAAATGATGTTGTTAATACGAATTAGAGTAGTTGGGAGCCAATGGTATAGAAACTTAATAAATAAAAAATCTTCTTTGTTGTATCTAACATTTTCCTGGTGGCAACAGTCCATAACAACAATATGACAAAAAGTGCTGTTGGCAACTGTTGGGAAGCATAATTTCTCAGATATGAAAGCAGAATGTTTCCTTTTATGTGATTGTTAAAAATAGAGAACCTCTGACGGAAGTAAGGTTATCTATGATATCTGAATTTCTGTTTTCACAGTTCTTCCAAATCAGTCTCTTTAATCTCCCTTACTTTGTTATGCATGAGGATCAGCACCTATTGTTGTATCCAAATGTAACTTCCCTGATGATTAAAATTAAAGCATTTTAATTTAATAATAGATTAATATGTATCTTCCAGTACTTAAGTGAATTGCACAACAGGCAATCTGCAGATCAGAACATCAATTAAGCGGGCTCTTGTTAGTCTTTGTAAGAAGTTTAATTTAATCATCCTAAATGGTACAATGGTGACTCTTGCTGTATTCATTTTAACAAGTTTGCTAGATCATTGTCTAGTAGCTACCAAATTATTTTCTTTGGTTAGATTATTTAATATTTGTTTAAAATCACATAGTGTCCACCAATTTATAATTGTAAGTTTGTTAAACAACGATAAAGATGTTTGTAGGACCCATCATTATTATTGAAAGTAACTTTATACTACCGGTGCCAATTTAATTGAAGCTATTGTTAAAATGCTAGATAGTTTACCTGTTGAATATGAAATGCCAGTCAAAATCCTTAAAAGAAACTGATCCATTTTCTAGCTATTGATAATGCTTCTTCATGTATATCATTAGTTGAACCCCTGAAAATGTTCCTTTAAAAAAATGGCTAATGAATGACCAAAGATTTGTCGATCCCTCAAATGTCCTTAAAACAACAGTAAAATATTTCAACACCAGAACATTTCTGGATTAACACATAGCAAATAGTCTTTGGAACTTTTTAACCAATTTATAAATAACTTTTTATCCTGTTTAGTATTCACAGCATATGTAACCGCTGACTAAAAAAAATGTAACTGTTGACTAAAAGTTCTGCTTCCCTTCCTCCTTTTATGTTGTGGTAATGTTCTCTAGTTTTTAGTTTTTGGGTTGTCATGCTCTGGTAAATTGGCCATCACTTCAGAAGGGGAGGGGAGAGGAAAGTAGTTCCTTGTTTAAAATATAGCTGTTTTTTTCCCTACTGTATTTCACCATATTCATAATAAATTTTGTCAACTTGTTCCCCATTTTTATAAAAATTAAATGTTTCAGAATATGAAACATTGATTTAAATAAGTTAATGGAAATTTAAAAACAAGAAAAATCCTTGAGTTCAGTGAAGCCTTTCCTTTCCTTTCCTTTCCCTTTCCCTTTCCTTTTCCCTTTCCCTTTCTCAGTCCTTTGGTGCCTTTGAGTCAGTGATGATACCTGGAAATTGCCTTTACATCCTTGTAATTTTCTCGACAAGATTTCAGAAATGGTTTGACATTGCTTCTCTCCTAGGGCTCAGAGAGAATAACTGACCCAAAGTTACACAGCTGTCTTTGTGCCTGAGATAGTACTAGAATTTAAAGTCTCCTGACTTTCTAGCTCAATGCTTTAACTGCACCAAAGTATAAATTAAAAAGGCTTCTTTGGAAGCTTTAAAACTATCAAATTGCATCAGAAAAAAACCTTGCAATTAGTTTTCCGCTTATTAAAGAAAGAAAAACCCATGGCCTTCTTCTGATGCTGATAGATGCTGCCTCTCTCAACTAGCTGTTGCAGTTTCATTATGTTTTACACTTAGAAGAGAAATGAGGTGTAATTTTCAACAAAATGCAGATGTCTTTGTCACTAGAATTTTTGCACTATTATCAAATGTTTATATTTAAATAGTGATCCAGACAGCTTTGGGAGACCTGCCACACTTTCCTCTTTTTTTTTTTTTTTAATTTGATTTATATGCTGCCCTTCTCCGGAGACTCAGGGCGGATTACAATGCGTTAAGCAATAGCCTTCATACTTTTGTATATTTTATACAAAGTCAGCTTATTGCCCCCAAACTGGGTTCTCAATTTACCTACCTTAGAAAGGATGGAAGGCTGAGTCAACCTTGAGCCTGGTGAGATTCGAACGTACAGTCATTGCAGACAGCTGGTGTTAATCACAATGCTATTAGTCTGCTGAGCCACCAGACCCTTAATAGGCTGTTTACTCGGGAGGGAGCAACCCAGAGTTTCCTGTTTCTCAACACTCTTTTTATTTATTTATTTATTTTTATTTTATTTCATTTCATTTCATTATTTTATTTATTAGTTTGTCAAACATGTACAAGGTAGCAGGTATGAATATGAACATGGACATGAATGAAGGAAATGAATACAAATAAATAGGGACAGTAGGACAGGGATGGTAGACACGCTGGTGCGCTTATGTACATCCCCTTTATGGATCTTTTAGGAATGGGGTGTCTGTGAGGGTTTGAGAATGTAACAACGGAGTCAGGTAGAGCACTCCAGACGTTAGCCACTCTGTTGCTGAAGTTGTATTTTCTGCAATCGAGTTTGGAGTGGTTTACCTTGAGTTTTTATCAATTGTTTGCCCGTGTATTACTGAGGTTGAAGCTGAAGAAGTCATTGACAGGTAAGAAGTTGTAGCAGACAATTTTGTGTACTATATTTAGATAAGATTGCAGGCAGCACAGTTCCAGATTGTCCAAGCCCAAAATTTCAAGCCTGGTGGCATAAGGGATTCTATTGTGAGTAGAGGAATGGAGTATTCTTCTTGTGAAATACCTCCGAACCCGCTCAATCATATTAATGTCTGAAATACAGTGTGGGTTCCAGGTGGACAAGCTGTGTTGAAGAATTGGTCTGGCAAAGGTTTTGTATGCCTTAGTTAGCAATACAATATTATTGGAGAAGAAACTTCGCAAAATTAGGTTAACAACTCTTAATGCGTTTTTGGCAATACTGTTACAGTGAGCTCTGGGGCTTAGATCGTTTGAGATGAGTACTCCTAGGTCCTTGACAGAATGAGGGTCATCTACAAGGTCATTTCCGCCCAACTTGTATTTGGTGTTCTGATTTTTATTGCCAATGTGTAGGATAGAGCATTTATTAGTTGAGATTTGGAGTTGCCAAATGCGCAACCATTCTGACACATGGTCAAGGTCACTTTGTAGGGCAGCAGCATTGTCAATGGTGTTAAATAATTTTACGTCACCAGCGGAGATGATGATGTAACATTATTTTTAAATAATTTAAAATAATTTAAAATGTATTTAAATAATATAAATAATTTAAAATAAAATGTATTTAAAATAAATGTATTTGAAATACACTTTACAATGTAAAGTGCAATTCACACAATTCCCAGGAATGACAAAGGAGAAGAGCAGATGATGATGGTGAGACAAAAAGGAAGAATTCTCCAAAAACAAAATGAATAAAGTGAGTAAGCTGACAGTGCCAGAGTCTGACAGACTCTGATAGTGTCTGTCAAAAGAAGTTTCACTTATCTTTCTTGTTCTTCTCCTATTTGAAGGAGTTTTTGAAGACTCTGTTTTTGAAGACCACTTTGATGCCAATAATTCAATGTGAATATTAAAACATAATAATTTAGCAATTATTATTTGTTTATTAAAACAAATAATAATTGAACCTTGGTGGCGCAACGGACTAAAGTGCTGTTAAGTAGCATTTAGCTGCTACTTAATCCATAAAATGAGGACCCAGATTATGGGGGCAATAAGCTGACTTTGTATTAAAAGAACACCACTTGAGGGGGCCGAAAGCCCTACTAAGCAGGTATATACAAAAGTATGAAGGCTATTGCTTAACACATTGTAAGCCGCCCTGAGTCTCCGGAGAAGAGTGGCATATAAATTGAACCAATAAATAAATAAATGATTAGTCTGGGGATCACATGCATTCCTTTACTTTCTTCAGTACAAGCTCATATTTAAAGTTGGTCAGTATGTTAGAACTTGGCAAAACTATTGCTAGCTTAATCAACATTATTTTTGAAACACGTTAGGATGAAACAACTCTTTAATATTTGTTTCAGCAAATCAGAGTAATGACAAACTTGTTGAAGTTAAACAAAGAAGATACTTTATTTTATTTTCTGCTTCCTTTCTCGCAAGCATTTTACAGATTAAAGGTGCAATGCTAGTGTAGTTTCATTTATAAAGAGATAAGCACACCTTCTCCAACTTGCCACCTTGTTACATTTAGAGTAATTGTCACTCACATTTCAGCCAATCTGAATAAAAGTAGTTTTAGCTTTCCTGTGGAATTGAGTTCCTGGTTTCTAGTGGGGGCTGACATTATGAGACAATAATCACTGGGTCCAGTTTAGCTGTAATTCTGGGCAGAAGTGTGAAGCAAGAATCAGCTTGAGAAATTTTCAAAGATAGCCTTCTTCCTTTTTTTAATGACCTCTTCTCTGTAATAATTGACCTAAGAATTGCAAATTACAGTAACATTGTAAGCTTGGTCAATGTCTCCCTGCATACCTCATCCCACAACAGAAGAAGCTGGCAGTGTCTGAGAATGAAAGTTTAAGAAACAAATTTACAGTGCCGAACTTAAGAGTTCATGGCAAAAATAATATTTGACCCAAAGGTTTCTTCAACTATAACTCAGTCTCGCCACTATACAGAGCTTAGTCACCATCTATACTTCTACAGAATTATGTGGGTGTGCGCCACATCCATTACTCAATTTATACTAATAGTGTGGTTACAGTTTGATTCTATCACTTGCTTTGTTGCAAGAGAGTTGCCTATGTTGTTCTGTTTCCTAGCTCTTCTCCTAAATATAGTCATCTGCTTTTATGGAAATGTCCTACCATCATAGATTGACTAATAATCAGATCATATTGCCCAGAAGTTCATTCAGTTGAGTTCAGTGGAGTTTCATCCATTTAAGAAAGTATCCAACCGTATCTGTGTTTGTAGTATGGAATTAATACCTCACTTTCCTCTTGTTAGAAGATTGTCCCATTCTTCCACTGAATGTGGATTGTTCTGTTAAAATTCTGCATCCATTTACAGTGGTCCTCACTTTCAACCACTCATTCAGCAACAACAGCACTGAATGAGTGATACTTACAACCAGTTCTCATAATTGTGACTGTTGCAGTGTCCACAATGTGATCACCATTTATAACCTTCTGTGCCAGCTTTCGACAAACAAAGTCAGTGGGAAAGATGGCAGAAGTTGCAAATGTGATGCCCTCGCTTAACAATATTTGTTGATTTGTTTAACAATGGCAATTGGAAGTGTTAGAATCTCTGTGGCTAAATAGTGCAGGTACATGACATTGCAGCTTCCCATTTCATTGCTTAGAGACAAAAATTCCAGTCCCAACTGCCATCATTAACTGAGGACTACTTGTAATCGTATAGCTTTCAACATTAAATTTTGTATTTCACCAACAACTTATTTATGATTAATTATCTGAGTTTTGTATAATACTTTTTTTAACTCAGTCAAATCTCTAAGTATTCCATGTGTATTTTTTTGTTTTTGTCATTCCTTTTGGACGAGTAGATGCTGTTTATTTGTAGATGCTTAAACCAGTGAGGTGGTCCTGACTATTCTGAAAAAGGAATATTGAAATATTTTATATTTGTCTTATTAACAATTAAATATTTTAATCTATATCAATTGTCATCCACTGACCAAATTTCTCTGTACATTTTTTTTCATGGTTGTGAATTATCTAATATCAAGATAAGAGGCAATAAACCAACCTTTATTATGGTCAAAAACGAACACAAGAAGGGTGAAGTACAGTACAAAAGAATGTAAAACATATAAAATACAAAAATAAAAATTACATAAAAAGCTAAAAATATCTAAAAATATTAAATAATAAAAGCAATAAATGTTGGTAAAACAACAAATTAAATCTATCATACCACAAAACATTATGTAATAACAGTCTAGATGCTCATTAAAACTAGTTTGTGGCACAGATCACCTTCTGACAAACTTTTAAGTGCTTCTGCACAAAACCTAACAACACTATATGTTGTAACAGGGTTGGTATTTGAGAGCAGCAGGAAGGTGTAAAATTGTCCTGTGCACCTTTGGTTTTTATTCAATGACAAAAATGAGACTAAAATGAATGCCTTTATAGTACAGCTACTAGAGAAGTACATGTTTTATTATTTCTGTGTGTCCAGGGTCACAGGGGCATTGTCACTGTGGGTAGGAGCTCTTCCTGCATCAGCCGTCAAGGACAGCTGAGGGGAAAATGTGACATCTTGCTAAAATAAAGGCCCTTTGATGATTAGGAACTTCGATTTGTTAAGTATGCCATAGGGGAAGCAAATCCCTGTTGGGTTCACTGGCCCTCTAGAGTTGGGAACAACTAGCACATATATGCGAGGGAAACCTTTAGGATTAATAATTTTAGAAATTTACTAAGCCTTATATTCCCTCAAAGTATATTGAACTGGTTTCATACATGATAACAACTGCTAGGATTTTCTGCATTTCTAAATGAAAATTATGAGCAATTTCTTCTGTAGAAGAATGATTATGCAATTATGGGCTTGATGTCAAAACTAACTTCTTATTTGAAAAATAATTCTAATATAGAATGTAATTCAACATTGAAATTATTTTTGGATTGTAGTTCTATAAATGGGTTTATATCAAAGCCAAAATTTGGGTTTCTCTTAACGGAAGATTATAATAGCCAATATTTTTGTGATCTGATAAATTTGCCAGAAGATTAGATTAGTCAGATTAGTTTGCAATTTAGATTAGTCAGAAATGTTTGCAATTTGAATTATATTTTATGGGTAATGGTTGTTATAATTATTATGCTACGCAATAACCCAATTTTAATATTGATTTATTTTATAATGATTTAAATTTTTAAATTGATGTAATATAATATCAGCCTTTATATAGTATGTAATACATCCACACTTAACATCTAATAAGTACTCAAATATGCAAATTTATATTACATTAATTTTGAAATAGTTTAACTAATTTTATAATCATTGTAATTTTCTATTTTCACTTTTCTCTCATTCTCCCCTTTCTGTAAAATTGCTTGTACTTGTAAAATTAATACATTAAAAAAACGGGGGAAACGGAAAGGCTCTGTCTGTACGAGTAAAACCAAGCCCTTTCGCCACTTTTGAAATCAAACTGGAAGTAAGACAAAAGAGAGAAACATTCTTCCTTTTTTGGCTATCATCTGCCAACAGAGGAAAATCTGAAATGCTCTGTTGTAATGCTAGTAGAATATGAACGTGCAGCTTGCAATGTTTCCTCATACTGTAGTGTTTTACAAATGTCATTGCTTCCTTCATGTCAGCCAGGGGCATGTTATTTCTTTTTTAAATTTGTACTGTCTAGAACAGGGGTCAGCAACCTGCTGACCTGGAGCCGCATGTGGCTCTTTTATCCCTCTGCTGCGGCTCCCTGTTACTCAAAATATATGTCACAACAACCACTGTGTGACACCTGCCGGCACACAATTTATTGAGCTATTCAATGCCCGGTTAGGCCAACCATGGATAAATCCAAGAAAAGAAAAGTTTCAGAAGAAAACGGAATGTTTAATTCAACTACATATGCTAGTTTGACCCGTCGCAGACCCCGGTTGACTCCCTGGTTTACCGAGGAGCTCCGGGGGATGAAGCAGCGTAGACGAGGCCTAGAGAGCCGTTGGAGAGCCATCGTTCCGAATCTGACCGATTTCAGTTAAGGTCGGCCACACGGGCTTACCTGGGGGAGTTGGCGGCGGCAAAGCGCTGCTACGTCACCAATGTCATCGCGTCCGCAGAGAATCGTCCAGCTGCCCTGTTCAGGGTGTCCCGCTCCTTCTTAAATCAGAGGGTGAGGGAAGATCCTTTACAGGGATGAGCCGAGGAGTTTGGTCAGCACCTGTCAGACAAAATCGCTCAGATTCGGGACGGCTTGGACTTTGACTGGATAGAGTTAGACGGGGGTGAGACAGCGGGTCTTGTGCTTTGGGAAGAGTTTGACTGTTACCCCAGAAGAAGTGGACAGGATCATGGGGAAGCTGAGTGCGGCCACCTGTTTGCTGGACCTGTGTTCCTCCTGGCTAGTTTATTCAGCCCGAAAGGTGATACGAGGCTGGATCCAGGTGGTGATAGTGGCTTCTTTGAGGGAGGGAAATTTCCCGACCGCCTTAAAGGAGGTGGTGGTGAGGCCCCTCCTCAAGGAGCCGGCCTTGGATCCAGCTGTTTTAAGTCATTTTTGTCCAGTCTCCAACCTCCGCTTTTTAGCAAATGTTGTCGAGAATGTGGTGGCGCGTCAGCTCCTGCTGGTCCTGGATGAAGTGGATTACCTCGACCCATACCAATCGGGTTTCAGGCCTGGATACAGCACGGAGACGGCATTGGTTGCGCTGGTGGATGATCTCTAGAGGGCCAGGGACAGAGGTTATTCCTCTGTTTTGATCCTATTAGATCTTTCAGCAGCATTTGATACCGTCAACCACGATATCTTGCTGCATCACCTCGAGGGGCTGGGAGTGGGAGGCACTGTTCTACGGTGGTTCTCCTCCTACCACTTGGGTCGCATGCAAGTGGTGTTGGCAGAGGGGCAGAGATCGACCTTGAGGCCCCTCACCTGTGGGGTGCCCCACGGGTCGGTCCTCTCGCCTCACCTGTTCAACATTTATATGAAACCGCTAGGGGAGATCATCCATGGTTTTGGGGTGAAGTATCATCAGTACGCTGATGATACTCAGCTCTTCATTTCCACCCCAAACCAACCCAGTGATGCTCTTGACATGATGGCCTGTTGCCTGGAAGTGGTACGGGTCTGGATGGGTAGAAACAGACTGCAACTCAAACCGGCCAAGACCGAGTGGCTGTGGGTACCGGAATCTCGGTTCAGGGGAGAGGTGCCATCGCTGACTATAGGGGGTGACGTTTTGCCCCCTGTAGATGGGGTGCGCAACTTGGGCATCCTCCTGGATTCACGGTTGAGCTTAGAAGACCATATAACGACTGTGACCAGGGGGGCATTCGCCCAGATACGTCTGGTGCACCAGTTGCGTCCCTACTTGAACCGAGATGCCCTACGCACAGTTACTCATGCACTGGTCACCTCACGGATTGACTACTGCAATGCTCTCTACATGGGGGCTGCCCTTGAGGACCACTCGGAGGCTTCAGCTGGTGCAAAATGCAGCCGCGCGGGTTGTGATGGAGAATCCCGATACTCCCATGTCACACCCCTCCTGCGCGGCTTGGATTGGTTCCTAGTTGCCCTCCGGGTGAGAGTCCAGGTGCTGGTGATGGCCTATAAAGCCCTACATGGCTTAGTCCAGGATATTTGGCAGACCACCTACAGCCAGCAACGATATCCCATCGCCCGGTTCGCGCCCATAGAGAGGGCCTGCTCAAGGTGCCGTCATCTAGACAGTGTCGGCTGGCGGCCCTCAGGGGTACAGCCTTCTGGAATCAACTCCCCTTGGAGCTCCGATTAGTGCCTGACCTTTGCACCTTCCGCCGTGAATTAAAAACTTGGCTTTTCAAATCCTTTGACCTGTACTGATGGGGTTCTAAGGGTTAAATTTTAATTTTTTTAGATTTTAGATTTTATTTTATATTGTGGCTTGTGTTTTTATTATTGTGCGCCGCCCTGAGTCCATTGGGAGATAGGGCGGCATATAAGCCGAATAAAATAAATAAAATAGTTTTGTGGTCGCTCAAGAAATAGTCAGGCACGGGAAGAGTTTTGTGGCTCCCGGTGTTTTCTTTTCTGCGGGAAACGGGTCCAAATAGCTCTTTGAGTGTTTAAAGTTGCAGAACCCTGGTCTAGAAAGACAACACGGATACGGGTAGGAACATTTTTGGGAATAAATTAACTTCTTAGAAAAAATAAGCACCATGGATATTTCCAGCAACATATTATCAGAGAATCACTGTACAAAACATGGCAAGAGATTAGAAAGCACTATACCAAAATTCCACGATGGTTATCAACAATGGAAGCACTAATATATCCCAACACCATGGATATAGAGAAAATGAGGACCTATAAAGAACTACTGAACAGTGAAGGAGAATTACAAACAAGACAAGAATTACAAAATCAGGGTATAGACATTGATTGGTGGCCATACATGCAAATAGAATCAAGATACAAAACTGATCGGGCACAATTCGGATTCCAAAATGAACCAAATGAACTGGATAAAATATTACAAAGTACAGATGAGAAAATGATTACCAAAATTTATAAGTACCTACTAAAATACAAATTAGAAGAGGAGGTCGTCAAAGAGAATATGATAACATGGGCCAAAAATATAGGATATACTATTGAACTGGATAAGTGGGAAAATTTGTGGAAGATAAATTATAAGATGACATTGTCTATATCCTATAAGGAAAACCTCTACAAAATGTTCTACCGATGGCACCTCCCACCAGCGCGCCTGGTCAAGATGTTCCCAAAAACGTCTCCAATGTGCTGGAAATGTAAATCACAGAAAGGGACATATTATCATCTCTGGTGGTCATGCCGAAGGGCAAAACAATATTGGCAACAAATTAAAATAACGATTGAAGAAATCACAAAACAAAAACTGGAAATGAGGCCGGAAATCTTTTTATTGGGAATAATCACAGCACAATATACCAAAGAAATAAAATATCTGATCATCCATATCCTCACAGCAGCACGTATACTCTTTGCCCAACATTGGAAATCTGAACAGTTACCCACAGAGGACAAAATAATAGCTAAAATTACAGAATGTGCAGAATTGGATAAGCTCACAAAAGAAATACAAGAGAAAGACGATACTGACTACTATTTAGTATGGCAAAGATGGTACAGTTGGCTGGAGGCAAAAATAGGAATATAAAGATAATTTTCGACTATTCAATAGAAATGCACAGAAATAAACAAGGAGTCAATTATATATATACATATATAACCATGTAAATATGTGAATGTAGATATAGATACAAATAGAAATATGAAAATAACCCACCGTTGTAGTAACTTCTAAAAGTCAGTCATTGGACTGAATTGATGTTTGTCCATTTTGTATGTTTGGTTTAATGTATTTATGTTTTTTTTATTATTATTATTAATAAAAATATTTAAAAAAATATTCAGAAGTATTTGGTTCAGTATATCTTGATGAAATTCCTGGCCATGAGGGCCCCCTTGGTTTCTTTCCAGGTGCTGAATAATAGTTACTTTAAAACAAAGTAAAATACAAAAAATGACACTTCACTACTGTCTGGCATGGAAGAAGAGATGTACGTGTTATAGTGACTCATATTTTTTAAATGCATATCCAACCTTTATACAGGTTTTCCAAAGGATTTGAAGTTTTGTAACTTTATTAGTCCCCACTTAAAGCAAGGCAGACAAGAGGTGGGGATTGGAGGCCATAGTCTTTTTTAAATTGTTTTTTGGCCTTCAGAATTGCAAGGCATGTGGTGATGATACCAGAATAAGGAGAAAAAACATTTAGCTCGTTGGGAGAGGCTGTCTTTATTCAAAATAAGTTTAATACACCTATATGTGACATATTTTATCAAAACATTTTTGTGTGATAAAAATTGAACAATTGGCCACTCAATTTTATGTGTGTGATCTTGTGAGAGAGCAAAAATAGTGGTTATATTTAGCACAGATATTGTGGGTTTCCTCACCTTTGTAGTAAAGCATGTACTGAACATATTCTGTGGCTTTTAATCCAGTCTGAGCAAGAAGGCAACCATTTGTCTAATTATAAAATAGTAATATAATATAAATATAATTAGCTTTTTTGGCATAGCAGCACACTGCTCCTTTATGCTTACTTTGTGGCCTACTAGGATGCCCAGGTCCTTCTCATAGGTAGAGGTAGTCCTCAACTTACAATAGTTTGCTTAGTGACCATTAGAAGTTACAACAGCATTGAAAAAAGCAATTTATGACAATTTTTCATACTTATAACCATTGCCACATCCCCATGATTACGTGATCAGAATTTGGACCCTTGGCAACTGGCTAATATTTATGATGGTTGCTGTGTCCCAGGGTCATGCAATCATCTTTTGTGACCTTCTGACAAGCAAAGTCAATAGTGAAGCCAGATTCACTTAATAACCATGCTACTAACCTAACAATTGCAGTGATTCACTTAACAACTGATTCACTTAACAACTGTGGCAAGAAAGGTCATAAAATGGGGCAAAACTCATTTAACAAATGTCTCATTTAGCAACAATTTTGGGATCTATTGTGGTCATACATTGAGGATTACCTGTACTAGTCCCAAGCCAACTCCTATTTTGTATCTGTGCACTTGGATTTTTCTGCTTAAATGCAGAACCTTACATTTTTTCCCCCATCAAACTGCTTTTTGTTGGATAGGTCTTAATATTCAAGTCTGTCAGATCCTTTTGAATCTTGTGCCCATCTTCTGGAGTGCCAGCTGTCCCCTCCTCCCCCAGTTTTGTTTTATACAAATTTTTTCAGCCCTAACCCTATTATACATTCATCTAAATCATTTATAAAAACATTGAAGAGCATTTGGCTCAGGACACAACCATTAGGTACTCCTAATGAGAAGGTAGTCCTTTTCTTCGTTAGACTAGATATACCCAGTTCTCCTAACCATTCATCATATATTTAGCCTCCAGGCCCATCATTATCTTTGTTGCTCTTCTTTGCACTCTTTCTAGAGCCTCAACACTTTTTTTGTATTGTAGTCACCAGAACTGGGTGTAGTATTCAGAGTGTGGTCTTACTAGTTCCAGTTCCTTGATATTGTGTATTTTACATTCTTTAAATTAAGTTAATTATTTTATTAGTGTAACCCACAGTAATTTTAATGTGACCATAATTTAGAACAGTCAACACAAGTATAAACAAATACTACGAATCCTTCCATTTCTTTTCAAAGTTCTTCCTCCACAAAGTATCTTCTTCCATTTATTATTTAAATTTTAGGCCTGCGTTGTAAAGATAATTGTCTCATTTCTTATATTTCATTGCATCCTATTTACTTTTCACAGGAGATGTTTCCTAGGTACTTCATTTTGCTATTTGGAGCTCTGTTGCTGCTGTTGACAACAGGTAAGCTGCATTTACTAAGCAATATTACTATGCAATTCTGCCATATTGCCTCAGTCGTTAGAATAAGGAAGATGCTTAAGACCATTGAAATAAAGAAGCCCAATTCTTTAGGTTCTGCTGAAGGGTCAATATGTCCCATCACATTCTAAGAATAAGCCACAATCAATTGTGATCCTAAATTGAAGGCTAAGAACAGTTTGGGGCGACTGGCAAAATGCATTTCCAGGTTGTAAGTTTCTGCCAAGGTGGGCTATTTTCATATCTGGGGAGATTCAGGGTACTTCAACTTCTATGTTGTTCATTATTATAATATCTCTTTTATAACATTTTCTTCTTCTTCCTTCTTAAGCATTTTCTCTCAAATGTACCAAATACAACGTAAAAACATGTCAGGACTGCATTGAGTCTGGCCCTGGTTGTGCCTGGTGCAAGAAACGGGTAGGTTGTTTTTTTTAAAAAAAAAGAGAAACAAAACAAAAAACCTTACATTTTAAAGAGTCCTTCAGAATGATGTATCTTTTTAATTTGTCCCTTTCAACTGTCATTAGGTATTTGGGGTTGTTTTTTGTTTTTTTGCTTTGGGTGGAAACTTTTGCTCACATAAAGTTCTGCTTTATGAAACGACTTGTTGCTCTCAGTGCTCCCAAAAAAGAAAATACTACCTTGCAGTCTGAAAATATTAAAAAAAGAATTTTATCTTTATTTTATCATCTGATGAATCTGACCTTCTCTGACTTATCTCTCAAAATGCTACTTTACTGGGGTTATAGGAAACAAAGCATACTTTGTTTCCTATAATCATTACATTCCTTTGTAATGTTCTTTCTTATAGCTGCTTGTAATGGAACTCAGATCCAGGAAGCCCCCGCTGGCACTTGCACAACATCTACCCAAGATCAATTCTCAGTGGAAAACCAAATGGACCACTGAATGGCCAGTTATAGACATATAAATGACCTCAGAAAACAGGTGCCAGGCTTTGAACTATCACATCAGCAACGGGCAATCCTGAATAGAATTCACACACCACGTGGTGTCTGCTGGGACCTTCTGTATAAATGGAGCATAATATCATCCCCTCAGTGTGACTCTGATGTCCCACATCAAACTGTAGATCACACTGTGGCTGGCTGAAAGCTGAGGGCATATACTGGTCCAGCATCAGATATTTTTAATATAAACAATGCTGCGCTTCAATGGTTAGATGGCAGCACTGATATTTGAATTTAGATCTCTTTGACATTTATATTTTATTGGATTCTATTAATCTATGGTAGTTGAAATGTTAATTTATATTTCTAGTCCATGTATGATATACCATACACTCTTCGGCCGAAGAGGTTGTAGAAAAAAAAATGCTTTTAAAAGCCTCTGATGATCCCAGCTGAGTTGCCTGATTGTCAGAGGCTTTTAAAAGCATTTTTTTCTGCAACCTCTTCGGCCAAAGTGGTTGCAGAAAAAATGCTTTTAAAAGTAAAAAAAAGAGTTGGCCACGCCCACCCAGTCACATTAACCCCCACCACCAAGCCACGCCCACAGAACCGGTAGTAACAAATTTTACATTTCACCACTGACCTGCAGGCAATTGTGGTTTTGGATCAGAAAACAAATGCTTACCATAGCTAGTTCCTAGAGGGCAGAAATATCTATGGATACTTCTATTGATTCTAATTTGAGTATGTTTCTGTATCGTACTTTTTTTTCAGTCTTTCCTTACATTCACACCTAATATTAATCCCAAGGAAAGAATGTATGCACAAATCACCAGAAGCATACAGAAATAAATGTTGTTAAAATGAGGAACCGATTTTCCCTCTTATTGTGGAACATAATTAAATTTTGATTGGGTATTGTCTTCATACTCTAAATCAGTGGTGGGTTGCCCCCGGGTCGCACTGGTTCTATAGAACCGGTAGTAAAACCAGTGGGAGGGTCTGCCCAATGACCCCAACGTCATCAGAACGCTTCTACGTATGCACAGAAGCTTCTGCGTGAGTGGCCCTTTTGCGAACCGGTAGTAAAGGTAAGTAAAACCCACCCCTGTTCTAAATGCACAACAATATAAATATGTTTGTGTTTACAGTGCTTTAGGTATTCTGAGTTGGTGTTGTAAATGCTAGGGAAACAGAATGTATGGAAAATCTGTAAGATTCTTCTAATTCTCATCCATTTTTAGTTTCCCCACTAAAAAGTGGAATTACAAGGAAGATGTTAAAAATAGGCTTTATTGATCCCAAAAAGAATAAGTATATTCAAAGGCTTGTAAAGGCTATTCTTAAAGAAATAATAATTGTTTTGTGCACACTTGATATTTTAGCATAAATCCCATAAATTTATATTTTCAACTACTTCTGATGTGCCCATCAAGGCTTTGGGCAATCAAGGATTTTAAACCATTTTTACAAGAGAAAAATAAAAATAGCTCCATCATACTGGAGCCATTGCAGAATTTCTTGCTAATGATAAGGACATTATCAGCCAGTTTTTGGCAAATGTTGGCTAGTTTGCCAAAAGGGCAACTAATGCCCAATTTGGCATGCTTATGTTATTCTATGCAATTTAGAATATCTGAGGCAAAGGTTTGCAAGCCAAGATACTATTGACCACACCTCACTGACCAGGAGGTAGATGCAGAGGACCAACATATTCAGTAAGTTAGGCTGGATGAAAAAGCACCCTCGAAAAATGCAATCTCATACCACTTCTGTATTGTTGTCAAGGAAACTATATGGCCCTATCATTAAGTTCTAAGAACTGAGTTCAACTTAAAGGAGGTACTATCTTCATGAACCAAGTGAATACCAAGTAGATTAATTATTATTTTAAGAAATAAATAGCCCTAACTCTACTGGTATTTCGAAGGCATGGCTCTTTGCTTAGATTTGATGAGAACAATAGATCCCCATTTACTTTGTTTCTCTTGTTCCTATCTGGGTTTGTTTCTCTGCTTTGTAGTTTTGTAGTTTTATGCTTTTTTGTACTGTTACTTGGTTTTTAAATGTTTTAAATAATTGGTAAACTGCCCAGAGTTGCTGGGATGATGATGATCATAATAATGATGATGATTGCAAGAAGTATGCCCTTTAACAATGAAATATTATTTTCCTCTATCTAAAATATATTAGGTCCACCCAATATCTCAAGCTTATTAAGTGTTTTTGTGCTTTGATTGTTATGAAACACAGGATTTCACAAAAATAGGAGAACCAGATTCTGTTCGATGTGACACAAAGCAGCAGCTCCTTGAGAAGGGATGTGATGGAAATATTATTTTCCCAGAAAACTTTGTTGACCCAGTTTCTTCCGCTCAATCAAACACAAAGAAACAAATCTACCCAGAGGTGGTGCGATTGCATCTAAGACCAGGTATCTCACAAGCTGAACCTCAAATCATAAATTTAGGAAATGGCTAAAACGATGACTGCAATTTTAGGATAGGAAGCATATGACACATGTGACTTTTTCCACCTCTTATCAGGCATTTTTAAAACAGAAAATTAGTATAATCCCACTTCAAATATATTGATATTTTGATTTTTCTTACCCAAAAGCTATGTTTAGACAACATGACTAACAGTGTTTTGCAAGGCAATTCATTCACCATGACTTTGGCACGATAATTTAGACTAACTTCAATTCTATTAATTTCAATTTTTTACTCTAAAATTTCCTACTTTTCAGTATAATAAAACACTATATGCATCTCTCAGAATATTTATGTCAGATCTGAGTATCGCATATAAAGTTATGCAAATTAAAGAGAATGTGAGCTATTGTGTGTGTGTGTGTGTGTGTGTGTGTGTGTGTGTGTATCCACAATGATTGCTGGATTGCTTTCTGTTTCTCTACCAAATATTCCATATTCCCCATTAATTCTGTGCATTTTTCACTTTGCTCCTCTGCTCCTACACTCTGTACCTTCCCCTGGGACCTAATTAACTTCAGTTGTACCTTCTTTATCATTCTGCCACAATTTGACTACCATGTTGATTTATTCTGTCCTTTCCTGTCCTTTCATGGGTTTCTCACATGACTCACAATCTACTCAGCCTACAGTCTCCTAGTTCAGAAAAGCATCACTAGCTTTGTGAGATGAGGTAAAATTGGAGCAGATGTTCAATGTCTTCCCTTTTACCAATAGAACAACCTGCTGTTTTTAATGTGACATTCCAGCGTGGGGAAGATTATCCAATAGATCTCTATTATTTGATGGATCTCTCATTTTCTATGGATGATGATTTGCAAACAGTGAAGAAATTAGGAGGAGATCTCCTTAAAGCTCTCCAGAGTATTACCAGACGTGCACGGATAGGTATGTACATTCTTCTAAAATATGCAACTGTCTTGTCACAGGAGTTGGAAGCACCTAACCAACTTTAGCTGATCTTGAAAAACACCTAATAAGAAACATACTCAACTAGTGGTCAATAAGACACCACTCTGAAACTCTAAGGCTGTTGAAATTACGAAAATATATTCCAGGTGGTAATAGTACAAATGGCTTAATATTATTGATAAGAAAATGGCATGGCAGTGTCCATGAGTGGCCAAGAACTAAGCTTGACATCATTTTTATTTTTTCAAGTGTTTCCAGCTACTAAGATTCCACTGAGATATTCTATACTATGAGATCTATTTATCATATCTTAATTGACATGTCTTAATTTTGTAAGAAATAGCCATTTTCAGAATTTTAACATTATATGCAACTATATTTTATAGCAAGCTTTCCTTTCTTTTGATTTGATATAATAAAATACCATACCATGGGAATAAAGGAGAGTAGGGTTCTGGAATCTGGTGCAATAATTCTGTAAGGAAGGTGTACATTATTTGGAATTAGATTAGGGGCCTTCTATGTTACTATAGTTTCCACTCTTGAAGCCCTCAGATTTGGTCTCACAATGGTCAGCATTTGTCCCCACTTCAACCATTTTGAATAACCACCAAGGGCAACCAATACTTATTCTGGTGGCAAGAGTGCCAAATCAACTACTTAATGGCACTGCATGTACTTGCCCCATCCTCATCTCAGAAGGATTATCTCCACAGTGAATAATAAGGTATATCCCTGGGTGAAAAGCCCAGCGTGACAGTATCAAGATTTGTAATTTGTCAGCAATGGAGAAGTAGAAATATCAAAGGGAAGCCAGCCTGCCCCAAGCACCAAAGAGGTCCAGCATTGCAATTTGTAAATGGAAATTTTGCAAAGTGACATTTTGGACATTTGGGCTGGAAAAATACAGGGGCATGATAATATTGAGAGATCAGCACTAAAGCCTTTTGAGATAACTTTAAAAATCTTCACCTCACATTGTGCTGCAAACCAAGATCCTACAAATAAGCTACAGGTTGGGGGAATTTAAGAAAGTGTTCCTCATACTACTAAATGAAATAGCAGAATTTACTTTTCCATGCTATACTGAGAGCCTTCGACTTAAATGGCTTTAAAAGAATATTAAATAATTCATGGAGGATAAAGCTACAAATATGCCTTAATAATATGCCTTCTCCAAGAGAGTTAGCATTGATTTGAATATCTATTATCTTCTTGTCCTTCTCATAGATGTCTGACGAGATTTGACTGATTGTTGCAAGAAACAGAATGCTTGGCTAGGTAGGTCCTCAGTGCAGTCCAACCAAGCTCTTCTTAAGACAGATGGTATCTCCAAAAGAAGTCCTTGAAGGACAGAAGTTAGTAGAAAATGAGAGAATTTCTAAGTGAAGGGAAAAGCATCATTTCTGTTTTGCACAACAGCTGTGTACAAGGAAAATAGCTATTCCTTAACAAAAGAAAAGATAAATATATATATTTATCCAACTGTATCTTGATTATTAAATGATACTGTAAAAGGTAAAGGTAAAGGTTCCCCTTGCACATATGTGCTAGCCGTTCCCGACTCTAGGGGGCAGTGCTCATCTCTGTTTCAAAGCCGAAGAGCCAGCGCTGTCTGAAGATGTCTCCATGGTCATGTGGTTGGCATGACTAAACACCAAAGGAGCACAGAACCCTTTTACCTTCCCACCAAAGGTGGTCCCTATTTTCCTACTTGCATTTTTTACGTGCTTTCGAACTGATAGGTTGGCAGAAGCTGGGACAAGTAACGGGGGCTCACCCTGTTACGTGGCACTAGGGATTCGAACTGCTGAACTGCTGACCTTTCGATCGACAACTTCAGTGTCTTAGCCACTGAGCCACCGCATCCCTTTTATTAAAGGATAATCAGTGGTGAGATTCAGCCAGTTCGCACCACTTCGGGAGAACCGATTATTAACTTTCTGAGCAGACTGGCAAACTGTTTGCTGGAAGAAATCATTAGGGCAGAAAACCGATTGTTAAATTATTTGAATCCCACCACTGAGGATAATCCTTTATAATTTTAATAATTGTATGAATAGTCCTGTTTTTTCCTATAATTTTATTTTTTTATGATATTTTCCTGAAGTGATTTATGGTTCTCCCATACACACATTTATATTGAACAAGGTTGACTATTTTTCCTTAATATTTCCTTTAGGCTTTGGTGCCTTTGTGGATAAGACTGTCTTGCCATTTGTAAACACCCATCCAGAGAAGCTCCAGAATCCATGCCCAACCAAAGAGACCAAGTGCCAACCACCATTTGCTTTCAGGCATGTGCTTAGCCTCACTGATGATGTACAGAGTTTTAAAGAAGAAGTAGGGAAGCAGAACATATCGGGGAATCTTGATGCGCCAGAGGGAGGACTTGATGCCATGATGCAGGCTGCTGTCTGTGAGGTAATAGAATTGTGTGTGACTGGACAATTGTTAAGAAAGAATACATAGCCGGAAGTGCTTTTTCTGCACTTAGTGTCACCTGCCCAATCTGCATCAGCGTAACAAGTGAGAATAGGCTCTTTAACATCATTGGGTTCTAATAGTAGGCAGAAATCTAAGCTGTGTTTCAAATACCTTAGCACTCGTTTAATGGCTTCCCAATGATACATTAAAGGTTTACTGACATATCTGGATAATAAATTAAGGGGTAGAGCAATATCGGGTCTGGTCCAATTAGAGATATGCAAAAGGGAACCAATAACTGATCTGTAAAGTGTATTATCATTAAACTCAGGAGATGATTCATTCATGTTTCTTAAAAAATCAGCTTGCATTGGAGTATCACAAGGCTTTGCATCACTCATATTACATTTGTTCAAGAGTTCTATAATCTTATATTTCTGGGACAATCTAAATCCTTTTTTAGTCTTACTAATTTGAACTCCAAGATATTTATTTACTTTCCCTAATGATTTTAAAGAAAAATGTTCATTTAATTTTGTTACAAATGTATCTCTTTTCTCTTTATGTTTGCCAATATACAAAATGTCATCCACATAAATTAACACAAATTCCAGTGAATCACCATCCCTCCTAACAAAGAAACAATTGTCTGCAGTTGTGGCATTGAACTTCATAGCTTTGAGTACGTTGACCAAACATTCATACCAACGTTTGCCGGATTGCTTTAATCCATACAAACTTTTGTTCAGTAACCAAGTTTCATTCCTATTTGTGTTTTGGCTATGAGGGGCTCTTACATATATTTCTTTATCTAGTTTTGCATGTAGGTATGCAGTTTGTATGTCATATTGAAAGACTTCAAGATTAAGGGCTGATGCTATTACTAAAGCTGTTTTGACACTTTCAGTTCTTACAGTGGGGGAATATGTGTCGGTATAATCCTCAGGATATTTTTGAGCGTAGCCCTGTGCAACTAGTCTTGCTTTATATAATGTGTTGCCTTCTTCCAGATTTTTAATTTTAAATATCCACCTAGTGCCAATAATTGTTTTGTCTTTTGGGGCTGGTGTTGGGGTGAATACGTTTAGTTCTCGCAAACTGTCCATTTCTTTAGCCATGGATAATTCCCATTTTTTTCTTTCTTCTGTGGGGAGTTTTAATACTTCCTCATATGTATTGGGTGTTGATGTATCATCATTTATGTGCATTATGTAATCCTTATATTTATTTGGTACTTGGTTCCTGTTACATCTAATTGTTCTTTCTGGTCTGCTATCGTTATCGTGTAAGTATCTTGCTTCCTTTTTTGTTAATGAATCTGTTTTGATTTTGGGACAGTTTCCTATCCATGTTTTATTGTTGCTCTTTTGTGTACTGTGGTTATGTTCTTCTCTTTCTGTCTTATCTTGATTTTTAATGTCTGGTTTTATAGTTGGAAATATCTCATTAAGATGTATCTTAGACCAATTGGCCTGTTCGTGAAATACAGCTGTCCTAGAAATTATGAATTTGTTGTTATTGTCAATAAATCTGTATCCCTTTGTGCCTGTTTCATATCCCATGAATCTGAGCCTTCTAGATACATTATCCCCCTTACGTCTCAATTGTTTTGGTATATGTACATCCACTGTAACTCCAAATACATGCATGTGGGCTATCTTGGGTTTTTTATTATACATCAATTCATATGGTGTTTTATTTATGACACTAGACCAAATTCTGTTTAGAGTATAATTGGAATATAATAGTGCTTCTGACCAGAATTGTTTGCCTAAACCAGCATCTTCTAATGTACATCTAATCATGGTTTGTAGTGTCGAGTTCTTTCGTTCTACTACTCCATTTTGAAATGCAGAGAAAGGGCTAGAGGTGAAGTGTAACATTCCTTTGTCTTTTAGCCATTGGGAGAATTCTTTTGACAAGAATTCAGATCCCCTGTCTGTCATGATCTGCTTTATTTTTACATTGTGTTGTGTTTCTACACGTTTATAAAATTCTTTAAATTTTTGAAATGTTTCATCTTTGTGTTTGAAAGTATAGACAAAGCCATAACGACTGTAGTCATCTACAATAGTAAGAAAGTATCGTTTTTTGTATGTAATTGATGGGGTTAATGGACCAACTAGGTCCATATGTACCAGGTTAAAAATATGATTTGATGATCTTATTGCCTTTTTTGGTCTGGGTTTAGTTCTGAGTTTTGAGGACTTACATACTGAACATTCCAAATAATTTTTACAATCTTTTATTTTAACACCTTCAGCATGTTCAATCATTTTTTGTATTATAGGAAAACTAGCATGTCCTAATTTTCTATGTAATATATGTGCACATTCATCATGGATTGGTTTTCCAATTATTGGTCTTTTGTTATTATGTGTATCATTAACAGATGTGGTTTCATGGTTATGATTTGTTTCATGTTCCTCATTGTCACTGTCACTGTTATTTTCATTTTCTATGCTAGTGTCATTTTCCATGTTTGAATCAATGTTGTGTAGCCATCTTTCTTCTGTGACTAAGTATGGTAGATCTCCTTTGATAACCACATTACCTAAGTTTGTTTTGTTTTTCTCTAGAGTTGCTTTTCCCTTTGAGAACACTATATTTATGTTAGAGTCCCGGCTTAACTTTATTGCACTAAGAATGTTATGAGGTATTTCGGGTATTAATAAAACCCCCTCTATTTTCCCTAGACCAGGTAAATTTACACTTCCTCTTCCAATGACTTGGACTTCTTCTTGATTAGCTACTTTAATTACAAATTTATCTTCTATGAAGGAAGATAATATTTTCTTATCATGTGTTGTGTGATTTGTTGCCCCAGAATCAATGAGCCAGGCATTATCTTTTGAGTTTTGGTTTTTGGTTATGGTATACTTATCTAATCCATTTAATGATCCAGACTTTCTATCTCTTGAGTTATCTCTGCCCCCTCTACGTTCTCTAAAATTTGGTGAGTTTCTCTACCTGTATCTGTCAATAGATGATTGTCTGTTATGGTATCTGTTTCTATTGTCATGGTTTTGTCTTTCTCTAAGAAATTTTGGACAATCTCTTCTACAATGTTCTTTGGATCCACAATTATAACATTCAATTGGTTCTTGATGCCTGTCTTGAAATACTACCCTTTTGGTCTGTCTGTGTTCTTTGTATGCGCTGTAGCGGCTTCTTCTCAAATTATCTTCAGCTATTAGTCTATTTGATAAACTCTCTATAGATAGATATCCTAAATTAATTGTGTCCAAATGTGATATGTAATTATCCCATGATGAGTCTAATGAATTAATGATAACGCTTTTCATTGTCTGATCAGATATTATTTCTCCCCTTAAATGAAGTTCTGCTCTAGTTGTGTTTAGTGATAGTAAATGTTCACTTACAGTAGTTCCAGGTTTTATCCTGGATGAGAAGAAATTTTTAGACATTCTTGTTGTGGTTGCTACACTTTCACTATGAAACAATTTAAACATACAATGAATTATTTCTGAGACAGTCAGATTATGCTTAATACTATGATAGATAGCAGGAGATATACTAGATATTAGTAAATAGAATGCTCTGTGGTGTAGGCAGTCCAATTTTAGGGTCCATGGTTTTTTGGGAGGGTTAGTTATGAAAAACAATAAATTCTCTTTTAAGAAAACAACCTGGAGCTGTTGACTCCATTCCTGTAAATTAATACCGTCTATTCTCAATTTTGGAAAATCACTATGCAAGTTTCCAATGTTATTTGTTGCATTACTTACAACTGGAGGCTGTCCATGATCTTGTAAATGCTGATAATTGCAGAATGGTGTAGGTATGCTTGTGATTAGTCTGAATGGTTCTCTCTGTCCTTCATTGTCTCTATATTCGTCTGCATGTATTTGTGCATGCGCGTTGCTCATTTCGTTCCTGAAGTTGTCGGGAGAGGTTCTCGTCGCTGTAGCTCCCTCGTAGTGTTCTTCTTCTGATGATTCGCTCTCTGGCTCGACTTTTGGTGTCCAGGTGATGATCAGGGCTTGCTTCTTTTCATCGAAGTTGTCTTGATTGAGGCTTCTGGCTCCCGGAAGCGTTTGTGGTGTGGGCGAGTACTTGCAAGGTTCTCTGGGTTCGGGCATTGGTGTCCTCGCCGTTCGGGTAGGAGCGGATAGGTGCCGAGACGTTTGCTTGCTTGGTTCTGTGTCTTTGCTTTTGAATTGCGTTGCTTGTTTCTTCTTCGCTGTTTGATCGGCTGCTTTTGTCGATTTTTTTGTTATTTTTAAATTTGGACCAAAAGTTGCAAAAAGTGTTTTCATGGCTGTTTCGATTTGCAGTTCGGTTGGTGTTTCTTCGGTATCTGTATCAAATTCTTCTGAAGAGTAGAATTTTTCTTTTTTACTTTTCATACTGTGTAAGGCTTTTCGCGCCAGCTATTTTGAATTCTGCTTTCTGATTGGTTCTGCTTCGGCCATTTTGGTGGTCTGTTGAAACCAAGATGGCTGCCATTCAAAATTTTGCGCGGGACCGTTAGTCTTTCTTTTAGTTATATTTTCATCTATAGGTAATTCGCTTACTATTTTGAGGTCTTTAGATTCTGGTGCGATGGTGTGATTTTCTCTCGCTGCTCCGCTATCTTTTATGATGTCTTGGAGGTTCGCGATGAGATTTTTGTCATCTTTTTGGCTTTTCAGCAGTCTTAGTATCTCTGATCTGAGAGTGTTGTTTTCTATATCGCTCACTTCTTGGTCGTCAGGTTCATCAATTACCTCTTCGTTGTCTGTAGTGGAGTTTTCAGATTCTCTTGTCATTATAGTTTTAGATTCATCGATCATTTCTTGATCTGTTTCCATTTCTTTGTTGTGTTCCCTGGTGTTGGGTCTTTCTCTTTTGTTTCTGGAGTTTTCTTTCTTTGGCATGTCTGTTTTTTATTGAGTCAGCCAACCATCCTCTGCTACCAGATTGTTGCAGTAATTCGAGGATCGGACTCAATAAAGGATTCAGAAATGTAGTATTCAAACAAAGTATTGTTTATTTACAGTAGGCATTCTATATTCTCTGAATGATTGCAGATAGAAGCAAGGAGGAGGAGCGTGTATCCCCTTTTTATATCAATAAGGCGGGATTAGAGGTAGGAGTGGTTACATATGAATACATTAGGAAAGGAAGAATAAATTAACCCTTGATATTCTATGAACATACATTTCCTCCATTCAAGAATAAGGCATTTACCCATGACAATTTATTATTTCCAATATATGCTACTTTTCCACAAATTCTATACAAATAATTTTCTGTTCAGGAGCATGAATGTAAGCCCATATAAATGCCACTATTGACATGACACTGTGATTATTTACATTTATATTGTGCTTCTTGTCAGTATGGGCAATTGAAACAGCTTGCAGGAAAAAAGTGACAAACTAAACATAATTAACAGTCCAGGATTTACACAGTTATTAAAACTAATATTTGTCTTCTGCTAAGGCTGATTTTTCACCTGGAATGAAACATTTGACTTCAATTATCATATCTTACTGTTTCTTTACGGTTTCTTAAGATTAAAAATTATTAGAAAATAAATTCTTTTTATGGTTCCTGAGGTTTGGTTGCTCTGTTCTTGGTTTCAATAAACACACTAGCTCCGTGATGGCAAACCTATGGCACGCGTGCCACAGGTGGCACATGGAGCCATATCGGTGGGCATGCGAGCTCAGCTCCAGTGCACATGTGCGCACTGGCCAGCTGATTTTCAGGCCTTCTGGGCCCATCAGAAGTCGGGAAACAGACTGTTTCCAGCCTCCAGAGGGCCTCCAAGGGGGTGGAGAAGGCCGTTTTCGCTCTCCACAGGCTCTTAGAAAGCCTCTGGAGCCTGGAGAGGATAAAAAACAGGCCTACCAGGCCCACCATGCCATCACGTGCCAAAAGCGAGGGGAACACGGGGGGGTCACTCGCACATGCATGGGGGGTGCATAGAATTATGGGTGTGGGCACGCGCATGTGTGACCCCCCCATGCTCTCCCCGCTTTTGGCAAATGATAGCAAAAAGGTTAGCCATCACTGCACTAGCTGAATCACAACTGAGGAGCTTTAGGAAGTAGAATGCCTCACATTTATTTTCTTTGTATCTCTGCCACTGAATTCAGCCTTAGGGTAGGTCAGGAAAAATAAATTTTCATGAAGAACACTTTTGGTGGAAGATATCAGGAAGGGAAATGCTGAATATCCTTCCTTAGCAGCAGGACAGGTACCTGTTAAAGCTGTGACATTAGATAAGCTTGCCTATCTTAGATCAAAAAATTGATCAATTCATCATGTTCCTTCCTGCATCAATGATTTTGTAATTTGTTATAATTTCTACTGCTTTAAAATTTGTTATACTTTAAAATCCAGAATATAATTGGCTGGAAGAATGTGACTCGCTTACTGGTCTACACAACAGATGATGGTTTTCATTTTGCTGGGGATGGCAAACTTGGAGCCATCTTAACACCTTTTGATGGACAATGTCACTTGGAAGACAATATGTATAAAAAAAGCAATGAATATGTAAGTATACAAGTATCTGTCAGCTAGCCCTGCTATATGATAAGTAGTTTTCTTTTTCAATCTAGAAATAGACTGGAAGTAGACTAAAACAGCAGCTGGTCTGCACTATTTGCCCTCTAGAAATTAGAATCAAGAGGCCAATCATTTTCACAATAAAAACATGATTTACCGAATTATGTGCAATCCAATAAGCAATAATTATATTAAGAGCAAGATTTTATATTGTTTTTAGTTGCATCTACTCTGTTTTCCTGAAAATAAGACCCTGTCTTATATTTTTTTGAACCCCAAAATAAGCGTTTGGCCTTATTTTGGGGCATGTGGAGCAAGATGGGGCTCCTCTTGCTGTCTTACCTAATTTCCAGCTCTGCGTTTAAATATTTTTGCGGAGGCTTTATTTTCGGGGGGAGAGACTTATTTTACTGCATGCACTCAAAAGCCCGATTGGGCTTATTATCAGGGGATGTCTTATTTTCGGAAAAACAGGGTAATTACACAATTGTATATATATTTCTATTACATATTTAGAGTAACATGTACTGTACTTGTACCTCCATGTATGCACACACAGACACCAACATACAAAGTGTGCTGCCTAAAAGAAATCCGAGGAATAAAAAAAGAACAAACAAAATATTAAAATGAAGTAAGGCTATCTTCTGTCATTTATTTAAAAGACAGAAGATTATTAAACATTTATTAAAAAGACAGAAGATTATTAAACAGTTATTAAAAAGAAGATGTGCCAATATTGTGTGAACACAGAAGCTATTTATGTTCATTAAAGCTGTACAAGATTTTGGGGATTCTGGGGAAAAAATAGTGGCTTTATTGAATAGCTGAAAGAGGCTATCCTGTCCACAGCACTTCTTCTAATCCCTATAAATAGGAAGCATGCCCACTACAAACCCATTGTTCCGTTGGCCGTCCCATAACCACTTTTGAAGAAAGGATGACGAATGACAGAAGATCTTGATTGTTTAGGCAAGACTAGTGAGGGTCACGTTCTGAGAGTGATCATCTCTAAAGCAAGAAGTCTCATAATCTGATCTTCTGTTACTCAAAGCCAGCGTTGCTCTCAGGGTGATGCTGCTTGAACTACCAGTCACATGGCATGGTGCAAAAGAGAGACAGAATAAAATAGTAGAATGCAATAAGGCATCCATACAATTATGAATATAGTAAGTAAGCATTCAGCAATTATTCCATTTTTTTCTATCTCAGTGGAGATTTTCTTGTGGCAAGAAAAAGTGGGAGGAGAAAAACAAGTGGGAAAATATGAGAGTTGTACAATGGTAGCTAAACAATACCTGAAAAGAGAGTTCTCATACCATCTCCTTGGTTCCATAGGATTATCCTTCTGTTGGTCAGTTGATACAAAAACTTAAAGAAAAGAAAATCCAGCCCATTTTTGCTGTTACCAAAAAAGTCTATGATACATACGAAGTAAGTAAATCTCCAATAAAATAGAAGATTTTATAAATTGTGTGATGTGAACAAAGCAAATGCTATTATGGTATCATGCCAGTGGTGGGTTGCTCCCTGTTCTGTCTGATTCTTGCGAACCAGCAGTAAAAGCGGCGGGAGGCTCTGCCCTCCTGCCCGGACATTATAATGGATGATCTCTGTGTTATGTCCTTATAAGGACATCCGCCCGGATTGGTTGCCAGCCATCAGGCAGGAAAGTTGAATCACTGTCAGGGGCGGTGCGACTGCCGGAGCGAATATAAGGAGAGCTCCGGCAGCGCACAGCCAGTCTTGTTTTTCCTGTTTAATAAAGTTACAAATGTAATGAGCTGGTCGCGTCTTCCATTCCTGCACCGATCTAACACTGGCGACGAAGGACTAGGACCTAGAGACGAACCTCGTGGCGCCAAAGCCAACTAGACCAAGACTCCGGCACCTGAAACCACAGTAGGCATTTCCGAAGGCATGGCATCCGCTGAAGTCACTCTGCCAGCCCTTGCTCCATTCCACCCAGGGAAGGACAAGTGGAAATCCTACGTGGTCAAATTTCGGCAATACCTGAGAGGCAACAATATCAGGGATGCTGATGATGACCAAAAAAAGGGCATTTTCCTGGCAAACTGCGGCTCCGAAGTCCTCGACATGGCAATCGATCTCGTAGCACCACGAGACATCGAAGAAGTGCCATGGACGGACCTGCTGCAGATCCTGGAAGACCACTATGCCCCAACTGGAACACCAGTGGCGAATCGTTTCACCTTCCATCAGAGGGACCAGAAGGAAGGTGAGACCATCAAAGAATTCGTGGCCGCCCTGCGCCAGATCGCAGCCAGCTGTGAGTTTGACCCCGTGGACAACGCCATCACTGACCGCGTGGTTTTCGGCATGAGGGACAGAGGCCTGCAAAAGAAATTCCTGAGCAGGAAGAAACTCATGCTCAAGGATGTGGTGGAGGAAGCCACCGCATCTGAAATCTCAGAGAAAGCGGCTGCCGCAGTAAACAGAGCCAAGGGAATCCACAAGATTCGCTCAACAGCGCAATCATCAACTGAGGATTCCACAGCTGGATCAGAGACGGAGGAAGAGTCCACCGTCCACAAGGTATCCAGACCCCCAAGGCGGGAAACCGCCCAGAGAAGCTACAAGGGGGAGCGCTGTGCCAGCTGCAGAGGGGACCATGCCAGGGCAACCTGCAAGTGGAGAGATGCGACCTGCAGACGCTGCAACAGAAGGGGTCACATCGCCGAAGCCTGCAGAGCCGAGGAACCAGCCCCAGAGCCCTCCAGCCACTGTCCCCGCGAGAATTGGAAGGATTACCAGAGATCATCCAAATGGTCCTCTGGCCCTTCCAGACGCAGAGACGATGATTTTCCCCGGAGCGGAGCGGTCCACCAGACGACCATCGCCCACACAAACTCGGACAATGCCACCAAGTTCCACGTGACCATCCATGTGGAAGGTTCACCCTGCTCAATGGAGGTAGACTCGGGCTCAGTCTACTCCATTATGGATTGGCACCAGCTGAAGCGCCTGCAACCCAGCATCAGCAAGCGAGACCTGAAGCCGCTACACTCCAAGCTCGTCGACTTTGGGGGAAACCCCATCGGAGTCTTAGGAAGAGCCAACATCCGAGTCTCCTACAACGAGTTCCAGGGCAAGCTTCCCATCACAATCGTGGAGAACAGCCGACCAAACCTGCTAGGAGTGGAGTGGTTTAAGCCGCTGGGGCTATCCATCGGAGGCATCCACCAAATTCGCAGGGATGAACTCGACTGTCAGTGTTCCAAATTAGGCTCTCTTCCAGTTCTGACATGAACGAGATGAAGCAAAGACCAGAAGCGTTGATTTATTGCTGAGATGAACTTTTACCTAGTTTTCTGTATGCAACAGATAGGGTTTCCTGGGGGACGAGGGTGGGGGCCACATTCCTGTGAAAAGAACGTGCCGGGACGTAGAGATGGATCTGCATGATGGCCAATGGGACATTGGGTTGGAGAGCGGAAGAGGAGGGGGTTGGAAGGAGGAGCCAGTTTGGCTGCAATTAGAGTCAGGAATGTCGGTTTTATTTTTGTTCTTAAATAAAAATGATTCATTAGAGATTTTGCGCTTGAAAATGAAGCTTATTTAAGATAGCACCGAAACCTGACAGACAGCCAAACTCTCAAAGCCAGGCTGGCTGAGTTTAAATCATCCCGTTCCCTCCCAGACGTATGGTCAGATTGGAGGTTATCCCCCGACACTATGGCTGAAGCGAAGCTCTCGGAGGAAAGCCTGCTTCAAGCAACGAGTGGAGGAGAAGCGGTCGTGACTCCAGCCAGTTTGGAAACTACGAAGGCTCAACTCTCCCTGCCTTCCTTCTCGGAAAAAACTCAAACAGAGAAGCCTAAATCAGATAAGTACCCGGGGACTGTGCCAAAAGCTTCAGAGGCGGAGTTTCCCTTTCCTAACGTGAGAGACAAGGGAAAACCCCTAAGTGAATTGGGCAGAGCCTCCTGGCTATTGGAGTGGGAACAAGCCAGAAAACAAAGTAAGCGCCAAGAAATTCTAAGGAAGCCACTCGAAAGCCCCATAGATGAGTTGAAAGAGAAATTTGACCGTGCCACCCTTCAGGGGGAGGAACCATCCTGCAGTCCCAAAGAAAAGAGAGAACCAGTCTGGGCTGTTGACCCGAGAGGACGTAGACCAAGGCGCAGCCCTTTCCCCCTTCATAGCAGGAGGAGAAGGAGCCCAACGATGCATCCATGGGTCCCCCCCCTCCCAGAAAGCAGCAAAGCCTAGATGAGGCAGCACCTCCATACCCCAGGATGAGAGGCGAGGCAGAGGACTATCAACACTGAGACCGGCCCTACACAGCTCAGCACAGAGAGGAGAGGGCAGAGAGGGAGGAGCCACCCCAATTCAGAGGGAAGTTCGACGGTAACCCAGACAACCTCGCCCAATTCCTCGATTCAGCTGAGATATACATAGAGCATTTTGGACACCTTTACCCTTTCCCCAGAACCCTAGCGAATGCCATTTCGGAAGGGCTAGAGGGAGAAGCAAAGAGGTGGTCAGCATCCCTCTATAAAAACAGGGCCCCCCAGCTGCAAGATGCGGATGGGTTCTTGCAACTATTGAGAGCCTGTTATGAGGAGGAGGAGGACGACCCCTATGTGGAAGACGAGCTCAGAAACCTAATGCAGAAGGGGAAGCCCATCAAAGAGCATATCCGTGAATTCAGGAGAGTCTTTGGGACACTGCCTCCCCTACCTGAGCGATTGCTGGTGTACTGTTTTAGAACAAGCCTAGATAAGAGAATTTCCCAAGTGACTGCTTATCGAGACATCCCAAACCGACTCTCTGAATGGTTCCGGGTAGCGATAAAAGTCGACAGAGGGTTGCGGGCGAGTGACACGCCGAAACCACCAGAGGGAAAGGAGAGAGGTCGACCAGACCAAGAGCCACTCAACAGACGGGATACCCCAACATCACAGCCCTCCCACAGACCAACTGCCCCATGGAGCTCACTGAAATGCTACCGATGTGGGGGGAGCGGCCACATAGCAGCAAGATGTGGAACGCCTAGACCGGGACCAGCTCCACCGCCCAAAGCACGACCGGAACGAGGGCCCAAGCACGCCACCCACGTACCACGGGAAAACCCCCAAATCCCAGAGTTTTTCGCTCACCTGACCAAAACCAGAGGAACCCCAGATGAGGGAGATCAGTTTCCTGAACTCTACGACACAGAGGACGAAGGCGAAGACGACCCGATGGTGAGTGGACCTGTCCATCCCTTTCTTTTCCCCATACGCCTAACAGCCCCCAAAACAGGGGCCCAAGAGACTTTCCAAGCCCTAATAGACTCTGGTAGCACACGGTGCCTAATCAACCTACCCACAGTTCTGAAATTGGGAATCCGAGCTAAACAGCTCAAACAACCAATTCGTTTTGAGCAAGTTGATGGGTCCCTAGTGGGGGGAGCGTACGCCACACACTTGACTGAACCCGTGAGACTAGAACTAGCAGATCACTGGGAGACGATCCGCTTCATAATAGCCCCCAAGATGACAGAACCAGTCATATTGGGACTCTCGTGGCTGGACAAATAGGGCCCAATCATTTGGTGGCAAGAGGGGACCCGCAGACTGAGAATAGCAAAGGGCCCCCAACCCCTGCCGCCCCGACCAGAAGAATTCCCTCCCACGCTGAGACCCCAAAGCAGCCCTCCACCACAAGACAAAATGCCACCAACACAAGGGTCCCTCCCAGAAGGTACAGTAAAGCAAGTGGCAGCCGCACCCACCACCGCTTGTAATGCAGATCAGATCCCAGGGGAGTACCAAGACCTTGCTGAAGTATTCAGTGAGGCCGACTGTGACATTCTGCCCCCCCACCGCGAGACCGATTGTGCCATCGAGATTATCCCGGGAGCAAAACTACCCAAACCAAAAATGTATGCCATGACCCCCCGAGAAATGCAGGAAATGCGGGACTACATAGACAAAAACTTACAAAGGGGATTTATTGAGCCAGTAAAACCAAGGGTAGCGGCGCCGGTCATGTTTAAAGAGAAAAAGGATGACTCCATGAGATTGGTGGTCGACTTTCGGAGTATCAACGCTGTATGCGTGCAAAACTTGTACCCCCTCCCCCTCATGAAAGACATGCTAGCCCACCTAGCTAAAGGGAAAATTTTCACCAAACTGGACCTTCGAGAAGCTTATTACCGGGTACGCATAAAGGCAGGAGATGAATGGAAAACAGCGTTCAACTGCCCCCTGGGTAGTTTCCAGTTTAAAGTAATGCCCTTTGGTTTGCAAGGAGCCCCGGCAGTATTCATGCAGTTAATAAATGAAGTCTTACGTGAACACCTTTACAAAGGGGTCCTCGTCTACTGGACGATATCCTTATCTACATGGAGACCATAGACGAACATATACCCCTCGTCCGCCAAGTACTGAAAAAACTGCTACAGGCAAACCTATATGTCAAACTGTCAAAATGCGATTTCCACCAATCACGGCTAGACTACCTGGGCTACCGAGTATCAAACGAGGGGATAGAGATGGACCCAGCCAAGGTCCAATCAGTTCTACAATGGCAACCCCCTCGCACCCGCAGACAACTGCAAAGTTTTCTAGGCTTTGCGAATTTCTACAGACAATTCATCCCCTCATTCGCAAAGATTGCCAAACCTTTGACGGACCTGTTAAAGACAGGAAGCCCAGTGATGAAACCTTGCCCGGGACAACCCTTACAGTGGGACCTGACCTGCCAACAGGCGTTCGAGACACTAAAAGGACTGTTCGCGAAAGAACCTGTCTTAAAACACCCGGATCCGGAACAGCCTTTTGTCATCCAAGCAGACGCAAGTGATGTGGCAGTAGGAGCCGTGTTACTCTAAAAGAACAACCAAGGTGATCTACAACCCTGCGCCTACACCTCCCGCAAACTCACCGATATGGAGAGGCGATGGGCGGCGTGGGAGAAGGAAGCATTTGCAGTAAGGTGGGCCTTGTTGACCTGGCAGCACCTACTAGAGGGAGGCCAGAAACCATTTGAAGTCTGGACTGATCATAAAAACCTAGAGGCCCTAAAAACCCCACGAAAACTGTCGTGCAGGCAAGTGCGGTGGGCACAATACTTCAATCGTTTCAATTTTGAGCTTAAGCACATCCCAGGAGGGAGAAATTTCCTGGCTGACGCCCTCTCTCAAATGCCTCAATACAACAGTGAGCGGGAGCAGGTAGTGAATGCCATCATCCCCTCCACCCAAGCTGCGGCCCAAGTGATCACCAGACGGCAACGACATGACCAGCAAGGCCAACTTGCAAGTGACTTAACTGCAAAATTAAAAAATGAAACGCTGACAGACCCCTGGTATCGAGACAATCAACATCTCTTGACAAAAAGAGATGAACTAGCATGGAGGGGGTCAAAGCTCTATGTCCCACAGAGCTTACACATCCTGATTCTCAAGAGGAGCCATGACGTTAAACCAGCAGGACACTTCGGGTTCCTAAAGACTCTGCACCTAGTACGAAGGCAGTTCTGGTGGCCACACATGAAAAAGGACGTAGACAGTTATGTAAAGAGCTGCATCACTTGTGCCATGATGAAAACAAGACCAGGGTGCCCGCCTGGATTGTTGCAACCAGTAGCTGAGCCAACAAGACCATGGGAGGAGATTGCAATGGACTTTATAGTTGACCTACCGAGGAGCAGTGGAAATACAGTGATCTGGACTGTAATAGACTTATTCTCCAAACAGGCACACTTCATTCCTTGTAGTGGACTGCCTTCAGCCCGTCAGTTATCCAAACTGTTCCTGAAACACATTTACCGCCTACATGGAGTCCCCAGGAGAATCATCTCCGACAGAGGGGCCCAGTTCACAGCAAAGTTCTGGAGGGAGTTTCTACGATCTATAGGTTCATCCCAAGGGCTCAGCTCAGCATTTCACCCGCGCACCAATGGGGGGGCGGAAAGACTGAACGCTATGATAGAACAGTATTTAAGATGCTACGTCGACTACCAGCAGTCCAATTGGGCAGACCTCCTATCTTTTGCGGAGGTTGCATATAACAATGCTGTCCACAGCACCACGGGGCTAACCCCGTTCAAAATAGTGAGTGGCATGGATTTTGTCCCCATGCCAGAATATCCGAGGGAGCCCCCTTCCTCAGTTAGTTTGACCGACTGGATGGCAACGTTGAGACAAACTTGGGAGAATGTTAAGAGGGTGCTGGCAAAGGCGGCTCAATCTTATAAGGAACAAGCAGACAAGCACCGAACTCCCCAAAGACCATTTCAGCTGGGAGAGAAAGTTTACCTTTCCACCAAGTACTTGAGACTTAGACTCCCGAGCAGGAAATTGGGCCCAAAATTTATAGGATCATTTCCTATAATAAAAATAATCAACCCCGTTACAGTGCAATTGCAGTTGCCACGGCTTTTGGGGAAAATTCATCCCGTTTTTCACAGTAGCCTTCTAAAACCTGTAGTGGGGTCTACTTTAAGGCCATCGCCACGTGAACCCCCTGGACCCTTGGTTGTTGGGGGCCAAACACACTACGAAGTGCAGCGGATTCTTAATTCAAGATGGCACAGGGGGTGCCTCCAGTACCTAATTAAATGGAAGGGCTACCCGTTGTCAGAGGCTTCCTGGGTGAAGAGCGCAAACATCCAAGCAGACCGCCTTATAGCAAAATTCCATGCAGACCACCCGGGGAAGCCGGGAGGGGGGGTGCACAGCCAAGGAGGGGCTAATGAGATTTATCTTGTTGTGTTTTTTCCCTATGGGATAGGTGATGTCGCAGAAGTGAAGGGAGAGGGGACGGATGTCAGCGTTCCAAATTAGGCTCTCTTCCAGTTCTGACATGAACGAGATGAAGCAAAGACCAGAAGCGTTGATTTATTGCTGAAATGAACTTTTACCTAGTTTTCTGTATGCAACAGATAGGATTTCCTGGGGGACGAGGGTCGGGGCCACATTCCTGTGAAAAGAACGTGCCGGGACGTAGAGATGGATCTGCATGATGGCCAATGGGACATTGGGTTGGAGAGCGGAAGAGGAGGGGGTTGGAAGGAGGAGCCAGTTTGGCTGCAATTAGAGTCAGGAATGTCGGTTTTATTTTTGTTCTTAAATAAAAATGATTCATTAGAGATTTTGCACTTGAAAATGAAGCTTATTTAAGATAGCACCAAAACCTGACATCGACAACCTCATCGAAGAGTTCAAAGAAGTCTTCGATGGTAAGCTTGGGAAATTTGTGGGGAGGCCAATCTCATTTAATCTGGACAAGGGAATCACCCCGATTAGGCTAAAGCCCCGCCGGGTTCCATTTGCCCTGCGGCCTAAAGTAGACGAACAGCTGGATAAGCTGATCGCCCAGGGCGTCCTGGAACTGATCGATCATGCCTCATGGGAGACCCCCATTGTGACCCCACTGAAACATGATGGGTCTGTGCGCATCTGCGCCGACTATCGTTGTACCATCAACAAGGCATTGGCACAGAGCGCATACCCAGTCCCAGTGGTGCAACATCTGCTGCATTCCCTGGGAACTGGCTCAATTTTTGCAAAACTGGACCTGGCCCAGGCTTACCAGCAACTGCCAGTGGACGAAAAAAACGGCGGAGGCACAAACAATTGTCACACACAGGGGGGCATTCAAATGCAACCGCCTCCAATTTGGAGTCAGCGCTGCCCCCAGCATCTTCCAATCTATGATGGAACGCCTTCTCCAAGGCGTTCCAGGGATGGTGCCATACTTTGATGATGTACTAATCTCTGGAAAGTCACAGGCACAACTCCTTGAAAGGCTCAGGCTTGTCCTGCAGCGCTTCAAGGCCAAGGGCTTGAGAGTCAGGAGAGATAAATGCATCCTACGAGTACAGGAAGTCAAGTTCCTGGGCTATCTCATAGATAGCACTGGCATCCACCCCACCAAAACAAAAGTGGAAGCAATCCATGGAGCTCCGAGCCCAAAAAACAAAACGGAGCTTCAGGCATTCCTTGGGTTGCTTAACTTCTATGCCATGTTTCTCAAACAGAAAGCCACAATTGCTCAGCCACTCCACCGCCTGCTGGGGAAAGCGGCTTCCTGGAAGTGGGGCCAAGAAGAGGAAGCAGCATTCCGAGCCGTAAAGGGACTTTTGACTTCCAAAAGCATCCTCATCCAGTACAATGAGACGCTCCCCATCAAGCTAACCTGCGATGCGTCGCCATACGGGGTGGGGGCAGTCCTCAGCCACAAACTGCCCAACGGATCCGAAGCCCCAATAGCATATTTCTCTAAAACCATGTCCGGCGCGGAACGCAACTACAGCCAGCTGGACAAAGAAGCCTTGGCCATCGTGGCAGGAGTGAAACGATTCCACGAGTATCTCTACGGGAGGAGTTTCACCATAGTCACCGACCACAAGCCACTCCTGGGGCTCCTCGCAGGCGACCAACCCACCCCAACCTTCATGTCCCCGCGGATGACGAGATGGGCTATCTTCCTAGCCAGCTACTCCTACAGGCTCGTGCACCAGCCAGGCACAGCCATAGGAAACGCCGACGCGCTGAGCAGATGCCCATTGAAGGATCCTGTAGAAGACCCAGCCCCCACGCTCCACCTTTTCCACATAGATGACGACACCAGCTGTCCAGTCTCGTCCGCAGATGTGGCTGTCCACACCCAAAAGGACTCCACACTCCGCCAAGTGAAGTCCTGGATCCTCAGGGGGTGGCCATCGGAGAAGACGGAGGAGAAGTTCAGCCCATTCGCCAGGAAGCAGAAGGAGCTGTCCACCATGAAGGGCTGTTTACTATGGGGAGACAGGGTGCTGATTCCAAGCACTCTGCAATGGCGGACACTAGAGACCTTGCATAAAGGGCACCCAGGCATCATCCGCATGAAGGCCCTGGCACGGAGTTACGTCTGGTGGCCCTCACTGGACAGAGACATCGAAGAATGGGTCTCCAGATGTGACCCGTGCCAAGAAGTACACCCAGCACCGCCACAAACCAAAACAGCGAAGTGGGAGACCCCCAGCAACCCCTGGTTGAGGATCCATATCGACTTCGCGGGTCCGATGCAAGGGCGCCACCTCCACATCGTCGTAGATGCCTTCTTCAAGTGGCTCGAGGTGGTACCCATGGCATCTACCACAACGTCTCCGACAACGGCCCCCAACTCACATCCCTGGCCATGGAGGCATTCCTGGCAGGACTGGGCATCCGCCATGCCCTGTCCGCCCTGTACAGGCCGGCTGGGAACAGACAAGCGGAACGAATGGTGAGACTCACCAAGGAGGCACTCACCAAGATGGGCACGGGCGACTGGCAGGAAAGAATAGACAACTTCCTCCTCACCCAGCACATCACGCTGCATGCCACCACTCACAAGAGCCCGGCTGAACTGTTGATGGGCAGAAGGTTGAGGTCACCATTGGACTGGCTGCACCCCCAATACAGCCCAGAAGTGACCGCAACGGCCAGCCGCCCGCTTCGCGCCTTCAGCAAGGGGGATTCGGTTTTCGCGCTGAATTTCAGTGGCTCTCCTAAGTGGCTGAAGGGGAAGATAGACAGAACAACTGGCCCGAAATCCTACACCGTGGAGCTGGAAGATGGACAGGTCTGTAGACGTCACATCGACCAGCTCCGGAAAAGGTGGGGGGGAGCGCAAGAAAACCAGCCTGACGAGGGAGCCTACAACACCCCGAAGAGGTAGGCCTGCAACACCCGATGAGGTAGGCCTGCAACACCCTGACGAGGTAGGCCTACAACACCCCTGCGAGGTAGGCCGACTACACCCCGATGAGGTAGGCCTACCCCACCCCGGCGAGGCAGACCACCGCCACCCCGACGAGGCCGGCCAAGCACACTACCAGGCGCTATCGCACCGACAATCCAGAGCGGTAGACCGGGGCCAGCCGCAATGGGGATGGCAACACCAACCCAGCGAGGTGGGCACCCGGCACGACAGGGCGAGGGACTACCAAACCAGCCCATGAATAGACCGGGACCTGCCCAGGGTGGAAGCATCGCACCCCACCAGCGAAGGCAACCCACGACAGCCCTGCCAAGGAGACCTCCACTCCAGGCGAGTAGACCGGGGACCATCCAAAATGGGCACACCGCAGCACAGGGGTGAGGGTGGCACACAACACCCTGGCGAGGGGGACCCCCGCCCAGCACAGAAGACAACCCGGCAACAACAACCCAGCCCAGATGACCCCAGCCACCAACCTGCAGTAGACCAGGGACTAGGGGGAAGGGAAAGCCGACAACAACCTGGTCAGGGAGGCCTGCACCACCCCGGCAGGGGGGACCTCCACCGACCCGGGGAGGTAGTCCCTCAACGACACCCCGACCAGGTCGACCACCACCGACCCGACGGGGAAGGCCAACGCCAGCCCGGCCAAGGAGACCTGCGCCACCCCTGCGAGGTCGGACAGCACGACCCGAGCCAACACCATCCATCGCTGGCAGACCAGACCCGAAGGCACCAATCCGAACCACCGCCCAGACGACAATGTGCCGAACCGCAGCCAAAACGCAGTGCCCGGGAGACCGGGGAAGAGCAAGTGACAGCCGGGGACTTACCGAGGCTCAGACGCTCTTCCCGGGTCGGAATCAAGCAGCACCGACGAGGCGAGAGACCCACAGGCCAGGAGGAAGACCATCAGAACCAGCCATCCAAGGTCTGCGGTCCGGCCGGAGGCGCTGAGGGTGACCCCGCACACTCGCCAGCCGAACCGAGCCCGGTTCCGGGGAGGGAACCAGGAGACACAGGAGCCCCGTCCGTCCAGGTCGGGAACAAGGAAGAAGTGGGACTGCGCAGGTCAGCTAGGGTGCCGAGGCGTCCTACGTACCTGCGTGACTACGTGACTTTGATTAATGAACAGTGACTGTTTCCGGACTAAGAGGGGAGGAGTGTTATGTCCTTATAAGGACATCCGCCCGGATTGGTTGCCAGCCATCGGGCGGGAAAGTTGAATCACTGTCAGGAGCAGTGCGACTGCCGGAGCGAATATAAGGAGAGCTCCGGCAGCGCGCAGCCAGTCTTGTTTTTCCTGTTTAATAAAGTTACAAATGTAACGAGCTGGTCGCGTCTTCCATTCCTGCGCCGATCTAACACTGTGCATGCGCAGAAGCTTCTGAGCATGCACAGAAGTGTGCACACTCCCATTGCAAACTGGTAGTAAAGGTAAGTAGAACCCACCCCTGTATCATGCTGCATGAAAGCTCATAAGCTAATGCTTTTGGCATATTTGTTTTTTACTGATAGAAACTGAGCAAAATGATCCCCAAGTCTGCTGTAGGAAAACTGCAGGAGAATTCAAATAATATAATTCAACTCATCCAGCGTGCTTATAATGTAAGTGTTATTAATAATCTTCTTATCTTACTTAAGTCCGCTTCTAGCTCATAGGCTAGTATATATGATCTCTGGAAGCTGCCTGCAGCTCAACACATCTGTCTCTATCCGTTTCTCACTTCCAGGCAGCCCAACAACCTACTTACTTACTGCAGAATGTCATTCTTGCAGTGAAGAAACAGAAAATCTTGTGGCTTCTCATTTTCTCCCAATCCAGTTCTGGGAGAATAATATCTTTTGTCAGTGTTGGGAATAAAAAAACCCATAATAGCTTCCCCTTCACTCCCCATCTAAGAGCTTAAAGCTAGTCTGTATATGTATAGGAAGTTCTTTTTTAAAATAAAATTTGCATTGTTTTTGAAATAACAATTAAAAAAAAAGAAAAAGGAATATATTCAAAAGGATATGCATCACTGTATCAAAAGGCTGCATAAAAAATACATAATAAATGCTTAAAATAAATGAAAAAATATAACAGAAAAAGATACAGTACTGTAAAGAGATACAATTCTCTATGTAATTATTTAATACGAATATTATTTGTATTAGATAAATATAATGCACATATGGCATGTGTGTAAGGAAGATATATCTGTGGATTTCCATGCACCCATCATGCATAGGTGTAGCCCCAAAGAATTTGGTGTAGTCCTTGCAGTGAAAAAGTGTGCTAAATCAGCTATTTATTTAACCCCTTTGAAATATATTTAAATTCCTAAGAAAGTGTCAGGCAGAAGAAGTAAAAACAAAACAACTTTTCACTAGGATAACTGTAACTGAGCTGACCATTTTGCTTTCCAGGCCAGAGAATAATGCATTCATTATAGGGAGAGAAAATCCAGCCATCTTCCAGAAAAAAATGTTGCTGTGACTGTGTAGCAGTCAGCTGTATTAGTGGATCATCACTTACAATAAGATATCTCATCAAAATGAGAGACACCAAAATTCTTTGGGGTTGTTTAATTTTATTTTTATTCTGTATGTAAGGAGTGTACAGGGCCGGATTTTCCTATAGGCTAACTAGGCTTCAGCCTAGGGCCTCAAGATCAAGAGGGGCCTACACAGTGGTGGGATTCTGGGGGTTCGGCCGAACCCTTTGTTAAATTGCTGGCTCGCCTGCCCCTCGCCTCCCACCTGCGCGGCGCCAGCCTACTGTAGCCAGGGGTGGGCAATTGTGGCTCTTTTACAACCTGTGGACTTCAACTTCCAGAATTCCTGAGACAGCTTGGCTGTCTCAGGAATTCTGGGAGTTGAAGTCCACAGGTTGTAAAAGAGCCACAATTGCCCACCCCTTCCCTAGCCTGAGTTCCGCAGCCTGGGATCCACGTGGGCTGCCACGTGGTTCCCCACCGGCTCCGGACGCAAGAGAGCAGGATGGAGAAAGCAGCTTCCATGCCTTCACTCACCCTCACTCTCTGCTCTGTTGGATCGCTGGCCGTTCACTTACCCCACCCACTCCCCATCTATTGCTGCCTCCGATGGCTAGAGGAAAAAAAAACTTCAAATTCTTGCTGCGGGGCTTCAAAGGGCCGCCCTAGAGCCAATGGTGCAGCCGAACCCTTTGTTAAATTGCTGGCTTGCCCCGCCCCTCTGCACCACTATTTATTGCCAATAAATAGTGGTGGGCGAGGGGCGGGGGAGCCAGCAATTTAACAAAGGGTTCGGTGTTTTTTTGTAATTTTATTGGCCCCCGGAGCTTCAGCCTAGGCTAATTGGCCTCCCGGCTCTCAGCTGATTTGTCTCAGCTGTTTTGCTCAGGGCTCTTCCGCTTCCTTGCAAAGAGTGCTGATTTTTTTTCCCCCTACCTATGCTGAGAAACGAAACTGAAACTGCTGTGCTGTTGCTGCAAGGTTGGAAAATTAGGCAGGCAGAATTCTTTTCTTTTTCCCCACCAAAAAAGGTAGGTGCAAACAATGGGAAATTTAGGGAAAAAGAGGAGAGTTCAGGATTTTAAAACACAAAAGAAAAAAAGGTCTATTTAACTAGGGAATTGTAATAATTGAGATACTATTAATTGTCTATTTCTGAAAGCAGAAATGGTTAAGTTGTGGTTTGGAGGAATATATGGGGGAAATTATTTGGTTTATTATTATTGGTAAATATAATTAATGGATTTGTAAGAAATTGGATTGCATGGAAATAATTGGAATATTCATGTTCATATTGATTAATATACAAAAAAGGTAGTTATATAACTAATTGATTTATATTAAAATATTGAATTTATATTAAACAACTAATATTACATAATTAACCAATGTGAAGATGGATATAAAAATAGATGACAATGGGAAGGGGTATAATATAGAATAGAAGGGAAAAATTGAATTTGATTTAAGATTAGAGATGAGGATGAAGGGTAATATTGGTTTTTTACAAAAATAGATGAGGAATAAATATGGCAAAAAGGAAATATATAAATTGTAAATTTAATTGAAATGACTAAACACGTTTAAATTTGTGAACTGGCCAAATACTCTGTTCAAAGAAAATACATTGTATGTTTGTATGTGTGTTTCTAATTATTGTTATTTATTCATATTTGTTCTCTTTTATTCTTTAAAGTTTAACAATTCGTTCTTTATCTTAATATCTTTATATTTGTTTGGGGTTGGCTTTCTTCCCTTTCATCTTTTTTATTGTACAGCAATCTTTCTCCTCAAACCTACCACCTCTCTCTTTTCTTTCCTTCTTACTTTCTCTTTCCCCCCTTCTTCTTCTCCTCCCTACTTCCTCTTCCTTTCTCCTTCTCCTCCTCTCTTCCTCCCTCTCTTACCCTCACTCCTACTCTAATTTCCCTTCCCTTCCTTCATCCCTCTCTATTGCTGTATCCTTTTATGCATATGGACTACTCAGAGGGCTGAAAAAGTTATTTCTGACTGGTCCTCGCACTTTTGACCAGTCCTCAAACTTACGACTGTCCTCACATTTTACGTTTTTGCCCTATCTTGTCACCATGGTGAAGAGAAGCAGTTGTGAAATGAGTGACTTGGTTGTTAAGAAAACTGCACGGGCATAAATGTGAGGATGGTCATAAGTGTGAGGACCGGTCAAAAGTGCGAGGCCCAGTCAGAAATGACTTTTTTCAGCCCTCTGAAAAAAGTCTATGCACATAGCCACGCCCACCCGGTCACATGATGAGCTACCCACGCCTACACAGTCACGTGACCAGCTAGCCACGCCCACCCAGTCACATGATTGCCAAACCACACCCCCAACTAAGCCACGCCCACAGAACCTGTTGTTAAAAAAATTGAATCCCACCACTGGTGAAAGGGCCTCATAAGTGAAATAGCCTAGGGCCTCTTTTCATCTAAATCCGGCCCTGGGAGTGTATAATTGTGAATTTACAGACAACAATATCTTGTTTTTCGTCCTCTGAATATGGTAATAAGACACTGGTTCTAGTCTTTCATCAAGTTTATTTTTATTTCATTTTAGGATTTATCTTCCAAAATTATTTTAGAACACAGCTCTGTGCCAAGCTCTATCAAAATCTCATATGATTCCTTCTGCCTTAATCAGATACATACAAAGAACCAACCACAAGGGGAATGTGACAATGTAAAAATAAATGATAAGGTAGGGGGTAACTCATATATTGTTTCTGTTGAAAAGTATTTTGACTGTATTATACATAGAAAGAAAAGTACTGGTAGTTTCTCCATTTCCGAAAGCATTTATGCCCCAACAGTTTTTCATTTATTTACATACTAATTTATTTTGTAAGCCTGTTCACCAAACCTAAAGATTCTGTTGAAAAGTTTGTGATTTTTTTTCTTTGAATTTAAAAGATACTATGCTCCATTCAAAATTCCTTCCCATTCCTTCTTTTTTTTAAAAAATGAAATTGACATAAAATTGTGGCACCCCCTTTCTTAAAAGATGTGCCTGAATCCAAGGGACAGATTCTTGACAGAATGTTACATCTGGAGACAATCTTCATTGAAGTTGCTTTTGCATACGTTTAGTGCCAGTTGTTTTACAAAATATATTACCTGCTCAAGATAAACCTTGTTCAAGGTAAGACAAAATGTAGCTTTTAATACCGGAGTCAACGTATCTTGTCTGATACCCTTCAGCCTATATTTTGTGGCTTCTTCTTAGCTACTGAGCTTCGATGGATTCTGGCCTTGAAACCAGACCCTGGGACCCCCCCACCCTCTCTCATCGATTACTAGCAGAACATTTCTCTCTGCCCACTTGTATGGGGGTCCAAACACAGGAAGCACATTAGCTCCATAGATCCTCCACTTTGTAAATGGCCCATTGAGGCAGCTCTGGAAAGATAACGCCTTTCATTGCATGTAATACAAACGAGTGACAATAACCTTCAACATCAGCCCTCATGCAAGGCCAATAGAACTGATCTTTTACTAGCTTAAATGTTCTCTCTGGTCTCAAATCATCATGGTCATGTAAATCATCCAGCACTGTCTCTCTATGCTTTTCAGGTAGAAACAATTGCCACTTATCTCCAGAACTACCTGAGGGGTCCTTTTGTAGGCCACCACATTGTAGAGCTGCAATTGATCCCATTCTTTATGCAACAGATGGGCTTCCTTCAGTAAATCAGTCAGCAAAAACGTCAGCTAACTGCTCTTTAGGGCCTTCACAGTCAAGTTGTACAAGAGGGTCTTCAGCTTGATCCTTCCTCAAATCTTTCTTTATAAGAATAGGTAGACCTCCATCTCTCACTTGTATTGGATTACAATATAGCTTGGGGACACATATGGCAATGACCCCAATAGTTTCTGCCCCTATTGCTCCTCTAGTTCAATGTTCAACTCCTTGACACAGGTCTTGTATAACCTCTGGTGTCAACCAAATCCATTCATCAACAGTGGCTTTAGTTGTAAGTCCTTCTCGATTGTCTGAATCTCTTTTTCCCATTACTGGTCAATACTTTAAACTGAAGTGGAATCCAGAGGGGGCAACCAACCATTGCTGTCCTCTGGCATCAAGTTTGGGTTATTACCCTTTTTTCCCCAAAATAAGACATCCCCTGATAATAAGCCCAACTGGGCTTTTGAGCGCATGGCAATAAGGCCAAGGGCTTATTTCAGGGTTCAAAAAAATATAAGACAGGGTCTTATTTTCAGGAAAACCCAGTAAGTTATTAGGTCCTTAGGTTATTAATTAGGAGCTTTACCAACAATTGTATCTTATTTCCAAAGTTCATACGTCTCTGTTGTAAATATCTCTGCAACTTCCATTGTTGAATAATCCTTGACAACATAGAATTTTATTTAACCAAATGATATTCATAAAAAATAATTTGCAAATAATTAGATAAATAATTAATGAAATACAATGTCTCTACTAATTATTTTAAATATCATTTGAGACTAGATGGGGCAGTCTTCTTTTTTTCTTACAGATTACCTTCCAAGTGCAAATTACAGCAACATCATGTATTGAAAATCAGACTTTTACTCTGCAGCCTCTTGGTTTCACAGACTTGACCACTGTACATATATACAGTCGGTGCAACTGTGAATGTGATGAGGAATTACCAAATAAATCTGATTGCAATGGACAAGGGACTATAAACTGTGGGATTTGCAGGTAATCTAACTATTTTAGCAACACAAGTCAAATATTTGCTATTAGGTAGTCCTCAGGTTATGACAGCAATTGAGCACCAGTTTGGTCTAATGTTTAAGGCACCTGACCAGAAAGCAGGAAACCATAAGTTCAAGTCCCGCTTTAGCTATGAAAACCAGCTGGTGACTTTGGGCTCTTAGCCCAACTCATCTCACAGGGTTATTGTTGTGTGGAGGAAGGTGTGTTGGACATGTGATTAGAATTTCTGTGATAACCAAAGCGATCATATAGTGCAACATCATATTTCTGTATCACTTAGTGACAGCAGTCTCAATAGGTGCAGTTGCCATTGTAACTCCAGGACTATTTAAGTCATTAAGCAGGAAGAGGTGGGAATTCTGGGCAAGGAGTACAGGGTGATGCACAGATGTCATGAGGCAGTGTGCAGATACTGCTGGCAGGTGATATAGACAGTGTGTGCTGGCAAGGGTGTGTGTGCTATGGATTATGGGGTCCCTGGCGCTATGTGAGCTTGATTGTTCTCTTGCAGACATTTCATTACCAAACTAGGTAACATCATCAGTGCTAGAAGGCAGTGATGATTGCTCTTGTTTGATATATGAGTGGCTTGCCCTATTAGTGTTGGTGGGAATGGTCTTGGTGGTCCCTTGAGTAGGCTGTTGTTTATTGTTACCTTGTTTGACTGAGTTGATTGTTGGTCTAGTATTAATTTTGGTAATAATCTCTGCATATCTGGCTTGCTGGTGAGGAGGTGTTTGGGTCTTTTTGGCTTTTTGATTGTCTCTTTTGAATGGTATATACCAGTGATGGCTAACCTTTTTGCCATTGCGTGCCAGGAGAGGGGGGGCGGGGGAGGGTTGCGCATGCATGTGCCCACATACATGCGCGCACGCAACCCCCCTCCCCCCCGCTCCTGGTACATGATGGCCTGGTAGGCCTGTTTTTCTTTCTTATCTGGTTCCAGATCCTCTCTATTTATCTGGGAAGGGCAAAAACAGCCTTTCTCACTCCCTCGGAGGCCCTCCAAAGGCCTGAAACGGCCCATTTCCCGATTCCTGGTGGGACAGGAAGTGACATTTTTTGCTGTCCCCAGCTTCCAGAGCCTCTGTAGGAGTCTCTAGGAGCCTCTGTAGGAGTCTCTAGGAGCCTCTCTAGGAGTCTCTGGAGGCTGGGGACAGCAAAAAAGTCACTTCCTGTCCCACTGGGAGTCAATAAATGGGCCCTTTCAGCCTCCGTAGGGTCTCCAAGGGAGTGGGAAAGGCTGTTTTCACCCTTCCCAGATAAATAGAGAGGATCAGGAGCCAGGTAAGAAAGAAAAACGGGCCTTCCCCAACCCCCCCACCCCCAGGCCCTCCAGACGCAGGAAATAGCCTGTTTCCCTACTTCTGGTGGGCCCAGAAGGCCTGAAAATCAGCTGGCCGGCACACGCATGCACCCCAGAGCTGAGCTGGCGTGCCCACTAATATGGCTCTGCGTGCCACCTAGCATGCCTAGCAACCTGCTCGACATCGCTAACGCGCACTGAAAGCATCGAGGGACATATACGTACTTGGTGGTGGTGGCACTGGGTGGAGGTGGTCGTATGCGGGGTGTGGGGTGGTGGTATCGGGTGCGACAGGATTAGGACCTCACCAGATGACGCAGCAAACAGTACCTTCCTGAACGCGCTGACGCCGCTAACACTAACGAGGGGTGTGGTAATAAACAAGGGCGCGGTTTAAAGGGGTTAATGGGAGGATGGGCTATATAAACGCCCCGTTCCTGGTGTAACATAGCGCCAATTTCATTCGTATTTACGAATCACAGTGTGTAGCCGGATGCGGATACGAATAAACCAGCGTGCCAAAAAGAGCTGAATAAGGCTGTTGCTGTGTTTTGATTGCGCCTCGCACGGCATTCCTGAGACCTGTGGCACGCGTGCCATAGGTTTGCCATCACGGGTATATACTATTTAGATGCTGTTTATGTCTATGTAGTATTGATATCTGATTTGTCATTGTCAGGGTTCCAGGAATTCTCTAGCATTTTTGGACTTGGCTTGGTCTAGGATATTCAGACTTTCCCAATTGAAACCATGGTTAAGTCTGTCCATGTGTTGTAAAAATAAGGAGTTTTCATCATGTCTTCTGAATGCTAGTTGGTGTTCATAGATGTACTCTGCTAGTCTTCTGCCTGTTATAGTTTTGAAAATGAATTTGATTTGTAGTTTGGTTTTTCTTTTTCCAGCATGTCTCTAGGAAGTAATCTTCATGAGGGTTGTCGGCCTTTATGTGTGTTCTGGTGTGATGGTCTATTCTAATTGTTCCTTGAGGTTTTCCACAGTGTGCTGATATTCATTTAGTCTGAGGTGTGCAATCATGATCATCAGCCATATAATTTTATGCTTACTTTCTTGGGCCATTTTCCATCCAGCTGTACAGTTTATTGGAGATTTGTATTTCACCCTGGTGGGCAGGGCATGCACCTGGAACCATGAAGACCACTCCTACCAACACTGACAAAGCAAGCCACTAGTGCATAAAAGAGAGCAAACCCCACTCCCTTCTAGTACTGATGTTACCTTCTAGTAGACATTTGGTAATGAAACATCTGTAAGAAAACCAAGTTCAGAGTGTACCAGGGACCCCACAGATCTACTCTGAGGTACACATACTGTCTTTTATTGCTATAGAGTACCTCAAACTTCATAGGAGCTCCTCGGGGGTGGGGGGGAAGCAACTTGTGGGAGTGAGTTGCAACCTTCCTTGCTCACTACCCTGTTGACTTTGTTGTGGGAAGCCAGCAAGGAAGGTTGCAAATGATGATCATATGATTATTGTGGGGGGGAGGGTGCTGTTTTGGCCAAAACCTCAAGAAACAGTTATAAGTACCTTTTGTTCAGCACCATGGTAACTTTGAATGGTCGCTGAAAAATTTATTGTAATTTAAGGACTAGCTGTACATCAATATTTTCATGTAGTCTGTCTATAAAAAAAACTGTTCTCATAGAAAAAAGAAATGCCTGCTTGAATTTTTTCAAGGCAAGGAACTTAACTTGAGAACAATAAATAGTAATAAAAAACATTTTGGGGAGGACTCATGGTCTCCCAGTTTCTAGACTAATGCCTTAACCACTACATCAAACTGGCCCTCTGAGTACCTGCCTAGCAAATATTTCATACTGAATCATTTTCTTATCAAATTCACAAACCTTCTGGGTAATTTTTAACACATGCATAGTATACAGAAACTTTTAAAAAATGTAAAACATAAACTTATGAAACAAAGTAGAAATAAAAAAATCTGATTGTATATATTAAGAAATGTAATACTTGCCTGAAACCTTTGTGATTGTTGCAAGTGAATTCAAATAGCAGTTTACTAACCTGAGGAGAATAGTGTAATCTGTACAGTCTGAGCAGCAGAGGCATCCATGGGCTGGACTAAAAAGAAATTAGTAGAATAATTCTATGCCTCTCCATCCAGAAGTAAAATCCAGTGGGAATCCTTCTTTGATGAGTATATATGGATGCAAACTGTATAGTAACAGATTATAAATACAGGTAAAAGAAATTGTAGTTGAAAATAAGGATGAGCATGCTAATGTTGCTTGCTAACGCTATTCTTTGATGTTGAATATTTCTTCTCTCATGCCAGGTGTAATGCTGGCTATGTTGGAAAGAATTGTGATTGTAAGACTGGAGGCAAAACCAGTAAGGAACTGGAAAAAAGTTGTCGAAAGGACAATTCTTCAGTCATTTGTTCTGGCCTGGGAGATTGTGTATGTGGACAATGTATTTGCCATACTATGGCAGATAGCAAAAAGCATATTTATGGTCCCTTCTGTGAATGTGATAACATGAACTGTGAACTTCACAATAATCTAGTGTGTGGAGGGGAAGGTAAGTGACTGATGAAAGCTGAATATGAAAATACCAAATTTACCTCCTCTGGCCTTTGATATTATTACTCCAGACATTTTTACTATAAGCTGTAAAACATGATTCCCATTTTGCACTCTATGTTATTTTTCTGCATTTTACAAAGAGCTGTATAAATAGCACTTTGATCCACACTGTATAATCTGGAAGTAAATCATCTGATAACCATAGGAACCATTTGTGTTCCTATAAATAAATATTGACTATTTTGTTTAGAATATTGCTTACTTCAGTTTTTGAACATCCAGTTTGCCAAGGACAAGCTGTTCTTGCATTGAGGATCACTGCAGTGTTTTTCATATGATGCACAGAATTCCAGGGCTTCTGTACCTGCAGTGGGTCACTTGTGAATGGTTGGCCATCTGCAGCAGAGTGCTGGCCTGTATTTTAACTCAATAACTCTTTTTAGATAATGTGGATATTATGTGTCAAGGAAGACGCAAAGAAATCCTTTTGGTCCTAACCTCTCCAATTTCTCTTTTCAGCAAGAGGTTCTTGTGACTGTGGGAAATGTAAATGTAACCCAGAATATGACGGCACTGCCTGTCAGTGCCTAGCTTCAACAGAAAAATGCCGGAATAAGAATGGGAACGTGTGCAGTCTCCGTGGGCAATGTCAGTGCAATACATGCAAATGTAATGGACGCTATCAGCCCCCTTTCTGTGAGGACTGCCCAAGTTGCCAATCTCCCTGTGCCAAATATATGTAAGTGATATGCGGGAATTGTCTACTTTGATCCAACTCCTTATCATCACTTAATTTCACTTTGCTACTTGTAATATATGGATCAATCAGCCTGACATCAATACCTGGAAGATTCTGGAAAAGATAATCAAATACTTAGAAGCGAGCAAAGCTATTACTGGAAGCCAACATGAGTTTGTAAAAAAGAGATCATGCCAGACAAATTTTAGTGCATTATTTGACAAAATGACTAAATTAGTGGACTAACACAATGCTAGTATACTTGGACTTCAGTGAGGCACTTGACAAAGTAAACCACAACCTACTTCTTGGTAAGGTAGAAAAATGAGGGATCAACAGCATCCGCCGGATGGATTCATAACTGACTTGAACCACATTCAACATGCCATCCTCAATGGAACTACATTTACATGGAGGAAGCATGCAAGGTTCTGTCTTAGGCCCAGTACATTTTCATAAACAATTTCAATGACAGGATAGAAGGGGAACTCATCAAATCTGCAGATGATACCAAGCTGGCAGGAATAGGTAACACTTTATAAAATAGGCTCAAAATACAGAAGAATCTTGACAGACTTGAATGCTGGGCCCTATCCAGTGGTGGGTTTCACATTTTGTTATCACCGGTTCACTCCGTGCGTGGACGCTTGCTTCACGCGCTTGTGCGCCTTCCGCACATGCACCTGGCCTCAAAAACGTGCCTAAATAGGATGGCATAGCCGGGGGGGAGGGGTGAACCGGGGCGAACCGGCTGAATACCACCTCTGACCCTATCCAACAAAATGCAATTCAGTGGTGAGAAAAGTTAGGTTTTATACTTAGGGAAGAAAAACCAAATGTACAGCTAAAGAAAAGGTAGTACCTGGCAGTAACTGTGAGAGGAAGCTAGGAGTCCTAATGGACAGCCACTTAAATGTGAGCCAGCAGTGTGCAGCCAAAAAAGGCAATGCAATTGTATTTTAATTGTATTTTAATGTTTGTAGTTTATGTTTTTATTTGGCTGTTCACCGCCCTGAGTCCTCAGGGAGAAGGGCAGTATACAAATTTAAAAATTAATTAATTAATTAATTAATCAATGGAATGGCTTTCCATCAGAGATTGTGGATGCCCCATCACTGGAAGTTTTGAAGAAAAAAATTGAACGGCCTTTTGTCTGGAATGGTATAGGGTCTCCTACTTGAACAGGGAGTTGGACTAGAAGACCTGCAAATCCCTTCCAACTGTTATTCTGTAATAATACGCTCCTAAAGGAATATACCATCTTATTCCATGACTTCTAGATTTACTTAGGAGCCTGTGTTGAGGGTCACTGTCTGTCAGTCCTCCCTCTGTTCAAAACTCAAGAAAGAAGACCCCCAACTCCGTTGATTTAGAGAAGAGGTACTTTTACTACGTTTGAAGTGATAGCAGTGAAAGCAAGGCAAGATCTGATTCAAAAGTTGCAGATTGAAAGTCACCCCAAATCCCTCCCCACAAGGTCCAGCACTGTGAATCCAATCATTGTCCAGTATGATGTGGTAGAAAAGCCCATTTTCAGGTATTTCTTCCATCTGGAGTCTCAGGACAGTTGGCCTTGACAGAGTATAAAAACCTCCCTTTAGCAGCACCATATTTCATGAGTGCAAACTTCCCTTTCAGTTCTCAAGGGACTACACTACCTCACTTCCCCATCCCAAATATCCGAGACCCCCCCTCCCCGTTACTATGGCAGCCGATACCAAGCACGCTGAAGAAACCCATGCTGGAGATCCGGCTGACACTGTCAGAAATCTTTTGAGAGTAAAAGTATCCAAGGAATTTGAGACATAATGAGCTGCAGTAAACATTTTGCTTGCACTCTCTTTCCTTTAGTGTTGCTGTAAAGAGAAATTGGGCTACTGTCATTTCTTTTTTAGATTATATCTGACATTTCAGTACAAAGAAAAAATTCTGTAGCTAGTCTTCATAAAACCATTGTTTGTTAAACTAGATTACATATTAAAATTAGCTAGAGTTTAAGGTTTGGAAAATGATTTAAATTATAATTAATTATTCTACTTCAGACATATTTTGCAAACATGAAGCTTTCTGGAAAAGATTCTAATGCTGGGAAAGGTGGAAAGAAAGAGAAAAACAGGATAACCAGTAGCAAGGTGGATCTGGTTAGATGTATCATAGAGAAAATCTGTGTGGTTGTCAAGAGTTGACATAGATTTGATAGCATAGTCTATCAATAGTTAATTGAAAAGATTAACAGAGGAAAAGATATTATTCAGAATAACAGGAAACAGAGTTGGAAGGGACCTCAGAGGTCTTCTAGCCCAACCCTCTGCTCAAGGAGACTTTATTCCATTTTGGACAAATGGCTGTCCAATCTCTTAAAAACCTCCAGTGATGGAGCACCCACAACTTCTGGAGGCAAGTCGTTCCACTGATTAATAGTTCTAACTGTTAGGAATTTTCTCTTAGTTCTAAAGAGATGTTCAGTTAGGAAATCTCTGTTAGTTCTAGATATGTCTTGTCTTGCATTCAGGTCCTTTGGAGAATAAGTCAATCCCCTTTTCTCTGTGGCAAACCCTTGGATATTGGAACACTGCTATCATGTCACCCTTTGTCCTTCTCTTCATTTGCTGTCAGTTAAATGCTTTGAACAAATTTTACAGTACCAATAATGCAACAAAATGTTTTTTCTATAATTACATCTTTTTATGATTTTTTTTAAAAAGTGTGTTGCTAATAGTTCATTGGTCTTTGGGTATATAAGTATCTTAATCTATAAATGCAAATGAATTGCTTATCAATAACTTAATAACATTTATTAAATCTATAGGAATGTTGATACCACTAGAACCTTTCCTACCTTAATCTGGCTAATTAAACTTTTAACCTTTTTTTTTTATTTGATTTATATGCCGCCCTTCTCCGGAGACTCAGGGCGGCTTACAATGCGCTAAGCAATAGCCTTCATCCTTTTGTATATTTATACAAAGTCAGCTTATTGCCGCCACAACTGGGTCCTCAATTTACCTACCTTAGAAAGGATGGAAGGCTGAGTCAACCTTGAGCCTGGCGAGATTCGAACCAGCAGTAATTGCAGGCAGCTGGTCTTAATAACAGGGTGCTTTAGACTACTGTACTACCAAGGCTCTTCAAACCTTTGAGTTTGTGACTGGAGTAGTGATTGTAAGATATCATCAAACATATTGTAAATGGAAGTAAATTTCCCTGGTAGACTGAGCAAGTTATTGCTAAGCTTTGTGCATCATTATACTTTTTAGGTTTAAGTGATACCTTGTGCAAATATTCCTCGACTTACAACCATTTGTTTAGTGATCATTTGAAGTTACAATGCACTAAAAAGTAAATTTTGATAGTTTTATACACTTATAACCATTGCAGCATCCCTATGTTATGTAATCAAAATTCAGATGCTTGGCAACCGGCATGTATCTGTGACAGTTGCAGTGTCCTATAGTCACGTGATCACCTTTTGCAACCTTATGATAAGCAAAGTCAATGGGGAAGTCAGATTCACGTAACTGTGTTACTAACTTAACAACTGCAATGATTCACTGAACAACTGTGGTAAGAAAGATTGTAAATGGGGCAAAAATTGCTTAACAACTGCCTTGCTTAGCAACAGAAATTTTGAGCTCAATTGTGGCCATAAATTGAGGATTACCTGTACTGTCTTTTTCCACAGTAACAGGCTGCTGCTATTTCTTCAAACTTACTATATACTAACTCATATTTTCTTAGCAATTATACATTCATTTTAAAGCAAGGCTTTGATTTAAGAACAACAAATTCAAATTCACATTGTTCTCTTAAAAATCAAAGACCTTTGGAGGCATGATAAAATCTGAAGCAATTCTAAAACATATTTGATCACCCAATGTGATATACTGGTTTGTGATTTAAGATACAGAACTGAAGAAGTTCATTGATACTTTAGACAGATCACTAGTGCAGCATACTGTATATGCATGGGGTACTCCCTTTCAACTGATCAGAATGAGATAATAGATAGATGATAGATTAGCTAGCTAGCTAGCTAGCCAGATAGACAGACAGACAGATAGATAGAGGTAGAGATATATACTGTAGATACTGTTATATGGTTATGTTATGTTATGTTATGTTATGTTATGTTATGTTATGTTATGTTATGTTATGTTATGTTATGTAATACATTCCCAAACTATCATGGTAAGAATCAATATGATCAATTGTTTATCATTTCTGATCTATATTCTACTTCCATTCAGATTACAGAACATAGCAAACTCTATGAGACAACTATATAAGTGCCTTTGCCCACAAGAGGATTATGTTAATTTTCAGAGCTTTCCTAAGCTGCTCCATTCGGTACAAAAAGATGTAAACTATTTAGTAAACATGCAAGGCATAGTTAGTTATGTGTAATTAGAGCTTTTCCCTTTTGATGTTGTTGATTAGCCTTTATTTCTTTCTGAAATATCTAGGTATGCACAAATTTAGCAAATAGAAATTTATTAGTAGGGCCCATGCACACATTACAGTCTCTTCCCATCATTATTCAACACCCAGGGAAATGTCCAATCATCCTAATTTTCTCTCAAAAAAAATCTTGATCTTATTTTTAAAAATATGGCAGCAATGCATATTATAATAAACAAAAAGTAGAGCTCATTGTAATAACACATACAAATGCACAATAACAAATTTAATTTAAATCCCAAAGTACATCATTTTTACTATTCATGTTTTGGTCTTTATGTTAACAGAGAGACAGTGAGCCAGCTGCTATATTATTATTATTATTTTTATTTTTCAAACTTCTATACCGCCCTTCTCCTTTCAGACTCAGGGCGGTGAACAGCCAAGATAAAAAACATTTATACATAAAGTTAAAAATAGATTTAAAATAATTAAATAAATTTGGCCTGTAATTTAAAATTTATCAATTTAAAATCCATATCAAATTTTAAAACCAACCATAAAATCAGGACAGTCCGGCTAACTGAAAAAAATAGGTTTTTAGGGCCCGACGAAAAGTCCGGAGGTCGGAGATCACTCGTATTTCTGGGGGTAGATTGTTCCAAAGGGTAGGTGCCACCACAGAGAAGGCTTTCCCCCTGGGGGTTGCCAGCCGACATTGTCTGGCCGACGGCACCCTGAGGAGGCCCTCTCTGTGGGAGCGAACTGGCTGGTGGGAGGCAATTGGTGGCAGAAGGCGGTCCCATAAGTACCCCGGCCCTAAGCCATGGAGCGCTTTAAAGGTGATCACCAACACCTTGAAGCGCACCCGGAAGTCCACCGGAAGCCAATGCAACTCGGGCAGGAGAGGAGTCACATGGGAGCGCCCCATCGCTCCCATAATCCCCCGCACGGCCGCATTCTGCACCAGTTGGAGCCTCCGGGTGTACCCCAAGGGGAGCCCCATGTAGAGAGCATTACAATAGTCCAGACGAGAAGTGACGAGTGCTTGAGTGACTGTGCGTAGGGAGTCCCGATCCAGAAAGGGGCGCAACTGGTGTATCAGGTGAACCTGATAGAAAGCCCCCCTGGCCACGGCCGTCATATGCTCTTCTAAAGACAGCCGTGCATCCAGGAGGACACCCAAGTTGCGGGCCCATTCCGTGGGGGCCAATGATTCACCCCCAATAACCAGCAATGGCATCAGCTGGCTATACCAGGACACTGGCAGCCACAGCCACTCAGTCTTGGAAGGGTTGAGTTGAAGCCTGTTTCTCCCCATCCAGACCCGCACAGCCTCCAGACACTGGAATATCACTTCCAAGGCATCGTTGGGATGGTCTGGGGTGGAGATGTACAGCTGAGTATCATCAGCGTAGTGATGGAACTCCACCCCAAAACCACGGATGATTTCACCCAGTGGCTTCACATAAATGTTGAACAGGAGGGGCGAGAGGACCGACCCTTGTGGCACCCCACAAACAAGGCGCCTTGGGGTCGACCGCTGCCCCCCTGTCAAAACAGATTGCAACTGGTTGGAGGGATAGGAGGAGAACCACCTCAAAACGGTGCCCCCGACTCCCAGTCCCTCCAGCCGGCGCAACATGATACCATGATCGATGGTATCAAACGCCGCTGAGAAATCTAACAGGACCAGGATAGAGGAATAACCCCTATCCCAAGCCCTCCAGAGATCATCCACCAACGCAGCCAATACCGTTTCCGTGCTGTACCCAGGTCTGAAGCTGGACTGGAGCGGATCCAAATAGACAGCTTCATCCAGGTACTGGGGAAGCTGTCGCGCCACCACACTCTCAACAACCTTCGCAATAAAACGAAGGTTGGAGACTGGACGATAGTTAGCCAAAACAGCCGGATCCAGAGATGGCTTCTTGAGGAGAGGCCTCACCACCGCCTCTTTCAAGGCGGCTGGCAGGACACCCTCACTCAAAGAAGCGTTGATAATCCCCTGGAGCCAGCCTCGTGTAACCTCCCGGGAAGCCAGCACCAACCAGGAGGGACACGGGTCCAATAAACATGTGGTCGCGTTCAGCTGTCCCAAGATCCTGTCCACGTCCTCGGGAGCCACAGGATCGAACTCCTCCCAGATAACACTCTCAAGGCCTGCCTCAGTCATCTTGTCTGAACTAACCCAGTCAGCGGCCAAGTCTTCCCAAATCTGAGTTATTTTATCATACAGATACTGTACAAAATCCTCAGCTCGGCCCTGCAAGGGGTCATCCCGCGCTCCCAGATGGAGAAGGGAGTGGGTCACCCTGAACAGGGCGGCTGGGCGGTTATCTAATGACATGATAAGAGCAGCAAAATAGCTAGATTTCGCCGCTTTTATCACCACTAGGTAGGTCTTAATATGAGACCTTACCAGAGTCAAGTCAGATTCGGAATGACTGGCCCTCCAACTGCTCTCTAGGCATCTTTTCCAGTGCTTCATCTCTCTCAGCTCCTTGGAGAACCAAGGAGCTAAGTGAGTTCAGTACCGGGTCAGAGGCCACAAAGGCACGACCCGGTCCAAAGCCCCGGCAGCCGCACTATCCCAGGCGGCCACCAGGTCTTCAGCCGAGTCATGAGCTAGAGTCTCAGGAAATGGCCCAAGCTCCATCTGGAACCTATCAGGATCCATCAGGCGCCTGGGGCGGAACCACCTGGTCAGCTCCGCCTCCCTACGACGGGATGCGGTGGTCAGAAAGTCAAGCCGAAGGAGCGAGCGGTCAGACCATGACAAGGGTTCAATATCTATATCCCCTGTATCAAGGCCACATATTGTCAATCAGTCCTCAGTATAAAGGGTTAAGCAGAACTAACCTTAAATTAAACTATTTCCATTAGTTTTCCAACCTATTCAGGAATTGGCATCAATAAAATTCATTACTGTCTGTAGATTTTGGTATTAAAAATACAAAGAGGGAGTCTCCAACAAATACTAGGTTCCTAGAGAGATATCTGTTGTACAACTAGATTTTATTGCTCCACTTCAGGTTCAGCTTATTTATATCATTAAATGGTTTGGAAGGAGTCTCATTAGTATATTACCTCAGTCTCTATTCTCCTCAGTAAACAATACCAGTTGACCAGGGACAGTTAATGTAAACCAGGGGTGAAATGCTCCCGGTTCGAATTGGTTTGCTGAATCCGGTAGCAATGGCAGCAGATGGTACGGGCAAAAATCCCTCCCCCCCTGCATGCCCAGCTGATCAGCACGATCGTCAGAGGCTTTTTTTTTAACTTTTAAAAGCAATATTTTTAAAAGTAAAAAAAAAATTGTGCGCCACAGCTGATCACCCCCCCAACGCACTGTTCTACTTACTGCATACCTCCTTTTGGCATGCACTGTGCACGTGCACCTTGCATTTGGTGCGTGGTGCGCACTGCGCATGCGCAGCCAGTAAACCAGTAGTAAACTGGTTCAGATTTCACCACTGAGAGATCTCATCTATTTGAGGTTAGCTCAAATTTTTCACCTTCCTGAAACAGAACTTACATAGTATGTATTTTAATAAGTTTGGATTCTCTCAGCTTTACATCCTCACCTACAATATGCTATAATATGCTATATAAAATATAGACTTGTTGTAATGGTTCTGTTATGAAACTTTTTAAAAAAGCTTTGCTTCTTGTTTGTTTGTTTTTTAGTTCTTGTGTTGAATGTCTTGCTTTTGGGAGTGGTCCGTTTCAGAAGAATTGCTCTGATAATTGTTCAAATATTGCTCTTGAAAGTAAAGTGCAACCAAAAAGTAAAGAATGCAGGGAGAAGGATTCACAGAATTGCTGGATCTCTTACACAATGTTTCAGACTGATGGAGAAGAGCAATATTCTATTACAGTCAACCCTGAGAAAGGTATGCTTAGCGCCACATCACCAAAAACTAACATCTGTTCTCCATTGTAATATCTCTTGACTAGAAATGGCATTAGTGCTGTGTTGGTCACAGCCAGTAACAGAAACAGATCTTGGCCTTCATTGTGTAAGTAATGGGAAAAGAGGCAACTTGTATTGTTCAGCATTTTGAGAGGATCTCATGAGGATTTTTCTTCCTTGTGATAGAAGACCCTGTAGGAATTAGTGAGTCAGAATTAGTTAAGAGGTCTCCCTGATGGGATGGCGAACCCTGCCACTGACAGAATATGTGGCCTTTAAAGAGTTTCTGGCAATCTCATATGGAGATTCAGGATCTGTTATTTATATGGGAAAAAGTTTTTGAATTCTGCCTCATCTTTATCCATTAAAAAAAGTTTACCACTAGCATGTAATATATGCAAACAGATATAGTCTTATAAAAACATACCTAGCGCTCAGTCATTTTAATCATTTTTCCTTCTTCTCTTAGAATGCCCCCAACCCCCAAACATTGCAGCCATAGTGGGGGGCACTATAGCTGGAGTAGCTCTTATTGGGCTCCTTCTTCTCCTGGCTTGGCGGCTAGTGGCAGAGTTGATTGATCGCAGAGAATATCACAGATTTGAGAAGGAAAAATCCAAGGCCAAATGGAATGAGGTAAGATGTTTAACTCTTGTGCAGAGATATAAAGGAAGGAGAAGACCCTCTTGTGTTGTTTTCTTCCTGTATTTGAGTTATTAATCAAAGTAATTGATTCAGTTTGGGGTACTTGGGCAGGCCTTTGGTTTAGATTCTATCGTCTTCCTGCTGTTTAGTTTGGGTTTTATCACGTTAAGTGAGTGTATAATTGTCCATCTGAATCCTGATCTACTTTTGAAATATTAGGTTTTATTAACAGCTAAAGGTTTCTGATGTTTTATTGACAGGCTGACAATCCTCTTTTCAAGAGTGCCACTACCACTGTCGTGAACCCCAGATTTAATGGCCAATGAAATGAAACTTCAGCAACAGTGTAAAGCACAAAGAAACTCTTCAACAGAAAAACAGAAGATGAATCCATTTGCTTTTCCTAAATCAACCGTTATTGCTGTATAATATTAGTTATTTTTGAGAAAACCTTTCTGAGGGTTTTGCAACATGATTCTATTCCATTTTTTTTAAAAAAAGTAAGCATTAGAGAACTTTACTGCATAACTCAGATGAAGCACTCAGAACAACTAGGCCTCTTCCATTCATCAACCACACAAACTGTAGAAATTTGAATTTTCATTTGTGAAATTACCTAAAACTCTACTATATTACTATACAGTATGTAAATAAAATTGCCAACTGCCACTCAGGGAGTTCTTTTAATTAACAATTTTGCTTAATTAACAATAAGGCCTATTTTAAGGTGAGGTACATAGTGAGAAGGTGATGAGCTATTACCACAAACTGGCAATTTTCCCAAGTAAGCACTATGTTGAATTCAAAACAATCAGAGCAGAGCAGCCAATCAGCATTCAGTCCCTTTGCTTTAAATTGTTGCATTTACTACCTCAGAGGGCTTCCAGCACTTAACACATTTCTAGCATTGCTCTTTCCATACACATTGCCTATATGTACCTATGTGTATGCTTGTCTTTTAGTTTACAAAACCAGGTGAGTAGTCAGAAAATATTGGGGGATTTTTTTTGTGTGTAGGGGGGGATATTTGGCTATTGTGGAATAGTGTCAAATGGCTTTGGCTCATCCATGATAGTAGGTAAGCAAGCTTTGTGAGGTCTTGTCCAGCAAACCCAAAATTTTGTTTTTGGTTGTAAAGGACAAGTCTAGAGCTATTATCAAATGAATTGGAAAATCCATAAAGACTTTTATTCACCTGGTGCTATATCAGGGATCTGATGATCTGATAACTTTGAGGAGCAGATTATGAACTGAGGATGAGATTCCTTTTGCCAGATGTCTTGTCTGGATAGCAATCGGCCATTGAAGCCCCAGTAATAGGATTGTTTTAAACAATAACATGTTGGTAAAAATGTATTTGCATTTCTTTTCCACTGTTCAGAATATCTTGTTAGTCCAGAAAAATGAGTTTTTCCAAAAGTATTACCCAGTGAGTGATAAGACTGAGTGGTAACTTCCATTTTCCGGTTTAAACTTAACTATATCAGCTGCTGAATATAGGAAATCCTTCTACTGAAAAAATGCTGACAGATCCACAAATTACGGTATAATCAGATAGCTTTCTTTGGGCTGTTGATTAGCTCTACATTCAAAGAACATGCTAAGTCATAAATCAGGCAAACCATATTATGATTGATGAGATGCATGAACAGAGTTTTATCCTGGTTTACCAGTTGCATTAAACCATTTTTACTAGTTTGGTTAAATTGGTTAAGTCCACAGAATATAAGCAAAGGCAAAGCCAAGCATTATGAGACATGGTAGCAGATGAGACGTTTGAAAGCTGTGTGTTTCATTTTTGATCTATTGACATATGTAAATCCTAAATTTTCAGCACTGTAGACATCAATTGCTGACATGATAGCACAAATTCTGGACACTACATGAGGAATAGTATTGTCACAAGTTACAACCCATTTTAACAAATTTTAATTAATAGAGTGGTATATGAATTAAACTTCTTTGTGGGTTAAAAAAAAACCCTGTAGTTCTACAGAAAAAGATTGGTTTGATCAGGCAAGCTGTATGCAACCAAGATGAAACAAGATAATTGCAGTCACTTTAGCACTGTATATTAAAGTTTATCAATTCTCAAGATGCTAGGCATGACCATCCACAGGGAGAGAAAATGGCAAGACAACAATTGGAAATGAAATTCTCCCATTTTGTATTAGCACTGCAATGTATCACATGTATAGGTATGAAGGGAGCAGTATTTTTGATGTCGCAAATGTGCATAGCATTGTTTTCATAAAATTTTGGCTTGTTGCAAATCCCAGGTACTTAATAAGTTACTTGATAAATGTTGTTAATGCATCATTGAAATCAATACATCTTTTACTGATTTAAAGCAATTTCAATTTCTAATTATGTAGCCATGCTTGCAATTCTCAACTATACACTGATACCAATAAAGCTCATGTACATTTCAATTTGTGCTCAGATATGCCTTATGTGTTGAAGTAGTCTGAGATGTGAAAGGGATTATTTGGTATCAATTTTATTCCCCCTTAAATTATGAACAGATAGAATTTTCATACGTTTAAAGGCAAGCAGGAGAAGATTCAGCTGGGATTAAATAATATATGAGATTCAGGTATGTAATCAGAAATACAACAGATTCAAATGTACTTCCAATTTTCCTAGTGCATACTCTCTGCTCTCTGCTCCTCTATTCTTCGCAACTTTGGCCCCCACCCTACCTTCTCAGCCTCTTCCTGCTGGCTCTTCCACCTACCAATCATCATAGCATCTTCCCACCAGCTTGGCTGCCTCCCATCTTTCTAGGATTGTCTACTGACCTGCTCATTTCCTAATTTTCCCAGTGTCTTCCCACTGGCCCACTGCCTTCTGAGCTTCTCAGCATATACATGCCCATCCATTAATCTTCTTGGAGTAGTTCTGTGAACTTGAAAACACTTCTGATCGTGGTATTTTTCTACCATATTTTCCAGGCATTTGCCTGCTAACCTGTCAATCTTACCATCCTCCCAGAACCATCTGCCTTAAAATCCATTGAGCATGACATTGAGATTTAGAACTTTGGATGGAACTAATACTGTATCATGCAAGCTGAATTTCACTGTTGCCACAAAACCTGAAAGACCCTCCAGGTCATATTTTGAGGATGTGCAGGGAGATAATTATAGAGGAGAGAATCATTACCTTTCTATTGCAATTACTGAAACTGTTCTAGCAGAAATAGACAACTGGATCCTAACCAACAACTTTATTTTTTTTCCACCATACTAGAACTTGAGAAGAATGGAATACCAGGATTATATGAAAATATTTTTTAAAAGATGCAGAAACAATTGAATTAGACAACTCCAAGCATTGCCATAATGATTATCTTATGGGAGGGAACCAAAGATGAGATGGTAGAACAGTCTTAGAAACGCCCTAGCGTCTTCTGTCAAAATGTGTTGATGATATAGCTGGGATATTGCAGATTCCTTGCAAATGAAACACAGGACAGCAAAGCAACAATAAAATGCAAGGCATATCCAAATCTAGAAGCGGCTTGACATGTTCACTGATAACAAAATAATAGTGAATTTCTTTATATGAACAGGAATTTAGGTCTTGGATCCAGCATTCATCTATATCATATGTGTTTTTATATTTGGAAGACCAACTTCTAAAACAGAGACTAATTATTCAGAAAGCATTCATTTCTATCTCAAATGATTTCTGAAAGTTTCCCACCATTTTTAGGTACGTCTCCAGAAATCCTTTATACGAAAGTCATTTTTGGGTAACTTTCCATTTCTGAACAGATAGATGCCAATCACTGCTGCTGCTAACATGGTGAGGAAGAGGCCTCTATTGATCACCTTTAAAACAATGAAAAATTTGAATTTTAGTAAAAGGTCTGAAAAATATTGCAGGGGTAACAATTGCAATTATTTTGCCAACATTTTTAGTAAGACTTAAATCTGGCTATTTAAGGCTCTTGTTCTGAACACACATCAATGTCAGTCCCAAAGAAATTTAGGTTTGAGTTCAGCCAGCATTTCTTGCATCCTTAATTACCATTTTTATTTCTTTGTTATATTGCTAATGTCAGCGTTCCAGAAAACCCCCAACTCCCAGTAAAGGCGCGGAAGCAGGCATTCTCCAAAGTTTTCTTTACTAGAATAGGTAAACTGGCACATCTGACATTATTCCGAATCTGAAAAGCCCGGGCTTTCCTTCAGTAAGTCAAAGCTCCCAAAACCATCCCACTTCTCCCCTTTCGATCACATGTTCCAATCAATGTCCGTTCTACCTCGACCCAGCCCCTAACCTTGACTGAAAGGAAGAATGTTATTATGTCTACTAATTCCCCTCTCCTAAATCCCCCTCCTACTTTCCCACACATGAGGAGGTGGCAGCATTGAAGCTTCCGGCCTAATATGGCTTCCAAGGCTGACAGCTTTCTGTTTTCATCTGTCCCTTTACCTCACCATGAAACTGGCAAGATATGGCACAAGGGAAGCTGATGATGATGAGCATTTAACCATCCTACTTTATTAGTTCTCTCAGAACTGTTTGGTGAAGTTGGGCTCACATTCCAGGAAGGAAGAGAGTCTTGGAAGGAAGAGATTTAAAGGCAGCCTCTGATATCCTGCTGATCCTGAACAACCTCAGGACTCACAAATTCTAGCTAGGGGGTTATATGTAGTGGTTGTCCTGGAGTGTGTCTAGTCATGCTCTCCATCCTGATGAACAAAGAGGAGATGAATCGGGTACAACCTGGGAAACTATTTGCATCTTTACAGTACATATAATTTGATGGTAATAGATATTCCAAATTTTCATCTTTATCAAATCTAAAGTGAAGATAGACATACTTCTCAACTTTTTCCTATGCATTTGCGACAATAATAAATGTTTGATGTAGGTCAGGCAAATGCATTTGAATTTAATTTACCTTATTCTGCCATTTCCATCTCTGCACAGCTTCATGGTATCGGATTCTGGAGAATGTTACCTGAAGGAGATTACAAAATCAATACAGGACCCTGGGCATATCCCAGAAGGAAAAAGTGGATAATCGGGAGAAAAAAAATACATGAAAAATCCTACAGTATTAAGGTTTAGAGTCTCACCATAGTATACAGAGGAATGATGATAGAGGGCAGGAGGGCATGAAGCCAATTGTCTATATGCTTTCGGAAAATGAACCACCTTGAATTCACACGTTCCCGCATCTGAAATCAGAAAGAGATAGATTTGCATTTGGTGGCCTTGCCCATAATTCAATGGCCAATCAAATATTCTTTAACTTACCTCTATATAATTATACATGGCTAAATCCGAAATTGCATGATCGTCAGGTACCCTCAGCTTTGAGAACATTGAAAGGCAAATACCTAAGGAAAAAACACAGGGACAGGCCTTCTTCAGAGAGAAACTTTGATATGCCACAGAAGATTCAAATAGAAGTTGCAGCTAGTTGCCATTCCCTGATAAGCATTTGTTGCGTGCTTTTTCATGTTTTATTTATAGCTTTATGAGCATACAGTGTCTAGAGATACAATCTGTAAACTGTTTACAGTAATATTCTACTTCAATCCTTATCAATTCAGGTTCTGCAAGAGATTGCAATAAAAAAATATCATATTTTTAAAAAACTTTGTATGTCACATAATACCAGTGCTTGCAGCGTTGGAAATTTTTACAGACAATGACTCAGCTGCTGGCCTGCCATTTTGCTGTTGCAGATTAATAACGTCTACTGTATAATTTTGTAACTGTTACTTTATATTTATATCATCATGTCACTCACTAAGGGACATTTTTTCAATATAAAGTTTCTAGATTTTTATACATATTTCTTAGGGTTAAGACTTTTAATAGCTTCACTGTTCAATATTGTCCATATTTTTTCATAGTCAGCCTTTTCTTTAAAAAAAATGGAATGAGATTACCTTTACACAAATTACATTTAATTAGCTTAAAAAGTTTAATATTTTAACTTCAAAGGTTTAGTATGTGTGCCTTCTAAGTTTTTAAAATTTATGAAAGGAAAGATTTTAAGAATGATAACCTTGCAAATGGTTATCATCCTTACCCTTAAGGTAAGCCCCCCCCTAATTTTTTTAGTTTAAATGGGGAAAAACTTTACATATATCATTGCTCATTAGCATCTTTACAGTAGAAATTTGTGATAAGTCTTTTAGGTTTACTTGTATGTGTTTAAAAAATCAAGCAGGATTTTTTTAAAGAAAGGAAAAAATCAAGTTTCATCTACTTATATTACTGACTTACATTAGACTTCATATCCTTTCTGGCAGGGAAAAAATCAAACAAAAAACCAGAGCCACAGAAAAATATAATTCTCCATTCCAAAGACCACCAACAATTATTACTGTATTAGACTATTATACCTACAACTTACTGACCATACTAATGTACTATGAGCTGTAGAAAAAAATATTTTAATGCAGGGGTTCCCTAAGACCTGAACGTTTTTTTAAAACAAGGTTGAGAATGGCCTCAGTCACACTCTTTCAGCTCCACACCCCTCACAAAATTGTTGTTGTGGAGAAAAATGGAGGCAGGAGCATTATGTACACTTGTACAAAATAAAGGCAATATATAATTCTAGCAAATAAATACATTTCTCAGGGTTGTTGTATACAAGGCCACTTTCTAAAAGCTAGGGCTTAGATAGCTAAACTAGTTTTGTCCTTGTCTTTTGCCGAACACAATGTTGACTTAAATGAGACAAGACCTGCCAGATTTTACTGCTTCTCCAACAATGGGTTTTGCCTGACCATATTTTCTCTGTTTCTGTTATTCTGGGGATTCAATGCCATTCTGCCTATTCTTATCCTACTGAATGCCCCATGACTATTCCAGTTTCTGCCAGCTGAAGCCACTCATCTGCCATTCCTTTGCAGTGTTGATCAGCTGCAGCTTCCTTCCAATTCACCCTATACTTTTACCCAGCTTTTACAGCTTTTCCAACTGGCACATATCCCAGGCATGGAGGAAGGGCATAGGCTGAAACAGGAGTTGGTCAGAATTGCTCCTTTTCATTTTTCCTGTAAGCCTGTAATTTGCCAGCCAGAGAATTTTTGGATAAGAGCTTCCCACTCTTTGAAAGCCCACCAAGCAATGCTATTATGTATCCCACAAACCGGTATCACTCAGTGAAAGGGAAATAAATGCAGGGAAATCCACCAAAGGCTTTCTTAAATTATCTCCACTACACTCACTCACTCACTCTGGCTGGTCTCTGTTATTGTACTGAAGCAGAAGAAGGGGGCTGAACTACGAAGAAGCAGGGGGTTGGACTAGAAGACCTCCAAGGTCCCTTCTAACTCTATTATTCTATGTTCTATGTTTTAAGCCTCAGCTACTAGAGCAGTGCAATTGATGCCGGCCTCCATTTCTGCTGACTGAAAAACTAGAGGATAATATGTTAATGCAGCTTGAGGAATAACTCATGACCTTTATTCAGCACCTCCTTTTAAAGAAAACAGTAACACTAGGGTAGGATAGGATTATTAATTTCATTGAACTAACTACAAAACAAAGTAAAGAGCAAATATATAATGTTTGATTTTGTCTGTAGAACAGTCTTGAGGCAGTTCCAGATTATAAATACAAACAAAATGAAATGCAATATATCAAATTATCAGAACACGTTCACAAGATTAATGAAATACAGTTTGGTCTAGTTTAAAAATAGTTTGCTAAAAGAGGAATTTCTGCAGGCAGAGACATCATATTTGTCATTGTCTTTAAAAAGTACAGTACATAACAGGAGGGGGACTTTGAGGCCCAAAACTGAGATGTCATGGGATTAACATAAAAACATGGAGTCAATTTATGCATGTTATTTGCTTTAGATCAGTGGTGTCAAACTCCCAGCCCATGAGCCAGATGCGTCACATGCTGGCCAACCCCACACCCGGTTTAGCAAAGGGGAAAAAAGTCCTGATATGACAACGTGATGAAGTGAGTTTGATACTCCTGCTTTAGACTATTTCATGCATATATTACAGAGTAATTCACAATGTTACTCACAGTACACATGATAAAGAGGAGACTCTGGTCTCATGGTAAGTAGCCAATTTATGGTGTGCTTCATGTTCAATTCCTTCTTATTACTGCTGATGGGGAAACAAATGTTTTCCCCACAGAATAATCCTCCAAACCTATAGATTGTGACATCTGGGCCGTATTAGTTAAGTTATCTCAGAAAGATTCTTTCCATTTCAGGAGCAATCACAGTCCTTATCTTCTATTCTGCTATACACATACATGTAGCACCTATCTGACTTTATAATCTGCCTAGCACACAGAGATTGGGAGAGTTGATTCTTATGCCTTTTTGCAGAAGGAGAAGACACACCCTAAATATGTGGATGGGGAAGTAGATGACTGAGATACTGAACTCATTTCACATAAAGCCATTTTTAATTTTCATTTGGTAGAATATTGTTTTTTCTATCTCATAGCCACTTACAGAGGTCATTTTGAAACTGGTCCAGCAGCTCATCAAAGACTAGACAGTCTTCAAATCCCTGGGGGGGAAATGCAAGGAAAGTAAGAACCTAATTTTAAGTAGTAAATTCTAATTCCATGGGTATTGCATTGGGGAAAACATAGAAATGTATGACCTAGTACAGGGGTGGGCAATTGTGGCTCTTTTACAACCTGTGGACTTCCAACTCCCAGAATTCCTGAGACAGCTTGGCCAAGCTGTCTCAGGAATTCTGGGAGTTGAAGTCCACAGGTTGTAAAAGAGCCACAATTGCCCACCCCTGACCTAGTAGGTGCCAAATTACTTTTACAGTCATATATATACATGTTTTCCTTAAAGAAAGCATTAAAAAAAAGTCATTTTAATTTACATTCGGAGTTGCTCTTCTACCCTTTCTTCCCGCATTTTGCAACAACCTTCGTTCTTCTCTTTCCCTTCCGTCCCTCCCTCCTCTCCTCTCCTACTTTCTCCTTCCTTCTCTCCTACCTCATCCTACTTCCCCTTCCTTTCCCCCACTCCTCTCCTCTTTTCCCCCTTCTCACCTTCTCTCCTACTACTGTCCCCTACCCTTCCTTCCTCTCCTTTTCCCTTTCTTCCATTCCTCTCCCTCCCTCTCCTCTTCCTAACCTCTACTCCTCTCTCCTTTCTATCTTCTTTGCTGTGGAATATTCTCCTTGTTTGGTATCTGAGCAATTTCTGTATTCTAATAGTATATACTTTCTTTCAATTTCTTTTCAGATTTATTCTATCTATCAGTATTATCATCATAATTGTACATTTATTCTTATTATCTTCTTTCTTTCCCCCCCCCATCCCCCTTTTTCATTTACTCTGGTGTCATCTGGGTTTCTATTTCTTTTTTATCCTCTCCCTCATTTAACTTTCTATTATCTAAATCATTTATCTATCCTCTTATCTTCATATTTCTTTTCTAACCATATATAAAATCTTCCCCATGTCTTGAAATACACTGATTCCTCTTTATCTCTAATTCTTAAAGTTAATCTATTCATTTCGGCACAGTATAAAATCTTTTTTATTACTTCACCTTCTGATGGAATTTTTTCTGTCTTCCAATTTTGTGCAAATACAATTCTTGCTGCTGTTATTATATGTATAGTTAAATATACATCTTCTTTACTATATCTCTCTGGGAGAATACCCAATTAAAAAAACTCTGGTTTTAATTCTATAGATTTATGAAGTATTTCTTCCAACCATTTCTATATTCTAGACTAATAATTCTTTGCTTCTAAACATGACCATCACATATGATAGTATGAGCCCGGCAAATGCAAACATTTCCAACATTTGGCTGATTTATCCTTTGATGTTTATCTTTGCTAATCTTTCTGTTCACAATGATATTTCAAGAAAGTTCTCTATTGTTAGATTTAAAAAGAGATCAGTAAATAAGAACATATCTGAAGCTTGTTTTTACTGTTTTTGGTGAATTTACTGTTTGTTCTTAATCATTCTGGGCACAGCTCAGATCTATTTAATTCTTTGTAATTTTTTGTCCCACCTCTATGATTGCTCTTGAAGCAGACATTTTTTGTCTTCTAGGCTTGCTAGCTTTCTTACTCCAAGACCTAGTTGTTCTTCACCTGGATTGCCACAAGATTAATTCCTAGAATCATGCGTATGATATTTGTCTAACCCTGATTCCTAGCTCCACAACTTGGCAGAACTAGAATCTTTACTTGAGTCATCTTCCTGCTTCATTTACCTAGAAAGACCCATTTGCTGCATCAAAACCAGACTTTAAACTTATTTTCTGCTCTGATAAATTTTGTTTAAAATTTTGTTCTATATCTGGTGTGGTTTTGACAGCTAGTTCCCTTATTACTGGTTCTGAAGATAGATGTGAACTATGTCCTCTGAATTTTCCACTGAGGAAATAGTCAAGCAAGGTAGAAAATTTTCTAGGAAACTATTATTACTACAATTCCTATATATAGTTGTAGTTTTATTCCCCCCTAATGTATTAAGCTTCTGATCAGTTTCCCTATGATGGTTATCGCTGCTTGTTAAAGAAATGCTTGAGGTATTTTTATTTAATTTAGCTAGAGGCTGATACAGAACTTATAGTCCGTCCTACTCCAAATCCGTCATGTTCTTTTCCCACATCTCCCTTTTTATAATGAAGTTTTTGCTTTCCTGTTCTCATGCTCACTTGTTAATAGATGTGGCATGTTTACATTATCTGCATTCCTGCTCCGAGTCTCTCCTGCCCTAAGAAAATCCAGACACCACCTCACAATCCCTTTGCCCTATTGCTTGGCAGCTTTCCCCTTACTCTCATTCCCATTTTCCTTGTTGTGTGAACAAATGCAGAGGAAATAGGGTACTGCTTTTTTTTTTAATTGGCCAGCTCCTTCTCCACTCCTTCAGATTAGCAATGAGGACACTTCTGCAATTATCTGAAACTACTGCAGAGGGTGGAAGCTGATAGCTGCAAAGAAGCGCTCTTTATTGAGAAACACAAAACAACAAAAATTTTAGTTGCAAAGATTCATTGACTTACAGCATTCATGCCTTGGCCATAAAAGGGTACAACAGCATGTGCAGCATCTCCCATTAGCACGCATTGAGAGCCAATGTGATACGATGAACATTTCACAGAGACCATTGCCTGAGCTGGTAGCACAAAGTAATCTTGCACCAGTTCGTGCCTGAAATTTCAAAGTGCTGTATCACTGATTAAAATCTAAGTAAACATTAACATTTGATAACTGATTGGAATATGGATATTTTGAAAGCTGCAAGGAGAATGGGAAGTGGGATTTTGGCATAACTATTCTTAAATACCCAACAAGTAGCAATGTGTAAATTCAGAACTTCAAAGAAAAATTAAATATCACAAATACATACATACATATCAAATGAAAAAAATATAGGCAGATGTATGACTGAGCTCCTGAGGGTTTTCTGCATTGTTTTAAACTATTTTTATTGTTGATCTGCATTATGATATAACACTGAAAAAAACACCACTAAAGGAATAATTAAGTCCTAATATAAAGCAAACATTCAATAAAATATACAAGTTGGGGTTGAAGGACAACTGGACTTGGTAGGCTGTTGTTTTGATCTTTACTTGCTTTTTTAATATTCAAACAATTTATCTTCCTGAGTTAAACTTTTATTAACCATCTTGGATTGCAGGAGAATTTACAGAAAACCCATCTCAGAATCTTTTTTTTAGAGTGAAGACTAAAGTAATAAGTGGAAATTAATGCATAATAGTAAGCACTGCCCAAAGAACAATATCAATGACTTTAGTGTCTATCATAATCTCTGCAAGAGCTTGCTCTGTTATGTGCAATAGCCCACTGATGCTTAGATGCTTCTATTCTTAGATTACGGCTTGTTTTGTTTTGTTTTGATTTGATTTATAGTAGACAGATTGAAACTTACTCTCCTATTAGAGGAACTGAGTCTGGAAAATAAGTTTTGAAGAAATTCAGCACTTGCTCTCCTGTGGCAAGCTTTTCAAAATCATCAAAAGGCATGAAGAGTGTACAGGTGAATGATTTATCCTATGGATTAAAATGGTTAAATTACATGAAAACTTGAAAAGAATTTTGATTTAGTCCAAAACTAATTTCCTTGCAAATGAAAGAACATACATACATACATACATACATACATACATACATACATTCAGTTTTGTCAAGTTCACTTATTTGAATACACACCCACACACATATATACATATATTTATATATATTTAAATCCTATAATTTTCTATGCTGTTCCATGAGGTTTTCAATAAAAAAAGAGGATCCCACCCTTTTCAGAGGTACTGCACTTACTTTAGGGGCTTCCCCCATTGTTTGATTGAAAAAACAGAAAACTATAGTAATATATCTCCATTGTCAAACTCTTATATTTTATTGGCTCTGTTCATTGTTAGTCATCTTAACTTTTCTGGCTGACAAAATCTACAGTTTTCTTTACATTGAGTGTGTTCCTGGGTGTTGTTAAAATAAATGCTTCTTTGGGCTACTATAAAACCAGTATAGCTAAGGATGACTTAAATCTGTTTTACTGATAGATTGGCAATGAGCTGAAGGCAATCTCTTAGGGACATAGGAAAATGCTGTTGCCAGGGCATGTTAGCACTATGATTAGATGAAAGTGGGGAGATACCCACAAATTTTTATCTGTCATCTTGGTGAACTTGCAGATCATTAAATGGATGAGATGTTAATCACATTTCAAGGATTTAGAGTCTGTTGGTTTGGAAATGGAACTGGCATTCAAAAATGAAATATTTATTTATTGTTTGCCCATGTTTGGACAGCAACCATCAGCAAATGAGTGCGTATGGAGTAAAAGAAAACGGCATTTTAAAATACCAGCTCCAAAACTGTCTGTTAGAAACTAGGAGTGTACAAAATATTGATACCATTGAGCCACAGGCAGAGAGAAAGGATGGACTAGGTCAATCTAATCTATCAAGTCCTCGAAGAAAAACAAGTTGAGCAATGAAATAATCCTTAATCCTATCAGTTGAAACTAAAGCCAGAAAAGATAAGGGTGAACAAAGACAGAGCTGATCTTTTCTAACCGCTGAACCACACATCTTCTACTCTGAATTACTGAAGGCTGACTTATGTTTGTTTGTTTGATTTTTCAGGCAGCCCTGATATACTGTATAATACAGCAAGAGAATGTATAAAGTTGGGAAAGAAAATAAATCCTTAAAACAGCTTCATTACTAAATCAGGCCTGTCCAACCTTGATGGAATAGCAAAGGCTCTTTTTCAGTCTTTTTTAAGAAATGAAATAGCAAAGTTGGTTTTGGCTGTCATTTTTTTATCTGACAAGAAACTATCTTTTGGAAGGAAGAAGGGGACACAATAGATAGTAATAGTTGATATTTAACTCTATCTGTTACACTCAGGGGTGGGTTCTAATTTTTTTTTACTACCAGTTCTCTGGGTATGGCTTATTTTGTGGGCGTGGCTTGATGGTCATATGACAATTATTTAGGATTTAGCAGAGGTACTAGTCTACCAGGCTTTTAACTGCTTGCAGAGCTGTACCGATCTACCCATTTATTTTTGCAGGCACTGGTCTACTCATTTATTTTTGCAGGCACTGATCTACTCATGTATTTTTGCAGGCACTGGTCTACCCATTTATTTTTGCAGGCACTGGTCTACCCATTTATTTTTGCAGGCACTGATCTACTCATGTATTTTTGCAGGCACTGGTCTACCCATTTATTTTTGCAGGCACCGGTCTACCAGTTCGGTGATGTCATATTGTCACCGCTACCAGCTCGGCGGAACTGGGAGGAACCCACCACTGGTTACACTCTTCATTACAAAAAAATGACCATTCGAACCTTGTTCTTTTCTAGAATATGTTATACTGTACCACAGAGAAAATAGAAACTTCTGAACTCTTGTATACTAATCAAGCTTTTAAAATAGCAATTCTGATGATTGAAGTTAATTTAATATCTTAGTACAGCGTGCAAGTGATGCTTCCTTTCCTCCACTTTGTGACTCCTCCTAAAATCACCCTTCAGGCTGTAATAAACTATGCTGGCAGTGCTTTTATATAAGAGAGAACAATTATGAATGAGTGAATCCACTCAGGCAGTTCAGTAGTTGGAGGAGTCAGAAATTACCTGCCAGTAGCAATAAGAAAGGATATAAGAATGGGAATGAACTGCATGAACTATGAATGGAGTGTAGGAATGGAATTTGTATCAGTAAAAATTTAGACATACAGTTCCAGGTACGCAATCTATAATACTGTATGCTTCCAGGAAGTCAATGTTGACTGAAACTGATTGTCCAGACCAAATCCAGATTCCCAATTGTCAAAGATGAAAAATGCATTTAGGGTCTCTTACCAGGTTTGGCAGTGCAATCATCATGAATGTGTTCCTAGGCCAAATATGAAGATAGTTTGGCTCCATTGCAAACTGAAAGATCAAAAAAAAAAAGTAATGTAAAAGTATCTGTCAACGCCAATGTACCTTATGAACTGGGAACATGAATTTTAACTACCTACATCTCCATTTTTTGGAGGAATTTTCAGTTCCAGGTATCCATGTGGAATATATACTTGGCTGTAATCAAACCGTGTTTGTCTCATAAACTGCTTCCTAACTGTGGAAAAGGCTCCATCACAGCCCACAATTAAGTCACAGGTGACCTCTTTAGTCATTTGGTCTGATCTTTAAGAAAACACAAAAAGTACCATTAGTATGCGTGCTCAGGTATAAATAAATATTGTGGTATATTGTGTGATAATAGAACATGACTTCTGTTTACTTAGATCTCTCTTGTAGCACTAAGTTTAAAAAATGTACTTTTTTTCCCTACTTGACTCCTTCAGATTTGGGGAAAAGGAAACTATTTCTGAAATAAGAATTTTGACATCGAATAGTAACTCTAAAAAAATTCAAAAATCCTGACTTTTAAAATGTATATTTTAATGTAACAAATGACACTCTACATGTCATTAGATTTTACTGACAATAAAATAAGGTTTTTAAAAAAAGGTATAGATTTCTGAGTCCTATATTCCAATATTATACATAATGATTTTGTGTGAGATGATTTTTTCAAACTCCAATTCAAATATGTTTCCATACATTTCATCTTATATTTTTATTACAAGAAGAAGAAGAGGATGAAGAGGAGACTATGTAAATGCATCAACTTGGCGCTTTGTATTAAGATTTATTTATTGAAAAAACTCATAATCTCCTGAAAATATAAATCATTGCTCAAGTAAAAAATATACCCTGAATTCAGCAGAAGCCCCTACATCCAAGAAGTTATATTGCCAGGAGTTTGTGAAGTGCAGTCTTCTGGTTGTTGATTAAACATTTTTTTATGTTTGTTAATTTGGGTTAAATTATTAATCTTTGCTAACTTGGGGAACCTAATGATTTTTCAATTCACACAAATATAGGCCCATAACAGTTGGAAAGAGTCAGTGTGGCCTAATGTTTGGGTACTGGTTAATGATTAGAGTGTGCTGGAAAAATCGGAGCCATTTGATTACCCTGAAAAGGTCAGTAGCCCCGAGTCTACATTGCAGTGAAGCAGTTTGTGCTCAAAGTATAACTTAACATTGGGATACTTCTCAGCAGCTGTAAATAGAGAAAAAAGAAACAACATGAAATCTAAACATTTAGATATATTTTTTTCTTAGAGGTAGAATAACTGTTCACAAAAAATAGTGTCAGTTTTGGAAGACAATTTTCTTTTTGCTTCTAAACTGCTACATATTTTAGTTGGGGAAGTTGGAAGGGGGTTGTTGTTGGAGCGGTAGAAAGTTAGTCATAACAACATTCTGTACTCAAGGACTTTTGCCAGCATCTGATGTAGACTGCATGAAGATTGTATCCGGTGGAGTGTGAAGAGTTGATTGGACAATGTGATGAACTTGTGGGTGTGGGGCAGGGCTGTGAACTCTTAGCTGGGTGGGGAAAACCTGGAAGCTTTCAGATTCAGGTTTTCCCAGATGTGCCAACATGACATCTCTAATAAATTGGAACTTTGAAGAACCTCAGGCCTCAGAGCTTTATTTTGTTGGGGGTGTTCCTTGGAGCCCTGACAAATAGTTCTGTAATAAATACTTTTACAGAATGTAGCACATTTTCTAATCACTTTTTCTCACCCAGTCCATTCACTAAGATCCCTGTAGTTAGATATGGGTAATTTGGCCTGTCACACGTGTCAACACAAAATTTGACTTTTGGCATTTGATGTGATGTATCCACTTCCACTTCCTAACTTTCTGCCTTCATCTTCTCAATAACTCTACTTTGCACCACAAAGACAAATCATATGGTGAAAAACAAGTCTGGCCCACTCCAACATACTCATTACTTGCTTAGTGTAAGCAGCCAGGATTCTACCAGCTGTGAGCAACTTTCTATTATGCCTGGTGAAAGTGTTGTTCTCCTATTCTTGGATGGGGGATGGGTTAGTAAACTCTACCAATATAACTTTTGCTATGCCCATTATTACTTTTCTGCAGTCTCTTTTTTTGGCTTGCCACCAAGTGTTCGTGTTCTACATATCAGCATGCTGGGCATTTAAAGCAAAATGACTAGATAAACTCTCTGTCTTGTAGTTACTGAGATGTTCAGCTTGCCTGAGGTTGTGGAAGTGTGTTACTTTGAAAGAGTATTTAAACCTAAGAATTTGGCAGCCGGTTGACAAATAGCAGAAGTTTAATGGGTTTTAAGAGTTGGTGTCTTCAGAGACTTTATTGAGGTGCTGATTTTGAGTTCCCTCTCTCTTTCTACAAGCATGCATTTACTGCTCAAGGAGAAGAAGACACTCATTTTAAACAGTTAATAGCCATTCATCCTTCTTATATCTTGATTCTATCTGTGTAATGATGATTCTACCTCAAACACAACATAATTTTAAATATGATAAATTGAGAAAGGATCAAAACAGATTAATCCACACTTACCAGTTAATAACCCCTTATTCAAATTTGCTCTATCTATAGAAAGAATATACTGTTTAAAAACAAACAAAAACAAAATAAGGCAGAGAACATTTTATATGTCTAACTATATTTAAATATAGCCTTGTACAATACACTTTTTCCAATATTTTAGCAATATAAATCTTAGATTATTTTCATGAGCAGAGGCCATCGTTACTAAAAGTCTATTCCAAAGAATTATCTCTTGATGTGCTGGAGGACTCCATATTTTCAAGAACTCTGAGAACAATGCTAATGGGAATATGATTTCCAGAATCAATCTTGTTTGTAAGATAGAAAGGGTAAAGGAAGTCACAACACAGACCATAGCAAGAGAGGCTATGAAGAGATGAAGGAAGCCAAAATTAGAAGAAGCATCTCCAAACACCATACATAGAAGAAGGCAATAGAGGAGCTTTTCTGTATTTTTACCAAGAAAACCATATGCACATGGCTGAAAATTCAGGCAAGTTTAGACACCAGCTGGTGAGACATTATCACCCCTAAGTCAGAAGGCACTGTTTTAGATACTTGGGAGGAATATTGAATATTCACAGGTAAATCTGGAAGTGATGAACTCACCAGACCAGAACTGCAAGCATAGCTAGTGGTGGCACAGTGGTTAGAATGCAATACTGGAAGGCTAACTCACTGCTCACTCCAGGAGTTCAATTCTGAGCAGCTCAAGGTTGACTCATCCTTCCATCCTTCTGAGGTTGGTAAGATGAGAACCCAGATTGTTGGGAGCAATATGCTGACTCTGTAAATTGCTTACAGAGGGCTGTAAAAAACCGTGAAGCGGTATATAAGTCTAAGTGCTATTGCTATTGCGAGTCAGTGGTGGTATCACTGCTGAAACAATTGGAAAAGAGAATGTGAGAAGCATGAACCAAAGAAAACCTGAAATCATCAAAGCAGAAATGAAGCATACTACATTTGATGCCTTAGGACAGGGGTGTCAAACTCGCATCGTCAAGGCATCATCACGTTACTTATCATGACTTTTCCACCCCCTCACTAAACTGGGCATGGGCGTGGCCAGCACGTGACGCATCCGGCCTGTGGGCTGCGAGTTTGACAGCCCTGCCTTAGGATTTTAGATGGACTGGATCTGGTCACTTTAAATCAGATGATTACATTATACTCTTTAGGATACAAGATCATATGAAGGATCAGAATGGCAATGATGTTCCAAAAGGGCATTGCTATATATCAGGGGTCTCCAACCCCCGAGTTGTGGCCCTTTGGGCCTTTTGGAACCAGGCTGTGGTAGTGGCGGGTATGTGTGTGTGTGTGTGCATCTGCACTTGTGGAAACAGTGGGCTAGCATGTGCATGTGCACTCCATTTGCATGAGTGGTGAGCGTGTGTGCTCATGTGGAAGCACCCCCTTCCACTCCCTCCCGGTTTGCAAAGCCGGCCCGGAAAGGTTGGGCAACTCTGCTATATACGCTTAGTTAATTCAATGTAGGACAGAAATGATATCTATTAGAATTAGTGGATACCCAGCAACCATTAATGTAATAAAATGTAATAGCATAATGAACTATTATAAATGCAAAGGTGAAAGGCATTTAGGAATTCTATGGCAAATTGCAGGAAATGCTTAACACATCATCTGGAAAAGCATGTAGGACTATTAATGGGTAAATAGAATATAAATATTTGAAAAAGGAAAGAAGCTAGAATTAGAGGAGAAATTGGAATGGGCAGCTACAATTATGCAGGAGATAGGTTGTGGGGGAAAGCTTTGATTATTCCCAAGCATTGCTTCATGCAATATAAGCACAGACTCTATACACAGGCATTACCAGATGCAAATCTACACCACGGGACACAGAAAATGGACAAGTGCATGCCAGCCCTCAGGATATTTCCAGTTACAGACTGTTACAGATAGTGAATTTTCACTATCAAATATATGGATTAAATTGAAGAGAGTAATGGTGCCAGCAAGAAAGGAATATAAATGACATGCTTAATTCATGTGAAACAAAACCTGATGAAGTGGGGGATGAGATAAAAGACATTCCGAAAACCAAAAAACATTTCCAAAATTTCAAAGAAGAAAATATCCAAGTGACTTTCAAAACAAACTTTCATGACAGACAACAAAGGATAAGAGCTTTGAATATTAAGAAGAACCAATAAATGTCAGTGACAAGCAAGAAACAGCAAGGTAGACAGGGTGGCATATAAATTATATATAAATATATATAAAGTTGCCACTAAGATAGAAATACTCTGACTAACTTGATAGAAGCAGATGAACATTAAACTGAACCCCTTTACAAATGAAATTGTAAAATGACAGAAGTGTTGGCACAGAAGGAAAATATTCAGGAACTGATTTCTCTAGAAAGTGAGATATAAAAGAAAGTACATCAGTCACTAAACAGGAAAGTATTTACAGAATTAGATACAGTTACAGAAGAAGAGGAAGTTAAAATATCTATGTCAAGAAGTATGGCAGAGACTGAAAAAGGGTGGAATCAAAATAGCTGTCCAAAATACAATTTAAGTGGCAAGGCAGCGGTATCACTCTGTTTGTTGGAAGTAGAAAAGAATTAGAAGAGCCCATTTTGAACATTACCAAATCAAGGCTGCAATATTTTAAAATTGCTGTTGAATTTCTAGCAGAGCTTACCTGAAATTACTGTACAGTATAAATTATTTGTATGAATTGCATTGAATATGGGCCTCATCTGCTGAGGCAACATTTTGATTTTCATTTCTAATCCAATAACATTTATTCATCAATGTCTGTATAGACACCCTATGTTTTTTTTAAAAAAAAACCTCTTATTTTAAAGTCATTTCCCCAAATTTCACTCCATTCTTCCAATATGCTGTCACATTTTAGAAGAAGGGAGAGAGAGAATGAGAATACATGTATAAGGGCAGAGATTATTGTTATAGGCTAGATTAGATAACTAGTCCACAGGTATATCTTTCTATCCTCTTCTAGACAAAACAATATAGCAAAAGGGAATCTACTGTGTGCCATGCACTCCTGCTGATCCCAGCTTTCACTGAGAGCAATGCTAAAGATGGGCGCAATATTGAAAGTGGCCATTTGTGTCCTCATACTTCCAGGAAATAGACAGTAGTGCCACTGTTCATAATAGTAGCCGACTTTTCATTAGTCACATCATGCACAAGTATGCAAAAATAAAACACAAAAGTTAAATGCTTTAGCTTTAACATGTTTTGACTGATTTAACATACCTGGTTCTTTATTCCATAAAAAATTGTATATCTTTTCCCTGAGCGAGTGTGAATTCTCCTTCCTTTCATGGGGATGCCTTTAGAAACAATCTGAAATTTATTTTTTTTAAAAAAAATATTTTAATACTGCGTACAATTTTTGAATTTTCAAAAGCCTTGTTACATTTGGGGGCGGGGGGGGGGACATAACCAGACCAAGGAAGTTTAAATCAGCTGTCTCTGAATATTCTTTGATTGGAAGCAAATTATTTAACTTTTAACCAGTGGATTGCTTTTTAGAATCTTGAAATGTTAAGGCAGCCCTTTTATAAAAGGCAAACATTACTCCCAGGGATGAGTTCTACTTACCTTTACTACCAGTTCACAACGGGGCCGTGCGCACGCTCTTCTGTGCATGCGCAGAAGCATTCTGATGATGTCAGGATTGGTGAGTGGAGCCTCCCTCCAGTTTTACTACCAGTTCTATAGAACAAGTCCGAACTGGGGGCAACCCACCACTGATTGCTCCTTATCAGAGACTGTATCATACTCTCAAGCTCAAGTGTGCCCACTTGCCTAAGAAGGTTTGTAACCTGGCTGTCACAGAGAAGAATGGATCAGTCTATTCTCCAATGCATCTGAGATCAGGATAAGAAGTGATGGGTGAAAGATTAGTAAAGAGAAATCCAGTTTATAACTGAGGAGAAATTTTCTGACAGTGAGAACAATTAATCATTGAAATGACTTGCCTTCAGAAGTTGTGGATGCTCCATCGCTGGAGGTTTTCAAGAATAGACTGGACAGCCATTTATATGGAAAGTTATAGGGTCTGCTTGAGCAGGGATTTGGACTAAAAGACTTCCAAGGTCTCTTCCAACCGTATTATTTGACATTCTATATGTTCTATCTGTAGTGACTTGCAACATATCTTCCTTTCCTTCTTATTATTGATAATCCATCCAGAGTCATTGGACACAAGATGGGCAGCAAATAAATTTCATAATTAATTAATTAATAATCGATCTATCTAAAGATTAACAATTCAAAACTTCCTGCACAATGATCACTGGCCATATTCTACCCCTGTTAATTCTTTGTTGTGTATTGTGTACTTTTGTACTTTTCTCCTGCCTGATAATTAAAGCATCCAAAAGGAAGATGGAACCCCTCTTAAATTCTTCTGTTTTCATAGACAAAAATTAATACTTTCTCCCAGCATTTCAGTTCTTTCTTCCATTTCTTCCATTTTTTTGCAACTGGCACAGCTCATGGAGCATTGAGCTGTAAAGGTTGCTGAGAATTCACTGCTTCCCTAGATGTGGATGTTGCCAAGCACCTTCTCTACCAGCACAGATGCCTCTTCAAGCAAGACACCACAGGAGCTTTCTACACATGTCAAGTCATCCTGGAGCAGCTCGGAAAGATTCAAGTAGACCCCAGAAGACAAGCTCAGAATCCAAAAAGATCTTGACAGATTTGAACAATGGGCCCTATCCAACAAAATGAAATTTAATGTGGAGAAAAGCAACACCTGGGTACGAAAAACCAAAGGTACAAGAACAGATTAGGCAAAACCTGGCTCAAAAACAGTAACTGTTATAGGGACCTTGGAGTCCTAGTGGAGGATCACTTAAACATGAGTCAGCAGTGTGCAGCCGCCGCCAAAAAAGCTAATGCAATCCTTGGTTGTATAAACAGAGGCATAGAATCAAAACCACGTGAAGTATTACTACTGCTTTATAAAGCCTTAGTAAGACCACACCTGGAATACTGCATCCATTACAAAAAAGATGTTGAAACTTTGGAAAAAGTTCAAAGAAGAGCAACTAAGATGATTAAAAGCCTGGAGACTAAAACATGAAGAATGGTTGCAGGATTTGGGTTTGGCTAGTCTTGAGAAAAGAAGAACTAGGGGAGACATGATAGCAGTATTCCAATATTTGAGAGGCTGCCACAAAGAGGAGGGGTCAATTTGTTTTTCAAAGCATCAGAGGGCAGGACCATAAACAATGGATGGAAACTAATCAAGGAGAGAAGCAATCTGAAATTAAGGAGAAACTTCCTAACAGTGAGGACAATTAACCAGTGGAACAACTTGTCTTCAGAAGTTGTGGGTGCTTGATCACTGGAGGTTTTTAAGAAGACACTGACAGTCACTTGACTGAAATGGTATAAGGCAGGGCTGTCAAACTTGATTTCATTGAGGGCGGCAACAGGGTTGTGTTTGACCTCAGGGAGCCAGGGTGGGAGTAGCCAGGGTGGGAGTGGCTAGCTCTCATCGAAGCTCTTGGAAACAGCGAAGGACCGGCCCACGGTGCCTCTGCCAGCGAAAACGGAGCTTGGGAGGGCTGCGCTCGACCTCCCCGGGCTCCGTTTTCACTGGCAGAGGGCTGCAGGAGGCCATCACAGCTGAAAACAGAGCCCTGAGCTCTGTTTTTTCTGGCAGAGGCACTGTGGGCTGGTCCTTCACTATTTCCAGGGTGGCCCCACTGCCGAATCTGGCCCACGAGCCATGAGTTTGACACCCCTGATATAAGGTCTCCTGCTTGAGCAGAGGGCTGCTCCAAGGACCCTTCCAGCTCTATTTTGATTGAAATCTTGTATTTGTTTGTTTGTTTGTTTGTTTGTTTGTTTGTTTGTTTGATTGATTGATTTATATGCCGCCCTTCTCCAGAGACTCAGGGAGGCTTACAATGTTTTTAAGCAATAGCCTTCATACTTTTGTATATACCTGCTTAGTAGGGCTTTTGGCCCCCCCAAGCGGTGTTCTATTTTATACAAAGTCAGCTTATTACCCCCACAAACCGAGTCCTCATTTTACCTACCTCGGAAGGATGGAAGGCTGAGTCAACCTTGAGCCTGGTGAGAATTGAACTCGCAGTAATTGCAGGCAGCTGGCAGCTAAATACTACTTTAACAGTAGTTTAGTCCACTGCATCACCAGGCTCCTTCATTATATGGTCTATTTCACTGGAAGGTTCTGGAAGACTTTGTTCGGTCTCTTGAACATGGATCTCTACTGGTCCATCACATATCATTATCTAAACTCTACATCATCCATAACATATTCCACTATGAATTATTGGCAGCCAAGGAGTAATGTAAGCCCATAAAATGAAAGTAGTGGACTTTCATCAAACAAGACCAACCTAAAAAGTTAACGATTTAATCCCTGTAAGGTCAAATACAATAGCTAGCAGCATGATTTATTGTTCTGTAGAGAGTAAGGAAGATGAGTTTGATGGAGATATGCACGCTCTATTGCCAAGGCAACAAGGGGTAAAAGATATAATTATATATTATTTGTTAATGTTTACATTATGGTCAGTAGTGGGATTCAAATCCCGGAGCTACTGGTTTGCTATTGGTAGCATGCGGGCGCATGTGCTCACTTTGCTTCTGCCCATGCGCAGACTGTTTTTGATGACGTCTGGGTGGGTGGGAGGAGCCTCTCACCAGCACCACTACCAGTTCACTTGAACCAGGGTGAACTGGGAGCAACCCACCACTGATTATGGTGGACAGAATCCTTAATACTCTGCCCTAGAAATGTTATTAATAAATTAACAAATAGTCCTATAATGATCCACCTCCCACAGAGAATGTTAGCTCTTTCTCTTTAAGGTCACCTGATCTTCCATTCCAACTGCCTTGAGAGCTTCCCGTCCCCTGTGAGATAAGGCCAAATTAATGCTCCTGCCACGAGTTACACTTGAACTACGGATATCTGAAAAGAAATGAAGCAGACGTTTCTTGTGTGCATTGAGATATTATAATTGCTAGTATCAAAAATGTTCATAATTCCGTATTACTCATTTTCCAAATATTGACTTGTGCCAGGGTAGAACTGTACAATTTTTCCCATTAAGGATAGCAGAAGAATACGAATGACATGTTTATTTATAATTTTGTTGTGGCTCCGTTACCTGAGCCTGTGTCATCCGCAGGAGAGGACTCCAAGAGTGAAGGAGAGGAGTTGGCAAGGCCTCCCTCTCCAGGACCCTCCTCTCTGGCAATGCCTTTGGTGTCCGCCGAAGAGCAAGAGATAGGGCCGGGGCCAAGCATGTCCACACAGCCACAGATGGACAGTGATGAGGGTAATAAGTCTTGGCTGGATTCACACCAGCATCGCAGAGATAAGTGCGTGCAACAGAAGAAAGGGCGTGTCCGAGATTAGGCTGAGTCACTGGACCACACCCCACAGGATATAAAAGGGAGTGTGGTGGCCAGTCAAACCTTGTAATGAACAAAGCTGAAAGCTTCCACGCCATTCTGCATTGACGAACTTTTGCTTTAAGACGGGATTATCTCTGGACTTGATTGTAATTATTGAGCTGCTTTCCTTTGATGTATCAGAAGTGGGAAGAAGTTATCTCTCCTCTTTGTAAATAATAAATTCTTGGCAGGCAGCCACTAGGTTGTTGCCAAGTTCCGTTATCATAAGGAAAAGGATTTTGCCGGCTGGTTTGGTCTTTAACTCCTGAACTTCTGTTGGTGTGTGTGCGTGGGGTTGGGGACAGAACAAATTTATAAAATTTATTGGCTGTCCATTTAATCTCAGGGTAAGTCTCTGTTATACCTCATGATGGATATCCTTTGTGGGAGGGGGCAATGTCAGTCTCTATATGACTGAAAACATGTATAATGAAATCAACTTCATAGCAATTCCAAAAGTGCTTTTCAGGAGGAACTGGACTTCCTTGTTTTTTCTTTGAAGATATTTCGCTTCTCATCCAAGAAGCTTCTTCAGCTCTGACTGGATGGTGGGGAATGGAGGGATTTATATTCCTTGCAGACAGCTGGTCATTTGCATCCTTTCTGAGGGTCGTTGAAGCACTTGGAGATTTATTTGTGTCTTCAGGGTCACCTGAGTAGTGCTCCTAGTTTCTGTAGTCTGCAATTTTTCTGGATATCTGTTCATACTCCCACACCATTCGAAGGATGTTCATCCCAAAACATCCAAGTGCTTCAATGACCCTCAAAAAGGATGCAAATGACCAGCTGTATACAAGGAATATAAATCCTTGCATTCCCCACTATTCAGTCAGAGCTGAAGAAGCTTCTTGGATGAGATGTGAAACATCTTTAAAGAAAAAACAAGAAAGTCCAATTCCTCCTGAAAAACCCCCTTGGGGCAACCATGACCTGAATGATTGAGAATCTATACAGACTTTCAACCTCATAGCAATTTTCTGCTCCTGGGGGAATGGCTTTACACAATGGGGTGGTGAGGGGTTTCATTGCAATTTTGTTTACATCATTCTGACTCTCTTGCCCTCCCTTTTTGGATGTTGATGGACAATGGATTGCTTTTCAAACATGAAGATTCAATCCGGCTGCCACCCCACCCCCCCCAAACAAACACTATTGATTCCATAGGATTTTCTGACCACCTTCTTGTGCCTGACACCAGCCAGAGGAAAATAACTGGCCACAACTGCAGAAGGGTCTGCCTGTATGTCTTTTCCTCTGAATCTTCCCTTGCACTTTTGTTGTTGTTATTATTTGAGCAGAATAGTTTTTTAAACAGTATTGAATCCTCAGCAATGTAAGGAATGGAGCTAGTTTGATCTTTTATCCAGCTTGATCAACAGTAAGCAAGCATAAATGTACACACACACACACACACACACACACACACACACACACACCAGGTTGTGGCTATAAATTTCAGCCAATAATAGGTTTTAATGAGCCAAATTCTTACCTCCAGGTAGACAAATCCTCTAAGTCTTCTAAGTTGAGGGCTGAATTGGGCACATAGGATAACACTCTGAAAACTGATCTCAGAAATGTTACATTGTTTGAATTGCTTGGAAGGCTTGGAGAACTAAAGGGATAGAATTCCCACTTTTTGAAAAGAAAAACCTGACAATGGCTGATGGACTTCCCATCTAGGCTCTTGTAGACCCTGATTCTAACAAGACAACTGGTTATTTATATGATTTTATCTTCTCATATGTGAGTTTATTAACATTCCATGCTTATTCTTTGGCTTTGGATAACACCATTTCCTTGGTCTTATCAAGGAATCATCAATGCTGTATTTCTCCACAGTGTAATATTTGTCACCCTACTTCTCCATCCTGAATACTGTATTCACGGGTAAAATGATTGAACATACAGATTTTTCTTCTGTTTTTAAAATCACACTTGGGGCAAAAGATTCTACAATTTTTTTACTGATTCTGCAATTTTGATCAATAAATGTTGGTATAAATTCATTGATGTGAAGTTTAGAAGCAGGTCCTATTGCTCCAACTTGCAAATATAAGGATAACAGATATGCTGTATTTGATCTGAAAAAACTAAACCATCACTTAAAGTATTATTGTAAATAATTCTAATTATTGAAATCTCCTGGTGATTTAATACTATAAAATCTCCACTTCTGAAAGAATGAGAAATTTCAAAAACAGCATTGCAGTAAGATTTGCAGGCTTCTATATACTGTATGTAGGTTTATCATCTAAAATGTTCATATATTATCAAATAACAGATCATACCTGATCTTGCTTCATACATTTCTACTTGGAATCCCCTTCTTGCAAAGAAAGAAGCATTTAGAGAACCCACCTGTAACAGAAGCATTACAGTGTTTTTTCAGCCCAAAACAAAAATATGCTGAAAAGGATTTGAGAGAATGCTACATGGTTTTAAAATGCATACTGCATCTGAAGCCTTTTCTGTAGGGGAGAATCAAGTTAACCAAATCCCCCAAAATGATATATTTGTGTGAATCAGGCTCAACAAGATGTTGACAAAACGTAAATGTTGAGGGACTTTCCCCGGCTAGAAATGTGAAGATTGCCACTTCATTGTTTCTATCCACATAAAGAAGTTCCTTTCATAAAAAGTCATGAAATGCAGAGAATAAGGAAACTATTTAATCATTGCTTCTTATAACAGTCAAAACAAGTTGGAAAATATGTTTTTGTCTTGTTATATTTTCATTTTTATGTCATGTTTTATTTTACGTTTATTTATTTATCACACAATCACTCTCAATTCTGTTTTGGAGGCATATTTGTCTCTAGAATTGCTTTCTTTTTTAACTTGCTCAAAACCACAAATTTTACCAACTTTTAACAGGTGATTTTTGTTGTTGTTGTTGTTGTTGTTGGTTTTTTTTTTTGCACAGAACCTTCCCAATTAGGAGAAATTAGCTCTACTGACTTGCTGCCATTCACATCACAGTATCATAGTTAGAAACTTTTAAGGAAAAGACAAATGTCTTTTATGGACCATATTCTAATTTCCATATTACTTTATCCTTATTTTTTTAGACACAGGGGAGGCTTTATATTTTTTAACAATAAAACAGGCATCTGTTACTGTAGTCACTTGTCCTTAATAACAAATTTCTCAGAAAGTTTCAAGAAGCTAAGTCCTACACAGGGTTTGGCTCCGCTGGCGCCGCGGATGGTCTTTTTAGACTGCCGGCACCGTGATTCCATTGGAGCCGTCCTGACAGCGCTAATCAGCTGTCAGATGGCTCAAAAACCTCTCCTTCGGGAGAAGAAGGGGAGGAGAGCCAGTGGGTGAGGGTAGAGCTCCCCGGAAGCCCCTGGAATAACTCCAGGGGCTTGGAGGGTGAGAGCCCCCTCCCCGGTCAGCCCACTGAAGCTCCGGATCCGATGCGACTCTGTATTAACAGAGCTAGGCCTCGCGTCCAACTCTGCTGTCAAAAAGAAGATTGATTGAATCCAAAAAGCAAGCTGAACGGAAGCAGGAGAACAAGCTTTTGCAAGTATAATGCTTAACTCCGGGGATACAATGTTTCTATTTGAATTTTCTGAGCTGGAGGTGAAGATGGCATCTTTGTTGCGAGTCTAAAAGTAAAAGTTAGAAAGGAAAGGACAGATTTGTGCTCAGAGACTGGATTTAAATTGCTGGATTTGATTTTAAAGAGCTGCTTGGAGAAAAGATCATTTTGCTTGGGGATTTACAAACAAATTGCTGAAAGCTTTTCAAGAGACTTTATGGCTGTGACTTTATGACTTTATGACTTTATGGTCATAAAGATGACTTCCAAGAAAGGAGTTTTTGAAAGCGCTGGAAGATCTCCAGTGGTGTCAGAAATGACATAATCGATTGATTCACAGAGATACAAGGATTCTATTAATGAATTTACAGAATTTGTAAAGGAAGCCATGAACAATCATACTGTAGCTATGATTAACCAAATAGCAATCTTCAAATGGAAATTAAAAGAATTGTTGGAGGACACAAAAGCAAATACAGAGCACAATGACAATGCAGGAGACATTTTGATTAAAGCAGAGAAGGTGGAATCGGCTGGTTCTCAAGAATTTTCAAGCTTACTTCCTGCTCTTTGTGATGATTTGGAGAGGAAAAAAGTAGAAAATGACCAGCCTTGCGAGGTTTTGGAGGAAAAAGGAGATTTGCCAGCGGCTTTCACACAACTAACTGAAAAGAAACAACTGAATTTTTCTTTGCGAACTGATGATAATTTTTGGTTTTACAGAACAAGGAATGAAGTGACTAACTATATAAGCAAGGAGAGGCGATATGGTGGCTCTAAATCAGAGGAAACACTTTCTAAAAGGGGACAATTTTTACAGATACATTCAACCTCAAATTAAAATTAAAAACCTCCTCAAAACAGAACTAGGAGGGATGAAGAAAGATTGGAAAAAATATAAAAAGAAAGCAAGAATGGAAGATTAATCTTTTTTGGTTTTGCAGTTGATGTTTTAATGGCTAATTAAAAGGATTATGTTTTAAGATTTAAAAGTTGGAGGGAGGAAGACTTTTTGTTATAAGATTTTTATGTATTAATGGCTAATTAAAATGATTATGTTTTAAAATTTAAATGATAGAGGGAGGAAGAAAGATTGGGGGGAAAATGCAGACATTCAATTATTGACTAATTACTTTTAGTTTACTTTTACGTTTACTTTTTGTAATAAGATTTTCTAAAATATCTGAATTTTGAGAAAAGTGGAGGGAGAGTAAAATGTTTAAGTAAATGAATTAAGAATATTTTACAGATAAACTAAGAGAGTTTTTAGAGTTTGAATGATCAATGTTTGTTAATGTTTTTAGAACCCTTAGAGTTAATGAAAGGGGAGGTTGATGACTTTTTAGAAGGGGAGTTAAGGGGTTCAGGGAGTTTTAAATCTTGCAGTAAGTTAGCATATGTTAGCGAATGTTTGTTGAAGTCTATGCCCTGTTTTTGTTCTGGGAAGTCGGGGGTGAGGGGTGGGGAGGGGGGGGTTGAAGGTTGATGATAGATTGAATGATTGCTTATATTGTATATTTGTTTGATTATAAAATAAAATAAAAACTTTTTCAACAAAAAAAAAGAAGCTAAGTCCTACACAGAATCAAATTGTAACGCATTGTAAGCCGCCCTGAGTCTCCGGAGAAGGGCGGCATATAAATCAAATTAAAATAAATAAATAAATTTCTTCCCAATTCATTTTTATACAAAGTAAGTAATATTATCCCCACCCTCTCCCACCCCACACTTTCTCACTCTCTCTTTCTCTCTCCCACACACAAATTCACACCATCCCATACTCAGCAGACATGGGACATCTTATGGTAGCTTCCTGATTTCTGCAGACTGGTGCCAATTAAAAATTAAAATGGTGCTACAAAATACCAACAGAATTTCAGTAGCTACAATTTACAGGGGAAAGCTACTGGAAACAAACAGGTCCAGAATTCTTACAAATACATTTCAAAAGCCATTGAGAAACCCATATGATAAAGTAAAAACGAATTATGACATACTTGTGAGTATACATAGATAAGAAGACATTAAAGCAATCCTTTATCATCACAGAATGTGCAACTATTTTCATCTTAAACAGATTTTTAAAGGTTGAAACGTTTTCTGTCAGACAGACAAACCTTGTTAGGTTTCCTGTTTCATTCAAATACAAAAAGTAGCCACTATTCAATACCTAGCAATGATGGTTAAAATTTGGTTTGCAGTTCTGCTCAGTGACCATAATTTTGTTATATTTTTATATTTTAAAAGATCTTACCAATCCTCCTCCAATTATAGCTACTTTTTTCCTCTGTGTATTAGAAGAATCCATGGTTTGAATGTCTCTCCTTTGACTAGTCAGAAGATTCTGTACCCTCTTCTTGCATTCAGCAAAAAATGTTTGCAAGGGAGGAGAAAGAGGAGGGTCCATTCAGTTCAATGACCAACCAGATTTTGCAGAAGCAGATTACATTTTGACACCAGGTCTTCTCAGGTTGTTCATTCTCTAATATAACTAATAAGACTAAAGACTAAAGACTAAATATCACCTTTAATAAGACTAAAGATCACCTTTTCCCCACTGCCTCCAAGACAAAATAATTGAATCTGAAGATGGGTATCTGATACAGGTAATCCTCAAATTACAACCACAATTGAACTCAAAATTTCTGTTGCTAAGCTAGACAGTTAAGTGACATAGAAAGGACATTCTATGACCTTTCTTGCCACAGTTGTCATGTGACTGACTGCAATTATTAAGTTAGTAGCACAGTTATGAAGTGGCTTCCCCATTGACTTTGCTTGTCAGAAGATCACAAGCATTGATCACATAACCCTGAGACATTGCAACTGTCATAAATACATGCCAGCTGCCAAGCATTCAAATTTCGATCATGTAACCATGGGGATGCTGCAACAGTACTGTGGTCATAAGTCATAAGTCACTTTTTTCATTGCCGTTGTAACTTCGTATAGTCACTAAACAAATGGTTTTAAATTGAGGACTATCTGTAGAAAGGATGAGGGAATTCATTGGTGTACTTCTCACTCAGCTCCTATTGTGAATCCATCTTTTTAAATTATTAGAACAGGCTGGGGTGTTTTTTTCTTCTTTCTTTCCAGTGTAGGTACTCGTAATCTGAACCTTTTGGAAAGAAAAAGTTCAAGAACGTCCTAGTTGTCAGCCAGACCATGGGACTGCTTCACAAGCTGTGGTATGCTACAATCTGAATTAGTTTAACATGTGGCACAAAGCACAGTAAAAGCTACCTGTTATGTATCTAATTTTGGAGGGAAAATTAGAGCGGGAAAAAGCTTGATGATCATTGGCTAACACGTTTGGCAAGTAGCTACAGTACGTAGCTTTATCATCTAAAATGTTCATATATTATCAAATAACAGATCATACCTGATCTTGCTTCATACATTTCTACTTGGAATCCCCTTCTTGCAAAGAAAGAAGCATTTAGAGAACCCACCTGTAACAGAAGCATTACAGTGTTTTTTCAGCCCAAAACAAAAATATGCTGAAAAGGATTTGAGAGAATGCTACATGGTTTTAAAATGCATACTGCATCTGAAGCCTTTTCTGTAGGGGAGAATCAAGTTAACCAAATCCCCCAAAATGATATATTTGTGTGAATCAGGCTCAACAAGATGTTGACAAAACGTAAATGTTGAGGGACTTTCCCCGGCTAGAAATGTGAAGATTGCCACTTCATTGTTTCTATCCACATAAAGAAGTTCCTTTCATAAAAAGTCATGAAATGCAGAGAATAAGGAAACTATTTAATCATTGCTTCTTATAACAGTCAAAACAAGTTGGAAAATATGTTTTTGTCTTGTTATATTTTCATTTTTATGTCATGTTTTATTTTACGTTTATTTATTTATCACACAATCACTCTCAATTCTGTTTTGGAGGCATATTTGTCTCTAGAATTGCTTTCTTTTTTAACTTGCTCAAAACCACAAATTTTACCAACTTTTAACAGGTGATTTTTGTTGTTGTTGTTGTTGTTGTTGGTTTTTTTTTTTGCACAGAACCTTCCCAATTAGGAGAAATTAGCTCTACTGACTTGCTGCCATTCACATCACAGTATCATAGTTAGAAACTTTTAAGGAAAAGACAAATGTCTTTTATGGACCATATTCTAATTTCCATATTACTTTATCCTTATTTTTTTAGACACAGGGGAGGCTTTATATTTTTTAACAATAAAACAGGCATCTGTTACTGTAGTCACTTGTCCTTAATAACAAATTTCTCAGAAAGTTTCAAGAAGCTAAGTCCTACACAGGGTTTGGCTCCGCTGGCGCCGCGGATGGTCTTTTTAGACTGCCGGCACCGTGATTCCATTGGAGCCGTCCTGACAGCGCTAATCAGCTGTCAGATGGCTCAAAAACCTCTCCTTCGGGAGAAGAAGGGGAGGAGAGCCAGTGGGTGAGGGTAGAGCTCCCCGGAAGCCCCTGGAATAACTCCAGGGGCTTGGAGGGTGAGAGCCCCCTCCCCGGTCAGCCCACTGAAGCTCCGGATCCGATGCGACTCTGTATTAACAGAGCTAGGCCTCGCGTCCAACTCTGCTGTCAAAAAGAAGATTGATTGAATCCAAAAAGCAAGCTGAACGGAAGCAGGAGAACAAGCTTTTGCAAGTATAATGCTTAACTCCGGGGATACAATGTTTCTATTTGAATTTTCTGAGCTGGAGGTGAAGATGGCATCTTTGTTGCGAGTCTAAAAGTAAAAGTTAGAAAGGAAAGGACAGATTTGTGCTCAGAGACTGGATTTAAATTGCTGGATTTGATTTTAAAGAGCTGCTTGGAGAAAAGATCATTTTGCTTGGGGATTTACAAACAAATTGCTGAAAGCTTTTCAAGAGACTTTATGGCTGTGACTTTATGACTTTATGACTTTATGGTCATAAAGATGACTTCCAAGAAAGGAGTTTTTGAAAGCGCTGGAAGATCTCCAGTGGTGTCAGAAATGACATAATCGATTGATTCACAGAGATACAAGGATTCTATTAATGAATTTACAGAATTTGTAAAGGAAGCCATGAACAATCATACTGTAGCTATGATTAACCAAATAGCAATCTTCAAATGGAAATTAAAAGAATTGTTGGAGGACACAAAAGCAAATACAGAGCACAATGACAATGCAGGAGACATTTTGATTAAAGCAGAGAAGGTGGAATCGGCTGGTTCTCAAGAATTTTCAAGCTTACTTCCTGCTCTTTGTGATGATTTGGAGAGGAAAAAAGTAGAAAATGACCAGCCTTGCGAGGTTTTGGAGGAAAAAGGAGATTTGCCAGCGGCTTTCACACAACTAACTGAAAAGAAACAACTGAATTTTTCTTTGCGAACTGATGATAATTTTTGGTTTTACAGAACAAGGAATGAAGTGACTAACTATATAAGCAAGGAGAGGCGATATGGTGGCTCTAAATCAGAGGAAACACTTTCCAAAAGGGGACAATTTTTACAGATACATTCAACCTCAAATTAAAATTAAAAACCTCCTCAAAACAGAACTAGGAGGGATGAAGAAAGATTGGAAAAAATATAAAAAGAAAGCAAGAATGGAAGATTAATCTTTTTTGGTTTTGCAGTTGATGTTTTAATGGCTAATTAAAAGGATTATGTTTTAAGATTTAAAAGTTGGAGGGAGGAAGACTTTTTGTTATAAGATTTTTATGTATTAATGGCTAATTAAAATGATTATGTTTTAAAATTTAAATGATAGAGGGAGGAAGGAAGATTGAGGGGAAAATGCAGAAATTCAATTATTGACTAATTACTTTTAGTTTACTTTTACGTTTACTTTTTGTTATAAGATTTTCTAAAATATCTGAATTTTGAGAAAAGTGGAGGGAGAGTAAAATGTTTAAGTAAATGAATTAAGAATATTTTACAGATAAACTAAGAGAGTTTTTAGAGTTTGAATGATCAATGTTTGTTAATGTTTTTAGAACCCTTAGAGTTAATGAAAGGGGAGGTTGATGACTTTTTAGAAGGGGAGTTAAGGGGTCCAGGGAGTTTTAAATCTTGCAGTAAGTTAGCATATGTTAGCGAATGTTTGTTGAAGTCTATGCCCTGTTTTTGTTCTGGGAAGTCGGGGGTGAGGGGTGGGGAGGGGGGGTTGAAGGTTGATGATAGATTGAATGATTGCTTATATTGTATATTTGTTTGATTATAAAATAAAATAAAAACTTTTTCAACAAAAAAAAAAGAAGCTAAGTCCTACACAGAATCAAATTGTAACGCATTGTAAGCTGCCCTGAGTCTCCGGAGAAGGGCGGCATATAAACAGGGCCGGATTTTCCTATAGGCTAACTAGGCTTCAGCCTAGGGCCTCAAGATCAAGAGGGGCCTACACAGTGGTGGGATTCTGGGGGTTCGGCCGAACCCTTTGTTAAATTGCTGGCTCGCCTGCCCCTCGCCTCCCACCTGCGCGGCGCCAGCCTACTGTAGCCAGGGGTGGGCAATTGTGGCTCTTTTACAACCTGTGGACTTCAACTTCCAGAATTCCTGAGACAGCTCAGGAATTCTGGAAGTTGAAGTCCACAGGTTGTAAAAGAGCCACAATTGCCCACCCCTTCCCTAGCCTGAGTTCCGCAGCCTGGGATCCACGTGGGCTGCCATGTGGTTCCCCACCGGCAATGGACGCAAGAGAGCAGGATGGAGAAAGCAGCTTCCATGCCTTCACTCACCCTCACTCTCTGCTCTGTTGGATCGCTGGCCATTCGCTTACCCCACCCACTCCCCATCTATTGCTGTCTCCGATGGCTAGAGGAAAAAAAAACTTCAAATTCTTGCCGTGGGGCTTCAAAGGGCCGCCCTAGAGCCAGTGGTGCAGCCGAACCCTTTGTTAAATTGCTGGCTTGTCCCGCCCCTCCGCACCACTATTTATTGCCAATAAATAGTGGTGGGCGAGGGGCGGGGGAGCCAGCAATTTAACAAAGGGTTCGGTGTTTTTTTGTAATTTTATTGGCCCCCGGAGCTTCAGCCTAGGCTAATTGGCCTCCCGGCTCTCAGCTGATTTGTCTCAGCTGTTTTGCTCAGGGCTCTTCGGCTTCCTTGCAAAAAGTGCTGATTTTTTTCCCCACTACCTATGCTGAGAAACGAAACTGAAACTGCTTTGCTGTTGCTGCAAGGTTGGAAAATTAGGCAGGCAGAATTCTTTTCTTTTTCCCCACCAAAAAAGGTAGGTGCAAACAATGGGAAATTTAGGGAAAAAGAGGAGAGTTCAGGATTTTAAAACACAAAAGAAAAAAAGGTCTATTTAACTAGGGAATTGTAATAATTGAGATACTATTAATTGTCTATTTCTGAAAGCAGAAATGGTTAAGTTTTGGTTTGGAGGAATATATGGGGGAAATTATTTGGTTTATTATTATTGGTAAATATAATTAATGGATTTGTAAGAAATTGGATTGCATGGAAATAATTGGAATATTCATGTTCATATTGATTAATATACAAAAAAGGTAGTTATATAACTAATTGATTTATATTAAAATATTGAATTTATATTAAACAACTAATATTACATAATTAACCAATGTGAAGATGGATATAAAAATAGATGACAATGGGAAGGGGTATAATATAGAATAGAAGGGAAAAATTGAATTTGATTTAAGATTAGAGATGAGGATGAAGGGTAATATTGGTTTTTTACAAAAATAGATGAGGAATAAATATGGCAAAAAGGAAATATAGAAATTGTAAATTTAATTGAAATGACTAAACACGTTTAAATTTGTGAACTGGCCAAATACTCTGTTCAAAGAAAATACATTGTATGTTTGTACGTGTGTTTCTAATTATTGTTATTTATTCATATTTGTTCTCTTTTATTCTTTAATGGGATTATCGGGATTACTGAAAGCCACTAATCTAACATAAATACTAAAAGAAATATAATAGCCCAAATAGTAATCAGTATATGAAAATCTGGGAGAAGATAACAAAAGAAATACTAATGGCAACTACAACTTCAATAACAATTACTAAGCTGAGTAAGAAAATACCATCAAACCAGATGATACTCACAGCCTCTCCAGCACAACAGAAAATAGCGGAATCTACGGAAAAAGATAAAGCATCCCCCACTCTTAGTATGCAAAACATCCATTCCGTACTAACGATGATCCAGGAAGGAAGGAATAAAATGCAAGAGACCATAGCCCACAACCATGAAGAGACAAGGAAAAATCACGAGGAACTTAGGACGGATGTGGGAGAGATAAAGGATAATATTAGGAACATGGATGAGAAGATAGGAAAGATACAACACAAAATAGAGGAAAATGAACAGAGGATTTATAAGGCAGAGGAGAGAATAGAACATACGAATAAGAGAATGGAGAAGATGGAATACAACCAAGCAGCCATAAATAAAGACCTAGAGGACACCGTATCATATCTTGAGATGGAGAAGGCATCCTTCTATTTGAGGTTTCAGAATGTAGAAGAGCAAAAGGAGGAGGATCTAGGAGAAATCATGACTGAGATATTTTCAGAAGTGATCCAGAGGGACAAGGAGGAGATTCGAAGTGGAATAGATGAAATCTATAGGGTTCACACGAATTACGCCCGGGGAAATAAGTTACCAAAAGAAATACACATTAGATTCACAAAAAAATCGTTAAAAGAAGAGATCTATAGGAAAATGAGAGAGGAAACAGCTATGTATAAGGGAAAAGAAATTTTAACCCTCAAACAGATACCAAAAAGGACAAGGGACCAAAGAAGGAACTACAACTTTTTAACGGCGCAGTTGAATAAATTTAGAATAAAGTTCCGCTGGCTAATACCGGAGGGCCTACTAATCTCCTGGGAAGACAAAAAATACAGAATTGATAATGTAGAAAAAGCACAGGATTTCTTTGACCAACACTTCGTGCTGGAGGAGGAGCAGGAGAGCAGAGAAGAAGAGAGACTTAAGAGGCAAGAGGAACAGCGGACAGAGAAAGAAGAAAGAGACCAGGAAGAGGGGAGAAGATTGGAAAGAGAAAGAATGGAGAGAGAGGGAGCGAGGGAAAAGACGCAAATGATTACTAGAAACACAAAAAGACTGCAAACAACGAACAGATAAATAAAGAGAGATGGAAGGAGAGCTAAAACTTATTTCAATCAATATAAACGGACTTAACTCACCAGCTAAAAGAAAGCAGACATTCACAAAACTTCAAAAGCTAGAAATAGATATCATAACACTCCAAGAGGTACATATCAAAAGACAGCATCAAAAACTATTGGACAACCAAAGATTAGGAAGGCTATATGCAGCTCTAGGAGACCAAAAAAAGAGAGGAGTCGTAATATATGTAAAGAAACACCTAAAAGCAAAACAAATATATGCAGATACAGAAGGACGTATCTTAATAATAGAAATACAAACAGGATCCAAAACAATATTATTAATATCCATATATGCACCCAACGGAAACCAAAATGATTTTTTTAAAAAGCTACATAATATAATTAAAGACCTGGAATATGAAACTATCTGCATGGTAGGAGATTTCAATGCAATCATGGACATAGAAAAAGACTATCGGAGTAACAAACAAAGTAAAACCAGAAAGAAAACTCTACCGGAACCTTTCAAAGACATGATCAATGAATTACACCTACATGACGTATGGAGAGAGGCAAACACGCAAACAAAACAGTACACATACTATTCGAACCCACACCAGTCATGGTCTAGGATTGATATGGCCTGGATGACGTCAGACCTCAGAGAGGAGGTAAAAAATATCGAAATAGCAGTGAACACCTGGGCAGACCATAACCCCATTAAAATACTATGGAAAGGACATCGAAAGCAAAGGAGGTGGATGATGGAAACGGGAATAATAAAAGATAAGGAATACATACAGATGATTGAGAAAGAGGTTAAAATGTTCCTACAAATAAATACTAAAGAACAGACATCGCTTCAAAACCTTTGGGACACAATTAAAGCATACATAAGAGGTCTTACAATTGCGTACATAGCTAAAAAAAATAAAGAGAAACAACAGTTAAGGAATAAGTTGTTAGAACAAATTAGAATATATGAATTAGAATTGCAGAAAGAGCCCCATAACAAAACAATAATAGAAAAATTAAACCTTACTAAACATAGAATCAATCTGATTACACAGACAGAAATTGCTCAGAAAATCAAACTAGCAAAACAGAAACATTTTGAGTATGCAAATAAAACAGGGCGCTGGTTAGCGTATGTGGTCGACAGGTAAATCCCATTATCGTTTTAAAGAGACAAAGACCAAAATAATCCTGGAACAGAGTTTATTCTTTGCAAAGGGCCTTTCTCTCTGAAGTAGAGAAAGACGGAAATAAAACAATTTACACGAGTTTTTATAGTCTTCAGGAACATCAGAATACACGTCAATAAAGTACCTTGGGAATCAGTTTCAGATCTTACATAACATCTTATATAACATATGTAGTACATAATTCCACCCTGGAAATTCCCCAAATTGTAGTCTCATTCCATTCTCAATTCATTTATTCATCCACATTGTCCCATCTCTCTCTCCTATTGGTCAAGAGAACCAAACTCTCTTGAGACAATTTTAAAAACCTAGCATTTGTATACCACCTTTTAGTTCCCAGTCCACATACGAACCAACACTCCTTTGGCTATACCATCTTCCATTACTACAGACAAGTGGAAATTATTTCCTTAAACCAGGCAAACATAACACTGGAGCAACACTATATTATTACTTTCTTCAACTCTTCAACCTCCAAACAACTTAGTTTAAAATTAACTATCAATAAATCAATAAAGTCTCAATAAATACTCAACTCTCCCCACTTCAGAGGAATCACACCACACCTTTATCAAATTAGCTAAACTATTTCCACAACTTCAAAGAAATGCAAACTTAATCTAAATTCACAAGTAGCTAACCAGACCAAAAATCCATCTTTACCTTCTACCATTAATTCTTCCCTCAAGGGAACATCCTTTATCTGGACAACACTAAGCTAAAATAACATAGTCAACTATTCCCCAGACTATCCAGTATCTAGAAATCTCTTTCTCAGCATTCAAAATCATTCAAAATACACAGACATAAAAACACAAAAGAGGGTAATAGAAACTTCAATAAGCAAAAGGAAATCACCTAATAGAGATACTCCGGGTCTCTACTCCCAAAAATAATTGTTTCAAACTTTCAATGTCACTTCTCTAAAGCAGGACAGGAAACACATCTACATAGCTGCCAATGCAGTCAGAAACAATGCAGGATCAAATCACCCATTCGCCCCTCCTTTCTCTCAGACAAACTCAACAAAGGAAAAAAAAAATGTGTAAAAGGGAAAACAAACCGGGGGGCACTTTCTCTCCCCCCTTTTCTACTTCTCTTGTTCAGAACAAAAAGACGGGGGAAATATAGAGAGGAAAAATACTACTCCTGTCTCCAATTTATATCGCAAATACCTCTTCCTAATCCTACTTCTCCATAGGATCTCTCTCATCTCTCACTTGCTCATTCAAACACTTGCTATTACAACATAACAACAACTACAACAACAAACTCTTGCCACTCACTATTTCAATATACAAAGGGAATTTCTCAGGGGTTCAACGCACAGGCATTCACAAATATCAGGATCACCTTACCACCCCCATTTAAGAGCTTACCACACACACTCATATTTATTCTGCAATCAGACCTTTTAGTGTATTCCAACATACACATGACTTTTCCCTGCCAATTAGTCAGCATAAATACTTCAGGGAACTTTATTATCATTCTCAGTATTATTTTTATTTTACAAGACAATGAGCTCTATTGCCTAAACAACTCTCATCACACACACATATCATTTAACAACATTTGCAAATCTGGAATAAAACCTGGAAAGATTCCATCCCTTCAGATACCCATTTCATTGTCATCCTTGACATCTTGTAGCCCATTCCTCAAGCAGTGGAAAACTTCAGGATGCGGTTTTTAATCAAAAACTTGATTTCGGGCCCTAACCACACATGTCCTCCACAGCTCCAGGCTTAAACCAAGAAGGTCACTTAATTAGCCGGCACACACATATCACCATCACATCACATTAATCAAAAACAAAATATTTGCATTCAACCTCAGGTAGGAAGAACAATAACCCTTCCTTACCACATTCCTACAGAGTTCTCTGCCTCATCCAAGAACAAGAACTATCTGTAAACCAAGCTCACATCCCAGAAGAGACAATGCATCTCTCCCAAGCAGATTAAGACCTACTTCTGGAACAAATATCACATCCAAACATATAATACACTTTCCACAACTCAATTGCACATTCTTCAATAATGGCACATCAAAAGGTATACCCTTGACACCCCTTATCTTAATAGTTACACCTGTGGGATGCACTCCTCTAGGCAATTTACAAATATAGGTTCTAGTCACACCCGTATCTATTAGACACACATGATCTTCCTCTTCTGGACCCACTAATCATCCTCTTCTCAGGACAATCCTAGCAAAATGCCTCTCCTTTACACACAAAGCACTTTTTGCTTTCCAATCCACCAACACTAGACTTTTTCCCACTGGAGTAATCCTCTTCCAATTCCAGGACACTGTCGCCACATTGCAACCAAAGTTTCACAAAACCTTTTCCTCTTCTACCTAACTCCTTTCCCTCTCCTGTCTGTTTCAACACAGACACCATCATTCGACTTTTCTTTCTTTCTTTTTCTCTTTTAGTCTTGGCCTCATCCCTATTCACATAGACCTTTTGAGCTTCTTTCAACAGAGCAGCAATATCAGTAGTAGCTTCTGTATGTCTGGCCATGATTTCATCACAAATTTCATTTTCATTAAGGACTCATAAGCCGGCGTTTCAGGAGAAAGACCAGTGTGCTTATTCAAATTGTCCTTAATATTTTCCAGAAACACAGACGGTGTTTCTTCTCACAACTGTTCCACCTCCAAAAACTTTTGTTAGAGTTTCTTCCTTGAGGTACAGCTGTCTTAACTCCCTCCATTTGCTCCCGATCAGCTAAATTATTATTATTCCAACCAGGATCAACTAATGGAGACTTAACATCTGCAGCAACAGGCTGAACAGCCCCCACTTGGGTTTTATCCCAAAAAAAAATAGCCATAGCTGCCTTTCGAAATTGTGACCTCTCCTCAGGGGAGAACGAATAACCCAATATATGCTGTAACTCTGCAAAAGTATACAGATTGGGTCTCAGGAATAAATCCAATGACTCAGACAACTTGATCAGATCCGCCTAGAAAGACGGCATGTTTCTTTTATAATCTTCCAGATCAGAAGATGTCAAAGACACATTCACAAAAGCTGCAATACCATTCGGCATTCCTCTTAAAGGAAACATTCCTTCAGTTAGTGAACATGTAACATGAGGAGAAGTGGATGGATTCTGTTTCACAATTACTAATAATTCACCCAACTCCTTCTCCTCTATCTATATTACTGCCCTGCTGAAGTCTCTTCCTCTCTGCTCCCAGCAGCAACATCAATTTCACCCACAACTTCTTCTTCCTTCCCATACAAAACTCTAGAAATTCTCGGGGAAGAGGGGTTAAACTACTAAACATGGAACTGAGGTTCAACATATAACAATTGAACTTTCAACTTCTTTTTTCACCAAAACATTCTTCAAACCATTGATCCAATATGGGTCTGACTCACCAAACCTACTCCACCTATAATTAGGCTGTATCAACACAAACCTCCTTACAATAATTAATCATAGTCACCTTATCTAATACCTTTGTACAAGCTTTCAATCAATCCTCTGACCACTGTATTAACAATGTCCCTAATGGAGATATGGGGGATGGAGGATATTTCAGTCTCAGCAGCACCTTTCCCTAGTAAAGGCCCCATACTTCCCCTGTATAATTAATTACACTAATTATACACACAAATTATACAGGCCATACACACACAAACATACACCAATCCAAACCACCAAAGAGAAAACATATACTCACTCCTGGTGCACCGAAGTCTTCAGGAACGTTCCTCTCTGTCCAGGCATTCAGGTCTCTGCCTCAAGGTTCATAGAAAAGCAATTCCAGCTGGAAAGGAAATAACCCCATCTCACTGAAATCAGTGTTTGTGCGCACGTATCAGGGAGTTCCCTTCCAGACAGAATGTTTCCAGTCCCTGTTCGGGCGCCAATTGTGGTCGACAGGTAAATCCCATTATCGTTTTAAAGAGACAAAGACCAAAATAATCCTGGAACAGAGCTTATTCTTTGCAAAGGGCCTTTCTCTCTGAAGTAGAGAAAGACGGAAATAAAACGATTTACACGAGTTTTTATAGTCTTCAGGAACATCAGAATACACGTCAATAAAGTACCTTGGGAATCAGTTTCAGATCTTACATAACATCTTATATAACATATTAGTACATAATTCCACCCTGGAAATTCCCCAAATTCCCAACAGAAATACCCCTCAAAAACATCAATTGTGTACTTCCTTTAATTAATGAGGACAAGTTGACCTAAGAGCATATTAAACACTTTCTCAAGAACACAACTTCCTCAAGAACACAGGAAACATATAATTCCGTTTTCATGTTCTTAAATGTCAGCTAAATTATATAATCAGGTTATACAAGGTAAAATAAAGCCTTAACATGATTTTAAAATGGCGTAACTCAGGTTATGCTTTTACAGGAATAATTCTTATTCCTTTATTTCTCACAGCGTATAAATTGAAAAAAGAAAAAGAAAGGAGAACAATATTTCAATTACAGGACGAAACAGGACAAATATACCATACCAATATAGACAAAAAACGCATAGTCAAAGATTTTTTTCAAAGTCTCTATAAGAAAGAAGAGATTCGGGATGAAGACATTAAGGAATATTTATATAAAACAAATATCACAAAACTAGAGAGTCCCATAGAGAAGCACTAAATAGACCAATTATGATGCCTGAGCTGGTGGAAGCAAGGAAAAAGCAAAAAAAACAATAAGGTTCCAGGTCCGGACAGAATACCAACGGAGTTTTATAAAAACTGTCAAAATGCAATGGACGAATTGTTACTCCAAGTCCTCAATGATGCATTATTAGAAGCAGAAATTCCCAAATCCTGGACTGAAACCATTATCACACTTATCCCCAAAGAAGACACAGACCCCACGCAAGTCAAAAATTACAGGCCGATTTCATTGCTCAATGCAGATTATAAACTCTTCATGTTGGTTATATCACATAGACTGAAAACAATTATTTATAAATATATACATACAGATCAGAACGGTTTTGTCCCAAGAAGACAGATCAAAAATAACATAAGAACAATTATCAACGTCCTGGAATATTATGAGAAAAGAATTGATAAACAAGTAGCCTTAATCTTTCTATACGCCCAAAAGGCTTTTGACAATCTAAATTGGAACTTTCTCATATTGCAACTAGAAACTATGGAATTCGGTGCCAAATTTTTACATATGATTAGAAAAATATACTCCCTTCAAACGGCCAAAATTATGATTAATGGAGATATGACTGAAAATGTGGATATACAAAAGGGTGTGAGACAGGGTTGCCCTTTATCCCCACTACTGTTTATAATTTCATTGGAAATATTATTAAGTGAAGTTAGGAAAGATGCGGAAATAAAAGGTTTGAGAACACGGAAAGAAGAGTACAAATTGCAAGCCTTCGCTGACGATGTGGTGTTTATAATGGAGCAACCGGAAATAACAGGAACCAAACTCTTAGCGAAGATAGAGGAATACGGAAAAGTCGCAGGGTTTAAAATTAACAAACAAAAAACTAAAGTATTAACAAAGAATTTGACAAAGGCACAGGAGACAAAACTCGAAGACAAATTAGGAATACAAATTGTAAAGAGAGTAAAGTATCTAGGAATCTGGCTTACTGCAAAAGCAATAACAATTAGAGAAGACAATTATAACAAATTAATGAAACAAATTAGAAAAGATCTGGAAACGTGGAACAAATTACAACTGTCATTTTTGGGGAAAATTGCATCCATAAAAATGAATATATTGCCTAGATTACTTTACCTCTTTCAAGTAACCCCAATCTGGCCAGGAAAGAACTTTTTTAAGGACCTTAATAAAATAATAACAAAATTTATTTGGAATGGGAAAAGGGCCAGAATCAAAATAAAGTGTATGCAAGACTTTCGGGAAAAAGGAGGTTTAGGCCTACCAGACTGGGAGTTATATTATAAAGCAGCATCGCTAAACTGGATAAGGGACTGGATAGACCTTAAGAATAAAAGAATGTTATCACTAGAGGGCTTTGAATTACAACGCGGATGGCACGCCTTTTTGTGGGAGGGAAAGGACAAGCTCCACGGATATTTCCAGCAACATATTATCAGAGAATCATTGTACAAAACATGGCAAGAGATTAGAAAACATTATACCAAAATTCCACGATGGCTATCGACAATGGAAGCACTAATATATCCTAATGCCATGGATATAGAGAAAATGAGGACCTATAAAGAACTACTGAACAGTGAAGGAGAATTACAAACAAGACAAGAATTACAAAATCAGGGTATAGACATTGATTGGTGGCCATACATGCAAATAGAATCAAGATACAAAACTGATCGGGCACAATTTGGATTCCAAAATGAACCAAATGAATTGGATAAAATACTACAAAGTACAGATGAGAAAATGATTACCAAAATTTATAAGTACCTACTAAAATACAAATTAGAAGAGGAAGTTGTCAAAGAGAATATGATAACATGGGCCAAAAATATAGGATATACTATAGAATTGGATAAGTGGGAGAATTTGTGGAAGATAAATTATAAGATGACACTGTCTATACCCTACAAGGAAAACCTTTACAAGATGTTCTACCGATGGCACCTTCCACCGGCGCGCCTAGCCAAGATGTTCCCAAATACATCTCCGTTGTGCTGGAAATGTAAATCACAGAAAGGGACTTATTATCATCTCTGGTGGTCATGCCGTAAGGCAAAACAATACTGGCAGCAAATTAAAACAATGATTGAAGAAATCACGAAACAAAAACTTGAAATGAGGCCGGAAACCTTTTTATTGGGAATAATTACAGCAAAATATACCAAAGAAATAAAATATCTGATCATCCATATCCTCACAGCAGCACGTATACTCTTTGCCCAACATTGGAAATCCGAACAGTTACCTACTGAAGATAAAATAATAGCTAAAATTACAGAATGTGCAGAATTAGATAAGCTCACAAAAGAAATACAAGAGAAAGACGATACTGATTACTATTTAGTATGGCAAAGATGGTACAGCTGGCTGGAGGCAAAAATAGGAATATAAAGATAATTTTTGACTATTTAATAGAAAGGCATAGAAGTAAATATGGAGTCAAATATATTTATACATATTTAACCATGTAAACAGGTGACTGTAGATATTGATACAAATAGAAAGATGAAAAATAACCCACCGTGGTAGTAACTTCTAAGAGTCAGTCATTGGACTGAATTGATGTTTGTTTGTTTTGTATGTTGTTTTAATGTATTGTCTTTTCTTTAATAAAAAATTATAAAAAAAAAAAAAGAAATGACTAAACACGTTTAAATTTGTGAACTGGCCAAATACTCTGTTCAAAGAAAATACATTGTATGTTTGTATGTGTGTTTCTAATTATTGTTATTTATTCATATTTGTTCTCTTTTATTCTTTAAAGTTTAACAATTCATTCTTTATCTTAATATCTTTATATTTGTTTGGGGTTGGCTTTCTTCCCTTTCATCTTTTTTATTGTACAGCAATCTTTCTCCTCAAACCTACCACCTCTCTCTTTTCTTTCCTTCTTACTTTCTCTTTCCCCCCTTCTTCTTCTCCTCCCTACTTCCTCTTCCTTTCTCCTTCCCCTCCTCTCTTTCTCCCTCTCTTACCCTCACTCCTACTCTAATTTCCCTTCCCTTCCTTCATCCCTCTCTATTGCTGTATCCTTTTATGCATATGGACTACTCAGAGGGCTGAAAAAGTTATTTCTGACTGGTCCTCGCACTTTTGACCAGTCTTCAAACTTACGACTGTCCTCACATTTTACGTTTTTGCCCTATCTTGTCACCATGGTGAAGAGAAGCAGTTGTGAAATGAGTGACTTGGTTGTTAAGAAAGCTGCACGGGCATAAATGTGAGGATGGTCATAAGTGTGAGGACCGGTCAAAAGTGCGAGGACCAGTCAGAAATAACTTTTTTCAGCCCTCTGAAAAAAGTCTATGCACATAGCCACGCCCACCCGGTCACATGATGAGCTAGCCACGCCTACACAGTCACGTGACCAACTAGCCACGCCTACCCAGTCACATGATTGCCAAGCCACACCCCCAACTAAGCCACACCCACAGAACCTGTTGTTAAAAAAATTGAATCCCACCACTGGTGAAAGGGTCTCATAAGTGGAATAGCCTAGGGCCTCTTTTCATCTAAATCCGGCCCTGCATATAAATCAAATTAAAATAAATAAATAAATTTCTTCCCAATTCATTTTTATACAAAGTAAGTAATATTATCCCCACCCTCTCCCACCCCACACTTTCTCACTCTCTCTTTCTCTCTCCCACACACAAATTCACACCATCCCATACTCAGCAGACATGGGACATCTTATGGTAGCTTCCTGATTTCTGCAGACTGGTGCCAATTAAAAATTAAAATGGTGCTACAAAATACCAACAGAATTTCAGTAGCTACAATTTACAGGGGAAAGCTACTGGAAACAAACAGGTCCAGAATTCCTACAAATACATTTCAAAAGCCATTGAGAAACCCATATGATAAAGTAAAAACGAATTATGACATACTTGTGAGTATACATAGATAAGAAGACATTAAAGCAATCCTTTATCATCACAGAATGTGCAACTATTTTCATCTTAAACAGATTTTTAAAGGTTGAAACATTTTCTGTCAGACAGACAAACCTTGTTAGGTTTCCTGTTTCATTCAAATACAAAAAGTAGCTACTATTCAACACCTAGCAATGATGGTTAAAATTTGGTTTGCAGTTCTGCTCAGTGACCATAATTTTGTTATATTTTTATATTTTAAAAGATCTTACCAATCCTCCTCCAATTATAGCTACTTTTTTCCTCTGTGTATTAGAAGAATCCATGGTCTGAATGTCTCTCCTTTGACTAGTCAGAAGATTCTGTACCCTCTTCTTGCATTCAGCAAAAAATGTTTGCAAGGGAGGAGAAAGAGGAGTTTCTATCTAACACTGGCAACAAGGGTGGGATCGAGGTAGACAGGTTACACAAATAAGAGCTGACAACCGAATCCAGTCAGGCAGGAAAATCTGCACAAGCCGAACATAGCAGAGCGATGTCCACCTTCACACCGCCGTTCGATCCCGTGAAAGAAAAATGGGGATCATACATGACGCGATTTGAATGCTTCCTCGAAGCAAATGACCTCCAAGGGCTGTCTGACAATCGGAAGCGAGCCCTCTTCTTGAGCCACTGCGGCCACGAAGTGTTTGACACAGCCGAATTGCTGTCAGAGCCAACATCGGTGCAGTCTGTCCTGTGGCAGGTCCTGCAGACCACGTTGAGGGCACATTATGCCCCTGTGCCATCCAAATTCGTTCAGTGCTATGAGTTCTGGCAAAGACTCCAAAGGGACGGCAAGTCGATAAATACATACATGGCAGCATTACACAAGGCCGCCACGCATTGCAAGTACCGTGATCTAGATGATATTGTCCTAGACCTAGAGCAACTAATCTATGAGGTTAAGGACATTAGCCTCCAGAGGTGACTGCTAGCCAAGACAACCCTCACCCTCCACATTACCCTAGACCAGTGATGGTGAACCTTTTTCTTGTTGCATGCCGGAAGTGTGTGTGTGCGCGATAATGCCCACGCGTGCCAGCACCATTAATGCAATGCGATCCCCCACGCGTGCGCTCCACATTGCGCATACTCCCCCATGCATACGTTCTGCATTGCGCATGCCCAGTCCCCCACATGCGCTTCGTGCCGCCCCTACCGCGACTTGTTTTGGGCTTTCGGGAGCAGGGATTGAAGCCTCCAGTTGCTGCTTCTGGCAGCACAATGACCGGCTCCACTCGGTACAAGGGGGTGGGGGGAAAGATCTGCTTTCGGGGCTTCCCTGTCTCCCCAGCCAAGCAGACTGTCCAGGGGCAGGGATTGAAGCCCCCACTTGCTGCTTCTGGCAGCACAATGACCGGCTCCGCTGGGTACAAGGGGGTGGAGGGAAAGATCTGCTTTCTGCTCCTGGTGCTGCCAGGGAAGAGGCACTGCAAGAACTGCTGTTGCCAGGGATGAGGGGGTGCCAGCGCCAGAAGCAGCGGGCTGGGGCTTCAATCCCTTTCCCTGGACAACCTGCTCGGGTGCGGAGACAGGGAAGCCACAGACAGCAGATCCTTCCCACCATCCCCTTGCATCTGGCAACAGTGGTTCTTGCGGTGCCTCTTCCCTGGCAGCACCAGGAGCAGGACTTCCTGTGGGTTTTTTCCCCCTTCACACCACAATGAATAAAGAATGAGGGGGGTGGGTGGGAGTGACCCGCTTAGCCCTTTTCTGGAGGAAGTGGAAAGGGGGTGGTGGCATTGTCTTTGTTATTCCGAGGCTGTTTGGGCCAGCCGATTCTTGTTGTGCCACAGCGGCTTGTAAAGCTCAGGCTGAGCCTGCGGGCTGCCAGGTCTGGAGCTGGCAGTGGCTTTTTCCTTCCCCTGGACAGCCTGTTCAGGTGGGGAGACAGGGAAGCCCCGAAAGATCCTTCCCCCCACCCCCTTGTACCCAGCGGAGCCAGTTCTTGTGCTGCCAGAAGCGGTGAGTGGGGGCTTCAATCCCTGCCCCTGGACAGCCTGCTTGGCTGGGGAGACAGGGAAGCTCCGAAAGCAGATCCTTCCCCCACCCCCTTGTATCAGGTGGAAAGGGGGTGGGGATGGTGTTGTCTTTGTTATTCTGAGGCAGGGCTGTTTGGGCCAGCCGATTCTTGCTGTGCCTACACGGTAGGCTGTTTGGTGATCTGGCAAGGCTGCGTGGTTAATAAAGCGGCTTGTAAAGCCTGGGCTGAGCTTGTGGACCGCCAGGTCTGGAGCCAGCAGCAGCTTTTTCTTTCACCTGAACAGCCTGCTCGGGTGTGGAGACAGGGAAGCCCCAGACCGTAGATCCTTCCCACCACCCCCTTGCACCCAGCGGCGGTGGTTCTTGCGCTCCCCTTTCCCAGCGGTGGCAGGAGCAGCTGGCGGGGGAGAGAGGATGGTGGCAGGCTGCAACAGCAGGCTGGTCACGCTGGCTACAAGGCAGCAGCGGCTCCTCCTCCTGCCACCCTCGCACTCCAGGAAGCCATTTCTGTCCTCTCCCTGCGCCAGCCCACATGGATTCCAGGCAGCGCAGCTGCAGAGCCTTTCCTCGCAGTGGCAGTGATGAGGCAAGCAGGCAGCCAGGCATAGGGGAGTGACTGGTGGCAGTGCTCCTGGCTGGCAAGGGGTGGATATCCCGGGGCTGTATGCAGGCAACAATGGCATGGCCGGTGCACACCTGCACTAAAGGCCAGCTGATTGTCATGCACGCATGCGCACCAGTAACCTGCAGACTAGCTGGCTGGTGCTCATGCGTACCCTGGAAACCCGGAAGAGGAATGGGCGACACGACGCATGCCAGGCAACATGGCTCTGCATGCCACTTCTGGCACGCATGCCATAGGTTTGCCAACACGGCCCTAGACGAAGCCAGAGCACATGAATCGTCGAATAAAGCAGCAGAGTCTCTGCAGCAGCAAGCACCACCCCAGGCGGCACAAAAATCTACCCCCATCCATAGTGAATCAGCTCAAACCGACAGCGCTGAAGAAAGCAAGGAAGAAGTATTCAAAACAGAGAGCAAGCAGCAGAACGATATTGACGACCAGAAACAGAGCTGTGCTAGCTGTGGGGGGTTTCATCAGAGGCAGACATGCCGTTTCAAAGATGCCATCTGCAGGCAATGTAATAAGAAAGGGCATTTGGCACAACTTTGCAGGGTGACTCAACCATTCAATCACAGGCAGCGAATGGCTACCAGCCAGGCTGGCCAACCACGACCCCCCAAGAGGGATGGGAACAACCTTCAGAGGAGAAGCGCCTATGCTAAACCCCCCGAGATGTTCCAGAGTCACATCAGCCAGGCTACCACATCCCCAGAGCAGAAACTGCATGTGACAGTCAAGATTGAGGGATCGCCATGACAAATGGAGATAGACACTGGCTCATCTATCACAATCATGTCCTGGGCTGAACTAAAGGCGGCCATTCTGAAACTACAGAAACACCAGCTGAAACGTCAGTGTCTAAGACTGAATGATTACCAGAGAAATCGCATCCCTGTGGAAGGCTATGGGACATTCCAGGTGAAATTTGGCAAGTTCAACGAGTGGTTGCCAATCACCGTGGTCAGCGGACGTCTGTCAAGCCTTCTCGGACTTGACCGGTTCAAGGCCCTGGGCATGGAAGTGACCGGTATCCATTCCGTCACCAGCAGCCTGGCAGACAACTTGCTCCACGAATTCCAATATGTTTTCGACAACCACCTTGGCATGTATGTGGGGACTCCTATTTCTTTTAATCTGGATCCCCAGATAGCCCCCATTAGACTGAAAGTGAGAAGAGTGCCATTTGTGCTTAAACCTAAGATAGACCAGGAGCTGGACAAGCTCATAAGCCAGGGTATACTAGTGCCAGTTGACCGGGCAAAATGGGAGACCCCCGATAGTCACTCCAATTAAAGCTGATGGATCAGTGCACATATGCACTGACTATAAGTGCACCCTCAATAAAGCTCTACAGCAGAGCACCTATCCTGTTCCTATTGTGCAACACCTACTCCATTCCCTGGGTCCCGGCAAGGTTTTCGTAGTGGACGCTTATTCTAAGTGGCTGGAGGTCATCCTAATGCACTCCACCACTGCCGAGGTTGTAGTTAAGGCACTCTGGAGGCTATTCACCACACATGGCCTACCAGACACCCTGGTCTCGGACAATGGGCCTTAATTCATCGCTATGCAATTTGAGGGGTACCTGGCTGAAATTGGGGTCCGACATGCCCTCACAGCACCTTTTCATCCGGCCAGTAATGGTCAAGCTGAAAGGATGGTCAGATCGGCCAAAGAGGCCTTGGCCAGACTTGGTCCAGGGGATTGGCAGGCCAGGATTGACACTTTTCTAGCGGCACAACATGTTACCCCATGCATGGCAACGGGAAGAAGCCCGGCAGAACTCCTAATGGGTCGACGACTCCGCTGCACCCTAGATAGGCTCCATCCCAATTATTCACTTGAGGGATATATGGAAACCGAAAATAGGACCAGGAGTTTCCCCATAAGGTCCATTGTATTTGCAAGAAATTATGCGCAGGGGACCCTCTGGGTAGCTGGGCATATTCGTGAAATCACCGGCCCCCGGTCATACATTGTGGAAGTTAGTAATGGGAAAGTGTGGCGAAGGCATATAGATCAGTTAAGAAAGCATATTGCTGTCAGCGTTCCAAATTAGGCTCTCTTCCAGCGCTGACATAGAGAAAGCAGAAGCTTGATTTATTGCTGAGATGAACTTTTACCTAGTCTTTGTATGTTACAGATAGGATTTCCTGGGAGATGAGGAGGGGGGCACATTCCTGTGAAAAGAACGTGCTGGGATGTAGAGATGGATTTGCATGATGGTGTCAGCCTCCTCTGGAACCACCTGTGCTCCGCCGAACAAACACCACACGCACACACTCAAAGGTGGAGCTATCCGGTTTAATCGTAGCTTACACGGTGGTCATACAGTAAGCGCTGAAGTTTTCTGATGAAAAGCAAAGTCGGAGACGCCCGATTCCTCCACTTAACTGGCTTTATAGAACGCCCCCAAGCGCCCCTCCCTTGCTCAATTGTGCATTTAAAGTGACCGCGCTATTTAATCCTTCAGTTACTTCCGGATCGCGCTGTCCCTCGCATTGAAGGGCGTTTGTTTCCTTTGACATCGTTTATTGACCCTGCCCCCAGATTCCCTATTCCGTCCACCACCTGATATCACCGTGCCCTGCTAAACGCTACAACACCCCCCTTCACCGTGTCTCTGTTCTTCTGGCTTGTCACAGTCCCCGGGATCATGTATCGAGGGAATGGCTGACACTCGACATGCGGCCCCCCCCTACCAGGTCTCTTCCTGTAGGGACATAAAAGCATTCGGTTATTCTCATTAAGTGGGAAAGTGTTCACCTGGTTTGTTTGGATATGTTTCATGGAATTGTTTTAGTAATCGTGGAGCATCTATATCCTTCATTTTCACCCATGTTGCTTCTGATATAGGGTATCCCTTCCAATGTACTAAATACCTAAGCTTCCCATGATATATTTTAGAATCGAGGATCTTTTTAATTTCGTATGAATTTCCTGTCAGAGGCCCTGGACGTGTTCCTGTCTCTCTTATTTTGGCTGCTGGTTTTAGGAGACTACTGTGGAATACTGGGTGTATTCTTCTCAGTAAGGGGGGTAGTTTTAAAGATACCGTTACGGGATTTATTATTTTGGTGATGGGAAAGGGACCTATATACTTTGGGCCTAATTTTTTACTGGGCATACGCAGATTGATATATTTTGTGGACAAATACACCTTTTCTCCTATTTTGAAGGGTAGATTATCTCGTCTCCATTTGTTAACTTGGGTTTTGTACGCTTCAGAAGCTTTTTCTAATGCATTTTTGATGTGTGGCCAACTCTGTTTAACCTTCTCTGTCCATTCTTTTGGACTATGGGAACTAGTCATTTGTACATCTAGATCGGGGATGGCTGGGAACTCTTTTCCAGAAACTACTAGGAAGGGTGTATAACCAGTACTGCTGTGCACGGTGTTATTATATGCTGATTCTGCGAAAGGTAAGAGTTCGTACCAGTCTGTTTGTTGGTATGACACATAAAAACGTAGATACCTTTCTACCATGGCATTGGCTCTTTCAGCGGCTCCGTTGGTATTTGGGTGGAACGCAGAGCTCAGTCCCTGTTCTGTTCCTAATTGTCCTAGGAAACGTCTCCAGAACCAGGCGGTAAATTGGGGACCTCTGTCTGAGATTATATGTTTGGGTGTGCCATGAAGTCGATATACATGTTGGACGAACAGTTTCGCTAGACGCCTTGCGGATGGTAGTCCTTTACAGGGGACAAAATGCGCCTGTTTGGAAAACAGGTCAATAATAGTCCATATTACATTGTGTCCTTTGCTGGGAGGTAATTCGACTATGAAATCTATGGCTATATCTTCCCAAGGTCTCTGTGGTTCAGCCACTGACTGTAACAAACCAGACGGTTTCCCTGACAAGGGTTTAGCTCTTATACAGATGGGACAGCCTTGTACATATGTCTCTACCTGTTTTCGCATATGTGGCCACCAGAACTGTCTCCTCACTAGATGCAATGTTTTCACGAAACCGAAATGCCCTGCTGTTTTTACATCGTGGCATTGTCGTAACACCTTATTTCTCAATCCTTCGGGGATATATAATTTATCTCCTTTCCACATTAGTCCTCTTTTCTGTGTCACTATCTGAGGATTGGTCTTCAGCCAACTGTCTGTTGCTAATTTTTTCCTCAACTCCACTATCCAGGTTGTGGGGAGCGGGAATACATCCCTTCCTTGCTTTCCTGTCTGTTTATAAGGTATTAAGGCTTGTGTTATCTCCTCTTTTTGGCTCTCAAAGTGTGGCATGCGTGATAGGGCATCAGCTAAATAGTTCTTTCCCCCTGGTATCGCTTTCAGCATGATGGTAAATCTGCGGAAATACTGCGCCCAACGTGCCTGTTTCGGGGACAGTTTACGAGGCGATTGAAGTGCCTCTAGATTTTTGTGATCCGTCCATACCTCAGACTCTACCTTAGTCCCTTCTAGCAAATGCCTCCATGTTTGCAAGGCCCATTTTATGGCATACGCCTCTTTTTCCCAAACCGTCCAATTTCGTTCTGTATCGGTTAGTTTTCGGGAGGTGTAGGCGCATGGTTGAAGAACCCCATGTTCATTTCTTTGTAGGAGAACACCCCCTACCGCCACATCACTTGCATCCGCCTGGATTACAAAGGGTTTTGAAGTGTTAGGATGTCTTAGTATGGGTTCATTAGCGAAGAGGGTTTTCAACGTGTCAAATGCACGTTGACATGATATCGTCCAATTTATTTTTTGTTGTGGGTTGCCTTTCCCGACTGTACTTTTTCTCGTCTTTAAGAGATCAGTCAACGGTAAAGCCACCTTAGCAAATGAGGGGATAAATCTTCTGTAAAAATTTGCAAAGCCCAGAAAACTTTGTAACTATTTTCGGGTCTTTGGAGCCTGCCATTCCAACACTGTCTTAACCTTATTTGGGTCCATTTCAATCCCTTTTCCTGAAATCCTAAACCCCAAGTAATCTATCTCTGTCTTGTGAAATTCACATTTCGATAGCTTTACATACAACTGAGCCTTCAACAACTTCAGTAATATTTGCCGTACCAGACGAACGTGTTCTTCTAGGGTATTGGAGTATATTAGAATATCGTCTAGATAAACGAGAACTCCACGATACAGGTGATCATAGAGTATACTATTGATAAACTGCATAAAAACTGCAGGGGCCCCCTGTAGACCAAATGGCATGACCCGGAACTTATAGCTGCCCAAAGGGCAGTTAAATGTGGTCTTCCACTCATCACCCGCTTTTACCCGGACCCTGTAATACGCTTCTCGGAGGTCCAACTTAGTAAAGATCCTCCCTGTCGTGAGAGTGGAAAGCAAATCCATCATAAGGGGTAAGGGGTAAAGGGGTTCCATACAGACAGCGTTTAATCCCCGAAAATCAACACACAATCTTAGCCCTCCATCTTTCTTCTCCTTAAACAGAACTGGCGCCGCCATATGCGCACGACTGGGCGAGATAAAACCCCTGGCTAGGTTCTGATCTATATAACGCCGCAATTCCTCTAATTCAAGGGGAGTCATGGAATACATGCGAGGTTTAGGTAAACTAACACCTGGTTTTAACTCTATCGCACAGTCTGTAGGACAGTGGGGCGGAAGGGCCTCACATTCCTTCTCACTAAACACACGCCATAGATCTCTGTATATGTGTGGGACTTTTTCTAGACAGAGCATCTCCTTTCCAGTCGCTCCTATATCTCTACTGTCTTCAGGTGGATCAGGGCCTACTGCCAAGCGTAATTTGCGAAAAAACCCTTCCCACCAAATGGTAGGTTTCCACTTATCTAACCATGATAGGCCTAGAATGATGGGTTCAATCATTTTTTCTACAACCACAAATCGTATTACTTCCCAATGATTCCCGATCTCAAGTGTCACAGGTTCTGTAACATGGGTAGCTGGTTGTCCTCCTAGCGTTGAACCATCCATTTGCTCAAAATAAATAGGTTTTTGCAATTTCACTACACGGAGTCCAAGACTGTCTGCTATCGCCCTTCGTAAAAGGCAACGGGTGCAACCGGTATCTACTAAGGCCCCTTGCTGTTCCAATCTACCCGACCCAGGGTGTTTTAGTGTCACCTGGATAACGAACGGTCGAACAGGATCACATACCATAGGATCCGTGTGTTCCGTTTCCTCCTCAATGTTCCCCTCCTCCGTCGGTGTTCGGATGATGTCAGGAGATCCACCATTGCCATCACGACCATTGGCCTCGCCACCTCTTGTTTGAGCCGCGATACGAGAGCGCTCCGATAGTCTGGAACGGAAACCCGCCCGCCTACTGGAACCTGATGCCTGGATGTCTGGGGCCCGGAGAGGCGGGAGTGGGCAATCAAGCGCTCTGTGGCCCTCCTGGTCACACCGGTAACATCGGAATGGTCTTCGTGAGGCAATACCACCTCTTACTCCTATAGGCATATATGTTCGAATGCCTCCCCGCCCTATTGGTGGCTTCTCCAACACTTTCCGTGGTGGGGTCACGGTGTCGCTTCGCATCCGGAACTCCTTCAGGCCTACATCCAATTCGACAGCCGCTTTATACCAGACCGTTATGTGAGGACCAAGGCCCCTATAAACACAGGCCTGACGTAGGTCTCTATCCAGCCCCTTATGGAAATGGTGAACTAATAAACGTTCGGGCCAGCCCCTCAACTGATTAGCCAAGGTACGGAATTCCTTTACATAGTCTTTAGCCGCTCGTCCATTTTGTTTTAGTGAAACTAGATCACTTTCAACAATGGCCTGGGTGCTGGCATCGTCCTCAAATCGACTTCGTAACGCTTCCAGGAACAGTCCCAAATCTGCCAGTTCTCGAGCGTGCATGGTGTGTAAACTGGCCACCCAGTCAGCTGCCTCACCTGTCAAAACCATCGTAACCGCTACTACTCTGGCCCACTGAGAGGAATAATAGTGCCCGTAAGCATCCATATAGCTGATCACCTGGCTTAGAAAGAGGGCTACACGGTCTGGATTCCCATCGAACATGGCTTGTAAGGGAGGGAGACCCCATGGTATTTGCTGTCCCCAAGGCCCTGGGATCCATGCAGGTGCTGGATCCCGTGCACGCCTGGACCGCTCTCCACCCCGAGGGGCTCTTCGTTCCAGTGAGCGGGACCGTCTAGCAGCAGGCTCACCTTCCTGGTCCTCACGATGCCCCTGACTAGGTTGCTGTCGTTGTGTACCATGTATCCCCTCGCTTGACAAGGAACCTCTCCCCTGGGGAGCAGGGTCCTCATCCCTTCTGTCCCTATATCGACTATGGTCTACTCGCAGCTTTGGACTGGCCAAACGCACCCTGGATTCGGATATTCCGCCCGTTGATGCTCCCACCCCACTCTGCCACGTGTTTGACTGGTCTGCCCGGGCGCCCAGGGCTGCCAAGAGGGGGCATCCCGGAAGCTAGCTTCCCCAAATCTCTCCCTCAACATATCCATGGTGGTTACACCGGGGCCAGAAGAATAATCCCATTCCCCCTCTTCCTCCTCCTCCATCCATTTCCTTTCCCGCCATCCTTGGAATTGAGGGGCTGGAGGGGGGTTAGCTGACATCTGAAACCCCAACTTCCCTAGTGTAGCGGTACTTTGCCACCAATTTCCAGATGGTTTTCGAGCAGCTTCAGTCCCCAATGAATCTTGTCTTCCCTGCTTGTCTTCTGGGGGGGGGGCGACACCACTCTCTGTTTGGGGCGTACCACTGGCTGTTCGCAACGCTCCTCTGTCTCCACGTTCTCCTCCTCCTCTGCCTCCAGCTCTGTCCCCAAATCCAACACCTTGGCATCATCCATCACGCCCTCTGCCATCACAGCTGCTTGCAGTCCTCAGACAGAAGAATAAAGCGTCTCCGACTTTCTGTCAGCCTCCTCTGGAACCACCTGTGCTCCGCCGAACAAACACCACATGCACACACTCAAAGGTGGAGCTATCCGGTTTAATCGTAGCTTACACGGTGGTCATACAGTAAGCGCTGAAGTTTTCTGATGAAAAGCAAAGTCGGAGACGCCCGATTCCTCCACTTAACTGGCTTTATAGAACGCCCCCAAGCGCCCCTCCCTTGCTCAATTGTGCATTTAAAGTGACCGCGCTATTTAATCCTTCAGGTACTTCCGGATCGCGCTGTCCCTCGCATTGAAGGGCGTTTGTTTCCTTTGACATCGTTTATTGACCCTGCCCCCAGATTCCCTATTCCGTCCACCACCTGATATCACCGTGCCCTGCTAAACGCTACAACACCCCCCTTCACCGTGTCTCTGTTCTTCTGGCTTGTCACAGTCCCCGGGATCATGTGTCGAGGGAATGGCTGACACTCGACATGCGGCCCCCCCCTACCAGGTCTCTTCCTGTAGGGACATAAAAGCATTCGGTTATTCTCATTAAGTGGGAAAGTGTTCACCTGGTTTGTTTGGATATGTTTCATGGAATTGTTTTAGTAATCGTGGAGCATCTATATCCTTCATTTTCACCCATGTTGCTTCTGATATAGGGTATCCCTTCCAATGTACTAAATACCTAAGCTTCCCATGATATATTTTAGAATCGAGGATCTTTTTAATTTCGTATGAATTTCCTGTCACAGGCCCTGGACGTGTTCCTGTCTCTCTTATTTTGGCTGCTGGTTTTAGGAGACTACTGTGGAATACTGGGTGTATTCTTCTCAGTAAGGGGGGTAGTTTTAAAGATACCGTTACGGGATTTATTATTTTGGTGATGGGAAAGGGACCTATATACTTTGGGCCTAATTTTTTACTGGGCATACGCAGATTGATATATTTTGTGGACAAATACACCTTTTCTCCTATTTTGAAGGGTAGGTTATCTCGTCTCCGTTTGTTAACTTGGGTTTTGTACGCTTCAGAAGCTTTTTCTAATGCATTTTTGATGTGTGGCCAACTCTGTTTAACCTTCTCTGTCCATTCTTTTGGACTATGGGAACTAGTCATTTGTACATCTAGATCGGGGATGGCTGGGAACTCTTTTCCAGAAACTACTAGGAAGGGTGTATAACCAGTACTGCTGTGCACGGTGTTATTATATGCTGATTCTGCGAAAGGTAAGAGTTCGTACCAGTCTGTTTGTTGGTATGACACATAAGAACGTAGATACCTTTCTACCATGGCATTGGCTCTTTCAGCGGCTCCGTTGGTATTTGGGTGGAACGCAGAGCTCAGTCCCTGTTCTGTTCCTAATTGTCCTAGGAAACGTCTCCAGAACCAGGCGGTAAATTGGGGACCTCTGTCTGAGATTATATGTTTGGGTGTGCCATGAAGTCGATATACATGTTGGACGAACAGTTTCGCTAGACGCCTTGCGGATGGTAGTCCTTTACAGGGGACAAAATGCGCCTGTTTGGAAAACAGGTCAATAATAGTCCATATTACATTGTGTCCTTTGCTGGGAGGTAATTCGACTATGAAATCTATGGCTATATCTTCCCAAGGTCTCTGTGGTTCAGCCACTGACTGTAACAAACCAGACGGTTTCCCTGACAAGGGTTTAGCTCTTATACAGATGGGACAGCCTTGTACATATGTCTCTACCTGTTTTCGCATATGTGGCCACCAGAACTGTCTCCTCACTAGATGCAATGTTTTCACGAAACCGAAATGCCCTGCTGTTTTTACATCGTGGCATTGTCGTAACACCTTATTTCTCAATCCTTCGGGGATATATAATTTATCTCCTTTCCACATTAGTCCACTTTTCTGTGTCACTATCTGAGGATTGGTCTTCAGCCAACTGTCTGTTGCTAATTTTTTCCTCAACTCCACTATCCAGGTTGTGGGGAGCGGGAATACATCCCTTCCTTGCTTTCCTGTCTGTTTATAAGGTATTAAGGCTTGTGTTATCTCCTCTTTTTGGCTCTCAAAGTGTGGCATGCGTGATAGGGCATCAGCTAAATAGTTCTTTCCCCCTGGTATCGCTTTCAGCATGATGGTAAATCTGCGGAAATACTGCGCCCAACGTGCCTGTTTCGGGGACAGTTTACGAGGCGATTGAAGTGCCTCTAGATTTTTGTGATCCGTCCATACCTCAGACTCTACCTTAGTCCCTTCTAGCAAATGCCTCCATGTTTGCAAGGCCCATTTTATGGCATACGCCTCTTTTTCCCAAACCGTCCAATTTCGTTCTGTATCGGTTAGTTTTCGGGAGGTGTAGGCGCATGGTTGAAGAACCCCATGTTCATTTCTTTGTAGGAGAACACCCCCTACCGCCACATCACTTGCATCCGCCTGGATTACAAAGGGTTTTGAAGTGTTAGGATGTCTTAGTATGGGTTCATTAGCGAAGAGGGTTTTCAACGTGTCAAATGCACGTTGACATGATATCGTCCAATTTATTTTTTGTTGTGGGTTGCCTTTCCCGACTGCACTTTTTCTCGTCTTTAAGAGATCAGTCAACGGTAAAGCCACCTTAGCAAATGAGGGGATAAATCTTCTGTAAAAATTTGCAAAGCCCAGAAAACTTTGTAACTGTTTTCGGGTCTTTGGAGCCTGCCATTCCAACACTGTCTTAACCTTATTTGGGTCCATTTCAATCCCTTTTCCTGAAATCCTAAACCCCAAGTAATCTATCTCTGTCTTGTGAAATTCACATTTCGATAGCTTTACATACAACTGAGCCTTCAACAACTTCAGTAATATTTGCCGTACCAGACGAACGTGTTCTTCTAGGGTATTGGAGTATATTAGAATATCGTCTAGATAAACGAGAACTCCACGATACAGGTGATCATAGAGTATACTATTGATAAACTGCATAAAAACTGCAGGGGCCCCCTGTAGACCAAATGGCATGACCCAGAACTTATAGCTGCCCAAAGGGCAGTTAAATGTGGTCTTCCACTCATCACCCGCTTTTACCCGGACCCTGTAATACGCTTCTCGGAGGTCCAACTTAGTAAAGATCCTCCCTGTCGTGAGAGTGGAAAGCAAATCCATCATAAGGGGTAAGGGGTAAAGGGGTTCCATACAGACAGCGTTTAATCCCCGAAAATCAACACACAATCTTAGCCCTCCATCTTTCTTCTCCTTAAACAGAACTGGCGCCGCCATATGCGCACGACTGGGCGAGATAAAACCCCTGGCTAGGTTCTGATCTATATAACGCCGCAATTCCTCTAATTCAAGGGGAGTCATGGAATACATGCGAGGTTTAGGTAAACTAACACCTGGTTTTAACTCTATCGCACAGTCTGTAGGACAGTGGGGCGGAAGGGCCTCACATTCCTTCTCACTAAACACACGCCATAGATCTCTGTATATGTGTGGGACTTTTTCTAGACAGAGCATCTCCTTTCCAGTCGCTCCTATATCTCTACTGTCTTCAGGTGGATCAGGGCCTACTGCCAAGCGTAATTTGCGAAAAACCCCTTCCCACCAAATGGTAGGTTTCCACTTATCTAACCATGATAGGCCTAGAATGATGGGTTCAATCATTTTTTCTACAACCACAAATCGTATTACTTCCCAATGATTCCCGATCTCAAGTGTCACAGGTTCTGTAACATGGGTAGCTGGTTGTCCTCCTAGCGTTGAACCATCCATTTGCTCAAAATAAATAGGTTTTTGCAATTTCACTACACGGAGTCCAAGACTGTCTGCTATCGCCCTTCGTAAAAGGCAACGGGTGCAACCAGTATCTACTAAGGCCCCTTGCTGTTCCAATCTACCCGACCCAGGGTGTTTTAGTGTCACCTGGATAACGAACGGTCGAACAGGATCACATACCATAGGATCCGTGTGTTCCATTTCCTCCTCAATGTTCCCCTCCTCCGTCGGTGTTCGGATGATGTCAGGAGATCCACCATTGCCATCACGACCATTGGCCTCGCCACCTCTTGTTTGAGCCGCGATACGAGAGCGCTCCGATAGTCTGGAACGGAAACCCGCCCGCCTACTGGAACCTGATGCCTGGATGTCTGGGGCCCGGAGAGGCGGGAGTGGGCAATCAAGCGCTCTGTGGCCATCCTGGTCACACCGGTAACATCGGAATGGTCTTCGTGAGGCAATACCACCTCTTACTCCTATAGGCATATATGTTCGAATGCCTCCCCGCCCTATTGGTGGCTTCTCCAACACTTTCCGTGGTGGGGTCACGGTGTCGCTTCGCATCCGGAACTCCTTCAGGCCTACATCCAATTCGACAGCCGCTTTATACCAGACCGTTATGTGAGGACCAAGGCCCCTATAAACACAGGCCTGACGTAGGTCTCTATCCAGCCCCTTATGGAAATGGTGAACTAATAAACGTTCGGGCCAGCCCCTCAACCGATTAGCCAAGGTACGGAATTCCTTTACATAGTCTTTAGCCGCTCGTCCATTTTGTTTTAGTGAAACTAGATCACTTTCAACAATGGCCTGGGTGCTGGCATCGTCCTCAAATCGACTTCGTAACGCTTCCAGGAACAGTCCCAAATCTGCCAGTTCTCGAGCGTGCATGGTGTGTAAACTGGCCACCCAGTCAGCTGCCTCACCTGTCAAAACCATCGTAACCGCTACTACTCTGGCCCACTGAGAGGAATAATAGTGCCCGTAAGCATCCATATAGCTGATCACCTGGCTTAGAAAGAGGGCTACACGGTCTGGATTCCCATCAAACGTGGCTTGTAAGGGAGGGAGACCCCATGGTATTTGCTGTCCCCAAGGCCCTGGGATCCATGCAGGTGCTGGATCCCGTGCACGCCTGGACCGCTCTCCACCCCGAGGGGCTCTTCGTTCCAGTGAGCGGGACCGTCTAGCAGCAGGCTCACCTTCCTGGTCCTCACGATGCCCCTGACTAGGTTGCTGTCGTTGTGTACCATGTATCCCCTCGCTTGACAAGGAACCTCTCCCCTGGGGAGCAGGGTCCTCATCCCTTCTGTCCCTATATCGACTATGGTCTACTCGCAGCTTTGGACTGGCCAAACGCACCCTGGATTCGGATATTCCGCCCGTTGATGCTCCCACCCCACTCTGCCACGTGTTTGACTGGTCTGCCCCGGGCGCCCAGGGCTGCCAAGAGGGGGCATCCCGGAAGCTAGCTTCCCCAAATCTCTCCCTCAACATATCCATGGTGGTTACACTGGGGCCAGAAGAATAATCCCATTCCCCCTCTTCCTCCTCCTCCATCCATTTCCTTTCCCGCCATCCTTGGAATTGAGGGGCTGGAGGGGGGTTAGCTGACGTCTGAAACCCCAACTTCCCTAGTGTAGCGGTACTTTGCCACCAATTTCCAGATGGTTTTCGAGCAGCTTCAGTCCCCAATGAATCTTGTCTTCTCTGCTTGTCTTCTGGGGGGGGGGGGGGGGCGACACCACTCTCTGTTTGGGGCGTACCACTGGCTGTTCGCAACGCTCCTCTGTCTCCACGTTCTCCTCCTCCTCTGCCTCCAGCTCTGTCCCCAAATCCAACACCGTGGCATCATCCATCACGCCCTCTGCCATCACAGCTGCTTGCAGTCCTCAGACAGAAGAATAAAGCGTCTCCGACTTTCTGTCAGCCTCCTCTGGAACCACCTGTGCTCCGCCGAACAAACACCACACGCACACACTCAAAGGTGGAGCTATCCGGTTTAATCGTAGCTTACACGGTGGTCATACAGTAAGCGCTGAAGTTTTCTGATGAAAAGCAAAGTCGGAGACGCCCGATTCCTCCACTTAACTGGCTTTATAGAACGCCCCCAGCGCCCCTCCCTTGCTCAATTGTGCATTTAAAGTGACCGCGCTATTTAATCCTTCAGTTACTTCCGGATCGCGCTGTCCCTCGCATTGAAGGGCGTTTGTTTCCTTTGACATCGTTTATTGACCCTGCCCCCAGATTCCCTATTCCGTCCACCACCTGATATCACCGTGCCCTGCTAAACGCTACAACACCCCCCTTCACCGTGTCTCTGTTCTTCTGGCTTGTCACAGTCCCCGGGATCATGTGTCGAGGGAATGGCTGACACTCGACAGATGGCCAATGAGACATTGGGGTTGGAGTGCGGAAGAGGAGGGGGTTGGAAGGAGGGGCCAGTTTGGCTGCAAAATGAATCAGGAATGTCGGACTCTGCTATTCTTAAAATAAAAGTGATTCATTAGAGAGCTTGCGCTTGAGAATGAAGTTTTTTTCAAGATAGCACCGAAACCTGACAATTGCCCAGGCAGAGCTCGACGAACTAGAATACAAGTACAATCCAGTCCAGTGGTGGGTTGCTCCCGGTTTGCACCGATTCACAAGAACCGGTAGTAAAAATTTGTAGTAGTTCTGAGAACCGATAATAACATTGGCTGGCCATGCCCCCGAACCGGTCCCTGGCCCGGTTGCTGGTCGCTTACCCCACCCACCTCATCAAAAGCTTTTTTTTTTTTTAACTTTTAAAAGCATTCTTTCTACAACCTCTTCGGCCAAAGAAGTGGTAAAAAAAATGTTTTGAAAAACCTCTGATGATCTCAGCTGAGTTGCTTGATTGGCAGAGGCTTTTCAAAGCATTGTTTTCTGCAACCTCTTTGGCTGAAGAGGTGGTTAAAAAAAATGCTTTGAAAAGCCTCTGATGATCCCAGCTGTGTTGCCTGATCGGCAGAAACTTTTCAAAGCATTCTTTTCTGCAACCTCTTAAGGTTGTAGAAAAAGATGCTTTTAAAAGTAAAAAAAAAAAAGTTGGCCACGCCCACCCAGTCACATTACCCACCAAGCCACACCCACAAAATAAACCACACTCAAAGAACCGGTAGTAAAAAATTTTAGAACCCACCCTGATCCAGTCCCTGACTCACCAATTGTTACTCCAACAGCTAACTCAAACCTGAAGTGGCCAGAAGCCTTACCTGAGGACTTTGGTGTCCAGCACCTCCTCCACGAGAAGCCAGGCCCACCTGAAATCTGTGCCGCCCATGAGAAATTCCAGGAGGTTCCTTTGGCTGGGCTGGGAGAGACAAAGAGTCCGTCTGACCAGCCCAGATCTCTGCCTCAAACTGAATTGCGCAGGTCAACTAGAATCAGGGAATGCCCTAGTCATTAGCGCGAATATGTATGTAAATACTTGGTACAATACCTTCTGGGAGGGAGGAGTGTTATGTATCTAATTTTGGAGGAAAAATTATAGCGGGAAAAAGCTCGATGATCATTGGCTAACACACTTGGCAAGTAGTTATATAAGGAGAGCTGTTAGATTGTAAAGTTGCTGGATTCTCACTGTACATTAAAGAGTTCACTTTGACCTGGTTCCTGGATCCTCATTCGCCCTATCTAACACCACTTGTGACTTGTAATTTGTAAACCAATTGTGTTATTGAGTGCAATAGCTGACTCTCCAACTTCATGTGTTTTAATGTTCAGCCTGTGAAAATGGTGTATGCAGCAAGCCAAAATTACAATGACAATGTTGTATCATTGTGATACAAGATCTCCCCCAACCCTTATCTACATCCCTGAAAAATCACAATGCCAGCACAAGGGGGGGAGGAGTTGTGTCAGATGCATTCTTGATTTTTTAATCCCCCTCCTAAAACGGCTATACAATCAATGTTGAAAAGCAACAACACTTTATTCTGTTTGTTCTTTTTTGGCTATGCATGTAAAATAGGGCAGTAATATCAAAGAAATACTAAACTTCAGTGTTTCTTTATCGAGAATATGGTTTATTTATTTTGACTTCTGAGTACACAATATTTTAATCTTACATGAGAATAATATAATAATTTATAATATAAATTGGTGAAACAAGCACAGAAAAATGCATTTATAGATGCTTTTGAATGATTTAGTTTTTCCAATCACCCCATTAATTTAATGGTTGGAACTGTAATCCCAGGAAAAAACAAAATGTATCAGACTGAACAGATGCAAATAAAATTTAAAAAAAAAATACAATGCAATCCTGTAATTAAGGTTTTCTGTTTGAGATGTAATATTGGTAGAAAATTAGGTACCAGAATTTGTAAAAATTGGTATTATAAAAATTCACAGTGCTACCACATCTTCTAAGCATCTTCCCACAAACCTAATACCCAATCTTCTCAGTCTCTTTCCACTACTGCTTTTTTAAAATGTATTTATATCTCACCTTTATTATTTTTACAAATGGCACAAAGTGGTGAGCATATCCAACACACCTTCCTCTTCCTATTTTCCCAATAACAACAGCCTTATGAGGTGAGTTGGGCTTGCTTTCATGGATAAGACAAGGCCTGAACTCATGGTCTGCGCTTTCTAGCCTAGTGCCCACTACACCAAACTTTTGCCAATCTTCTTGGTGGTCCATAACCCCATCTCCTTATCTTTCCAGTGTCTTTAATTTCGGAATTTACAATAACTGTAAATATTGTATGTTTCGTTGAATTTTGCACAGAATGTCAATGTAGGAAAAAAATGGTACCTGTAAATGGTACCGTGAATTTATACTCTCATCCTATACACATTACTGCAGATAATCAAGGAGACCATCACACAGCTGGGTATTAGATATCTCAATTCCCACTTCACATACACTTACAATACAAAATGGAGAACAATAGAAACAAACAAACAAAAAAGGCTAACATCTGTCCTGCAAACATCCAGCCATAAATTCAGACTTGGACTTTCATGCAGGCCTCTGCTGCCACCTAGTAGTTACCTAAGGTTCTGCAGTCACAATCTGAGAGCCCTAAAGGAAAGACATTTGGCCTGAGAGTATATTGACTTCCCATTCAAGAACTTGAGCTATCACTAAGATCTGATCTTCTAAAACTTTAACATGGATTCTATCAAATCACTCAAGAGACAATTATTGAAGAACTGCAAACCTCACATACAGAGTTGGGGATGCTCAGAGACAGGCATTGCTCAGGAGCAAATTCATGCTCCAAAGCAGAACTCATAAGTGGAAACTTGAGGGTCATTTATGTAATCCTTGATTTACAACCAAAATTACAGTGGCACTGAAAAAAGTGACTTATAATCAGTTTTCACACTTATGACCATTGTAGCATCTCCATGGTCATGTGATCAAAATTTGGGCGCTTGCCAACTGGCATGTATTATGATAATTGCACATTCTGGGGTCATGTGATCTCCATTTGTAAATTTCCCAGCTGGTTTCCAACAAGCAAAGTCAATGGGGGGGGGGAGCCAGATTCAGTTAATAACTGGAGTAATTTGTTTAACAACTGTGGCAAAAAAAGGTCATAAAATGGAGCGAATCTCACTTAACAACTTCTTGGTTTGTTGCTGGTTTTGGTAGCAAAGTGTCATGAACAAAAACAAACAAAACACAATATCATTCCATTTGGGGAAAAAGAAAGATTCAGAAAGCATTGTTGATGTTTAAACATTAAGAAACCAGAGCCTCCCAAAGCCTGGGCATGCTATCTTCCTTTGTTTCCATGAGACACATAGTAACTCATTGCTCACAATTGGAAGATTTCCTGCTGCTTATATCACTGTTGTAACTCTTCTCCATATCCCATCCTCTTGCTATATTTGATAACAAGTGGCCTGAACCATCAGAGAAACTTTCTTTTCTGCAATATTGCATGCATAATACTGAAACGTAGATCTCGAGAGACAGAAGTTTTGAGACTGACTGGAAGGACCTCTGTTCTGTAAATTGCTTCTAATTGACAGAATTTCATAAGAAATACAAATCTTATTCAGGAACTTGAATATGGAGAAAAATTCAAAGTTAGGGGAGGATGGGTAACATTCAACCCTGCCCCAATTTCTCCAGCTGCCATGGATGCTTCAGGTGATAGGTCTGAAAGGGAGTTCTAATGTTTACTTAAAGGCAAATACAGCTGTCAGTACAATCTGGATCATGCACAGAGCTGATTTATTTAGGTCCTGGATCATGCACAGAGCTGTACTTGCATTCAAGGAAGGACAGGTTCAGTTCCCTTTCAGATCTCTTGATTAACATGAGGAGTTTGGAGAGCTTTCCACTTTCCAGGAGTGGAACACAGGAAAATGATTGAAAGGGATTTTGATCTTGTAGAACTACAGCTGAATGTAAAATGTAGAATTGTCATTATTAAGAAAAGGACAAGGATTTTTTCAGTCTCTGAACGGACTGGATCTGCTGCTGAAGTAAATTCACTGGCTGGCAGCATTAACTTTTTCCCAGGATTCCAGGATTTAAAACAGTTCATTTGGTGACTGGTTAGCGTCAGGATGGTTATACCCTAGAATCTCTCTCTCTGTGTATTTATTAGATTAGAAGATTATAGCTGTAGTCTAGCACGATTTTTTCTATTACATGTAAGCAAATAAAGAATTGGAGTCAATTGGATTTCACTCTGTTGTCTTTGGGCTTGGGCCTGACACTAAAGAACAATAATGTTTTCAGATAGCAAAGAAGGCTCCAAGCCACTCCTGTTGAGAAGCTCTAGCAGTTTTAAACTTTGGACATTCTGCACATATAACCCAGAATTATTTAATGTGCACAAAAGAAAAGGGATGATGAGTGCCTCATAGCTTCTCTATTATTTTGCAACAGAAGAATTTAGCCAGCACAATAACCAGCACAATAGTTTTGATTTCTGCCCCCCCCCCTTTTCTTTTGCATATGATGACACTCTTGCTAGCTAAACTACAACTATTTTCTTCCTATTCTGTCTCATAGAGCTTGTTTTGCTGCTCCTGATGCCCTAGTCAATGCACTTTTACAACAGTTCTGGCTTCCTTAGCTTTATTACTCTGTCTGTATGACCAAACACTATTTCCATTGTTTGAGAAGAATTGTGCCACTATGCTCCATGCTACCCCTTCTTCCCTGTTTTGGGGTAATTAGAGCAGTGATTTCCCATCAACTCCTAATTCGACCACTCCGGTAGACAGCCTTGCAGTGAAAGGCTCTGTTGTTGACATCTTATTTTAAATGTTGTTAGGTGGATTGAACAATGCGCAAAGGTGTCTCCATCACTTCCTAATTATTATCATATGACTGCTGCTATGTAACTCATAGCTTCCAGTATGGCCAGTATGGATGCTCGCACTTTTCCTTATTTTCCTATGGCATTCTTCCTCCTCTTTCATGTCTGTAACATGAATGAACAGGATATGGTGCACAATATTTATCACGTAGTATAGCTCAAATAGAATTGATGCATACGTCTGTTGTATCAGGTGGAAATTTTATGCTCACTGGAAATCCTATGTTCTCAGCAAATGTGCATAATTTCTGTCTATCTGCAGCGAAGTGAAGTATCAGATGAGAGAGCTCCAATGCTTTTAATTAGGTACTCATTGCCCCTTTGCAAGCCACCTGTAAGAGAAACCAGTTAGCGTGTATACAATATTTAAGCAAGGTATAGTGTACTTCTACAGTTATGGAGGGGTACAAAGAAAGGAACTAAAAAACTAATTTGGAAAACGAGTTTATATATGCTACTAAAATTCTCTTTCCTTCTCTCTAGCTCCAAAATCTTGCATCTCAGATAGTTTCATGATTAAAATCTTTATAGTGTCAAGAAGTTCATTAATAATTGAAATCAATTGTGTGTGTCTATTCATTATGTTTTACTATTTACAGTACTATGCCTGCATCATAGGCTTTCTATAAATTCACATATTTTTCTATTATTGTATAAATTATAAAATAAATAATTCTATAAAGGCAGCATACTAATCTAATTTTAAAATTAAAAATCATAGGAATAGCCAGAGATAGAATGATAAACTATATAAGCTATTCATCATCATCCTAATTCTGGTGGAAAATAAAATATGTATCCAAAAAAATTATTAAAAATATAACTCTAGGTGCTGACGGGGCCATTCCAAATAAAAGAAAATTTTCTCAGCTTCTTTTGGGGCCAATATTTTATCTGGAATCATTCAGAAGACACATAATACACTCCAATCCATTCTCCACATGTTATTTTCATTCACTTTCTGAACTCAGCAAATATTGCTGCACAGTTATGGTACCAAACACATCAAATGGGTCTAGTATAAATTCTGTAGTAGAATCTATGGGAACTTACAGCTTTGTCTTTATAAGCTTACATTATCTAATATGCATATTAGTTCTCCCTAACAGGAGTTCTCTATACCAGCTGTTCCAGGAGAATCTTACTACAAAATGATCAGCTGAACAAACAAAAGTTTCATGCAAGAAGATGCAACCAGAACTCCTATGCTGTACAATAATTGGAAAAAGATGCTTGCTTACTTTCCTCCTCAATAGGTGATACAGATTTGGAAATGTCCAAACTCAAGTTTCAAGGGGTTTGGGGCTATAATTCCCACCATGTCTAGTCAATGTGTTTATACTCCTATAAATCTAAAGAGGACTTTCCTAGATTCAGGATTGTTCATCTTTATTCTGCTCACACTTTATGAAAGCAGAAAAGCTCTCAAGGTTATGAGAGAAGCCCAATAGGGCAAGCTGAGGAACATCACTGTTACTGTTAGTTGTGCCTAGTTGAACAATTAAAAACATCTCAAATCTATTGAGTTAGCAGACAGAAAAGGGCTAATCTGGCATGCTGACATAGCCCTGATATAAATACAGGAAGTCTGCACTCAAATTACCTTTTCTAGATTGCTGCTATGGAATCTACAAACCTGAAGGTAATCCAAGCAGTCTGTGAGGTGGCACATTTTGGGAAGGAAAATGTGTAGTTAGAAATATATATTTACACAACGATCTAACTTTATATGATTTATCTATTTTTTCCTTTTAGTGCACTTTTGACCAATTGAAAGTAACTCAAATATGACTTGCTATAGGGAATATAACAGAACTTGCTATTCCTGAAAAAATGACTTTTGATATTTCACAACAACTTATTGTTGTTTCTCTGTGATTCTTTATGGCTAATACATAAAGAAATGTACCTGAACTGGAATACTGTAAAAAGGGAACAAATAGAACCAATGTCTTAGAAAACTTCGAAACCAGTTTTCCTACTGTGGCAAACTTTTGACTTACGTATGTGATGCATTAACTGGAATGGGCAGATTATGTATTTCAGATGGGAAACCTTCCAGTTGTGGGCTAAGGCCAGGTTGCAGAACTAATGGCCACATGGGGAAGCCACTTTGAGAAGGAATAACTGGTGCTCCTAAAGATGTATAGTGATGATGATGTATAGTTGATGGTCGTGATTTCTCCACTCTTGTTGGAATAGGAGCAGTAAGCTGCAGATATTTTTTTAAAAAATCAGGATAATATATTAAATACATCAAGTTAAATGATGCCATGATTTCGATACTGATTTGAAACTTATGGTTTTATCCATTTTTTCTCCTTTGTTTCAGACTCACAAAATACATTAATAAATCAGTGACAAACTCACTTCCCACATAAGAAACTCCACTCAGGGAGGGCCAATCTTTCATGTTGGAAGAAGCACAAAACATTTCATTGTATAATGCTTTCACTTGTTTTGATTGGAAATGCAATATACTTTTGAAGTTGGCCAAAACTACTACAGTATATCGGTGCATACAGTTTCAGTACTGAAATTTTTAAGTATTGTAAAACTTAGGTTTCAAATTGGAAAAAAAAAGGTGAAAAAAGGGTCAGATACAGAGGAGATTGCCTATAGAAATTGCTAGTCCCCCTCTCCCACAGTAGAGAGAATGGAGTGGAAGGGAGTATAAGAAGTAAGCAGGCACACAATGAGGAATACAGCAGGCTGTTTATGTGGTACACTTGTGACTCCTGGTGCCAGTGCATTCCGTTTGATGTATATTTCCCATAATTTGCCTTCTTACTTATTCATGTGTAATCTCTTCCGCTCCAATGATTGTAACTAGAAACATAAATTCCCTTCTTGCTAATTATACCAGTGTTGGGCTGAGCATTTCAGAAGTGGGGGAGTGGGGAAAATGAAAGCGCAGTCCCGCTTGTGTGATTTGCCAATTAACCACCACTCTGCTTAATGACAAAGCTGCCAATTGTGGTCCCTAAATGAGAACTATCTGTATACTATAATCCATCCTTTTAAGAATCTCAGTTCGAATGACGCTGACCATTAAAATGATTAGCACACATAAATAACACTCTCTACATGGGGCTCCCTTTGGGGTGCACCCGGAGGCTCCAACTGGTGCAAAATGTGGCCACGCGGGGGATTATGGGAACGACGGGGCGCTCCCACGTGACACCTCTCCTGCGCGAGCTGCATTGGCTTCCAGTGGACTTCCGGGTGCACTTCAAGGTGTTGGTGACCACCTTTAAAGCGCTCCATGGCTTAGGGCCAGGGTACTTACGGGACCGCCTTCTGCCACCAATTGCCTCCCACTGGCCGGTTCGCTCCCACAGAGAGGGCCTCCTCAGGGTGCTGTTGGCCAGACAATGTCAGCTGGCGACCTCCAGGGGGAGAGCCTACCCTCTGGAACGATCTACCTCCAGAGATACGAGTGATGTCAGAGCTCCGGACTTTTCGTCGGGCCCTAAAAACTTACTTTTTTCAGCTAGCTGGGCTGGCCTGATTTCATGTTGGTTTTAACGTTTGATACTGATTTTTAATTGATATGTTTTAAATTATGGGCCAAAATTTTATTTAATTAGTTTTAAATAATTATTTTAACTTTTGTGTATAAATGTTTTTATTCTGGCTGTTCACCGCCCTGAGTCCGAAAGGAGAAGGGCGGTATACAAATTTAATAAATAATAATAATAATAATAATAATAATAATAATAATAATAATAATAATAATAATAAAATGTACAGATACAATTCAGACTAAATAGTTATTACCTGTTGTCCATGTTGAAGCATAGGGACCCCGTACCCACTAGTTGGTGAATATGTTGGTGGTAAGGATTTCAGCATCATGTTCTGCATAATGATTTGATGCATCTGTGCATTTTGCATTAGCATCATTTCTACCATATCTATAACGGATAAAAGACAATTCAAGACCATCCTATGGTTATAATGGAGAACATAATGTAATTCAAAGGGTGAAGTACAGCCATTTGAACAGCATAATCTCTCAGATCAATGCCTTTTTAAAAAAACAAGCAGCCTAGTATTAGCTGAGCTGCCAAATCTATACTTTAAAAGTATTACAATAGCACATGTTAACAACTTGGAAGTTACACAGTGGTCGTACCACACAGTGGTCGTACTACAGATGTACACAGAGTTCTTCAACAAAGAAGGAAATAATTAGTTCAACAATTCCTTTATTTTCAAAGACTGTCCAGACAGAATCTAGGAAAGGACATCATAAATCTTTCAATTGAATGAAAAAAAACAAGCAGGTTCTTAGCTACTTGCCTACCTTATATCAGAGTAATGTATGTTTATTTAGAGTGTGCAGAGTGCTCAAGTAGCATCTTTTGTAGCTCCTTAAAGCAGCCACATCTTTGGACAAGTTTTCTCAGCTATTCTCTGCACCTGAACCAAGATCCCAGGCTGAAGACAACTGCCCAGTGCATGCCATTATGGTAGCCAATTTGGTCTAGTGGTTAAGACACCAGGCTAGAAAGCAAAAGACTGTGAGTTCAAGTCCTGCCTTTGCCTTAAAAACCACCTCACAGGGTTATCATTGTGGGGAAAATAGGAGGAGGAAGGTTTGTTGAATATGTTCAGGCGTCATTGAGTTATGTAAAAATAATAAAGGTGGGAACTAAATAAATTCTCAAAGACACCATTCTACCTTCTGTTGCTTATGCCTGCCATTTTGAGACATCCCTGCCAGTATGGTAAAGTTGTCAGGGAAAGTGCCATGAATGATTTTATTTCTTTTCAAAGCTACATTGGTCAGTGGTGTGACTTCACCTTTTCTGTCCCTTTATTTACGGTATTTATTTAGATTGTCTGATTATAATTTAAGATTAGCACTTGTGTGCAGATCTAAATTTCCTGTCACTTGGTGCCACTATCTTATCCACAAGTCCTTGTTTTGTTGCTGTTGCAATAATTCGAGGATCGGACTCAATGAAGGATTCAGAAAAGTAGTATTCAAACAAAGTATTATTTATTTACAGTAGGCATTCTATATTCTCTGAATGATTGCAGATAGAAGCAAGGAGGAGGAACATGTTTGCTCTTTTATATCAATAAGGCGGAGTTAGGGGTAGGAGTGGTTACATATGAATACATTAAGGAAGGGAGAATAAATTAACCCTTGATGTACTATATACATACATTTACTATATTTAAGAATAAGGCATTTACCTGTGACAAATCCCCCTCTAAATGCCGATTCGATATACAACAGTAATTACATTCAGATTCAGGACAATATAAAACTTGTAATTTTGAAGTCAAATATTTATGTTGTTTAGATTGCAAAGGCTTAGTCAATATATCAGCTATTTGTTCTGTGGTTTCACAATGAATAGCTTTAATGAATCCATCCTGAGATAATTGTCTTACATGTTTGAATTTGATATCTATATGTCTAGATCTTTGACCAATAGCATCTGATCTAGATATCTCTATCACAGCTTTGTTATCTTCATGTATAACAAATGGCAATGAAGGACTCATCCAGACATCTGATAAAATCATTGAACCATACAAGATTATTAGAGGCTTTTGACAAACAAACATATTCTGCCTCAGTTGTTGATGTAGCTACAAGATCCTGCTTTCCAGTATACCAGTAGACTGGACAGTTGTTAAGAAAAAAATACATAACCAGAAGTGCTTTTCCTGCACTTAGTGTCACCTGTCCAATCTGCATCAGCGTAACAAGTGAGAATAGGTTCTTTAACATCGTTGGGTTCTAGTATTAGGGAGAAATCTATGCTGTATTTCAAATATCTTAGTACTCGTTTAATGGCTTCCCAATGATACATTAAAGGTTTACTGACATATCTGGATAATAATTTAAGGGGTAGAGCAATATCTGGTCTGGTCCAATTAGATATATACAAAAGGGAACCAATAACTGATCTATAAAGTGTATTATCAGTAAACTCAGGAGATGATTCATTCATGTTTCTTAAAAAATCAGTTTGCATTGGAGTATCACAAGGCTTTGCATCACTCATATTACATTTGTTCAATAGTTCTATAATTTTATCTTTCTGAGATAATCTAAATCCTTTTTTAGTCTTACTGATTTGAACTCCAAGATATTTATTTACTTTCCCTAATGATTTTAAAGAAAAATGTTCATTTAATTTTGTTACAAATGTATCCCTTTTTTCTTTATGTTTGCCAATATACAAAATGTCATCTACATAAATTAACACAAATTCTATTGAATCACCATCCCTTCTAACAAAGAAACAATTATCTGCAGTTGTGGCATTGAAGTTCATAGCTTTGAGAACGTTGACCAAACATTCATACCAGCGTTTGCCGGATTGCTTTAATCCATACAAACTTTTGTTCAGTAACCAAGTTTCATTCCTATTTGTGTTTTGGCTATGAGGAGCTCTTACATATATTTCTTTATCAAGTTTTGCATGTAGGTATGCAGTTTGTATGTCATATTGAAAGACTTCAAGATTAAGGGCTGATGCTATTACCAAAGCTGTCTTGACACTTTCAGTTCTTACAGTGGGGGAATATGTGTCGGTATAATCCTCAGGATATTTTTGGGCGTAGCCCTGTGCAACTAATCTTGCTTTATATAATGAATTGCCTTCTTCCAGATTTTTAATTTTAAATATCCACCTAGTGCCAATAATTGTTTTGTCTTTTGGAGCTGGTGTTGGAGTGAATACATTTAGTTCTCGCAGACTATCCATTTCTTTGGCCATGGCTAATTCCCATTTTTTTCTTTCTTCTGTGGGGAGTTTTAATACTTCCTCGTATGTATTGGGTGTTGATGTATTATCATTTATGTGCATTATATAATCCTTATATCTACTTGGTGTTTGATTCCTGTTACATCTAACTGTTCTCTCTGGTCTGCTATCGTTATCGTGTAAATATCTTGCTTCCTTTTTTGTTAATGAATCTGTTTTGATTTTGGGACAATTTCCTATCCATGTTTTATTGTTGCTCTTTTGTGTATTGTGGTCATGTTCTTCTCTTTCTGTCTTATCTTGATTTTCAATGTTTGGTTTTGTACTTGGAAAAATCTCATTAAGATGTATCTTAGACCAATTGGCCTGTTCGTGAAATACAGCTGTTCTAGAAATTATGAATTTATTGTTATTGTCAATAAATCTGTATCCTTTTGTGCCTGTTTCATATCCCATGAATCTGAGCCTCCTGGATACATTATCCCCCTTACGTCTCAATTGTTTTGGTATATGTACGTCTGCTGTAACACCAAATACATGCATGTGGGCTATTTTAGGTTTTTTATTATACACTAATTCATATGGTGTTTTATTTATGACACTAGAACAAATTCTGTTTAGGGTATAATTAGAATATAATAGAGCTTCCGACCAAAATTGTTTGCCTAAACCAGCATCTTCTAATGTGCATCTAATTATGGTTTGTAATGTTGAGTTCTTTCGTTCTACCACTCCATTTTGAAATGCAGAGAAAGGGCTAGAGGTGAAGTGTAACATTCCTTTGTCTTTTAGCCATTGGGAGAATTCTTTTGACATGAATTCAGATCCCCTGTCTGTCATGATCTGCTTTATTTTTACATTGTGTTGTGTTTCTACACGTTTATAAAATTCTTTAAACTTTTGAAATGTTTCATCTTTGTGTTTCAAAGTATAGACAAATCCATAACGACTATAGTCGTCTACAATAGTAAGGAAATATAGTTTTTTGTATGTAATTGATGGGGTCAATGGACCAACTAGGTCCATATGTACCAGGTTAAAGATATGACTTGATGATCTTGTTGCCTTTTTTGGTCTGGGTTTAGTTCTGAGTTTTGAGGACTTATATACCGAACATTCCAAATAATTTTTACAATCTTTTATTTTAACACCTTCAGCATGTTCAACCATTTTTTGTATTACAGGAAAACTAGCATGTCCTAATTTTCTGTGTAATATATGTGCACATTCATCATGAATTAGTTTTCCAATTATTGGTCTTTTGTTATTATGTGTATCTTTAATTGATGTGTTTTCATGGTTATGATTTGTTTCATGTTCCTCGTTGTTACTGTCACTGTCATTTTCATTTTCTATGCTATTGTCATCTTCCATGTTTGAATCAATGTTGTATAGCCATCTTTCTTCAGTGACTAAGTATGGTAGATCTCCTTTGATAACTATATTACCTAAGTTTATTTTGTTTTTCTCTAGAGTTGCTTTTCCCTTTGAGAACACTATATTTATGTTAGAGTCCCTGCTCAACTTTATTGCACTACGAATGTTATGAGGTATCTCAGGTATTAATAAAACCCCCTCTATTTTCCCTAGACAGGGTAAATTTACATTTCCCCTTCCAATGACTTGAACTTCTTCTTGGTTTGCTACTTTAATTACAAATTTATCTTCTATGAAGGAAGATAATATTTTCTTATCATGTGTTGTGTGATTTGTTGCCCCAGAATCAATGAGCCAGGCATTATCTTTTGAGTTTTGGTTTTTGGTTATGGTATACTTATCTAATCCATTTAATGATCCAGACTTTCTCTCTCTTGAGTTATCTCTGCCCCATCTACGTTCTCTAAAATTTGGCGAGTTTCTATATCTGTACCTGTCAATAGATGATTGTCTGTTATGGTATCTGTTTCTATTGTCATGGTTTTGTTTTTCTCTAAGGAATTTTGGACAATCTCTTCTATAGTGTTCTTTGGACTCACAATTATAACATTCAATTGGTTCTTGATGCCTGTCTTGAAATACTACCCTTTTGGTCTGTCTGTGTTCTTTGTGTGTGCTGTAGCGGCTTCTCCTTAAATTATCTTCAGCTATTAGTCTATTTGATAAACTCTCTATAGATAGATATCCTAGATTAATTGTGTCCAAATGTGATATGTAATTATCCTATGATGAGTCTAATGAATTAATGATAACGCTTTTCATTGTCTGATCAGATATTATTTCTCCCCTTAAATGAAGCTCTGCTCTAGTTGTGTTTAGTGATAGTAAATGCTCACTTACAGTAGTTCCAGGTTTTATCCTGGCTGAGAAGAAATTTTTAGACATTCTTGTTGTTGTTGCTACACTTTCACTATGAAACAATTTAAACATACAATGAATTATTTCTGAGACAGTCAGATTATGCTTAATACTATGATAGATAGCAGGAGATATACTAGATATTAGCAAATAGAATGCTCTGTGATGCAGGCAGTCCAATTTTAGAGTCCATGGTCTTTTGGGAGGGTTAGTTATGAAAAATAATAAATTCTCTTTTAAGAAAACAACCTGGAGCTGTTGACTCCATTCCTGTAAATTAATACCGTCTATTCTCAATTTTGGAAAATCACTAGGCAAGTTTCCAATGTTATTTGTTGCATTACTTACAACTGGAGGTTGTCCATGATCTTGTAAATGTTGATAATTGCAGAATGGTGTAGGTATGCTTGCGATCAGTCTGAATGGTTCTCTCTGTTCTTCACTGTCTCTATACTCGTCTGCGTGTATTCGCACATGCGCGTTGCTCATTTTGTTTCTGAAGCTGTCGGGAGAGGTTCTCGTCGCTGTAGCTCCCTCGTAGTGCTCTTCTTCTGACGATTCGCTTTCTGGCTCGGCTTTTGGTGTCCAGGTGGGGATCGGAGCTTGCTTCGTTCTGTTGTACTCATCTCGGTTGAGGCCTCTGGCTCCCGGATCGTTTGCAGTGTGGGCGAGTACTTGCAGGGTCCCCTGGGTTCGGGCATCAGCGCTCTCGTTGTTTGGGCTGGAGTGGATGGAAGTAGGGACGCTTGTCCGCTTGCTTCTGTGTCTTTGAATTGAGTAGTTTGCTCTTTCTTCGTTATTTGATTTACAGTCTTTGGTACTTTCGCTGATTTTTTTGTGATTTTCAGATTTGGGCTGAAGGCTGCGAAGAGTGTTTTCATAGCTGTTTCGATTTGTATTTCAGTTGGCGTTTCTTCGGTGTCTGTATCAGATTCTTCTGAAAAATAGGATTTTTCTTTTTTATTCTTTATGCTGGGTAAAGTCTTTCGCGCCAGCCATTTTGAACTCTGTCCTTTGATTGGTTCTGAGCTAGCCATTTTGGCGGGCTGGCTAATCCAAGATGGCTGCCATTCAAAATTTTGCGCGGGACCGTTAGTCTTCCTCTCGGTTATGTTTTCATCTGTAGGTGATTTGCTCACCATTTTGAGTTCTTTAGGCTCCGATGTGATGTGCTTTTCTCTCGCTGCTCCGTTGTCTTTTATAATGTCTTGGAGGTTCGCGATGAGATTTTTGTCATCTTTACGGTTCTTCAGCAGTCTTAATATTTCTGATCTGAGCGTATCGTTTTCTGTCTCGCTCTCTTCTTGATCATCGGGTTCATTGATTACCTCTTCTTCGTCTGTGGTGTAGTTTTCAGGTTCTCTTGTTGTTTCAGCCGTGGATTCATCGATCATTTCTTGATCTGTTTCTATCTCTTTATTGTGTGCCCTGGTGTTGGGTCTTTCTCTTTTTTCTCTGGAGTTTTCTTTCTTTGGCATGTTTGTTTCTTATTGAGTCAGCCAACCATCCTCTGCTACCAGATTGTTGCAATAATTCGAGGATCAGACTCAATGAAGGATTCAGAAAAGTAGTATTCAAACAAAGTATTATTTATTTACAGTAGGCGTTCTATATTCTCTGAATGATTGCAGATAGAAGCAAGGAGGAGGAACATGTTTGCTCTTTTATATCAATAAGGCGGAGTTAGGGGTAGGAGTGGTTACATATGAATACATTAAGGAAGGGAGAATAAATTAACCCTTGATGTACTATATACATACATTTCCTATATTTAAGAATAAGGCATTTACCTGTGACAGTTGTATGTATTAAATTTATCCAGTACATAATACAGACACAGACACAGGTTATATCAGTAAAGAAGAGTAAAGTAAGCTCCTCTTATTCAACCAGACTTTCCATAGCTACTCTTTACTTTTTAAATTGCATCCCCAAACCTTGTAAGTTGGAAAATTAAAAAAAAATATTTGGCATTCTTTATGCCATTTTACTTAAAAGTTGAGACCCAGTTTAGTCTAGTGCAGTGATGGTGAACCATCGTGTGGAAACGTGCGTGTGCACTTGTCAGGACCACGCTCCAGAAAAGCCGATATCCGGATTCTAGTGTGTATGCGTGTCCGATGATCAGCTGGCCGGCATACATGTGCAGGCTGGTTTTTGGCATTGCCACACACACAAAGGGATCGCGCTCTGGAAAAGCCAAACTTCCGAGTTCTGGCGCACGTGTACCCGACAATCAGCTGGCCGGCGCGCATGCACACTCTGGTTTTCAGCACTGCCGCGTGAATGAAGGACAGCTGATCATCACATGCAGATGCACACCAGAAACCCAAAAGACAAACAGGCAAGGCCACGCATGCTGGGCGACATGGCTTCGCATGCCACTTTGGGCACACGTGCCATAAGTTCTCCATTATAGGTCTAGTGGTTAAGGCACCAGGCTAGAAACTAGGAGACTGCCAGTTCTATTCCTGTCTTAGGCTCAAAGCCAGCTGGGTGATCTTGGGCCAATCACTCTCTCTCAGCCCTAGGAAGGAGGCAAGGTCAAACCACTTCTGAAAAACTTTGCCAAGAAAACTACAGGGACTTGTTTAGTGTCTGAGAATCAAAAACAATTGAATGGAAGAAATAAAATCTTGTTAGTCTCCCTGAATCTAACCAATCTTCCTCTTAAATTTGTGTACATAGATAGGAGCCCTATCAACAATCCTGTCCAAGTTCTGTCCAGTGGACTTAATTCTGAGTCAATTTGCATAGGGTTGTAGCTCTGCAGCATGCTGTAATCTTAGATATATTTCCTTGGACTTGAAATTAGATCTACTATATTAAATGAGAGTTATTCCTACATAGTGTACACATAGTTATAGTTTTTGAACTATAGTTTTGAACACAAATACCTTCTTTAATACTCCCAGATCTGGGTACTGAAAAGGACTGTGGAGTTGGAATCTGTGTAATGAGTGGTGGCTGATATGAAGGTATTTGTTGAATTATGGTTGCTGGTTGCTGTGGTAACTTGCAAAAGAAAAAAAGATGGAAAAAAAGAATAGTCAAAAAGTAAACCGTCGCTCCACTGTTACTGTATATCTGCAGCTGAATGAAGTTAATGGACAACATATTAAACAATTAAAATGTCATACTTACATAGAATTCACTGAGCAAACAAACACTGAAAGCTAGGAAGAGAGAGAAGAGAGGCTAGCAAAACTGTATGTTCTGAAGAATTGCATGCTGGTTCACGAAGATTGAAAAGATCATTATAGAAGAAGATCATTACAAAGAAGTGGGGAAAGACCGGGACAAAAAATTAAATTAGATTTAATTTAACAATAGAGGAAGAAATACAACACAAGCATTTTAAATATAACACTTATATTGTATTTCTTTTTCTATTGTTTTAATATGTTGGTAGCTGCCCAGAATTGCATTTGTAGCAACCATATAAATTGATTTGATAATACACTACAGTATGTAACATAACATAAAACATAACATAACGTAACAATATAAATGCTTATGAGTATTATTTCCCATGTGTTTAATAATTCTATTAAAAATTACAGTTGTTCATGATTGGTACAATTCTAAGAGTTGTATCTAGGGTTTTGGGATCTCAGATTATTCCACTCAAATCGAACGTAAAGTTTATTTAAACCTTCAATATTAAATTTATCATACCAGTTCTAAAGTGATTTAATGTATACACTGTTTGGACCATTCACCAATTAATATGTGGTGTCATCTTCAGGGTAATTAATTAAGGAATTGAAATCTGCCAGCAAATTTTGTTCATCAAGAATTGCCATCTGATCAGGGCACAACAAAGTAACTCAGCCTGTTTGATATGCAGAAACCTGCATAGCCTAATATGCAGAAATTAGATAGTGAATATATTACAGTTCTCATTAATATCTGCAATTGAGTTGCTAGTTATAAAATCTGGAACCCAATAATACCCCAAGGAATCTTATGAAATCATGATGTACTGATGAAATGATGTTCCAGATTTGTCATATAATGAATTTGTGCCCACAGTTAGTTTTGCTTCGATTAGTTTGATGGGGAGTTTTTGTTCCTCCTTGAAATAAAGCAGAAAACACTTACCGTTTGCTGGATAATTCTTGGTTGTTGGGGTAGAGGGGGAGGAGGAAGAGGAGGAGGAGGAGGAGGAGGAGGAGGAGGAGGAATTTGGTAGATATGATGTGGCTTCAAGGACTTTTTATGAATTCTTGGTAAACTTTGTGGTACTGAAATCTCTTCCAACAGATTTTGTTCCTATAACACAAAGTATAGTTTTTCTAAACGCATACATTTGCTTAAAGAAAACCAACCTGTAACAAGACAGAAACTGAAGACATTTCCAGTATATAGTCATTTCTTGCTAGTCATTAGCAAAAAAAAAAAAAAGAAGAAGAACATTAAACTTTTCATTAATTGTATTCAACATATTGTAGGGAAATAGATGTCATACTGCATAACTCCACCTCCAATTTTATTAAACTTTAAAAGTGCTGTAAGAGATTTTCCTTTACCCCCCCCCCAAAAAAAATCATGATGCAAAAATGTTTTTCTTGCCTGTCCTCCCAAATTTACCTACTCAAAATTACTTTGCTTTTCCCTAGAATTTTTACTTTTCTTAAATTCCCACTATACCTTATCTAAACTGATAATATTATCTGGCAAAGAACTAAACTATTCTATTAACATCATATTAACATAGTAAAAAGTGAGCAGAAGAAGATGTATTTTATTCCATTTTTAAAAGAAAATGATAAGAATTAGGGATATCATACTCTGAGCTGCTGTAAAAGGTCTTTCCTTCTTCTCAGTGCACTTTGTAAGGCATAGCCATAATTGTCATAATTCCCTGCAAAAAAATATGGGTGACATTAATATGTCATTTAAAAAGGAGTGAAGAGAAAAGAGAGAGCAAAACTACAAAGCTGCAGAATTCAAAAATTGTCACTCCACTTAAAGAAGATCTTGAAGCTGACATTACAAGCAAGAGAAAGAACTGGAAAAGGAGGGTCATATTTTGGGTCAGAGCTTTTGCAAGTCAAGCCAATCCATGTTTGTTATTTATTTATTTATTTAACAATATTTGTAATCTATCCCAGATCTGATGGACTCCAAGCAGCTAATAATGAAGTATAAACACATTAAACAGATAGTGAAAAGTAATAAAAATAATATACTCGTGTTTCCCCAAAAATAAGACCCTGTCTTATATTTTTTTGAACCCTGAAATAAGCGCTTGGCCTTATTTTCGAGGTCTTATTATTTTGGGGCGCGTGGAACAAGATGGGGCTCCTCTTGCCGCCTTACCTGATTTCCAGCTCTGTGTTTTTTGGGGAGGGCTTATTTTCGTGGGGGAGGCTTATTTCAGTACATGTCCTCAAAAGCCTGATTGGGCTTATTATCAGGGGATGTCTTATTTTTGGGGAAACAGAGTACATTATATCAACATACTTATAAACAGGTAAGTACTGCCATATGGAGATTTCAGGACAGCTCTGCAAGTAGATATACACAGACCTGCAATCCTAGATTAATGCTTTTGCACTGATATTTTTAACTTTCATCCTCCATATGTTTAGCAATTCATTAGGTAACCTGATCAATAAAACTTGGTGTGATAAAATATTTTTAGGCAGATATTAAACCCAGATGGGATTAATTCTGCAGAGTTCTTTATTGCAATCCATGACTTGACATCATACATAATTCCAGTACAAATATGCTTTAATTGCTTACTTGTAGAGAAGGGTGATTCAGAGTCATCCAAGTTTTCACGTTCATTTTCTAATTTCTGTGGAAAAATATAATACGATTCTTTTTTTAAAAAAACCTGTAACTTCTCACATTAATTTTAACATGTTAAGTTTTCATAGTAAAAAAACGTTGATTCTTAAGAAAAGGAATCTGCGGGAAACAATTAGACAAATCTTAAATGACATAAAACTCAACTTGCTATTATACAGCATTAGCGTAGACATCCCTCTTGGACTGAAAGCATCAATGCCCTCTGACATCCATTTTCTTTCTTGTAAACTTGCTTTATATTTTAACCCTAGCCAGCAATCAGTGTAAAATTGTCCTTAGCTACACCAGTGTAGAGGGAGAGGGACACGGTGGCTCAAGATGGACATGGTAGCTCAGTGACTAAGATGTTGAGCTTGTCGATCGAAAATTCAGCAGTTCGAATCCCTAGTGCCACATAACAGAGTGAGCTCCCATTACTTGTCCCAGCTTCTGCCAACCCTGCAGTTTGAAAGCACATAAAAAATGCAAGTAGAAAAATAGGGACCACTTTGGTGGGAAGGTAACAGCATTCCATGTGCCTTCAGCGTTTAGTCATGCCGACCACATGACCACGGAGACATCTTCGGACAGCGCTGGCTCTTCGGCTTTGAAATGGAGATGAGCACCGCTCCCTAGAATCGGGAATGACTAGCACAAATGTGTGAGCGGAACTTTTACCTTTACCTTTTACACCAGTGTAAAAGCAGGGTTTCCTCCACTATTCTAACACATTTCTTGGGCAACTTTTCAAGTATCTGTGTAATTTTGTCAGTTGGTTCCTCCAAATTAATTTATGGAACACAGGCAATAGAAGCAGGATGTGGCTTTGCAATAGGACAATAAAGTTTATGACAGTAAGACTTTCTGATCGGCAGGTAGGAAATCAAGACAAATTGGGGAAAGGCCCAAAGTATCAGGAATGCTTGACAAAAGGTACATATTTATGCATAAATAGCATTCTTGACATGTTCAGTATGAGACAGCTAACTGCTGATGAAAAAATCTTCATTATGCCAAAATTTTCATTTTGATAGATTTTTTTCTGCCCTATTACTGGATAGTTAATACTTGGATATAATTGTAGAAAAATCAGCTTACCTTTTCAAGGAGTTTGAGCTTCAGACGGGTCATGTGATCAGCCACATCAGATTCCATCACTGGGGGAAAATTCCAAGGTAATGTGTGTCTGGTAAGCTACATTATTTTGAACATGGGTTAACTTTCTCTCTCCCCAGCTTCATTATGAATTTCCATGTATTTTTTCCTCAGTAACCACAGCTACAGGCTGTGGTTACAAGGAGAACAGAAACTTCTTATACTGCACCATGTCTTTTGAAATGTACACTCAACAGGGTTGCTAAGATATTGTTTCACTAGAACAATAGAAATATTTTCTTTAGGGCTGCTGACTCTTCCAGTGCAAGTTCAATGTGCCCAACCCTGTGCGTTGCTATCACCCTCCTCTTAATAACTCTATTAAGCCTAAGGAATGAATTAGCTTCACATCTGTTGGTTGCAATTGAAACAATGTGTATTTCCAAGGATTAGTACTCACCTGACTCATACAATATTTGGTCATCAGAGAAAGACAGAAAACAAACAAACAAAAATGGCTGAAGTTTCAACCAAGTGTTTCCCAAATTGTAATTAAAAAATAATTCCTGAAATTTCATACTATGACCAATATCTAACAATATAAAGCATCAACTTATGTTCATTAAAGTCATGATTTCAGAAATCAAAGAAAAATAGAATGAAGATTATATAGTTGTGCTGAAGATTAATCTAAAGCACATTTGATCAATAACAAATAATAATATATAGCTGTATATCAAGACCACTGACTTAGGTCTCCTATATTTGTTTCCATTTCTGCCCAATCACAGATAAAATTTAAAGAAATCCCAAGCAACAAAATGTACCAATTAATAATTAAAAGATTGTTACCTCAAAAAAGATACTATCTCATATGGCCTAATATAATTCTTTTCCCAGGACTTCTAATTATAAATTATTGCAAAAACTGTCAGGGCAGTATGTGAAAAATACTTTCCTACATTATTAATCAGAAGTCTAGTCAGTGCATTCACATCTGAGATAGTATGTATCCATTACATTTATGTGTGTGTATATAGGTGTGTATGCCTTTGAATCAGTGTTGACTCTTAGTGTCTGCTTGGATAATCCCTGCAGTTTTTTTGCTAAGGTGTTTTCAGAAGTGATTTGCCATTGCTTTCATCCTAGGGCTATGAGGGAATGACTAGCCCAAGGTTACTGAGCTGGTTTTATTTATTTATTTATTTATTTATTTATTTATTTATTTATTTATTTATTTATTTATTTTATTATTGCTATTTATATGCCGCCTTTCTCCCTAGGGACTCAAGGCGGCTTACAAAATGACAAATTCCAATACAAATAACAATGAAACAATTAAAATCAACAACCCTATTAAAACAGTTTAAAATTATAACAGTGTATCCCCAAACGGATCAGTTGAGTTGACGAAAGAGCCACGTCTTCAGCTCGCGACAGAAGGAAAGAAGGTCGGGGGCTATCCTGAGCTGGTACCACCCTAGGCTTTGTGCCTAGGGTGGTACCAAAGCTCAGTCTACCAGTTTCTAGGTTAATTCCTTAGGTAGGCAGGAATCAAAAATGACTTGAAGGTACATTGCTCCCACTAACTTACGGTAAGTACAGTACTATATATACACAGCCAAGGAAGATTTATAATACTGTATTTGCAATCTTTCACTGGCAACATTTTAAAATGTATCTAGACTGAGTTCACACGTTTCATAACATTTCTGTCAGAAATGGTGCTATTCCATTTTTCTCACATTCATAGAGTTTTCTTAGGTGATGGATTTTTAAATACAAATTATAATATAATTTTCAGATAGTGGAGTTTCAGCAATAGGACTTGAATTTCATTCAACAGACCCTGGAAAATGCTTGAGATTAGTTATTAGGTTAGTTATTACAGTCCTCTGGCTTCAAAAGCGTCTTTTTCAAACACATTGCAATAATTGCCTCTTTCTAAAAGAGTTATGTCCTGAAGTTAGTTGATTAACCCTTCCTGTTAGATATGCAATAATGAGAGGATATATGGGTGAACTGAAGGTTAGTTCATCAATACAGGTAGTCTTTGACTTACAATAGTTCATTTAGTGACTGTTCAAAGTTACCTTGGCACTGAAAAAAGTGACTTATGACCATTTTTCACACTTATGACCATTGCCGTATCCCGATGGTCACGTGATTTACATTTGGATGCTTGACAACTGACTCACATTTATGATGATTACACATGACGAGTCATGTGATCCCCTTTTGTGACCTTCTGACAAGCAAAGTCAATGGGGAAACTGGATTCACTTAACAACTAAATACTAATTTAAGAACTGCAGTGATTCGCTTAACAAATGTGGCAAGAAAAATTGTAAAATGGAGCAAACTCACTTAACAAATTTCTCACTTAACAACATAAATTTTGGGCTCAATTGTGGATGTAAGTTGAGGACTCCCTGTACAATGAAACAGTCTTTAAAACATATTGGTGGACTGACTTGTAGAAATCATGGTTGCCAGTAAAACATTGTGAATTCTAGTCTTGCTGTAGGCACAAAACTCAGTCCAGGAAGAAGGAAACAGCAAACCGGTTCTGAACATCTTGCCCAGAAAACCACAAGGACTTGTCCACTTGTTCAGAACAAGTTCAGTCATTTACCTATTTAGGGCTAGTATTTCAGACAAATGGCAAATGGAATAAGCAGGTAAAAGCCGGAGCTCAGAAGGCCATGGCTCAGATGGCTCAATTAAACAAACTTATTTTAGAGAAAACTCCATCTTCATTAATCCCAGTGCTAAAGATCTTCCAGGCGAAAATCGAACCAGTACTTACCTATGGGGCAGAAATATGGGGGTCAGTTAAGCTGCCTGGGCTGGAAACCCCTCAAAATAAGTTCCTGAGGAGAATTTTGGCAGTGTCCCCTGGAACCCCAGCATGCGTAGTAAGGGCAGAAACAGGAGTCCATGCGACTAGCACTAGGGCCTTGTTGAAGACTGTTTATTATTGGTTGAGAATAATCGAGATGGAAGAAGGGAGGTTACCAAAATTAGCGCTAATGGAGCAGATTATCTCAAGTAATAAAAATAACTGGTTATCAAGAGTTCTGAAGCAGGTATCTAGCTCTGGTATCCCTTTAAATTGGCAGCAGTACGACTATAGGCAGATCCGAAATTGGATTGCACAGAGATTTAAGGACATAAGTGCCCAATCAGATATTGCACAGGTGACAGCAGTAAAAGTTTGCCCCTGGTTATCAGCCAATAAACAAATTTTCAAAATAGAAAAATATTTAGCTGTGCCTTTGTTTCCCATCCTGAGAAGATTCTTTACAAAATTGAGGTTGGACCAACTTGGAACAAATATGCTCTGGGGTAGATATAAGGGTATTCCTGTAAGGGAAAGGGCCTGTCTATGTGGGACGGGGGAAGTCGAAACAACGTCCCACGTAATTTTTGATTGCCCCCTATATTCAGACCTGAGGGAACATCAACTGGGCAGGATCTTTTATACCAGCACCCCTAAGTCTAAAGAGCACTTTTTGTGATATTGTTTGTTAGGTTCCAACTTGCAGTTCGTAAAATGGATTGCTAAATTTGTGGTAAAGTTGATGGGAAGGAGGACAAAGTTGGTGCAGCAAAATGTGGTAGATTGTAAGAATGACCACTTGATCTAACAATGTAATTTTAATAGCAGTTAACACTGATTGGGTAGATGCAGGGGCGACATTATAATATAATTTTAATTATATTTAAATGGTACTTTAAATTATTGTATTTTATCCTAATTGTATTTTAATTGCGAGTTATTCCAATCTTACTTAATTTGTTTTACCAAACCTTTGTAATGATTTGTCTTTGTAATTCTGCACTTGATATGGCCCAAAGGGCTAATCAATAAATATTTTTTTTTTAAATTTTATTTATATGCCGCCCTTCTCCGAAGACTCAGGGCGGTTTACAATGCGCTAAGCAATAGCCTTCATCCTTTTTGTATATTTATACAAAGTCAGCTTATTGCCCCCACAAACTGGGTCCTCATTTCACCTACCTTAGAAAGGATGGAAGGCTGAGTCAACCTTGAGCCTGGCGAGATTCGAACCTGCAGTAATTGCAGGCAGCTGGTCTTAATAACAGGGTGCTTTAGACCACTGTACTACCAAGGCTCTGTCAAAAAAATTTTTTTTTAAATTGAATTTTTTTAAAAAAAATTTAAAATTGAATTTAAAAAAAAAATTGACTTGTCCAAGGAGTGGGCAGGAGTCAAAAACTACTTGAAGGTACTTTGCCTCCACTAACTTAAGTACAGTACGTTGTATACACGGCCAGGGAAGATACATAGTATTGTAATTTCTCCTAACTTGAAAGCCTACCTAAAATTCTGTTTGACAGATAAAATCAGTTTGATCACTGATTTTTTTCAATGAAAGGTGGTATCAAAAATCCACAATTAGGGCCATTGAAATAGTACAAACTATTTAATAGTACAAACTATTTCAATTGGTACAGAAGCAGAATGCAGCTTCAGTGCTGTAAACAAAAAAGTTCACTCTTGTTATGTAGTAAATCCAATCTCACATTTGTAAGAAAAATCTATTAAACACTTCAACACCAAAATAATAAATGTGCAATTAATACAGTTGGTTCCAGGTCTTTTCAGGGAAGAAATACATAAGCCATCAAGAAAACTGCAGGTGCCTTGAAGCTGCTCCACTCTATATTTCTTATCATTTTTTGCTGATTAGCACTTGAGAAACGTCAGTTTTTCTTAAGATGAATTTTCTTTGTTTAACATAGGAGAAAAAGAGCTTGATTCATAAACATCAAAGAGTTAAAATCTACGGTGCTGCCTTTTCCTCTTCCTATTGCCAGCGGCTCTTCGATATGGAGGAAATCCATGTTTTTGCTTCGCTGTACTGTATTAATAGTTTTGAGAACAAAGGCGGGGAGTGAAATTTAAAACTAAAACAGAGTGTGCAAAGTGTTCTTCTGGATCAAATTACGGTTGTGAGTTTTCTTTGGGGAACCATCCGCATGAGCTGTAGAGAAAAATGAAGAGTTAGAACTCAATTCTTGGAAATTACTAACATTACTTAACGCATTGGAGTAGGGTGAAATAGGTCCATTGTAAACTAGGAGGCCTTACAGCTGATAGCGAAAAAAAGGAACCTCAGTGCGATTTTCCAACTCTGGGTCTTATTTTTTCTAAAACTACCTTTTTAAAAAGCCATGCCAGTTTCAATAATTCATTTGTTCTCACCACTAGCTTTGCTATGCTCCCTATTCTCATAATGGTGGTATAGGTAAAATATATATTTTACCGAGGTCACAGGGGAGGGGTGGGGGAGTAGCGGTTGACAGGTGGGGGAGTAGCGGTTGACAGGTTCCAGATGGAGCTTGGGCCAATCCCCGAGGTTCTGGCTCACGCCTCGACTGGAGACCTAGTGGCCACCTGGGATAGGGCGGCCACTGGAGCTCTGGATCGAGTCGTGCCTTTGCGGCCTCTGACCCGGTGCCGATCTCACCTGGCTCCTTGGTTCACCGAGGAGCTAAGGGAGATGAAGCGCCGGAAAACACACCTAGAGAGTAGTTGGAGGGCCAGTCGTGCTGAATCTGACCGGACACTGGTAAGATCTCATATTAAGAATTACCTAGTGGTGATAAAAGCAGCAAAATGTACTCTTTTGCTGCTCTTATTGCGTCATCAGATAATCGCCCGGCCGCCCTGTTTAGGGTGACCCGCTCCCTGCTCCACCAGGAAGCGCGGGAGGACCCCTTGGAGGGAAGAGCTGAGGATTTTGTTCAGTATCTGCATGACGAAATCACTCAGATTCGGGAAGATCTGGACTCCGACTGGTAGATCCAGCGGGGATGACTGAGGCAGGTCCTGAGAATGTTATCTGGGAAGAGTTTGATCCTGTGACCCCTGAGGACGTGGACAGGATTCTGGGTAGACTGCGACCACATGTTTGTTGGACCCGTGCCCCTCCTGGTTAGTGCTGGCTTCCCGGGAGGTGACACAAGGCTGGCTCCAAGGGATTATAAATGCTTCATTGGGCGAGGGTGTCTTTCCCGCCGCCTTGAAAGAGGCAGTGGTGAGACCTCTCCTCAAGAAGCCTTCCCTGGACCCGGCAGTATTGGCTAACTATCGTCCAGTCTCCAACCTTCGCTTTGTGGCGAAGGTTGTTGAGAGTGTGGTTGCACGACAGCTCCCCCAGTACCTGGATGAAACGACGTATCTAGATCCGTTCCAGTCGGGCTTCAGGCCTGGGTACAGCACGGAAACAGCATTGGTTGCGTTGGTGGATGATCTCTGGAGGGCTCGGGACAGGGGGTGCTCCTCTGTCCTGGTCCTGTTAGATCTCTCAGTGGCTTTTGATACCATCGACCATGGTATCATGCTGCACCGGTTGGAAGAGTTGGGGGTGGGAGGCACTGTACTACGGTGGTTCTCCTCCTTTCTCTCCAACCGGTCGCAGTCTGTGTTGACGGGGGGGCAAAGGTCGACCCCGAGGCCCCTTATATGTGGGGTGCCACAAGGATCGGTCCTCTCACCCCTTTTGTTCAACATTTATGTAAAGCCGCTGGGCGAGATCATCCGTGGTTTCGGGGTGGAGTACCATCAGTACGCTGACGACACCCAGCTGTACATCTCCCCCCCAGACCACCCCAATGATGCCCTTGAAGTGATGTCCCAGTGCCTGGAGGCCGTACGGATCTGGATGGGGAGGAACAGGCTCAGGCTCAACCCATCCAAGACCGAGTGGCTGTGGTTTCCGACGTCCCGATATAGTCAGCTGGTGCCATCGCTGACTATTGGGGGCGAATCATTGGCCCCCACGGAAAGGGCTCGCAACTTGGGTGTCCTCCTGGACTCATGGCTGTCTTTAGAAGAGCACTTGACGGCCGTGACCGGGAGGATTTTTCATCAGGTTCACCTGATTCGCCAGTTGCGTCCCTTTCTAGATCGAGACTCCTTACGCATGGTCACTCATGCCCTCGTCACCTCCCGTCTGGACTATTGTAACGCTCTCTACATGGGGCTCCCCTTGAGGAGTACTCAGAGGCTCCAACTGGCGCAGAGTGCGGCCGCACGGGTGGTGACGGGAGCGACGTGGCGAGTGCGCTTCAAGGTTTTGGTTATCACCTTTAGAGCACTCCATGGCTTGGGACCTGGTTATTTATGGGACCGCCTGCTACCACCAATAGCCTCCCATCGACCAGTACGCTCTCATAGAGAGGGGCTACTCCGGGTGCCGTCGGCCAAACAATGTCGACTGGTGGCCCCCAGGGAGAGAGCCTTCTCTGTGGGGGCACCTACTATCTGGAACAAGCTCCCCCCGGAGATACGGAGGATCCCGGATCTGCGTACCTTCCGGCGCGCGCTCAAGACCTTCCTATTTCATCAAGCCGGCCTGACCTAAGTCTCTCCCCTTTTTATATGGAAATTTTAAATTTTGGTTTTAAAACTATTGGGGTTTTAAATTTGTTCAGCCAAATTATTTAATTTGTTTTAATCTATTTTAAATTTTGTATTTATATGTTTTATTCGATGGCTGTTCACCGCCCTGAGTCCTTCAGGAGTAGGGCGGTATACAAATTCAATAAATAAATAATAATAAATAATATATAATAATTTGTTAAACCTGTATGCTCGAATCGGGGGGTGTGCGTATACCCAATATATACACACATTGTATTTTTTCTTCAATAGTGTACTAGATTGGACTGTGATCGAGAAAATTTATTGGACAGTACAAATTACTAATGCTTTATGGTTTTCTTCCACAAAAGTAATACATCAGTACGCCGTCCGAAAACACTCTGCAATTTCATTTTCTTTGCTCGCCCAATCGCAGACGACCTAGGACCTAGGCTTACAAAGGAGAAAAAGAATGTAAACAGAAAACTACTATAGAAACGGCCGTGCCAGGGACTTCGAGTGCACGATCGGCAGAAACAGGCTCGTATGAATTCGTAGGGAATTTAGTACGTAAGTTTCTTTCAGAGGCCGTTCTTACTCCATGTTTTGTATACAGTACTGAAGCCCCTAGACAGGTTGCAGTTTTGAAATTTCGACAATCGAAACCAAAAGAAAGCTTTATTTCCCCAAGGACCTCAAAAGAGCTTCGGAGTTCTAAGGGCACCACCCCCTCGCTTTTCCCAGTTCAGCGATTATAGGCTCCGGAAGCTGCGCCGCCAGCTCAGTTTGGAGCGTCGCGCCCTGCTACCGGCTCCCTATTGGTTCCCGGCGCTCCAATACATGGCGCCGAGGCTGCTTCGCTTCGGCTTTGCAGGGCACCTGGGTGGGAGGGGCGCTGGATGACGCCGAGGGAGCCCATTGGCTGAAAGTTGGAGGCCTCCACGGGTTGCGCGACCGTTGCTGGCCCGAGAGTCGGGTCGTCGGTTGGATATGGAAGGGGAAGATTCGGCAGGAGTTCGAGAGGCTGCTGGCAGCCCCCGCGCTTCTCCAGAAGTGCGTTGCTTTCTACTTGCTCTGGGGTGGGGTGGTCGCAGAGTGCAGGCGCTTTTCCGAGCTGCCTGGGGGAGGGGGCGAATGCTCCATCCGGAGTGTCCGGGGACTGTTATGTACTGGGTGAGGAAGGGTCTTTCTCTCAGCCTCAGGCGTGGGATGCGCGTGTCTGCACGGCGCGTGGCTCTTTCTCCCCCCCACACACACTTTTAAGGGGTTGTCCGTAGCCCTGCCTCATAGCACAATTTTGTAGCAACAGCCATAGGATAAATAACGATGCTAATCATCCAATTATAGCAAAGAAATATTATAACTATCTTAGTGTAGTATGCAAATGATATACAAATCAAACTTGTAATCTTGGAGGAAAAAAAGTATTATACACTTTAATAATTTTTATGCTGTTATCAGAAGAGTGACGATATATCTGGATAGCTTGGTGATTTGAAATAGAACAGTGCACATTCCTGATCTAATTTGTTTAAAATCAGCAGGAAAAATGACCAACCCCAAACAGTAAAGCATATTGCTCAATAAAAAAAAGGACTGTAAATTTGGTTTTGATACTTAAAATAGTTTTGAATTTGGAGTTACTTAATTCCAAATATATGTTTACTGCAGCTGCTGGATCTCAGGTTTATAATAAAAAGCAAATTTTGTTTCCAACCTTGAAATCTGGTTATCATATTTCTGATATGGGAATGTTCTTGTGTATAAATATATGTAATGCTCTTTACTTCTCCTTAGGTTCAGGAACAAGAACAAAATTATGACATAGATGAATTTTTTAAGTGTCAAGATGAGAACAAAAACCTACATGCTAAACTGATGGAGGAACAAAAGCAGTTATTAGAAGACTTGCAACAAAAAGTGGAAGCTACGTTTCAAGGGGAACTGCAGCAAGCTGAGGTAAAATATTCAATCTATATATATAAAAGCGAAAACCACTCATGCATTAATCACAAAATCTCCAGGACCGTAAAGCCTACAAACTTGAAATTTGCCACATATGTTCCTCTTGGCGTCTAGGTGCTCACTAAGAAAGGATTTTTCAAAATGACCATCAGAGCATTAGTATTTCCTATATTATTATTAACACAATCTGATGCTTAGGAGTTCTATTCTCCCTCCCCACCTGAAAAGAAATCTGTTCCAAATGCAAAAGACTGAGGGAGAGAAGGGGATAGGATAGGATAGGGTTCTGTGGGGCAAGGCTGAGGGAGAGAAGGGGAGAGGAGAGGCCTACTAATTAATTGTCAAGCTGTAAGTGTCGATTTATCAAGCCCCATCACATAGTTTTGTAGCAAAGCACAGGTATCCAGCTAGTAGAATAATAAAGTCCTTGGCTACTGCAGATCTTAAATCCCCACTAATTGCAACCAATGAAGTTTTTAATTTGTGCTGTTTATATTGTTAGCATGATGTTATACTAATTATGAAACCAAGCTGTGAGGAAACAGCATGCTGCTCTCAAAACCCCATATAAACCTAATATATCTTCTGTTTTTAGTAGCAGCTTGATTCCAAGGAGCACAGCATTGGAACTCTAATATTGTGAGAAACTGATAATTATAATAAAGCATATTCATTCATATGCTGTCTTTTTTCATTTGTAGGTCCCAGATAATCTTAAACTGGATGCCATAAGACTAAGTTCAAATAACATATGCACATCTCAGATGGAGCTAATGCAAATGAATCTGACAAAGGAGAAGGAAATTGCCCTAATGGAGCTCCGTGAAATGCTCAATGATAAGCATGCTCAAGAAAATGCAGTTCTGCAAAGTCGATACCATTTTGAATTGGAGCGTATAAACAAACAGAATCAGAAAGAAAAGGAAGAAATGGTTTTGAAACATCAACTTGACATGGGTATACAACTTATAGATTCTGAGTCAATATGATTAATAAAACACCAGATTTTTTGATGAGCTGATTTATTACTAGAAGCAGTAAATAGGAAGCAAAATGAATCCCAAATACTGTAATAATGGATCATGCAGTATATTCAGAGTGATTAAATAAAATGAAAAAAAAATGAGTTGCCAAAAACATTTTAAAAATTAATTTTTTTTAAAGTGTTTTTAAGTGTTTTGTTTATTGTTTTTAATTAACAGGGCCAAATTTATATATGTATATTTTTAACTGTATTTTAATATTTGTACTTGATGTTTTTACTTGGCTGTTCACCGCCCTGAGTCCTCAGGGAGAAGGGCGGTATACAAATTCAAAATAAAATTAAAAAAATAAAAAATAAAAACATATTTCAAGCTTTGTAATATTTTGACTATTTTGTACAAGCTAAAGGAGGGAATATTAACAAAGATGTGCAAAAATTTGTACTAACTTTGAAAATTAATGAAGAATGTTTCTTTCACAACCAAATTTTAAAAAATATTCATTTGAACCTATATGTCAGTCCCATTCTGTTCCACTTCATTTTGCAGATGAAATGAAGGTGAAAATAAGTCTGGAAATGGAGGAGAAGCATCTTAACATTTTAGAGGTATTGTATGTAATTTGTTACTTTTATTAAATCACATTTTCTATCTTTTAAATTAGAAGATTGTTTTAATATTGTTCAGAATTTGATATGAATATGCTAATTAAAAGCAGGTTTTATATATATATATATATATATATATATATATATATATATATATATATATATATATATATAATTTTGAGATGTCAGTAAGGTGTTCTCATTTCTAATGTAGGTTAAACTTTACAGAAGATACCTTGAGCTTACTGTCCATCTTGTGTGGAATTGCAGTGCAGCAACTCAATCGCTCTTGACTATTGCCTCTCCTATCTTCATCCTAGCTACTGTTTTTCAATAGCTGATAGGTTGGCAATCAGTAGCTGGGAACCATTACCACTTGCATAACTCTGGACTCCTCTGCCTTGGAGTGCAGAAAAGTAATAACTGTATTAAAGGCATGGAAAAAAGGATATATGTATGTAAGAAGGATGGGGCAACAGTGCTAAGAGTGACAAACGTTGCTGTTTCAGTTCTTCCAGAATGCCCCTTATGTAAGAGGCAAGGATAGGAGTGAAATTGCCAATACCAGTCTTCCTAAGGTCACCTAGTTAAGGATATATTTAGAGTTCTGTGTTTCCCATTAGGAGACAGATTTCAGAGGTGCTAAAAGAATCCTGAGATGATTAGTAAGATGTTAATGCTCTTGGGGGCGGGGGGGGAAGGTAGGTTGTGTTTCATGTTTTGATAGATGCCTTATAATAGAATCCTATTCTGCTTTTGTGAAGTCTTACAATATAGTAACTGGGACAGAGTAGAAGAGTTACTAAAGTTACAAAGAGTCCAATTTGGAAAAAATGTTTTGTTAAGGTAATGGAATTTTCATTATTAAATTTAATTTCCTTTTAGAATCTTAAAAAGGAATGGGCCTTGAATGTAGATGTCAGTTTAAAAAATGTATCTGAAGAGTTATCTGTAAAACATCAGACTGAACTGAACAAGCTGAAGCAAAACTTAACAGCAGAAACTGAAGAATTAAAGAAAAAAATGGAGACGTTTTCTCTTGAAAAAAGACAGGTTGAAAGTAAGCACTTCATTTTGGGAATAATTTTTTCCAATATTTCTATGCTCCCCAGAGAGGTCAAGAAATCAGCAAAATAAAAGATTTTGTAGTGTTAAAACAAGTAGATGTTTGTTACTGTTATCAATACAAAGTAGACTTCATTTATTTTGAAGTATGTTTTTCAAAAGTGGAGTGGCATACAAAATGATGTGAAATTTGTTAAGTCTTAAGTAATTACGAACTGAAACTGTAACTATCAGAATCAATACTAGATGCTCTATATAGGTGGACCTCGACTTGTGATCACAGTGCAGCCCAAAATTTGTGTTGCTAAGTGAATCACTTCAGTCATTAAATTAGGGACACAATTTTTAAGTGAATCTGGCTTTCCCATTGACTGTCGCAAAAGGGGATAATCTGACCCCCAGGGACACTGCAACCGTCATAAATATGAGTCAGTTGTGAAGCATCTGAATTCTGATTACGTGACCATGGGGATGCTGCAATGATTATAACTTATAAGGTTATAAGTTAAAAACTGTCATAAGTCACTTTTCTCAGTGCCGATGTATCTTTGAATGGACAGTAAACAAACTTTTGTAAGTTGAGGACTATCTGTATTAAATAATGTTGCTTCTTTGTCTCAGATAATCAAGATTTGCTTAGTCTTCTGCACTGGTAGGAAAAGTGATAGTGTGAGGATTACTCCAGTTCTTACACTGTCACTATCACCTTCTGCCAGTAGTTCTAAAGAATCTCCTCTTTCAGTTTTATCCATGTCTTGTCCCCAGTGTCCTAGACATTATTTACCAGTAGTAATGTATCTAGATTTAGTATTAAGTATCTTTTCTCCTGTGAAGAAACAGCAGCATTGCTTGCAATGGGGTTTCTGGAGGATGATAATCTCCAGTGGCTTGGCTTATAGCAAAGAATATATAAGACCTCATAAGCCCCTATGCCCAACTGAAAACACGATATTTAATTTTTCCTGATTGTATTGTTTAAAATATCCCATATTGATCTGAATAAGGATGATTAAATATCTAGTGAAGAATATTTATGAGAGGATTAGCTCTTTATCCTTGGTATTGGGCCGAATTCTCACTTTTCTTCTGCCAATTTTGTTACAAAGGAATGTGGTTTTGTAATATTCTTTTAAGCTTTGTACCTTGCAACATAGTCAATTTGAAACTCAGGTGGGGAAACAAAACATCTTTTTATTTCATGCAAATTCATTACTAGGGTCGTTTTATTTTTTTATTTTTTGTGGCTTGTTTCACTGTTTTTCATTACATTTAAATGTATTCTGTCTACCAGCATATCCCTTTCATCTCCATATATATCCATTCTAGAAAAGCTATCCAAGTTTAGAACGTTTTGTACCTAAACTGCTAACCACTCTCCTTTACAGCTATCCCTTTTGCCCTTTGTTGTTTTTTCCCCATTTCTTTCTATTATATCTATTATACATACACACACACATACACACCACCGACAAACATATAATTCTTTCGGTTATAGCCTTTTTTGTTTTTGCATTGCTCCAAAAATTTCAATGATTTGTTTTTTATTTATTTATTTATTAGATTTATATTGTTGCCTATTCTCCCATGGTGACTTTTTAAAAGTTAAATAAAATTATACAAATTAAGCAGACCATCAAATTCACTACTTTTTTCCTACATCTCTTCAGAATTCTCTAGTTCTCTACTTCTCATACTAGAAAAGGTAGTTTAAATGAGTCATCTCATAATATAAGAATGTTCATAACAGAATTCAACATTATTTTGTAGTGGAACATAAAAATCTAGAAAATAAATACCATCTAGCCATGAAAACACTGCAGAGCAAGCATGAAAAAGAAATGCAAGATATAAAAGAAGAAAACAAGAAACAAGTAGAAGAGTTGCAGCAGGAGGTAAATATGCATTATGGACACAGTATTTGATAAAGACAAATCCTCTTGAGCGTCAGTATTGTAAAATGTTGTGCAGAATTGTGCCTTACTGCTACACAAAACCATAAAGTGAAAGAAGCATTCTGTCCTTTCCATGTATAAAATTCTACTGGTCTGACAACAGTTAGAAATTCACTTCTCTGTTGCAATTTTTGGCGCTGTCCTACTTCACACTTGGAGTATCCATATTACTGTCCATAATGTCAAGGAGTTTAAGCTATTTCAGATTCTCTAGAGCTCTGGAAGAAAACATTTTAGCGCTAGTGTTCCTAATCTCTATGTACATGTAAAGCTTTTAGCTCAACTCTTAGTGCCGTGATGGCGAACCTATGGCATGGGTGCCTAAAGTGGCACACGAGTCATGTTGCCTGGCACACATGGCATCACCCATTCCTCTTCTGGATTTCTGGCACATGCACAAGCAGTGATGGCCTTTGTCAGCTGATCATAGGCAGTGCTGGAAACCGGAAGAGCTGGTCTTCTGTTTTCTGGTGTGAGCATGCATGCCAGCCAGCTGATCGGCGCGTGTGCATGTGGAGTAGCGAAAACCGGAACTACCTTATCCAGTGCGCACATGGCCCCTGGGCAGCTCATCTTCCTGGTCACAGCCCTGACAAGCGCGCACATGCGCGTGAAGTGCTCCCTTTTCGGCACTTGGTGCCACATGCACTCCCTTTTTGGCACTCGGTGCCGAAAAGGTTCGCCATTGCTGTCCTAGTGTCTCAGCAACAGTATGAAATAGTTTCATTGTCTTCTGAATCTTATTTAAATTTCCTAGTCTGGCATATCCTGGTATATCCTTGTCTGGAATATCCTAGTGGTCTCCCTTGCAATTAATCACCAGGCCTGGTCTTATTTCATTTTTTGAGATTAGCCAAAGTAACCTAGATGCCCTATAAAAATATAATTGTTATTTATGTGGCTTTGATAATTCACAACATTATAATATACAACAAAAACTTTGTAGAATCATTGCAAAAAGAGTATGATTTTAAGCATTTGAGTCTGTGATAACTTAAAATCTGATATTTCTTCATATAATGGATTAGAAAAATTATCTCCACTAACTTCCTATATCTAAAGTATTATCAAATATTAATATTCTTTGTGTACTGTACATGTGATCCAAATGATTCTTTCCTATTGATTCTTCAGCTTCCTCCTTAATAATGTTCCACAGTTCATATAGTAACGTGTTAATGTAAAAACTGACTGATGTTGTAACTTACGATGACTTCTGTAGATAGAGAAACTAAAGGCAGAATCAGAAGAAGAAATGGTGCAACTTTGGTCACAATTGGATGGCGCAAGGGCAAGCCGGCAAGAATTAAGTGGTAGGTTTAAAATTGGGAAATTGTAAATTGTAATTAGAATAGATTTGCTATAATTTAGTGAATGTATTTTGCTTTATGTTTACCAGTGTCATTAAAGGAATGCTTTTTTTTAGTGTCTTATTGTATACTTAGAAAAGGAATCATTAATAGCTTCTTTTAAATTATATTATTTAAATTAACAGCATTTTAAATTATATCTACCTTCATTTTTGGAAATAGATACAATTTTTTCATGTTCAAAAGTAGGGGACATATGTATCACAAACTCACTTGTAAATTTTTAATTTCAATTGACAGTAATGGTGGTTGTTCAGTTCCTAAGTTGTGTCTCATTCTTCACAATTCGACCAGGCTCCCCTGTCCTCCACTCTCCCAGAGTTTGCCCAAATTCATATTCATTGGTCGATGATACTATCTATCCATCTCATCCTTTTAAGAGTTTTCCACATGTTTGCTGGTTCATTTGTTGAGAACTGATTCCTTAGCTTTTCAGAGTAGCTTCTTTTTGCTGCTCTGATCTCCCTTGTTAATACATTTCTGGCCTGATTGTACAGCATTTTATCACCTTTTCTGTAGGCTTCCTCTTTGGAACGACATAGCTGCTTAGGTTTAGCTGTGAACTAAGGTTTGTTGTTACTGTATATTCGCAAGTTCCTGGTGAGTACACATAGGTCTTCACAGAAGCTGACATACGATGTTACAGTCTCTGTGAGTTCATCTAATTCTGCAGAGGTACTTTCAAAAATATTCCAATCAGTGCAGTCAAGGCAGGCCTGTAGCTTTAACTTTGCCTCCTCCATCCAGGTCTTCACTGATTTAATTGTTGGTTTTGTGGTTTTAAATCTTTGCCTGTAAGCAGGTACAAGTGAATCATGCAATGATCATAGTGTCCCACAGCTGCTTGTGGTAAGGACTGATAAGCATCTTTTAGTGTTGTGTAGCAATGATCTAAAGTATTCTTGCCTCTAGTGGGACAATTGACATGCTGAAAGTATTTTGTTAGCTCTTTTCTTAAGTTTGCCTTGTTTCTATCTCCCAAAATAATGGCCAGTGAATCAGGGTATTTGGCTTCAACCTCCATAATTTGGTCAGCTAGAGTTCGTAATGCCTTGTTTACACAGGCTTGTGGGGGACATAAACAGCAATTAGAAGAAATAAGGGAAATTCACGAGGCGAATAGTATGGTTTGCAGTTGATAATAAATGTGTCTATGTTTTCATTACAGAATTTATATATTATATCCTGAGACCAGCTGTTGTTGATATATAAGCATAAGCCTCCTCCCTTCTTTTTACCAGATTGAATCTGAAACCCTGGGATATGCAGGCTGCTATCTTCAATTGATTCATTTAACCAGGTTTCAGAGAAGCATAGGGCTGCTGAATTCTAAAAGTCAGAATTGTATCTGTTTAAAAGGAGTATTTCATCCATATTATTAGCAAGTGAACGTACGTTGGTGGGGAAAATTGAAGGCAGAGGAGTTTTATTTCTCCTATTCCTTAATCTGTTTAAAATCCCCCAGTTTTACCTCTCTTTCTTCGCTTCTTCCATTTGGTTTTTTTTGGTAATCCATAACTCCGGGGAAATTCCTTCTTCCTGTGTTAGAATCTCCTCTACCTTTGTAAAGGGGGGGGGGGGGGGAAGAGAGGAGAGATCACAGAAAGCTGTTCCTTAAAGAAATGTTGCTTAATTTTTAGCAGATGGTCTCATGTGTAAGAAATCCGTAGTGAGTCGCAGAGAATAATTAAAAATAAACAAACCATTAACATTTCACCGAGGCAACCTTCGGCGGCGCCATCTTGGATCCAATGATGAGGAGTTAGAGAATGATCTGGAGTTAGGGGGGGAATCACTCTTTCTCATACACATTTTTCCCATTTACTCAAAACCAGTCTTTGGTATTTCTTGCTTGGTTATCTTTCACCTCTTAAAGAGCGCTTGATGCTGTCATTGCACAAAGCAAAACTATTCAGAAATACTGCCATAGATAGGGAATTCTCCCAAGAAAGTTAATTGGATAGATGTAATTGGACAGATGTAATACAAGATGTATTAATCATAACATTATTTTGATTTGTTTAACTTGATAGAAGTGATGCAAGAAGTGTATGATATTAAACATTTGTGTCTGAGATCTCAAAATCCGGTATTTATTCAAATATTATGAAGGACCTAAAGTACACCTCCAATAACTTTCTATACAGTACCTTATTTATACATGTAGTCCTTGACTCAGTTTGTAGTTTTGTAGATCTTGCCTACAAGTGAAACAAAGTATTGCATTTCTTATGTGGAGAATTTTGTCTGTATGATTTTAAAAAATTCAATAAGACATTTCTTTCCTTCTTTAGGAACTCTCTTAAGGATCTGATAGAGCATAATGGAATCACTTTACCTTTATTAATTGCGATTGCACAACTAATTCATCATAGGTTACAAGATTCCAATCTGGTTTTCTAGTTTAATGCTATTTGTAACCTTACATTTGTAACCTTACAGTGCTATTTGTAACCTTACATTTCATGTTATCCCCAAAGCCCTTCTAAAAATTAATTTTAAATAAATAGTGAAATATTATGAAATAATTGTATATATTTAATTTTGCAACTTTAGTTCTTGTTCTGGTCCCATCATTTTGTAATGTGCAATCTTGTTGTTCCATGGAAAGAATGAGGATGCCTTTTAAAGAAAAAACTGATGAAAAACAGTCTTTTAATCATTTATTTCTCCTATAATTTCTTTTCAGAGGGCCAGCTGAGAAAATCAAATTATATTACAAACTTAAGCTGCAACCCCATAGATATATATCAGAGTCTACTGAATTCAATTAATTCATCTTTTTCATAGATGTGCATAGAATGGAAATGTATGTTTTTATAATGAGATCTCCATGTTCAGAATTAAGTCCCAGTTTTCAGTAGTGTTTGCATTCAGTATTGAAACCTTAATAGTATAGGGATTGTATTTTTAAAAACAATTCAGCTGAATTAATATATTTAAAGTGAATGAAATTTTTTTTATCCATCAGAACTGAAAATACAGCTGCTTGCTCGTACCTCACATGTGGAAGAACTGGAATATCTGAAAAAAGATTATCAACTTAAATGGGATAAAAAAAAGACAGAACATGAAACTGAATTGGAACAACTAAGGCTTTATTTTGAACAGAAATTGAAGTCTGTGGAAGAAAATTACAGAGAAGAATTAACAATGTTGCATCAGAGATTGCAAGAAGTAAAAGATTATTCCATAGAGGAGATGGAAAAATCACAAGAACAAGATATGGAATTTGGGTGAAGCTAATAATTTAATGTTGCTATCCTGCTTTTGGTTCCACCCCAGTAAGCCTTAAATCCTAGTTTAGGATGAATATATTAATTATTTTAATTTCTTGTTAAAGAAAACTTTTTAGCTAGCCATGTTCACTAAGAATAGGAAAAGATACTATGACTTCCAGTTTATACTGGAATAACTGTTCAAGTGACTCTTGAGCAGTTGTTCCCCTATTTTACAGATATTGGAATTTTAGAATTTTACTGAGCACTTAGTGTGAAATTAGCTGTATATTACTAACACTTGTGTCCTCTAACCATCATAAATGAACATGAATTAGGAAATCTATATAGCTTTACTTTATGCTAAAGATAAAGGTTCCCCTCGCACATACGTGCTAGTCATTCCTGACTCTAGGGGGCGGTGCTCATCTCCGTTTCAAAGCCTAAGAGCCAGCGCTGTCCGAAGATGTCTCCGTGGTCATGTGGCTGGCATGACTAAATGTCAAAGGTGCACGGAATGCTGTTACCTTCCCCCCAAAGGTGGTCCCTATTTTTCTACTTACATTTTTTATGTGCTTTTGAACTGCTAGGTTGGCAGAAGCTGGGACAAGTAACGGGATCTCACCCCGTTACGCGGCACTAGGGATTCAAGCCGCTGAACTGCTGACCTTTCGATCGACAAGTGTCTTAGCTACTGAGTCACCGTGTCCCTATTACTTCATGCTAGTATTTTCTTATTTGATTCATCATAGATTACAATATTGATACATATGTGAGGATTTTAAGATTGTCTCAGATTGTAATTCAGAAAGTTTAAATTATTCTGTTCTTAAAAGAATACTAGCTAAAGTTATTTTTCTGAATTATTCCATATATTTTATACAGCCCTTCTGTTACGCTATTGGAAGAAATGACAGAAAGAGAGAGATTGGATTTGTTTGAACAGCTAACTCAGCAATTGGAGCACTATAAGGTCAGTTACCAAGCAACAAATAGTATTTAAAAGTTATTTAGCTCCTCCATACCACCTGATTTCTATAGTGTAAAAATGCCAGGGTACGATTTGCTGAGAACATATCCTTACAGTGGAGCTTCCCACTTACTTATTTATTTATTTATTTATTTATTTATTTATTTATTTTTCGTATTTCTATGCTACCCAACTCTCCGAGGTCTCTGGGCAGCTTACAACAAAGACAGTGTAAACAATATACAATAAAAGACGTTTAAAAACCCCATAAACACTGCTCATGGCCAGATTTCGCAAGATCGCAGTGGCAAGATCAACGGCCCCAAGCCTGCCGGAAAAGCCAGGTTTCACCATTTTCTGGAAGGCCAGTAGGGTGGGAGCGGTCCGGGCCTCAGGAGGTAGCTGATTCCAGAGAGCCGGGGCAGCCACAGAGAAGGCCCTCCCCCGCGGACCTGCCAGCCGACATTGTTTAGCTGACGGAACCCGGAGGAGGCCAACTCTCTGGGATCTTACTGGTCGTTGGGAGCTATGCGGTAGAAGACGGTGTTGAAGAGAGCCTGGCCCTAAGCCTTATAGGGCTTTAAAGGTAATAACCAACACCTTGAATTGTGTCCTGTACTAGTCCTCCCAGCGCCTCCCTTACACAGTGCAGCTCACGGAGGATTGGTGTAATGTGGGAGTACCTAGGTGCACCCACGACCACTCGAGCAGCTGCATTCTGGACCAACTGTAGTCTCCGAACACTTTTCAGGGGTACCCCATGTAGAGCGTGTTTCAATAATCCAACCGTGAGGTGACAAGGGTGTGAGTGACCGTGAGAAGAGCCTCCCGTTCCAGATAGGGTCGCAATTGGTGTACAAGGTGAACCTGTATAAAGGTCCCCTTGCAGGTTGCCTATTACTGAAGTTGGAAAAGAGTGTTCTTGTTTCTGTTTAAAATGGTTAGGTTGAATAGTGAACAGTTGAATTACAGATAGTATTTGACTGATAACCTTGATGGAACTTGCCCATTACAGTCAGAAGGCATGACAGCCATTAAGTGAAGCATCCATATGATCACCTAACTTGCGACCCCCCTCCTTACTTTTCCCAATGCAATCATTAAACATGTGCAAGGGAGGCACTGGGAGGATTAGTACAGGACATGTCCCAGGCCTTCAGAGGCCTTCCCTACCCACTGAGGCATTCTTTGCTCTGCTTCCCACCCCTTAGAGTCCTTACAGGCCTTAGGTCTGCTTCCCACCCCATTGGATCCCAGACCCCCCTCACCTCACATCATCCATCATACACTTAGCTTTCAAAGATCTCCAAAGCTTGGGTTAGGGAAGAAGGGCAAGCCGCTATGTTCCTGGGAGACATGACATGGTTCCAGAAGTGGTTGCCATTTTGGGGGCGGCTGCACTGAATTGCAGGCACTCCAAAAATGGCAGCTGCTTCCAGGGTTGCGCCACATGGCCCAGGAACGAAATGGTCTTCTCTGCTTCCTCAAACTCTGGATCGCTGCAGATCTTTCCAGAACTCACATTAGGGAAGCAGGGGAGGGCTATTTGTTTCTGAGCTATGTTGAATGGCTGAACTGAATTCTCTTTCTATTTGTTATTGATCAGGCCTTAGCAATCCATTTTTAATTTAAATGTGACGTGAAAAATAATTTTCTTCTGGGTGGTTAAAATTCTGTAGTTTTGAACTACCCAATTGAAAGTGGAGCGAGGGAGATGTTTTATTCATAGGAAAAAAACAAAAAAAATTTTGAAGAAAATAAATATTTCATTTTACCACCTTAAAACTGCTCTAAAAACATTTTTTTTCAAATTTTTAAATGTGTAAAAACATAAATTCAATGCTTATGCTATTTTCATATTCCTTTTTATCTTTTTTTAAATAGATAATTCACTATAAAGTAATCACTTCAAATATTTTACTTGTGTTCTAAAATCATTATCATTGAACCTTTTTTCCTTGAATTATTTTATTCATTTCTGTATCTTAACTTTGTTTGCATTAATACTCCAGTTGTTAAAACAATGCTATACTTAATACTTGTTCAATTCTCATTTTGTTTATGAAGATTCAGTTTTCTCAACCCGATTGTGATGTTGTAAAATGTCATCTGCATATTGTAGTATAATATTGCACTTTAAGCAAGAGTATAGATTGTGGTAATGTATAAAATAGTGCAAAATAGTTAAATTAGATAAAAATTTAAATTTCCTAGTCTTAATAATAGATTTCTCATACATACTCTAGGAAGAACATTGTTCTTTACAACTGCGTTTGGATAAAAAACATTTACATGAGATTGAGTTATTAAGATCTACTCTCACACTCCAGTACCAAGAGAATATTATAAAGCTGAAATTGGAGCTCTCAGATAGATATACTTCTGAAATAGAACAATTGAAAAAGAAACATTGTTTACATCTTGAACAGCTCCATGCAAAAATTTCAGAAGAACACCTCAAAGGTAAAAGACTGTCTCATAAGCAAGCTGTGGTTTTTAAATGCCCTGATTTGTAACAGATTTAAAAGAAAAACCTCTACACTATAAATGGGCACATTTTACATCAAATATCAAAGATAAATAATTGATTATCCACTTAGCCAGTAGTCATATATTGTAGAGGAAGATCTCACTTATTGACCGGCTTGTTCAGCAACCAGTTGAAGTTATGATGCTGAAGAAATAATTTTACGACCAATGCTCGTACTTAGAGACCTTTGCTGTGTCTCTTGCTCACATGATTGCCATTATAATCATTTTGTATAATCTTGTGTCTGACCTGTCTCCCACTCCTCCCCCCCCCCCCCCCGGCAGAGTGGAGAGTCCCTGCTCACCCTTTGTAATCACTTCCCCTTTCTCTATGCAATGGGAGAAAAACAACAGGTCAAGTATAGAAAAGATTGCCTGGTGTCTCCTCCCTCCCCCACTACATAAGTTATATAAATACATTGAAAAATATATTAAAATATTTTATCGTGTAATTTGATAAACCTGCAACTAAATGGTTGAATTACCACGTTATATTGTTTAGAGCAAAATTTTATGAAACCTTTTATAAAATTTACTGCAATTCTTAGTAGCCAGCTTGGCCGGTTATTCACTCTCAGCCCAACTCATCTCACACAGTTGGTGTTGTGGGGGAAATGATAAAAGGAAGGAGTATTAGGTATGTTCACTACCTTGAGCTATTTATAAAAATAATAAAGGGAGGATATTCCTGATTTATTGCTTAGATAATAAGAGCTATGTTAATCCCATCTCTAGAATTTCAGCATACTTTTAGATACATATATTTTCTCTACTGTCTCTTTAACTTGCAGAAGTAACTTTTCTAGATTGGCTTTCATTGGGACAGAACCAATATTCTCCAGCTACTTCATGTGGGTTGACAATTGTCTCTTATCAGAAAGTTAGATATATGAATAATTTTAAGTGCATCATAATAGAAATGACAACATAGTTTCTTAGAATTCACAAGACAAGGTTTCAACTACAGTCTTATCACAGGGCCCCCCAACCCCCAGGCTTTTGGGAACCAGTCTGTGGGTGAACATGTGAAACTTTATTTGCATATGCACAGAATTAAGTTGCACACATGAAACCATTGCCTCCAACCCCTGCCACTGCCACCTCTATCAGTCCGTAGAGCCAGAAAGATTGAGGACTGCTAGTCTCTGAAACTCTTTTCTGTGCTTTAAAACATTTCATCATTTTCAGAGATTGCTAAAATTCGTCAACAAAGTACTCAAGATGCTGCACGTCAGATAGAAACAGAGGTGGCACAGCAACTCTTGTTATTAGCGAATGAATACAAGAATGACCTGGGTGGTCTTCAGCTTGAGATGCAATCTATTTCTAGTCAACAAGAAGAAATAGAAGAACTGAAGAGAAAAAACACTGAATTAAAAGAAATCGGCATAGTACAAGAAAAGAATGTGAAAGAAGAATTAGAACAGGTATATACTGAGCAATGCAAAAATACTGCTGAGAAGTGGTTGCACCCCACTTTTCCACTCGCCTGGCTCCCCCTCTTGTCCGCAGGACTCTCCGGGTCCCACGCCCCCTAAGGGATCCCCAAAACGCGATGAAAAGAGGTGTGGAGGAGCAGCAAGCACTCACTCCGCACCCTGTCGCTGCAAGTCACCAACTGGAAGTCCGAAAAATAGTAAATCTATGCCATTTTTTTTAAATACCAACAAGGTGTGTGTTTACTATTTTTTTTATTTATTTTGTCAAACGAGATAACAGGCATAAGTATAAACATGGATATGAACACAGGTAATGAGTACAAATAAATGGGACAAAGGGTAAATGTAAATAAATAATTTTTTAAAAATAACATTTAATTTCAGAGTTTAAAAGATGGCTTTATTAAAGATGAAACTAGCTCAAAGATATTACCATTAACTTAGGTTATAAATATTCAGATTGCTATTGGTAATGAGAAAAAAGCAAACTGACTGTAGCAGACATTTTTCTAAAAGTCAATGACAAGGTCAGTAGATAAACATTTTATCTGCAAGAAAGAGGAGTGAATATATGTAGTCCTTGACTCCTAACTGGTTGCTTAGCGATTGTTTAAATTTACAAAGGACCTCTCTCCCGCCCCACCAAACTACTTACAATTCAGTGCCAAAGTTACTATAGCCAGCCACATCTGGGTCACATCTTGGGTGCTTGGCAACTGGCCAGCATTTACAATGATTTGTAGCACTCCATGATCACATGACCACAATTTGTGACATTCTTCCAGAAATTGGTGTTTACTTCCAATTTCTGGGGGAAAAACCCACCCCATAGTGAACAATGGGTTTGTTTTTACAACCGTGGCATATGCTTGACTATCACTGCAAAAATGATAAAATCTGGTCTGATCACATGATGACGTACTATGACCATAATGACTTACTACCATAATTGGCAGACTCAATTACAATTATAAATCGAGTTGTATGCAAAGGAAGGTGAACAAAAAGTGGAGAAATCTATTTCTGCCCTACGAAGATTTAATAAAATGCTAATACTACATTTGCCTGCTGGACCTCCTGTGGGACTGCCTTCGGCACTCTTAGTTGCAATTTTAAGATCTTGAACTGGCTCTGTCTATTGGGAGATTAAGCAAGTAGCTCCAGCCCTTAGCAAATGGTATAAGGAATGTGGGGTATGGCCTTTGCATCCACTTGGTGTTTCCTCCAGCTGCTGATTGTGCTACAGCAGAAGAAGATTGGGGAGATGCTATTCACTGATAGTTGGCTGTGATTGTTTAATGTGGAGATGATTATGTTAAATGGTTCCCAGGATTTGAGGGAGTGATTGATGGAGGACATAAGATGGGTTGTGGTATCAGAGTGGTAACGGGAGGAAGGGGAAGAGAGAAATGATGACAATCTGGAAGTGGACAACAAATGGATTTTGTGTAATATTTAATAGATTAAGCATAAACTAATTGAAGATCATACAGCTGAATTAAGAAGAACTAGAAAATTGCTCCAGGAAGTGGAACAGACTCATAAAGCAGAAGCTGAAGAATGGAGACATGAAAAGAAGATATTGGTAGCAGAATCTGAAGAAAAAATATTGCTTCAAAAAGAGCTTCAAAACAAGGCAGAATATGAGAAGCAAACATGGCAAAGACAGTCTGACCTTCGAGAAGCAGAAATGACTTGTCTTCAAGAACAGCAGGCTGCTCTAATTGTAGAATTAGAGAAAACTCTAAAGGAGCAACAGAATACTATCCAGCAGTTAGAAGATAGTTTAGTGAATACACAGAAGACTTTGGCTCAATATAACAGTGAATTATCTTCCACAAAGACTCTCATGGCTGAAGAATTAGAAAAAGCCAAACAAGTTTTAGAAGAAGAATATAAGGCTAAATACAAAGAATCACAAAGCAGGTTTGTAATTTTTCCTATTACTAATAACTTGATCATTTAGTGTAAATGCTTTCATAACCAACTCCCAAGGCTAGACCCTATACGTGCAATTGTTTAGCTGTTTCATTAATATGTTAACCATCAATGTGTGGAATTAGATATTTTTAGAATGCCTAGGAAATCTATAGAATGCCAAAAATGGGACATTAAAGTATGAAACGCTTAATATTTCACATATTGCCTAGACATACTATGTAATGCCAAAAGGCAAACTGGCAAAGTATTAAAAGTATAAAATAGAATATGACATTCTAGCCTTCCTTGTCACAACAAGTAAGTCAGGACTGGTCTTTTTCTCTTTTTTCAGTAAGATAGCCTTATGCTTTATTTTGCATTTCTTTTCATTTTCATACCCATCTTTTCAGTAAAAGGTTCAGTAAATGACTCTTTTTTCATACTTTTCAAAATAAATAGTTCTTGTTATTCTGCACAATGCCTAGCATTTATATACAATGCCTAATGAAAGTATATAGCTTATTAAAATAACACAGACATTTTGTACTTTTTTGGGGGGGGGGTTGCCTCCCGTACACTTCTTTTAGATCATTTATTCCATCTACTTTTAGGTCTGTTTTGTCTATAACCTCTAGCTTTCTCTCCCCTCATCTTTTTCCCCCGTTTTTTTCATGACTACTTATTCTAACCCCTTTTTCTTTTCCTCCACTATCTTCCTGTTTCTTCCATTTCCTTTTCACATCTTCTAAGATACTTTCCTTCTGCTCTAATCCCTTTTTCACCCTTCATTTTACTAATGTCTTCTTATTGTTTTCTTTTTGATTTTCCAATTCTGCATTCTCCTCTCTTTCTATTCTTTCCTCATTGTCCTGGTCTTTACTTGTTATTCCTTGTATTACATTTTCCAGTTTTTGCTCTATACGATCCATACAGCCAGATATTTCCATCATTTCCTTACATTGTTCTTTTATAAAATCCTTAATGTCTTGTTAAATCAGCTCCATATTGTTATCTCCACTTATTTCCATTTTACAGTCAGTCCAGTTTTTAAAAAAAAAACATCCAGGAGGGTCATCCACATCCCTTCCAATCACTTTTATTTGTTCAACAGTTTCATAATTTTGAAATTTAAAGTAAATTTAAAGTAATTCTTTATAATCCAACAAAAATAAAGATCCCATAGGTGCACAGTTCTCTTAAAAGCAGATGGTGCTCCTAATTCAACTTGGTCTTGCCTCTGCATAATGTTGATAATCCAATTTTAATTATTTTAAATTGTAAATCCAATAGGTGGGTAAATTTGATAGTAATAAAATAGGAACAAATTCCAGATCAAATTCCAATATTTTTAAAAATACCTTTTCAGTGTCACATCTTCACTTTGAGAGTTCAATTTATTATCTTTGTTTCCTTTTAAAAAATTCTCTTCAATATTATGACTTTTTTTTTCTATAAATGTGCTTATTCCGCCACTAGCAAATAGTCCCAGTATGCTTCCCCCTCGTATTTCTTGGGGATACTTTAAATATATATATATGTATGTATGTATGTATGTATGTATGTATGTATGTATATATGTATATTCACTTTTTCTTCTGCTTAGTCTTGTGTATTCTGGTCATCTTTGATTTCATGGCAGCCATCTTTTGCTGCCACTGTTCCTTGCAGTCGGTTGAGGGTACTTTCCAGGTCAGGGAGAAGAGATGCGGCTCCTCTCTACCTGCTAGACAGTCCCCCTTCGCTTCACCACTCTTCCGGAGTGGCTATGGTCCCAATTAGGACCCTCCGACAGGAAAAGTTTGGCGCCAGCTGCACAGCTCGCAGATGAAGCTTCCGATACTGCCGGAAGTTCAACCGGAAATTTCCCTTAATTAAATTAATAAATTTAAAGGTGAATTTTGTTTTGCAGATTACTATTGCCACTAAATCTATAATCTATACATAAGATCTGTGTACAAGTTTGTATGTATAGTGCCACACTATCAGGATGACAAAACAGTACAGGTAGTTCTTGACCTATGACTGTTCGGTTAGTGATCATTTCAAGTTATGATTGGATTGAACAAATTATGATTGCTACTGGTCTTCAGCCATCTTAGCAACCCTGTAGTCATGTGGCCATGATCTGGGTGCTTGGCAACATCTTCATAAAATCAGTTGCCAAGTACCCATCACATGTTCGCTATTTGCAAACTTCCCTCCCAGCTTCCCCAGAAAGTCAATGACAGGGAAGATTGAAAGTCATTGGGGTAAGTTTCCCCTATCTTGTGCACCTGCATCCAGCCCCTCCTCATTCACACCATGCCAACACTTGCATGTCATTCCCAATCTGTACAGTACCTCTCACATACCATTGTACATTCTCCCTATTCTCATGGTGCCTTTCACACATTCTCCTTAACCCTTGGTAGCACAATGGAGCCTTGGTAGCACAGTGGTTTAATGCACCCTGTTATTAACACAGCTGCCTGCAATTTCTGCAGGTTCGAATCTTACCAGGCTCAAGGTTGACTCAGCCTTCCATCCTTTCTAAGGTAGGTTAAATGAGGACCCAGTTTGTGGGGGCAATAAGCTGACTTTGTATAAATATACAAAAGTATGAAGGCTATTGCTTAACGCATTGTAAGCCGCCCTGAGTCTCTGGAGAAGGGCGGCATATAAATCAAATTAAAAAAAAAACAAAACAAAAAAAAAACCCTGCCTGACATATCCACTTAGCACCTGACTCTCTCCCCCACTCCAGCATCAGCTTCTTACCTCCTCCAAGACCTGGAACTTGCATCTTTCCTGGCAACTTGGGGATTTGGGGATTTTAAATTGGTTTTTAATATTATTTAATCTTTATCTATTGTTGGGTTGCTTTATTGTTGTGAGCCGCCCCGAGTCCTACGGGAGAAGGGCGGCATATAAATCTGACAAATAAATAAACAAACAAACTGACTGGCTATGAAAAACCGGCATGAAATTACCTTGCCTAGTGATAGTGTGATTCAGTTAATGATGACAAATGGTATTGTAGGTGATGCCATCACTAAATTATACAGTTGCACATTATGACTGCATCACTTAGCAAAGGGAATTCCAGTCCCAATTGCCATTGTAAATCAGGGACTACCTGTAAATAATCTTACCTTTGGATTTCAGCAGAAGACTACTATGCTACTATCTTATCTTATCCTTTATGGAACAAACTTTCATAGAATCATAAGGTTGGAAGGGACCTTCGGCATCTTCTAGTCCAATCCCCTGCCCAAGGTTTCTTGAAAACCTCCATCAACAGAACATCCACAACTCCAGGAGGCAAGCTGTTCCATTGTTTAATAATTCTCACTGTCAGGAAATTCTTCCTTATTTCTAGGCTGGATCTCCCTGTGGCAAACCAACTGTTTTTTGTCTTACCTCCAGTTCTGTGGAGAATACATTGTCACCCTCTTTCTTTTGGCAGTCCTTCAAGCAATTTGAAGACTGCTGTCATGTCTCTTTTCAGTCTTCTCTTCATGGACTTGTATTAATAGCTTTAGTTGACTTGGTTTTTAAAAATTAGCTATACTTCCTGGTACACATTAATGTGGGACGGAAAAAAGTAGATGGATGATAAGAGAAATAAATAAGCAGACTTCTTTTGCCTTGTGTTACAGTTACAAGCAGAAGAAATATGAATAGCATTTTAAGATAATGTTCAAAAAATATCCCAGATATTGTACATTATTATGTTATTTGTTCTTTGCACTGTTATATTTTTGGTAATATATTTTGTTTGTTTCCTTATAAATCTAGATTTTTGGAAGAAAATAAAAAAAACAGAACAGAACATGAAATTTTTCTCCAGAAATTGAGGGAAAAGCATATTGATGAGCTAGAGCTTCAAAATAAAGAGTTGCATCAAAAACATAAGGAACACATTTTGTCCCTTACATCCTGCCAGCAAGCTGAAATTGAAGTTCTCAAATCTATATTAGAAAGAAAACAACAGAACTGGTTAGAGACTCCTGTGGCTGATATCCAGAGAAATAATCAAGCACACATTACGCAGCTGGAAACAAAGCATTTATCTGATTTGAATAGTTTGGAGGCTACATATCTTTTTAAAATTAAGTTCCTGCAAGAAGAGCACAAGAAAGCTCTTGGCGGTTTACAAATAAAATTGAAAGAACAATTATTTCAGAAAGATAAAGAAAATGAAATGCTTTTGGCTCAAGAATTAAATACAATAAAATTTGCTGAAGAATTGCAGATTTGTGAAGACAATCTGAAAATAGAACTGGCTGATGTTCAAAAAGAAAAACATAAATTAATGGCTGCTGAACATGAAGATGTTCATAAGGTAGAGTTGAACAGTAAAGATTGCAATTGGTTTTGAGTTCTGATTTTAGCAATATAAGCCAACCTGGATATTTATTTATTTATTTATTAGTCATATTTCTATGCCGCCCATTCTCTGAGGACTCTGGGTGGCTTACACCAAAGATAGTATACTAAATAGCATATTGCCCCCAACAATCTGGTCCTCATTTTACCCACCTCAGGAGGATGGAAGACTGAGTCAATCTTGAGCCGGTGAGATTTGATCCGCTGATCTGCTGAACTAGCAGTCAGCTGAAGTAGCTGCAGTACTGCACTCTAACCACTGCGCCACCTCGGCTCTTAGTTATCATAGTTGCACTGTGATTATCTGTTGCATTACCCCCTTTTTTTCCCATGTGCACACAGTTTTGCATCTTTAGGTCTTAGTTCCACCCTCAGGACATACTATCATCTATAAGAGATTGGATTAGTGGCTAGATTTCATCTTTTTAGTAGACTTGTAAGGCTATTCATTCTGGCTGCTGTAGTAATGGTTTCAGTAATCTGTTTGCACTTGAGAAACCATTCTTTCAAATAGCTTATTTAAAAATTCAAAGATGTAGGGAAGGCTTTTAAAGAGATGTACAGTAATGATGCAGTAACAGGGTTTTTTATTTGATCCAAGCTATTTGATAAAACAACAGTTTGTATGTAAAATTACACATTTTTAATATAATTTTATTTATAGTTTTTTTCTTTGACGTACATAAGTGAACAGTGTATTTTCTGGGTCAATTTACTTTATACACAATATTAATAACAATAATAATGCTATTTAGGTATACATAATAATCTTCAAACTTCTAACATTTACGTATATATAGTAATTTTATTATGTAGCAGTATACATGATATTTTCCCAATTTCTAATCTCTATCTCTATTTTCTAACCCTTAATAAAGCAAATCCCATATTAAGAAGTATACTGCATCTATCCATCATCTCTTGCCCTTTTTAGTATTTTAACTCTTACTGACTTTTTGACAAATCTCCCATGTTCCTTCCTTGGGATCTTGTATCCCCTTACATCACTCGCATTTAGTCTAAGTATTTCATCTGCCTCTATGTCTATCTCTCGCTGTTGAATCTCTAGAACACCCATCAATAACACTTTAATTACATCTGGGAGTTCTTTCTCTTTGTCCTCTTCTATATTTTGACCTCTTAAATAGTAATCTACCTATTCTATTTCAAAAAAAATTACTATCTCTTCCATATATATTATCTGTTGATTTATCTCCTCTATTCTTTCCTTTTCTCCTCCTAATTTCTCCTTTATTTTCTGAATTTTTTGTTCATTTTTGATTGTCATTTGCTGAGGGTTTCCTAGTCTCACATCTGTATCATGCATCAGTTTCTCCATCTCCCTATGGTTCCTTATCATAGCTTCCTGAATACATTGAAACATCAATAGCATTTCTTTTTGAAATGTATTTGTTTTTCCCTGTTGTAACATTTTGCTTTAATTTAATGGGCTAAAAGTTACTCAATCCCAAATCCACCAATATCCCAATTGTCCAGAACACCAAAAAGCCAATATTAGAAGAATTTGCTCAATCCCGGAACTGTTCCTCAGAATCCACGAATTTTATAGTCCTCAAAATCTGCCAATTTACTCCCTCTAAGTATCCAAATTTGTAAAAACGAACTTTTCTTCTTTCGCCTCATAAGATGTTCTATCAAACAATATTTATGATCCAGAATGGCCCACCAAATTTCCCCATGTCTCCTTAATCCACAAAGTCAAATGTTTAGTTTTGAGAGCAATTTCTATTGTTTATAATCCACACTACATTGAAGATCTTCAAAAGGCTCACCAGTTACTCCCAAACAGCCAGGAAGCAAATAAATGTAGAACAAAAAACAAAAAGACGGCCTTCCAGGTGTTGTTTGCCTTTCACTTTGTTTCCCTTCTTATAAATTCTGGCTTCCCGTCAAGTTCTTTTTTCAACCATTTCCATGTTTCCCCGAAAATACGACATGTCCCGAAAATAAGGCCAAGCCTGATTTTTGGGGTGGGCGTAAATATACGCCCTCCCCAGAAAATAACCCCTAGTGAAGATGGGCGTGGCAAGCACAGGAGACAGCCCTTCCCTTCCCCCGTCATCTCAGGGCTTCTCGCTCTGTTAATGGGATCAGCTGAGGCGCTCCAGCCGCCATTCAAGAAACAGCTGATTCGTGGGTCCAAAATGGCTTGAAAATGGGGAGGGGAGATTTTGCCTCTTATTCTGTCTGTGCTGAGCTTCAGAACAGGATGAGAGGCAGGAAAATCCCCCCCTCCCCATTTTCAAGCTGCTCACAAAAAACACCCCATTCCAAGCCTGCAGCATATTCCAGGATTGCAACATTGAAGGCTCTGAATGGGGCGTCTTTGCAAATGGCTTGAAAATGGGGAGGGGGGATTTTCCTGCCTCTCCCCTTGTTCTGAAGGAAAAGATGGTGTGTATGAGAGAGAGATCCCTACCCCCCCCCCCACTCCCATGGCAGCCACATTCCTCCATTAACCTGCTTTCCTGCTCCATTCTCCACTGCCACTTGCAGGGCAAGAAAAGTAGTCTGTGACATTACTTCCAACTTTGCGAGATCTTTTTTTTTTTTCCAGGAACTTGGAAGATCTGAATTTCTGGTTCATGTGGAGAATTTGGGTCATTGCAGCCGCAGGCAAGCAGGTGGTGGGATGGAGAGGGTGGGGCCGGTGGGCTTGCTGCCTCCTGCCCCTCAAAAATAACACCTCCCCGAAAATAAGGCCAAGCCCTTATTTGGGGGTCAAAAGAAAATAAGACCCTGTATTATTTTCAGGGAAACACGGTAGTAGTATAGTATCTTTTTCACCAGTAGATGGCATCCCAGCTCCAAATTCCAGCATTAAAACCAAGGGGATTGTCAAATGATCAAAAGGTCCATTTTTCTTTATGTAATTTCTTCCAGTAGTCAAACATTGTCAGCAAATTAAAATCACTTTTCACAGTACTGAGAGTTTCAGTCCGGTCTTCCTATATTTTAAAACTTCATAGTCTTCCACTAAAATTTTATTTCTCTTTTGGATCTATAATCTATCTCCATGTGCTAACTTGCTGCTTTCTCATTGCTTTGGAGAGTCTTTCAAAAATTCTTTTACTTGGGGTTGAGTTTCTAATATAGAAGTTGAAAATCATCTCACCCAGTTCCAATCCTCTGTTCATGAACTGCTCCAGCTCATTAGTATTTCTTCTTCAGTTGCCCCAGCTTCGGTGTGGCCATAATGGCCGTCTCTCTTCTTCGTTGGGAGAGTGCCTTGGATCGAGCGGCAGAGCCGCTGCTCTCCCGCAATCAGCAAGGAGTCCCTTCTTTCTTCGTCATCCTTCCAGGGTGACCTTAGCCCCTTAGGCCTTCTAACGAAGAAGGGTTGGACGGGATTCATGGAGCCCGCTACCCACGACTGTCTCGCTGCAATACCAAACCAGAAATCAAAATTACACATTAAGGAGATTGCCTAAGGACCACCTACCTCATCTGGTAGCAACTCAAAAGTCAAGCTTTGTCTACTGCTGCTGCCCCTTTTCTTTGGAATGCTATCTCCAAAGGCATAATAACTCTTTTATATCTCAGAAGTGAGGCTTTTAACTGAAAATTTTGATTGTTAATTTTAATTATGAATGCTGTTGATTTACCTGGTTATTTTAATTGCAATTTTAGTATTTTCATTTTATATTTTATTTTTCAATAGCAGTACACCCAAATAAATATATAGCAGTTGTTATGATTTAAACATTATGACTTTATAAAATATGGGTACCACCATCTATAGTACAGGAATTGGTTTCACAGCTGTTTCCCCCACCATCACCACCACTACCACCATTCTAACTTTGAACAGTTCCTAAGTGAACGTTAGGTTAGGACTACTCATATGCTAAGTATAATAGCATTGTTGTCACTAGTTTCAGTTGGTTCCTCATTTTCTTCTCATGTCAGATTGCCATAACTAAATCGAAGGTCACCCCTACTAGTTAGTTTTAAAGTCTATGTTCTGAGTGTTCAGTCATTTAGGATATATAGAAATTTGGGTCTGTTGCACATGAAAGAAAAAAATATATGTAAGGCGTAATTGCAGACTTCCTGACCATCTTAAACATGTTCTATCTTAATTTTTGTGATTCTGATTATAATAGAGATTGCCTTTGCTGTACATGAACCTTGAGCCATGGTGGTTCAGTGATTAGAATGCAGTATTGCAGGCTAACTGCCCACAGCTAGGAGTTCGATTCTGAGTGGCTCAAGGTTGACTCAGCCTTCCATCCTTCCGTGGTTGGTAAAATGAGGACCCAGATTGTTGGGAACAATATGCTGACATTTGTAAACCACTCAGATGGTGCTATAAAGCACTATGGAGCTGTATATGAGTGCTGTTGCTGTTGCTATTGTTATTGCTATGAAGCAACTAATTGAAAATTGGGGCCAAATTAGCGTTGTCTGGAATTGTGCAACTTAGATCTGGTACCTTAGTGGTAGTTTACCACAAAATGTAGTGAACTTAGATCTATGATAATGTGCAGACTATTAGAAGGCATGGTGACATAAACTATGAATCATTGCATTGTTTCAAGTTAGAACTAAACAGGAAGAATACTTTGTAATAAACTCTAAATTATGTTTTAATCTGTTAAGTATGGTGGGGAAGAATTATTTTAGTTTTTTCTGGTAGCAACTTTTTGTTTCTTTTTTTTCAAAGATGAACAATTTATAATTTGTGAATTATTATCTTTGATTCTATATAGGAAGAATTGACTGTTGTGCTAGAAACACAGAGGCCTTTGTTTGAAGATGAGCATCATGAAGCCCTGGATGTTTTGCAAAAAACAATCCTCCAAATGGAAGAAGAACATAAAAGAACAATACAGGGCTTTCAAAATCTTCATTTGGTGGAAATTGAAAAAGGAAAAGAAAAATTTCAGCAGCTTCAGAAAGAATTGGAGAAAATAAAGTCAGACAAGCAACAGGTGAGAAATGCTTTTTGAAAAAGTAAAATTGTATTTCCATTTGGACCTCATTTTGTATTTTGCTATAACTTGCAATTACCTATTTAAGAAACTATAATAGAAGTGGTCAGTTTTGCTGCTCTTACCAACTTTTCAAAAAAAAAAAGTACAGGTAGAACTTGACTTACAACTGAGGTTTATAGCATTTTTTTGCAGGAAACCAGTATTTACTCCTGGTTTGCAGCAAAATCTACCCATTGTGAACAATGGATTGTATTCATAACAGCAGTGTTCATTTAACAACTGCAGTGATTCACTTGACAACCACAAAAAAGGGTCTTAAGATCGGAGGTAGTGATGTAGTGACCCGCTTAACAACTAGCATGACTTATTATTGTAATTCCATTTATAAGTCAAGTTCTACCTGTACTTTTTTTGGGGGGGTAAAAGTTGGTAAGTTAGTGCTTTAAACCTTTTTCAAGTTCCAGAAGGAAATTTTTCTTGTGCATATGTCTGTTTTGTTGTCATACAGTCTTAAAAACATTGCCAGAAATTCTAGTTCTATCTATTCCAGTAATATTCTTACATTGAACATGCTTGCTATTGTTCTTGGTAACTGATTTTAAAACATATGTGAACTTTGATCACAAAAAAGGTCATTCACTCAAGCCTAAAGCATGAATGTAGATACATTCCAATATTTTTGCTATCTCCCAAATTTCCATAACATTATTTATTCTATTTTATGTGGCATGGTTCATCAAAATGCAGTGAAAATACAAGATAGCTGCATGCTTGTCTTAGCAAAAATTGATATTTATCCTTACTGTTCATTTTTTTCCACAGTTGGAGAAAGAAGTCAATTTTTTAAAGAAAGAAATAGAAAAGGCCAATACTGAATTTAAAAAATTATATCCACAAGAGAGAGAGAATCAGGAAGAAAATATTCTTATAGCCATGTTGAAATCTGATATTGACAGTTACAGGAATGAAAGGTTTGAACACTTGAAACATTCTGGAGTACATTTTGTATTTTATATAAAGTAAACAAACTACGAACATGTATGCATATTTTGTATGTAGATGATGTCTTGTTTGCCAAGAACCCAAATGATTTGCAGTTAATATTAGCTTGTTAGATTGTATGGGTCTGAGAATTAATATATCAAATATCAAGTTATTTATCCTGACAAAAAAATGGAATGAATAATTTCAAGTCATAAATAAAAGGAAAAAATAGAACAAGTAAACTATATTTTGGTAAAATGTGTACTAAACCTGGGGAAATTTATATTGCATACAACTACTGATAGAATTGTATTGGGGTATATGTGATTTGTGCAAGAAATGAATGTTAAAATGGATGTGGACATGGAATATGTAAGGACAAACAAAAGTAATTTGAAGTGAGTTACTTAAAATGTATCTGGCAAAAGTAGAGAAGATCTAGAATGAATTAATGATCAGTATAGTAGTACTAAATCGAAGTAATTTGATCATATAGAAAAAATGAAAGAAGATCAAATTGTAGAACAATGAATAGTATATATAAAGGAAGAATGGGGGACATGTCAAGAAAACCAAGTAACTTGTAGCTGGATAGCATTAATGACATTCAAGGACAGGAAATGTAAAGAAAAAAAAGGAACTGATTTATGGATGTGCTAGAAGAGAGTATTGTTCAAGAACAGAAAAGTATAGAGAGAGTTATGAATGGTGTTGGCATCAACTAGATCTAGTAAAAAGTATTTTTGTTGTTATATCCATTTAATTTCTTGTGCTTATTAATTCTTACCTTTTTTCGGCACTCTGCCTAATACTGCTTACCCTGAAGGGGAATAGTGTGATGGGCAGGTATGTATAATAGAGAATATTAAAGCTAACATATTTGTCAACAATAAGACCAACTTTTAAACATTTAATATTAAACATTAGTAAAGCAACACAATGTAATAATAATTTCAAAATTGTTTCAGAATTCAGAGATAATTTGTAGGGAAATTACAATATATGTTAATATTAGGAGAGATGGCCTAATTATTAATATTCTATTCCAGAATTATATGAAACTTAGAAATAAAAAAAAACTTCTTTAAATCTTTAACTATATGATATAGTCTACCAATATGCATTTTTAAAGATGGGATGGGAAAGGGGCACTTAGAGTTTATAGTGTATTAGTGTTTCTTCTAATATAAATACATTGGTAGGAAGCAGAGACTACATTAGAGAAAGATGCAGAATCTGATTTAGCCCAAATAAAATCATCATATCATTTTTCTGATCTCTCAGATCTTCAACATAGTAAACTGTTTTGATGGTATGATCAATGGATAGTATTAAAAACTTTAATGTTAAAAAATAAAAAGGTACATGGATAAGTTAAGTGAATAGTCTAAGAAATAAAATAGATTTGGGTGGAAATTCATCTCATATCTGTCAATGAGCAAGGATAAAAATACAACTGTGTGATATAGTAGTAGAATGAATAATCCACAACTATGTGAATACCCAAACATTTAAGAGGTGGATAGTGAAATTAGAATTTATCTTATCAGCTCTTTGTCACTGCTAACCAGGGGTGAAATGCAACTGGTTCGGACCGGTTCAACTGAACCGGTAGCGATGGCGGCAAGTGGTTTGGAGATCCGGTAGCGACGGCAGCGCGAGGCTCCGCCCACCCGCCCGGTCATTGTTACTTCCTGATTCTCCCTAGAGCTGGATCGAGAGCAACTAGAGTGGGTAGTAACTCTATCTTCTGCATGTAGACTGAGCATGTGATCTTTATTTGCATCTCTGGTCACTCCCTCCTCATCTGGTGATTCCCAGTTCGGCTCAGTCTTCATTGCAGACAGACCTGTTTAAATGAGCGGCTTTGCCTTTCATTCTGAGACAACCAAGCATGAGCTTTAGAGACTATTTTTACTTATTTTGGAGGATCGCTTTGGCAATTAGGCCTCTAGTTGGTCTGCTGGTGAGCGGTCTTGTTCCGGCTTCTATAGCCAAAGTCCCCGCCACCCGTGATTAGTGGTAGGGCCTTTGTAGGCTGGCATTGAATTGGGCCGGGGGTTGGGCATTCCCGGCGGAGGGCGGAGGGGAAATCAGTCCCTACCCAGTTTGGGCACACTGTGAAGCGGCAGGAGCGCGTGGGAGCGCAATCAGAGCCACGGCAGCTTCAGCCTTTTGCAGGCCGGCTTACCTTTGTTGTGGGGGTAAATGATGTCGCGCGCGCCTTCCACCAGCCAGCAGGCCCAGAAAGGGGACAAGAAGGCTTGCCCTACTTCCTCCTTGGGCCAGAAGAAGGGAACCTCCAGTCAGAGAGTTGCAGCTAAGGGGGCAACAACCAGGAGCCAGGCAGCCACTTCAAGTGGCAAGAAGGGCTCGAAATCGGCCGAAAAAGATGCAGAAAGGCGTCAAAAGGCCTTGAAGAAAGAGCTGGCCAAGCTCCAGAAGGCTAAACAAAGCCAGAAGTGTAGTGACCCCCTCCTCCCCCAGAGGAGGAGTGGAAATTTCCCGCCCTCAGGGAGAGGAGCCATTGCAGCTCATTTGCAGCCAGCCACTTACAGTCCCTGGTTGCCAGATGGCGCCAGGGAATTGTCCTCTCCCACCTTGGGAGAGGTTCTGGATAGAGCTGAGGCCTTTGCATTTGCAAACCCTAGTTTGCCTGCAGCAAGTTTTGCAGACTCAGGCTTGTATTCCACTTCAAGGCCCACAGCTTCCTTTACTCCGACTGCAGCAGGGATCCTCCCACAGGAGGAAACTGGGTCAGCAGTACCAGCAGTACCTGGTCATTTGCAACAAATGATTTATCAGGCTATTGCCAAGGGTATAGCCATAGGCTTGCAGCAAAGGGACCTATCTTCTCCAGGGGTTCCACTTCATCAGCCTCCAGTGTTGCAGCCTGTACTTCAAGAGGCTTGGATGGGGCCTCAGAGTCTTCCATCTGTGGCCCATTCAATCAGAAGCAGAGACTCCTTGGCTGAGGAGGAGGATCGGATGGCCTTTTCTGAGGATGAAGGGAGGGAGTCAGATCCCTCCCCCTTTACAGGCCTTTTAAAATTTTGCTTCGCAAGGCCAAGTCCAAAACGAAATTTGAATCTGAGGTTGTTCCCGACCCTGCTCCCAGCCTGGGGAGTTCTGGTCATGTGCTCTTTACAGAGCCAGCAATTGAGGTGGAGGTGGTTCCATCACCCAAATTATTTTTATATGTAGTCAAACATCAATGGAACAGCCCTTGGGCAGGGCTTCCCCCTTCCAGAACTGAGCAGAAGCTCTATAATGTTGCTCCAGATCTGGCTGAAATTTTACAAGTACTCATGGTGGACAACCCAGTGGCAGCATTGACATTCATTGCTCTGATTCCAACTGATGCAATGGATTGCCTGAGACCTGATCACAAAAAGGTTGAATTATCTTTATGTAAGTCCCATCAGGCTGCTGTCTGGGTGGTGAAGGCTGCCACTTCGGCTTCATTCTTCAACCGCGCTTCCCTGCTCTGGCTTTGCTAAATGCAGGAACGCATTCCACCAGAAGATCTCAGGGTACACCAAGATATTAATAAATTAATCGCTGCAGCTGAGTTCTCAGCAGATGCCACATTGAATGCGGCTAAGTTCGCTTCACAGTCCATAGCATCTGCAATTACTACCCGTTGCCTGTTTTGCTTAAGCACTGGTAGGCCGACAATAAAATCAAATGGAAATTGGCTTCAGCTCTCTTGATAGGTGACAAATTATTTGGAGAAGTTCTGGAAACTATCCTGGTTGAGACCAGAGGCAAGGGCAAAGCCATGCCTTCCCTTTACAGACAGGGGGGGACCACCAGCCCTCTCCTTATTATAGGAAGCAGTCCTTTTGGGCCCCCAATCTGGGTTCCAGCTATCAGCCCTTTCAACGACAATATCCTAGCCACCAGGATAGGCAACCGGACAGGTCAGATTTCAGGAAAGCAACCCTTTCAAGGGGCTAGAAATCGTCCTTACCACCATACAAAGTGACTGCAGGGCCTCACCACCTATAGGTGGCCGGTTCAGCCTCTATTTCCATCAGTGGGAGGCCACGACTTCAGACACATAGGTACTCACTATGGTCAGGGTTGGCGCTGGAATCTCTCTGTTCCCCCCCAAAATTTTTTCTCATGCCCGGTCTCCAGGGACGCTTCCAAAAGGCACCTGATGGAGTCAGCAATCCAGCACTTGCTGGAGATCCAGGCTATAGAACCTGTCCCTCTAGAGCAACAGAGACAAGGGTTCTATTTGATTCTATTTGTGATTCAAAAGATTTCCGGGGATTGGAGGGCAATTTTAGATCTAAAGCATCTGAACCAGTGTCTGGAGTTCAAACAATTCAAAATGCAGTCTCTCAAATCAATATTGGACAGCACGCGCGAGGGCAACTTCCTCACCTCAATAGACTTAAGAGAAGCATACCTTCATGTTCCGATCAAACCAACACACAGGCAGTTCCTTTGCTTTGCCTATTCGGACCGACATTATAAGTACCGAGCCATGCCATTCAGCCTCTCATCAGCACTGAGGGCCTTCATGAAAATATTGGTGACTCTGGTGGCCCATCTGCGCTCAGTTCCAATCAGAGTCCAATGCTATTTGGATGATATTTTGATCCAGTCCTCATCAGCCAGACAGGCGGAAAGGGATCTATAGGCCACAATAAGGGCGCTTCAAGATCATGGCTTCTCCATAAACCACAGGAAAAGCCACCTTTCTCCAATGACCAAATTGTTCCATCTGGGAGCCTTAATAGACACAGCAACATGCCAAATCTCCCTCTCTCCGGAGAGGAACGACGGTCTTCAACAACTAGCCAGGCGCATAATGGCTATGAGAGCAGTTCCTCTCTCACTCCTGTTGCAGCTCCTCGGCAAAATGATGTTGTATATCTCTATAATCCCGTGGGCACGACTTCACGCCAGGACGCTGCAATGGTTCCTCCTGCCATACCAAAGATCCGGCAGGAGCAACTCACAGGACAAGGTAAGACTCCCGTTGAACGTGTGGCGTTCCTTCCTGTGGTGGACATCACCAGCCCTCCGCAAGGGTTGCCTGTTCAAGGAACCTTCCCGCATCACCATCACGACAGATGCCAGCCTCTGGCTGGGGAGCCCATGGCCAAAATCTGCTAGCCCAGGATGGGTGGACCCAGGAGGACCTGTCCCACAAGATCAATTGGCTGGAGCTCAGAGTGGTCCATTTGGCTCTCAAGGCTTTCAAGGGCTCCATCTCTGGCCGCCACGTATTAGTCCTAATAGACAATGTGAGGGCCAAAGCGCACATCAACCGACAAGGGGGGAACACATTCCAGGTCCCTCATGGCAGAAGCAAGTCATCTGGGTCACTGGGCAGAGCGGCACCTTCTGTCATTGAGGGCAGAGCACATCTCAGGGGTCCTGAATGTGCAGGCAGACAGTTTCAGCAGGGTGAAGGTGGACCAGGTGGAATGGCGTCTGCATCCCTCTATTCCAGCTACTGTCAGATCAATACAGGACTCCGATCTTGGATCTGTTCACATCCCCAGAGAATTCTCAGCTACCATGCTTCTTCAGCAGGTACCGGACGCGGGGAGCGGAAGGGACAGATGCCCTCCGCATTCCATGGCCTCCAGGTCTTTTGTACTCCTTTCCTCCTCTTCCCATGATCCCAGCAGTCATCAGGAAGGTGTTGGAGGAAAAGGCGGAGGTAATCATGCTGGCTCCTCATTGGCCCAGGAGACCATGGTTTGCCGACCTGATGATTCTATTAGTGTGGCGACCTTGGAGGATTCCAGACGACAGGATCCATCTCAGCCAGGGGGCCTTGATCCACCTGGAGCCCCAGTGGCTACAACTGACCGCCTGGCGGTTGAGTGACGGGGCCTGAGGCGCAAACATTTCTCTCCCAGGGTCATCCACACTATTCAGGCCTCCAGACGACAATCCACATCTAGAATATACAACGCAACTTGGAGGTCCTTCTGCACCTGGTGCTCCAGGTTGCAGGTTGATCCATCGGCAGCTTCGGTGGCTCAGGTCCTAGAGTTCCTCCAGGACGGGTTGGATAAGGGATTAACACCAGTGCCATCAAGAAGCAAGTTGCAGCATTGTCTTCGGTTTTGTCTCTCGGGACATGGGAATCCCTTTCCAGACTTCCCACAGTACGCAGATTCCTTAGGTGAGTTACTAATTTGTGTGCACCGGTCGTTCACAGGTATCCCATCTGGGATCTGACTAAGGTTTTGCAAGCTCTCACGGGCAGCCCCTTCGAGCCTTTAAGGCCAGCCACACTTTGTTTCCTGATGCTTAAGGTGGCATTCCTCATTGCAATCACTTCAGCTCGAAGGATTTCAGAACTGGCGGCCTTATTCGTCAGACAGGACTTACGCATCTTTCACCAGGAGAGGGTCATCCTGCGGCTGGACCCTTTTTTCATACCTAAGGTTAACACCTGGTTTCATAGGGCGCAGGAGTTGATCCTACCAAACTTCTGCCTGGAGCCACGACATGCCCTTGAACACAGATGGCATACCTTGGATGTCAGAAGGGCCCTCCGTATTTATATCAAGCATACGTCTTCGTTCAGGAGGACAGAGTCCTTATTTGTTTCATTCCAACCATCAACATTAGGCAACAGGGTCACTCCTTCAACAGTGGGATGGTGGGTGAGGGCCTGCATAGCCAAGGCATATGAGGTTTAGGCCCTCCCAACACAGGCAGAATAACGGCTCACTCTACCAGGAGTGTGGCCAGACAGTGGCATGGGCGACGCAGGCCTCCATTGAGGAGGTGTGTCAAGCAGCCACATTGTCCTCCCCCTCACCATTCATTCGGTATTATAAGTTGGACACCTTCGCTTCGGCGGAAGTGGCTTTTGGGAGGAGAATCCTCCAGAGGGTCCATAATGCCTGGGGGACTTAGGACCAGATGCTACCCACCTGTTAAGGGGACAGGCCGGCTTTGGTATGTCCCACTCCGGATGCTCTCAATCCAGCTCTAGGGAGAATGGGCGTTGGTCTTACCTGAACGCCCTTCCTAGTAGAGTTGGTAGAGAGCATCCAGCCCCACCCTTACGAATGTTTGGTCCATAATCCGAGAGGGACTACTGTTTTACAGGTCACAAGTCTATGCATCGCTTGCCTTCCCAAACTGGGAATCACCAGACAAGGAGGGAATGACCAGAGATGCAAATAAAATCATGTGCTCAGTCTACATGCAGAACATAGAGCTACTACCCTCTCTGGATGCTCTTTACCAGCTCTACTAGAAATGGCGTTCAGGTAGGACCAATGTCCATTTTAACCAGGACCTGTTTTTACCCTCTGTGCATGTGCAGAAGGGTTTGCGCATGTGCAGAGGGTCCGCGCGTGGGGCGCATGCACTTCCGAACCAGTAAGGAAGGTAAGTAGATTTCACCCCTGCTGCTAACTATGTAGCTTGCTGGTCCTTACTGATGTCATATATCCAGCTGCTTTAAGTACAAATAACCTGGAAAAGATCCATGGTGAAAAGTATTCCTGTATATCTCTCCTCAGTCTGCTTCCAAAAATCTTTAAGAATAAAGGATGAAGCTAATATAATTCTATTCTAATTTCCCATTGTTTGAGATCTTCGTGGTTTCTGGAGACAATCAACCTAGGGACCATAGTGTTCCTCCTACATGAGACTTTTTTCCCTTGGTCCAGTTTTAAAATCTTGTTCATTGCTTTTCCAACTGATAGCCTAAACACTAAAGAGCAATAACTAATCTCTATGGGATAGTAAGCTGTTATAAATCAACTGGTAAGGTGCATAAGCCTACTTTGGAAATCTTTGACAGTACAAGGAAAGGTGCACATTTTTACCAAATTGAGAAAAGGAAATTTTATGCTAAAGGGTTAAGTAATAATACAATTAAAATATACAGTATGCTTAATGGAAGTTATTAATAGGAAAGCCTGGAGCAACTTTGCTTTTTTGCCCTTATTTATTAACTGTTCCTTGCATTCTGTTCCTTGGTGCTATTCAGTAGGCTGCTGCATACCATCTTGAATTGTTTGATCTACTAATCCAGTTTCCTAAGAAAGTGTCATTAGATCTTAGTGTCATTTGTAAAACTTAAATTTCTGGGTGTTTCTGTGTCAGGTCAATGTAGAATGAGTCACCTGGATATGATGCATATCAAAACTTTAACTTTTGTTTTGTGTTGGTAGGAAGAATAATTTTAGCTGAAATATAACTTGTCTTGCTTGCTTTTTTGTATCCAAAGTTGTAATTTTAGATACCTAAATAAAATACAAAATTACAAATAAAGTTATAATTTTCAACTTTATTTTAGAAAAGTTCTTGTTTATTTTAATTTTTTTTTATTGCAAAAGTTTTACAATTACATTTTCACCCCTTTTTTTTCCCCCTCAACCCACCCCAAACTTCCCAACCTCCCTAACCCACCCTAACCCTCCCCTCCCCCCAGACTTCCTCACAGTATACTCATGTCAAATAAAAGGAAAAACCCTCCTTTGTATATAAAACTTGAACCCCTCCCTCCCCCTTACAAATTTTCATCTTCATTACATTAACCTATTTCTATCTTAATATAACATTTTCAAATAAATTTTCATCCTGATTACCTTAAAAATATTTCTATCTTAATATAACATTTTCAAATAAAAGCTATTTGATACTTCCTAGTTTGATATTTGTTCTGAACATAATCTATCCACTTCTTCCATTCCCATTCATAAGTCTCTTGAGAACAATCTTTTAGATATGCTGAAATCTTCGCCATCTCTGCAAAACTGGCCATCTTCAAAGTCCATTCCTCAATCGTAGGCAGCGCTTCATTTTTCCAATATTTACCTATCAACAATCTTGCTGCTGTTATCATATACAATATCAATTTTGTTTCACCCGATGTAAAACCCTTAACTATACCCAATAAAAACAGTTGTGGAGAAAATTGAATTTTTTCCTTCAAGACATTCTGGATGACCCACCAAATTTTTATCCAAAAAGCCTTAACTTTCTTACAGGTCCACCAAACATGATAATATGTAGCGTCTAGACAATCACATCTCCAACATTTAGGCTGCACATTAGGGTACATACACGACAATTTTTTGGGGTCTAGATGCCATCTGTAAAACATTTTATAAAAATTTTCCCTCAGATTCTGCGACTGTGTAAATTTAACATTCTGAACCCAAATTTTTTCCCATGTTTCCAACATCACTGGTTCCTCAAAATTTTGTGCCCACTTAATCATACAGTCTTTAACTAGTTCAGTTTCTGAATCCCTTTCTAACAAGACATTATAAAGTCTTTTAATATGCATTGGGCCTTTCTCTTTTATGTGTCTAACTAATTCTTCCTCATACATCATAATACCAGTTTTTTGGTCCTCTTTCCATCTCAATTGCAATTGATTATATTGTAACCAAGTTAGATTAATCCCTTCAGCCAACAATGTCTGTAATGTCTTCAGCTGCCATCTGCCCGCATCTGTAAAAAGAACCTCTTTGTATAAAAACCCCCCGAGTGACATTATATTTGTATTCCACAAAGTATGACCAAGATCCAGCCATAGCGGTATTTTATAATCCCAATTGTTTCGGTGCTTCTTCCAAACTCTCAACAAAGAATCTCTAAGTATATGGCTTTTGAATACTTTATCCACTTTACTCTCATAAAATAAGTAAGCGTGCCATCCAAATTCCAAATCAAAACTTTCTGCGTTTAGTATTCCAGTCTTTTTTCCTCCAAACCAGTCACTTACTAAAGTCAAGGCTGCTGCATCATAATATAACTGTAGGTTTGGAAGTTTAAGACCTCCCCTTTCTGGAATGTCTTGCATGATTTTCATTTTTACTCTTGGTTTTTTCTCGTTCCAGACAAACTTGTTCACACCAGTTTGCCATACTTTTAATTAAGTCAAAAGTTCTTTTTTTTTTTTTATTGCAAAAGTTTTACAATTACATTTTCACCCCTTTTTCCCCCCCCTCAACCCACCCCAAACTTCCCAACCTCCCTAACCCACCCTAACCCACCCCTCCCCCCAGACTTCCTCACAATATAGTCATGTCAAATAAAAGGAAAAACCCTCCTTTGTGTATAAAACTTGAACCCCGCCCTCCCCTTACGAATTTTCATCTTCATTACATTAACCTATTTCTATCTTAATATAGCAGTTTCAAATAAATTTTCATCCTGATTACCTTAAAAATATTTCTATCTTAATGTAACATTTTCAAATAAATTTTCATCCTCAACCTTAAAATATTTCTATCTTAATATAACATTTTGAAATAAATTTTTCATCCTGATTACCTTAAAGATATTTCTATCTTAATATAACATTTTCTAACAAATTTTCATCCTCAACCTTAAAATATTTCTATCTTAATATAACATTTTCTAACAAATTTTCATCCTGAACCTTAAAATATTTCTATCTTGATATAACATTTTCAAATAAAAGCTATTTGATACTTCCTAGTTTGATATTTGTTCTGAACATAATCTATCCACTTCTTCCATTCCCATTCATAAGTCTCTTGAGAACAGTCTTTTAAATATGCTGAAATCTTCGCCATCTCCGCAAAACTGGCCATCTTCAAAATCCATTCCTCAATCGAAGGCAGCGCTTCATTTTTCCAGTATTTACCTATCAACAATCTTGCTGCAGTTATCATGTACAATATCATTTTTGTTTCCCCCAATGTAAAACCCTTAACTATACCCAATAAAAACAGTTGTGGAGAAAATTGAATCTTTCTCTTCAAAACATTCTGCATGACCCACCAAATTTTTATCCAAAAAGCCTTAACTTTCTTACAGGTCCACCAAACATGATAATATGTAGCATCTAAGCAATCACATCTCCAACATTTAGGCTGGGCACTAGGGTACATACACGACAATTTTTTTGGATCTAAATGCCATCTATAAAACATTTTATAGAAATTTTCCCGCAGATTCTGCGACTGTGTAAATTTAACATTCTGAACCCAAATTTTTTCCCATGTTTCCAACATCACTGGTTCCTCAAAATTTTGTGCCCACTTAACCATACAGTCTTTAACTAGTTCAGTTTCTGAATCCCTTTCTAACAAAACATTATAAAGTCTTTTAATATGCATTGGGCCTTTCTCTTTTATATGTCTAACTAATTCTTCCTCATGCATCATAATACCAGTTTTTTGGTCCTCTTTCCATCTCAATTGCAATTGATTATATTGTAACCAAGTTAAATTAATCCCTTCAAAAGTCAAAAGTTCTTGACTAGGGATAATTTGTGGGAGAAATGGTATAAGAATTACACCTATTTTAGCCTTTCCTGTATGGCTTCTAATAAATACATAATATGTAAACATTTATTTTTGCTTTTGCTTTAATTTGCTTCCTGTTTTCTAATAAGGAAGAAATCATTGTGGGAAGAAGAGGTAATCAGTAGAAATGGCAAACAGAACAATTCAATCTATAATGTTTTGTTGTAGGGATAAACTACAAGAATCTCGTCAGCAGGCTTTGAAATTACTTCTGAAAATGGTGCAGTCCACAAAAGATATGGAAAATCTTATCTGCAAGAAAATTGACCTTTGTCTTGATGACAGCTTGGCATCTGGAGAGTTACAAGAGATCATATCTGAAGAAACAGTACTTGCACACCCATTGAAAACAATAGAACTATGGAAATTAAAGAAAAACAATAGAATTTGCCAGGGTAAATAAGTAGAATAGAAAATAAACTATTTGACAGAATTTTGCAACCATGTTCTTGCTGTCTTCCATAGCTTTGCTGTACACGTAGTCTTTGTTTATCAACCATTTGTTCAGTGACTGTTCTAAGTTATGATCATGCTGAAAAAAAACCTTTGCTCAATTACATCCTTTGTAGTATTCCTCACTCATGTGATTGCCATTATATTCAATATGCATTGTCCTATTCCTTCCCTGTGCTGCCCGCCCCCCCGCCCCCCTTGCAGAGAGATTGGAAGGAAAGTGATAGCAAGAAAATAAGTTGTTTGCTCTTCTACACATTGAAAGCAATGTGATTGGGCTATCAGCCCTGGGCACACTATACATAACTGTTTATAAGTACTCTTTTAAAATCTCTTTTTGTCCAGTCTCTCCACTCTGCAAGGTGGGAGGTAACTAAGAGCTTTGTGTAGGCAGATTATCATTTGCCTAACTAACCCTTTCCTGCTGTTGGCATTGCTCGGGATGTGTAGTAAGCAAATAACTTACTCTCTTGAAATCTCTTCCTCTCCAATCTCTGCTCTGCAAGGGGTTCTATGAAGAAAAGCAAACCATTTCTATAGGCAGCCCCTTTTCCCAGCCTAGTCGTGGTCAGGTGATTTCCCACTTAGCAACCATTTTGCTTAGTGGCAGAGCTGCCAGCCCAATTTTCCCAGTCCTGGGAGTGCTAAATGTGTGTTTAATTGCTGTCAATGAAAGGAACCTACTGTTGCAAATTTCTGTTGCTTTTGTTCTTTTAATCACTACCATTGAAATCCCTTGAGCTGCCTTTCTAAATGACAAAAAGAAAGAGAGCACCTTCATTATTTTGCAGTTTTCTCTGAGTACTGATATGAGCCTGGATGTAGGATGCAAATGAAAAGACCTGAGAACAAAAAACAGTCTTTGATATGAGGATTAGACATTTATGTTGATAGTTTTTTTCTTTCTGGAATATATTATAGTCTTTACTAGACCCTGTTCAAATACAGCATTACCTTTTGGGGTGGGGGGGGGGAGAGGTTATCAGGCAGGCAGCAGAAATTGGAGTTACATAGTCCTACTTTTATTTCTTCTTTGCCATATTAATTTTTTTTAGATTTATTTGAATCAGCTTCGTAGGCTTTTACAATACTGATTGAGAGGAGGGGGTATGTTATATAGACTGTAGAAAGATAAGGCCTTATACATCAGTTTGGATTTTAGTTTGAGCTGTCTATCTAATTTTATGTTTTTTTCTAGGTTTGCATGCCACCCACATTAAATAAATAAATAAACCATTTAATTAATTAATCATTTAATTATTTAATTAAAATGATTAGCTACAACTATTCATATTCATCCTGGGTTGAAAAAAAAAAGTAGAGATATCAGTGGCCCATAAAATAAAAGCAGTATCTGATCAATAAAGGTAGTCCTCAACTTACAACCACATCAAGCCCAAAATGTCTGTTGCTAAGTGAGACATTTGTTAAATGAGTTTTGCCCCATTTTGCAACCTTTCTTGCCACAGTTATGAATCACTGCAGTTGATAAGTTAGTAACAAGGTCATTACATGAATCTGGCTTCCCCACTGATTTTGCTCATCAGAAGTTTACAAAGGGTGATCACATAACCCTGGGATACTGCAACCGTCATAAATATAAGTTGGTTGCCAGGCATCTGAATTGACCATGAGGGATGCTGAAAATGGTGATAAGTATTAAAAATGGTCATAAGTCACTTTTTTCAGTGTGGCTGTAACTTTGAACCGTCACTAAATGAATTATTGTAAGTCAAGGATTACCTGTATGTACATGTTAGTCACTTAATGCTAACTCATAAATTGTCCCATTCCCATCTCATTTGCAACTTAGTTGCTATTGATGAAGTCTGATGGGAAGGGATTTCCTCCATTGGACAGGAAATCATAGACCTAAGCGAGAAGAGATGCAGTTAATCCTTCCCTCCTAGATCCATCTTTCAGTGGCTAGTCAAATGCCTTACAGTAAGTCCAGCTATCATTCTGAACTATAGTTGGTCAATACTTAAAATTTTCTTTTACCAAGGATTCAATTTGATATTGTAAACCACAGAAAACAAGAAGAATACTCTAAATGAAGTTCTTCACATGGCTATGAATTTATTTAAACCCTCTAAACCAGATTTTAAGGAATCATTATGAAGGTCTTATTGATTGAGAATGAGAAATATCAATAACTTATATGGGATCCTCCTGTGGAGACATAATTAGACTCTGTCAAATGTTTTACATTTGGAATGTGCAGAAAGAAGCATTGTGCGGATAAAAAAGCTGCCAAGCAATATAATAAACGTACAAAAAAGAATATACTAAAATCAATAAAATCCAATCAACACCAGTAAAAAATAAAAACATCTGCAGATACAGTTTTAAATAGTAAATATAAAAATACTAAGAACAACAAGTAGCGTAAAACAATCAGAACAGAATCTCTTGAATATTTTAAATGCAGGAAAGTTATGTGTAAAGATACGCTTTTAAAAACTAATTCTATTATAGATGCTGAATTCTGCACAGTGACAATTCTGTAATAATTTTAATTCAGTTGAATTGTAACTTGGTTTATAAAATTTTATTAGCAAAATATAATAAAATGTTTTTCTATGTTTTTTAAACTTACATTTTAAAAATCAATTTATTGAACAGGTGAAGCTCCTGATCAAACACTACTGGAACACAACTTTGATTCTTTGGAATTGAGTGAGCATTTATGTGAAAGTATTTTTGAAAATCCAGAACTTATATTTGAAAATGAAGAGAGGATTAAAAAAATTGGCCGTTGTTTATATATCGCTGTGGAGAAACTTCTTGATATGCTTGCTGAATCAACCAAACAAGTAAAATACTTTTATTTAGCTAAGTAGTAATTAAATTTTATATGTTAATAGCATGGGAAGCCAGGCAGTGCTGAAGACCTATTCTTTTATATCAATGGAGGGAAGGGAGATAAGTTCTTGAATTGATATGCTGCTGTTATGTATAGTTCACATGTTATTGCACCTCAAACAGTCTTCAGTATAACACTTTAAATAAAGATAGTCCTCGCCTTATGACCACAATTGAGCCTGGAATTACAGTGATAAATTGTTGTGGTTATTAACAGGCACCTGCATGACTGCCCTGCTTAAAGACCACAATCCCTGCTCTCTCTTTTGGGGTTGTTAAGCAGACTGCGGGGTGCCTTAAAATGGGAGTGGGTTCCTGGGAGACCTGGCATAGGCATAGGCCCACTCTGCAGCATCTCTCCCAGCTCATACGCGGTGTGTGCAAGGCGCCCCCCATTCCTTAGCCAACCTTGCACAGCTTCCCACCCCACTGGGAACAACAGGCCTTGAGCTTCCACCCTATCCCATCACGCCTTGTCTGCTTACCTCTTCTGAAGGTCACCTTTCTTGAAAGAGCATCCAGCCAATGTGATACAGGGCCTTCCTACAGAGCCACCTAGAGCCATCCTAGAAGTGGATGGCATTTTGGAAGTGGGCACTATTTTCAGGATCTCAGGAGGGTGTGATTTTCCAAAGTGGAGTAAGGCATGACTAAGTGGGGAGGAGACCCAGGGCCTCTGGGATCTGGCAAAACAGAGGTGGGGTGGTGATAGATCAGTGGGGCAGTTGCAGTGTCCTTGTGGTTGGTCAGAATGGCAGGTGGATTGCCAAGCGCCCAAATTATCATAATGTGACCATGGATGCACTGCAGCATCCATAAATTTGAGTACAGATTGCATGTCCTTTCTTCAGCATTTTTATAATTTTGAACAGTCGCTGAATGAATGGTCATAAGTGAAGCAAATAACTACATGCTCAGCAATATGATTAAATAAAACAGTGAGAGATCAATGTAGCTTTATGAAACATAGCAAGTAAAAATACCCAACATTACTAATAGTTTTGTAGACATTCTAAAGAGTACAATTATTGCATGGCACATCAATTGAGAATTCTGAGATACATGAAACCCAACTATCATTGGTCAGTATCTATCAATCATTATTGAATAATGCTTTGCCATATGATTAAATATCACTTACGCTTCTTAAGAAATTGAAATTGTCCATTTCAATTGTACTAAAACTCCAGTCCACTAAATATATTAATAGCTTTACTTTATTTTTAGTAGTTTAACATTTTCAAAACTAATGGCATTTTAGATATAATGATAATCTAATAGATAAATTAAACATTTTGTATAATAAAAACATTATGGAAGTGTAAACATTCCTTTCAAATAATATTCTATAATATAACATAGAATTTAATCTTGGTGATGGTTCATAAAACCCTAGAAACCCTTTTTTCTGCTTCAAAAAGGAAGCAGGTGGATACTTATATTCTTATCTTACCAATACTCCAAAGTCCAAACATGACACCATGCCTAAGGCATTATTTTAATTGTGACATACACACCTGATGCTCAGTCTCCCAAGGATCACAACCTGCAGTTTGAAACCCCTGGTATATATAAAATTTCCTATCTACAAATTGTTTTTGTGTAAGAAAAATATGAGTATAGATGAAACTTCACTACAATTTAATATCTTTCCTTTGAAGGTACTGTACTTAAATTTAAAATAGTTACAGAATGCTGATATGTTTATGTTACTGACAAAGCTAGGATTCCTTATCCTTTCTTTCATTGGATTCTTGGAAGAGGGCAAAGAGAAATCAGCTTTCTAGATATATTTCCCGCCAATAAGCACTAGGACTTGTGCTACTATTTAGTCATTTGCCATCAGATTATGATAATAATCTCAGGTGACAGCTATAAGAGGGATTTGGGGACTAGGTGCAATCTAAGACTTCAGGTTGTCTCTCAGAGTACATATTTTCATTGTCTTTTAAATCTCTTTGTTTGAAAGCTGGAGGAAATGCACAATATCCATAGTAAGATTAAAGAGGAATGCAAGAATAAGAATTGGGAATCATGCCAAACATTTAATGAACAGCACGAATTAATGGACTGTTTTAATGAAGAGAGTAAAGTGCAGAATCAACTTGTGTTAGAGCTTCATAAAGCAAAAGGTAAGCAAGCTAAACTTCCCAGTAATGGATCATGGCCACAATTACATGAAGAGGAGGAAAATTCTTAGCAAGTAGAGAGCCATAAACATTGAATAAATACTGGAATTTTGCTACTATAGCAACATGTTTTTCCAGTTGCTAAAGTTTTCACTTGACTCTATTATATATAATTTCATTCATTCTATTCTTTATTGCTAATCCTCATAATTTGACAGTAGAATTCAGTTAAAAATTTAGGTACAGTAGTAAAAATCAATTGAGTACTGGATTATTCCTGAGAAATATGAGCTATTAATTTGTCAATTAATAAAGAAGATAGGGAAAACATGGCTTCTACAATTCTTTCTGCCACACTTTACCAGAACTGGCTATAAGAGGTGAGGCGTCAGTACTGTTTTAGAATAACAAATTAATACATTGCATCTATGTATTTCAAGGACTTGGAATGTGGATAGTGGGAAGCATATATTCCAGCCTGGATCATGTGATCAGAGAGAAGAGACTTAAAATGGAGCAGTCAGCAAGACTGAGTAGCTGCTTAACTACATTTCCTATAGGAATGCACTGATATATTTACTAGAGTGTTTTTCTCTGCAACTTACAGATCCAGCCCATTTTAAAATTTGATATTTGCTCAATCTGGAAAAATTGAGAATACTCGGACCACAACATCATTCAGTGTTGGATGATGTAAAGTCAGAATCCTCAATTGAAATACTAATAATGAAGCAAAAGGTTAAATATGGAAACTTAATGGAAAGGCAATAGTTATTGGAAAAGACATTAATAATTGGAAAAATTTAAAACAACAGAAAAAGAAGCCAAAATGGTTAGAGAGCTGTCATTGATAATGCAGGCAGAAGCAACCAATGACAGACATTTCTGATTGAACTACATCCATCAAATTAAAAGAAGTCAGAAATAAATAACAAGAAAGTTTTAAGGGAGGAGTATTTTGATTATGGTGTTATAATATTGCAGAGCACAGTATATTACATGGGAAAAAAAGATTATCTCATGCTATGCTGATTATACTGCCATCTGATGCTTTAACTGTATGGTGCTTTAATGTTGATATAATTAGAATAAATGGTAAACAATTACATATAGTGAAATTGACATTTTAAAGACAGACTCCCTGCATATAGAATCCTACACATAGAGAATGTTAGCATTATTGATTGATTGATTGATTGGTTGGTTCGATTTACATGCCGCCCTTCTCCGTAGACTCAGGGTGGCATACAATGCGTTAAGCAATAGCCTTCATACTTTTGTATATACCTGCTTAGTAGAGCTAAGCACTAACAGTTATTATATTACTATTTTGTATAAATTATTTTACTGTTGTTCAATAATAATTCAAATGTTACTCTGTTTTGAGTTATAGGTCTCATTGAAGGTTATTTAACAGAAAGACATTATTTGGAAGAAGCTTTAAAACTTAAAGAAGAATCTGAGCATCGTCTCATTGCAGAATTGGAAAAGCTTAAAGCACAGATTCAGAAGTTAACCCAGTATAATGCAAGATTTGCAGAGGAACAAAAATTACTAATAAGTCAAAATAAAGCTTTGGCTGCCAATGTGGGAGAGAGAGAAGTTGGTATGAAATGAAATATATAATACTATATTAAATATGTAATTTATGTAATTTATGTAAATGTTGGCTGGAGAATAAGACTGCTGCCAGTGTTAATGTAATTTTCATTGTATCTACTTAAAACAAAAGTAGGCAATAGTATTTATGTTGGTTAAACTGCAGCACAAGTGTTATTTCTAACAATAATATTTTTATTAACGACTTTAGAAAATGAGAGTTCATGTTTCTTGAAAGATTCATTTGCATTGTGACCCATACCATATAGACATTTATTTATTTATTTATTTATTCAAATTTCTATACCGCCCTTCTCCTTTTGGACTCAGGGCGGTGAACAGCCAGATAAAAAACATCTATACAAACATCACAGTTAAAAAATAAAGTTAAAATAATTTATAAATTTGGCCCATAATTTAAAACTTGTCAATTAAAATCAATATTAAAATTTTAAAACTAACCCTAAAATCAAGACAGACCGGCTAACTGAAAAAAATAAGTTTTTAGGGCCCGATGAAAAATCCAGAGGTCGGAGATCACTCGTATCTCTGGGGGTAGATTGTTCCATAGGGTAGATGCCACCACAGAGAAGGCTCTCCTCCTGGGGGTCGTCAGCCGGCATTGTCTGGCCGACGGCACCCTGAGGAGGCCCTCTCTGTGGGAACGAACCGGCCGGTGGGAGGCTATTGGTGGCAGAAGGCGGTCCCGTAAGTACCCTGGCCCTAAGCCATGGAGCGCTTTAAAGGTGATCACCAACACCTTTAAGCGCACCCGGAAGTCCACCGGAAGCCAATGCAGCTCGCGCAGGAGAGGAGTCACATGGGAGCACCCCGTCGCTCCCATAATCCCCCGTGCAGCTGCATTCTGCACCAGTTGGAGCCTCCGGGTGTACCCCAAGGGGAGCCCCATGTAGAGAGCGTTACAATAGTCCAGACGAGAAGTGACGAGTGCTTGAGTGACCATGCGTAGGGAGTTCCGGTCCAGAAAGGGGTGCAACTGGCGTATCAGGCGAACCTGACAAAAAGCCCCCCTGGCCACGGCTGTCATATGCCCCTCTAAAGACAGCCGCGCATCCAGGAGGACACCCAAGTTGCGGGCCCTCTCCGTGGGGGCCAATGATTCGCCCCCAATAACCAGCTATGGCGTCAGCTGGCTATACCGGGACGCCGGCAGGCACAGCCACTCGGTCTTGGAAGGGTTGAGTCGAAGCCTGTTTCTCCCCATCCAGACCCGCACGGCCTCCAGGCACTGGAACATCACTTCCAAGGCATCATTGGGATGGTCTGGGGTGGAAATGTACAGTTGAGTATCATCAGCGTACTGATGGAACTCCACCCCAAAACCACGGATGATCTCACCCAGCGGCTTCACATAAATGTTGAACAGGAGGGGCGAGAGGACCAACCCTTGCAGCACCCCACAAACAAGGCGCCTTGGGGTCGACCGCTGCCCCCCTGTCAACACAGATTGCGACCAGTCGGAGAGATAGGAGGAGAACCACCGCAGAACGGTGCCCCCCACTCCCAGTCCCTCCAGCCGGCGCAACATGATACCATGGTCGATGGTATCAAAAGCCACTGAGAGGTCTAATAGGACCAGGATAGAGGAATAACCCCTATCCCGGGCGCTCCAGAGATCATCCACCAACGCGACCAATGCCGTTCCCGTGCTGTACCCAGGTCTGAAGCCGGACTGGAGCGGATCCAGATAGACAGCTTCATCCAGGTACTGGGGAAGCTGTCGCGACACCACACTCTCAATAACCTTCGCAATAAAACGAAGGTTGGAGACTGGACGATAGTTAGCCAAAACAGCCGGATCCAGGGATGGCTTCTTGAGGAGAGGCCTCACCACCGCCTCTTTCAATGCGGCCGGCAGGACACCCTCGCTCAAAGAAGTGTTAATAATTCCCTGGAGCCAGCCTCGTGTAACCTCCCGGGAAGCCAGCACCAACCAGGAGGGACACGGGTCCAATAAACGTGGTTGCGTTCAGTTGTCCCAAGATCCTGTCCATGTCCTTGGGAGCCACAGGATCGAACTCATCCCAGATAACACTCTCTCATGATTATACATGGATCTGGGGAGAATGAGGATAACCTTTTCACAAAAACTGATTGAAATTTGGGGAAGCTATGGTGAAGTTTTCTTCTCAATAACCCTCCTCTTTTGCTCCTTGTAAGTTTACTAGCAATGATGATAGGCATCAGAGTTAGGTGGCTATAACTTCCACTTTAACTTCCCAAAATCCTCCTTGTACAGCTATATTACAGAATATTTTACAAAGGAAAAAGTAGTTAGACTCTTATTTCCTGTATTACATGCAGTCAATTCTGGGCCTTGCCAAGACAATGTTAGATGCCAATCTGAGTCATAATTATAATTCTAGTGTATTGAAAAAAAGATTAATTTATGGTATATAACTAATTTAAAAATATATGAATTTTGAAAAATGTTATGTTCTCGGTACTGCTGTTTTTCCTTTATGTATTAGAATTAATCAAAGAGATAGAGCGTCTAGCAAAAACAAATTTGGAATTGCAGTGTCAAGCAGAGAAAGATTGTTCAAACTTGAATACACAGATGAAAATCTTGGAGATTGAACTTGAAGACCAGTTAAACAAAAATCAAAATCTAGCTGCAATGGCATCTGAAGTTGTTGACCTAAGACAACAAATGGAAACTCTTGAAAGACAGCTGAAAAATCAAAGAGATTTCATGGATGTAAGAAAAACATGTATAAAAATTTGGAATATTTTTTTTCTAGCACTCTGACTTAAAGGTTTCTCGCAAAGTATAAAATTCTGCTAATCTATGAAAAAAATAAATGTTAAAAATTAGTAATTAAATTATTTTGATTTGGTTTGAAATCTAAAATAGACTCTAATATCTGTAAAATTAACTTTCATTTTCTTAATAGAAGCAAGCTATTGAAAGAGAACATGAACGTGATGAGTTTCAAGAAGAAATTCAGAAACTAGAAATGGAATTAAAACTTACAACAAAATCCCAAGCTTCTGGAAAGTCCAGAACCTATTTGGTGAGTAAAATCATTGCATATCAAAACTATTTTAGTGTTAATTTACAATATAAGTATTTTGTTGACTGGGCAGCCTTGTGCTTGAAGCAAGCATTAAGAGAATCTATGAAAATAAAGAAGAATGAATGTTAGAAGTCAAATATGATCTGCTGTGATTGTATGCAGGCTACATAGGAAAACTATGCTCCGTTACAATAGGATATGGTGTTCCAATGAGTTCAGTATGAATGTTTTGTTTTACACCATTTTGTTGATGTACCATGGGCACCAAAAGATTTTAAAAGATTTAACAGAGAAAAAGTAAATTCAGCTACAGGATGGCAGAATTGAAGCCTCTCAGGCCACAATTTTAGTAGACTTTCCCAAATAAAAGGAAATGAATTAGAGGCACTCAGGGAGAAAGTGAAACTTTATAGGCTCACTCATTTCCTCCAATTTTTTTGCTTCTAATCAGCAATGAGTAAATGAAGTCTGATGAGTGCTTACTGACAGAACGAGGAATAGAAATCAAAGTAGTGTTCTAATGCCATAGTTTCCCAAGCTTTTTCTGGTATCATTTTATGAAATGTGGCAATCTAGAGTATATAGGCTTTATCAAGATCAGAACCAGCTATAAATTAATCAGTCAATTTGATTCACTTTCCTCATTATCATGGAGCATTTAAAGGTTCCTGCAATGAAATCCTTACAGGTAATCCTCACTTAATGACCCTAGTTGGGCCCAGTATTTCCATCGTTAAGCTAACCGCTTCTCAAGCGAAACTTCATATGACTGCACCGTTTGGCAGTTTCAGTATGGAATGGGACAACTCGCCACAGGATAATTCAACAAATACAAAATTTAAATTAATTTCAATGTGACTGTGGCAAATAATAAAATAAAGTCAATCCAGAAATACAAGAGTTAAAATAATTTTGACAAAAAAATGGTCACGAATAATAAAAGTAACTGAATGAAACAATTAAAACAGCATTGAATTGTCCCATGGCAAGTTGGCCATAGTGAGTTGGCTGCAGCATGTTGGCCATGGTGAGTTGTCCTAGATCAATTTCAGTAATCTCAGTTACTATTGTTAGGCCAGAATCATGCAGTCATTAGACCAGAATGTTCTGTCCCCCATCCTCACACAGACAAATGCAGTATCAAACGCCTGCCAATAATTTATTGTATAAATAGACCAGAATTCCTGGCAGACGAGAGTTCTGGCAGCTTACTGTAAAACGCCTGCCAAGTCCAATTAGTACTCCCAAAAAGCAGGAGATGCCTTATCTACAGTCCGTTTCCAGAGTGACAAATTATCCACAAGAGTTTAGTCCAAAATATATCTGAGCCGAAGTGCAGGATTCACCATGTGACTCTTTAGAGTTAAAACTTTTGCCCGTCACAAAGCCTACTGAGCAATCACGCCCCCTTTTATCCCTTGTGGGGCGTGGCTCAGTGACTCAGCTCAATTCCTGGCCCTCCCACGCCTCTTTCTTTGCTGCGCACGCTTCTCCCTCCGACGCTGCCTGGGATCAAGCCAGGATTCATCATTATCACTCTCTATCAATGGGTGCTCCGAAATGCCTTCCTCCTGGCCCATCCTAGGCTGTTTCCCTGGCCTTTGGATGGAACCTGAGACATTGCCAGAGAGGAGGGTCCTGGAGAGGGAGGCCTTGTCAGTTCCTCCCCCTCACCTTCTGAGTCCTCTTCCTCCATGAGGACAGGCTCAGGAGTCAGAGTCACAACACAGAACCTCACACTTCTGCTGTTGTTGCCTCTGCTTCAACTCTTCCCACCTGCCTATTTCCCCCTTTTCTCTACTCTTTTGGCCAGCCTACACTCTGCCATCTTTGCTGTCCCTGCTACCCTATGCTCTTTTTACACTACTGCTGCTCTGCCCTTTGCCATCCATGCTCCACCAGCTTTGTCTTTTTCCTCCCACTGCTGACAAAGTGCATATGGCCTGGCCCTTTACAAGGCAGCTGCTGGCTACATGCAGATCATTGGAGATCTTGGAAGGGCCAACAGAGGGCATAAGTGGATAAGCAGAGACTGTATACAGATTGGTGGAGGCCATAGATGTATGGGGTAATGTTATTCAGTGCAGGCACAGTGCTATAGAGTAAGAGATTCAAAATAAATTAAAAATTAAAAAAAGATTATGATCCAGAACTGACAGGGTAGATCACAAGTTGCTCCTGCTACCTTTTTTGATCTCCGTGATCTCATACTCCATAAGGAGTTCCTTGGGGGAGGAGGGGGAGGTAGCAGGAGCAATTTGTGATATTCCCTTCAGCTTCTCCATTGACTTTGTTTCTGGGAAACCAGGGAATATCACAAATGGCAATCACATGAGTGCAGCTTGCAATGTTGTAATCATAACACCTGGCATGTCTGGATCATAATCTTTTTTTAATTTTATTTTATTAAAAGTTTTCTCTTAATATAAAATAGAAATAGAAATAAAGACAATGGAGAAAGGGGATAGAGGAGATAAAGTGAGGGAAGTGAGAAAAATTTTAAAAAGAAACAAAAAGCAGTAATTTCTTACTTTTTTCAGTGCAATAAGATACAGTACATAATAAAGCTCTAAAATCAACTTTTTTTAAAAAAAAAAATTGATTTATATGCCGCCCTTCTCCGGAGACTCAAGGCGGCTTACAATGTGCTCAGCAATAGCCTTCATCCTTTTTGTTATATCAATAGTACCACTAGCCATTAAACATTAAAAAGTTAAAGATGCATATTAATTAATTATAATTAGGCATACTGTTTTATCTAAGCCCCCCCCCCCCCCGCCAATTCATTTCTGATGCAGGCAGGACTACATGAGACCTATGTGTATCTTAGCATTTATATGACTGTATCATTAAAACTAGAATATGTTGAATATATAAATTGTCTACATTACAGGATGAAGTATAATGACTTGACTACCATACATGCATTAAGATTTATCTTTTTTCTTCCTTGTAATCTCTTGGGATCTTTCAGAGAGTCTCCAGTTGCCTTGGAGCAAAATACTTTGAGCAGGAGCTAACTGAATATAGGCCTTCAGGTTTTTAGTACTGCCAAGGAGCAGCTTTTGATTTGAAACATTAGATTAATCAAAGTAAAAATATTAGGAATATGGTGATTATTTTCTTATCGTTTGTGTTTCTTTTGTATTTGTCTTTATAGGTAGAATCGCTCCACAATGAAATAAAAGAGAGAGTGGATGATTATAACAGACTTTTTACAGAAAAAGAGCAAATAGAGAAACTCCTTGCTGCTCGTAATGAAGAAAAAGAAAAGCTGGAAGGACAGGTCAGGGAGTTGCAGTGTCTGAACAAGGAGGTGGCAAAGAATGTTGATAAACATATGCAGGAACTGGAAAAAATGAAAAAGAAGGAAATTGAATTAAAAGAAGTAAGCTTAATTTTGTAATTTTATATTTTTAGTAAAGGGTTTGGAATTTATACAGGACAGCTAATAACTGAAATTGTGCGCTTTTTTTCAAATGTACAAACTTCTCAATGAAGATGGGAAAATGCAAACAGGTAGTAAAGGAAAATGCAGCTACTCAACTATTTTGGCTTGGTCTACTAAGAGGCATGGGCATGTATTTGGAAGCATTGTGAGGGGCAGGAAGAGGTCTGAAAGCACATGACCGATTGAAATATAATCAGGGAATATCTGTTTATTTTGAATAAAAGGTAAAGGGGTCCCTTCAGATTTTACTTCACTAGTCATTGCCAACTAAGGGGGAACTGCTTATCTCTGTTTTAAGGCCATTGAGCCAGCATTGTCCAAAGACATTTTGGTGGTCATGTGGCCAGCACGATGTTACCTTCCCACCAAAGTCGTTCCTATGTATCTCGGATTTGCATGTTTTCAAAGTGCTAGGGTGGGAAGAGCTGGGGCGAGGACAGGAGCTCACCCTTTCACATGGTGCTCTGCTCTCGAACCTGGGCTGCCAACTTTCCAGCTGTCAAGCCCAGCATCTTAATGCTGAGCCACCATGCCCCCCTTATTTTGAATAGGTTTTTGTTTATTAATCATATTTCATTTTATTATTGGTAATTTTCTTGATAAGAGCGTAAGAATATATTCTCATCAAGGTTCGATGGCCATCCCAGTTGGTCAGGTAAAGTAAATAGGTACCTACTGTATATTGGGTAGATGCTTGCAGTGGATGATCACTTTAGTAACTATGGCCAAAGTATCATTTCATTTTATATGGAAGAAAGCAATTGCAAAAACATTTCTTTATTTTATCAAGAAAATCACTCGGTTATACAGTATAAAGTGATTGCCAGTACAGTGCCAGACATTAGTTCTCTCAGGTCAGATGCACTCAGCATCGTATTGAGAAAATGTTGAGGATCTAACAGTATCAGTGAAGTGGTTAGATTAAAGCATTCAGGATAGCCAGTTGCTGATGTTTCTGTGCAGACACTGGACACAGTGAAAACACTGGATAATGAAGATTTTGCTTCCTGAACACTTTTGGGTATGTCTTACAGATTTTTGGCTGCCAGTCACAAAAATAACCTGTAATTTAACCTATTGCTTAATGTTCTATAGAAATCTTCTGTTTTTACATAATAGCAATTTATACCTTCAGTACTTGTTGGCTATGCTGCACATATGAATGAAATATACAAAACGGAACTGTTGTTGAAGCACATCGAGTACACCAAATACAACTGAAATATCTATGGAGATCCAAAAGTAGTGGCCTTGCTGCTTGAAATGCAGCTCAGATATACCAAGTACTGTTGTTACATATGCAGATGGGACAGCCGTGCAAGAGGGTCACCTTACATTAAAAAGAAATGGCCACTCTGAAAGAATTTGGTTCCAGGAGAGAAAAATGTGGCCTATGAACCCCTGTTGACACGGCAAATATTTTTGCCTCCACTTTACATAAAACTCACTGATTAAAAATGTTGTTTCCAAGAATAACTGATGCCAAGATTAAGGAAGGCTTTTGTTGGTCCACAGATCAGATACATTATTAGTGTCAAGCAATTCAAAGATCTGTTAGTCAGGCTAGAGAAAATTGCCTGGAATGCATTTAGGGAAGATGTTGAGAATTTTCTTGGCAACTATAGAGCACCAACATACATTCATCTGGTTGACAAACCTCTTATGGCACATATGACCATGGAATTCAAAATGTCACTAAGATTCATTTTCTGTATTCACACTTGGACTTCTTTCCCCAAAACCTAGGTGCAGTCAGTGAAAAACATCATGAAGATTTTCATTAGGATATTGCCATAATCAAAAAATGATATCAGGGCAACTGGAATCCATTAATACTGGCTGGCTGGCTATTGTTAAACACTGCAGTGAGGAGCAACTGGCACTTGAGTACAAACCAAAATCATCAGCTAAACACTTCTGCCCCTGTTGAACTCATGCAGCATGTCAGAAATATTAGTAACTAAATACATTATAATAATTGAAAATTAATTTCATACTCTCAAGATTCCTATGTGATATGTCCTCCTGAAATTATATTTGTGTTCAGTTTGAAGGAATCTATGATAACCATCAGAAGGTTTCCAGAAAGCAAAACTTTTGAAAAAAGTTGTCCAGTGAAATTAAAGCGGGAAAGAAGAATTATATTGGAAATATGGAACATAAAGAACATGATCATGGAAAAACTGAATGCAATAAAATATGATATCCGTGAACTGTTTATTGACATCTTAAGCATCAACAAATAGAAATGTGTGGAAGTCCGGGGGGAGGGGAGGGTTAGGGAAGATGGGGTTGGGAGGTTTGGGGTGGGTTGGGGGGGAAAGGGGTGAAAATGTAATTGTAAAACTTTTGCAATAAAAAAAAAAAAAGAAATGGCCTGGGATTGGACATTTTCAGTCAAAAAATTATACTGTTCACTAGCTAGGACATGAAAAACAAGTACAGCATTGCTTCAGGAAGGATTTAGCAAGGACAATGGATATAATGCAAACAATGACCAAATAATACCAATTAGACTTCTTGGACTTTAATATGAAGATTATCCAAGTTTATACTCAATGACTGATGTAGAAGAAAAGGAGGTTGATGAGTTTTATGGTCAAGTTCAATCTGAAAGCGAACACAACATGTAAGCAAGATGAGTTGCATATGATTGGAGACTGGAATGCCGAAGATGGAGATATTGACAAAAATGTAGTTGGACTATGCAGCTTAGGAAACAAAAATGAAACAAAAGAATTATTCACCAACTTCTGTTGATCACATTGCAAGATGACCAAGGCCTGAGGGATTGATTGCAGGGACCCATGATCCAGGAAAGAGTGCAACTAGCATGCAACACAAAATTGCACAGAGTTTCTCCTAGCTACAACTGCCTTCTTCAAGCAAGAGTTGTGAGTCTAGGAAGAACCCCAAGTTGTGCATGGGATCTCTCTGGTGCAGTGCAACCCTATCCAGAACTAAAGAGGATCCATGTAACTATAGCCACTTGGAGTCTTACCAGAGTTTAACCAAAGTCTGTTGTTCCCATCCAGACCCCATAACCTCCAAGTATTGCAAGACGGTAGCAATAGCAACATGTGGGTCACCTGGATGACAATATGAGTATTGTCAAGAAAATTGATGATGCCTCATCCCAAAGTGATAGATGATGTCTCCCAGCAGCTATCTGTAGATGTTAAAGAGGAGCGCAGAAAGTACCAAGCCCTGCATATGTCACAAAGGAGTGGCCATGGACTGGATCTTTCAGTCTATCAATACTGATTAGGACCAGTCTTAGAAAACAGCCAAACCAATGCAAAACTGTGCCACTTAGAACTTGCAGCCATACCAAAAGGCTACTATGGTCAGTGGTATTGAAGGCTGCTGAGAGGTCAAGGAGAGCAAGGATGGATGCATTATTCCTATCACACTTTTGCGAGATTATCAAATCACAGTGTGATCAATACTGTTTCTCTCCTGGAGCCTGCCTGAAATGCAAGTGTTCAAAGGGTAGCAACGATAAGGGAATAAGAAGCTAAGTCCACTGAAGAAAATGTTTATTATGGATTTGAGTTATAGAAAGTGAGATAACAGTTCAATATTTCAAAAAAGGACTTCCAGAACGAAACCAATTACCCAGAACAGTAGGGGAAATTCTCTTTATTGAATGTACTCAACAACAAGATGTAAAGAGTAGTTTAACTACTTTCTTTACTGGGAAGGGGGTATTGGACTGTATTGCCTAATTATAGGGCTTTGTGAACTTTAATTATCTTCAATTAATTACATATTAATACATATAAAATCCTTTCAAAAGATGATCACATGATTACTGACTAGAGCAGCACTTGCCTCTTGCTTTTGTTGTTTCTAGAAAGCTAAAACATCAACATGTATGAAAAAATATTTATTTATACAATATTTACTTATTCAAGCAATTTTTGATGTTTTACAGGATAAAGGAACATTGCAGCAGCAACATAACAAAAATTTAATTCTGATTTCTACTTTGCAATCTAAACTAGATGAAGTTAGACATAGAGTACTTACTGATACTAATGAGGATCATATAATGCTAAAGGAACAACTAAAAATACAAGAACAACTTACAACAAAAGAGAGAAAGGTACATCAAATAAAACTCAGTGGGAACAAATTTCATGTTGATTATTCTCATGTGAAAATATAATTAGCAGTGAAAAATCCTATTCCAAGAATATAATTTATAAATGCATAATGTCTTTTGTAAAAGTCCACAGATCCTTTTTCTTTTGTTTGCAGATGTTTATACAGATAATCCTCATTTAAAGACCATTTTTTCAGCAACTGTTTGAAGTTACAACAGTGCTGAATGAGATTTGCGACCATTAATCTCTGCCTCCTGAAACATCCCAATTTAGTTTCTATCCATCATGGGTAGATGGAACAATTGATTCTATCTTCTCTAAGATACAAAGAATATTAGGTCTTATTTAGTTCTCAGAAAAATCTTCATGGTTAAATGGAGTATGCAAAAAACATTTCCATACTTACACAAAATGCCATTTGTTTAATTTCCACAACCCATAAAAAGAATTAAGTCTCTTTTTAGCATTTTCCAAATTCTTTCTTACTTTTCTAATCTGAGGAAAGAAAGAAAAGCTGGAGGTTTCCTTGATGATTGCTTGTAAACAATGAAGCTAGCGCATTCATCACCATTTTTTGTAAGAGAGTTTTTAGCTCAGGTTTACAAATCTGGGTGTAATTTTCTTTCTTTTGATAGATGTTTACAGTTTAGGAGTCATTCTAACTGAAATATATATAATTTATATAAATAAATAATGTGAACTTTTACAAAGATATGTTGATAGAATGACTGAAGATAGTAATACTTAGTTTAATTCCATAATTTCATTTTGCTTCAGGTTGCTGATTTATTAGAACAACTTGAAAAATTTAAAGAGAATTTAATGAATAAAAATGAAGAAATCTTACAACTGAAATCAAAGTTAGAAGTGGAAAAAAATGCTAACATCAACAAACTAACCCAATTGAAAGAAGAAAATGCACACCTGAAAGTACGTCTGCAATTTAATTTTAAGGAAAAATAGTTTCTTTAGAGATTGTGTTCCTAGAAACTACATCTAAATTACCTTAATTAAGGAGAAAACATATAATGTGTTTTTGGGAGAATTTGCTATAGCAATGCCATGAAAATTACCGGTAATTAAAACTAGACCTAGAGTTTAGATCTAGTTTAGGTGCACAGCCTTTTTTAAAGCAAATAATAAGCATGAGTAAAATTAGAGAAATATTGCACTAGGAGAAGATGGTATGCAAATCCTAAATTTAATTCCAGTGTCTCTGTTCAAAATTGGACTTCTTAGGAGAACAGATACGTTTATATTCATTATATGGTTTTCAGAAAGGAATGCAGAGCTGTTTTTTCCATTTACATTTGTTGAAGTGCTAACATTGGTGTTTTGATAGATTTCCCATCTAATTTCTAGGAAAAATTGAAGGAACATTATTCATTTAAAAAAAATAAGACTTTGTTATAGATTGAAACTAGTGTAGTATTTTACGGCCTGGCTCCCTTTGAGTTAGAAATTTATCACTCAGTGATTTTTCGGAAATAGACATAAAAATACAAATATAGCAATTTTGCTCTGACTGATGAAGTTATTTGGATTAGCAACAAAAGATTAAAAAAGATTGATCCAGTTGCCATGATTCAACCTTTAGACACCTTTGGCCTGGGAGTATAAGTTTCCCCCATTTAGAAGCTATGTTTCAATCCTGTTTGCAGCTTGATGTCTGAGCTCAGATTCTACTAAGGCTAAGAGAAAGAATCTTGAAAACACAATCTATTTCCTAGAAAATAGGAAAATGCAATAGCTTTGTACTTTTGAACAGAATTACATAACAGTGCAAACGTATTTTGTTAAATAAAGCATGCTGTTTTATTTTTGTCAACAGTAAAGGAACAGATTGTGATAGATTGATCTGTCTAACACAGACCTTTTTTCTGTTAGGAAAACATTGAAAAATTGGCCATACAATGTCAAAATCCAGGTGAAAATGAGCTGGTTATTCTGCAGTTTCTCAAATCCTTGCTTGAAGAAAAAAATCAAGAAACTGATCACCTGAATGAACAAATTGAGAGACTGGAACAAAAAATAGAGAGTAGCAAGGAAAATGAGGTAACAAATACCACTTTTTAAAATTGGCCTTATCTATTGATATATATTAAATTATAGAGATTCGAACAGATATAACAACAAAATTGCCAGAAACTCAAGCAGTGAGAATATTATTTTAGAAGTTTCTACTGCTAAAGTTCTAAAATACTAGATTTTATTTATTGACCTAAATAGAAATAGCACTTAGACTTATATACCTCTTCACAGTGCTTTTAGAGTCAGCATATTGCCTCCAATAATCTGGCTCCTCATTTTACCGAGAAGGGATGGAAGGCTGAGTCAACCATAAATTGGGAAAAATTGAACTGCAGCCAGCAGTCAGTAGAGATAGCTTGCTGCATTCTAACCACTGCACCACCACAGTTTATGTGACAAATATGACAAATACAGGTAGAGCCCAGCTTATGACCACAACTGAGTCCAAAATTTATGTTGCTAAGTGAGAAGTTTGCTAGGTGAGTTTTGTCCAATTTTACTACTCTTCTTGCCACATTTGTTAAGTGAAATACTGCAGTTGTTAAGTTAGTAACGTGGTTAAGTGAATCTGGCTTCCCCGTTGACTCTGCTTGTCAGAAGGCCACAAAAGGTGATCATATGACCCCAGGACACAGCAACTGTCATAAATATTAGTCAGTTCACAAGCATCTGAATTTTGATCAGATGATCATGAGGATGCTGCAATGGTCATAAGTGTGAAAAATGGTCATAAGTTCGCTTTTTTTAGTGCCATTGTAACTTTAAACAGTCACTAAATGAACTGATGTAAGTTGAGGACTATCTGTAATAGTTTGCTTGAGTCATCATTTCTTTTCAGCCCACAATCACGTTTTTATTTGAGTTTCTAATTAGTTTCTACTTCACAATATTAAAATCATTGATTGATTGATTGATTGATTGTTTCGATTTATATGCCGCCCTTTCTCCGGAGACTCAGGGCGGCTTACAAAGCTTTAAGCAATAGCCTTCATACTTTTGTATATACCTGCTTAGTAGGGCTTTGCCCCCCCCCCCCCCCCCGCGGTGTTCTTTTTTTATACAAAGTCAGCTTATTGCCCCCACAATCCGGGTCCTCATTTTACCTACCTCGAAAGGATGGAAGGCTGAGTCAACCTTGAGCCTGGTGAGATTTGAACTTGCAGTAATTGCAGGCAGCTGGTGCTACTTAACAGCACTTTAGTCTGCTGCGCCACCAAAAGATCTTAAAAAGATCTGTCCACATAGATCACATAAAATAAAATATGTTTATAATATATGTTTAAAAATAAAAAGATACGTCAGAACTAATGCATAGTAATATTTCAGGTTCTCGAAAAGCAAATGCTTGAAACCGAAGTCATGAAATCAACTATAGAAGAACTTCGTAGTGAGAAGGAGCATTTGTTAAGAAATAAAGGAGATGAAATCGAAGAGCTTCGTAAAGTAATTAAGAAGCTTCAGGAGGAGTCAGGAGCTCTTATACCTATTTATCATGAAATTGAAAATGGGCAAGGCAATCCAAATTATTTTTCTTTGGAAGAACCAGAAGAGAATCTTGATAATAAATTTAAGGAAGGGTCACAAAGTCTTTTAGAAAACGAAAAAGGTGATGACAACTGTGTATGGCTTAGTAGCAGTCAGAATGAACTTCAGAAACAACTAGAAATGTCTTTGATGGATAAAGAAACTTTGCAGCAGCTGCTTAATGAAAAAGAATCTCAGTTTAAAATGGAATTTATAATCCTAGAACAAAATCTTGAAAATGTTCAGGAATCTTCTAGGCAGCACTGTTCTGCGTTAGCATCTTTACAGTTGTTATACAAAGAAATGCAAGAACAACACATGCTTCTGAAGGTGTATGTAATGCAAAAGGAAGATGAAATGAAAGAGATGAATTCATGTAGTCAGGATCTTGAAGTTCACCAAAGAGAGAGAGAAATGAAACTGTTAGAGACAGAACTACAACTCCAAATAGTGTCAGAGCAGAATGTAGAGCAAGCAGCTAAAGTTCAGCATACAACCGAAAATATTGTGAAACTTGAAAATGAACTTAAAATTATGACACAAGCACTGCACAATAACGAGATCACTTATCAAAGAAAGATAAGTGAACTTCAAGTTACTGTTGCAGAACTGAAGGCTGAAATTAAGAAAAAGGTGGAAGAACTAGAATTACTAAGGTCTGAAAAAGATCTGTTTCACTCACAGCTGAAGATCCCTATGGAAAATGACCGAGACAATTACCAGAAAAAAGTTGCATGTCCTAATACCCTTGATGTTCATGCCTTTTTTTCCTCTGAAGAAAAAGAGAAAGGGGAAGATTTAAGTAATATGCTTTCCGCATCTGCTGATTTTTCATTCCCACTGGTAGGTATTAACCCCAATTATTGCTAAATCTTTAATAGACTCAGAGGTTAAGATAAACATCGTTAAAAGAAACTCAGATGTATAGGAAAATTATCAATCATTTTTCAGTAAGCAGAATGTGCCTATCACCAGTAATACTAGCTTGCCAAGTCATCATACCAAAACTTAATTATTAACTTAATAACTTAAGTTATGATGCATCTTTACAGACTTACTCTAAACATATTATCAAAAGAATGGGTCAATATATCTAATTGGGGGAAAATACCACAACTTTAGGAAATTTCAAACAAGTTAACTTTTTTTTTTATTGAAAAGTTTTATAAGAAATGCAATTTTCTCCCCCCCACCCTTTCCCCTTCCCCACATAATAGAAATTGTACATTTTCTTATACATAAGAAATCCTACTTATACATGTTTCCCTTAAAGAGAGCATTAAATAAGACATTTTAATTACATTTGGATTTGTTCTTTTTTTCTCCCCTCATTCCACAACAAACCTTCTTCTTCTCCTCTTTTCTTTCCCTTCTCTCCCTCCTCTTCTCTCCTACTTTCTCCTGCCTCCTCTCCCACCTCATCCTACTTCCTTTCCCTTTCCCCCACTTCTCTCTTCTTTCCCCCTTCTCGCCTTCACTCCTACTCCTGTCCCCTTCCCTTCCCTTCCTCCTCTCCTTTCTTCCATTCCTCACCCCCCCCTCTCCTCTTCCTACCCCCTCCTCCTCTCTCCTTTCTAACTTCTCTGCTGTGAAATATTTTCCTCCTTTAGTGTCTGAGCAACTCCTATATTCTACTCATAGAATATACTGTCTTCTGCTACAACATTTATCTATTGATCCCTTCCCCCGCCCATCCCTTATCCCACCCTCCCCACCCACCCCTGACTTCCCAGAGCAAAAACAGGGTATAGCATCTAACAAACATATGCTAAAATTAACAAATTATAAAGTTCAAAACTCACATGTTCTTTAACTCCCTTGTTCCAATTCATCAACCTCCCTTTTATATATTCTCAAAACCAATTAAATTAAGTTCATTCTTCCTACTTTTTTTTTAAAAAAATTTTTTTCCTTAATGTATAATCCGATACTTTAGCATTTTTACAAACAGTAAAAATCATGAATAAATTCCATTTCTATACAAACATTACTCCCTAGTGAAATTCTGAATTTAACATTAATCCTCTTCCTTGCTCTCTACATGGGGCTCCCCTTGAAGAGCACTCGGAGGCTCCAACTGGTCCAGAATGCGGCCGCGCGGGTGGTTATGGGCGCAACTCGTTGCGCCCACGTGACACCCCTCCTGCGCGAGTTGCACTGGCTCCCAGTGGTCTTCCGGGTGCGATTCAGGGTGTTGGTTACCACCTTTAAAGCGCTCCATGGCATAGGACCCAGGTACCTTCGAGACCGACTTCTGCCACCAATAGCCTCCCACCGACCAGTCCGCTCCCACAGAGAGGGTCTCCTCAGGGTGCCATCGGCCAAGTTATGTCGGCTGGCGACACCCAGGGGGAGGGCCTTCTCTGTGGGAGCCCCAGCCCTGTGGAATGAACTGCCCCCGGAAATACGTAAGATCTCCGACCTCTGGGTGTTTCGCTGTGCACTGAAGACCCTGTTGTTCCGCCAGGCCGGGCTATAAACATAACGATTTTAAATTGGGGTATTTTAAATTTTTGGGATTTTAATTGGAGCCTAATTATTTAATGTTTTTAAATTTTAATCGTTGTTTTGTTCTGTGTTTTTAAATAGGCTGTACACCGCCCTGAGAAGGGCGGTATAGAAATAAAATTATTATTATTATTATTATTATTATTATTATTATTCCTTCAAAGAGAAAAAAAAGAAAGAAAAATTTTTCATCTTAAAATCTTACACTTTTTATCTCATATATCTTTTAAAATAATATAGTCTTATATTAAGCATTTTAAAAATCTCTTGATACCTTTGAAACACTTGTTTACCAAATATAAATTTCAGAATCTACAGGAGGATGTCTTTCAAATTTTCAATTAACCGTCTTAATACTTCTAGCTTTTTAGAGAGAGCCCTTTACTATCCAAAACTAATTATCATTTTGCAATAAAATTCTGAGTTTAACATTAGTCCTCTTCGCTTCAAAGGGTTAGGCATCTTAAAAGCTTATACAATTTATCTCATATCTTTTAAAATAATATAACCTTATGTTAAGCATTTTATAAATCTCTTAATACCATTAAAACACATATTTGTCCGACGCCAATTTCAAAATCCACAGGAAGACATCTTTCTTAATCTTCTGTTCTTCTCTTCTTTCTATATTTTTTCCATTCCTTTTTTTTTATAAATTCTTTCTTTCCCCCCCCCCCAGTTTTATTTTTGAAACTTTTAAAATGGTGATTTGAGGTTGATGTTTCTGAAATACTCGCTCTCTTCTTGAGATCACGTTTTCTAACTTGAATTCCCCAGTTCATCTCTTCTTGCTTGTATAATCATTCAGTCCATTTCTTTGTCCATATAGCCAAAATTTGTTGCCATAAAGATTGTCAGCTTGCAATAAAGAAACTATTTGTTGCTTTTCTGTCATTTGAATGGAAACGTCCACCAAAATCTTTGTTTCAACTGTGCCAGCCAGTCTCTTAATCCTGTCCATCTTCTGATCTTCCAAAAACAAATTCTTCTGAATAATTTCCTGCTGTCCCGCTAACAATTGCTTATATTTTCCCAAGCTGTTTTTTGAAAAAGCCCTTTCAATTGTATTCAACAGGGCTGAAGTAAAAGAGTCTAAAAGTTCTTGAAAAGCCTGGACTGTCACAGCTTGGAAATTTGCTGATTCACGAGCCCTATTGTCAGCCATATTTCAGCCACTTTGTATTCATCCAGCTATCTGGATAACAATTCAACTCTTTTCCACACAGTATAAAAACCAGATTTTAGTTAAAGTCAGTACCTAATTCTTTTCCTCAATACCAAATTCTTTCCATGGACGCTTCCCCTTTAAAACTTTCCCTTAGGGTGTAATCCAGTAGCTGTATCACTGTTGCAAACTTTAACAAGCCTTAACAAGCACTTTCCCTGGTAGTTTCCTCCTCCCACCCTCAGGCGCCATTTTCTGCATTTTAAAGTGGAGTTAAAGTGTTACTTGCAAGTACTTTTTGTTTTCTCCTGATTTGCTCTGTCTGCAATCAAAGTACAGATGTTAAAAGTCCCCCCGTTGATTTTCAGCAGATTTTGGTCGCAGCTTCTAGCTCAGCTTTCGCGGAGTCGTTCCTGGTCCGGAGCAGCTTGACAGGCTTCAATAGGGAGCCCACACCCTTTGCGCCCCAGGATTTCTCCTAGCGCACTTGGGGGGCTCTACCTCCTCCTGTCGACTCTTCTCTCTCCCCTTTGCCCGGGGAGAGGGTTCCAAGCCTCCAGACAGCAGTTTTTCAGCTGTTCTGGGGCTTTTACGGAACCAGGAAACGGGCGCTCATAAAGGAGCATCTTCAAAGCTTGCGGAGCCAAGCGGAAGTCCAAACAAGTTAACTTTGAAGTATCACTGAATGCTAGATGACTAGGAAAAATAAACGTTTCTGAATTCATACTGAGAAATGTAGTTGTGCTTCATTTTCTTTTATAGAAAACAGCATGTTTGCACAAAGCTCCCTATTTTCTGTTTTATCTCAGCAAATGTTAGGAAGTATTCAATTTACAGCAGTTTTCTTTTCTTTTTTAAAAAATTTTTTTATTATATTTTTATTGTTAAAGAATAACAAAAAGGAAAAAAAATCAATACAAAAATCAATAGTAAGGAAAGAAAAAAAAATTTTTTTCCCTCCAACGTGCTATACAAACGGAAAGGAAGTTTTAGGAAATTGAAGTCTTCAATTCTTCCAGAAATCTCTTTGATAAGGTACTGGTGCCGATTCATCCAATCTCCCAAGTGCAAAGTCCACAAATGGTTGCCAAGTGTTCCAAAAAACATTTTCTTTATATATACCACTTCTAATTTTAATATCACAAGTCAATTTATCATTTAATGCAAATTTCCATGTTTCATTGTACCATTCTTCTAATTTTAAGTCAACATTTAATTTCTAATATCTAGCAATTATAATTCTCCCCATTATAACCAAAATCCTCACCAATTCTCTTTCTCCAGTTGATAATGTTGTTTCATTCAATATTAATAATAATATGGTTTCCAATTTCAATTTGACCCTCTTCTTAATCATTTCAAATATTTCATTTTCTATCATAGACCAAAAAAGTTCAACCCCATTACATTTACACCACATATGAGCATATGTCCCGAGTTCCACTTTACATCTCCAACACATTTTATCCACTTTATTATCCATTTGAAAAAGTCTTATTGGGGTCAAATACCACTTCCAAATAACTTTATAGTTATGTTCTTTAATCCTTATTGATAATGTCCTCATTATTCTACTAACCCAGTTCATATTCCAATTTTGATCAGAAATTTCAATACCCAGTTCTTTTACCCAATTCTCTTTCATTACCCTTTGTGAATTATTATCAGAGTTAATAATTTTATAAATTTTACTAACTAATCCCTTTGGCCCAATTTCATCTTTTATTATTCGAGATGTCAAGTTTTCAAATTCCGTTTCCTTTCTACTCTCATCATTCCTTTCTTTGCATTTCCTATTCCATTTATTCATTTGAATTCTTTCAAACCAATTAATATTTAATTTTCCATAAATTTCCTCTTTCCTCATTTCATTTTCTATAAATTTCAACCATTCACTAATTGTTTCCACTTTCTCTTCTATTATAATCCTCTCTCTGTTACTATTTAATTTCATTGGGCAATTCTCTTTCAGTTTACCTAAATACAATGCGTCTGGTATTAATTTTTTTGCTACTCTGTCCCAATTTTTAGTCAAACTATTTAACCAATAATTACAAATTTTAACCTTACCTTTAAGATTTTCCAAAAACCATTTATAACCAAACTTCTTTATTTCCTTCATTTCCAAGTTACCCCAAAGTTTAACATCTCCTTTTAAAATTTTTACTACTGTTTTTATATTAAATGCTCTATAATAGTTTAATAATTTTGGAATTCCTAAACCACCTTGTTTTTGGTTCTGATACCACATTTTCTTAATCAATCTTGGTTTTTTATCCCCATTACAAAATTTATCTAATTTTTTTTTATATACTTCAATGTCCTTCTCGGTTAAAAAAATTGGAAGCATCTCGAATAAAAAGTTAAATTTAGGAAGTAACATCATTTTACATAAAGCTACTCTACCAAACCAAGATAACTTAACTTTTTTATATTTCCCAATTTTCTCTTCAATTTCTTTTATTATTATGTCATAATTTAGTTTCTTTAAATTTTTAATTTTAACTGAAAGTATAATACCTAAATATCTTAAATTATCCTTTATCCTAATTCCAAATTGATTTTGTAATTTTTCTAATTTGTTTTCCCTCTCAATTTCCATTAATAATTCTGATTTTGCCCAATTTACTTTCAAACCAGTCATATCTTCAAATTCTTCCAAATGTATTTGAACTCTTTTTATATCATTTGTAATATTATTTAAAATGACAAGAGTGTCATCTGCATATAAATTAACTTTGACGCCTTTATAACCTATTAATTTCTGGAGGGCTCGGGACAGGGGTTGCTCCTCTGTCCTGGTCCTACTAGACCTCTCAGCGGCTTTTGATACCATCGATCATGATATCATGCTGCACCGGTTGGAAGGGTTGGGGGTGGGGGGCACTGTTCTACAGTGGTTCTCCTCCTTTCTCTCTGACCGGTCACAGTCTGTGTTGACGGGGGCAGAGGTCGACCCCGAGGCCCCTTATATGTGGGGTGCCACAAGGATCGGTCCTCTCGCCCCTTCTATTCAACATTTATGTGAAGCTGCTGGGTGAGATCATCCGTGGTTTTGGGGTGAAGTACCATCAGTACGCTGATGACACCCAGCTGTACATCTCCACCCCAGACTACCCCAATGATGCCCTCGAGGTGATGTCCCGGTGCCTGGAGGCCGTACGGATCTGGATGGGGAGGAACAAACTCAGACTCAACCTATCCAAGACCGAGTGGCTGTGGTTTCTGTCGTCCCGATATAGTCAGTTGACGCCGTCGCTGGCCCCCACAGATGGGGCTCGCAACTTGGGCATCCTCCTGGACTCGCGGCTGTGTTTAGAAGAGCATATGACGGCCGTGGCCAGGAGGACTTTTTATCAGGTTCGCCTGATTCGCCAGTTGCGTCCCTTTCTGGATCGGGACTCGTTACACACGGTCACTCACACCTTTGTCACCTCACGCCTGGATTACTGTAATGCTCTCTACATGGGGCTCCCCTTGAGAAGCACCCGGAGGCTCCAACTGGTCCAGAATGCGGCCGCGCACGTGGTGATGGGAGCAATGTGGCGCTTTCATGTAACCCCCCTCCTGCGCGAGCTGCACTGGCTCCCGGTGGTCTTCCGGGTGCGCTTCAAGGTTTTGGTTACTATCTTTAGAGCGTTCCATGGCTCAGGACCAGGCTACTTACGAGACCGCCTCCTGCCATCAATAGCCTCTCACCGACCAGTTTGCTCCCATAGGGAGGGACTCCTCAGGGTGCCGTCGGCCAAACAATGTCGACTGATGGCCCCCAGGGGGAGAGCCTTTTCTGTGGGGGCACCTACCATCTGGAACGGGCTTCCCCCAGAGTTACGAAACATCCAAGACTTACGCATTTTCCGCCGAGCCCTGAAAACATTTCTATTCCAACAAGCTGGTCTGGCCTAACTCTCCCTTTTTAAATTGGCTTTTTAAATTGGGTTTAGACCTCTATTAGATAAATTTGATGTTTTAATCTTTGAGCAAAATTACTTAATCTGTTTTTAATAGTTTTTAACTTCTATATGTATTTGTATTTATTATGGCTGTTCACCGCCCTGAGTCCTTCGGGAGTAGGGCGGTATACAAATATGAAAAATAAAATAAATAAATAAATAAATAATTCTGAATCCTCTTCAATCAAAGTTGTTAAAATTTCCATTGCTAATAAAAATAGGGTCGGAGACAGAGGACAACCTTGTCTTGTCCCTGCTTCCAAATTTATATCTTGTGTAAATATACCATTTACCTTCACTCTTGCCGTACCCCTCTGGTACAATTTGGAAATAATATGAATAAATTTATTACCAAATCCTAATGCAGAAATCATTTCTTTTATAGTATCCCATTGTATAGAATCAAAGACTTTAAAAATATCCAAAGCAAGAATACCTATCTTATCACCGTTATTCTCAGCAATATCAATAACATTTAATACTCTTCTAACTAAATCACACATATAACGCCCTTTAACAAAACCTACTTGATTATAGTTTATATATTTATCTATAAAATTATTCAATCTATTTGCTAGAATTGCAGTAAATATCTTAGCATCTTGGTTAATCAAGGAAATGGGCCGATAGGATTCAATCTTTTCTAAATCTTTACCTGGTTTCGGGATTAAGGATATAATTGTTCTATTCCAGGACATGGGAATATCATCTCCATGTAATATCTTATTATACAATTTCTGTAGTTTTGGGATCAAAATTTCTTTATAAAATTCTGCTGGTAACCCATCCTCACCTGGAGATTTTCCAAGTTTTAGCTTCTGAATCACATCTTTAATTTCCTCAGAGGTAATATCCTTTTCCATTTTTTCTTTATGTTTATTATCAATTTTCTTCTGACCATATTTTTCTAAGAAATTTTTTAATTTGCAATTATCAATTTCTTTTTTAAGATATAATTCTTGAAAAAACTTTTTAACAATTTCACATTTCTCTAATTTTTTATAACATCTCTTACCTTTTTCATCTATTAGGACACCTATTTCTCTTTTTTCTTTTTTATCTTTCGCCATTCTTGCTAATAATTTTGAATTTTTATTACCATATTCAAAAAATTCTCTTTTTAAATAGCTTAATTTTTTTTTAACTATTTCTGTTTCTTCCGCTATTTGTTTATTTTTCAATTTTTTAAGTTCCTCCCATAATTTTCTATCCTTAGTCACTAGGAATCTATTTTCCAGTTCTTTTATCAATTTCTTCTTTTCCTCTATTTTTACTTTATAATTCTTATACTTCCTACTTGATAATTTAATACTTTCTCCTCTAAAAATTGCTTTCATTGTGTCCCAAACTGTTCCATAATTGACTTCCCCATTATCATTCCAATCCCAATTTTCTTCCCATTTCTTAAGAATACGATTCTTATCTTCCTCATTTTTATACAATTTTTCATCATATCTCCAACAATTTTCTTTTTTCTCCAAAAACATATCTAATTCTAGTAACAATTCTGCATGGTCAGAGTCTTTAAATATTCCAACATCCATATTATCCACGTTATCCATCAGATTCTTGGATACAAAAATATAGTCAATTCTTGAATATGAATTAAATACCTTTGAGTAAAAAGTATACATTCTTTCATTACCTTTAATCTCCCTCCAAACATCTACTACACCATTTTGCAACATCCAATTATCAAGTATCCCCATTTTTCTTATTCCACCATATCGGGTAGGATTGGTACTATCCATCTGGTTTCTAATTAAATTAAAATCACCAGCAATAATTACCTTCCCTACCCTTTCAGTTTGCAACAAATCGGTAATTTTATTCAAAAAATCTTTTTGATTCACATTTGGTACATATAAATTGACTAATGTTATTTTTTCCTCGTTAATACATCCTGTTATTATCAAATATCGTCCATCGATATCTGCTATTACTTTGTTTTTTTCAAATTGGACTCTATTTGATATTAATGTTGCAACACCTCTAGATTTTGAGGACCCAAAAGCTTTTTCATAAACCTGCATCCCTTTTAAATACATCCTGTTTATATCCTCAGATTTCTGATGAGTTCCTTGCATAAAAAGTATGTCAGGAGAATCTCTTTTAATCTTAAATTCTAAACGTCTTCTCTTAATCTGATTCCCAGTACCTTTAACATTCCAAGTCATTACCTTAATTACCCCCATTAATATTTTTAATTTTAACTATTCCCTCTTTTTCCTTTCCGTGACCCAAAACCCAAACAAATATATATAGACAACACATAACATAAAAAAAATAATAATAAAAATAATAATAATATAAAACATACAAACAACATAAAACAAAGACTAACATAACACACAACCACATAGAATCTTCATCTCCCACCGTCTTCATTAAGACACGCCTCGTTTCCAAGAGTGGGGGAGAGGGGAGCCCGTCCATCAGCTGGGTCGTCTCTTCATTGGCATAATTCTGGTTTCAATTGAACAACTACAGATTCTTCGTCCCCGTACTCGGGCTCATCTTCCCTTTTATGTTCAGAGTCCAATGTAATCATCCTTTCCACTCCTTCACCAGTAAGATCTCGACTTTTCTTCTGTACCTCCGCCAAGGATGGAGAAATATCTTTCGTTGGTTTTCTTTTCCTCTTTGGTTTTGGACCTAAACCTCCGACCGCCCCTCCTTCTTCCTCTGGTGTTGATGTATATACTTCAATTTCACCCATTTTGAGTAGTTGTGATCTCAATTCACTTTGTTCTTCCTCTTTTTCCAAAAGACCAAGCTCGTGGAAGTATTGAACCACATCAGTTTCTATTGTTAATATATGCATTCTATTTTTATAAAAAAATTTCATTCGCGCTGGTGGTCTCCCAATTATACTTAATACCTCTATCTCTTAATATTTTGGTAATTGGCTTCAGATAATATCTCCACGATCTTTCCTCTCTTGAGATATCTTGAAAGACTTGGACCTGTTTTCCCTCAAGCTTCAGCACAGCATCACCATTTTCTCTAATTTTTGCCATTACTTGTAATTTATCATTAACACTTGCAAATCTCACCAAAACATTTCTTATTATTTCACGTTGTCTTCTAAATCCAATTCGATAGACACTTATCAAATCTGTAGTTGTAAAATTTTTATCCAATCCAAGTTCATTAAGCCATTTCAAAACACGTTGTTTAACATTGTCCACTTTTTCTTCCACTATACCTCTTATAACAATGTTGGACTTCCTAACTTCTTCTTCCAGAATACGTATTCTTCTATCCTGTTTTTCATTTTTAAAAAAGATTTCAGTTATTTGCTTATCATTTTTTTTTGTTTGCACTTGTAGTTGATCTACATTATCTTTTATCACTGTTACTTCTGCTGTGTATTTAGCAAAATTAACATTAATTTCTTGAACAATTTGTTCCAGCTGATTGGATCTTTCCTTCTTTTCTTCATCCATTTTTAAATGTATTTTTTGAAATTCTGTATCCATTGTCTCAATTTTATCACTTAATTTGTTTAATGCCAACACAATTTGAGCTGAGTCAATACTAGCTTGAGAAATCTGTTTGACCTTAGATCGCACCGATTCATCTTTAGATGGATCCATCTTAATAACTCCTATAGTTTTTGGCAAAAATATTTACAGCAATTTTCTAAAGATTTGTATTATTTTACAGGAAGAAGATAGTGTGACTAATCTGCAGATCTCAAGCAGAAATCCAAATATTCACAATAAACAACTGCAAGACATCCCTTTTATTCAGAGGAAGCAAACAGATCATAATGAAGTACAGCAAAATCTGAAATTTCTTTTTAAAAATATGTGGCAATCAAATCAGGATTCTCAAAACTCAGAAATCTCTCAAACAATACCAAATTGCTTTCAGAATATAATCATGAATAAAACTTTGTGGGATTCTCCTGAGAATATGAGAAAAGAGAACCAGAATTTAGAGTTTCAAGCGAGTATTTCCCTAACACCCTTCTCAGAAGTTGATATTATGCATAGTATAGCCTTTGAAAGCCTGTGCTCGGAGAACTCAATCATCCAGGAAGACACCCCTAGAGTTTTAGAATGTCCAGTTTCTTATTCTAATAGCAGTGAGGATGCAGCAGCCAATCCCGACTTTTTGTATTCTGTGTTCTCAGAACCCACCTCTTCTGTTAACAAGTGCAATGGTCTACAAGAAAATGTATCAGTAAGTAACTAATTATTTCCATATTCACATTGTTTTGTTGCTGAGTCATGTATCTTCAACAGTTCCCATGGAAACTAAATGAGTTATGAATGGTAATTACTTTGTCATAGTCCTTTTTGTATCATTTCACCATGAACTCTTGTCAGGAAAGCAAAGGTAATCCTCAGATAATACTGCCGTGGCCTTTTAATAATCAGTTATATGTAAGTGACTCCTTGAAAGTAAATATAATTACTTTAGGAAGTAATAAACACAATTGCAGCAATCTAATCTAATAAGAGAGCTATTATAACAGTTGAATGTAGGATTATTCTACCCATTCGTTAATGATTTCAAAGAAAGTGTTACTGATTATCTTGTGCATGCTTTGAAAGTGATTGGGAAGAAGTGCTTCACTTTTTTCATAAATGCAGCATCTCTACATATTAAAGCAGACTTTCCCTTTTTTAGGCTTCTGTACAAGCCTAAAAGAATGCCAGTCTGCTTTTAAAAAATTAATCCAATATGATTCTTAAAGCAACTACACTTATTTCAGATTGACATGAAAACCTAAAAAAAGGGATTACTTTTATGGTTAGAGAGGTGCTATAATTACACAAGATCCAAAATATTTCTGAATAATATTTGATTATATTGATTATGTTGAATCATGCAAGTTATAAAAGCAAATTTGTATAGATTAAGCCAAAAGCTTATCTACTCCAGTACCTTGTTTTTGCCTGGAAAATTTTCAAATGATTTCTCATGGAAGCCACATAATTAGTGCATTGGTTGTTGGATGAAAAGGGTGATCAAAATGAAAAATTAATGATGGGAAAAATTTGAGAGAGGAAGCCTTAAATCTACTTATGTCCTGGGATTCAGAAGAATAGGCAAAGGCATCTGATGAGCCATACCTTAGCAGGTGAATTCTCCTCAAGACGAGGTGAAGTTATATATGGTAGATGGAATCCAATGAAAGATGCTTAGTCAAGATGACTACCAGGCATGGTTGAATGAAGCAGATAAAATCTAGATCAGTCACTGTAATTTTCCTGTGCGCTGCTCCCACTATCCATGAATGGGTTAAGTCCTTCAGCCTTTGGCAAACAACTGAGTGATATTTAAAAATTTTCCCCCTTTCCGGCTGCAAAGCCATATCCCCAATCCCATGATACCCCAGTCTTCACTCAGTTGTTGGCAAACGCTGAAGTGATTTCTGGGAGCTTGTGGATTTTTATTCAGGGATTTGTTTTTCCCTTTCACAAGGGACGCATAGGCTTTTGATTTATTTTTGAGTATTTTCCTTTTCGTGTTTCAGCTTGCCGCTTGGAGTGCGAGAACAGCAGGAGCGCTCATCAGCTGGGTGGCGGGATCGGAGGTTCGGGCCGCCCACGCTTCAGCGCTCGGCGCCCTTTTTAAATCATTGCCGCTCACCATTCATCTCAGGGCGAACCCGGCTTCTCCTCAGCGTGGCGGGGGTGCGCTTCACACGGCAGCCACCCCCATCATCGTGACCGTCTCACAGCTGGTCGTCAAAGGCAGACAGGTCGGAGCAGCTGAGGAAACGCGGAGCTTAGACTCAGGAGAGTCGGTGAGCCATTGCGATCCAAGTTTTGCTGTAAATACCCTCGAACTCTCTGATGGCGCGCGGCATTTGGTAGGACCTTCGGGCTGCCGTTGTGAGTCCGCCGCCTTATGCCGGCTCCCCGGTACTTTGCGCCACATGCGCCCACCATTTGGACGGACCCTCGGGCTGCCATCTTGGGTGTTTTTCAGACCGGCTCTTCTCATTACCGGCCCCTTTGAACTTCATGTCTTGTGTGCCCGCCATTGGGACGGACCCTCGGGCCGCCTCCTCTCATTACCGGCACCTTCGAACTTCGTGCCTCGTGTGCCCGCCATTGTGACGGACCCTCGGGCCGCCATTTTGGATGATGAATTTAGACCAGCTCCTCTCCTGACCATCAGCGATGATCTGCCAGAGATTCCAGACATTTGGGGCAGTCATCAAGAATTAGGAGGGGGAAGTGACTTCAGCCGGGGAACCCTTGCTGTAGAAGGTGGTTTGGGGGATCTTGGGCCCTCAACAGACCATAAAAGTACAAAAAAAAAAACCGGGTCATATACCCTGCTGAACAACCATGTCAGACTCTCCCCTCCCCTCTGACCTGGAGCTGGAATCAAGCCCACCTCGCAAGGTGGCCAAATCAGCCTAAAAGTGCACTGGGAAGCGGGCTGAGAACTCCAGCCGCAAATCCAGTGCGGACAAGGTGCAATCCACACAGGACAGAGATGCTTTAAGACGCCAGTGCGCAAAGGCTCAGAAGGCAGTGGCGGCAACACCAACCATGGAGACTGAACCCTCAAAAGCCGTGCCCTATGCATCAAGGGAGGCAGGCCCCAGAATTACAAGCTTGGCCTTGACCCCAGTGCCTCCCGATCCAGCCAAGTCGGGCCACTCTACTCTGCGCAAAAGGTGTCTCCCTTTCTTTACCGGACATCTCAGCGGCTGGCTCACCAGGCCAACACCACCGTGTGGCGCAAGCGACCTATACACCAATGGTGGCAGGCCTACGGGCGCAAGGGGGGCCTTTACCGGCAACTCAACTGGATTTTCAGTCTATGTTTTCGTCAGCATTATCATCACTCCTGGCTGCAGGCTTGCAGCAGTCTACACAGGTCCCCTTACAGCCATTCACGGCCCAGGGGATGCATCATCAGCATCAGTCTCAACTTCAGCCGCCTCAAATTCAAGCATCTTCATCAGAGGACTCAGAGGAGGGGCCAGAGGACATTGAGTTCTCAGAGGACGAGGTGTTGATGCCCAATACTCCGGCATTCACCTGTCTGTTCCTCCCGGCCTTGTTCAAGTTACTCCTCCATAAGGCTCGTCTCACGACTAATCTGTGAGTGCCTGGGGAGGTCAGGACATCCAATCACACAACCGTGGGGCCCCACGATGCACTCTTCAAATCTTCTAAACCGGAAAAAGACTATACCCTGCCCGCAATTGTTCACAGATGTAATCCAGAACCCCTGGGGTCAGCCGGCTTTGCTAACGACACCCAGCAGTTTGGACAAGAAGCTGTACTGTTCTGCCCCAGAACTGGAGGAGTTACTAGCCCTTCCATCAGTGGACCAGCCGGTTGCAACCCTGTCTTCCTCGATAATCTTCACGAATGCCTTGGACGGGCTCAAGGCGGAGGACAAAAGGGCAGTGTGGGCTTTTCACAAGTCACATCAGGCGGCGGCCTGGGCAATCAGATCAACAACAGCTATGTCCTTTTTCAACAGGGCATCTCTCATTTGGCTTTGGCAGCTGCAAGAAAGGCTTCCTCCCGAGGACACCAGACTACATCAAGACATAAATTAAATAGTAGCTGCCACCGAATATGCCACAGATGTGTCTCTAAATTCGGCAAAATTTGCCTCGAGGACTCTTGCTTCTACTGTCATGGTGAGGAGACTGTTTTGGTTACGCCCCTGGAAGGCCGACCTTAAGGCAAAGTGGAAGCTGGCTGCAGCCCCGTATAAAGCACCTGAGTTATTTGGGTTGGCTTTAGAACCCGTACTGATCAAGGACAAAGACAAAAGGAAGGTGCTTCCATCGTCCTACCGCCATCAGGAGCGCAGATACACACCATACCCTCTCCAGCCCTTTCGTTTCAACTCAGGACCCAGAGGTCCTCCTCACAGCACTCCCAATATCAGGGCAACAGTTCCGAGACCAAGGCCAAAACCAACAGTCCAAACGACCGTTTTGTGGGACCGGATTCAAAACCGGCAGAAGGGGGAAGTGACGCCCAAGCTGCGGGCCCTATAGGCGGGAGACTCCACCTCTTTCACCAGCAATGGGCCCAGTTAACCTCGGACTTGTGGGTAAAGCACATGACTTCTTCTGGACTTTCTATCGAATTCTCAGGTCCTCCTCCCCATCATTTCTTGCGTTGCCCGACCCCGCATTCAAAGGAACTCAAGCTCCTGATGTCTCAAGAGATTGCCCACCTCTTGGAAATCAGGGCCATAGAACCATACCATTGAACCAACACAGCTTGGGGTTCTATTCAATCCTCTTCCTCATACCCAAGAGTTCCGGGGGTTGGAGGGGCATTTTAAACCTTAAAAAATCTGAATCAGACAGTCCAGTACCGCAGGTTCAAAATGCACTCCCTCTGGTCGATTCTAGCGGGAGTGAGACAAGGAGACCTTCTTCAGTCAGTCGACTTGCGAGACGCCTATTTACACGTGCCCATTCACCCAGACCAGTACTTGAGGTTCGAGCATGCGGGGCACCACTTCCAGTACCGCGCAATGCCCTTCGGACTCTCGTTGGCACCCCGCACCTTTACCAAGTTGATAGCGGTGGTGGCAGCCAGACTCAGAGCCATTCCGGTTCGAATCCACTGCTACCTGGACGACATTCTGGTCCTCTCGTCATCGCACAACCAGGCAGTCAAGGACATGAAACTAGTCTTGAAAGCGTTCCAAGAGCACGGCTTCACGATCAACTTCAAGAAAAGCCATCTTCAGCCTTCCACCCGGCTCCTTCACCTAGGAGCAGTGATAGATTCAGTCAAGGGCCAGGTATTCCTGTCTCCAGACAGGGTCCACAGCATTCGAGACCTGATAAAGCAAATCCTGGCCCGGAGGAGAGTACCCTTACTCCAACTATCACGTCTGCTCGGGAAGATGGTCTCCTGCTTCAGCATTGTGCCGTGGGCACGCAGGCACTCGAGGTCCCTCCAATGGCTCTTACTCCCCTTCCAACGGGCGGGCAAGGCCAACTCGAAGCACGAAGTGTGGTTACCTTCCCAGGTTCGCCTTTGCCTCAGTTGGTGGACGTCGGCCTTGCTCCTCAAGGGCTGCAAGTTTCTAGACACGGGCAGGTTGACCCTCATGACAGACGCAAATCTTCGAGGGTGGGGGGCACACCTCCACAACCTAGTGGCACAGGGCCAGTGGTCACGACGAGAACAACACAACAGCATCAACCTCCTGGCGATTAGGCTGGCCTTACTCCAATTTCAAGCCGCAGTACAAGGTCAGCACGTATTGATCCTGACAGACAACATCTCGGCCAAGGCACACGTGAACAGAGAAGGGGGCACAAGGTCCTGAGCTCTGATGTTAGAGTCCGAGGCCCTGTTCAGCTGGGCAGAGAGACATTGCTCTCAATCAGGGCAAATCATAACTCAGGTTCAACCAATGTCAGTGCAGATTGGCTCAGTCGAGAAATGATAGATCCGGCAGAGTGGCAACTCCATCCCCATCTATTTCAGGAGCTCTCCTCCCGATTCGGGACCCCGGAGGTAGACTTATTTGCGACTCCAGCCAACACCTAGCTGCCCCGCTTCATGTCTCATTACTCAGCACCCCAGGCGGAGGACCATGATGCTCTTCACTGCAAGTGGCCCAGCGGCCTGTTATACGCATTTGCACCTATTCCACTTCTACCACGTCTCATTTGGAAGTTGCTGACTGAGAGGGCCAACCTACTTCTGGTGGCTCCCAACTGGCCTTGAAGGAAGTGGTATGCCGACCTTGTGGCACTATCCGTAGACCCGCCGTGGGTGATTCCAGCACACCAGGTAGTTCTGTGCCAATGGGCGGTAACTCACCCAGAGCCTCAGTGGCTTCAATTGGCCGTCTGGCATTTGAACGGGTCATTCTAAAGAAAGACAATTTGTCAGATAGGGTCGTCAGTACCATCCAGGCGGCCAGATGGCCCTCAACGGCTCGCATTTACGAGGCCTCCTGGCGGGCTTTCTGCCGCTGGTGTTCTAGCCACCATGTAGATCCCACAGCGGTGGCGGTACAAGACATCCTTGAGTTTCTGCAGATGGGACTAGACAATGGACTGGCCCCGGCTACCCTAAGACGTCAAGCAGTGGCCTTGTCAACGGTCATCACCTGCGCACCCTACCAGTCACTATCGCACCATCCACTCATCAAGGACTTTCTACATGATGCTACGAATTTGTGCCCCCCTACGGTGCACCGCTATCCAACATGGGATCTACCTCTAGTGTTGCGGGCCTTGATGGGCCCCCCATTTGAACCTTGGGTCAGTTGCTCTCAAGTACTTGGCTTTTAAGGTGACCTTTCTCCTGGCTATCCCCTCGGCTAGGAGAGTCTCAGAACCGGCGGCACTCTCTATTCAAAAGGATCTTTGTATCTTCCGAGACACCACAGTGATCCTACGTCTGGACCCCTCCTTCGTGCCCAAGGTGAATTCCTGGTTTCCAGGAACTCATCTTGCCGGACTTTTGCCTGTCACCTCGAGACCACAGGGAGAAGCAATGGCATACCCTCGACGTTCGTCGCGCCCTCCACTATTATATTTGCCGGACTGCCTCATTTCGCCGTACGGAAGCACTTCTGGTTTCGTTCAATCCGGCATCCATGGGCCTGAAGATCTCGGCTTCCACGGTTAGCAGGGGATTAAAGCCTGCATTGTCTTGGCGTATGAGCTGAACTCCAGACCACTGCCTGGCAAGATCCTACCGCACTCCACCCGCAGTGCGGCCACTTCAGCAGCCTGGGCTACACAGGCGTCAGTAGCAGATATTTGCAGAGCGGCGACCTGGTCGTCGTCGTCACCGTTCATTCGCCACTACAAGATTGACGCTTATAACTCAGCAGAGGCGTCCTTCGGCCGCAGGGTACTCCAAAGAGTCCTGGCAGAGGAGGACACTGGAGGCAGTCAGCATCCCGCCTGTGGGGTTTGAACTTGGGTATATCCCATTCATGGATAGTGGGAGCAGTGTACAGGAAAATGGATGTTGATTTACCTGAACGTCCCTTTTCTGGGCTCTGTGTATACTATCCATACCCTCCCTTGTTTTTGGGCTGCCTGCCGCCTTGTATTCCTAGTGTTAAATTTCTGTTTGAAGTTGGTTGCTAATAAAGTTGTGGTTTATTTTACTCGACAGTTGTTTGTCGTTCGCTGCGCCTTCGTTCAGACTAGGGTATCATGGGATTGGGGGCGTGGCTTGGAAGCCAGAAAGGGGAAAAAATTTTAAATATCACTCAGTTGTTTGCCAAAGGCTGAAGGATTTAACCCATTCATGGATAGTGTACGCAGCGCCCAGAAAAGGGACGTTCAGGTAAGTCAACGTCCATTTATTTGGGGTCTTGACAGTGCTGGATACTTAAGTTTTTCCTAATATCATAGAAGATTGTTGCTTTAACAAGAGAATTAAAATCATGTGAAGTTTTATGTAAGCTATCAAGAACTGTGGTATAATATTCTGACCGATGCCAAAGAATCTGATTTCCCTGAAAAGAAAGCTGAGTTTTTCAATTCAGATTTCTGTATGCCTGAAGAGATGTAGTGTCTGCCCAAGGGTCATTCTCTAAGTAAGAAAATTATTCTTAATCTTCTCTTATTGGGAGTCTCTAAAAGGAAAAGATTGAATTTCTCTGCAAATTTGGGTAGCCAGCATATGGGGCAATTGTAAAAATAAAAAGTACATTTAATAATTCAAGAAATTAAAAATAAACAAAATATCTTGAGGAATTTGAAACTAGTTTTCCTATCCCCTTGCTTATGTGTAATTTCCTTTCAAGATGCTCAATTCTAATGAGAAAGTAGAATTAAAAAAGGACCAGGCACTACCACGTGATGATCTGCACTCAGATGACCATGTGTTTTGTCTTACAACATTTTGTGGAAGGTCCTTTAATTTATATGGCATGCTCCTTTTATACTGAGGGAAAATTATTAAAATTTTGCAAGAAGCATGTGTTATGTGAAGCCTGTTAATGTATTACTGGTAGAAATTATGGTGGGAGCAGCAGTTCATTGCCCAGTGAAGCTAGAGCTCTTACCTAAGCAACGGTACTGAGGAGAACATTCACTTTTCTTACGTTCCAGGTCTTATTCAGTTGAATGTTTCCCCTGTTTAAATTGATTTTTTCCTAATAGGATATTTTTTTAGTAAAACTGGATTCTTGCAGTATTGAATCTGCTGCTTCCAATGCTCTGGAAAACATTGGGAGATTTTTACAATGCTCAGGATTGGATTGAAGTATTGGTGTATCTAAAAAAGATCACCCTTCCACAGAGCTTCTTATGAGAACAAGAGTTTCTGTAGAAACCTATTTTCCTCAGATGAGTTCTCTACAAGTTGGGGTGCAAATATATCATTTTAGTTTACGAGGATCACCTACTTCAGGGTTCCTTTGGGTTCAGTATATTATGACTTGTATGTAAAACGTGTAGCATATTGCTTCAGAATATTCAGTAGTGGGGACTCATTTAATTCTTGAGTGCAAAGACTAGCACTGTATTTGCACAGCTAATACTGTACAATGTTAAATACCATTGGTCACATTAACACATAGCCTTTAGAATTATTTTTTTTTTAATTTGATTTATATGCCGCCCTTCTCCGGAGACTCAGGGCGGCTTACAATGCGTTAAGCAATAGCCTTCATTCTTTTGTATATTTTATACAAAGTCAGCTTATATACTATTATAGTGTACTTTGAAAAAATGTTCATAAATTTATGTTTCATATTGTTTCAGCTATATGGTTATGTGCAGCTTGTGACTATTTTTAGAACAAAAGGATGGAAACAGATGTTATTTAATAACATGGGTTATTAAATAAATAAAAGCAAGAGTGGTTGTAGATCAATCGTTAACATACCTAGGGATTCATTCCATTTTTCTGTATGATATCTAATAGGTAAACAACACTGAAGTCTTCTCTCTGATACCACCTAAGTTACAAGATGGTCTGAAAGTGACAATGTCCAGACTTCAAAGTGCAAGCACTGAATATGGAAGCAGTGAGTTCATGGATACATATTTCCTAGAATTAACTCTGTAGTATTCCATGACAATATTCTGGCCTAACAAGGATATGGAATAATTTATAAAAACAGAAGCTGTAAATAAAGTAGTTAAGTTAGACAGTCCCCTCCCCCCCACAAATGATCATCTACCTGGGAAAGATGCATTTCAGTACCCATAATCTCTAGTTAGCATGGGCAAGGACTTGGTTATATGGGAGATGAAATAAAGTGTACTAGAGAGCACCAGATTAGGAAGTCATTTGAATAGAAATTAAATACAAAAAGCTAACAGCAAACCACAAGCATTAGAAAATCATGCTACCATTTGGTGCACTTTGGCCCTCACAGAGGACAATAAACATTTTGCCTTTTGTAGTTCTATATACTTTATTATTTTAATTACTATTATTTTAACAAGTTGCATCAAAAATAAAAATGGAAAAAATAACATATTTAATACTCTTTTTCAGATACTAGTTTAGATTTGATACTTCAGCTTAATCAGGCAGAGCCAGAAAATAAGGTATGCCAAAACAGCAATATCATGGCTCCTCTGCAGTGTTTTGGAATGACTCCAGATGTCACTGCACCAACAGTAAAAGAAACAGAAATGATGTCGCAACAGTTGATGGTAATGACTCATGAATAAATAGGTGATCTACTATCTATATGAAATAGCAATATTTTAAATAAGGTATTTATTGATTTCAACAGAAGACAGAATTTAAAGAAAAGTTTTCCATTTACTCTGTCTTCCTTTTAGTATTTTTCTTAACATATAAACAGCAACTGTTGCTGGAAATTAAATTTGTACTTCCTCCATCACAAAAGCCTGAACATGGAGATGAATAATAATAATAATTAAAGATTTCCTTCTCCTTCAAGGGCACAGCATGTAGGAATCTTAATTTATAAATTGCAACATAGTAGAAAGTCAAACTTTCAAATGGTAAATGCCTTGCTAAGTGTTGACCTTTTGTTCTCATTAAGTAATATATTTAATTCTTTTTCAGACTGTGCTGAAGATGGTATATGATGAGAGTTACAAAATACTTGTTCTATCAGAAAAATCTTTACCTCTTGATGATGGTGATAAGATTCAACAAGGTCCATCAGTGGAGGGTTGGCAAAGAGAGAGACTAATCTTGGTTGATAAAGTACAATCACTGAAGAATTATCTCAAACAATCTAATAAAGAAAACAAGGTACATGGATATTATAATATTTTTGTTTACAGTCACTGTAATTATTAATGTATATAATTAATACGTAATTATTACATACAAAATGATATAAAAATTACAGTTGCCAGTTCTTTAGCTAGTGTTTGCTTTCATGTGCATAAAGTTTTTCCCAAGAACCTAGGATATCATGTATCAATATGGTTATGCATAGAAAAGCAAATTCTAGAACTAAATAAAAAAATGCTGTAATTGCCAGAAAACTAGTCAGATTGACAGGATATAACAAACCACTAATGACCTCTTGGAAATTTAGTTCTCACTTGAGTAGTTAATCCCACTTGGGATTAAACAATTATGATCTGCATGGGCAAATTGTCAGAAATAAATTCTTTCTCCAATCTTTTCATAAGTCATCATTTAAACCATAAAAAAACCTTGATAAACCAGGACATTTTCTGAACAAGTTGCTTTGGATTGAGAAAAACTGAACTGTTCCTCCATTACACTTTGCCAACCATTGAGCATGGAGTTGCTGTAGAAGTGGTATGGGAGTCAGTGGCACAGGAAATACTATGCAATGGAAGGAAGAATGAATTAAGTTAAATATCAATGATTAGGGTTATGGCCCACAAACAATGAAGGAATTAAAGCTGAAAAAGGATGCTTTTTTCAGCAAGACAACAATCTGAAGCACACCTCAAAGTCAGCAGCTATGAAGTATTTACAAGAAAGAAAGATAAAGGTTGGTATGTTTACTGTCACCAGATTTGAATATTATTGATAATCTGTAAGGAAGTCTCAAGCATGCAGTGCAAAGGAGACTTTAAAAATATTTCTGACGTAAGAGAGTTTTGCAAAGAAGAGTGGGGAAAAGCACGTATAGAAAGCTGGCTATAGGAAACATTTGGAATAAGGATGTGTTAAAAAGTACTGATTGAAATCAGATTCAAATATTTGTATCTGTCATGTTCACTATTTTCCTATTCTGAATCTACAAGTAAATGAACATAACTAATAAATATACATTAAAATTTGCAGAGAATTTCAATAACAACTTTGTATCATGTATATGTTGTACCAAGTTCCATTTTTTAAGGATGAATTGAAACATACAATTATACTAAATGTCTAAACTTTTGCCTGCAACAGTAAAGTGAAATGATAATTTTCAACTGCCACATTCTGTTCACTAATATGAAGCAAACAGCTGTGTATGGCTATTTTTTCCCAGTGTTTTATTTCTAAAAAAAATTAGTCTGGAAATCACATACCATATTGAGAACAAAACAATTATATATTAATTGTCTCAAATTCCTATTTGAGACAAATTGTGGTTCACTGAAATATGCATGCATGTACACATGCAAATCCAAACCAGTGCCAATATAAATAACTCATATTAAATGTTTTATTTTTCGCCAAAGGAATCAGGAAAACTCTTACAAATCTATGTAATTCAAATGGCCTAAAAATGTAAATGATATGTAATTCATAGTTTGAATTAGTTTTAAATTCTGTGCTGTAAAAAATACGCATGTGAATTTACATCTTTTAAAAATCTACCATATATTATTTCAGTGTATGAAATGAACTTTCTTTTCAGGAGGAGCAGCAACCAAAGAGAGTCATGGAACATCTTTCATCCTCAGATAGGGGCAGCTTGCTTTCTGATATGCAAGATCTTGAAGTTCAATTGAGACTTACACAACTTCAAAGTCAAGAGAAGTTACAGGAACTCCAAGAAACACTTATAAATACAGAGAATCATGGGAAAAAGCAAGAACAACAGCTTCAAAGACAGGGTAATGTATTTTTCTTTTCTTCTCATTGTTAATTTTAATTAATAAATAAATGTTTATATATTATAATATTCAATAAATAAATATTAAACATAAAAATTGATTTACAAGCACAATTGGGCCTAAAATTTCTGTTGCGAAGCAAGACAGCTGCTAAATGAGTTTTACCCCATTGTATGACCATTCTTATCACACACTGCAGTTGTTAAGTTAGTAACACAGTTATTAAGTGAATCTGGCTTCTTCATTAACTTTGCTTATCAGTAGGTTGCAAAATGTGATCACATGATCCAGGACATTGCAACCATCAAAATGAGCTAGGTGCAAGTGTCTAAATTTTTATCACATGACTATGGGAATGCTGCAATGGTCGTAAGTGGGAAAAATTGTCATAAGTCACTTTTTCAGGGTCATTTCAACTTTAAATGGTCACTAAATGAAGTGTGCTAAATTGAGGACTAATTATCCTCATTAGCCTTCCATCTAAATTGAAACTTTAATTTTTAAAAATGGTAAAGGGAATATATTGGGAAATATATTTGGGAAAAATATAGAAAGTTTAGAAATAGATTTATGTATTTACATTTTGCAATGTTTAATTTTATTTTCAGTTGAACTTCTAGAATACAAACTTCAGCAACAACAATCCATTGCAAATAACTTGCAGGCTTCCCTAAAACATGAACAAGAGAAAGCTTCTGAAATGCACGAATTGCTGAAACAGGAACACACTGCAATATTGAATTTGAAATCAGATCTTTGTGAGAGCAAACAAACAAATGAGAGATTAGAAAAATCTTTACAAAATACCCAAAATGAAGTAATTAAACACAGGTAAAGATTTCCAAATGGATGCTGCCTTACATTTTTGTTAATTCATTGCTATATTATGAAAACGGTCTCTTTTCTTCCATAGGGTTTTTAAACAAGAAGTTTGCAATCCTCTGGAGAGTGGGATCATAGGCAAATTTTAGGCGGAGGGAGATTTTTTTTTTTTTTGCTTTAATTTATATGCCGCCCTTCTCCGGCGATTCAGGGTGGCTTACAATGTGTTAAGCAATAGCCTTCATACTTTTGTATATTTATACAAAGTCAGCTTATTGCCCCTACAATCTGGGTCCTCATTTCACCTACCTTTGAAAGGATGGAAGGCTGAGTCAACCTTGAGCCTGGTGAGATTTGAACTTGCAGTAATTGCAAGCAGCAGATGTTAATAACAGTGTTTAGTCCACTGTACTACAGGCTTTAGTAGTAGTAGTAGTAGTAGAGTTGTAGTAGCCAGCTTGTCTACACAAGGGACTTCTGCCAAAGAGCTTTGCAACCAGGGTCACTAGGATTCTTTTAAGTCTTCTCTTTCTTTTTTATTTCCATATACAGGTAGTCCTCGAGTTATGAATGTAATGGAGCCTGCCAATTACATTCATAACCCTAGCATTCGTAAGAGTGAATCACGTAATTTAAACATCACTCCATGCTTTCGCCCACGTGATTTGTTAAGTGCACAAGGTATCTGAGGGTGCGGAAGGCCATGGGGAGAGTAGTACTTCTAACTACCCAAGGCTTCCCCTGCCCCACTGAGAAATCTCATGCTTCCTCCCCCTCACCCCCAATCCTGCCTGATCACTTACCTTATGTAGATCTTGATGATCAATGGTGCTGTCTCCTGTGCAGTCTCTCTGCCATGGTTTCACCTTTAGCAAAAGCTTGCCAACATCCTACAGGGAAGAAAGATTGCATCCCTATAGGCTCTAGTCCAGTGGGTCTCAACCTTCCTAATGCCGCGACCCTTTAATACAGTTCCTCATGTTGTGGTGATCCCCAACCATAAAATTATTCCTAAAACCATTGAAAATATGTGTTTTCCGATGGTCTTAGGCAATCCCTGTGAAAGGGTCATTCGACCCCCAAAGGGGTCCCGACCCACAGATTGAGAACCACTGCTCTAGTCGGTTTTGCAAAAAGCCTTTGCCGGTGAGATTGGAGGCTAGGAGGGGCGTGTGCATCCCGCTGAACCTCCGTTTTTGCCGGCAAAGCCCTCAATCATTTTGCCGGCGAAAATTGAGGCTGGGAGGGGCATTTGGAAGCCCTAAGGAAGTGGGGTAAATGAGGGTTCATGTCCTCTTCCCTTTCTGTAGTACAGTTTGGCAGCTATTTTGCAAGGAGAGGTGGTGGTGAGCCAATGTCAGACTGGATTTATAGTTGCAAGAAAAAGTATGTGAACCCCTTGGGATTACATGGAGTTTTGTATGAATTGGTCATAAAATGTGCTCTGAACTTCATCTAAGTCACAACAATAGAAAAACACAGTCTGCTTAAAATAATACTACACAAACATTAGATGTTGCCATAATTGAACATAACATGTAAACATTCACAGTGCAGGGAGGAAAAAGTATGTGAACCTTTGGACTTAATAACTGGTTGACCCTCCTTTGGCAGCAATAACCTCAACCAAACGTTTCCTGTAGTTGCAGATCAGACCTGCACAACGATCTGGAGTAATTTTGGACCACTCCTCTTCACAAAACTGTTTCAGTGTAGCAATATTCTTGGGATGTCTGGTATGAATCGCTCTCTTAAGGTCATGCCACAGCATTTCAATCGAGTTGAGGTCAGGACTCTGACTGGGCTACCCCAGAAGGCGTATTCTGTGCTGTTGAAGCCATTTTTTTGTTGAATTACTTGTATGCTTTGGGTCATTGTCCTGTTGCATCACCCATCCTCTGAGGAGCTTCAGTTGGTGGACAGATGGTCATACGTTTTCCTGCAAAATGTCTTGATAAACTCTGGAATTCATTTTCCCATCAATGACAACAATCCGTCCAGGCCCTGAGGCAGCAAAGCAGCCCCAAACCATGATGCTCCCTCCGCCATGTTTTACAGTGGGGATGAGGTTTTGATGTTGGTGTGCTGTGCCTTTTTTTCTCCACACATAGTGTTGTGTGTTCTTCCCAAACAACTCAATTTTGGTTTCATCTGTCCACAGTATATTTTGCCAGTAGTGCTGTGGAACATTCAGGTGCTCTTTTGCAAACTTCAAACGTGCTGCAATATTTTTTTTTGGACAGCAATGGCTTCCTCCGTGGTGTCCTCCCTTGTACTCCATTCTTGTTTAATGTTTTCCTTATTGTAGATGTGTCAACAAAAATGTTAGCATGTGCCAGAGATTTCTGTAGGTCTTTAGCTGACACTCTAGGATTATTCTTTACCTCATGAAGCATTCTGCACTGTGCTCTTGCAGTCATTTTTACAGGACGACCACACCTAGGGAGAGTAGCAACAATGCTAAACTTTCTCCATTTGTAGACAGTCTGTCTTACCGTGGACACATGAACATCAAGGCTTTTGGAGATACTTTTGTAACCCTTTCCAGCTTCATGCAAGTCAACAATTCTTGATCGTAGGTCTTCTGAGAGCTCTTTTCTGCGAGGCATGGTTCACATCAGACAGTGCTTCTTGAAACCAGTAAACCCAAGACAGATGTGTGTTTTTAAAGGGCAGGACAGCTGTCAGCAACACATCCAATATCATCACACTGATTGGAGTCAAGGTTGGCTCACTCCTGGCTCCAATTAGCTCTTGGAGAAGTCATTAGGCTAGGGGCTCACATACCTTTTCTCCCTGCACTGTGAATATTTACATGTTATGTTCAATTAAACCATGGCAACATCTAATGTTTGTGTAATATTATTTTAAGCAGACTGTGTTTTTCTGTTGTTGTGACTTAGATGAAGTTCAGAGCACATTTTATAACCAATTCATGCAAAACTCCACGTAATCCCAAGGGGTTCACATACTTTTTCTTACAACTGTATAAATTACTCCAAAGTAAATTGCATGTGGAAAGCGCTCCCAGTAACCTACTATATTTCTGGCATAGGGTTAGTTTATATTTGTTCCTAAAATTTGCATCAGGAAAAAAGGAAGATGTAGGATTTTCATGGCCCCTTCAGGATTATCTCACTCATGAAATCATTAGTTTTATTCATGGGAATTTGAATCGAAGTGGGTGGTCCACACCAATTCACTGATCATTTTAGAGTACATAGCATCAATCCCTACTGTATAGTATAAAGGCTCACATCTGAGATTCTTTTAAGCGAATTCTAATTTATAGATGCTCAAATTCTCTTTGGCTGTTTACAACTTCGCTAATAAAATGCCTGCTTCCTACATAAAGAAGTTTTTTTTGTTAATTTTATTGTGGTAATTAACTTCATTATTGTTACGATTTCTTATTTTAGTTGTCCTTTTCACATAGCTCTAATTTTGTAATGAAACATACCGTTCCAAGTTTATGTTTTCAGCTGTGTGTGCACAGATAAATTATTTTTATATTGTGTATTTGATACCAGCATGAAAAGGTTCACAAAAAGAAATTTGACTTTTTTTTTTACCACTGTGATTAAAATTTATAATGTGAAAAATATATTGATTTTATTTTTGTTCACTCATTAAAGATCTAATTTGCTGAAAAACAATAGTTAGAATAACAATTTTTATAAATAATATTTTAAAATGTTATGTCATAGTTCTGCATTGGAAAATAAAGAGAGAAGTATTACAGCAGCACTTGAGAATTTACAGAGGGAACATCTTAAAAACATAGAATTACAGATTAAATTGGATGAACAGCAGAAACAGCATAAAATAAAAGAGGATGAAAAATCAAAAGCTATAGAGGTAAAATATCTCATGAAAATAATAACTCCTATTGCTACACTGTTTTTTATATTCTTGTCTTCAAATCCTGCTCCAAGAAAATTAAGCATTCATCATGTTCAGAACAAATATAAATAAACATAAATTAATTCATGTTCCATTTCTAAATTGAACAGTGTGTTTTCTAGGTAATAAAAGTGTTAAAATTTAAACATCCTCATAATTATGATCCTATCAACATACAAACATATAGTAGATACTATCAATCATTGTTATATAGTATACTATCTTCCATATTAACATCAATTATATAAGCATCAAAATGTTTATTAATCAATTTTTCTTTCTCATATAATCCATATTTCATATAAACCTGTCCATCTGATCTCTGTATCTATTGACTAACCATTTATTAAAAAAGTTCCCATGTCATAAAGTATTCAGAATCTTATTTTTCTTTAATTTTTACATTAAAGGCATTAACCTATCCATGTCTGCACATTCCATTATTTTTTTTTATTATATTCTCATATGTGGGGAGTTTGTTGATTTTTCCAATATTGTGCGTATACAGTTCTAGCTGCTGTTAAAATATGTAAAATTAAATATGTATTACCCTTATTGTACTTTTCTGGTAGCATGCCCAGCAGGACTATATCAGGTTTCAAGTCTATGTGTTGTTTTATCATAGCTTCTAGCCATATGTGAATTTTCTTCCACATGTCCACCACATGTGATAATATGACATTTCCAATATTTGACAGATTTGTCTTTGTACATATTCTCTATTCTTGCAGGTGACAAGTGACATCCATAAAACATTTTATAGAGATTTTCTTTATACGCTGTTGACATTGTAAACTTGTAGGTTCTATTCCATAACTTCTGCCATTTGTCTAATTCGATTGTATAGCCAAAATTCTTAGCCCAAATTATCATAGTTTCTTTTACCAATTCTTCCTCCAATTTAATGGTTACTAAATAATTATATATCCTCTTAAATAATTTTTCATCTGCTCCCATTAGCATCTGGTTTAGCTCATTTGGTTCTTTATAAAACCCATACACCTTCCTGTCTTTTTCATACCTGGATTGTATCTGTAATTGTGGCTACCATGATAGGTCAATCCCTGATCTGTTTAGTTCTTGTTTAGTTTTTAATTCTCCCCTTTCATTTACTATGCCCTTATATCTTTATGATTTCTTCCCTATTTATGACATTTGGCCTCCATTGTAGATAATCAAACTGGTATTTTCCAGTAATGTTGCTCTTTGATTTTAGTCCATACTAACAGTAATGCCTTCCTAATGTAGTGCCTCTGCAAGTAATTATGTATCTCACCCTTCTCATACCATAGAAAGGCATGCCATCCCAATTGCAAATCATGACCCTCCAGTGTTAATAACCTTGTATTCCTCAAATTAATCCACTCCTTCACCCACATAAGTGCCGATGCTTGGTAGAATAGCTCCCAATCCAGAAGGCCAAACCCTACTCTACTCTTAACATCTTGTAGTATTTTTAATTTTATTCTCACTTTTTTACCTTGCCATACAAATTCTAATATCACCTTGTGTAATTCTTCAAATATTTTTCCCCAACTTTATTGGGATTGTCCAAAAGAGGTACAATAATCTAGGCAAAATATTCATCTTAATTGTCGCTATTCTACCAATAGGGACAATTGTTTTTCCAGTTTTCCAAGTCCATCTTAATTTCTGTTTTCAGTTTATCATAGTTATCTTCTTTAAGAGATACACATCTTGCTGTTAATTGGACTCCTAAATATTTAACTTTCTTTACAATCTGCATGTTCATCATTCTTGTAAATTCTCTCTTCTGTTTATCTGTAAAGTTTTTAACCAATATTTTCATTTTCTCTTTATTTTTTGACCTGCAACTGCACCATAGTCTTCTATTTTTGCAATTAATTTAGGTCCTGTTTCCCGTGGATCTTCTAGAATAAACACCCAAGTTATCAGTGAATGCCTGTAGTTTATACTCCTTCTTTATTTTCATGTCTTTTATTTCACTATCTTGTCTCAAGTTTCTAGCTAACACTCTAAGGTTAATATAAATAACAATGGGGATAGAGGGCAGCCTTGCCTTGTACTTTTCATTATACTTAAATTCTCAGTCATATCACCGTTTATAATCACCTTTGCTGTTGGTTTTCAGTATAGTGTATTAATCATAGTGATAAATGTCTCTCCAAAGTTCATCTGTTTTAATTGTAAGAACATAAACTGCCAACTCAAATTGTCAAAAGCTTTCTGTGCATCAAGAAAAATCAATGTCATCTGCTTTCTGGAGTGCGTCTCATAGTATTCCAATGTATTCAGGATCATCCGCATATTGTTTTTAATTTGCCTCTTGAGTAAAAATCCATTCTGATCTACATGTATGAAGTCATTCAAAAATCTTTTCAGTCTACTTGCAATTATTGAGACATAAATTTTACAGCCTACATTTAACAATGATATTGATCTATAATTTTTTTATTTATAGTAAATCAGAGTAGGTATCAATGTTATAATTGCCTCCGTCCATGTTTTGGGAATCTTTGCTTCAAACAGTGCTTCGTTGTAGACTTCAAGTATATATGAACCTATGGTGTGTTGCAAGTATTTGTAGAATTCTACCAGTAAGCCATCGGGTGTTTTGTCTTTTTTTTTTTTTTGCCTCTTGATTGCTTCTGTTAACTCCATCATTGTTATTCTTTCCTTCAACATTGTTTTCACTTCGTCCGACACTTTTGGTAAGTTGGCTTCTTCCAAATATTTTGTCTTCTACCATAGTATGTTTTCTTTGCTGTATAGTTTTTCATAAAATTCTTTTATTATTTTTTTCTTGCCTTCATTTTTTGTGTCGAATTGTACCCGTCTCATCTTGCAGTTTATGTATACTTTCTTTTCTTTCTCTTTTTTAAGTCTGAATGCCAGCCATCTCGCAGCTTGTTTGCATTTTCGAAGAAGTTCTGTTTGGCTGCTTTCATTTTTTGTGCCAATTCCTCTTTCTCTAAGATGTTTTACTAATTTCATTTTTTATGTTTCATGTTTTACTAATTCCATTTGGTTTTTGCTATTTAATTTTTGTGGTCTCTCTGTAATTTGAATTCAAGTCTTTTGTATTCTTCTTTTAATCCCTTTCATCTTTTATTCTTCTCCTTATTTTTCCTTCCTATATAGGAGATCGCTAATCCCCTAAAGTATCCTTTGGTCATGTCCCATACATTTTGCAGGAATGTTTCTCCATTTTTATTCTTTTTAAAAAAGAAATCCATTTCCTCCTCCATTGTTTGTATAAACTCTTTATCTTTCAATGCTGGCTACTTTAATGTTCATTTTGGTTTTCTTATTTGTCCTTTCCATTTAGCTTTTATTGAATTATGGTCTGCCCAAATGCTTGATTCCACTTCTACTTCTTGTATATTCTCTTGCAATTCCAATGACATCCATATCATGTCAATTCCCGACCATGATTTAAGCAGATTTGAATAAAAAGTGTATTGTTTTTTCTTTGATTTTGATTCTCTCCATGCATCTTTAATTCCTATTTCCTCCATCATTTTAAAAATGGTCTTTGTTAAAGTTCTCCTAGCTTTTAGATTTGTTTTACTCCTTTTTTTTATTGAAAAGTTTTAAAGAATTTTACACATATTTTCCCTTCCCTCCTCCCCCCTCCTGCCCCAACCCTCCCCCCCCACTTCCCAGAGCAAATACAGGATATAGCATTTAACAAACATATAAAAAAAAATAAGCTAACTATCTATAGGTTTATCTCCCTTTTGCACTTTAATTCCCCTTGTTCATATCTGAATATAACTATTTAAACCAATTATTGCTTGAAAATAATCAATCCAACTTCGTTCTTGTCCATTCTTCAATAATAAACAAGTCTTCTTTCTTCCAACATTGCACAGTCAGAGCCCCATTACAGTTAACCATCACATCTCCAACCCTTACATATATTAACACATTAACAAAATATTTTAACCAATCTCAAATAAATTATATTGTAAAAATCTTATTTTTACTTTTTACCCCATAAACTTACATTAATTCTTCCTGGAAACATTCCTTACTTAATAGCTTTGCATAGACTTATTCATCTTATTCTCTACAAATCCACTGCGTATAATCAAATAACATCTTCACTATTTGATATCTATAAAAAATACTGTAAAACCTTCCCTCAACCCTTGCACCACTTGTATTTTCCTTATAACCCACAAATTTATATTTATTCTTCAACAAAACATTCTTTAATATAGTATTAATGTAATCTAAAACAAAATATAAAAAATTAAATAATATCTTTCTTCTAACCCATAAACTTATATTAAATGATCTACACTGTCCATAACTTTTACATCCCCAATATTTTTCTTTCTTTTCTTTTTTTTTAACCCATGAGCTTATATAAATTTTTCAACAAAGCATTCCTTGAAATATAACTTTAGTGTTAATATACTTCAGGACAAAAATGAAAGTTTGGTCAGTAGCCCATAACAATTCAAACATAACATTACTTAATATAACTTTTCAAGACAAATCATGTCCCTAAATATAAGTAAATCATTCATTTTCACTATAACATAACTTTTCAAAACAAATCATATCCCTAAATACAGGTATAGTCATTCATTTTCACTATTACTATCCTCCCCAGGCAAAAGGATTGTAATTTTTCCATCTCCATTTTTTCTTGACTTTTTTGCGAACCTCCTTCTTCAGTCTTATTCCTCCGCCTTCTTTTATTTTTATAAGTTCTTGAATTTTCAGCTGAAGTTGCTGTACCTTACAATCTTGTTCTCTTCGCAAAGAGAACAAGTTCCTTTCCGTAAACACACCTCTTTAACTAAGATTGAGAGTCCATTTTTGTAAAAAAGTTGTAAAATTCCACTTCGAATCCTCCTCCTTATATTAGAAATCCCAATGCCTCCTGACAATTTTCCCGTTGACTGTATCAAAGCCTCTGGAGAAATCTCTCTCAATATTTCCTGGTTACACTCCTTCAAACCTCTCAGCCTTTCCTTCTTAATTTGAAAAACATCCATTCCATTTCCCAAAGGCACATTAAACTGGATTGTTTCTTCCACCTCTTCATTCAGCAATTCACTATTATTTGGCAACTGAAATACCGATACAGTATCTTCACTTGTATCTTTGTTTCGAACTTGAATAAAATCCTTCTTGAAAAGCCCTTCCATTCTTTCCACTAACACGGAGGTAAATGATTCTAAAATTTCTTTAAAGAGATCCACAATCAGTATTTGTGTATTTACTGATGTTTGTAATAGTGAGTCTTCATCACTTTCAAAAAAGCCAGCCATTTTTTTTTTAATCCAACCACCTTGAACAGTGCTGGGTGTTAACAGTTTTATCGAGAGTTAACTTTCACTTTCACACCCTGTTAAGCACAGCACCATTTTCTTCACTCCTTTAAGCAGCTTTAAAAAGTAGCAATTTAAGCGTGGAATTAAGGGTTTGTTACTTGCAATTGTCTGCTCTCCTGCCTTCACTCTTATAAGTTTCCATCTTATCGCCGCAGCACTAGCCACGCCTCCCATGTAATCATTTTAAATGGCATGTTTGAAAAATGAAGGAATACTATAGTTAGATTAAATGTTAGTCCTCTATCCAGATCAAAGAAACTGGGACATGGTGTGCCACAGGTGGCACACGGAGCCATATTAGTGGGCACACCAGCTCAGCTCTGGGGCGCATGCGCGTGCCGGCCAGCTGATTTTCGGGCCTTCTGGGCCCACCAGAAGTAGGGAAACAGGCTGTTTCCTGCCTCTGGAGGGCCTGGGGGAAGGCCCGTTTTTCTTTCTTACCTGGCTCCAGACCCTCTCTATGCATCTGGAAAAGGTGAAAACAGCCTTTCCTAGCCTCCCTACGGAGGCTGAAAGGGGCCATTTCCCGACTCCTTATGGGACAGGAAGTGACGTTTTTTCCTGTCCCCAGCCTCGAGAGGCTCCTAGAGACTCCTAGAGAGGTTCTGGAGGCTGGGGACAGCAAAAAATGTCACTTCCTGTCCCACTGAGAAATGGGCCCTTTCAGCCTCCGTAGGGCCTCCAAGGGAGTGGGAAAGACTGTTTTCTCCCTTCCCAGATGCATAGAGAGGATCTGGAACCAGATAAGAAAGAAAAACGGCCCTACGAGGCCATCATGTGCCAGGAGCGGGGGTGGGTGGGGTTGCATGCGCGTGGGCATGTGCATGCATGACTCTCCCCCCCCCCTTCTGGCACGTGACGGAAAAAAGGTTAGCCATCACTGTTCTATAGCATAGTTTTGGACAAGCAAATAATACTAGATAAAATATCAAGTTGAAATTAACTTCACCATGAATTTCCTTGAATATATCAAAGTTCAATCTACATTTATTTTTTGTTAGCTCAGTTCCATGTAGTGTTGTTAATACTTCTTAAATGTAAAAGAGAATAAAATCATCCAATTGTTTTATTTATTTCTCTCCAAATATACTAAGGTACAAACTTACCAGGTCAGTTACTTAGAAAAATAAAACTCAAATACTTAAAGGACTCCTTTCAATAGTTATCTTACAAAGATCATCTAATATTCAATTTACAGTAAAGAAAGATATGTGTCAGTGAAAAGACAGCTATAACCAATTCAGTAGAGCACTTTCATTTTTCTACAAACAATAAAAAGAGAATTTGCCCTATTTTTTTTATCATAAATATAAATTTATATAAAATTTATGTCGATATTTAACACCTCAATGTGGAGGGAGGGCATTTATTTTTGTATTTTGCTTGTGTTGCATAACTTGGCAACATAACTTAGAATGGCAGCCATGACATGGTCAAATATGCTGAAAAATAAGACAAATGTGAAAATTCAAAATATTTTCAAGTTTGATAAGATAACACACTGCTCACCAGTTAAAAATCTTCTCTGAGGGCTTTATCAAATTCATTACCCCTGAATTGAATGTTAGTTCTATTGGATATGGCATGATGTTTATGTCCTGACAGATTCAGTCCAAATTCCCAATAGTTATAAAGAAAAGCCTAATAGCAGTAAATCCACCTCCAAAATATTTTAAAATTTAGATCATCAAATTATCTTCAGCTAACCAGCAAAAGTACACTTTAGATTTGTATAAGCTATACATGGCTAGTTTGGCAAACTTCAATCAACTAAAGCATTTCAAATAGGTTCACCCTTGCAACACCAATTGAAATGATAAAAATATATTTACTATTCATGTCTCATTAATTTACTTAATTCTTTAACATATTTTCTTGGGTAAATGCGTGTTAAGACAGACCCATTCCCTGATTGTATGCTGCTGTTTTATAAACCAATTTATCTTCGGGAAGGTATAACCCATAGCTGAAAACACAAGTACAAAGGATAGACCTTCTTTCACTGGTGAAATTGTTTCTTTGCATTTCTTAAAGACTATACTTCTTTCTGTTTTTCTTAAAGCTGTCTGGACTCAAATCTTAATTTCCATGAACTTGCATTGATTATGGTATTAGACTTCATACATAGTCAACTTTGAATTTTACTCTAATTAATGTAAATATATCTTTGTGTTGTACAGGAGTTGCAAGCTGCCTTGGAGTTACAGTGTCTTCAGAACAATCAATTAACTGTGGCTTTAGAGCATGAACAGTCAGCAAACAGTAATCTCCGTAAAGAACTCCAAACTGAACATTCTCGCTGTGAGGCTTTATTATCCAAGGATCAGAATAAACTGTTGGAACTGCAGAAAAATTTAGATATTGAAAAAAAACAAAATGCAGACATGTTAACTGCCTTGAACCATGAACGTGTTTTGACAGAACATCTGACTATGAGATTAAATGAATGTGGGTCTTGTAAACATAAAGATTCATTGCAGGAATTGCAAGCACAATTGCATTTAGAAAGGTCCAATTCTATGAAACTTTTGGCTATAATTGAGAAATCACAGCAGCAGATATTTGATTCAAAGAAACAGATGGAAGAAATGCATCTGCATTGTAAAGACTTTCAACAAGAACAATCTCTCCAAAACACTGTTCAAATTACAGAGTCAATGATGCAAAATAAAAAACAAGATGTTGTTCATACTTTGGAGGTACAAAGAGAAAAAGAAGCACAAACAAAAATGGGGTGGAAACAATCAACGAGAGATCAAGAGATCAGGACAGTACAAGTAGAAAGAAAAATGGCACAGGAACAACAAACTGAATGTCATTGTCTAAGCGCACTTCTAGAAGCTCAAGAAAATCAAGTAAGAATATCCTTTTTTGGGGGGAGGGTTACCTTAGTAGTATAATGCATTTTACATATAAAAGAATCTACATAGAGCTTTAGATTTTGTGGGCCAGCCTTTAGATCATCTGTGCAAGGGCTACTTACGTATTTGGAACAGATTGCTCTGTTTGAAGTCTTTGAGTAAAAAACATTGATTGATTGATTGATTTGTATTGAATTGAATTGTGTCCTACTTTTATTATTTTTATTATTTATTTATTATTTTACTATTATTAACACACCTAATACATATTGTTCTTATTTTCCCCACAACAATCCTGTGAGGTGAATAGGACTAAGAGAGAATGACTGGCCCCAGGTCATCCAGCCACTGACTCTCATATAATCAATACAATAAATGTATTTTATACATACGCACGTACATAAAATTAAAAATGATTGAGTCCAAAATAGAACCCTCTACCTTTGTTCCTTCTACATTCTGCGAAAGAGGTTATCAGCAAGAGAAGACTATAATTGTTAATTTCCAGTAGATATCACATTAATTAAAATCTCCCATTGTCAAGTTTTTAATGTGGCACAGAAGGATTTCTTCCATTTATTATGCTGTCTAAGGTAACCTAATAAACTCACAATAATATCATGTTTAAAATAATGAATCCTATTGATTCCACTTTTATAATTTCTTTCACTCTCTACATAACCTTCTACTCCTTTGATTTCCTCTTGTCTCCTGCACTGTTGATGTAAGGAGTGGCAGAACCTGGGGATGCAGTTAAAGGTGGGATCACCCTAAAATCCCTAAGTAACCACAAGTGAACTAAGTCCAACCTTCCTTGAATTCTGTTTACCCGTATCTAAATCCAAGCATGTGTTAATTATCAGTTGAGAATATTACTGTGCGTAAGCACGAGTGGCAATAAATCAGTTTAATTGGCACTTCAGGTGTGGACCTGATCTTTTGCTCTTGACAAAACTCTTGCTGAGACTCTTGGTCTCAGTCCTTACTGATACATTCAATTCTGGGCTTTCTCTGTCCTTCCCCTTTTTCTTCAATTTAATGCTTTCTTGTTGAGAATAGTGAGATACCTGCTGAGCACATACTTCCTGGGTCCATGAGATGTAGCCCACCTTTTTCATGAATTCTTTGTGTAAAAGATCCATGATCAAGTAACTCAAAGATAGCAGCACAATCTACAGTATATCACAGAAGTGAGTACACCCCCTCACATTTTCTAAATATTTATCTTTTCATGTGACAAATGACACTTGGTTACAATGTAAAGTAGTGAGTATACAGCTTGTATACCAGTGTAAATGTGCTGTCCCCGCAAAATAACGCAACACACAGCATTAATGTCCAAACTGCTGGCAACAAAAGTGAGTAAATCCCTAAAAAATCAGCCAAATTATTTAATTCATTTTAATCTGTTTTAAATTTTGTATTTATATGTTTTATTCTATGGCTGTTCACCGCCTTGAGTCCCTCGGGAGTAGGGCAGTATACAAATTAAATTAAATTAAATTAAATTAAATTAAATTAAATTACATAAATGAATGAATGAATGAATGAATGAATGAATGAATGAATGATACTGTCCAAATGGGGCCCAAGTAGCCGTTTTCCCTTTCTGGTGTCATGTGACTTGTTAGTGTTATAAGGTCTCAGGTGTGAAGGAGCAGGTGTGTTAAATTTGGCTCTCACTCTCTCATACTGGTCACTGGAAGTTCAACATGGCACCTCATGGCAATGAACACTCTGAGGATGGGAAAAAATGAATTGTTGCTCTACATAAAGATGGCCTAGGCCCGTGTTGGTGAACCTATGGCACGCGTGCCGGAAGTGGCATAGCCCATTCTACTTCTGGGTTTCCAGGGCACGCATGCACACCAACCAGCTAGTCTGCTGGTTACTGGTGCGCATGCGTGTGCAACGATCAGCTGGCCTTAATGTCTTAGTGCGCATGCGCACCAGCTTTGCCGTCATTGCCCGCATGCAGCCCCGGGACTCCGTCCTTTGCCAAATAATGTCCTTATTATTGCACTTAGGGGTGCACTCACTTTTGTTGCCAGCAGTTTAGACATTAATGGCTGTGTGTTGTGTTATTTTGAGGAGACAGCACATTTACACTGTTATGCAAGCTGTATACCCACTATACGTTGTAACCAAGTGTCATTTCTTCAGTGTTGTCACATGAAAACATACTTAAATATTTACAAAATGTGAGGGGGTGTACTCACTTCTGTGACCTACTGTATATAGCTAATTGTTGACTTCTAGAATCCTGTTCCTCTTACAACATGTGAAAAGATTTTATCCTGATAAGTGGAAAAATTACCAAAACAATGTTTATATTCCCATTTTTCTGCCCAGGACCTTGTAGACTTTGAAAGTCTTTTTTGAATTGTCATTCATGTTGAATATTCAGAGGGATAGATACCACATTTTGCAGCCTCAGCAACCTGTTCATCATATACTGGTTGTCCCTGTGATATATAATAACAGCTTGGCATACTCAGTCCTTATTTCTCTTAGCACAACTATCACAAGATGCCTCTTGTACCTCAAAAGGTTCTTTGTTTCTCTGTATATGACTGCAGAAGGATTAATACAATTTTAAAAAATCTCAGGATACTCAGAGGTTGAGAAGTATATTTCAAATAATATTTTTGTCAATTAAAAATCAATAACACTGACAACTTCCCTCTGTTTATGAATATTGTGCATATGCATTATTGGATATAATACAAATTACTGTATTTTTTATTTCAATAGAATGAGTCCACGTTACAATATTTACATAACTGTGTGAGATTCAAGGAATTGCAACAAATGCTAGAAGATCTGAAGAATCAAGAAATATTATTAAAAAAATATAACCAATTTCCTTCAAAAAATAATTATGCTAACTTAACTTTTACAACTGATACTGTAAGATTGCATGTTGAACAACAGATATTGGAAAACATCAGAGAACAGCTGGTTCTTGTTGCTGCATATCTTTCTGAGTTCATATATAAAACTATAGACAAGTGAGTATTCTTTTAAGAATTCTCTTTGTTTTAGAAACATCTTCTAGAAATTGGAGAAATAAGGGTAACTTATTCATTGTAACAATTGGACACGCTGTCTATACCTTTCAAGAAATATCAGTTTACTTGGAAAAAAAATGTTAACAGCAATACCTGATATTATATTTAGGTTAGCGATACTTAATCAGAAAGCTTTAATTCAATGATACATGTAACTCTGCTTTCTTTACTGAATATTAACTGCTTTCCAGATTTTAGGCAAATGCTCTATGAAGATTCTGAGTAGCAGAAATTGTCCCCTGGCCAAAATTACTTTTGAGGTTGGCTGGTGAATATTAATTTTATATGACTGCAAAGTTCTATATAAGATTAGTTAATTGTTTTATACAAACTTATTATCTTTAGTTAAGTTGCTCAAGACTAAATATACAGAATTATATATTTGTTTTTTGGGACAGCTACTTGTCACATAGCTACCTAGATTAAATTTTTCTGTCTTGTATTTAACAGAACAGTAAATTGGTCTGCATCAAATGATGAGATAGTTGCAGCCTTACTTCATATACTTGAAATCAAAGAATTACTGGCTTCTTCCAAACCTGTGGTAAGAGGGTACATTTTCTTTTCATAGATAACTGTTTAGACTTAAGTTACAGATTTTAATTTACAGAAAACCAGCTAATATCTCATGACTTCCAATAGGATAAAAATATTTTATTTTAATTATTTATATCCTGCTTTTATTATTTTTACAAAACTCAAGACAGCAAACATATCCAACACACTTTCCTCTTCCTATTTTCCCCACAGTGATAAAGCTGTGAAGTATCACATCAGTTTTGAATTAGTATTTCAGTGAATTGCGATCTAAATCCATATTAAAAATGGCAAGAAAACTCTCACAGTAGCAACATATTTTTCCAAGCTTTGTGGTTTGAAAAGCCTCTGTAGCAGAATCTTGGCATAAGCCTATGATCTTGTCCTTTAAAACCGTAGATTGTCTAAAATAAATTAACTATTCTTATATTATTATAATACAACATTTTATATTACTGTATATATGTGTGTGTGTGTGTGTGTATATATTTTATTATAAAAAATTAAAAAATCATATTAAACTACTTCCCTCCCCTCCCCTCCCAAATCTTTCCCTGGGAAATTAAATGAGTGTGTGTATATGTGTGTGTGTGTGTGCGCGTGCGCACGCTGCCAGGTGGGAGAGTTCACAAGGGGTGTGGGGGAAATATTATAAAGGTTGGGGAGGGTGCACAAGTGCTTAGGGATAGTGTGAGGGAGGCAGAGAGAGGATCAGGGAGGGTGTGCAAGGGTGCAAAGAAGCAATGCTTGGGAAGGGTGCACAAGGATGTGTGAGTGGCTGGCACAAGTCTAGTGCTGGGTGCACAGGTGCAAGAGACTTAGGCCAGCAATTATTTAATACATTATTTAAATGTTACATTTAGATTATCCCTACAAGTATAATTCACACTGTGCAAGCATCAGAAGGGTGTATTTACCAGGATAAGCGTGGTTTACAGAATGATTTGAAAGGAACAAACTATGCAGCAACCAAAACAAATGTGCCAGAAAATAAGCAAACTGTGATGTCTTCCAGCCCAAAGGTAAACAACACTGTAACTATATTTAAGTTATGTGGTCATATGATTATGATTTGGTGCTTGGTAATTGACTTGCATTTACCACAGTTGCAGTATCCTATATCACATCATCATCACTTGCAACCTTTGCTGTTAGCTTCCCCTAAGCAAAGTCAATTGAAGAGCTGGTATGAAAGATTCTGAGTTGCTATAGTACAGGGCTCCCCAACCCCTGGTCTGTGGACTGGCACCAGTCCGCGGCATGCCAGAAACCGGTCCACGCAAATAAATGAAATCCCACCCAACAGATGCAGGCAGCACACAAACCACGCCCCCTCCAGTCCACAGAAAAACCTCCACCGAACGATCTCTGGTGCCCAAAAGGTTGGTAAATCGCTGAGATTCCCATGGCTTTTTCATCTGAGAATTCTGGGGATGTTACACTCCATATTCATGTGGAATTGCTGCACCCCCACACGGCAGCCACCTATGCAGCTTCCCCTATCTCACAGCAGCCAACTCTAGGCCCACTGTGCTCATGCCACATCTACACAACCTTATGCCTCCAGCAGCAGTTACCGCATGGCTGTTGTGACTCAGGCCCAAGTAGGTATTATCAGACACAAACAGTTCGAAACAAACAGACTTTATTAGAAGAGCTGAGAATTAACTCATTCTCAGCGTAGTCCAAACTAAATCAAAACAAATTCTTCATAACACAATTCTTCAGCCTTATCACCAATCTTGGTCTAATTAGGCAACCTGCCAAAGGCTTTTCTTGTCAAAAGTTCAGAAGCAGAAGACGCCAACAAGAAATAAATGCAGCAAGACAAGAAACCAATCTATCAATGTTGTTTTCTGACAAAGAGGCCAAGAGCCATTGCTGGTCTTTTAAGCCTTATGGGAGGGGCCAATCATATCTTGGCCCTACTCCCAAGTCGTCCTTTTTGCTTTAGCTGCTCTTGCCTTCTGGCAGCACTTCTCATGCATGCACTAGGAACAGGCTCGTCCTGTTCCTCTGCCTCTCTGCTGTCAGCCTCTGGAAGCTCCGGAGTCCACACATCACTCCCAGATGGCCCTGGCCCCATCTCTGCCTCTGACGTAGAGCCCTTATCCAGGCCTTCCCCAGCCTCCAGGACTGGCCCATGTTCTTCCTCAGCCTCCTCACTGTCTGACTCCGCTGCCAGCTCTGCAAGACCACAACAATGGCAGCAGCCGCTCCCTGGTCCCATTCACACTAGACATCCACATACCCTCCTACATTCTTGCAAACCCTTTTAAATAAGGCCAAGCGCTTATTTCGGGGTTCAAAAAAAATATAACATAGGGTCTTATTTTTGGGGAAACATGGTAGATGGAAACAAATTATGGAAACATAAGCAGTTCACAAGAAGTATTTTCTGAATAGTTTCTTAGCTCCCCATAAGAATTATTATTTTGCTTTTATTTTTTATTTAGATACAAAAGCTATATCGTAAATATTTGAGAGCTGAGAGTTTTAGGAAGGCCCTGGTTTATCAGAAAAAATACCTTCTTCTGCTTTTGGGTGGATTTCAAGAATGTGAACAAGCAACATTGTCCCTGATAGCACGCATGGGCATTTATCCTTCTCCTCCTGATCTAAATGTTTCTGTAACACAAAGCCGTTTTTTTACCAAGTTCAGATCTGCAGTTCGTGTGGTCATTGCAATATTAAGGTAACTTATCTTTAGTACTTTTTTTCCCCAAAGGGTTTACATTAATTAATTATTTCCTAATACTGGTTTACATAAGAAACTTCTGCTGAATAAAAATTCTTGCAAGTCCAATGGAACTAATGGGATTTAAATGGTTGGTTAACAAGTAAAGCTTTAATCCATTGTTTCCTTGTTTTTTAAAAACAAGGCAAGTATAAGAAAGCAAAATATTGTGGTTGAGCAGCACTTGTAAACTTCTATAATTAATAGTTAATATAGAAATATTATCTTGTGTGTTGTTTCAAGTTACTCATTAATGTTTGTCTTTTTCTATCTCTAAAGATTAAAGTTTCTAGTGAGAAAATGGCATAAAGTAAATAAGAAAGAAATGCCACTGGAAGCCATTTCTTCTAGCCTTGGACGCAATTCATGTGAGAGTTTTTTCTGATGAATCCTATAGCTTTGGTGTAATTGTTAGTAAATCATCTCTTAAGTAAACTGAAAAGTAAAGTAATGATATATACATATGTTTCAGTTTGATTTATTCTGAGTAAACAAAATAAGATTTTATTTTGCTGCAGAAATTGAAAAAGTGTAATTATTAACAGAACATATTCTTACTTTTTGCAAATGATATGAGACAGAGGTTGTTAGAGAGCAATGGAGAGATTCAATGGATGGCTTAGCTGCCTTAAATTGGGGGTATTTATATAGCAAAATTATATCTATATGAAGATCTTGTGAAATCACTTGCTTATAACAAATAGGTACATCATATTTCTTTTCTGTATGATATTTTGATAAAATAATTGGATATTTGCTCCAATTACAATTTTAATTCAGTTTTATTAATTTGAATGTGAAAAGAACACATGACGGTTTTAGGCAAATTAGCATTTGTATGCCAATATATGCTATATTCTCAAAATGTATTGTCACTAGCAATATTAAAATCGTAAGCCATTGTTTATTTCTTACATAAAAACATTCTAAATTAATATATATCTTAATTCAGAGATTTTCAAACACCTTCCTCATAATAAAATTAGTATCATTGATGTTAGGGTTAGGCAGGAAATAAATACACTACTTTTAATACTTTATTTATTTATATTTATATTTCATTCAGCCGTTGCCTTCAAAAAGGGACTCTAGACAAGTAGCATTATACAGTAAGACATCAAAATATAAATCAATATATTAAAAAATTAAAATATTAGTTAAAATTTTGAGTTAAAAATTTTAAATTATACATTTTTAAGGAGGCAGGAATAATTAATCCTGTTAAAAATTGGTTGACAAAGGCAAAGAGATGGTTTTCATGGTGCTAACCAACCCCACGACTATGCACTCCTTTGGGCTCCCCACACAAGATCACAGAGCTGCATTTTAACCCTTTTTCAGAAGGCCAGGAGAGTGGGGGGCTGCCTTACCTTCAGAGAATGAATATTCCATCGAGTAGGGGCAGCAGCAGAAAAGGCTCTCTTCCTAGACTTAGTCGAAATTCTTTAACTGATGTCTACAACATACTTTCCCTGCTTGATTGTGTGGGATGGGATGATGTGATGGGACGAAGCAGTTTTCGTAGGTAGCCTGGCCCTGTGCCATGTACGGCTTTATGGTAATAACCAACACTTTGAATTGGACCCAGAAGCAAACTGGTACCCAATGCAGTTCGTGGAGCAGAGGTGTTACATGTGCCTTTCTTTGGGCATCTAGTATACTATACTAGTAGTATAGTTCACAGGGCTGCACTTTGCACCAGTTGAAGCTTCCAAATACTTTTCAAGGGTACGCCTCATGTAGTTGCAGGATACCAAATGGGAGGTGACAAGGGCATGACTGATCAAATTGAGAGCCTCCCTGTCCAGGAAAGGAAGTAACTGGCACACAACATGAAGTTGATCAAAGACCACCCTAGCCACAGCTTCCACCTGCTCTTTGAGCAAGAGTCATGAGTCCAAGAGGACTTCCCAGTTACGCACCAGGTCCATCTGGCATAGTGCAACCTCATCCAAGACTAAGGATCTGGATATACAGCCACTCCATCTTCAGCTGACGTCTGTTGTTCCCCATCCAGGCACCAATAGACTACAGGTACCACAAAATAACATCTACTACATCATTCACTTATCCCAGGATAGAGATATATAACTGAGTCTCATCAGCATATTGTTGAAACATCATCCCATGGTGGCAAATGATCTTGCCCAGCAGTTTCATGTTTAATTCCACAGGGCTTGGTGTGGATGTTAAAAAGGATTAGAGAGAACCCCATGGCACCTCACAAAGAAGGGGCTTTGAATTGGACCTGTCACTTCCTGTCATTACAGACTGGGACTGGAGAAAGGAGGTGAACAAGTGCAACGCTGTCAATTCCCTAAATCAGTCCCAAAGGATACCATGGTCAATAGTTTCAAAATTGTTAGCTACCTCATCATTAGCTGTGCTAATGCTAGTAAGGACAGGAAATCCTGCCAATTTTCCTCTCATTCCTAGACAGTTTTAGGTTCTCCAGTGCTAGCAGTGCTAGCATACCAGTGGTGGGTTGCTACCGGTTCAGGAAAACCAGTAGTAGCGGGAGGCTCCGCCCACCCACCCAGATGTCATCAAATACGCTCTGCGCATGCACAGAAGTGGTGCGTGCGCGAGCAAACCAATAGCAAAGGTAAGTGAAACCCACCACTGTAGCATAGATAAGACTAGCAATGATGAAAGGGTTTTCCCTTTCAAGACGGGATTTCTTCTTAATTATGTCACATGACCCAGCAACAGAGCAGCCTGTCCTCCTTCCCTATCCTGACGACCTTGAGCTCTGAAGATCTCAAAACATTAGTGTGTGATTGTGATGGTGGAGTACAGAGGAGCCACATAGGGCTGTGGGCAGGAAGGAAATAGGTATCTCACAGGGTGGGGGGAAGCCTTAGAAGGCCCAAAGCAGGTGGGCTTGTTTCTGTATTAGGCCTTCCAGGGCCTCCCCTTCCACAAGGCATCCCATGCTCCACTTAATGCATTTATTTAACGAATGCATTGGGGAGAGCAGTGATGGGGCAGTTGTTAATGAGGTGGTTCGCTTAACAGCCCTTCTGATTGCAATGGGCAGGATCTGTTATGGTCGTAACTTGAGGACTACCTATAACTACAGTGTTTATTGCACAATAGAATGTACTATATTATTCATGCTTATTTTTCTTCATTTGTGAGGAAACAGCTATAACCTGAAATTTTCACAATTCAGATTAAAATTTTACATTGCTTAAAACAGATCCTGTAGCTAGTTTAGAAGTACTAAAGCAGCAACAGCCCTTCCCAAGTTACGCTGCTCCAGACGGTCAATACTGCAACAGAAATAATCTCATGAGACTTGCAAGCTGCACAGTTAAATCCTTACACCATTTACATAACAGGTTAGTGCAGATCTTACTTCACTGTATGTGTGTCTTCTGCAGGATTATTTTTACTAACAATATTATAAAAATATTTATATTATGCTTAACTAGAGTCTTGTTCAGTTCTATAGATAAAATCTGTTTATTTATATCAAAATTATTTTATCTACATGTAATTATTTTATTTCCATGTTTATGAATGGTATAGCTTCAATGGTATGATTCAAGTATTTGTTGATAAAAAGTACATACAATATGAATAAAGTTTCATATCAAACTTAACTAGGAAAACAAGTCTTCTTTTTAAATGTTTGTAATTGCTATGAATTTGATTGTCTTTAATAAAGCCATCTTTATCCTATCATATATTATCTATCTTACTGATTACATTTCTTTTTTAGTTTCTAGAATTTCTTTCAGTCATGCAATTGTTAAAAAGTAGCAGCATGGCTTCCATGAAAACAGTGCCATTGTTTTATTTTAGGCCACATACTCACAAGCACATAGAAAGGTTTGCAAATTTTACTACTGCAAATTTTACTACTAGGAAATAGTAAATAGTAATAGCAAATCTCACACATAAACACACACAAACAAAATCAATTCCCCAAATGTCTAGCAAGATTGCCTTGAGAGAGAGTTCAAATTCAAAGCAATAGGCATAAGAGAGGTCAGGAAAAGTTCAAAAGTCCAAATTTCATAGCAGGGTTGTCATCCAGGTCCAGAATCAGTCACAAGATTTCAAACTGTTGCCTCCAACAAAAGGGCTTGAGCTTACTGCTCTTTTTAAATAGAAGCAACCCTGGGGTTCATTTGGAAGGACGAGGTTCCTTTCTCGGAAGGAGCCTTGTAAAATACTTTTGCTCATCTCTGCTCTCCACACAGCAAGCCCTTGCATTGGGAGAACTGCAGCCTCATTTGTTCTCACCACCTTCAGTCCAGGGCACCTACTGTATGTGGTCTGCTGCACCAGCTGACTTTCATGTCTTTTTGATTTTGCTGCTGACAAGGTATGTCCAGCATAGAATGGTCCTTCCCAAGGAAGTTACTGGCCATGTTTTCCCCAAGTCTCACAAAGAAACCACCTTGTGTGTCCTTGGGAAGAAAGCCTAGTGCAGCCAACAGCTGCTTGAGAGAGGGAAGCTTTGGAAGGCAAGGCAACAAAGGATCATGAAATACAGGGGGCAAAAGGGCATAGATGTGGTGAGATAGGCAAAGCCTCTCTACTGTTCTAAATGTGAGTGGGCTGCCAGACACCCACATTTTTTATCATGTGACAGGGGGACTGCAATGGTTAGAACTTGTGGGATCAGTAGCAAGTCCTTCATTTAGTACTACTGTAACTTTGAATGGTTGTTGAATGAATGGTCATAAATCTACTAGAAATTATGAATTTAGATCAGGTGTGTCCACCTCACAAACGGCAAGCCTCATATTGTCCTGGGTAGCTAGTGATGTAGTCCCACAAGATTGTAAACTTTTAACATTATGTGATTAATATACTTTAATTATATTATAGATTTTACATACAGCCCAAGACAATTCCTCTTTAAAAAATTGAGATTCTTAATTCACAATGGCTTGGTCCACTGGACTGGTTTCAGTGTCTTCAGACAAGTACCAGTAGTACAGGATTAAAAGAATGGAGAACAAGGGGAACTCTTACTGATTTAATTGGATTTGTACTGCATTGGATTTGAGTCTTATAATATGTAACTCAAAGCATCTGACTTAGAAATCAAACAAGTCAAGATTTATACAAAGACTGTATAATTAAATGGATTTAAGATGCAGTAATATATCTACCAGTATAAGCAGCAATGTGAATTTCAAGGAAAGAATATTATATTTGGAGAAAATTGGTATAAGTTGTATTGCTGTTACTCTAGTTCTGATTGCTAAAATGGATAGTTCATTTGCTTAAAATAGCTGGAAATGTAATGGAGAATGTCAGATCATTTTTTTCATATTTACTGGCAATTTTACAAAGCTCAACAATTTTGGAAAATGATGATAAACAGATCTGAAAAGATCAGTTCCCATTTCAACCGGTGATATTTTTACTGAGGTTTACTAAACCATGTATTCCATCGCACGCTTAAGACGTTCTTATTCCATCAAGCTGGCCTGACCTAAACTTTTCCTCTTTTTAAAATGGAATTTTAAATTTTAAATTTGGTTTTAAATTTATTGGGGTTTTAAAATGTTTCAGCCAAATTTATTTAATTAGTTTTATCTCCATTTTAAATTTTGTATCTATATATTTTATTTTATGGCTGTTCATCGCCCTGAGTCCTTCGGGAGTAGGGCGGTATACAAATTTAATAAAATGAAAATGAAATGAAATGAAAATATGTTAAATTAACTATTTGCTGCAGAGATAATAAGTTTTATTAAGACATTAGATCTATGGACAAAGAACTACATTGTAGGACTATGCTTCAATGTCTAAAATAATTTCATATTTTAAGAATAATCTGACAACACAATTTAATTCAAATTGTAACCTATTCCTAGACCCTAACCTTAACCCCAGTTCATAGATTTGTACGTGGATTTATAACACATCCAGAGTTTGAGTTTCTATCTGCCTAAAGTCAATATTTGAATTTCACAGGATTTTAAAATTAGAACGGACTTTTAGTACTATGGACATATTTTATTGTACTTCATAGTTTTCATTTTGTGACTCATATGTATTTATCATTGTTCTTGATATAATATATACCATTATTCACAATCAGGGTGGATAAAAATCAATGATTTTTTTAAAAAAATCAAAAAAATCAGATTTTTTAAATTTAAATCGGATTTTTTTTTATTTAAATCGGATTTTTTTTTATTTTTATCGAATTTATTTTAATAAAAAACTTTGGGGTAAAAATCTATCGTAAGATAGTTTTCTATTTAAGATACATAAATAATTTAGTTTATTCAGCATGAAATGGAGCTTAGTTATGTAGCATGAGGCTGTATATTCTGCAACACTAGGACTATCGGTGAGTCAACAGTGGGTCAAAGGAGTAGCAGAGATGACAGTTTAAAAATTATGATTTAAATCGAGTTGATTTAAATCAAGCCTTTTTACTAGTGATTTAAAACATGATTTAAATTGTGATTTAAATCAACTTGATTTAAATCAAATCCACCCTATTCACAATTCATATACCAAAAAGTTTAGTGTGGCCAATTTGCTGTAGCAGTTAATGTCTCAGGTTAGAAATCAGGAGATCATGAGTTCTGGTGTAAGCACAAAGCTAGCTAGGTGACCTTGAGCTAGTCACACTATCAACCCTAGAAATGAGAGTAGGCAATGTCAAAACCACTTCCAAAAAATTTTGCAAAGAAAATTTCAGAGTTTTGCAGACAGTTGCCAGGAGACATCACAGACTCAAAGGCATGTACATAAATAAGGAAAATGTCCGTTTTCTATGACAGTTGTAAGTCTTTTAACACATCCTTTTGTATTTTTCTACTTATATATTTTCTAAGATATGTAATATTTTTAAAGGAAAAGTATAATTGCTTCTGTTTTACAGGTCTACTAGTTTTATTTCACAAACTTCATCCAAAGATCCTGAAGATTCATTAACTGAATACATTGCACACTTGGAGGCCATTCAAGAAAGACTAGGAATTCTTCTGCCAGGTAACTTCATATTGATAATTTCTGAATCAAAGCCTTAACCTGTTTTAACTCATACTTGATAATCTTAGTATTGACATAAAGTCCAATCTTAAACTAGATTCGGTTTACTGAATTTGGTGTGAACACTATAGAAGTTTCATTCAATGATTTCCTATTCTCCTTTATCTTCTGGAGAACATGTAAAAGCTCTTCTGTCTGCATGACAGGCAAATTCCAGTCAAATTATTCAACCAAGTTTGGGAGAAACTAGTACAGGTTTTCGCCATGAAACAGTATTCCTTGCTTAATTACTATTCAGTCAGCAACTGTTGAAAGTTATGACAGTACTGAATGATTGGTTGACCAGCTGTGGTCTCATGATCAAAATGTAGGCACTTGGCAGCCTGCCCACATTCATGACCACAGGGTATACTTCAACTTACCCAACCCACCTATTTCTCTCTCCCCTCCCCCCCCCCCATCTTTGCTCTTTTGGCTGTCCTCAGCTCAGTTGCCCGTGCTGTACCCAGTTGACCTTTGCCATTAAGGCCTTGGGAATGCTGTGTGTGATCAGCACACAAAGGGCGGAATGGGACTTTTCATCTCGTACCTTTGGCCGCCCCTCCTTCTCCTCCAGGGTTCCTCCCTTGGGCGATTGCTGACTATTCTCCTCGGCTCCATCCATTCACCCTGGTCAATGTGGCACGTCCCCTCCATCCCACGCACTTCAGCATGGCCCATTCACAGAAGGAGGGTTCGTCCTGGGTTTTTTGATGCCTGGGACAGTTCCCTCAAGGTGTGTGTGTGTTGATGTATATAAAGTCTCCTGCTGGAGCAGGGGGTTGGACTAGATTACCTCTAAGGTCCCTTCCAGCCTTGGATTGCTGTGCTGTTTCAAAGCATCCTCTGAAGCTGCATCTAGTGCCAGGGTTTATGGTCCTTCCTTCCTCTCCTTTTTCCCTCCCTCCCTTTCCCCCCCACCCCCGCTCTTCCCTTACTGTTCTTTATCAGGAGTTTCTACCCCCTCCCCCCTCCCATTACTTCTCCTAACAAGTGTTTTGCTTTCCTAAAGCCATTTGGCTGGAGCCCTTCTCCCAAACGCCACCACTGTGGCTTATGGCTGTTTGGTGACTAACTGTCCCGAGCGTCGAAAACCCAGGCCAAACCCTCCTTCTGTGAATGGGCCGTGCCAAAGCGTGTGGGATGGAGGGAACGTGCCCCCATTGCCCAGTGCGAATGGGTGGAGCCAAGGAGAATAGTCAGTGGAGAATCGCCCAAGGGAGGAACCCTGGAGGAGAAGGAGGGGCGGCCAAAGGTACAAGATGAAAACTCCTAGACCCCACGAAGAGCCAGGCTGGAGGCACCTTATCAGCAAAGGAGGAAGAAGACAGGGAAGTCAACTGGTAGAGGCAACACAGAAGTAAGTGCAGGGTGACTAAAAAAGGGATGATAGGGGATGGGCGGGAGTTCAGGCAGAGGTGAGTGCAGCAAGGTAGAAGAAGTGTGAGGTCCTGACCTAATGACTGCAATCAGAATTGCCAAAACTTATCGTTGCTAAGTGGTGTAGTTACATTGATATTTGGTCTAATGATTGCATCACTAAGTAATGGAAATTCCAATCCCAATTACAGTCATTAAGTGTATATATTCCTATGTACCTAAGTAATATCACAATATCAGTAATCCACTTTAGTTTTAAGAGCACGACAAAAAGCTTGTTCTTTTATGCTACTTTAAGTGCAATTATATACATTTTTGGTCAGCTACAGCTACAAGCATAATTTTCTAGAAGCTCAACCTTACATTTAGGAATTAGTTAGCAGTAGAAACTTCAAGAACAAAATGCCTTAATGTAGTTTGCTTTCTTGAGTCATATATTTTTAAAAAAATCAAAACGCTGCTGAACCCCAAATGTTAACTCTAGGATCTAAATCTATACAAACCATGGACAGTTTAAGAACTCCTGGCTTGTTAAGGCAAAGCCTGAAGCTAAAATTGATTGGTTGCAGTAGCTAATTAGAATGCAGAAGCAACATGTACAACTAGACTTATTGGAGTGGGAAGAATTATGTCTCACTGTTATGTGCAAATTAGACCACAATATGTTCTTTTATACTTTATTTAAATAGCAATATGTCAATATATTTTGTATAGCATCAGATTCACTTTTAATTATAAGTTAGATTTTCCATACTGTTTAATTCAAATCACATTTAAAATATATTATTTTAAAATTGTAATATATCTATTTCCAAAAGTTTGTGGAATAACAAATTTAATTTAAATTTGTATGAATTTAGGACAAGCTGCACAAGAAAAGAGTTAAATGTAGTGAGAACCAGCCTTGAATATGAACCAGAGTTCTTTCGTCACTGCTTTACTCACCAGTGAACAGCTTACTAGTGTTATACCCTGCGGATCTTTCAACATTGATGTGCATTTGAATAAAGAGATCTCTGTGTGATAAATTTTGCATCAGCTTTTATAAAAAAAAACAAACTTTGTGTTTGAATGTGCTTTTTACACTGATATTTCATATAAAACAATCCTCAGGTTTTTTTAATCAAAATTACTGGGAAGCTTACAACTACAGCTTTCCGTTTTTATATTATTAATGCTAAGTACCAATGTATGTTTTTATTAAAAATGTTCAGCTGATTAATTGCACAGACTCTTATTCAAAATACATTTCTAATATTTAGAATGATTTTACTTCTTTATGATTGTAGTTGCTAATTCATCCACATTTTCAAAAACAGTAAGATTAATTAATCTAGAATAGAGGTCCTACTTGTGCTATAATACCAGCTTCTTTCATTGCAAGTGAATGTGACTGGAAATCACAAGATACTTGCCCAGTCTTGTATATGGTGTTAGTCTGTCTTACATTAACGATTGCTTTTCAATGTCATGCTATGAATTCAATGAGATGATTTTAGCCCTCCAATTAATTTGTCAGCCCTTTTCTCTAAGCCAGCCTCCTGCAGGGTGAGATGTTTGAATTTTCAGTCCTGATTTTGATTAGTTTCGAATTAAAATATTTAATTTGAAAATTTAAAATATTTAAAATATTTCTTATGTAATGTCGGGTGAACCATTTGCTTCGTGGAGTATTATCTCTCCAAAGTGCCATATGCCAACCGTGTTGTAGGTCGTAACCTTCTATTTTAAGAAGACGACTATTACCTAAAGTAATCCATTCTTTTACCCAGGCTAACAGAGCGGCTGAGTAGTAGTTCTCCCAACATGGTAGACCCAGGCCTCCTGTCAGGTATGCTTCCTTCAGTATCCAGGAAAGAAACCCCCAAACTCAAGCATTTTGAAGAATTTGGTACTTTTACTGAATATGAAATGATAACAACCCAAGTAAAGCTGGAACTGAGCAAAACGCGCGAAATGCATCTACTAAGCTTCTCCCCCCCTCGTGTTCATAAATCATCAGCCAATCCAAAGGTCTTCCAAAGGTCAGGTGGTAACACGTCTGGCAGCGTCATTCATCAGGAATGTAGGGCAGTTGGTCAGCCGTCTCCATTTGAAGATCCAGTTTCGTTTTTCTCATGAAGACACATCCTACCAGAAAAGAAAAAAAAACCATCTCCTGCTCCTTCCCCCCCCCCCTTAGCTTTATAACTAATCCCTCCCCCGTTTCTTATGGCAGCTGAAGCAGGAAAAGCTGAGGCTGACATTCGGCCCCCCTTGCAGAAGAGATGTTATTCCTAAGTAAAGGGAAAGAAAAGAGAGAGAAACAGAATATATACAATAATTATGGTTTATCTGGGTATTTGGTATAGAACTGCTGTATTTTCTTGGGAGCTCGGACATCTTGTTTATTCACCCATTCAGCCTGCGATAAAGGAAAATGTTTCCAGGCAATCAGATATTGGACTTTACCATGGTGTTTTCTCGAGTCCAAAATTTCTTTAACTTCAAAATGTTGCTCCCCTTCTATGAGAATGGGAACTGGAGGGGTGCTTTGATCAGCCCTTAAAGGAGATGAGTGTTCAGGTTTCAATAAACTAACATGAAATACAGGATGTATTCGTCTCAAGGTTTTTGGTAATTCCAATTCAACTGTTACTGGATTAATCAACCTAATCACATGAAATGGTCCCACATACTTAGGCCCCAGCTTTTTGGACTTCTGGGTAGTCTGTAAGTATTTGGTCAACAAATAGACTTTATCACCCACTTTATACTTGTGAGCTGGGGACCTTTTCTTATCGGCTTGAGCCTTATGAGCCCGGTGTGCCTCATCTAATGCCTTCCGAGTCACTGCCCATGTGCTCTTTAGCTGTTCGATCCAATCCATCAAGGAAGGATTTTGAGGATCATCTTGTGGTAACTCGGGAATAGGTACAAAATCCTGGCCCGATGCGATCTTAAAAGGGGTGAATCCGGTGCTACTGTGTACAGAATTGTTATATGCCACTTCTGCAAATGGCAACAAGTCTACCCAATTGTCTTGCTGGTAATTTACATAACACCTCAGGTATTGCTCGAGAACCCCATTGGTTCTTTCACAGGCCCCATTTGTCTGAGGGTGGTGACTGGAGCTTAATCCCTGTGCTGAACCTATCAATTTCAAAAACTCCTTCCAGAAACTGGAAGTAAATTGCACCCCCCTGTCAGAAATTATTCTTTTCGGAGATCCATGTAGTTGGTAAATTTGCCGAATAAACAGTTTTGCGAGGGTCTTTGCTGAAGGGATCTTTGAGCAAGGGATGAAATGTACTTGTTTGGAAAACAAATCAGTTACTACCCAAATGACAGTGCAGCCCTCACTATTTGGTAAATCTACAATAAAATCCATAGATATTTCCTTCCATGGGGCATTCGGTCTAGCCACACTTTGCAATAATCCAGGGGATTTTCCTGGAGGTCTTTTAGCCGAGGCACATACTGGACAGCTAGCTACATATGCCTCTATGTCCTTTTTAAGTGCAGGCCACCAAAACTGTCTCTTAACAAGATGCAGAGTCTTGACAAACGCAAAGTGTCCTGCGGCCTTAGCATCATGAGCATATGTTAATACGATTGTTCTTAAAGTGGCTGGAACATACAACTTCGATCCCACCCAAGCTAGTCCATCACGAAGTGTGCATTCATTTGAGTGATTCTTAAACCACTCGTCGGTTTTTAGAGCTTCTCGCAATTTTTCAAGTAAATCTCCCGAGAGTTCTGGTTCGGTTTTACGCTGAGCTCTGGTAGTGACAGGTCTTGCTAATTGTGTCAATGGGATCATTGGTTGAACCACTTCCTTCTTGATGCTGTTGTACTGTGGCAGTCTGGAAAGTGCGTCCGCCATGAAGTTTTTCCCAGCAGGAAGGTAACGTAAAGTAAAATTGAACCGCTTGAAGTGTTGGGCCCAGCGAGCCTGTTTTGTGATAGTTTGTGTGGTGTTTTTAGTGCTTCTAGATTCTTATGATCAGTCCACACCTCGAAAGGGTGTTTCGCCCCTTCTAAAAATTGTCTCCATGTTAACAGCACCCATCTAACTACAAACGCTTCTTTCTCCCATATGGCCCATCTCCTTTCCGTGTCTGATAGTTTACGGGATGTGTAAGCACAGGGTTGTAATATCCCGTTCTCATTCTTTTGCAAGAGTATTGCTCCTACAGCGACGTCGCTAGCATCAGCTTGTACTACAAAAGGTTGTTCCATGTCGGGGTGTTTGAGCACCGGTTCAGCTGCAAACAGTCGTTTCAGTTTCTCGAAAGCAGCTTGACATTCCATAGTCCATTCTAGTGGTTTCGAGGGTTTGGGTTTTACTTCCCCTTTGGTTTTTAGTAAGTCTGTAATTGGCAGTGCGATTTTCGCGAAAGAGGGGATAAATTGTTTATAAAAATTTGCAAACCCTAAGAAACTCTGTAATTGTTTACGGGTGCGTGGTGCGGCCCATTCCATCACTGCCCGGACCTTTTCCGGATCCATCTCTATTCCTTCATGCGATATACGATGTTCAAGATAGTCGATTTTGTCTTGGTGGAACTCACATTTAGAAAGTTTGGCATAGAGTTCAGCTGCTCTGAGTTTATTCAAGACCGCTCGAACCAGTCGTACATGGTCGGCCATGTTGTCAGAATAAATTAGAATATCGTCCAAATAGACCAAAACCCCCTTATATAGGTGCTCATGCAACACTTCGTTGATCAACTGCATGAATACAGCCGGGGCTCCTTGTAGTCCAAAAGGGAGTACTCTAAACTGGAAACATCCCAGTGGGCAATTAAATGCTGTTCCATTCATCTCCCTCTTTTATTCTCACTCGGTAGTATGCCTCTCTTAAATCAAGTTTGGTAAAAAACTTTCCCTTCCCTAAATGGGCTAACATGTCCTTCATGAGTGGGAGGGGGTAGACATTTTCTACACAAATGGCGTTCATGTTTCTATAATCAACTACTAATCTGAAGGAGCCATCTTTCTTTTCGCGGAACATTACTGGCGCTGCCACCTTGGGTTTGGCTCGTTCGATGAATCCACGTTCTAAGTTTTTATCAATAAAATTCCGCAACTCCCCCAATTCTCGAGGTGTCATGGGGTAAATTTTTGGTTTGGGAAGCTTCACCCCAGGGAGAATTTCAATGGTGCAGTCAGTGGCCCTGTGGGGAGGCAGGGCATCTGATGCCTTTTTGCTAAACACTTCCTTGAGGTCCCAATATTCTTTAGGAATTTTTTCTTCTCCCTCAATATAATTAATGGCTACTGCCACCCTTTCCGGCCTTATGTTGTCCCTTGGGGGGGGGCTTCCTTTTCTGGAGTCGGTTCTGCCGTACGGATGCGCAGGACCCCCGTCTTCCAATTTACTCGTGGATTCCATTTACAAAGCCAGGGCAGTCCTAGAATGAGGGGTCTTTCCATTCCAGGGGCTACAATAAAGCTGAGCTTCTCTACATGATTCCCCAACTGCAGTTCAAGGGGTTCGGTCATAAAACTAGCTGGGCCCCCTCCTGCAATCGACCTGTCTAATTGACAAAATACAATGGGTCTTTTTAAAGTTTTCAGTCTCAGTCCCATTTCCTCCACTACTTTGGGGCTAATTATGCATCTAGTGCACCCTGAGTCCAACAGGGCTAACAATTGCGCGTGAGTTCCTGTGGAGGGCACCCTTACTTCTACGGGGATGAGTAAGGGTTCTTCCGTGTGACTCACCTGTTCGTCGGAGTCCGTCTCGCTGTCGTCATCGTTGGTCGGCGTTCCCAGCTCACCCGGGTTCCGGAGAGCGAACTCAACGACTTCTCCTTTCAGGGCGGTGCCGCGGGCTTTGGCGGGTATCTTATCGCCTTTCTTTTGGCCGGCCCCGGTGGCTTTTGGCGGTGGTTTGGAGAAACATTTGGCCGCTCGGTGACCCTCCTTCCCACATTTGAAACAGGTGAAGGGCTTTGACTTGGGTTTGAATTCGGTCTTCCTGCCAGTCATCTTGGGCGCCCCCTTACGGTAGGAAGAGAATGACTGGTCCCCCATCCGCCTTCCTCGGAGTTCGCTCCGTTTCAGCTCGATCTCCACATCCTCAGCTACTATGTACCATCTATCCAAATCATCGGGGACCCCCATGCTCCTACAGTCTCGATATATCTCTTCATTCAATCCATCTTTGAAACTCTCCAAAAGAGCCATCTCTGACCAGCCTGTCATATAGGGTGCCAGTTCACGAAACTCTTGGATATACTCTGCCACCGGCCTCCGGCCCTGCTGAATGCTCTTCATTCTGAGTCTCGCCTTTCGTTCAGCTAAATGGTCTTCAAACCGTCTTCTAAGGGCCCTCATGAACTGGTTGTAATTTCTCAGCAAGGGGGAGTTGTTATTGTGGAGAACCACCATCCACTCAGCAGCTACTCCCTCTAGGGCAGTGGTCCCCAACCTTTTTATCGCCGCGGACCAATCAGCCTTTGATAATTTTACCGTGGCCCGCTGAGCGCGCGCAGGGGTGGGGGGCGTTGTTCGCGACGACACATTGATTGTTTATATATCAGACTACTGTAAAAATGAAAAAGTACCAGTGAAAAGCGAGAAGAGCTAAAAAAACAAACAAACATCAGGGTCCTGTGCGGGAGGGGGTTTCAACCTCTTCTCCAAAGCACCTGAAGGTAGGAGGAGAAACTGGATGGAGCAAGGAGATAAGCAGCCTCGAACTAAGGAGAAACTTCCTGACACCCAGAACAATTAACCAGTGGAAAAGCTTAGCCTTCAGAAGTTGTGGGAGACCCATCACTGGAGGCTTTTAAACAGAGACTGGACAGCCATTTGTCTGAAATGATATTGGGTCTCCTGCTTGATCTGGGGTTGGAATAGAAGACCTCCAAGGATCCTTCAAACTATGAGCTCCTCTGTTACAAACCTTCAGGGATGCAGCACCCACAACCTCTGGAGAACCAACCTCCACTTGAAAGAGGCTTTTTCAATCTTCCCACCAGCAGAAATTGCAGCCACCAGTTTCCCAGCCTGCAGCACCAGTGGGCTTCCATTTGGGGAGGGAAGGAACCTGCAGCAGCAGCAGCTGAGAGGCTTCAGCCCAGTTGCTTCTCCGCTTCCAGGCCGTGGAGGGAACCAAACAGCCCAACTTGCTCCCGGACTCTCCTCCCACCTGCAGCCCTCAACTCACCTGCCAGCTGCTGCTTCGACCATGGAAACAGCACAAAAGCCGCTCTGCACACCAACTTCCTCCCATGAGTCATCCGGAAAAGGAAGTTCCTCTGCGCTTCTCCTCTCCTCCCATCCTTTCTATCAATACGGTACTCGATGGTTTTAACTCCTTTATTATGCACTTTTCAGGCACAGAGGTTGCCTACCGGCCGCTGCAGCAATCATGTCCCCCGGCCGCTGCAGCGATCATGGCCCCCGGCCGCTGTGCAGCCCGGTGCCAGGTACTCCACGGCCCAGCACCGGTCCGCAGACCGGGGGTTGGGGACCACTGCTCTAGGGCATTCGCGACACTTCTGACTTTCGCCGCCTCTGTCTCGTAGTCCTCCCCACAGTCCTGCATGTGGTTCCACACTTGGGTCAGGAAAAATCCCAAGGCTTTAGGATTCCCATCAAACTTCCCAGGAAGGGGGGGATTTTTGGCTTTTTACGTCTGCGGGGGGGGGGGGGGGGCCTGCAAGTCTGGGGTTCTCTGGCCGGCTGCATCTCTCCCTCGAGCTGCCGAAGTCTGGGATGCTCCCTCTTCAAACTCTTCCTCTCCCCCACAGGCTGTTTCTCCTGGCTCCCCCCTGGGGCTTTCTCTCCCCTTCTCCCCAGGAATTTCAAAAGACTCACGGTTTCTTCTGCTTTCCTCTACATCACGGATAAGTTCCAAGGCTTGGTCTATCATGAGACGTTCTTTTTGTTCTTGCATCCACACTGCCTCCTTTTTCTGGGGTCTGGAAGTTGTCACTCCCCGGGGTTCCTCTCCCCAGTCTGGCAGTCTCCCCACTCCTTTTGACCATTTAGCCTCTTCTGTCTCCAAACGGAGTTTTCCCAACCATTCTGCAGTCTCCTTTTCCGACTGGAGGGCAGTTGAACTGGCTGCCCCCATCTTCTCTTCTCCATCACTCCCCCAATCTGACATATTCTGGATTTACAGTCCCCTCGGTTTTTGTCCGGGTTGACTGGTTGTGAGTTCCAGCTTAATGTCAGGTATGCTTCCTTCAGTATCCAGGAAAGAAACCCCCAAACTCAAGCATTTTGAAGAATTTGGTACTTTTACTGAATATGAAATGATAACAACCCAAGTAAAGCTGGAACTGAGCAAAACGCGCGAAATGCATCTACTAAGCTTCTCCCCCCCTCGTGTTCATAAATCATCAGCCAATCCAAAGGTCTTCCAAAGGTCAGGTGGTAACACGTCTGGCAGCGTCATTCATCAGGAATGTAGGGCAGTTGGTCAGCCGTCTCCATTTGAAGATCCAGTTTCGTTTTTCTCATGAAGACACATCCTACCAGAAAAGAAAAAAAAACCATCTCCTGCTCCTTCCCCCCCCCTTAGCTTTATAACTAATCCCTCCCCCGTTTCTTATGGCAGCTGAAGCAGGAAAAGCTGAGGCTGACATTCGGCCCCCCTTGCAGAAGAGATGTTATTCCTAAGTAAAGGGAAAGAAAAGAGAGAGAAACAGAATATATACAATAATTATGGTTTATCTGGGTATTTGGTATAGAACTGCTGTATTTTCTTGGGAGCTCGGACATCTTGTTTATTCACCCATTCAGCCTGCGATAAAGGAAAATGTTTCCAGGCAATCAGATATTGGACTTTACCATGGTGTTTTCTCGAGTCCAAAATTTCTTTAACTTCAAAATGTTGCTCCCCTTCTATGAGAATGGGAACTGGAGGGGTGCTTTGATCAGCCCTTAAAGGAGATGAGTGTTCAGGTTTCAATAAACTAACATGAAATACAGGATGTATTCGTCTCAAGGTTTTTGGTAATTCCAATTCAACTGTTACTGGATTAATCAACCTAATCACATGAAATGGTCCCACATACTTAGGCCCCAGCTTTTTGGACTTCTGGGTAGTCTGTAAGTATTTGGTCAACAAATAGACTTTATCACCCACTTTATACTTGTGAGCTGGGGACCTTTTCTTATCGGCTTGAGCCTTATGAGCCCGGTGTGCCTCATCTAATGCCTTCCGAGTCACTGCCCATGTGCTCTTTAGCTGTTCGATCCAATCCATCAAGGAAGGATTTTGAGGATCATCTTGTGGTAACTCGGGAATAGGTACAAAATCCTGGCCCGATGCGATCTTAAAAGGGGTGAATCCGGTGCTACTGTGTACAGAATTGTTATATGCCACTTCTGCAAATGGCAACAAGTCTACCCAATTGTCTTGCTGGTAATTTACATAACACCTCAGGTATTGCTCGAGAACCCCATTGGTTCTTTCACAGGCCCCATTTGTCTGAGGGTGGTGACTGGAGCTTAATCCCTGTGCTGAACCTATCAATTTCAAAAACTCCTTCCAGAAACTGGAAGTAAATTGCACCCCCCTGTCAGAAATTATTCTTTTCGGAGATCCATGTAGTTGGTAAATTTGCCGAATAAACAGTTTTGCGAGGGTCTTTGCTGAAGGGATCTTTGAGCAAGGGATGAAATGTACTTGTTTGGAAAACAAATCAGTTACTACCCAAATGACAGTGCAGCCCTCACTATTTGGTAAATCTACAATAAAATCCATAGATATTTCCTTCCATGGGGCATTCGGTCTAGCCACACTTTGCAATAATCCAGGGGATTTTCCTGGAGGTCTTTTAGCCGAGGCACATACTGGACAGCTAGCTACATATGCCTCTATGTCCTTTTTAAGTGCAGGCCACCAAAACTGTCTCTTAACAAGATGCAGAGTCTTGACAAACGCAAAGTGTCCTGCGGCCTTAGCATCATGAGCATATGTTAATACGATTGTTCTTAAAGTGGCTGGAACATACAACTTCGATCCCACCCAAGCTAGTCCATCACGAAGTGTGCATTCATTTGAGTGATTCTTAAACCACTCGTCGGTTTTTAGAGCTTCTCGCAATTTTTCAAGTAAATCTCCCGAGAGTTCTGGTTCGGTTTTACGCTGAGCTCTGGTAGTGACAGGTCTTGCTAATTGTGTCAATGGGATCATTGGTTGAACCACTTCCTTCTTGATGCTGTTGTACTGTGGCAGTCTGGAAAGTGCGTCCGCCATGAAGTTTTTCCCAGCAGGAAGGTAACGTAAAGTAAAATTGAACCGCTTGAAGTGTTGGGCCCAGCGAGCCTGTTTTGTGATAGTTTGTGTGGTGTTTTTAGTGCTTCTAGATTCTTATGATCAGTCCACACCTCGAAAGGGTGTTTCGCCCCTTCTAAAAATTGTCTCCATGTTAACAGCACCCATCTAACTACAAACGCTTCTTTCTCCCATATGGCCCATCTCCTTTCCGTGTCTGATAGTTTACGGGATGTGTAAGCACAGGGTTGTAATATCCCGTTCTCATTCTTTTGCAAGAGTATTGCTCCTACAGCGACGTCGCTAGCATCAGCTTGTACTACAAAAGGTTGTTCCATGTCGGGGTGTTTGAGCACCGGTTCAGCTGCAAACAGTCGTTTCAGTTTCTCGAAAGCAGCTTGACATTCCATAGTCCATTCTAGTGGTTTCGAGGGTTTGGGTTTTACTTCCCCTTTGGTTTTTAGTAAGTCTGTAATTGGCAGTGCGATTTTCGCGAAAGAGGGGATAAATTGTTTATAAAAATTTGCAAACCCTAAGAAACTCTGTAATTGTTTACGGGTGCGTGGTGCGGCCCATTCCATCACTGCCCGGACCTTTTCCGGATCCATCTCTATTCCTTCATGCGATATACGATGTTCAAGATAGTCGATTTTGTCTTGGTGGAACTCACATTTAGAAAGTTTGGCATAGAGTTCAGCTGCTCTGAGTTTATTCAAGACCGCTCGAACCAGTCGTACATGGTCGGCCATGTTGTCAGAATAAATTAGAATATCGTCCAAATAGACCAAAACCCCCTTATATAGGTGCTCATGCAACACTTCGTTGATCAACTGCATGAATACAGCCGGGGCTCCTTGTAGTCCAAAAGGGAGTACTCTAAACTGGAAACATCCCAGTGGGCAATTAAATGCTGTTCCATTCATCTCCCTCTTTTATTCTCACTCGGTAGTATGCCTCTCTTAAATCAAGTTTGGTAAAAAACTTTCCCTTCCCTAAATGGGCTAACATGTCCTTCATGAGTGGGAGGGGGTAGACATTTTCTACACAAATGGCGTTCATGTTTCTATAATCAACTACTAATCTGAAGGAGCCATCTTTCTTTTCGCGGAACATTACTGGCGCTGCCACCTTGGGTTTGGCTCGTTCGATGAATCCACGTTCTAAGTTTTTATCAATAAAATTCCGCAACTCCCCCAATTCTCGAGGTGTCATGGGGTAAATTTTTGGTTTGGGAAGCTTCACCCCAGGGAGAATTTCAATGGTGCAGTCAGTGGCCCTGTGGGGAGGCAGGGCATCTGATGCCTTTTTGCTAAACACTTCCTTGAGGTCCCAATATTCTTTAGGAATTTTTTCTTCTCCCTCAATATAATTAATGGCTACTGCCACCCTTTCCGGCCTTATGTTGTCCCTTGGGGGGGGGCTTCCTTTTCTGGAGTCGGTTCTGCCGTACGGATGCGCAGGACCCCCGTCTTCCAATTTACTCGTGGATTCCATTTACAAAGCCAGGGCAGTCCTAGAATGAGGGGTCTTTCCATTCCAGGGGCTACAATAAAGCTGAGCTTCTCTACATGATTCCCCAACTGCAGTTCAAGGGGTTCGGTCATAAAACTAGCTGGGCCCCCTCCTGCAATCGACCTGTCTAATTGACAAAATACAATGGGTCTTTTTAAAGTTTTCAGTCTCAGTCCCATTTCCTCCACTACTTTGGGGCTAATTATGCATCTAGTGCACCCTGAGTCCAACAGGGCTAACAATTGCGCGTGAGTTCCTGTGGAGGGCACCCTTACTTCTACGGGGATGAGTAAGGGTTCTTCCGTGTGACTCACCTGTTCGTCGGAGTCCGTCTCGCTGTCGTCATCGTTGGTCGGCGTTCCCAGCTCACCCGGGTTCCGGAGAGCGAACTCAACGACTTCTCCTTTCAGGGCGGTGCCGCGGGCTTTGGCGGGTATCTTATCGCCTTTCTTTTGGCCGGCCCCGGTGGCTTTTGGCGGTGGTTTGGAGAAACATTTGGCCGCTCGGTGACCCTCCTTCCCACATTTGAAACAGGTGAAGGGCTTTGACTTGGGTTTGAATTCGGTCTTCCTGCCAGTCATCTTGGGCGCCCCCCTTACGGTAGGAAGAGAATGACTGGTCCCCCATCCGCCTTCCTCGGAGTTCGCTCCGTTTCAGCTCGATCTCCACATCCTCAGCTACTATGTACCATCTATCCAAATCATCGGGGACCCCCATGCTCCTACAGTCTCGATATATCTCTTCATTCAATCCATCTTTGAAACTCTCCAAAAGAGCCATCTCTGACCAGCCTGTCATATAGGGTGCCAGTTCACGAAACTCTTGGATATACTCTGCCACCGGCCTCCGGCCCTGCTGAATGCTCTTCATTCTGAGTCTCGCCTTTCGTTCAGCTAAATGGTCTTCAAACCGTCTTCTAAGGGCCCTCATGAACTGGTTGTAATTTCTCAGCAAGGGGGAGTTGTTATTGTGGAGAACCACCATCCACTCAGCAGCTACTCCCTCTAGGGCAGTGGTCCCCAACCTTTTTATCGCCGCGGACCAATCAGCCTTTGATAATTTTACCGTGGCCCGCTGAGCGCGCGCAGGGGTGGGGGGCGTTGTTCGCGACGACACATTGATTGTTTATATATCAGACTACTGTAAAAATGAAAAAGTACCAGTGAAAAGCGAGAAGAGCTAAAAAAACAAACAAACATCAGGGTCCTGTGCGGGAGGGGGTTTCAACCTCTTCTCCAAAGCACCTGAAGGTAGGAGGAGAAACTGGATGGAGCAAGGAGATAAGCAGCCTCGAACTAAGGAGAAACTTCCTGACACCCAGAACAATTAACCAGTGGAAAAGCTTAGCCTTCAGAAGTTGTGGGAGACCCATCACTGGAGGCTTTTAAACAGAGACTGGACAGCCATTTGTCTGAAATGATATTGGGTCTCCTGCTTGATCTGGGGTTGGAATAGAAGACCTCCAAGGATCCTTCAAACTATGAGCTCCTCTGTTACAAACCTTCAGGGATGCAGCACCCACAACCTCTGGAGAACCAACCTCCACTTGAAAGAGGCTTTTTCAATCTTCCCCACCAGCAGAAATTGCAGCCACCAGTTTCCCAGCCTGCAGCACCAGTGGGCTTCCATTTGGGGAGGGAAGGAACCTGCAGCAGCAGCAGCTGAGAGGCTTCAGCCCAGTTGCTTCTCCGCTTCCAGGCCGTGGAGGGAACCAAACAGCCCCAACTTGCTCCCGGACTCTCCTCCCCACCTGCAGCCCTCAACTCACCTGCCAGCTGCTGCTTCGACCATGGAAACAGCACAAAAGCCGCTCTGCACACCAACTTCCTCCCATGAGTCATCCGGAAAAGGAAGTTCCTCTGCGCTTCTCCTCTCCTCCCATCCTTTCTATCAATACGGTACTCGATGGTTTTAACTCCTTTATTATGCACTTTTCAGGCACAGAGGTTGCCTACTGGCCGCTGCAGCAATCATGTCCCCCGGCCGCTGCAGCGATCATGGCCCCCGGCCGCTGTGCAGCCCCGGTGCCAGGTACTCCACGGCCCAGCACCGGTCCGCAGACCGGGGGTTGGGGACCACTGCTCTAGGGCATTCGCGACACTTCTGACTTTCGCCGCCTCTGTCTCGTAGTCCTCCCCACAGTCCTGCATGTGGTTCCACACTTGGGTCAGGAAAAATCCCAAGGCTTTAGGATTCCCATCAAACTTTCCCAGGAAGGGGGGGATTTTTGGCTTTTTAACGTCTGCGGGGGGGGGGGGGGCCTGCAAGTCTGGGGTTCTCTGGCCGGCTGCATCTCTCCCTCGAGCTGCCGAAGTCTGGGATGCTCCCTCTTCAAACTCTTCCTCTCCCCCACAGGCTGTTTCTCCTGGCTCCCCCCTGGGGCTTTCTCTCCCCCTTCTCCCCAGGAATTTCAAAAGACTCACGGTTTCTTCTGCTTTCCTCTACATCACGGATAAGTTCCAAGGCTTGGTCTATCATGAGACGTTCTTTTTGTTCTTGCATCCACACTGCCTCCTTTTTCTGGGGTCTGGAAGTTGTCACTCCCCCGGGGTTCCTCTCCCCAGTCTGGCAGTCTCCCCACTCCTTTTGACCATTTAGCCTCTTCTGTCTCCAAACGGAGTTTTCCCAACCATTCTGCAGTCTCCTTTTCCGACTGGAGGGCAGTTGAACTGGCTGCCCCCATCTTCTCTTCTCCATCACTCCCCCAATCTGACATATTCTGGATTTACAGTCCCCTCGGTTTTTGTCCGGGTTGACTGGTTGTGAGTTCCAGCTTAATGTCAGGTATGCTTCCTTCAGTATCCAGGAAAGAAAACCCCCAAACTCAAGCATTTTGAAGAATTTGGTACTTTTACTGAATATGAAATGATAACAACCCAAGTAAAGCTGGGAACTGAGCAAAACGCGCGAAATGCATCTACTAAGCTTCTCCCCCCCCTCGTGTTCATAAATCATCAGCCAATCCAAAGGTCTTCCAAAGGTCAGGTGGCAACACGTCTGGCAGCGTCATTCATCAGGAATGTAGGGCAGTTGGTCAGCCGTCTCCATTTGAAGATCCAGTTTCGTTTTTCTCATGAAGACACATCCTACCAGAAAAGAAAAAAAAACCATCTCCTGCTCCTTCCCCCCCCCCTTAGCTTTATAACTAATCCCTCCCCCGTTTCTTATGGCAGCTGAAGCAGGAAAAGCTGAGGCTGACATTCGGCCCCCCTTGCAGAAGAGATGTTATTCCTAAGTAAAGGGAAAGAAAAGAGAGAGAAACAGAATATATACAATAATTATGGTTTATCTGGGTATTTGGTATAGAACTGCTGTATTTTCTTGGGAGCTCGGACATCTTGTTTATTCACCCATTCAGCCTGCGATAAAGGAAAATGTTTCCAGGCAATCAGATATTGGACTTTACCATGGTGTTTTCTCGAGTCCAAAATTTCTTTAACTTCAAAATGTTGCTCCCCTTCTATGAGAATGGGAACTGGAGGGGTGCTTTGATCAGCCCTTAAAGGAGATGAGTGTTCAGGTTTCAATAAACTAACATGAAATACAGGATGTATTCGTCTCAAGGTTTTTGGTAATTCCAATTCAACTGTTACTGGATTAATCAACCTAATCACATGAAATGGTCCCACATACTTAGGCCCCAGCTTTTTGGACTTCTGGGTAGTCTGTAAGTATTTGGTCAACAAATAGACTTTATCACCCACTTTATACTTGTGAGCTGGGGACCTTTTCTTATCGGCTTGAGCCTTATGAGCCCGGTGTGCCTCATCTAATGCCTTCCGAGTCACTGCCCATGTGCTCTTTAGCTGTTCGATCCAATCCATCAAGGAAGGATTTTGAGGATCATCTTGTGGTAACTCGGGAAATAGGTACAAAATCCTGGCCCGATGCGATCTTAAAAGGGGTGAATCCGGTGCTACTGTGTACAGAATTGTTATATGCCACTTCTGCAAATGGCAACAAGTCTACCCAATTGTCTTGCTGGTAATTTACATAACACCTCAGGTATTGCTCGAGAACCCCATTGGTTCTTTCACAGGCCCCATTTGTCTGAGGGTGGTGACTGGAGCTTAATCCCTGTGCTGAACCTATCAATTTCAAAAACTCCTTCCAGAAACTGGAAGTAAATTGCACCCCCCCTGTCAGAAATTATTCTTTTCGGAGATCCATGTAGTTGGTAAATTTGCCGAATAAACAGTTTTGCGAGGGTCTTTGCTGAAGGGATCTTTGAGCAAGGGATGAAATGTACTTGTTTGGAAAACAAATCAGTTACTACCCAAATGACAGTGCAGCCCTCACTATTTGGTAAATCTACAATAAAATCCATAGATATTTCCTTCCATGGGGCATTCGCAATAATCCAGGGGATTTTCCTGGAGGTCTTTTAGCCGAGGCACATACTGGACAGCTAGCTACATATGCCTCTATGTCCTTTTTAAGTGCAGGCCACCAAAACTGTCTCTTAACAAGATGCAGAGTCTTGACAAACGCAAAGTGTCCTGCGGCCTTAGCATCATGAGCATATGTTAATACGATTGTTCTTAAAGTGGCTGGAACATACAACTTCGATCCCACCCAAGCTAGTCCATCACGAAGTGTGCATTCATTTGAGTGATTCTTAAACCACTCGTCGGTTTTTAGAGCTTCTCGCAATTTTTCAAGTAAATCTCCCGAGAGTTCTGGTTCGGTTTTACGCTGAGCTCTGGTAGTGACAGGTCTTGCTAATTGTGTCAATGGGATCATTGGTTGAACCACTTCCTTCTTGATGCTGTTGTACTGTGGCAGTCTGGAAAGTGCGTCCGCCATGAAGTTTTTCCCAGCAGGAAGGTAACGTAAAGTAAAATTGAACCGCTTGAAGTGTTGGGCCCAGCGAGCCTGTTTTGTGATAGTTTGTGTGGTGTTTTTAGTGCTTCTAGATTCTTATGATCAGTCCACACCTCGAAAGGGTGTTTCGCCCCTTCTAAAAATTGTCTCCATGTTAACAGCACCCATCTAACTACAAACGCTTCTTTCTCCCATATGGCCCATCTCCTTTCCGTGTCTGATAGTTTACGGGATGTGTAAGCACAGGGTTGTAATATCCCGTTCTCATTCTTTTGCAAGAGTATTGCTCCTACAGCGACGTCGCTAGCATCAGCTTGTACTACAAAAGGTTGTTCCATGTCGGGGTGTTTGAGCACCGGTTCAGCTGCAAACAGTCGTTTCAGTTTCTCGAAAGCAGCTTGACATTCCATAGTCCATTCTAGTGGTTTCGAGGGTTTGGGTTTTACTTCCCCTTTGGTTTTTAGTAAGTCTGTAATTGGCAGTGCGATTTTCGCGAAAGAGGGGATAAATTGTTTATAAAAATTTGCAAACCCTAAGAAACTCTGTAATTGTTTACGGGTGCGTGGTGCGGCCCATTCCATCACTGCCCGGACCTTTTCCGGATCCATCTCTATTCCTTCATGCGATATACGATGTTCAAGATAGTCGATTTTGTCTTGGTGGAACTCACATTTAGAAAGTTTGGCATAGAGTTCAGCTGCTCTGAGTTTATTCAAGACCGCTCGAACCAGTCGTACATGGTCGGCCATGTTGTCAGAATAAATTAGAATATCGTCCAAATAGACCAAAACCCCCTTATATAGGTGCTCATGCAACACTTCGTTGATCAACTGCATGAATACAGCCGGGGCTCCTTGTAGTCCAAAAGGGAGTACTCTAAACTGGAAACATCCCAGTGGGCAATTAAATGCTGTTCCATTCATCTCCCTCTTTTATTCTCACTCGGTAGTATGCCTCTCTTAAATCAAGTTTGGTAAAAAACTTTCCCTTCCCTAAATGGGCTAACATGTCCTTCATGAGTGGGAGGGGGTAGACATTTTCTACACAAATGGCGTTCATGTTTCTATAATCAACTACTAATCTGAAGGAGCCATCTTTCTTTTCGCGGAACATTACTGGCGCTGCCACCTTGGGTTTGGCTCGTTCGATGAATCCACGTTCTAAGTTTTTATCAATAAAATTCCGCAACTCCCCCAATTCTCGAGGTGTCATGGGGTAAATTTTTGGTTTGGGAAGCTTCACCCCAGGGAGAATTTCAATGGTGCAGTCAGTGGCCCTGTGGGGAGGCAGGGCATCTGATGCCTTTTTGCTAAACACTTCCTTGAGGTCCCAATATTCTTTAGGAATTTTTTCTTCTCCCTCAATATAATTAATGGCTACTGCCACCCTTTCCGGCCTTATGTTGTCCCTTGGGGGGGGGGCTTCCTTTTCTGGAGTCGGTTCTGCCGTACGGATGCGCAGGACCCCCGTCTTCCAATTTACTCGTGGATTCCATTTACAAAGCCAGGGCAGTCCTAGAATGAGGGGTCTTTCCATTCCAGGGGCTACAATAAAGCTGAGCTTCTCTACATGATTCCCCAACTGCAGTTCAAGGGGTTCGGTCATAAAACTAGCTGGGCCCCCTCCTGCAATCGACCTGTCTAATTGACAAAATACAATGGGTCTTTTTAAAGTTTTCAGTCTCAGTCCCATTTCCTCCACTACTTTGGGGCTAATTATGCATCTAGTGCACCCTGAGTCCAACAGGGCTAACAATTGCGCGTGAGTTCCTGTGGAGGGCACCCTTACTTCTACGGGGATGAGTAAGGGTTCTTCCGTGTGACTCACCTGTTCGTCGGAGTCCGTCTCGCTGTCGTCATCGTTGGTCGGCGTTCCCAGCTCACCCGGGTTCCGGAGAGCGAACTCAACGACTTCTCCTTTCAGGGCGGTGCCGCGGGCTTTGGCGGGTATCTTATCGCCTTTCTTTTGGCCGGCCCCGGTGGCTTTTGGCGGTGGTTTGGAGAAACATTCGGCCGCTCGGTGACCCTCCTTCCCACATTTGAAACAGGTGAAGGGCTTTGACTTGGGTTTGAATTCGGTCTTCCTGCCAGTCATCTTGGGCGCCCCCTTACGGTAGGAAGAGAATGACTGGTCCCCCATCCGCCTTCCTCGGAGTTCGCTCCGTTTCAGCTCGATCTCCACATCCTCAGCTACTATGTACCATCTATCCAAATCATCGGGGACCCCCATGCTCCTACAGTCTCGATATATCTCTTCATTCAATCCATCTTTGAAACTCTCCAAAAGAGCCATCTCTGACCAGCCTGTCATATAGGGTGCCAGTTCACGAAACTCTTGGATATACTCTGCCACCGGCCTCCGGCCCTGCTGAATGCTCTTCATTCTGAGTCTCGCCTTTCGTTCAGCTAAATGGTCTTCAAACCGTCTTCTAAGGGCCCTCATGAACTGGTTGTAATTTCTCAGCAAGGGGGAGTTGTTATTGTGGAGAACCACCATCCACTCAGCAGCTACTCCCTCTAGGGCAGTGGTCCCCAACCTTTTTATCGCCGCGGACCAATCAGCCTTTGATAATTTTACCGTGGCCCGCTGAGCGCGCGCAGGGGTGGGGGGCGTTGTTCGCGACGACACATTGATTGTTTATATATCAGACTACTGTAAAAATGAAAAAGTACCAGTGAAAAGCGAGAAGAGCTAAAAAAACAAACAAACATCAGGGTCCTGTGCGGGAGGGGGTTTCAACCTCTTCTCCAAAGCACCTGAAGGTAGGAGGAGAAACTGGATGGAGCAAGGAGATAAGCAGCCTCGAACTAAGGAGAAACTTCCTGACACCCAGAACAATTAACCAGTGGAAAAGCTTAGCCTTCAGAAGTTGTGGGAGACCCATCACTGGAGGCTTTTAAACAGAGACTGGACAGCCATTTGTCTGAAATGATATTGGGTCTCCTGCTTGATCTGGGGTTGGAATAGAAGACCTCCAAGGATCCTTCAAACTATGAGCTCCTCTGTTACAAACCTTCAGGGATGCAGCACCCACAACCTCTGGAGAACCAACCTCCACTTGAAAGAGGCTTTTTCAATCTTCCCACCAGCAGAAATTGCAGCCACCAGTTTCCCAGCCTGCAGCACCAGTGGGCTTCCATTTGGGGAGGGAAGGAACCTGCAGCAGCAGCAGCTGAGAGGCTTCAGCCCAGTTGCTTCTCCGCTTCCAGGCCGTGGAGGGAACCAAACAGCCCAACTTGCTCCCGGACTCTCCTCCCACCTGCAGCCCTCAACTCACCTGCCAGCTGCTGCTTCGACCATGGAAACAGCACAAAAGCCGCTCTGCACACCAACTTCCTCCCATGAGTCATCCGGAAAAGGAAGTTCCTCTGCGCTTCTCCTCTCCTCCCATCCTTTCTATCAATACGGTACTCGATGGTTTTAACTCCTTTATTATGCACTTTTCAGGCACAGAGGTTGCCTACTGGCCGCTGCAGCAATCATGTCCCCCGGCCGCTGCAGCGATCATGGCCCCCGGCCGCTGCGCGGCCCGGTGCCAGGTACTCCACGGCCCAGCACCGGTCCGCAGACCGGGGGTTGGGGACCACTGCTCTAGGGCATTCGCGACACTTCTGACTTTCGCCGCCTCTGTCTCATAGTCCTCCCCACAGTCCTGCATGTGGTTCCACACTTGGGTCAGGAAAAATCCCAAGGCTTTAGGATTCCCATCAAACTTCCCAGGAAGGGGGGGATTTTTGGCTTTTTACGTCTGCGGGGGGGGGGCCTGCAAGTCTGGGGTTCTCTGGCCGGCTGCATCTCTCCCTCGAGCTGCCGAAGTCTGGGATGCTCCCTCTTCAAACTCTTCCTCTCCCCCACAGGCTGTTTCTCCTGGCTCCCCCCTGGGGCTTTCTCTCCCCTTCTCCCCAGGAATTTCAAAAGACTCACGGTTTCTTCTGCTTTCCTCTACATCACGGATAAGTTCCAAGGCTTGGTCTATCATGAGACGTTCTTTTTGTTCTTGCATCCACACTGCCTCCTTTTTCTGGGGTCTGGAAGTTGTCACTCCCCGGGGTTCCTCTCCCCAGTCTGGCAGTCTCCCCACTCCTTTTGACCATTTAGCCTCTTCTGTCTCCAAACGGAGTTTTCCCAACCATTCTGCAGTCTCCTTTTCCGACTGGAGGGCAGTTGAACTGGCTGCCCCCATCTTCTCTTCTCCATCACTCCCCCAATCTGACATATTCTGGATTTACAGTCCCCTCGGTTTTTGTCCGGGTTGACTGGTTGTGAGTTCCAGCTTAATGTCAGGTATGCTTCCTTCAGTATCCAGGAAAGAAACCCCCAAACTCAAGCATTTTGAAGAATTTGGTACTTTTACTGAATATGAAATGATAACAACCCAAGTAAAGCTGGAACTGAGCAAAACGCGCGAAATGCATCTACTAAGCTTCTCCCCCCCTCGTGTTCATAAATCATCAGCCAATCCAAAGGTCTTCCAAAGGTCAGGTGGCAACACGTCTGGCAGCATCATTCATCAGGAATGTAGGGCAGTTGGTCAGCCGTCTCCATTTGAAGATCCAGTTTCGTTTTCTCATGAAGACACATCCTACCAGAAAAGAAAAAAAAACCATCTCCTGCTCCTTCCCCCCTTAGCTTTATAACTAATCCCTCCCCCGTTTCTTATGGCAGCTGAAACAGGAAAAGCTGAGGCTGACACCTCCTCTTTCTTTTATCTCTTGCATCATCTTTTTTTAATCGTTGGCTTTTTCCCCTGCCAGATAAATTTAGTTATTATTTGGTTTAACTCCATGAAAAACTTTTTGGATAAATTCACTGGGGCGGTTTGAAACAAAAAGTTGAACTTCAGTAGAACGTAGGATTTTACTGTTATTACTCGTCCTAGAAGTGAGAGTTGTATTTTACCCCATTTATCTAAATCTTTTCTTGTTTGAATTAATAATTTATTATAATTGTCTTCTTGTATGCTCGAACATCTGCCAGTTAGCCAACTTCCCAAATATTTAATTTTGTTAACTACTTTTAATCCAGTCACTTCCTGTAAGCCCTTCTTAGCTTCCTCTAAGATATTCTTAGTTAATATATTTGTTTTCTTTTTGTTGATTAATAAACGTGCTACCGCCCCAAATTCCTCAATTGTCTCTATTGAATATAAACAAGATTCTATGGGCTCTTCCAAGATAAAAACCATATCATCTGCGAAGGCCTGGGTTTTATATACCTGTTGTCCAATTATAAGGCCTTTTATTCTTTCTTCATTCCTTATTTTACGCAATAATGTTTCTAGTGATAAGATAAAAAGTAAAGGGGATAAAGGACAGCCCTGTCTTGTGCCTTTACCAATAGGGAATTCTTCTGTCAGGTCCCCATTTATCAGTAGTCTGGCCGTTTGTTTGGAATAGATAGCTTTAATTGCGTTTATAAATCTCTGTCCAAAGCCCATGTGTTCTAACTGTAATAATATAAACTCCCAATTGACTCTGTCAAATGCCTTCTGGGCGTCTATAAAAACTAGTGCGACCTGTTTGCCTGGGTGATCTTCGTAATATTCCAATACATTTAGCATGACTCTTAAATTATCTCGTAATTGTTGTGATGGTAGAAATCCATTTTGGTCATTATATATAAATTCATTCAGGAAGCCTTTTAATCTGCTTGCTAGAATTGTGGTGAAAATTTTTCCTCTTTAGGAATTAAACTGATATTGGCCTCCCTCCATGAGTGGGGAATTTCTGCTTTTCCCAGGACTTCATTAAATAAATCTTTCATATGCTCTCCCATTACCTCAAACATTGTTTTATATAACTCAGCTGGAAGTCTGTCTGTGCCAGGCGTTTTCAAATTTCCCTGTTTCTTCACTGCTTTTTCAATCTCAACTAAGGTAATTTCCTCTTCTAATATTTCTTTCGTTAAGTTGGGTATTTTGGGTAAGTCCGAGTTCTCTATATAATTTTTTATCGCACCTGTTATGATCTCCTCTCTTTTATATAATTCTTTGTAAAAATCCACTGCAATTTTTTCTTTCCCTTTTTTGTCTTTTATTAAATTTCCTTCCTTGTCTTCTAATTGATCAATTCATCTATTCTGTTTTTCCTTTTTTAATCTAAATGTGAGCCATCTTCCTAATTTATTAGCTGATTCAAAGTGTTTTTGCTTTGCTGCCTTTATATTATCTTTCAATTTATCCAGCTCCAAGAGATTAAGCTGGTGTTTTAGGAGTGCTATCTGTTCTTTTGCTCCTATGGATAGTGGATTATTTTGTAGTTGTTCCTTGGCTTTTATTAATTTACTTGTTAACTCACCCCTTTCTTGTTCTTCTTTTTTGTGTTTAATGGTCGTGTGTTTAATAATAAGACCTCTTATAAAAGCTTTGGCAGTATCCCAAATTATTTGAAGTGGCATTCCTGGTGTTTTGTTTTCTTGAAAGAAAAGGGATATTTCTATCTTGAGCTTTTGTATAAATTCGGTTTCTTTTAAAATCTCTGATTTCATCATCCATCTCTTTCTATTTTTCCCCTCTTTCTTTAATACGGCTAATACTGGGTTATGATCCGCCCAGTCATTCGGCATAATTCTGACCTCTGCCACTTGAGAATTAAGTTCTTGTGACATCCAAATCATGTCCAACCTGGACCACGATTTGTGCCTGGGAGAATAATAAGTGAATTGTTCACTTATCGGATTGTGCTTGCGCCAGGTATCTTTCAATCCTAATTCATCTCTCATTTCATTACAAATGGCTGGTAAGATCTTCTTATCTTGTCCTCTGTTTCTTTTCTTTATTTTTCTTTATTTTTTTTTTAGTTTTCCCCTGTTTTGTAATCCTTTGTCCTATTAATAACTGCATTAAAGTCGCCCAGAAGACATACCTGCTTGTATTCCAAGTCTCGGATTTCTCTTCGTATTCTTCGGAAGAATGATTTGTGTTAGTATTCGGGGCGTAAATTCCTATCAATAATACTTTGCTCTGTAGTAATTCCATCTCTAATATTAGTATTCTTCCCTCTTCGTCTGCGAATAGTTGTTTCGGCGAGAGATGTTCCTTTACATACATTGCTACTCCTTTCTTTCTCTCCTCTGGAGCTGCTACAAACAGTTTCCCTGCTTTAGGGCATTTCAATAAATTAGCTTGTGATAATTTAATATGCATTTCTACATAGCTTGAATTCCCCAATGACTCCACCCATATTTTGCCAAATGAATGCACTATCCCAAATGCATACAGTCTCCAGCATACAGCATCCCCCCCCCCTTTTTTTTTAATGTGCCGCCCTTCTCCGGGAGACTCAGGATTATAATGCGTTAAACAATACCCTTCATAAAGTCAGCTTATTGCCCCCACAAACTGGGTCCTCAATTCACCTACCTTAGAAAGGATGGAAGGCTGAGTCAACCTTGAGCCTGGTGAGATTCGAATTGACAGTAAGTGCAGACAGCTGGTGTTAAATTACAATGCATTTGTCTACTGAGCTATCCAGGCTCCCTGTCCATAGAGCTTAATTTAATGAATACAATTCAAAGGTTTGAGCAGACCAATTTCGAGGCAAACCCCTTGTTTCCAGGATTTTTCCGTACTCCCCCTTCCACCCTAGAGGAACCATTTATACAAATTGCTTCTCCTTTCTCCAGGGGGTGTTCCTCCAAATCAGGTCTTATTTTTGTTTGTAAATCAATCACTTCAGCACCATAATGTTCTAATCCAAACTGATCCATTGATCTGGTGTTGGCTAAGAACTGTGCTTGATTCAAATTGTGATTTGTAGTTACAATCAAGTCTGTCTGCTGCATTAAAATTGTTTCGTGTGTGTGTGTGTGTGTGTGTGTGTTTTCAAAGAGACTGAATGGCTTTTTCGAGTTTGGTAAACTTAATACAGGAGCCTTGGTCAAAGCTTGTTTCAAATTTTCAAGGCTTCCTCTTTCATGTCCCTCCCATTTCAAACTCCAAGGTCCAGATACAATTAATTTTGCATAGAACTATTTTAATTTTTGCTTGTTTATAGATAGAGGCTGAGACGCTACTCCTGTCGGAAGGAAAAAGAAGCCTTTCCCTTTAAGAATTGTTGAAAGGCAGAGCTTTCCCTTCCTGAATTCAAAACTCCAGGCTGGGAGATTACTTCGAAATGATTGGAGGTCAGCTGCTTGAGAGTAGAATCAGTTTATTGTTTCTGGGGAGGCAGGCAAGAAACAAACACAAGCACAGCGTTCCGAGGCTAGCCTGTCGTAACTGTAAGAGTAACCATTTTTCCCTTTTCTCCCAAAAAAAATATCTTTTGATTTGGCGTGTGAATTCTTTATTTTGTGTGTGTGATGGTTTTATGGTGGTTAAATCCTGTCTTTGTTTGTGATCAGGTTCTTCTGTCCTGGATCTGGCAAATAAGTAATAGTTGTATAGTTCACACTCTGTTTTTCCTAACCTTTTGTAGTTGTTCGTTCCCTATAATTATTCAGCTTGCCATCTCCGTGTTTTAGTGAATATCTCTCTTTTATAAACAAATTAGCTCCTTCTTCGAAAGGAACAACAACTTATGCTGCTAACAATCAAACAAACAAATCTGAAATATATCAAACTTTAGTTTCAATTCTCTGCCTTTAGTGAAATGCAAGTCAGATTAAAAAAAATATTTCAAAATCATTTCTTTTATATAGGTTTAATTAAGCGTTTTAAACCTCAAAAATTTCCAGAAAAAAATAAAATCAAAATTGTATTCAGAGCAGAAAAGCTTTCATATGCAAATTAAAGAGATCAGCAGCAAAAACCACATTAGCCGATCTTTCCCCCTCCTTTTTCTGCTCTTTCAGCAGAGAGAGAGAGATGTCCGCTGAAGAAAAAAAAAAAATCCAACAGCCCACCCTTTTCCTGCTTCTCACTTCCAAAGGAAAAGGGCGGGGGGAGGAAAAAAAAACGTTTTACAGCAGGCAACCAAGCCTACTTCGTTCAGCATTCACCTGCTTCATTCAGCATTCTTCCAACAAACCAACACATTCTGCATTTCTCTCTAACCTCCATAATTCACAGACATTTCCCACAAATTATATGAAGGGAAATTAAAGTGCATTTTCACCAACTTTTACCCTCAACACACTTCACATTCACGCTGCAATCAAACTGCGTACACCAATCTCACATGCAAAAATCTCACTTCATGCAAACCAATCATTACAATTATTCAAGCATAAGTTTACTTAATTTGCTGGCCAGCCAAACAATCAATTCCATTCAATTTTACACACTATCATTATATATATATATATTTAACAGAAATCACACCAAATTGATCAAGTCAAATTATCTGACACTTCCCATTTAGACAGGCTTTCCTCTTTACGGCCTGCTAAACCCCGGGTGGGAAGAACAGTAAACAAAGTCTTCTTTATTCTTAGTTAAGAATGGCAATTCATCAGAAACTTTATAACACTGCAATTAGTTCTTTTCTCTTACCACACATAAGATCACACATTTTTTTAAAAAAACTTTTATTGCATAAGGTTTTATTTCTCCCCTTTCTTTAGTTTTCATCAAACAGACCCTAGCAAACTCTGCCTGATACTTGAGTAATTAAGGGGGTTTTTCTTTTTGTCTTCCACTGATCAATATTTATTACCACCCATTCTAACAACACTACCCCTGGCTCACGATGCTGGACGTTCCGACAGTCGTCTATGAGAACCGCAGAGGTTTAACCACCCGCACAATCCCACACAATACTTAATTCCACAATACTTAAATACTTAATTCCAGAGACTTCAGGATGCCACCTGGTCTCCAGGAGGGTGATCAGCCCCCCTCTGCCACCCCTTAACGGGTGGGTACTCTAAACAGAGAGACTTTAACTCTCTGATTTATACTTACCTGTTTTCTTTTTCCTTTTTTCTTTCTTTCTTTCTTTTCTTTAAGGTCTCTGTGTCTGGCTAACCTTTAAGGATCCTTGATTAGCCTGTTTCGCCAGCGGGTTACGGCACCTCCTCACCGAAAGGTTCCGTGGACTTCAAAGGAGTCCTAATGGCCGGCCAGTGGATTTTCCTTGGGGAGGCGTCGGTTCCGCTGGGGCAGGCTGTCTGGCAGAACAAAAGTTCTTTGTTCTCTAGTCCCATCTGGGGTGCCATAAATGTGGTGGAATGGAAGGACTAAAAAACATTCCCAGGCCAGTCAGAGACAGTTTATTTTTATTTTTATTTATTTTTATTTGATTTATATGCCGCCCTTCTCTGGAGACTCAGGGCGGCTTACAATGTGTTAAGCAATATACATTGCGCAAGGTTCAGAGCCAGATTTGTACCTGAAGCTTTGAACAAAGAAAGAACTCTGATACAATGGTTTTTATACATTTCTAAGACAAAGGATTCAGTGAGATCATACATTTTCCATATATGGTTAATCATGAGATCATACATCCGATTTTCCTTCTATGGTTACATTCACTGTTAATAAGTTCATCTAATTACTTAAAGCATTAATCTTAGTTTACAAAATTATCTTAGCCACACAACTTTTCTTAAGTGCTCAGAGTCGCTAATGGGAGAGTTACTACTGTCCTTGGGTAAATTCATTAGATTAAGTAACTCTTTGTAACATATAGGTCTTTGTGTCATTCACAGTCAGGTCACTCAGATGTTTTTCCATATAGCAGTCCTTTCCGTGACATCTAGGTCTCAGAAGATATATTACCACTTAAAGGGGTTTAACTGTTTGTTAATGTAATTTCCAACAAGCACTTTCCTCTCTTATAATAATGTGAATAGATAGAGTCTCTCAGAGTTCATGTATCCAAGCACGTCTTCCCCTTATAATAATATGAATAGAGAGGGTCCCCCAGAGCCCATATATCTGACTCTGTATGATTCCTATTTTATTCACATTATTTCTTTTATCTACATTATTCTTTATTTGCTATTTACCTCATGACCAGCCAAGCTCTGACATCCCAGTTGAGTTGCCTGCTAATCAGGCAACTCAGCTTGGATCGCCAGAGCCATGTAAAAGAAAAAAAGTTTCTTTTTTTCTCACCCCCACCCCAGCCTCCAGCTTGCTTACCTTAGCTGCTGATCTCATGACGATCGCAATCCATGCATCAGCAAGCAACTGAATATCCCTGCCTGCAATCAAGCTCATCGGTGAGCAGCTCTTTCTGCCTGCCTGCCTAGACTTGTGGACTTCAACTCCCAGCAAAGCTGGCTGAAGAATTCTGGGAGTTGAAGTCCACAAGTCTTAAAGTTGCCAAGGTTGGAGACTCCTATTGGGTAAGTTTTTTTCCCCTTTGGGATCTTTAAAAAAAATAGTTAATTGGGGTTTTTTTTAGTTGTTCTTTTTTTAGACCTAGCCATTTAAAGTTTAGGAAGTTTTAAATTTAGCTGCTTTTATATAAAAATAAAAATACATTAAAATAAGATAATATTTGTTCAGCTTTCTGAGATTTAGTGTGTTTCTGTAGTGTTTCACTGTAACTACACAAACACAAAATCTCACAAAGCTGTATGTGGAATTTTGTGTGTGTAAAGTGTGAAAGTTGGTTTTTTTGGGCTTTTTGTGGCTGTGTGAGGTTCCTGCTTGTTGCAGGGGCCATTTTGGGGCTAGCACAGCTGCTTTTACATTGTGGGTGAGCCAGTTGTGTTGTGTTGTGCTTGTGTAAAGCGTGAAAGTTGTTTTTTTGGGGCTTTTTGTGGCTGTGTGAGGTTTCTGCTCGTTGCGGGGCCATTTTGAGTCTAGCACAACTGCTTTTACATTATAGGTGAGCCAGTTGTGTTGTGTTGTGTTTTGTAGGTTAAAAAAGGGCAAAGAAGTGACATTGACTTGGCCACACCTACCCAGTCACCTTACCACCAAGTCCCACCCACTAATTAAGCCATGCCCACAGAACCGGTAGCAAAAATTTATAGATTTCATCCCTGGTTTGATCTCTAACTCAAGTGACATTTATGTGGATTCTGCCAATGAAACTCTGACCTCTGGACTCGCTGATAACTCTGACTTATATCCTTTCATACGTATTATGGGTTAAACTAACAAAACCTGTATATATTGTACTAATGGAAGAAAACTTTAGCTTACCTGGACATTCCATACAAACTTCAATCATATACTGAGAAAAGGATTATCTTACATCACTGATTTAAAATCAATTATAGGTTTTATTTTGGATACTTACAATAGGCTATTGTAGCATATGACAAGAATGGGACAAGATTATCTTGGAAAAGCTGGAAGAATATGCCAATATGTCAACTGTTCAACTAGCAAACCCAAAACAAGTAAACAATCTCAGGAGTTTTGAATTTCCAAAAGTAAAACTTTATTAGATAACAGCATTTGGTACTGAAGAATCAAAACCAGCTCTAGTTTTTCTGTGCAAATGCTTGCCTACTTAAACAAAAGCTTCCCTTTCTCTCCACCCTTGGGTAATCATATTGATCAATTATGAGACGTCTTTTTGTTATGGGAACAGTCCAGCTCTTCTCAAATACCTGCAGTGGTGACCATGATGGCTTCCAGGCTCTCTTGATCCATGCACAAATTCTCAGCACTCCATTCCATCCTTCCCTCCCCCCAGTTCATTGGCAAGTTGAATAGTGAGAAGGTTTGAAAGAAGCAAAGCAGTTCAATCTTGACAAATTGCTTGTTTTGCATTTCCTTCAAGCTTGGTGGTGTAGTGGGCAAGCATCCTGTGGAAGGTTTTAAACCAGAGATTAAAATTGCAGATCGCCTTTGGTTAGGTTGCTAAACTGCTATATGTTAAAAGACTTTAGTTGCTGTATGCTAAAGAAAGGTTCAATATCAATTTTTAGCAATACACAAGGTAGCTGTGACCTGAAGCAATTATGCTGCAAGCTTTGCATTAATAACGTGAACTGTTAATTTTATTTGATATATTAAAGTAAGTAAAGAACAAACTTTTAGCATTACTTAGGGGCTGAAGTTGAGAATGTATATTCAAGAATACAGTCAAAGGGCTGAGGTGGAGAATATATTCAAGAATAAAATCAAAGTCAAGAATACGCAGTCTTGTTTATTTTAATGTCATGGGTTGATGGGGTTTGGAGACTACAAATACAATACATTCTAGTAAACCCATGTTTTAAGGGGAAGCATGCTATAACATACAGTATTATTGCAAAAATACCTTAGTAGAAATCAATGTTTTTACTATTCCATCACTTGCTTCACACGTCTATTGAGATACCTTGCCAATACATATATGGGTAACTATCTAAAATATGCACCCATATCAACTTTCAGTGTATTATAGGAGAGAGCACAATATATTACAAGGAACGTGTACTGTTATATTTCCACACTCTTACAAGGTGATTTGAGTATCAGTATTTACTAAAAGAAGCAGGAGGTAGGCATAAATGTTCATTTGCAGCTGTTTAAATTATTAACTTTTCTTTTTAACCTGATGCTTCTGCAGACACACACACTTCAACTAGTCTGCCTTAGCACAATGACAACCAATCCGTTCAGCTCTATACTTTTTCCACCAGCCGCTATCCTTTGAAAGACATTTGAAACATGCACTTTATGGGCGTCTCGGGCAGCAACAAAGGTAAGACTGCTTTTGCTACTGTTGGATATGACAAATAGTGAAAAATGCTGAAAAGGCAGACCAATGAAAAACAATAGAAAAGTATCTTTTCATTTGTGCTGTTCCAGGTGAGGAGTTGGAAGACATTTTGTTAGTACAATCTTTATGTTGTTCTATAATGATTGAAAACTATTAATTTTTTTTCCAATTTTGGAACATGGAAAAAATGGAACTATTTAGATTTCTCCATTCATACACAAGTGCTATGACAGTTTACTCTCACATTTCATGTATTAAAAATACTCAAATAATTTACTACACTTCATCACTGGGAGATGATACACAATTAATATATTGTGGATCTTTGTCAAAGCAGTCTCAGTTAAAACAAATTTAGGGTTATTTCAAAATAACTGTGTTTATAATAAAATGAGAATAAGGTCTTCAGGAGCCTCTTCTATAGCTCAATACTGGTTTCCATATTTTCCATCTCAAAATGATAAGCCATGTTTACAATAATTATCAGTATATTATGGGTGCTACATTACAAAGCAAACATTTGGAAGCTGTAATAGGAGTGGAAGTTGCCCACTCCTATTTTGCAATATGAGGCATCTTTATCAATTAAAGATAAAGAATATAAATATCTTGGGTTTGAAGTGATGTCCTTTCAAGCAAAATCATCTAACTCATCTTTTAATGAAATCTTTTCAATGTTTTAAAGAATTTCAGTGTATATCAGGAAAAGAAAACCCACACTCTTCATCAAGTGAAATTATCTCAAGGTCTGCCTTGTTTAAGATGAAGCTGTTCCTTACATCATATACAACTCTAGCTCTCCACCCTCCACCATTAAGTAGACCGGCATCTTATTTATAAGCATCTTTTCCAAGGGATTAAATAAGCTTTTCATAGTTTGCCAATTGGTAAATGGTATACTGTATGTCTAAGTATTTTAAACTTCTTAAACTATTAAACTTTTAATAAAAAGGCTAGTCGTTCTGAATCCGACCGAACACTGGTAAGATCTCATATTAAGAATTACCTAGTGGCGATAAGAGTAGAGTAACTACTTTTCTACTCTTATTGCATCATCAGATAATCGCCCAGCCGCCCTGTTTAGGGTGACCCGCTCTCTGCTCCATCAAGAGACGCGGGAAGACCCCTTGGAGGGTAGAGCTGAGGATTTTGTACAATATCTGTATGACAAAATTGCTCAGATTCGTGAACAGCTAGACTCTGACTGGATTGATCCAGAGGAGACGACAGGGGCAGGTCCTGAGAATATTATTTGGGAAGAGTTTGATCCTGTGACTCCCGAAAGCGTGGACAGGATACTGAACAGACTAAATGCGACCACATGTTTATTGGACCCGTGTCCATCCTGGTTGGTACTGGCCTCTCGGGAGGTGACGCGAGGCTGGCTCCAGGAGATTATAAATGCTTCTTTGAGTGAGGGTGTTTTTCCCACTGTCTTGAAAGAGGCGGTGGTGAGGCCCCTCCTCAAGAAGCCCTCCCTGGATCCAGCTGTATTAGCAAATTATCGTCCTGTCTCCAACCTTCGCTTTGTTGCAAAGGTTGTTGAGAGTGTGGTTGCATGACAACTGCCTCAGTACCTGGATGAATCGAATTATCTAGATCCGTTCCAGTCGGGATTCAGGCCCGGGTACAGCACAGCGACAGCATTGCTCGCATTGGTTGATGATCTCTGGAGGGCTCGGGACAGGGGTTGCTCCTCTGTCCTGGTCCTACTAGACCTCTCAGCGGCTTTTGATACCATCGATCATGATATCATGCTGCACCGGTTGGAAGGGTTGGGGGTGGGGGGCACTGTTCTACAGTGGTTCTCCTCCTTTCTCTCTGACCGGTCGCAGTCTGTGTTGACAGGGGGGGCAGAGGTCGACCCCGAGGCCCCTTATATGTGGGGTGCCACAAGGATCGGTCCTCTCGCCCCTTCTATTCAACATTTATGTGAAGCCGCTGGGTGAGATCATCCGTGGTTTTGGGGTGAAGTACCATCAGTATGCTGATGACACCCAGCTGTACATCTCCACCCCAGACCACCCCAATGATGCCCTCGAGGTGATGTCCCGGTGCCTGGAGGCCGTACGGATCTGGATGGGGAGGAACAAACTCAGACTCAACCCATCCAAGACCGAGTGGCTGTGGTTTCCGTCGTCCCGATATAGTCAGTTGGCGCCATCTCTGACTATTGGGGGCGAGTCGTTGGCTCCCACAGATGGGGTTCGCAACTTGGGCATCCTCCTGGACTCACGGCTGTCTTTTGAAGAGCATATGACGGCCGTAGCCAGGAGGACTTTTTATCAGGTTCGCCTGATTCACCAGTTGCATCCCTTTCTGGATCGGGACTCGTTACGCACGGTCACTCACGCCCTTGTCACCTCACGCCTGGATTATTGTAATGCTCTCTACATGGGGCTCCCCTTGAGAAGCACCCAAAGGCTCCAACTGGTCCAGAATGCGGCCGCGCGGGTGGTAATGGGAGCAATGTGGCGCTCTCATGTAACCCCCCTCCTGCGCGAGCTGCACTGGCTCCCAGTGGTCTTCCGGGTGCGCTTCAAGGTTTTGGTTACTATCTTTAGAGCGCTCCATGGCTCAGGACCAGGGTACTTACGAGACCGCCTCCTGCCACCAATAGCCTCTCACCGACCAGTTCGCTCCCATAAAGAGGGACTCCTCAGGGTGCCGTTGGCCAAACAATGTCGACTGACGGCCCCCAGGGGGAGAGCCTTTTCTGTGGGGGCACCTACCATCTGGAACGGGCTTCCCCCGGAGTTACGAAACATCCAAGACTTATGCATATTCCGCCGTGCCCTGAAAACATTTCTATTCCAACAAGCTGGTCTGGCCTAACTCTCCCTTTTTAATTGGCTTTTAAACTGGCTTTTAAATTGGGTTTTAAACCTCTTTAGATAAATTTGGATGTTTTTAATCTTTGAGCCTAAATTACTTAATCTGTTTCTTAATAGTTTTTAACTTCTATATGTATTTGTATTTATTATGGCTGTTCACCGCCCTGAGTCCTTCGGGAGTAGGGCGGTATACAAATATGAAAAAAAATAAAAATAAATAATAAATAAATAAATAAACTTTTGTACCACCTTGGGAATCTATTAATTGAAACAATATAGAAATGTTCTAAGTCAGAAATGTCCTACAAAATAAGAATTCTGAAATAAAAATCTTAATTTAAATTGTCATAATCCCTATGACCGTGATGGCGAACCTATGGCACGGATACCAGAGGTGGCACTCACACCCCTCTCTGAGGGCATGCATGCGCCAGCTGCTCTTTGTGCGTGCCGGTTTCCAGTGCTCCGGCTCGTGTGAAGATCAGCCGGCTGGTGCATATACGTTCCAGTTTTGGGCACTCGGTGCCAAAACGGTTCACCATCAGTGCCCTATGATAAAGCATTAAAGTGAATATCCATTAAACATTAACTGAGTAAAGTTAATTTTTATTACTTAACTGTCGCTTAAATGATTAGTTTTTAATTAAAGGAAATATAAGGTCAAACCTCTCTTCCTTGATTCATATTTCATTTCTTTCTGCTTATAAGTGGGTAGCCTATTCTCTTATCAAAAATACAGAAAAAATAGTTACACTAATATCCATTGTGCTTTTTAAAAGATGTATCCCAAACTTATCAAGTTATCAACATTTGCATTAAAATGTAGGTATGCAGATGAAACAAAATCTGCTTTATCCTAAATGCAGAAGGAACAGACCTATTTTGAATCTTCTGTCAGATGTATCTTGATTGTTAGTGCCATTGGGAGCAATGGGAACTCAAAACAACTGCTCCCTTGGACAATCAATCATTTTAGTTGTGTATTCATTATAAGTAATAGATTCTTACTTAAATCTACCATGTTATGTGCTGAAGAGCCTTAACATGCAGACAGCCAATAACAATGTAACTAAACTATAACTCAAAATCTGTGGAAACTGCTGAGAACTTGACAACCTGGCAATTTATTAAGTATACGGGAAACATGTCAATGAGATAACAACTTTGTCTCATGATGATACAGGTAGTCTTCAATTTACAACAGATCATTTAATGACTGTTCAAAGTTACAATAGCACTGAAAAAAGCGACATGACCATTTTTCACACTTATGACTGTTGTAGCATCCCCATGATAACATATTCAAAATTCAGTGGCTTGGTAACTGGTTCATATTCATTGCAGTGTCCTGGGGTCCCCTTTTGTGACCTTTTGATAAGCAAAGTCAATGGGGAAGCTGGATTAACCATGTTTCCAATTTAACACAACTGCAGTGATTCACTTAACAAATGTGGCAAGAAGTTATAAAATGGGGCAAAATTCACTTAACAAATTTCTCACTTAACATAAATTTTGAGCTCAATTGTGGTTGTAAGTCGAGGACTACCTGTAGTTAAAATGTAATTATGCATTATGCAACTTTTTCTAAAATATATATTTTATTTGTATTACTCAACAGGAATCAACAAAAGCACAGAATAAGGCAGAAAATGTATTTCCATTGCTTAGTCTGGGTCTGGTTTGTTCTTTCACACAGTGATTCTAAAATCTACCAAGCCTGCAAGAAAATCTGTTTTTGCAAAGAAGGGACAGTGTTTGTGAACTGCTCAGGAGTTCATGCTCTGGTGTCCAATCTAACGTTTCCCCCTGATGCAGAACACTTGGACCTTTCTCAAAACAACTTGTATTTTATTCCTTGGAAATCTCTAAATTCCCTGTGGAAGTTGCAGGTTCTCCTTTTGAGCAGCAACTCCATTCACAAAGTTGAAAGAACATTCATTTCATTGGGCAGGCTCCACAAGCTTGATATTGGTAGAAATGATATATCATTTCTTGGCAACAGTTTTTCAGTGGGTCTTATTTCTCTCCATGAACTTATTTTGGCCTACAATAAATTGCAGGAGCTACAGTACAAGAGTTTTCAATACTTTGAAAACCTTCAGAAGCTGAATTTGCAAAATAACAACATTTCCTCCATAGAAATGGGGACTTTCCGCAGTCTTACGTCCTTGAGGCAACTTTACCTTCAGAACAATTGCCTTCATGTCCTACATAGTAGATTATTTTCTATGCTGCAACACTTAGAGATCCTGAATTTGGAGGGCAATATGATAAAAACTATTGCTCCTGGAGCCTTTATTCCATTAAGCCACCTTACAACACTTAACTTGATCCACAATAAAATTGAGCATATTAAATTCAAAACATTATTATCTTTGCAAACCCCTGGAACTCACATCTTACTCTCAGACAATCCATGGTTCTGTGACTGTGATCTTCAGAGAGTTTTTGCAAAACTGCACAGTGTTAGGAGACTGATCTTGCATGATTATTATAACATGACATGCATGGAGCCCCATCTGTTGAGAAATCTGCCTCTGTCAGCTGTAGATACCGAGCTTTGTACTGCTGAGACAGTGACTGTTCTTGTTATAACTTTTACGGTCTTTGTAACTGTGGTAGCTGCCATTGTAATGGCTGAAAGGAACAGAAAGAAAAGGGCTGAGAAACGCTGGAATGAGGATAGTGATGTTTCTTATAATGCTCAAAACTGATTAAATATTTGGTAGTAGGAAACTTTGGGCTTGAATATGCTACTTAATTTAGCTATATATATTAGAACAATTTTCAGGCATGCAATTCTGAAGATATGAAGAGGATACATGTGTCTGTCTCCCTCTTATCCTGTTCATCGGGGGCAATGTACTGAGTCAATCTATCAGTTGAGGCTGAAAAAATGCTTTCAACATAATTTGGACTTTACATGTCTTCTTAGGAGTTCTGACTAAAAGTTCTCATCCATATTGCAATCTTCATCCACTGAAGCTGATTTCTTCAGGTATAAGTACAGCAACCACACTGGCAGCCACAGGGTGTTGCTAATGCTGTGACTAATATAGAGATACTAAGAAGATGGAATAGACAGGTGCATGAAACAACAGAATCCATTTTTATAATAACGTAAGAGATAGAAATGTAATGATTTCAGCATAATTAGCCAGCTTTTGTCTGTTCTAAATAAAAAAGTAAATGTTTCTCGTCTTCACATTAGTTTCTGGAAAAGAATCTCTGAGGCATTCAAAAAGGGTGCCAATTTAAATAGTAATATTCAAAGAACTTTTCAATCTTAAAGAATTTTTGACATACCCTGTTCCCCCCAAAATAAGACATCCCCTGATAAGCCCAATCGGGCTTTTGAGTGCATGGCAATAAGGCCAAGTGCTTATTTCAGGGTTCAAAAAATATAAGACAAGGTCTTATTTTCGGGGAAACACGGTATATATCCATACACAAGAGCAATTAAATATTCTGAAGTGATAACTTATATATATATTGTGTGTTTCTGTCTGATGGTGAGGGATGGATTATAGGCAGGGGCAGGATAGATTTACTAATGATTTTTCCCCTTCAGTATATTATTATATGTATTATTATAAAGATCACAACAAATAGAAAAATATAGAAAAAGGGAAACTGGGGAGGGTATTAGCCTGGTTAATATTTGAATAGGAAGCTGCTTGGCTACCAGATCTAGTTTGTAAAAATCTGAAAAAGAAATGACAGTACAAAAAACTCCTGTGTTCTAGGGGTTATCCTAGAGCAAGGCCGGTCAAACTGGCAGCTGCCCACCCCGACTCCACAAAGGCAAAAAAACACCCGAATACGGCACTCAGGTTTGACACTCCTAGAGACATTTGAGGGCCAGATGTGGTAGCTCTAAGCCAAAGATTTCAAAATGTGGATTATGATTCCAGGGGATGGGACACATTTTTTTAAAAAATAAATGTGTATGTCAGTGTTCCAGAAAACCCCCAACTCCAGTAAAGACGCGGAAGCTGCCAGTTTGCTTATGTTTGTCCAAATTGATAGCACTATCAAAACTTGCTCCTGCTTTATTTAGGCAGTAGCAGCAAGCAACACAGGGAGTGAAGTTCAAAAGTGCCAAACAGCTCTCAGTCAAACTCAGCTGGTAAATTCTGATTGTGATTTATAAAAGTATATAATTTTTTTTCAAAAATTCAATTGCTGTCTTAGAAACCAAGAGACTGACAGTTCTAATCCTGCCTTAGGCATGAAAGTCAGCAGGGTGACCTTGGGCCAGTCACTCTCTCCCAGCCCATCACACCTCACAGGGTTGTTGTGAGGATAATAGGAGCAGGAATGTTTGCCACCTTGAGTTATTTATAAAAAAAAATAATGAAGGCAGGATAAAAATAAATGGCCAGCAGAGTAACATATGTAGTTTCCATAGCACACGTAGAAGTGAAGTTTAGAATTTTGTTTAAATTCTAGTTTTTAAAAATGGGGAAAAGATTACTGTTAAAACAGCTTAAGTCTGGAACCATGAGAGTTTTAATAAACGGTACCTTTTTTGCAGAATTCTAACCAACAAAAGAGTTTTATTCATGTAGAAAATGACACAAATTCATTTATCCATTTTAGGAAGTTACAATACTATAAATTTTGAGAAGCCCTACCCTAAACAATGTGCTAGACTAGGACATCAAAATAAGAAATCCTGGAAGGGGCTCCTTCCAGGAAAATCATTTATTATAGGAAAGTTAAGTTATCCTCGAGTTGAGTTCTGGTCCGATGTTGGAAAGGAAAGGTAATTAAGAGGGACGAAAGTTTTCTTGCTAAAAAAAATTCCTCGAATTCACCTCTATGGGAGAGGCGGTGAATACTACCGGGTGACTGCTCCACTGGTGATCCACCCCAGTGCATGCATAACACGCCACCGCTAGCAAAGGGGCTAGAAATAATTCGGCTCAACCCGTCGAGCGAGCGAGCTACTTCGTGAATATGCATTCAGTGTCACTTCTTTCGTTCATAAACCGTAGTAGGAATCGAATTACTAAGGCGACGTTTCTCAACGGGCAGAACGGGGCTTCCTTTCCCCGATTGGCTCAATCCTGTTCCGAAAGGAAGCGCGGGCCCCTTTGGGACTTTCCCCAGGCCCTGGCGGGGTGGGGTGGTGGGGACTCCGTTCTATCCGCGCAGGCGGCCGCCTGGCCGGGCAGAGGCTCCCCCAGCAGTACCTGAACAGCCCTTTCGGCAGCAGTGGCGCCTCAGCGGGCAGGAAGAGCCATGGCGGCGCTTCCTGCGGGATCCATAGTCCCCGATGACCCTTGGGTTTGAGAGTGGATAGGCTTCGGCTAAATAAAGGGGTTATGTTCTTCTGGCCCTGGCTCTGACCAAGCACTTCATTATTACCTCACTTGATCCGTAGGAGGAGAGATTTTTGCCTCCATTTTGGTCAAAAGCTACCATTTTATGCAAGCCCACTAATCAAGACCATCGCTGGGTGGCAGCGGGACCCACGAAAAGCTCCCCTTATATGGTACTGCCTTTTAACGATCGTTAGGATTTCTGCAGTTCAGGATACAGTATTCCTACAGGACTTTCACTGCTCTTGCAAAGCAGGAACGCGATTTTACTCCATAGCAAGATTTCACCCCAGGAGCAAAGAGACCGAAGGCACTACAGTTCCCGCTGCTCTGGGATAGCAACGCCCCGCCTCCTTTCATCAAAACGCGAAAGGCCGCCCGCCGCTCTGAGCCTTGCGAATCAGAAGCGGCCGGGGTGCGTTTTACGCGGCGATCGGGCCGCTCTGTTTTTCCTGCCTGCCGGGTTGCTGCTGCCCCTGCCGGAGCGGCTAGAACGCTGGAGGTACGTTTGGATCGAGCGCTGCCCCTGCAGGGAAGACTGCGAGACGGCCTCGTCCTTTCTCCCGCTCGAGCTCTCCGGGTGCACAAGCGTGTTCCTTGTGAGACCGAGCTCATTTAGCGCGCGCGTGTTTGTGTGTGTGCATATTGGCCTGCTCGTCCTCCACCCCCACCGAAACATTTTAGAAATCTGAGTTGACAACTATGCCCACAGAAGTTGATTCACACGTATAGATCCTTTTGTGAGCTACACAAATGGACTATTATGTTTAGTTTTGAACTTTTCCTTGAGAGGTTCGAAGGTTGCAAAATTTGCAACCGTTTCTTGGGAGGGCTCGGCAGTGTTGCTGTTCCTAATGTTTACATGTGACACTGAACTTCGTTACGGGTCCTGTTGGCGGGCGAGAAAATTCAAAACGGACCAAATGTGAATGGTGGCATACAGCCCATGGTTTATCTTCTCATGTGGTCTGAGCTGCATACATACCACATAGTCATATGGTCTGAGCGGTATACGCAATACCTTGAAATACGGGATCCCCTCCTATCTTCTGCAAGAGCCTGGAGACGTTGCTTTGCCCGCTGGTCTAAGGACCAAATGGGGGAATTGCACGCTGAAGGTGGCTGCTGGATTGATTGCAGACTCTACGTCTCTCCCCTTTGCTCTCCGTCCATCTTTTTATTATAATATTGATAAATATCTTTATTAATGTCTGCTTAGAGTGGCCCCATGGCAAAATAGGTGGCAAATAAATTTGACAAATAAATAATACATTTTCTCTTTCAATGGTCTATATGAGAACTGTTTTCTCTTCTTGTTAGCAACTAGGAAGAGGCCATCTGCTCTACATTACCTCAAGTGGCTGGCTGGCTGGCTGGCTGGCTGGCTGGCAGGAAAAACGAATAAGTACCTGCATCTCCAGAGCAGACCTTAGATGTTGGGATGTTGGTATGTTCCTAACACTTTATTCCTAACACTTTATTGCAGAACATTGTTGTAGGCTATACACATGTCAAGACTTGTTGAGTCCTAAGCTGCCTGTATAGACACCAAGGGTTGCTGAAAAGTAAGACAGATCCCACTACTTAGATATTGTAACATTTTATGATCAGGAAGGAATACTTGGTCAGTCATGAATAATAGCAGCATACAAATGCACAGGGCTCCAAACAAATCAGTATAGTTAACTTTATAATCAGTATAAAGTCATTTTCCCCTATATTAGAAAATTGTTCCTTAGATAGTTGTATGTCCTACTCACTAGTACACAGTGTTTATGCAGATCTGATGTATCTGTGCTGAGAGATCCCTCTCTTGACCAAAGCTTAACGCCAAATAAGTTTGAAGCCAGGTTTCTTGCAATAAGATCACATTGAACTAGTTATGAAGTCATTATTTCTACATTTCAACAACCAAATGGCTACATTCTAACTAATTGGGATAGCTTTGTTCTGGTGTGCTTCATATGGCTCTGAGCATTTAAAAAAAGCAAAATATTTTACTTAAAAAAAATAGAGACAATTTGAGGGGTTTGTGAACAGTGGGGCTTCTGTTTCCATCAGGTCACCAGAGAGGACGTTTTGGAAATTATGCCAAGTGACTTGTGGGATTATGTTCTGTTAAGAAGATACCAGTGAGTAAAGTCTGATAATAGTGATTTGGCCATCTTCTCATTGCTTGATCTCAATCCTACTGTAAGGTCCCAAAATATTATAACCTTATTATTGTTTCCCTTCACTACAAGAAATGTCTGGTATTGCTGTTCCATCCTGTGAACTTCAAAAGTCAGGGCAGGGAATGTTCAGGGGAGACAGTTGTAATGAACTTTTCCCATCTCAACTGAGATACGTACCATGCTTTTAGATAGCACAGAAAGAAGATTGATATGAGTTCAGGTCAAATGGCAGGGACATACATTTGACAAATACCAGATACATTACAGAGGCCTAATAACAGAATATGTTTGTTACAGGAGATACAAATATAAAGGCATAATATATGTGATACAAATATAAAGGCATATATATATTACAGGAACCTAATGGTTACAGAATCTAGTATACCAGTATATCATATTCTAGAATTATTTATTATATCCTTATTATTGTTTCCCTTCACTACAAGAAATGTCTGGTATTGCTGTTCCATCCTGTGAGTTTCAAAAGTCAGGGCAGGGAATGTTCAGGGAAGACAGTTGTAATGAACTTTTGCCATCGTAGATAGAAAGTTCAACAAATAACATGTTAATATTTATGTGGTTCTAGATACAAACAAGGAAGATGATAGGATTGGAACAAATGAAAACACAATAAGGAAACGCCATTAATAAAAATGTATAGAATAAAAGTAACTATACAGGAGTCTCTCCTATAGAGTCTTCGGTGCTCTCTGAGCTTGGTTGTTTTCTTGCAGACATTTCATTACCAAACTAGATAACATCAACATTGCTAGTAGCAAGTGGGGTCTCTACTAGCATTGATGAAGTTATTAGTTTGGCAGTGAAATGTCTGGAAGAAAGCAGCCTAGCTTAGAGCATACCAAGGACCCTACAGTTCAATGCTGAGCTACAAATATTGCTTTTGATAGAAATTTGTCCCTCAGCTAATCTTAATTTGACTCATTAAACTGCATTGTTTCCACAGAGTTAGGAAGTTACAGTTCACAGTTATCCCAAAATTTGCCAAGTCTGAACTATCTCATACTTGTATAAGTTTGGGCAGCAGTATAACAGATTATACAATATCTGTATATACTATATTTTTACTGAAACAGAAGATGCTGGATGTTGGGAAATGGCCATTATTTGCTCTCCACTCTCAAGAGGAATTGAAGTTAATTCGTCAGGTTTGCGTATTTGGCAGTGCTGGCAATGAAGTTCTTTATGCAACTGAAAATGATGAGGTAACTTTTGAAGATATAACAGTGAATAGCTATTTGTCTTGGTATCGACTTTATCTTTAGTTGTTCATGATTCCATACAAATTTGAAGCTTGACATGCCAAGAATCTTTGCATGCACATTTGTTTGCACATTCCAAATTTAAGATTTGGAAGGCATGAGACTTCTCTGCCTTGCTTAATATGTAGCTTTTCCCCAGGTCTAACAAAAAAAGAATAAATATACTATATTGTACATCTGTTAAATAAGTCTCACTTCCATGATATTTATTATAAATTTTATACTTGATGTACATTTTTGGTTTCCTTTAAGGCAGAATACTTGGCAGAAATGTGGCTAAAATATATATCCTCAAATATGTAAACTCAAAATTCATTATAAATGCATTTTGGGTGTTTTTAAATATTTTAATTATATATGCTTATAAAAGTATTTTGGTACTGACAGTATCATTGTGTAATAGGTTTTTGCTTTAGGCACTAACTGCAGCGGAAGTTTGGGAATTGGTGATGTACAGAGCAGCATTGAACCTCGAAGAATAGATATTTTATGTGGCAAAAAATTAGCTTCCCTCAATTATGGAAGTGGACCTCATGTTGTTCTGGCTACTACTGGTATGTTATATGGTTCTTGCTGTGGTTATTTTATTAATATATTACTTGGAAAGGTTCTTTCTTTTGAAAATAACAATATTATTAAGAAAGGAAAGCTAAGAAATTCTGGGGAGATGCTGAAATTACTTTTCTTTAAATGATAAAGTAGATGGGGTTCTTATACAATTGGGTACTTAGAGCTTAGTTGTTAGAATAGTACATGGAAGGGATGTACAAATAATCCTTGATTTGTACTTAAAATTGGGACTGTAATTTCTGTTGCTAAACAATGCAATGATTAAATGAGTCACACCCTATTGTATTACTTTTATGCTGTGAGTATTAAGAGAATCCAGTTTAACCCATTGATTTGTCAGAAGCCCTGAGAAGGTCGCACATGACAATCATCTAACTCTGGGACACTGCAGCCATTGTAAATATAATGCTGGCTGCTAAGTGCCTGAACTTTAATTGTGTGAATGCTGCATGAGTTGTAAGGGTGAGGACTGGTCATAAAATCATTTTTTTCAACACCGTCATAACTTCAAACAGTCATAAAACAAATGGTCATAAGTTAAGGACTACTTGTAATAACACTTAGCAGTTTGCTTTTAAATGTCACATGGCTAAGAAATATTCAAAATTTGTAATAAAACAACTTGTATGACAGGCAAGCTATGAATTTTAGGATATATTTATTCTATAGCTGTACATATTCTTCATTAAATGTTACAAAGCATCATGAGAAATGAAATGTGTTTATACCTCAAAACACATCAAAAATCAAGCAAGTCTATACAATCTGACTAGGTTCAAAGTTTCAAATATTGTTTCTGTTTGCCCTAGAATTTTGGTCAATGGGAGATGCTGAAAATACCGTATTTTCCGGTGTATAAGACGACTGGGCATATAAGACGACCCCCAAATTTTCCTGTTAAAATATAGAGTTTGGGCTATACTCACTGTATAAGACTACCCCTCTTCCAACGCACACCAAATAAAAATTAAAAAAACATCAACTGGCTCACCCACAATGTAAAAGCAGCTGTGCTAGACCCAAAATGGCCCCTGAAACAAGCAGGAACCTCACACAGCCACAAAAAGCCCAAAAACCCAACTTTCACACTTTACACACACAAAATTCCACATACAGCTTTGTGAGATTTTGTGTGTTTGTGTAGTTAGAGTGAAACACTACAAAAACACACTAAATCTCAGAAAGCTGCACAAATATTATTTTATTTTATTTTTATTTTTATATGAAAGCTAAATTTAAAACTTCCTAAACTTTAAATGGCTAGGTCTAAAAAAGAACAACTAAAAAAACCCCCAAATAACTATTTTTTTTAAAGATCCCAAAGGGGAAAAAAACTTACCCAATAGAACAGGGGTCTCCAACCTTGGCAACTTTAAGACTTGTAGACTTCAACTCCCAGAATTCCTCAGCCAGCTTTGTTTTGCTGGCTGAGGAATTCTCGGAGTTGAAGTCCACAACTCCCTGCCTGCTTGATTGCAGGCAGGGAGTTGCTTGCTGATGGAATGGATTCAGGCAAGCGAAGCAAGGCAAGCGAAGCAAGGCAAGCAGCTAAGGCAGTAGTTCTCAACCTTCCTAATGCTGCAACCCTTTAATACAGTTCCTCATGTTGTGGTGACCCCCAACGATAAAGTTATTCCTAAAACCATCAAAAATATGTGTTTTCCGATGGTCTTAGGCCAGGGGTCCCCAACCTTTTGGACCTCAGGGACCACCAACTTCATAATTTTAAATTTCGCGGTTCAGACAATAATGATTTTACCCAGCCAACAAAGCACTTATATCCTTCCTCATCCATTTTCTTAAAAAAGAGGGGGGAAAAACACTTTTAAGGTTTTACTAAAAACAGTTTCCAATTACATAGCATAAAGCCTGGTTAAAGCAAACATGCTTAGTCATAAAGACTTGAGGCAAGCCATTCTGCTTAAGGTTTAAATTGAACTTAAGTGCATTATCCGGTATAATGCAGATTACTTCTGGCTGAAATACCATAAATTGGGCATCTTAACCATAAACCAGAGATATGAATTTTTTTTGTATGGGTGCTGAAGGCTATAGTAAATACAACATGTTGGAGCCTGCACTGCAATAGGGGACGGAAACATATAAAAGCTTTAAAAATACAGGAAGATTAAATATTGTTACTGTTAATGTAATCATCTGGACTCCCAGTACAGGATGGGGTCCTTCAGGCACTCTCCCTCGTCTCTGTCTCTCTCTCTCTCTCTGTCTCCCACTCTTTCTCTCTCATTTTCGCTTTCTCTCTCTCTCTTCCTCTTTCTTTCTCTCCCACTCTTTCTCATTCTCTCTTTCTCTCTCCCCCCTCTCTCTCCCCCACTCTCTCATTCTCTCTTTCTCTCATTCTTTCTCCACCCTCTTTCTCTCTCTTTCTCCCACTCTTTCTCTCTTTCTCTCTCCCCTTCTCTCCCCCCACTCTCTCATTCTCTTTCTCTCTGTCCCCCTTTCTCTCTCTCCCCCAATTTCTCTCTCTCATTCTGATTCTCTTTCATTTTGTCTCTCTCTCTCTCTCATTCTCTGATTCTTTGATTCTCTCTCTTTCATTCTTTGTCTCTTTCTCTCTCTGTCTCATTCTGATTCTCTCTCTTTCTTTCATTCTCTCTCTCTCTCATCTCAATGGCCAGCCAGTGTCTTGGGGCTGAGAGGAAGTCAAGCATCTCCCTGAGAGACTGAGGGCTGGAAGAAGTGTGGGAGCGAAGCACTACTTGAACTTGTGCGGCATGAGCATTCGCCTTGGTATATTTGCGCCAGCCAATGGCCAAGGCAGCCCTCATCTCTCTACTGAAAGTGCAGCATCAGGATTCTGCCTTGCTATATTTGCGGCACAAGGCAGCCTTCGTTTCCTGATGCTTGGGACTCGGAGCGGTAAATGGTGACTGGTCCGGGGAGCAGCTGGATTTTGCTCTCCATTGCGGACGCCAGATCAGCCCCCTGCAAGATCTCATATTTCGAGGAGCGCTCCCTGAAGTGGCACTGGAAACTGGTCGGGCTCCTCCAGAGACGAGAGCTTGCAGGGGGCCGATCTGGTGTCTGCAATGGAAAGCAAAATCCAGCTTCTTCTCTCTGCTGTGAAACTCCGTGCAGAAACCAGCTGGGTCCAGCATTGAGCGGCATACAGCCTTGACGAGATCGGCACAGCTTCCCCTCAATGTTGTCGGCGCTCCCATAGCATCATCAGTCAGCGCCAGCAACTCAGATTCAGGAAGCTGTGCGGATCTCGTCAAGCCTGCATGCCACTCAATGCTGGAACCAGCTGGTTGCTGAGCGGAGCTTCCCCCAGGCATGCAGCGGGATATTACCGACGCTCCAACTTCCCCAGACAGGTGGGGCTCGCCATCACTGTGGGTCAGCTGGGGAAGTCGGAGCGTCGGTAATATCCCCCTGGATGCCTGGGACGGTGGGGGAAGCTCCGCGTAGCAATCATCTGGGTCCAGTATTCAGCGGCATGCAGCCTTGACGAGATCCGCACAGCTTCCCAAATCTGAGTTGCTGGCGCCGACAACATTGAGGGGAAGCTGTGCCGATCTCGTCAAACCTGCATGCCACTCAATGCTGGAACCAGCGGGTTTCTGAGCGGAGCTTCCCCCAGGCATCCAGGGGGATATTACCGACGCTCCGACTTCCCCAGCTGACCCCGTGATGGCGAGCCCCACCTGTCTGGGGAAGTTGGAGCGTCGGTAATATCCCCTTGGATGCCTGGGACGGCGGGGGAAGCTCCGCATAGCAACCAGCTGGTTGCAGCATTGAGTGGCATGCAGGTTTGATGAGATCCGCACAGCTTCCCGAATCTGAGTTGCTGGCGCCGACAACATTGAGGGGAAGCTGTGCCGATCTCGTCAAGCCTGCATGCCACTCAATGCTGGAGCCAGCTGGTTTCTGAGCGGAGCTTCCCCCAGGCATCCAGCGGGATATTACCGACGCTCCGACATCCCCAGACCGGTGGGGCTCGCCATCACTGTGGGTCAGCTGGGGAAGTCGGAGCATCGGTAATATCCCCCTGGATGCCTGGGACGGTGGGGGAAGCTCCGCGTAGCAATCATCTGGGTCCAGTATTCAGCGGCATGCAGCCTTGACGAGATCCGCACAGCTTCCCGAATCTGAGTTGCTGGCGCCGACAACATTGAGGGGAAGCTGTGCCGATCTCATCAAACCTGCATGCCACTCAATGCTGGAACCAGCGGGTTTCTGAGCGGAGCTTCCCCCAGGCATCCAGAGGGATATTACTGACGCTCCGACTTCCCCAGCTGACCCCGTGATGGCGAGCCCCACCTGTCTGGGTAAGTCGGAGCATCGGTAATATCCCCCTGGATGCCTGGGATGGTGGGGGAAGCTCCGCGTAGCAATCATCTGGGTCCAGTATTCAGCGGCATGCAGCCTTGACGAGATCCGCACATCTTCCCCTCAATGTTGTCGGCGCTCCCGTAGCGTCATCAGTCAGCGCCAGCAACTCAGATTCGGGTACCCGGCGTATAAGACGACCCCCGACTTTTGAGGTGATTTTCCTGTGTTAAAAAGTCGTCTTATACGCCGGAAAATACGGTACATTATTTTGTTAAAGTCCCTCTTTATAAATTTATGTAAAAGATATGTGTGCTTGGATGCAGCAGCAAGGTATTACATGGGATATAAACAACAATAAATAATAGATTGAATATAATGCATCCTGTGTGGTGGTCTCCCATGAGAGAAATGAGACACGCAAACAGGTATCTCGGGATGAGAGCCCAGAGCTGAGTCCGTGACCCTCTTTTATTAGAAATTCATCAAGCTCATTATAAGCATTATAGCAAGGTGGGATTGCGGGTGGTTACATGATAGGGTTGCATACACTCATATTATAGTAGTTACATAGACCCTTCCCAGGCTGGTACGAGAATAATCATGTAGGTATTTCTTGGCCTGAGCCATTGGGACTTTCCAGATGACGTAATGTATTTCGACATCCTATTTCCCTGTACGCGCTGTGCCAAGGTCCACGGGTAATTCTGATATGCAAGTATATTTCTATACAACTATTCCCACATCTCCTCCTTTTCTGTTTTGTTGAGATTGGCTTCCTCCAGTTCCAGAAGGGTTTTGGTTATCAGGACGTCCTTCCTATTGGAGGGAATAAAACCTTTGCACATTTGCAGAAGGGAGGGGAGACATTGGATACAGCAACAAAGCAAAACAAGCAATATGATTATAGATACAATAGTTGGCATAATTGATTTTAACCAAGAACCATCCGGGAGCCATGACCAAAGGGCAGCCCAGATGTCAATAGCGCCAGGTCCATTGGATGGTAAGGGATTGTTTTTGATCATGTTTTCCATATGTTCTATGGTGTGAGTGATGTTATACTGATAATCAGATACATAGGTACAACAATGTGAGTGCATGAGGGCACAAACGCCTCCTTTAGGTACTAGCATAATATCTAAGGCATATTGGTTTTGTAAGACTACCTCCCTGATTTCAACCAGTTCTTTGTTCATCAGCTTCAGCACCTTGATAGTCTCGTTGAACATATGTACTGTCCAGTTATTTAGTAAATGAAGATCCCGATAGTTCATTGCCACCCCGAGATTGGGCAAGATGCTCTGGATATCTGAGTTTTTAGTGACCGCCAAGTTCCGTGTAATGGTCCGATAACAATTGGTATAAGTCCCCATGTACGTGGCATTAGTGGACAGGCCGGCGCTGCTGAAGCAAAAACGGGCTGGCTCTAAAATCCGGGTAGGAACAGCATACGTGTGGTTAAGCAGGGCTGTTGTGTAGGGCCACAGGAACGTCCATCCGGTCTCATTGAAAGGCACACTATGAAGTGCCAAGCCTGTTTTTCCATCAGAGGGGGTGTGTATGCAAATCCAACAGTTAGTTTTATTGAGAAGTAAAGCAGCTTTATTCAAATCTCTCACAAATGCATTGCTGGCCCATGTCCCTGGATCACTAGTCACAATGACATGGTTAAGTGACCATATATGGACGAACACAACAAGCAGGAGTCCATATAATTTCGCCATTGTTGTCGACTGCAGCGTAGCCCCAACCCCAGGTGACAAGAGAGGCCGGGCCTTTCCACGTAGGATCGGGTGGTTGGCGGAAATAAACCTTCGGTTTTGGGGTAGCTGATGGGGAAGCAGAAAAATGATGGGTTGCAGCCGATGTGGGAGGCTGTCCAGTCAGGTTAAGAAAGTTCAAAGTATATAAGCAAAGATTGAGTTTGTTTTGCATGGCTGGGAGGCCAAGGCATTTTTCCTCTTTCAATTTAGCCAGGGCGTTTTTGAGGGTCTGATTAGCCTGTTCTGCAATTGCCTGGCCTTGAGAATTGTAGGGTAAGTGTGTGATGGACCACTTGTTACAAAAGTCTGCAAAGGCAGTACTGGTGTACGCAGGTCCATTGTCAGTTTTGAGTTCAAGTGGGCGTTCCATCGATGCAAAAGTCCGAATACAATAATTTATTACATGTTTGGTTGCTTCTCCCCTTTGTGGGGATGCCATGATGAATCCTGAATAAGTATCCACGGAAACGTGCAAATATTTCCATGGGGCAAAGGAAGGAACATGGGTAACATCCATTTGCCATAATTGATTAGAGGTGAGACCACGGGGATTAACTCCCGTGTCTCCTGAAGGGGATGCCCCAGAGCATTGGGGACAGGATGAAATTATTTGCTTAGCTTGCTCTAGTGGAATATGGCAAGCTTGTGCCAGTCCTCTGGCATTTTGATGGAAAAAAGAATGGCCCAAAAATGGATCTGTAAATAAAGTAGGTAAAACATGAACAGCAGCATCAGCATGACTGTTGCCTTCAGGAAGAGGCCCAGGAATGGATGAATGACTGCATATGTGAGAGACAAAATACAAATGCTTCCGGTCTTGTAGAAGTTGCTGTAAAGTGAGAAATAAAGCCATAAGGTTGGAGTCAATCCTGGGCGGGATATAAGCACCTGGAAGATTAAAAATAAATTGACACACATACTGAGAGTCAGAGATCAGATTGAAAGGTTGTTGAGAAAAAGTGTGGAAAGTTAAGATAGCCGCAGACAATTCTGAGTGTTGAGATGAAAACTGCACTGTAGTGTAAGATTCTTTCCAGATGTCGTCATGAGGATCTTTCTAAGCAATCGCTCCTCTCGTTCGTCCTCCATAAAAAACAAAGAGTTTGTGATAGTGGAGAAGAAGAAAGTAATGAGTGAATAGGAAAGGAGGAAGTCATTAAGCAAGCAAACCTAGGATCTTTAGGCAGATGATATGAAATACAGCCTACATAGTCAGTTAGAGCACACTGAAGAGATAAATTATTCTGAAAATAAAAGTGAAAGTCAGATTTTGAGATAGAAAGAACAATATTTATTAAATCAGTTCCATTTCTTCGACAGGCTCGAGTACGCCCCAAGGTTATAATTTCAGCAATAGCTTGGATAAAGGGTAAAACATTTTTAGATAATAAAAATGTATTGAAATAAAGCCATTCAATACAATATACTTTTTGCTGTTCTAAAGCAGCCAATACTCCTGTGGGCCGTTTACTAGTAGGAAATATTAACAAAGATAACTGACAATCTCTATGAGAGATTCAATCTACAAACTGAATACTCAAGATGTTATAATTTTCTCAACTGTAGCAAATACTACAGATGGAACTATAATTAAATCTCCTGGCTTTTTTCCTTTAGTCATTAACTCTCAAATAATGGACTAAGTAAATGCGTAGGTAAAGAAAAATATGGACAGATCCAATTAATAGTACCCAGCAATTGTTGCAAATCTACCAAGGAAATAACTTTGGGTAACTTTAAAAAAGGAAAAGCTGGAGCAGAAAAAGTTTGCAATAGTTTATGCCCTAAATACAGATAAGGAGCATGCAGCTGTATTTTTTCTGGGGCAATTTGCAATCCATAGACACATAAATCATTTTGCATTTCAAAAAGCCAATTAGGTTGTATTTTTTGCGCTCCAATTAAAATGTCATCCATACGATGATATACCAGGGTTTTGATCCCTGAGGAAAGAGAGGGCAAGATGTTACAGACATGCCCCCCCTTGGATTTTTACACTCTCTTTTAAAATAACCAGGTTTTCCACAATCGTAACACTTTCCTTGAGGTTTGCTGCCTGGTGATAAAGCAGTTGCTAACAAATTAGTTTTATAAGAAGATGTTCCTATATCCTGACACACTTTAATCATATCTGCCAAATCAAGATCTTTTCCCAGCCCAACAATTGTTCTTCGGCATTCAGAAGTGGCGTTGTTTTTTGCCATTTGCCTCATGTTAGAGAAGGCTTGTTGACATTTGCCAGAAACAGGCACTTTTCTGAGGCTTGATAAGCACATTCAGAAGAAGCTTGCAAAGTTGCAACCGGTAGACAGACAGAAAGCATTTCAACAATTTCTTCTATATTCCACCCCCTTTTTCTAACTGTTTCTTTAAATTCTGCCTAATGGGGGTGTAACTAGCTCCTTCAGAAGGAACTGGTGGTTCAATTAAAGATGGTTTTGAGGAGAGAGGTATTTTTTCCTGCCCAATTGCCTCAACTCTTCTACATGAGTTTTCTGAGCTGCAGACATTCCACCCCCCATACTTACGAAAAGAAGAGTCAGTTGCCAGCGACGTCGTCAGGTGCACCGTGCCTATTCCAGGCGATAAGTAGAGAGTCGGCAGGGACCCCTGCGGAATCACATCGAGACGTATCCGTTTCACGAGATCATGTCTGGGTCACCAGATGTGGTGGTCTCCCATGAGAGAAATGAGACACGCAAACAGGTATCTCGGGATGAGAGCTCAGAGCTGAGTCCGTGACCCTCTTTTATTAGAAATTCATCAAGCTCATTATACAGCATCATAGCAAGGTGGGATTGGGGCTGGTTACATGATCGGGTTGCATACACTCATATTATAGTATAGTAGTTACATAGACCCTTCCCAGGCTGGTACGACCCTTCCCAGGCTGGTACGAGAATAATCATGTAGGTATTTCTTGGCCTGAGCCGTTGGGACTTTCCAGATGACGTAATGTATTTTGACATCCTATTTCCCTGTATGCGCTGTGGCAAGGTCCACGGGTAATTCTGATATGAAGTATATTTCTATACAACTATTCCCACAATCCTGTACCTAGTGATATTAGGGAAGCAATTAGGAGGTAGTAGATTGGACTACAAAGACATTAGAGAATGGAAAAAAAACAATATAGCAGTATTGTATGAACATAATTTCTTTCTAGATAATTAACTTTTTATCCAAATTTCCTTGGAACATTCTAGAAATGAGCTATATTTGATGGGCTCTGAAAGGTTCGCTCTCAAGGTTTACAAGGAACAATGAACAGCCTCTGCTTATAAGATCATTGTAGTTGCTGAGCTGTGCTTCATTATCTTGATACTGTTCAATTTTAACAGTTATAGTAATAGCACTTAAACTTACATATATATACTTCATAGTGCTTTACAGCCCTCTCTGAGCGATTTGCACAGACAGCATATTGCCCTCAACAATCTGGGTCCTTACTTTATCAACCTCAGAAGGATGGAAGGCTGAGTCAACCTTAAGTCGGTCAGAATCTAACTCCTAGCTGTGGGCAGAGTTAGCCTGCAATTATGCATTCTGGCCACTGTGTTATACTTTAAAAAATTAAAAATATTAAAATGATATTTCTGTTGAGTTATTTAAATTTATTTAGAGACATCTCTGAATAAAGGAGAGATTGTGAAATAACCACTTGTTCTCCAGTCTAGATGATTAATCTAGTTAATGACAAGCTAGCCGCCTAGGCTGAATAGTAAATTGCATCAGTTCTAGTTTCAATACTGTTGCTACCAGTACATGTAGGATTCATAACATGCTGCCATTTCTATTTGCATTCTTTCTTTCATTGCAAAATCTTCAGAGATTGGTTTACATTGATTTGATGGATGCTGGTTTCCATCAGACCATCTGAGCAGATCATCAGAAATTTCTTCATTTTGCAATAAAGGAATTTGCCTTCCATTGCCTTAAGTGTTTGCATGTTTAATGGCTATTGGCAATTTTCCTTATCTTGTTTTTACTGACAGTCCCTTGAGTGAAGAAGCTATCCATATTACAGCTATCTTGACTCTACTGGATCACCTGCACTTTTATGTCAACCATGAGAGGTCACTACTGACCAACTTGCACTACATATTCTCCAAAGTCTCAAATTAGTTCCCTAGTCAATTAACCTGTTCTTACTGGTTGATAAAGTACTCATGCCCTATGCTCTTGAATTGTGATTAATGGTAATACAATCACTTTGAATCCATTTGCAGAAGTTGATCTTGGGCTATATTGTGATGATTATGGATGTTCAGAATGTCAGTTTTCAGATATGATCACTGCAGTGTTGGTTTATAATATACTTTTCTCCACAAGCTTACCAAGCACTGTTTCAACTCAACTGCTTACTTTGTTTCATCACATTTGTAGAGCAACATGAATCAAATGCTTCCATTCTTCATGTAAGAGCCATTTGGATTCTTAACTTCTGTACCTAGACAAGCCTTGGACCAGACCTTTAGGGAATGCTTTCCCATACTGTTTCGTTATTTGGACAAATGCTATAGGCCATCTGCCCAGTTTCATAATAATAAAACGGTTGTGAAAATTTGTCACTATTGATTAATTATCATAGTTTTTATTTGGAATAGAGCCAGTTATTTAAGATGGTTACCTATATTTGCCTGTCACAAAAGTATGTGCATAGGTCATTTAGCTAAACTTTTTCCACCATTATCTGTGGACCTGAACAATATCAATGTCACTTGCAAGTTCATAAAGTATTCAGTTTTCTGACATATGTACCACAACTATTAGATCAGATGTCAAACTTCGTGTGACACTATTGCCTAGATAGGGTGTAGTTAACGCCTAATTGTCAGATAACTGCAGCTTACTCGATATCTATATAAGTGATGTACAGAGAAGTGAAGAACAGGCAGTATATGTGAAATTCTAGTTCTTCAAAGTATAATCTTTCTATATTTCCCGTTCAAGCATTATGTCTAAATTAGAGTTATGATGGTGGCCTAAAGGAACTTAGGTAACTCAAAGTAAATCTTTGAGGTATATGCCCCAAAGAAGGAATCTTTCAGGTCTGTCAAATGTAGTTTAGCTGTAGAACGTTCTGATGATATCTGTGCAGCTGGTAACAAGCCCTTTGAAGCCAGTATGGGGAAAAGCTTTGATGTTTGGATCTTTTTAATAAGAATGAGATAATAAAAGAGAAAGCAGATAGTCACACTATTTTGTATATCATGTAAAAGAAATTCCACTTCAAGGATAACAATATTTGAATATTGATTGGTTTACAGACATCATTCCCTTCTCAGCCTGCCATCTACTCTGTTTATTTGTTTCAACCGTTATTATATTGATTAATGTTAGCAAAGGGTTCGTTTTTCATTTTTTTGTGATTTATGTAATTATTTCACAATGAAGGAAAATCATCTTGTTATTCATTGTGAAAAAGATAGCTTGTAATGTAGCCAGTTTTTATATCAGCCTTTCAAAATTATTTTCTTATATTATAGAGGGAGAAGTATATGCTTGGGGTCATAATGCTTACAGTCAACTGGGAAATGGAACAACCAGTCACAGCTACATTCCTTGCCAAATCTCCACCAACTTGGTAAACAAAAAAGTAATTGAAGTTGCCTGTGGCTCACATCATTCAATGGTATTGACTGCTAATGGTGAGGTGAGAAGAAGTATTGTAATTCTGTGCAAGTTGCTTTTGAATTTTGTATCAATTTTATTTTTTAATATAATTTTTAACAAAGTTAAAAGATATGAAAAATGAAGAAAAATCAAAGAGAAGAAAAATCTGTTGAAAACAATAGAAAGTGAAGGTGCTTAAAGAAGCTACTTTCAATCTTTACACCAATTAGATTTACTTGATTCCATTTCCCCTTTCAAAATAACGTTGTGTAATTTCCTTTTTCCATATATAGCCCTTTTTAAATGGATAAATCCAGAAATCACCGGTTCATGTTTTTCCATTTTCAGGAAGAAAAAACATAAGGGGGGAGTTTTATATAAAATTTTTAAAACAGCAAGAATTCAATGTTAAAGGTAAAGGTTTCCCCTGTCCAGTCGTGTCCTACTCAAGGGGGCAATACTCATCTCTCTTTCTTAGCTGAGAGAGCCAGTGTTGCCCAAAGACGCTGCTGTGGTCATGTGGCCAGCATGACTATATGCCAAAGCACATGGAACACTCTTACCTTCCCACTGAAGTACCTATTTATCTATTCACATTTGTATTGCTAGGTGGGCAGGACTTCAAACAAATAAGAAGAGCTCGGTGCTTGGGTCTCAAATCAAGACTGTCAGCTTTCTCAGCCATCATACCCCCACAGTGTTAAAACTAATGACTTCTAATTCCTTAATGCTGTCATTTTTGTGGTCCTTAATTACCTAAGCATTGATTTTTATTCTTTCTGATAAAAATATGAACAAGGTATAACTCTGTTGGAGCAAGTGGTTCATTTTTTAGCTGTAACCAGGAAGGCGGAATTTTTTTAACATGCTGTGCTGTACTATCTTTACAATATATAGGAAGGTACTGTATATGCTTAAATAAATATTAAAAAATGTACTGTATATGTTCCAGTTCAATTGCTTCCATATCATAATTCTACAAATACATTGCTTTTCTATTGAAAGTAAAATTGTAACCACACTTCAGGAGTCTTACAGTAGTGCTATTTTTCAAATCTCCATTCTCAGAGTTATACCAAATTATTGGAACAATGATCATCGTTCTACTTCATAGAGCTGGCACTTACCCGTCTGTTATTTTGCAGCCGGTACATTTCAACTCCATTTTAGATAGACTTTTTATAGGTCTTTTTTTCCCATTGGCTCAGCATAAGTGGACTGTTTAAATGTCGGTCAGAATTAGACTTAACCAGATAAACCTATATACTCAGTTAGGAAGTCTGTGAACTGGAAAATAAATGCATCTGCATGCAGTTTTGGGAAGAGACACCTTTGATTTAAGGAGTTGCAAGATTGCTGCAGACTCTGAAGCATCTTGTTGACTTCAAATGTGAAACATGAATAATTAAGCAGCATTAATTTTATGTACCAATAATTGAATTTTTTTATAGTAGGTAAAAATATTTGAATTTTTTTGACTGAAGCATTAGTTGCAAATACTTTTGTATTACTTTTATTTCAATATTATTTTTGTACTTTAAGACATGATAATTCAATAACATAGTTTTCTAGGGAAAAGGTACTAGAAATGTTGACAGAAATCTGTCCACAAAAAAAGACATGTTTTATTCCATGCACAAAACACAATAGATCTGCATGGAGTCGAGTCCATATCAGTTAGCATTCTTTCTTTGTGCTATTTTTATGAAAACAAATGTATTTCTAGAATGGCATATCAGTCTGTTACTAGTTTATTTTTGCAGGTGTATTCATGGGGTTATAATAATTCAGGACAAATTGGATCTGGTTCAACAGCCAATCAGCCTATTCCTCGAAGAGTTACTGGCTGCTTACAAAACAAGATAGCAATTAACATTGCTTGTGGTCAGATGTGCTCAATGGCCGTGATAGAAAATGGTGAGGTAAGGTATTGTTCTGTATTACAGACCTTATTTTTTTAACATACGAAGCGTTATGTGCTAAATTGTTCATGGTGCCTGTCTCTTCAATTATTAGTCAATGGAGCCAATTAAGAAGAATTATATGTCAAAACTATATGCTGAATTCTAAGATAATAGAATTTAGATATTAGCTAACTTTCTAAAGTTTCATAAATAAAAATAGTAATGTTTTTTTTATATGAGATTTAAATGGACACCCAGTACTATTGCATAAGAAGTGTCACCATCAGTAAATAGGGTTTCTCATGCTCTTGTTGAGACTCGTGAATTAAATCAAAAGAAATCTGGTTAGTCTTGCTCTCAGGAAAAATTCTAATGAAGGATAAGAGTGGTTATACTTACATTTCAGTGGTGGGTTCCTACCGGTTCGCACCGGTTCGGGCAATCTGGTAGCGATAATTTGTTGTCGGTCGTGGAACCGGTAAAGATGGCTGGCTGGCCACGCCCCCGAACTGGTTCCCCGGTTGCCACTTGCTCGCCCCACCCGCTTGCCCTGCCTCGGCGGCAGAGCAGACTGTGTGGCACTTGCACATGCGCACAGTCTGCTCTGTGGCTTGCCTGCCTAAACTGCCTTCCCATGCGGTGCCTGCCCTGTACCCCAACTGAGTTGCCTCTTCAGATAAGTATGCAAGTCGCGCTAGCCCCCTCCCCCGGTCCCTGTTGCTTGCCATGGCCCCTCCTACTATCTCTGCCGGGCTCACGTGCCTGGCACGCTGCCACGGCCCAGCCCGGCTCCATTCCAAGCCATGCTGCCTGTGGCCTAGCTTGCTACGCCCCACCCCATCCCGCTGGGCTTGCAATCTTACCTTCTTCTTCCCATGGCTGGTGGTAGATGGGAAGGCAAGTCAGCACTCACGAGGAACCACTCCTCAGCCCCAACCATGCGTTTTATGCAATAGCTTTTCATTCCAAGCAGCCTGAGCTTGAAAAAACAAGGAACCAAAGAGCGGTTCCTTGGCGCTGAAAATACCGGCCTTCAACCTGGCTGTTTCTCTGTGCCAGCCTTTCTGGATGGGTCCCCAAAACACAGTGCTGCAAAAAACTCTCTCTCTCTCTCCCAGCAAGAGAGCAGGGGAGAGAAAGCAGCTTGCCGGAGAACACGTGAAGGGCTCCATGTGATCTCCAAGTCAGTGGCTGCTGCTTCTGTCCCCTGCTGCTGCTTGCCTGGGAGAGAAAAACTTTCAGAGCATTAAACAAAGGTAAAAGGGAAGCAGGGGGAGGTGGGGAGAGAAGGACAGAAAGAGGCTTTAATTTGCTTTGCATCGGAGGCTGGAGGCTTTTTGTTTTCATTCGCTCCGTGTTCCTCCTTTATGCAAAAAAAAAAAAAGCCCGATCTGATCTGGAGCCGAATGTTATTAGAAGCAATGCTGTCAGCTTGGAGCATTTCATTTCAGTCTTCAACTGGGTAATGAATTGAACCTACTCCCCTAAAACAGATGCAATGTGGGTTGTTTGTTTGCTTTAGCAACGTGGATTGCTTTCCTAGGGCAGGAGTCTCCAACCTTGGCAACTTTAAGATTTGTGGACTTCAACTCCCAGAGTTCCTCAGCCAGCTTTACTTTGCTGGCTGAGGAACTCTGGGAGTTGAAGTCCACAAGTCCAAAAGTTTCCAAGGTTGGAGACCTCTGCCCTAGACCACTTTAGGAGCAAAGTGGTGGGTTTTGCTGGCATTTAAGGAGAAAAGGAAAGGAGGGGGAAGACAAAGAGAGAAAAGAGAGAGAAAAAGAAAGGAAGGAAGGAAGGAAGGGAGAGAGAGAGAAAGAAAAAGGAAGAAAGGAAGGACCACAAACTCTGGCACTAGACGTGGCTTCAGAAGATGCCTTGAAACAGGATAGCAATCTAGGGCTGGAAAGGACCTTGGAGGCCATCTAGTCCAACCCCCTGCTCCAGCAGGAAACATTATATCGTCTAGATTGTTTTGGTGCCTCCAACAGAGAGGAAAATTGCCAGAAAGGAGAAGGAGTACTAGGTCAAGGCTGCCATGCAGAGGAAGGCAGAGATAGTCCTTGACTTATGACCACAATTGAGCCCAAAATTTTGGTTGCTAAAGAAGAGTGCTGTTAAGTGAGTTTCACCAGATTTTACTCAATCCATGACCACTCCTGGCTCTTTTTTTTTTTTTAAATTGCAAAAGTTTTACAATTACATTTTCACCCCTTCCCCCCCCCCCTCAACCCACCCCAAACTTCCCAACCTCCCTAACCCACCCTAACCCTCCCCTCCCCCCGGACTTCCGCACAGTATACTCATATCAGGTGGAAAAAAAAAACCCTCCTTTGTATAAAGCTTATATAAAACTTGAACCCCTCCCTCCCCCTTATAAATTTTCATCTTCATTACATTAAAATATTTCTATCTTAATATAACATTTTCAAATAAAAGCTATTTGATACTTCCTAGTTTGATATTTGTTCTGAACATAATCTATCCACTTTTTCCATTCCCATTCATAAGTCTCTTGTGAACAATCTTTTAAATATGCTGAAATCTTCGCCATCTCTGCAAAACTGGCCATCTTCAAAGTCCATTCCTCGATCGTGGGCAAAGCTTCATTTTTCCAGTATTTACCTATCAACAATCTTGCTGCTGTTATCATATACAATATCAATTTTGTTTCACCCAATGTAAAACCCTTAACTATACCCAATAAAAACAATTGTGGAGAAAATTGAATTTTTTTCTTCAAAACATTCTGCATGACCCACCAAATTTTTATACAAAAAGCCTTAACTTTCCTACAGGTCCACCAAACATGGTAATATGTAGCATCTAAACAATCACATCTCCAACATTTTGGTTGAACATTAGGGTACATATACGACAATTTTTTGGGGTCTAAATGCCATCTATAAAACATTTTATAGAAATTTTCCCTCAGATTCTGCGACTGTGTAAATTTAACATTCTGAACCCAAATTTTTTCCCATGTTTCCAACATCACTGGTTCCTCAAAATTTTGTGCCCACTTAATCATACAATCTTTAACCAGTTCAGTTTCTGAATCCCTTTCTAACAAAACATTATAAAGCCTTTTAATATGCATTGGACCTTTCTCTTTAATGTCTCTAACCAATTCTTCCTCATGCAACATAATACCAGTTTTTTGGTCCTCTTTCCATCTCAATTGTAGTTGATTATATTGTAACCAAGTTAAATTAATCCCTTCGTCCAACAGTGTCTGTAGTGTCTTCAACTGCCATCTGCCCGCATCTGTAAAAAGAACCTCTTTGTATGAACCCCCCCCCCCCGAGTGACATTATATTTATATTCCACATAATATGACCAAGATCCAGCCATAGCGGTATTTTATAATCCCATTTGTATCGGTGCTTCTTCCAAACTCTCATCAAAGAGTCTCTAAGTATATGGCTTTTAAATACTTTATCCACTTTGTTGTCATAAAACAAGTAAGCATGCCATCCAAATTCAAGATCAAAACTTTCTATATTCATTATTCCAGTCTTTTTCCTTCCAAACCAATCACTTGCTAGAGTCAAAGCTGCTGCTTCATAATATAGCTGTAGGTTTGGAAGTTTAAGGCCTCTCCTTTCTGGAACATCTTGCATAATTTTCAATTTCACTCTCGGTTTTTTCTCGTTCCAGACAAACTTATTCACTCCAGTTTGCCACACTTTTAGTTGTTTATCACTTTTAAGCACCGGAATCATTTGAAACAAAAAAAGAAATCTTGGCAAAATGTTCATCTTAACTGCTGCTATTCTTCCAAGTAAAGACAGCTGCAGTTTTTTCCAAGTCTCCATGTCTTTCTGCACCTCTCGCCACAACACCTCATAATTATTTTGAAACAATTTCATATTTGATTCTGCAACCTGAACTCCTAGATATTTTACCTTTGGTACAATCTCAAAACCTGCCCTCCTTTCAAGCTCGTGTTTACGATCTTGTGTCATATTTTTAACTATCATCTTAGTTTTTTTCTGGTTCAGTCTAAAACCTGAAACTTTACCATAGTCTTGTATAATGTCCTTCATCTGGATTAATGATTCCATTGGCTGTGTTAGGTTAACAACCAGATCATCTGCAAATGCCTTTATTCTGTAGTTCTCTTGCCTTATCACTATTCCTTTCAAGGTACTCGAGTCCTGGCTCTTAACAGTCATGTGCAGGCTAGGTAGGGAAGAATATCTGAAGGTCTGTGTAATGTTCTAAAGGTATAGAAGTTATAGTTAAATGTGTGGCAGAAAGTGGATTCTGGGTGTGTTTTTCCAAATGTAGTAAGTGAGGTCGAATGTGTATAGTTTTAAAAGAGCTCTCTTTGTGTATACATACAGATACAGTATATATAGTAGATAATGTATCCTTTTGTGTGCCTATATACACTCTATACTATGTAATATGTATGTACACATATGGCATATGTACATAGGATTAAATAGTATATTTTGGATGTTCAGTAATAGTAAATAAATAGACAGGGAAATTGTATCTTGTTGAGGCCTTTGAGGTGAGGAGAGGCCAGGCATCCTAATCCTAACCCTTGACGTGAGTGATGTCAAGTTGGCCACGCCCACCCAGTCACATGACCACCAAACCACGCCCACCAAACAAGCCACGCCCACAGAACCGGTAGTAAAAAAAATTTGGAACCCACCCCTGTTAAATTTCCTTCTGGATGCTTTTGGTTGTATTTTCTCCCTTCATCTCTGTTTTTGTTATCTTTTTTACAGTTCAAATGATGGAGCCCAAACTGGCTTCTGAACTGAAACATCCAGCAGCCCTTCTGCCTTTCAAGGGCTGTTTGCTCATATTCAGTGATGTGGTGGATGTGATGTGCCGGTGCCTGGAGGCTGTGAGGGTCTGGATGGGAGTCAACAGGCTCAGACTTAACCCAGACAAGACTGAATGGCTGTGGGTATTGCCTCCTAAAGACTATGTTGACTGTCCATCCTTGGTTCGGGGGGGGGGGGGGAGAAATTGTCCCCCTCAGAACGGGCTCGCAATTTGGGTGTCCTCCTAGACTCACAGCTAAGATTAGAGCAACATCTGACAGCTGTGGTTAGGGGGACCTTTGCACAGGTTCGCCTAGTGCACCAATTGCGACCCTACTTGGATCGGGAGTCTCTCCTCACAGTCACTTATGCCCTTGTCACCTCACGGTTAGATTATTGCAATGCGCTCTACATGGGGCTACCCTTGAAAAATGTTCAGAGACTATAGTTGGTCCAGAACACAGCCGCGCGGGCTGTCATGGGTACACCTAGGTACACCCATATTACACCAATTCTCCGCGAGCTGCACTGGCTCCCTATTGGTCTCCGGTCACAATTCAAGGTGTTGGTTATTACCTTTAAAGCTCTACATGGCTCAGGGCCAGGTTATCTTCGAGACCACCTTCTACCGCATAGCTCCCAGCGACCGGTAAGATCCCATAGAGTTGGTCTCCTCCGGGTCCCATCAGCTAAACAATGCTGGCTGGCAGGCCCATGAGGGAGGGCCTTCTCTGTGGGTGCCCCAGCTCTCTGGAACCAGTTACCTCCTGAGGTCCGGACCATCCCCACCCTATTGGCCTTCCGAAAAGCGGTGAAGACCTGGCTTTTCTGGCAGGCCTGGGGCCGTTGATCTCGCTCTTGAGATCCGGCAAGATCCGGCCATGAATGGTATGAATGAGTTTTAATGTTTTTAATGTTTTTAATTTTTAAATGTTTTTTATTAAGATTTTAAATGTATTGTGAGCCGCCCTGAGTCTTCGGAGAGGGGCGGCATATAAATTGAATTAAATTGAAAAAATTGAAAATTCCTCCTTTTTCCTATCTCTTGATAATTACTCAAATGTTTGCCTCCCTTCTGTCACAGCCTCAAAATAATTTTCCCTTTTTATATGAATATATTCTGTTTCTGTTTGGATTTGACTCTTTCTCTCTTTAACCATTCCATTTCTTTTCTTATTCCCCTCTTCTTTGCTGTACTTGGAATTCATTAGTCAGAAGTTTTGATATAAAGTGTTTTAGATACAGTTATACCTCATTTAATGTTGATTGGTTCAGCAACTCTTCAAAGTCTATCCAAAGAGACTCAAAAGTCCTGGCCATTATAGCAGCTACATGGTTATGTAGTTATCCTTTCCCTCGTTACTTTCCACTCATGCATTCAATGCACCCACTTTCCCTTCCTTTGCTTGCACCCACTGCAACCTCCTTCCTGTACTTATGCCAGACCTTAGCATTCTCCTCACTAACTCGCACACAATCTAAGCCAGGCATCCCAGGGCCTTCTCCATCCTTCCTGTGGCACCCTCATATTCCCTCTGCTTTCCCTTTAATCACTTGTCTTGGATTGCAATAGCAACAGGGACTGCTTGGTTTGCTTTGCAACCATATTGCAACAGCAGTCCTAATTGCCATTGTTATTTGAGGACTCCCAGAATACAGAATAAATCAGATGCCTTAATCTAAATCATTTGGACAATACCTCTCCTCCCCCCTCCCTTGTTGTGTAATGTGGGCTAGTGACCTTTAGGTTGTGAAACATACCTGAACTTTCATGAATCTCTCTGGATTTCAGCTAGGAAGTTTCAACCTTATCATTATATTTTCCAAGAATTAATATAAATAAAGAGAATGTATTTTGTGCTGCTAAATCTGTATAGTAAATTGGAAAGATAGTTTTAATTGAGATAGTATTAACATTTTATCTTGATATAATTCAATAGAAATAATGAAGGTTAAGTTCTGAATAATTAATTAAAAGTTGTTGTAGACTGGAAATTAAATAGATATATTACAGGTTTTATTTACCATGTTAAGTATATGGGACAAATAGTTTTGAGTAGTCTTGGTTTATCCTTCCACTATGCTCCTTGAAAAACTAACACTTGCTTACATGTCTGTCTGACTTCCTGTCTCAGTTGTTGAATGTATGTTAGGTAGCCTTTGCTTGATTGCAACCAGTGTAAATTGGAGCAAATTGTTTATAAAATGCACTTCAGTATTTGGTTGCCCCCGGTTTGCACCGGTTCTATAGAACCGGTAGTAAAACTGGCGGGACGCTCCGCCCACTGACCCTGACATCATAAAAACGCTTCTGCGCTTGCGCAGAAGAGCGCGCAAGCAAAGTTCGCATGCACGGCCCCGTTGCAAACCGGTAGTAAAGATAATAATAATAATAATAATAATAATAATAATAATAATTTTATTTCTATACCGCCCTTCTCCCGAAGGACTCAGGGCGGTGTACAGCCTATTTAAAAACACAGACAGAACAACAGTATAAAATTTAAAATAATTAAATAGGTGGCTCAAATTTAAAACCCCAATAAATTTAAATACCCAATTTAAAACTTAATAATTAATAAAGATAATTAGAACCCACCCCTGATGCACTTATATAGATGTTATAGATGTTGAATTAGTTTCAAGTTAGATTCCACTAATTCATCATTCAGTTTAATACTTTCTTAACTTAAAAGAGGTCTAGCAGTCATGTGGCAATTTTATTCTTCTGACTCAAACCTCCCATTCAGATTTTCATGAGATGCTGTCGTCTGAACATCATGAAGACCAAAGTAATTTGTAGAATTGGGCTGCCTCCTATAAAGATGGACTGTTCATAGGGAAGCTAGCAAAGATAATTTACTATATGGAGCTTTTAAATAGCTATTGACTTATACATTTATGTACTTTGTTATGATGATTGACTTTATGTTCTTCGTTGTGGTTTTTTTTTTTTTCTTAAAAAAAAAGAGTAGTTGAGAAATGACACCTCTTTCTCTAAGATTCTCATGGCCTATCACTCTTATCTGAAGGACACCAGAGATAATGGGAAGGGAGAACAAGAAAAACCACTATCTAGGTAAAAACTAGTTCCTAAAGCATCAAGCTGCCATTTTCACCGATGCAGTGTTGGAGTTGAAAGAGAGTGTTTAAGGATAAAAATATTCAAGCTGTTTGCCACCTTGAATCAGTTGAGATTTCCCTGAGCATGAAACAATTTATTATCCCCACCCCCCACTCCGGTTAAGAAAGGACAGGTGTTTTAATGTTAGCCTGATCTCAGGTATTTTAATATCTCCATACAGGACAATATTGTTATTGTTTTACATAAATGAAGAGTAAAATATGTAGCAAAAAATCATACATAAAATTACTCTAATTTACAGATCAACTTTAATGGTGTGTGTGTGTTATTTTTATATGCTTTATGTTGATTTATATGTACGCCCACATACTAACTAGATTTATCTCCTTTTTAAGGTTTATGTTTGGGGTTATAATGGTAATGGTCAGCTTGGATTAGGCAATGGTGGCAATCAGCTGACACCATGCAGAATAGCAGCTTTACAAGGCATCCATGTGCAAAGGGTATGTTTTCAGCATCTTCAGATCCTAATTGCTAATTACTTGGATTTCTGGTGCATCCAAAACACTAATTACAAACTAATAGCAAATTGTAAATAATTTAAATATTAGTTTTCATTTGTACTATTTTTATATTTTGCATCTTTATTTCATATTTTAACTGATACTAGCCATTTTAAATATTGAGATGAGTAGAAAGTATAAGTAAAATTCAGTTAGATGTCTTATGTATTGAAAACAAAGTGATATTGCCAATAACTTAATGAGTTGTCCAGTGCTTGCAGAAATAAGAATCTGAAAGAGTTGGAAGGCAAGATTAGCTCAAGGTCACCCAGCTGGCTTTGTGTTTAGGACTAGAATTCAGTTTCCTGTTTTTAGCCTGATGTCTTATCCACCATGCCAAACTGGCTCTCTTTCATAAATATAATTTTTTGTTTGCTTATTTGTTTTGTCTCTCACCTTTATTATTTTTATAAATAACCCAAGGCAGCAAACATATCCAAACATACCTTCCCCCTCCTATTTCCCCATCCTGTGAGGTGGGTTGTGCTGAGAGAGCGTGGCTGGCCCAAAATCAACCAGTTGGTTTTCATGGCTTAGGCAGGACTTGAAGTTGCATACAACATCCACACATTTAAAACCATTGCAGCATCCCCAGAGTCATGTAATAATATGATTCAGCCACTTGGCAACTGATGTTTTTACAACAGTTGTAGTATGTTGGGGTACAAAATCAGCATTTCAACCTCCTAAGTTGGGTTCCAACAATGGAGTCAGTGGAGGAAGCTGGATTCATGTAATGACTTAGTGATTCATTTAGTGACTGTGACGAAAAATCATAGAATTGGGAACAGTCACGTGATTACTCACATAATGACCATATTGCTTAACAATGAAGTCCCAGTCCTAATTGTGGTTGTAAGTCAAGGTCTTATAGGTTGTACTAGAAAGAACAAAGCTGACACAAATATTTAGTAGATTAAATGCCTCCTAATTCCCGCTCTTCCTCATAATTCTTGATTTCATTCTTGGCCTGGATATTGCCCGTTTGGCAACCTCTTTAGTGCATCTTCCCCAGCTTTATGGGAATATCACACTCTGAAATCCAGCAAGAAGATAGCCAAAGTTTGGCTTGCTTATTTTGGAGTTAGGGAGGATGGTTGATCTCTCTTAAGTAAGGTTAATGAATCAGCCTACATGTTTTATTATCTGCCCATCTGCTTTTGAGACAAGAAGCTCAGTGTACCTCACAGTTAGGCACAGCTCTTATGAGCAACTTTGATTTTTTTGAAAATGATTCAACTATACTTTATTTTTTATTTTGTTTTTCAAAAAATGCAATTAAAGAAATTGGATGTTTTTTCCTATCTTTTCATGGAATCAGGAAAAAAACATAATTTCTGAATAATAGAACATAATTCTTTTTCTTTTCTAGATTGCCTGCGGCTATGCACATACACTAGTGTTAACAGATGAAGGCCATATCTATGCCTGGGGAGCCAATTCTTATGGCCAGCTGGGAACTGGCAATAGGAGTAACCAGTTACACCCTGTGCTGGTCACAATACATCAAGACAGGTACAGTTCTGTTCATCTTGACTCAATCGGACAAGTTTTAGGCTGTAACAATGCTTCTAGCTTTAAACATTAGGCAAGGACGTAAGAAAAAACACTTGTTACTGAATTGTTTGTCTGTCTGATTCTAAGGCAGCTACAATCACATAAAAGACCTTCTAGCAGACAAAAATGGCCATTCGATGTTAAGTTATATCTTTTGATAGTTTTCTGTGATTCCCAACTGCTCTGCAGAACCAATTACTAATTCTTGTGAATTAGTAATTATTTATATTCAAGGTTATATTCTCTGTTTTTATCCCCTATCCAAATCATAGCTATCTCAATTTGTTAATAAAAAAGATTAAAACAAAAATAAGCAATACAAATAGTAGTAAAGAAAATACAAGTAGTCTTGACTTAAGACCACAATTGAACATATAATATATGTTGCCAAGGGTGAAATCTGTTAAGTGAGTTTTGTCCCATTTTATGACTTTTCTTGCCACATTACTTAAGTGATTAACTGCAATCACTGCAGTTGTTAAATTAGTAACATGGTTGTTAAGTGAATCTGATTTCCCTATTGATTTTGCTCAGCAAAAGTCACAAAAGTTGGTCACATGCCCCCTGGACACTGCAGCCGTCATAAATATGAACCAGTTGTCAAGCATCCGCATGTAAATCATGTGACCATGAAGATGCTACAATGGTCATAAATAAGGTCTGGTGGCTCAGCAGACTGATAGCATTGTGATTAACACCAGCTGTCTGCAATTACTGTAAGTTCGAATCTCACCAGGCTCAAGGTTGACTCAGCCTTCCATCCTTTCTAAGGTAGGTAAATTGAGGACCCAGTTTGTGGGGGCAATAAGCTGACTTTGTATAAATATACTAAAGTATTAAGGCTATTGCTTAACGCATTGTAAGCCGCCCTGAGGCCCCTGAGAAGGGCAGCATATAAATCATTTTTTTTAAAAAAAATGTGAAAAATCGTCATAAGTCACTTTATTATATACATTTTATTATACATATATTATACATATTATATAAAATTCTATACATAATTTTTCATTTATTTATTGTGTCATGTTTATGTAGTGTATATTGGAGGTAGTGACCTTTTGAGAGGTGTGTGGAACGAAATTTCATTTTAATGTATGCCGATTAGTGTACATTTAAAGTGACAATAAAATTATTCTAAGTTCTAAAATAAGAGTTAGTGATTAGGCATAAAGCAAAGGTATTTACAAACTTATTTTCTGAAGTTGAAAAGAAATCTCTAGGCATATTGACCAAAAACAATTTTTACTTTGTGTTAATGTTGTATAATACTGACAATTAACAAATTTTATTTCAGCTTGGTATTTTGCCTTGAGTGAGGTCATATAGGTAGTCCTTGACTTATGACCACAATTGGTATTGAAACTTCTGTTGCTAAGTGATGTGGTCATTACATAAGTTGTACCCAACTTTACGAACTTTTCTGCCATGGTCATCAAGTAAATCCAGCTTACCCATTGACTTTACTTCTCAAAAGCATCCTAGGAAGGTCAGTTGGTGATCACAGGACACTGAGATGTTGCAACCATCATAACTGCATGCCAGTTGCCATGTGCACAAATTTTGATGACTACGAGGGACACTATCATGGTCATAAGTACAACAACTGGTTGTGGGTCATGTTTTTCAGCTCTGTCTTTACTTTGAACAATCATGAATTGTTGTAAGTCCAGGACTGCCTGTAATGTCTTCCAATAAAAGTCATTCTTGCTTAACAATGGTAATTGGAACTGGAATTTCTGTCGCTAAAGCAATGCAGTTGTAAAGAATGATCTCACATGGCTATTCTGCTTAGTGATGGCAGTCCCTGATTACCATTTTAAAGGAAATCATTACAGACTGTTAAGCAAGGACCTCACATGACCATTACTTCTGACTTCCTGCAGGTTTCCCCATTGAAGCCAGCAGGGAAGGTTGTTAATCATGATCATGTTCTGGACTTTCTTTCATAACTTCCGCTAATATTCCAGCAATTTTTTCTAGTAAATTCTCTCCTTTTTCTTCCTCTATGTTTTGGAATCTTAAGTAAAAATCTGCCCTCTCCATCTCAAGCTGTATAATTGTCTTTTCCTGGCTTTTATCTGTAGTTGTGAGTCTATAATCTATCTCCAACTTTTTCTCTGTCACTTCTGCTTTCTCTTCCACTGTTATCAATCTTTGTTCATTTCTTCCCATCATTTCTTTCATTTCCTTAAGGTTATCATGCATTGCTTGTATCATGCTTTTTAATTCCATGTTGGTTTTGTCTTGTTGTTTCTGCTACTTTTTGTGCTGCGGACTTGGTGCTGCTGTTACTGATGGTGATGATAAATGTTGTGGTTGCTTCTTCATTTTAATTTTTACTTTCAAATCGCCCAATTTATAATCCAAATTTCGTAAATCAATATTTATAATCCACGTTTATTGTCCTGGTCACCACAGATCTTCAGGTTCTTGATACCCTAATCCATATGTTTAAAAAATGATATTAACAAAACCAAATGTTCCTCCTAAAGGGAAACTGAAATAAGAAAAAAGAAAAGAAAAAGAAAATCCAGGCAGTGGAAGAAAAAAGAAAAGAAAAAAAAACACCAACTGCCAAAAAGAAGTTTTAATAATCAAGAAACAAAAGCAAGAAGTCCAACGGTCAGCCACAAAATATAAAAAACCCAACTATAAAAAAGAGAGTAAAGAAAAAATAAAAATGAATAAAAAATAAAAATCTGGTTGTCGAAATGCAATAAAAAAACAATAAGTAGAAGAAAAAAGAGTAGTTATCCCAAATACAAAATATTAAATGTAAAGAAATGCAAAATCCAAAAAAGGAAAAAGAATGGAAGAAAAATACAATATCCAAATTTTAGCTTTTCCACATTTCAGGTTTTAAACAGAAAAAAATAGAGGAAAGGAAGAGAAAAGATCCAAAAATTTGCACTCCAGGTAGTCAGCAAAAATAATTTATTTGCAGATAATATATTGACAGGGAAAAAAAACAATTCCAACAAAGTAGTCTTTGAACTATTACTCAGTTGTTAATCTTTTTTCTTCTTCCCCTTCTCCACTTTTACTCTCTGAGTCATAAAACAGTTTATCTCAAATGTTACTCAAGGTCATTTGTTCATTCCACACTTCCCAAAAGAAAGAGGATTTTTTTTTGCCACTAGATGGCACTGTATATCTTCACAACTTTTTTTCTCTGATCTAAAGTCTATTCGTTCTGCATTAGACCTTTCCGGTTTCTAATTAAAAGTCCAAAAACCATCCAGATTTCAATCTAAATTCACTCTGCCCAATCTGCTTTCCCTTATTTTCACAATCAGTTCATATTCTTTGAAAAAATTAATTTTTATACTTGGCCAGCATTTTATATCGCCACTGATCCAGAAATGGGGAGGTAGCCAGATATCCACTTCCTCCCCTTTCGCTCTTGCAGTTCCTTTTTGTTCTAATTAATTTTTTTTACAGTTCAGGTTATCTCTTAAAAAATAAGTCTTATTTCCAAGACAGCAATTACTTTCTCACCCAGATGTAATGCCTTGTTTCCTCTTTCTCGTGACTGCTCTGACTGCTCTGGCTTTGTGACAGCTCTCAATGCTGTCCTCCCAGCTGTAGAGTCGAAGGCTCTTCGCTGGCGTTACAGGGAAATTACAGATTCCCTGCCCACACCAGCCTGTGCCTCCTTTCTTCACCGACCCTACGAGTCGGCTATGGTCCCCTATGAACCCCCGAAACAGCTGAGATATCGACGCTTACTCCAGAGCCCCAGAGTTTGTGTCGTTCCACCAGGTTGCAAGCTACGTACCCCCCAAAAAAGTGAGGAGAGGGCCTTCAAGGTAGTAACCAACCTCAAGATTGTGTGTTCCTCTGTGAGCTTCATGCGAGTTGGCAGAGTCAGGTCTTCAAACTCTTCCAAAAGGCCAGAAGAGTCACCTCACCTCTGGGGTGAGAAGGCTCTCTTCTTGGACTCTTATCAGTTGGAATTCTTTAATTGATGGGATACATAACATGCCTTCCCTGCCTGACTAGGTGGGGCAGGCAGATGTAAGATGGCTCCGCAGGTAACCTGGCTGTGAATGTTCTCCTTACACTTCTGAAATTTTTATTTTTTCTTTTCAAATTTAGAATTGTAGAGATTGCAGCATGTCACTCTTCTCACACCTCTGCTGCTAAAACCCAGGGTGACGATGTGTATATGTGGGGTCAGTGCCGGGGACAGTCCATCATTCTTCCATTCCTCACCCACTTCTGCTGCACAGATGATGTGTTTGCTTGTTTTGCTACTCCTGCAGTGACTTGGCGTCTCCTTTCAGTAGGTGAGCTTCAAATTAACTTTTTTTAATGCTTGCATTCCTGAATCTGAATTAGATCTTGGAGATGTATAAGTTACTATATTTTAAGTGCAGTCCTTAAAAAGAGTTTGAATCATGATTTGGAGGAAAAAGTCACATTCTTTTTCGCTATCAGTGCATCCTAGGCTAAAGATACAACTCTTTTGTGTGTTCCCCATTTTTCTGCTTCATTTATTTATTAATTTAATAATTTAATTTAATTTAATTTAATTTAATTTAATTTAATTATTTAATTTAATTTAATTTAATTTAATTTAATTTAATTTAATTTAATTTAATTTAATTAATTTAATTAATTTATATACCTCCCGAAGGACTCAGGGTGGTGAACAGCCATAATAAAACAGTGTACAAAATAGAATTTAAAAGCAGATTAAAATAATTAAATCATAGGCCGAATTTAAAACTCTCATTTAAAACCAATTTTAAAACCCCATTAAAACCAAATTAAAACCATTTATCCCATCAGAGCGGCTTGCTGGAATAACAGGGTCTTCACTGCACGACGGAAGGCGCGGAGGTCGGGGATCCTTCGTATATCCGGGGGCAATTCATTCCAGAGGGCAGGGCCCCCCAGAGAAGGCTCTCCCCCTGGGGATCACCAGTCTACATTGTTTGGCTGACGGCACCCTGAGGAGGCCCTCTCTGTGTGAGTGTACCGGTCGGTGGGAGGCAATCGGTGGCAGAATGCGGTCTTGTAGATAGCCAGGTCCTAAGCCATTCATTGCATATGTGCTATAATGACAGTAAGGAACAGCCACCCATTCTGGACTTTTGACATTTCTTTCAGTGTGGTATTCTGTAGTAGTGCTCCTCAACCTTTCTGGCTCCATGGATAGGCAGCAGCAGTAGTGTGGCATGAGGGGGAGAGGGGATGGTTTGATGCACTTTTGCGCAAATGAACCTTTGCACGCTCACCTGCTGCTTGTGTGACCCAGTTCCATGCAGGCCACGGACCGGTACTTGTCCACTGTCCTGGGGTTGGGGACCCCTGCTGCAGAAGATGTGAAAGTAAACATCAAATGCATTGGGAGTCAAAAAGTTGGTTATCAAGAATCAAATGGGGTGACCCTGGAAGAATGAATTTATAAAATACCACTCTTTTTGTTGTTTCACCAAAAGCTTTAATCTTTAAATGGAATTTGAAAGAAAGATTATCTGAAATTTCCAATTGTAAAGTATTATGGCTTTATGTGGATTAAGGTTAGAATTAGAAGTTTTTGGTTTGTATTATTTTAGGAAATTTCATGCCAGCATGCAGATAATAGAAATTGCCATGAAAAACTCTTAAGGACGCTTTTATCTGTTTTGCTTAGAGCCACATTGATTTAATTTTGTAGTAGAAGCTTCCAAACCAAGTTGATGTGAAGAGACCTGCACGACATTGGTAGAAAGCACATTTTAAAGTTCACCAAATGGGTGGGTAAGTGGGTACATGAAAGAAAGTGAGAGAAATAGATACGTACATACATTTACTTGAGGGACAAAGGCCTTTAGCATGTAAAATCCATAGAAGAGTCTTTGAACAAATAATTTTAAGAAGAAAATACTTTTATCAGTTACATACAACAACATATAGTACTAGACGATTATGCAGATATTTTACCACTTGTTTTAATTATCTTCTTTGTCTTTCCATATAAAACTAATGATTTGGGCTGAATTGACATGGAGTAAATGAATACAGAGTACTCATTTAACAGCTTTTTGCTGTAGAATATATGGAATTTTACTGTTTAGTCTGCTAAAGTATGCTTGTCCTTCGAGCCAATCAGTATCCAACTGTGGCTTCTAGCTTTCCTGGAAGACTTCCTTCCCAGACATGAGCTTGCTCAATGTATTACCCTCTAACTCAAGCTGTGCAAATGTTTTGCATCCTGGGGTCAAGAGACCTGGGGTAAGCCACTCTGAGCAGAATTTGCATTACTAATAAAGACAAGGTTAATGCCTTTAGGAGGAGAGGTTAGTTCTTCCCCTCCACTCATCCCATTATTTCATTCAAATTAAGGCACCTAAAATTAGAGAAACTCTAATTATTACTTTTCATTTGAGACAGAGTTTTTAGGGTTCTGAAGTAGACAGCAAAGAGGTAAGGATAGCAAAGAGGAAAATTGTATTGGAGAAATTTAAAAAAAAAACTTTAATCCTACGGAAGCAGACAATGATGATCATAAAAGATAATATTTCTGTGACTATCTAGATCAGTAGAATAAAAGCAGCAGTCTTTCCAATAGTAATATAAGGTCCCAAGAGAGTGCCACAGAGAAAAATAAGAACTTTGGGTTATGGATTTGGAGACTCCAAATTCATAACTCAAGGGGGTAAAAGTATTCCCTTAATGGATTACTGCTTTATCATGGTGAAGGGGCTTGGGTACCTCAAGTGTGAAGATGTTTTCTTTACTAGTTTCCCTGCGAACCCAAACAAACATGTATTCACACTGTTATCTTTTAAAGTGAAACAACCCTTACGGCTATCATAAACATTCCTCCACTTTAAGAGGATCTCAGGGCTCTTTGGCGCCAGGATATAGATTATAAAATATCTGTTGACACAGGCAGTGCTAGTAAATCAAATCCAAATCTCCCCCTTCTCCCAATTGATTGGCAGTATCACTTTTAGGGATCTGACATGCTACCCTCCTTAGAAAACGAAAGGGTCTACCTGTAAAAAAAACAACATATAAACAAAATTTCATGATAGTATATTAACAAGGTTTGTTAGGGTATTGGGAATGAAATTTTCTCAGTAAGGTTGGAGCCCTAACATGGTGTTTAGCGACCCATTCGTTGTGTGCTGATAGTAAATGTTTCCAAGTGACTAAGTATTGGATTTTCCCTCTGTGGATCCTAGAGTCAAGGATTTCCTTGATTTCAAAGTGTTGTTCAACTTCAATCATGATGGGAACAGGTGGTGTAGATGCTGGTGGTCTGAGGGATGAGATTACTTCTCACTTGAGTAAACTAATACGGAATACTGCCTGAGTACTGCCTGAGTGTCTTTGGAAGGAGTAGTTCAACTGCTACTGGATTGATGACTCTAGTGATGGGGAAAGGTCCAATGAACTTTGGCCGTAGTTTCTTCAATGGTTGTAATGATTTCAGGAATTTTTTAGATAAGTATACTCTGTCTCCAACATGAAAAGGTTTGGGTTCCATCCTTTTCTTGTCAGCTTGAATGTTAAAAGCCTCTCTAGCTTCCTTTAAGGCTAATCTAACCATTGGCCATGAGTTTTGCAAATTATCCATCCACTCCTTAAGTGAGGTGATGGTAGGTTCTTCTGTGGGTAGTTCAGGCATGGAACTGAAATCCTGGCCTGTCGCTACTCTAAAAGGGGTAAAACCAGTGCTTGAATGTACAGCATTATTAAACACAACTTCAGCAAAAGGCAAAAGTTCGGTCCAGTTATCCTGTTGAAAATTAATAAAACATCTTAAATATTGTCCTAACACCGAGTTCAAAATTTCAGAATTTCCATTAGTAGATGGGTGGTGTGAGGAGCTCAACCCCTGGCCAGTACCAAGTAAGTCCAAAAATGCCCTCCAAAATTTGGAGGTGAATTGAACCCCTCTGCTGGAGATGATCCTTTGTGGAGCTCCATGAAGTCAATAAATGTGTATTAGGAATAATTTGGCTAAACTTTTAGCAGTTGGGATCTTTTGGCAAGGTATAAAATGCGCCTGTGTTGAAAACAGGTCTGTTACGACCCAAATAATGGTATTTCCCTCACTGTTTGGCAATTCTACAATGAAATCCATAGCAATCTCTCTCCATGGCGCTGAAGGCTCATCTACTTTCTGCAATAGACCTGGGGTTTTCCCCTGACATCTTTTTGCTGCTGCACAAATGGGGCAGTTAGCTACATAGCTTTCTATGTCCTTTTTTAGTAATGGCCACCAAAATTATCTTTTAATTAGGTGTAAAGTTTTCACAAACCCAAAATGTCCAGCTAATCTGGAGTCATGGCGCCTTACCTTAAGCCTAGTCTTTGGCTCGCTGAAACATACAACTTCCCTCCCACCCAAGCCAAGTCTTCTTTCATCAGACAGCTTGATTTGTTGTTCAAAAACAATTCATCGGTGGCCAATGCTTGTTTAAAAGTTGGGTGGTGTCATTATCCATCAATGTTTCTTCTTTTGCCTGGGATCTGGTGATTACTTTAGCGGCTAGTTGATTGTTTTGTACTATGGGTTTGATTACGTCTGACTTTGCACTATTGTATTGTGGTTTTCTGGATAGCGCATCTGTCAGAAAGTTTTTTCCCCCCGGGAGGTATTTTAGAGTAAAATCAAACCGTTTAAAGTACTGAGCCCATCGTACTTGTTTTGGGGAGAGTTTCCTTGGGGTCTTTAGGGCTTCTAGATTTTTATGATCAGTCCAGACTTCAAAAGGGGTCTTACTGCCTTCTAGGAAGTGCCTCCAGGTTAACAATGCCCAACGAACTGCATAAACCTCTTTCTCCCAAATGGCCCACCTTTGCTCAGTCTCATTCAACTTTTTGGATGTGTAAGCGCATGATTGTAGTTGGTCTTGCTCATTTTTCTGAAGAGGACCGCTTCGCTGGCATCTGCTTGTATGACAAATGGTTTCTCCGTGTCCAGGTGTTTTAGAATTTGTACTGCCGAGAACAGCTGTTTAAGTTTTTCAAATGCCTCCTGGCATTCCATAGTCCAGTTCAACAACTGCCTCGGTTTAGGATTGCCCTCCCACTTCGTTTTTAAGAGCTTGGTGATGGGGAGGGCAATTTGAGTGAAAGCGGGGATAAATTGGCAGTAAAAGTTGGCAAAACCCAGGAAGCTTTGTAACTGTTTACGCATGCATGGAGATTCCTAATCAAGTACAGTCTGCACTTTTAGAGGGGCCATTTCTACGCCCTGGTGTGAAATGTGGTACCCCAAATAGTCAATCTTCTCTTGGTGGAATTCACATTTAGAAAGTTTAGCATAAAGTTTGGCAGAGCAGAGTTTGTTTAAAACTGCCCTAACTAGTTTTACATGTTCTGCTTTGGTCTTGGTATATATTAAAATGTTGCCCAAGTAGTCCAGGACCCCCTTATACAAATGCTGATGTAGCACTTCATTTATTAACTGCATAAACACTGCAGGGGCTCCTTGTAACCCAAAGGGGAGCACTTGAATTGGTAGCACCCGAGTGGGGTGTTAAATGCCGTTTCCCACTCGTCCCCCTCCTTAATTCTGACACAGTAGTAAGCCTCCCTTAAGTCCAGCTTTGAAAAACTTTTCCCTTTAGCGAGGTGTGTTAGCATATCTTTCATAAGGGGGAGGGGATACATGTTCTCCACACTGATCGTATTCAAATTTCGAAAATCAACACAGAGACATTTTGAGCCATCTTTTTTTTCTCTAAATAACACTGGAGCTGCGATTTTTGGTTGGGCTGGCTCGATGAAATCCCTTGCTAGATTTTTCTCAATGAATGTTCTCAGCTCTTCCAACTCCCTCGGTGACATGCTGTACATCTTGGGTTTAGGGAGTTTCGCGCCGGGTAAGATTTCTATTGCACAGTCAGTGGCGCGGTGGGGGGGGGGAGCTCATCTGAGGCTTTTTCGCTAAAAACCTCAGCTAAATCCTTGTATTCTATGGGTATGCCCTCAGGTGGTGTGGCGTGACCAGGCATGGCTGTTTCTCAATTCTCTGCCCCCTCAGTTCTTTTATATGGATTCTCAGCAAAAGTCACGTGCATCTGAAATTTTATGATACCTTGTTTCCAATTGATTTTCCTCTCTGAATCCAAAAACAGGGTGTGCGGAGGCCAAAAAAGTGCATTGCATTTCAGGCCTCTGGGGGAGGGATTGAAGCCTTCAGAGAGGAAAGGGTTTTCAGGCAGCAGCGCTGAGATCCCTTCCCCAAATCAAAAAAGTGCACTGTGTTTCAAGCTCCCTAATAATAATTGTTGCTGTTTTCTGCACTCTTTCCAGACTGACATCTGTCAAAAATGGTGCAGGGTCTCCAGCTTGGGCATGGGGTTGGACTAGATGACCTACAAAATCCCTTCCAACTCTGTTAATCTGTTAATGTCTCAACATCTTTTTTAGAATATGGTGATAAAAAAAGAATGCAGTAGTCTAAGTGTGATTATACTAAGGCTTTATAAAGCTGTACTAGTACTTCATGCGATCTTGAGTCTACCCCTCTGTTAATGCAACCTAAGATTGTATTGGCTTTTTTGATTGTTGCTGCACACTGCTGGCTCATATTTAAGTGATTGTCCATTAGGACTCCAAGTTCCCTCTCACAGTTACTGCTATTGAGCCATGTTTCACCTAATCTGTACCTATACATTTGGGTTTTCTTTCCTAAGTGTAAAACCTTACTTTTCGCTACATTGAAGTTCATTTTGTTAAATACAGCCCAGTGTTCAAATCTCTCGAGATCCATCTGGGTCTTGAGTCTATCTTCTAGGGCAGTGATAGCTAACCTTTTCTGAATTGAGTGCCCAAAGCGCACCCAAACCCCCAAGATGCAATGCGCCCCGCACATGCGCCCCACCCCTTGCTTAAATGTGCGTGCCCCTGCACACGCGTGCGTGCCCCTTGCATGTGTGCACGCCCCCTGTGCATATGCGCGCACCTCCCCGCACGCACCCCACCCCATGCGAGTGCGGCCCCCCGCACATGCCCCACTCCCGAAACATGCATTTGCATGCCCCCTGCATGCGCCCCATCCCCATGCATTTGCAGCAGAGACCCAAAGACCAGCTGGAGGCACGCACATATGTGCAGCGGAGCTGAAATTGGGCGATAGCTCGTGTGCCCACAGGATGCTGTGTGCCACATCTGGCACATGTGCCATAGGTTCGCCATCACAGTTCTAGGGTGTTAGCTATTCCTGACAGTTTAGTGTCTTCAAATTTGATGAATTTCGCTGGTCCATTAATTTAGTCACTTTGTCAAAAAATGAATCATTTGCTCATTATTACTGAATAAGAGAAGAATGTAACAAAAATATTCTCTTGTTGCTTTGTTTATATCCAGGTTTTGTAGTGATTTTATTTGTGTAATGAAAAATGTTTGATTTCCATTATTTTCTTGTTTTTATGTACTATGAAAGAGATTGAAATAGAAAGTATTGCTGAAAAATATTCGTAATATTTTTGTTTCAGAACCTGACAATCACTTAACAATAGCTCAATCAATAAAAAAGGCATTTGACAACCCAGATAATGCTGATTTGAGGTTTCAAGTAGATGGAAAATACTTTTATGTTCATAAAGTGTTCCTCAAAATTAGGTATGAAATTCTAAATCTTCTCCAATATTTTCATTATCTTCCCTTTTTTGGCCATATACAGAAAATTTTTCCGGTACTATTAAAATATGGCTTCTGCTTTTGATTGCATGCTAGGAAAGCAGCAGAAGTCTTTCTTTTTCTCCCCCAAACTATGCTTCTGCGGCTTCCAAACTCCAGCCAGGGCAGTGGCCGGTCTGGGAGTGTGCTTCCCACTCTATGGTGACGGCTGGAGCTGGACCCTGCAGGGAGAGCTGGCCCAGGCCATGGCTTCCACGCGGGTGCTGGTGGTGGGCACCAGTGGCATTCGCCCACATCAACGTGGTGAGGCTTGGGAGGCGCGAGAGCAGTGGGGGAACAGACACTCGCGCGGCTTGGTACCTTCGGGCCGCTTGTGTTCTACACATACACCCCGCAGGAGGGGAGGAGCTTGATAGCGCTTGAAGGGAGCCACTCTCTGCCGGACTCCCGGCTGTGAGTGCGCAGGCAACCCAGGGCCTTCTGCACCCCCAAAATAATAAGACCCCCCCCCCGATAATAAGGCCAAGCCCTTATTTTGGGATTCAAAACAAAATAAGACCCTGTCTTATTTTCAGGGAAACACGGTATGTTTTTCATTAAATGAAAAATCTACCATGCATGAATAAACAGCTTCATGATCAGCAAAATATTGTGCTGATTATTACATTGTCAAAAATAGAAATAAGTCTCTACAAGGTATATAATTCATTTCAAAGCCAGTTTAGTGTAGCAGTAAGGCACAAAATACTGTCAATTCTAAAAACACAACTAATATGGAAAGGAATGGTTCAGTCCCTCTTAATACAAGTTACATTTGCAGGGGTTCATCTTTCCCATATCATTTTCATGTTAATATTTCAGGTTTTCTGTTACATGTTAGGAATTGAGTTGTTTGTTGGTGCTGATGTTATAACTGTTTCCCTTTTATGCCTAGGTGTGAACATTTTCATTCAGTTCTGAACAATGGTACTGAGGAAATCATAGAAATAAGTGAATTCTCATATCCTGTTTACTGAGCATTTTTGGAGTATCTTTATACAGATAGCATCAGTCTCCCTCCTGAAGATGCCATAGGTAATTGGAACAACCAGCTAAGATGTTAATGTATATTTTCATGATATTTACATAAATATTTGTGTATACATACATACACTATTAACTCTTGAATATACTGACTTGTGCAAACTTAGTTCAGAGCATGAAATGAGTTTGCATATATTTTTCACATCTTGTAGCATTAGAGAAAGTATTTTGTTAGTGACGAAGGAAAATAAACAGACTGGTATAACAAGTTGTGCAGTGTTATAAGAAAAAGCATTATATTGCATACACACACACACACTAGAGTATATATATATATTGTACATTTTTGTGACTTTCCCAGTAGGCCAGAATAAATATAGGCACATGTAGTTCATAATTAGTAATTAAAGGTCTTTTTTTTTCCAGAATTTAATATTTCTATGAATAATTATGAGAATGGTTTTAAGAAAGATTTAAGTAGCCTAGTTGTCCTTTGTTGCATCCTTTGTTTTAATCAATAGTAACAGGATAGTTAGGAATTCAGTCATCTCTGTTGGCTCTAAAGCTATTTAACTGTGTATAGTTTGGGGAGTACGTATGAGAATTGAAAGTATTCATTACACCCTTTTCTCTCTTCTGTCTCACCTTGGAAAAAGCAATTGCTTTAGCAGGAAAAAAATCAGGCATGGGCATTAAATTAAAATTAAGCCTTGCTACTGTTACCTTTATTGAAGGTAAGCTTATATTGTCCAAGATAATATCAGCTTACCTTTATGTAGGGAAAATCCCATATTTCCCACTAGAACTATGAAAAAATTCACCTGACAATTGTCTGCAAAAGAAACGGTACAGGAGAAAATGAAATGCAGACTATTTAGTATTCTATATGTAAGTAATTCAGTGAAATCTTATTTTACCAGACATTGATATAGTACAGTGATGGCTAACCTTTTTGCCATTGGGTGCCAAAAGTGGGGGGAGTGGGGGTGGGTCATGCGTGCATGTGCCCACACCCATAATTCAATGTGCCCTGCCCCCCCCCCCCCGCATGCGTCCGTGAGCCATCCGCACTTCCCCTGCTTTTGGCACGCAATGGCACAGTGGACCCGGTAGGCCCATTTTTTGCCCTCCCCAGGCTCCAGAACCTTTCTAGGAGCCCGGCCCTCTGGAGGCCGGAAACGGCCCATTTGCTGACTTCCAGTGGGACCCCACCCCCCTGGAGGCCCTCTGGAGGCCGGAAATGGCCCATTTGCTGACTTCCAGTGGGACCGGAAAGCTCGTTTTTTGCTCTCCCCAGGCTCTAGAGTCTTTCTAGGAGCCTGGGGAGGGCGAAAATGGCCTTCTTCACCCCTGGAGGCCGGAAACAGCCTATTTCCCTCCTTCCGGTGGGCCCAGAAGCCCTGAAAATTGGCTGAGCTCGCGTGTCCACTGATATGACTTCATGTGCCACCTGTGGCACGCGTGCCATAGGTTCGCCATCTCAGATATAGTAGATTTTAACTGGAGTAGAACAAATTACGGCAGAAATAATGCAAATAGAATTCAGAAATGAATTTATATCATTATGCAAATGATGTAAATCCTCACTCTTGGACTCATCAAACTTTCCTCAGTAACAGACATCTTGTCCCTCAATTAGTCTCTTAAATTGAGATTTTACCATAATATAATTGTTAGGCAGACAAGGCACTGAATAAGAAAAGTTAAAATAAAAGCAGCTCATTCCCATGAAGCTGTCACAGGTGTCAAAAAGGGCAGTTTAACCAATATATTATTTTTCCTTAAAACCATTTTAACGTTTTTGCTGAGTTGAAAATATTTCTGCTGGAATCTGTCTTGGGAGTTTTTTGTTGCTATAAGAATTGTAGCTTAGAAAATTTTATTTTAAAAAAAATATTTCCAGAGCACAGACCTCCACAAGATATAACTTTGGATTTCCAGATAGTGGAAGCTCCATTGGTGGCTCCAATGTTGAATTGTCTTTCCATTTAATTGGGAAATTAATGTTAAATTGGCAGTCAGAGAAGGGAGAATGAGGAAGAATTTCCTTGCCTATTTCTATTATATGCGAAAGGGGAAAAGAGACTAGAAGCTCCATACATTTGCTAAAACCTTGAAGCAAATTTCGACTTTTCCAGATGCTTAGTACAAAATAAAAGACAGAATCTCCCTGATTGTGATGGTCTCTAACTCAAAGGCAAAGGAGCCACTCTATGGTGGAAAAGACAGACGGGGGGACCTAAAACTATTTGGTCTTGTCAGGTTTGAGCCAAAGCTGAAGCTGATTCCTCCTCATCCACATGCATACAACCTCCAGGCATCTGTAAAGTGCTTTAGATGGCCCAGGGCAGAAATGTTCTGATGAAAAGAGGTTCCAAGCTTAAACCCCCCCACCCCCCACCCCATTTCTGGATTGTCATCATTTTTTGAGCCTAGAACTGCTATCAACAGTCATCATTTAGAACGCATATTAAATTTGCAGATAACTATGTTTAAAACACCAGCTTTTCATATGTGACATTACTAGCAACATTTTTATTCCAGAAGTATTTTATAGTTGTGTGTTACTAAAGGTTTCTTCTAGCCTGTGTATAGACTTGATTCCCCCGCCCTCCCCTCTTTTGGCAGGCCTGTTAGACTTGGCAAGCTTCTATAGAGACAACCGACTAAAGAAGCTTTGCCAACAAACAATTAAGCAGGGCATTTCTGAAGAGAATGCATTTGCTCTTCTCTCAACTGCAATCAAGTATGAAGCAAAGGTATGGAAAATGTTCTTTACTGAGTTACTACTGACTGGGGGTCCTTGTTCTACATTGAGCTATGAGCTTGAATTTGTCTGTGCAATTAATATATTGAGTAGTGTTAGTCAAGGAACCCACACGGTTGGAATACTGCTTGGCCTATTTATGGGGTCTGGTAAAAATTAGAAGCAGTTCTTGTATGTGAAGTACTTTGAAGAAATGAAACCATTGTGCAAATGCTAAGAATTTGCTGTTAAAAATAACAATTTTTGTAGTTTTCAAGATATCAGAGCAATTTCACAATTTGTTCGGAAGGATATATTTGGTGTCTAGAGAATGCCATAAAAGAAGGAATAAAGGAAATATTCTGAACTCAGTGAAACTAGCTTCTTAAACTCTGAATCACCTACGTCATAGTTGTCTCAAAGATGCTTTTCCAAAAGGCAACTGGACTTTCTTGGTTTTTTCCCTTGAAAATGTTTTGCTTCTCGTCCAAGAATTTTTTTTCAGTCCTGACAGTCAATTCTATTTGTTTTAGAACTCTGGATTTAGTTAGGGTGTGACCCAACTACATTTAAGGGATATGGAAAACTGTAGGGGGGAGGACCCAAGACAAAGAGGTGTAAATTAGAGCATAGGAAAAGTTTAATTGAATGCCTATTGGGTCATTTCATTTGGGAATCTGCTGTTCACTGATTGGGAAGGCAGGGACATAGGAGAGTATGATTTGATACTTTATCATGGTTTTTTACTTATTTCATATTTTGTAGGATTGTTGAAATAGTTCTTGAGGTTTTTTAATATGAACATTTCTCTCACTCCATTTAATTTTCTTCCCCCTCAAGAGCAAAATTTTCATGAGTGAGAAATTGGCACTTCAGTTAGCTATGAGATGCAACAAGTTGATTTTTAATGAGTGGAATAGATTGTCATGGCTGTTTTTCTGTTCCCAGATTTCTTTTTCCATTTTAGGGTTATCTTTTTTTCAGCCCTGACCTGCCACCTATAGTGATTATGTGGAACAATATCACATATTAGTAGTGTGTATTAATATGTAAACACTCCATTTCTAGGAGTTAGAGGAATTTTGCTTCCGGTTTTGCATCAACCACCTGACTGTCGTTACTCAGTCTCCAGGTTTTGCAGAAATGGACCATGACCTCATGAAGAACTTCATAAGCAAAGCCAGTCGAGTTGGAGCATTTAAAAACTGAAGTAAAACCCTTGCCTAATAATGAAGATAGTTTCATTATCATTATTTGTATTTCTGATGTCATGATAATTTTCTCATAAACCTTATTTAAAGAGAGCATTATGCATTCTGGCTCCCTACTGTGACAACTGATCTTAGAAATTAAGGAAACACCAAAACAACAGTTTTCACTAAAAGCTAAGTAATTAAATTTTGATACAGCTAAACTACTTTAAATATCTTGAAATAATCTTCCATGCTTCGGGAAAAGCCTGTCCACAGATATCATATCTGCAGACAGTTGCTACAGTATCTTGCAATATGAAAGCAACAGTTTTTCTTACCAACAGCTGAAGTTGCTAGTCTATGAATAGGAATATGAGCTTTGGAAAATTAGAAGGGAAGGGAAAGCCCACAAAAGATAAAACCTCTGGAACCCCACAGCAATTATGAAAGTATTAGAGATTTAATAAAATTAAAACTATGCTAGGTAACTTTGTGTCATCCCTTCCATAAAGCCAACTTGTACATCTAGAAATTTCTCTTGCCCCAACCAAACCAATCTTGCAAAAGTGAAAGTGTCTATCTAGTTTATTGGAATGCTACTGGATGATAATTAGGCTGTTGCTTTTCTTTAAAAGTAGGATGATGAAAGAAGAGTTCCAGCCTTCAGGTATTTAGGATGCATTATTGATATGTGAATAAAGCAGGAGATGGCAAACTCACCAATCAATATTTTTAATAACAATTTGGCCAGCATTAGGTCACTGTTGGAGGCTTTCCTAGTTTTTAATTGATTGATTAGTTTAACAATTTCCAAACTGGGACTGATGGCCAGGCGGAACACTTATTTTTAGAATACAGGTTGGGGCAACAGGCTGATAAAGGAAAAGTCATATATCTTGCTGTAAAATTGTTCACCTCTCTTGGGCAGAATCTTTTTTCCAGCCAGACCATCTCCGGCAGTGCTAATATTAATTATCTTCTAAAAGACAATGACATTGATATCCTCTGTAGAGTGAAAAATATCCCAATTGATTGACACAAATATTTACTTCTTTTTATTAAGAGTTTTTTTACAGTTTAAGAGCAAGTAACTAATTCTAATAGTGGAACAATTTCTGGATATGTAACATTGAAAGCTATCGCTAAATCTGCCTTGACTTATACATAGTACTGATCAAACCTTCAGGGATTCTGCTTGAGGTAGGAGGTTTTGCTTATGAGAAACTGAAGAGTCGATGGTGAAGACTGTATACAGAGTGGCTAGAACATCTAACAAAGTTCTCAAAGAGGAGCTCGGGAAGCTCAAGGGGCATGCCTGAAGCAAGAAATAAATGTCTTGCTCTCGTATTTCCAAACAATCTAATTCTGGAACAGCTAAACCTACATCACTGTCCCTAGTCAATTAAAGTTGTGTATGAGATAAAGTAATATTGAGTCACTATTTTGCCAGAACCCAAACTTTCAATGAAATAACCCAATTTTAAAAATCATATTAAGACTATAAGAATGAGGATGATTCCACACAGTCCTGTTCTTTTATGATCTTTCTGAAATTTTAAATGAAAATGTAAATATATGTGTTTCTTCATGACATTTATTGCAAATAAATTCAGATAAGTAGAGAAATAATTGTTTGTGGGAGAATTTGTTTACACTAATGAATAGATTCACAAAACAATAAGTAACCTAGATTCTAAACTTAAATCTGAAATATCAAAGGTTTTGAATTTGAGTTTAAATAGTATATTTCATAAGGTAACACATTTAAACATTAAGGTCCTTATTTTCTTATACTTTCTTATACTTACTGGGAAAACACAGATTCATAGGATGTAAAGAATGTGGATTGCATTCCATCAGCCAGTTTTCCAGGTTTAATTAAGTTCACTGTATGAAATATTTCTGAAAGTTTCATTGCTTTCTATTTCATGTTTACTAAATTATAGTTAGCAAGCCAATAAACTAAATTATATCAGCAACTCAACTTCAGGATAAAAAATATTAAATATAATTTTCATTGTATATTAATTATTCTCATTCTTATTTTTAAAATTATTTTATTAATCTTTAATTTTTATTAGAATACAGAATATTTCTATGCTCAATTTGTCAAAATACTTCGTTATGATAGTTTAGGTTAGCCAACTCTTAATAGTTACTGTTAATAAAATTTCAGAACTTTATTTTCATAGTCTATATTGAGTTTGCAATCTTGACTACTGATTATTACAAAACTAACAGACTAAAGAATGACAGCTACAGAATTACACTTCTCTGCTCAGGAGACAGATAAGAGTGTGCAGTGTAGGTGTTTTGTTGCAGTCAGTTTTGTGGTTTATTGAAATAAAATAATAAAATTCAACCAGGCTGCCAAATTTTCTAATTTGTATGAGTTTTAAGATGGAAAAAAAGATAAAAATGTTAGCTAATGTATTTGATCTAGACAACATACTTAAGTGCACTGCCCAGGCAAGTGGGGGGCATTCAGAACTAATGACTATAAATCCAATTGTATAAATTATTTCTAGAACTCTGTCCTGCAGACAGTTCTTTGACATAGTGTTGGGTGTTCCTTGGAGGGGGACCTCAAACATATAAATAGTGCATCAATTCTAACATTAAAATGACAATTCTTAATAAAATACTAGTGCATTTTGTATATTGAACCCGAATATCTAAAACAAAGTAGTTCAATAAAAACTGAAAAGGTAATATAATTCAACAACAATGCACTGGGAAATCAATTTTACTAAAAACTAATATGTATAAATTAACACTTAAATGGATAATACATATGCTATGTCATAGCATGAAACACTGAAAAACATTAAACTCAACTAAATTAAATTAGCTACACAATATATGCAAAACAATGTAGTAGAAATAAAAGCTACAGTGCAGATCCAGGGTCTCAAGAGCAGTTCACTTCTGTACAGTGTTTGAAACTTCAGCACCATCATTCAATTTCTGGTTTTGAATTCTAGTCCTAGTAGATGCTAGAAAAACAAAAACAGTACTGCCTTTTTAAATGTGTTAGTTTAAACTGATAAATAAGACATTTGCTAAAATAAAATCGAAGACATGCAAGCAGCTAATCTCGGATCTGTAAATTAAAAACAGAATCCTCATGAAATGCAGGTACCTAGATTTTCATTACATCTTGGGGATTTTGATATTATTCATAAAATTGTTCATGCATGAACTGAAAAGTGGCCAAGATATGGAGTGAAATGGGGTTCTTCTCTTTTGGACACAGACCAAAATGGAGAGGATTTCGGGGTGGGAAAAACCAAGGTTGAGGGATTTCCTGGGGAAGAGGAAAAGTAAAGGTGCTGGGAAGCTAAAGAACAGGCAAGATGATACTGGAGGTTGATTAGAATCCAAATGGCATGGAGATTCCTTTTACATGAAGTATTTAAATAGTGACTAGCTGAGCTTGTTGGATTATAGCATGTTGCTTTATGTGCTGGGGAACCACTACCCCCAAAGCCCAGTAAATACATGGCACTAGTAAGGAACTTGCTCATTGTTGTATAAGACCATCTCAAATGTCCCCAGTAGTAATTTATATTATTCTCATGCAGTACAAAAACTTACTCATTTCTGCAAGCTTTTGTTGGAATTTTGACTCTCCAGAAAGATGTTCCCTGTAGATAAGGGAAGATAAATTATACATTTTATACAGTTCTGATTTCAAAGTGTGTTGCACATAACTTGTGACTCCAGACCAGGGGCAGGCAATTAATTTTATCAAGGGGCTACATGAGAAAATAGAATTGTTGTGAAGGGCTACTGCCCCACCCCCTGCCACCCTGTCCCTGCAGTACTACCACCGCCCCATCACTACCACGGACCAGACGGACCATCTGCAAACCGGATGTGCCTGTGGACCATAAAATGCCCAGGTCTGCTCTAGACAGCAAATGACAATTCACACTGCAATACCTATAGTAACCAAATTGAATAAATCTCCTTCAGCTGCGTATCTGCCACACGTAGAAACTTTGAATAAATCAAGGTTATCTTCTGTTGGGGAACATGCCTTCCCTATGCAGATGTCCTTTGAAAAGTAAGACTATACTTTCATTTTTATATAATCCTGAGTTTAAAACTTAAAATTCAAATTTCATTTTTTTTCCAAAAATAACAAATTACACAGAATTTCCAATTTCAACACAACAGCCCTATTTCAGAGGATTCTCTGCCATATATACTAATTAGTATAACTAAATTAGACATAACACTATGTCTAACTAAGTTACTATTACTATTATTACTAACTTGCTACGACAGCAACAATTTTTGAAGTCAGGAACCTGCAAACTAATATGTTAATAAACTACCAATAAGTGGTATATGTATTGTACATGTAGAAAACAGTTCAAGAAGTAGCCCGGTTGAGCTGGAAAGTTCCCTGCGTAGAGGGCAAGAAAACCACCAAAAACCAGCAGGCAGAACCGCCAAGGAGGGCAGGGGGATATTGTTAAAGAGATATCAATTTAACAGTGTTCAAATTTCATTTTTAGCTTCTACATACTGCTTTTACTAAAAATAAAATTTGAAGAAATTGCAAATAAACAATTTATGGACCAGCTGGAAAAAAAGGGGGTGCCCATTGAATTAGACAGCATATCATCTATAACAGGCATGTCCAGGCCACGGGCCGCATGCAGCCCTAGACAGGTAGTAATGTGGCCCAAGATTTTATTTTAAAAAATTAAAAAATAAAGGAAATTGGTTATTTATATACATACAAAATAAAACAAAGGTAGTACCAATAGTAATAAGCCCTTGATGCAATCCCAAAACAACTGGAGCACTACCTGAACACCATCGGCATTGATAAACTCACCATCAGTCAATTGCAAAAGGCAGGTTTACTAAAAACAGCTTTCGTCCTGCAATACCTCTAACACAATGAAACATCAACATCTTCCTATCCCAGGCTGCTGGGAGGGACTCGATAGGTAAATAAAATGCCAAATCCTGTCTGAACATTTGGCTGACTGCAATGAACCATTTTATGTGCAGCCCAGGACAATTCCCCTTCACTCAATGCAGCCCAGGCAAGCCAAATGTTAGACATACCTGGTCTATAGCAATAGTATGCTAATGATATAAATTACATCATTTGTACCCATCTGATAATCAATATGCAAATAGAATAAATGATGCAAATAACAGGGAAATTTGTCCACTGGATCCAAGTGGACTAAACTGAGATTTTTCTTATAAATCAATCCTGGGGATGTCCCGTTGCTTAGTACAAAGATGCATGGACAGACATATCTGCCTGTCTACATATGCTTGGGTATGCCAAAAGACAGACTTCAGGCAGGCCAGGACTAATAGCATTAACTAATAAAATAATCCATTTTATAAAATCAATTGATCCCTCCCATCTACATATCCCAACCATTCTCCTACACACAAATCATTGCAATACAATGAAATGCAGAGACATGAATAAAAAACTAAAGTTTATTATACTGAGTTCATATATAAATTTAATGAAAATTAAATGAAACTATTCTGATGACTTTGTAATCATGTCTTTTTTCACCATAATCTCATTAAAAATTAAAACATTTCTGCCATAAACTAGATGGCAGAGGTGGGTTTCCACACAGTAAGCCAAAACTCTACATGAATGAACCTAGATACTGAGATGGGGCCACTAATACAGACCTGCATTATTTTATTCAGAAATCGGCTCACCTTCCATCAGCTTCATCCTGACATTCTATATCAAAACGCAATCTCTTCAAAGGCTTAGGAGTGGTGCTTACTTCAGAGCTTCGTTTGAGATGACGATCACTGTTACATACCATCTTGTTTATCTTTTGAAACTTTTCAGAACTCTAGAATACCAGGAAGATAATTAAAAAGATAATTTATTTTTACATATGGTTGGATAAGTATTAAGTGGAATCTTTTAAGAGAAAATATGAATCGGGCTCTTAAAACAAATTGACAGCATATTCCAAATCTCTACGCATGCCGTTGTTCAGAATGCCGAGCAACAGAGAGTGACAAAGATTGCCTTGCCAAAATAGAAGCTTGTCTATTTCTGTTTGAATTGACTTAATTTGCAGCCTCTTGGCTGGGAGCTCACAGCCTTGCATTTATCATAATGAGTGGATAAGGACTATTGTTTCAGTTAACTTCTTGCTGGACTCTTGCCTGGCCTTTCTGTTGGTGAATGCAGTTAATTCCCAATGTGTAAATAAAGGGGGGGGGGTTCTTTGCAGGGAGTCAGTTTCTTGCTTCTGCAAGGGCTGGGTCAGAACAGGAATATAATGTGATTCATCTCTAAGCTTCCCAAAAACGATGGAGTAATTAAAAGAAATTAGGACTGAGCTTTTAAGACTGTACAAATTAATGATATATCCTGTTTTGAACAGATAATTCTGTCAAGAGATTTGGAGAATGATGCAGATACATCTTGATTTCAGCAAAAGATTTGACAAAGCACCCCATTCCATTCTGATTACACTTGTTCTATGTTCGCAATTAAATGGAAACCTAAAATCTTTATAATCTGAGTCATAATTCAAAGAGTTTTGTCAATGGAGGTCGTTACACAACATCTGGAATCAATAGCACTCCCACGAATGCAACACAAAAATGGATCAGATATGTAGATGACACCTTCATCATAATGAAAAAAGGTCAATTAGACAACACCCATAAAATCATCAACACCTTTAGAGGAATCCAATTCATGAGGGAAAAAGAAAACGTAACGAAAGAAAGAAAGCAACCAAGATCAGAGAACATAAAGAACCCCTTCGTTTCAATCCTGAACTATAAATATTCTCCTTTATTGACATGCACTTTGATGCCTACAAAATATTTTGGCTCCAATTTCTACGGAGGTGAACTGACATTGCTAATGTGGGCAGTTGTCATCCCTCTGAAGCAAGCAAGATAAAGAAAGAGAAGCAGCGGGGATTCCAGTAACTGTTGCAGAGTAGGATAACCAGAATCTGGAAAGCCTGTGAAGAGGTTCTCTTTGCCTCATCTCATATTACAATAAAACTGAGACAGTATTATCCTGAGTTTCTTTCTCACCCTTTCCACTTTCTCAGGACAATTTCCATTTTCCCTTCCTCAAAGCCAGATCTACAATCTTTTGTACAACCATTACCTATGGTTCCATTTGGACCCTTTTCCTACTAATGAATGTCTGTTCCTTACTAATAGTTGGGAATAAACATATCTCTTAATTTTGGAACAGAAAAACAGGCAGAGGAAACCTAGTGTCATGGCCCCATCGGAGCCTGGTTCGGAGGTGGTGGTGGTATTGGGACCGTCCAAAGGGAACGACATATTTGAAGAGGCCTGGGGCTGAGGACATTGCTGTCCCAGGCCTCTCAGACATTTGGGGGGGGGGAGGGGTGTCAACCAGATGGAGAGCTACCTGCACTCATAGACACGGAAGGATCGACTGCTGACAAGCAGTGGTGCTGATAGGCAGCAGATTCCCTCCGATGAGGAACAGCTGCCTCCCCACCTCAATTCAAAGGCACGGAGAGCAGAGCATAGGCAAGCTCAGAGAAGGGCTGTGAGGGTACTCAGTAGAAGGTCGCCCCACCCCTCCCTCACAAGGAACACCTGGAGTGGATTGATTTAAGGAGAATCTATGGGGATTTAGTCTTTGGGAGGAACGTTTGTTTTGGCTTATACTCCCCCAGCCTTAATTCGTGCTTTTTGCCTTGCCTTGAGGACTGCCTTTTGCTTGTACCTTCCTTTTGCCCTGAGGAGACTGCCTTTTGTCTCATGCCTTGCCTTGTGGAGTACAGTGTGTCTTGTGAACTCGCTTAGCTGGATGGACTCTTGGGACCCTGGAACTCACCCTGTGAGCGTGCTCCTACTCTGTGGACTTCCTTTGTTATATATGGGCTGTTGTTTGGAGGAAGAGAGGGTGGATGTCTTCAGGGTAGCATGGGTCGTTGGAGGGCTGTTTGTTGCAATATTTACTTATAGCAATAAAGGACTCTCTAGAGGCCTGCTTTGCCTTGACCATCTGGGTCATAACACCTTGCGTCTTGTTTTTTCTTCCAGTGTCAACTGACTTTCAATTACTTTTCATCAAAAAATATTAGGAGAAACGTAAAACCTCAGCTGTATGTAGAGCAAACCCCAATGCAATATATTTAATTTAAATAATTACTCAAAATAGAAAACTTACCCCAAAGGATTCACCAATTGAAACCAATATTCTGTAGGACAAGATAAAAAAAAGTATTTAATCTTTTTTCTAGAAATGATGTTTGAGACTACACACTACATAGACATATATTAATATAAAGCAATTTATATAATATTGTCCAGTTGTATTACTGCCCGTGTTTTCCCGAAAATAAGACCAGGTCTTATTTTCTTTAAGGGCCTCAAAATAAGCACTAGGGCTTATTTTCAGGGGAGTCTTATTCCCCCCTCCAATGTACAGGAGGCCATGCGGTGCGCCAGTGCCACCACTGTGAGGTGGGGGGGTGGAGCTGCCCCACACTGGCTTACCTCAGGGCCCCCGCAGCCAGGCCATCCACATCCCAACGCCTGCCTCACCTCTCGGCTGTGACACCGGCACACCACTCAGTCTCCTGCTCCATTGCGGCCATGAGAAGCAGAAGAAGTGGGTCGGTGGGCACATGGACTCCTGCACATTGTTGTGGTGCTGCCGCTGCAAGGCAGGTATCAGGGCGTAGATGGTCTGGCCGAGGAGGCCCTGAGTTAAGCCAATGCAGGAGCAGCTCCAGCTCGCCTTGCGGCCAAGGCATCACAAGCAACCAGACTGAATGGGCGCAGGCTCTTAAATAGGGCTTATTTGGGGGATAGGGCTTATTTTCAGGAAAACCAGGTATACAGATAGTATCTGTCTTACTAATTCCCCATGCCACAACAGGATCCACTTTCTGAAGACAGAAAAGGCAAACAGAAATATTCTAAAAAGAAGTCGCACTCATTAACTTTTGATTATGCCAAAATCAAAAGCCCATCCAGAAATTATTCAAACATGCAGATAAATTAATCTGGATTTGATGTTTGCCTCAATTTTTAGAGATTCATAAAGATAAATTTTGAGAGTTATTGATCCCAATTTTTTAGAGTGAATCATGATTTTCAGCTTGAGATGGAATAGATGCTTTCTCTGACAATAAATCTAAAATGTTAATTCTAAATACTCAAATTATATTCATGAGGCATAACCCTTAAACATAATTGTACCTGAAATGTTTTTTCTTCCCAATAATAATCAGAAAAATACATGGAAGTTCTGTGAAACAGTCTTCTCATTCATGTTTGCCACACATGTAGTTTCTAGGAAAATATTCAAGCCTCCACCAAGTTTTACTAGAAGGATACTTTGGGAATGTAAGGGTCCATAAATTTAAAGATCCTTTAAAATAAGCTTCCCTGGTCAGTCAGTGAGTTTATCTGCCAAAATGCTCTAAAACCTGCCCAGCAGCAGTCAGCTTAAACTGGGTGGGAAGCACTTGCTCATTTATACAACTTTTGCAGAGAGGGGAAGGGCGGATTCCCTTTCAAACAACAGCTCCATCTTCTTTGCTCCATCTGGTGCCCTAAAGTTTCTGTAGCCCTTGTGTTGAGTACTGTCATATTATTATTAGAACAATGCAGCTCCATTTTTAATTTCTTTGGGGCAGGCTTTCTTTCAGCCCAGTATTAATGTGTTTCTTGAGCACTATTTTTCACTGCACTCAGGTTTTGATTTTATTTTTTTTAGCATTTTTCCGGAAAAACTGTATTTTACAATAAAATATGGGTAAAAGCAACAAAACAAGGGTTGTTAGTTGATGGAAACTGGATCCCCACCTGACCAAGAAAAAGGTGCTGCTGTTTACATCAGCAATTGAGGCCAGCTACGTGAATGACAGAGCAGCAAAAGAGCAATTACTAGCAAGCAGCATGGATGACAGTAAACAGGCCAAGGGGAGAACAGAGAGAAAGGAGGCTAGAACTGATCATTCCTCCCAATTAGCTATTTGAATCTATGGTTCCCTTGGCCTCAATAAAAGTCCCCCATAGACAGCTCAATATGAAAGTCCACGTGAGGCTCTATTAGCCCACTAACAAATACATTAAAATCTAAGAAACTATGAATGCCATTCACATTACATCCAGAATGTCTATATAGAATAAATATAGAGTCTATGAGAGCAAGGTTTCTTTTTGAGGGTGAGGGTATGCAGATTGTACAAACAACTTTTTATGTCTAATCAAATAGATAGTTCCTATAATGGAAGAAGAGCAGAATTGTGATCACTTGTATTAAAACTGAAAAATATCTATCCATCTTAGGCTGGCGTTTGATTTAGTTGTTTAAAGGAATAATTTACTAACCTTGTTCTGGGTGTCATTTTTGTGGGTGACAATAGCCCTTCAGAAAATTTGCTGGGATTCTTCAAAGGTGAGACATAGATGTTATTTCCAGCAGAAACACGTAAAGGAGAATTAGAAAACTTATAAGGGCTCTGTAGAATGTGAGGAATGGGTGTTAATGTTGGAGGCTGGAAGATGAAATTTTAAATTAGCGCTATGGGGATTTGTCAATTTTTATTGAGAAATATTCATTAGAGGATAGACATGTAATTACTTACCCTATTGGAAGCATATTGCAAAATATTAGTTTTCAGTCTTTGCATAAATACCATGTTGTAGAAGACTATAATGGAATCGTATTGTCCTTCCCTGATCAAAACACACTTGAATGTCTAGATGAAATTGATTAGAAATTTAAGCATCAGTCCCCTATAATAACAACTTCTTCCAGTAGCTATATCTGTTTGTAACATCTCTGTTATACTTAATTTGTACAGGATTTTCCTTCTTTGGAAAATTCTTATCCTCACATTCCCTCCCACAACAATGTTAGCTTCCTTAATCTGAGGATGATTTATTCAGAAAAAGTTTGGTCCTGAATGAATTAAAAATATAATGAATAATTACTGTTCAGTGAATTTCACCTTTTTTTTAATCATCCTTTTCAAATGCTTTAGACAGGTGGTATACTGAATAAAATGTGAGGGAAATATTTTTAACTGGAACCTCATATTTGGATATAGTGATATACTAATTAATGTTGACATTATGCTTAGTTTTTGACCACATATTCATTTGGAATTTTGAGAACATGTCGCATTCTTGAAAAATCTGATTGCCAGCAGAAAGGCAAGTTGATTGTTTCCTGCCACATCTGCTAGAAGTTGTCAGAGGTAACATCCATAAATCAGTGATGTCTAGAAGCTTCTGGCTGTTTGCTATTGTTGCAAAGGTACTCGACAAAATAAGAGTTTTAATACAAATAATGCTAAAAAGTGTCCCATACCTCTTGATTTGCATTGTTGAGTTCCTTGTATGCTGTCACAATAGTTTTAAACCTGAGATCAATATTCTTCACCTTACATATGCCATACATGGAACACATCATAAGCTGTTTAAATGCAGAGAGGAGCCATCATTATTCTTATCACCATCATCACTCGTTATTAAAGAAAGTCCAGCCCCGGCTTTTCAGGAATGGAAAAAGCTTTAAAACCTTAGCCATTGGAGCACTCATTTAATTTAAAAAATATGTAAAGTTTATTTAAACAATTGAAATAACAAACATAAAAAAATTATAAAATTATAAGAATAATAAAACTATGCAATATTAAATACCAAAAACAAAATCCTTTAAACATTGTACTACAAAATAATTGGGGCACCAGCCTGAGAAGGTTCATGTAGATATTTAATATGAGAAATAGATATGGAACACCAATTATATGCCAATCTTGGGAATGATATTGAAACCTTTACTTCCTACATTTACCACTCTAAATAAGGATACTAGCTTTCAATGATAAATAATCCTGAAGGAATATAATTGACTCATATTCCCTCTAATCTTGTCTTACCATTTGTGTGTTACTGCTTGTTTGGCCATGTCATGCAGGGCAATTCACTGAAGAAAGCAATTATGTTTGGAAGAGATAGCGGTAAAAGGAAACCTGGCTGTCAAAGAATACGGTGGCTGGACAACATCAAAGCTGTCAGCAGCCAGAGCACAGAAATGCTCAAAGTAGTCCAAGATTGAAAGATGTGGAGAGACCTGGCCCATAGAACTGCCAAGAGTCGGACATGACTGAATGGATAACATTATCATTTGTTTTTGCTTGCCTATTATCAAGTTTCTGATAGGACTAAGGCAATGTAATGTAACATAATGTTATGTAAACTTGCTTGAGCATGGTAAAATCTAAATAATAAAAAAAAAAGTAAATAAGTGGATCCAGTCAAATATATTACCTGGTCTAAGTGTCTGTCTTTCATCAGTTCATATTCATTTTGCAGTGTGTGATGAAAAAGGGTCCATATCAAATGTTCAAGTTCAGGATGGTCAGGCAAAAGACGCAAACATAAATTATTTAATCTTCTATAAGCCAAGCAATACACTGGAAAGAGATTTGTTTATAAATTACAAACAAGGTCAAATCAATATTTATATTTATAGAAACACAGGGAGATAATGTAATATGATGTACATTATGACATATGTCATGGGCAAGTAATTACAAAAGATATCAAATGCATTAAAATATTTAAGAAATATTGATAATTTACATAATGCTGCAATTAAAATATACTTCAGGACTATTAAATTGCAAAAAAAGTTAGTGGTAAAGGGAGGCAATGGATTAATTTAGAACCGAAACATGCCTTAAATATCTGTTCCATCTCCAGTGCTTCCTTTCAGCCAGAAATGGCTTTTGCCAGGCAAAAAAGACTGGCGCAGGAGACTTCCCTGTGCAGTTAGCTCATCTGCCCCCTCACTGCTACCTTTCTGATTTACTCCAAATCAGGGGTGTCCAACCCTGGCAACTTTAAGACTGGTGGACCTCAACTCCTATAATTCTGAGAGTTGAGGTCCACTAGTCTTAAAATTGCCAAGGTTAGACAGCCCAATCTAGATTCGATGAGATAATGTTGAAAAATAGCTTTTAAAATCCACCTACCTTTTTTATAGAAATATGACAAAGAAATAGATTTATGAGGTTTCTGAGACTGATTTAATCCCACAGCCTGTGACTCTGGAGAAGAATATACAAAAGTGGAAGAAACTTTTTTCTTAGGAGACTTCGTAGGAGAGAGGTACCTTTAAAAAAAAGGATACAGACACACAGAATAAAAAGGATAATTAGGGTAATGCTATTCTAGACCATAAACCTTATTTTCAAAATGACTGAGTATAAGGTGGGCTACCTCCTTCTCCATTAATTGCTTTCCAATCCAGCTCTCAATGACTGTTACTAATAAGACACAGCTCACATTGCTAGAAAAATTGCAGACAAAACATCATACTGGATCTATTTCCTGCTGCATCTTGTCTCTTTACTGTCTTAACCTACTTAAATTTTAATCCAAGTGTTTTAAACTTGCATTTACTGTAAACTTCCTTAGATGCCATTATCTCTCAAAGACAGTAAAATACCGAATAAAATAACAGAAAGTAGCACTGTTCAAACAGATAAAAGGATGGTAAAGGATGGTGCAAAGTGCAAGATATGGGATCATGGATTTAGATCACAGGCTATAGGAGGAAGCAGACTGACAAAAACAGCCTTGCATTATCAAAAAGCCTGCTCACTCTTTTCTGCATTATAAGGATGCCTGCCTGCCCCACAAAAGCAAAGCTTGCAAAACAATAGCAGAATGCTACTTTGACAAAATCAACAAGTACTGAAGCTTATGATTACAGGAAAGCAAATTCTGAGTAAATATTAGGGAAATACTTAAGAGAAAGTACCACTTGACAATGGTAACAGTTACCCAGAGAGGTAGCAATCTTCCGTTTCCTGCTGCATTTTGTTCAAGCAGATGCTACACAACCATCTATCAGCAATCTTTTAATCTGGATTCCCATTGAGGGTAGCTCTGTATGAAAGTGGAAAATATTTCCTTTTACTTACAAATCTGCAGCACTGTGATTATGTTGAAGAGGCTGAGTAAAATAGTGGGCAGGTTCGGGCTCATCAGCCTGCCCCTCTCGGTCTTTGGACTGTTTTATCAGTTCAAATAATGGTGAATTCTAAAAGACACCAAACAATAATTACATTTCTTATTTAAATTCTTCTTACTCATAACACAATAGTCTATCTTAGAAGTGCCATCTATGACTACTCAGAATGGAAGCTAACTTTCATATACATTTCAAACATTTGTCAATACAGCTTTTAACAGCAAGGAATTTAGCAACCATAAAACTTACAGTATATATGAAGTATATATGAATACAGAAAGTTGCATGTTAAGTTATTTAAATAATTACATTAGTAAATCACAAATTATGAAATATATAAAGAAACCAATGAGATATAATAAGCATACACAAATTTGTAAGACTTTCATACTATTCTGTTTCATTTTGTGTCACAAATAAGCCTGATTTTCACATTAATAATACCATGTAAAAATGTGCTATACTGAGTCCCAATAAGGTTCAATTCTATAAGTTTATAATATTAGATGGACAGGCCTTCTAAATCTTGGACTGCCAATTCTGGATGCCAATGAAAAAAGTGCAGTGCTGCAGAGTACCACAGTAGCAGCCAAGTAGTGAAATTTCCTAGAGGTCTCTTATTCAAGTACTACGTAGCTATGATTCAAAGGAATACTTCTTATTTAACCCTAGAACAAAGATAAGGCTATATAAAGGAAAATGGCCAAGAAATATGTAGTAAAACAATTCCCAAATATCATACATTAGAATAACAATATCGCACAAAACAATGTTACCAAAAAGGCAGGCTGTGATATAAACTTTTTCAAAATGTTGGTAAGAACTAAGCATGTCCAGGGGTCATGAAATATTCTCTAAAAGTTGGGAAGGAACCAAAATCATAGCTGAAATGGAATGAAATTACCTCTAGGCTCATTGAATGCTACACTTATTTACCTCAATTATCAACATTTGATTTAAAAACAATCAAAGTAGCTTTCATTATTTCTAGCTTAAGTCATCATACTATGGAGGCTCCCAAAATTAAACTATTTATTCTGTTGGAAATTTTGCAAATAATTTATTCTATTGTTAAGGAAATATGAGAGATTATATGTAGAGAGTGAAATGAGTATATTAAAGTACTTAAAAAGTGCAACCAATTTACATTATTCTTTCCAACTTTGTATACAGAAATTCATTTATATTAAGTAATAGTACAAGTTTCTTTATTCTCCATAGGTCAACTTTTGTGATAAACAACAATTAGTTGAATAATCAAAACTACCAAAATAGTGACAGAGCATGACACACACAGAACCTCTTCAGAAATTCTGTAGGTACAGGTTCTTAAAGTAGGCAAACCCCATTATCTTGAGTCTTTGTGTAGATTTTTAAAAATATATTAACAAAACAGTAAAAAGCAGCACCCAAGTAAAACAGTATCTATACAAAAATGTTACTTTTCTGGAGGAAAAAACCCATCTACTATTACCTAAAGATAAGTGTGCATTATTTTTTAGGAATTCATTACACATTGTTTTCAGCATTTCCTCAGAAGTTTTAAAAGACAATAGCATGTTTACAGAAAATGCCATATTAATTCTTCTAAGTGAGATATAGCACAATTCCACCACTTAGTGGTGCTAGACTATAAGTTTCATAAATGGATTTTAAAGTAGTACATACATACATATCTATAGTATTTATGATCAAAGACAAATTTATAAAACACTTAAAATCTAACAAGAGTCCTTTCCATCCAATGTATGATCAATAAGCTGTTGTCATAGTTTCTGAATGGTCACACAAGAAATAAGATGCCATAAAATCCATATAAATTCACTTGATCTACCCAGATAATCCAGCACTACAGAGCTGAATTTTAAAGGAACGTTACTAAGCAGAGCCACGCTCTACATCTAGGACTTTGTACCTTCTTTCACTTTTATCTAGGGAAAATATTTAGATACCACATTTGTACATAAAGTTAAATATATTAAATTCTGTCCCATAGCATTAAGCATCCTATATTTAGTTACATATACATGTATAGGAAATCAAGGTGAAACATTAATTAAGGCTTTCATCAAATAAAGACTGGTTTCAAAGTAGCTCAACTCTAAAGCTCATTTGAATCAACAAGGAAACGCCAGCTCAGAAAATACAGTTTAATGCAAAGTGTTTTGAAAAATCTATAAGAACACAGCAAAGCAAAAATTCTTATTTATAAACTTTCTGGGCAGCTAGGGGGGCGGACGCAGGCAAGCGCTGCCTGCATATGGCTGGTGCTGGTAGGAAGAAACAGGCTAACGCTGCCTGCGCGCTGCTCCTGGGGGCTTGGGGGGGGGGCAGCAGGCAAACACTGTTTGTGTGCAGCTCCTGGCAGTGGAGGATATTGAAAGGTGGTGAGGCATAGTGGGGGGGGGGGGCGCACAGCCAAACAGCCCATTCGGCATCAAGCAGGCAGGGGCAAGGGGAGAGGCAGCAGCCGAACTGCCAGTTAAGCATCAGGCTAGAGTCCAGGTGCCGAGGCAATGTCAGGGGTGAAAATGGGAAGGGGGTAAAAATAGGAAGTCAGAGGCCCATTGGCCAGGAGAATTGGAGGAGGAAAGCTGGCTGTAAATGGGCTGAGGCAGGTAGCTGGAGGCGAAGGAGGCGCAGCCAAGGGTGGGAGCCTGAAGGTCCCATTCCATACTTCATTGCATGAATGTGGCAAACATGCCTTTACAACAAGCTTTAAATAATGTACATGTATTAGGTTAATTACAGAAAAACACTTATGTTTAAGCCTAATAAAGTTTACGTGTCTCTAAAATAAGTTCAGTCTAGCAAAGATTTCAAGAGAGTTAAAGAAGTTTTGATTATCATACTATATGCATACTTTCCAATACAAATATTTGTGACTAAAATCTTTTCAACTAAACACCTTAAAGCAGAATTGAAAACTGAAACCTTTTGTAGCTCAGCCCCTTCTTCCTGTGATGTTATCATGTAAGTTGAGTAAGCATGGGTAGGGCTTTTTGTTTAATCTTCTCTGAAGACGGAAACGCATAATAGCAGAGTAGCATCTGAGGAGGGAGCTGAAATTCAGCAAGAAAGGACATGCTTCGGAATTTTATTCTATCGTACAGTTCAACGACAAGAAGATTGAAAACTGCAACACAGTGATGAAACCTGGACGTCTATTTTCCCAGGAGTTTCAAAGTTATTTAATTTAAGTTTACAAAGGATTTATTCGTAATATTTTTTTATTTCCAATATTTTTTCCAGTGAATGAGAAGAGCAATCTCAACATTTGAAGAAATTATATTTTGGATTTTAATTAATTTGAAGGACAATATTCCTTATTTCTGAAATTTACTACTGTCTAGATTTGTGAACATGAACAACTAATATTTTTGGAAGAAAGGAATGACATATTGATAAGTAGACTGGCTTACTGAACTATGAAAATTTCAAATAATGTGGACCCAAGTGAAGGGAAAGACTAGATTTATAAACGATCTGAGGATTTTCTACAACTATAACAAAGGTACAGACTTACGAGGAATTTTGTAATTATAAATAATTAAGTTGTCATTATGGTGGCAAATTCCAATTGTACTGTTCAAGACTCTTTTAAATATACTTTATATGGCTGTGTGTTTAGTATGGTATTTGTCCTTGGTTTAATATCAAACTGTGTTGCTATTTACATCTTTACGTGCACACTAAAAATCAGAAATGAAACTACAACTTACATGCTTAATTTAGCAATATCAGATCTCCTTTTTGTGTTTACATTACCATTCAGAATTTATTCTTTTGCATCAAAAGACTGGCCATTTGGAGATGTACTATGCAAGATTTCTGTCACACTGTTTTATACAAACATGTATGGAAGCATTTTGTTTTTAACCAGTATCAGTGTTGATCGTTTTTTAGCAATTGTATATCCATTTTGGTCAAAGACAATCAGAACAAAAAGAAATGCAAAGATCATCTGCATTATAATTTGGATAATTGTGACAACAGGAAGCATACCAGCAAGCTTCTTTCAATCCACCAATGCTCGTGTTAGTACTGAAGGATGGACACACAATACATGTTTTGAACACTTTTCTGAAAAAACTTGGAAAACCTACCTTTCAAGAATTATTATTTTCATTGAAACAGTAGGCTTTTTTATTCCTCTCATACTGAATGTGACATGCTCTGCAATAGTTATAAGGACATTAAATAAGCCAATTACACTGACCAGGAATAAATTAAGTAAAAAAAAAGTTCTACGAATGATATTTGTTCACTTACTGATTTTCTGTTTCTGTTTTGTTCCTTATAACATCACCCTAATATTTTATGCCCTCATGAGAACCCAAGCATGGATTAATTGTTCAATTGTTACTGCTGTTAGAATTATGTATCCAATCACTCTGTGTATTGCTGTTTCAAACTGTTGTTTTGACCCAATAGTATATTATTTTATATCAAGCAGTATTCAAAATTCAATAAAAATGAAAACTTCTTCAACTAGAAGACAGAGATTTTCTGAAACTCAAGTTTCTGATACTCAAGTTCGATCCCAAGCATTAAAAGCAAGAGTACTGGACATTGAATCTACTATATAAATGGTGTTGACAGAGTTAGAAAATAGAATTCAGCTATAAATATTCTTATGTTTTCTACAAATGTAAATGGTTATATTGAATTTAAAAGTTGAGAATTTTAAACACTATTTTTAATCTGTAAAATGTTGTTTCATGAAATTTATATTATCAAATTAGAAAAATATTTCATCTGTGTGGATTTAAAAGAAAATCTTTTTATTATTCAATATCTTTGGAAAATGAGGTGTTATAATAAAGTGCTAATAGTTTTCCTTATTATCCAATAAATTGTTTTATTTCTATGTTACCAGTATCAATATTAACATCATGGACAAATTATTTTATTCAAAGGTAATTCACTATTGAAAAGACTGTATATAATAAATTCTACCATGTAAAAGTGAAGAGAAATAGTTTATGGGGATTGTTTACCAACTGAGCCTTGTTTATTTGAATTATGAAGTATTAAATATAACTTTATTAAATATATGTATTAAATATAAATATAACTATCACATGGAATTAACAAATTCTAAGTGAGCTATTATTATCTCCAAAATTTTGGTGACAGTTGAAAAAATTCCTACTGTGAATGAGAAAACAATTTTTGCATAGCCTTTGGACAGAATATTATGAGATTTTCAGATACATTTTTGGGATATTAGTTAATTGCAGGAAAAAACTGGAATTATATTGTACCTTAGAAGAGGGATCCTCAACCTCTGGGCCATGGCTCACTACTGTGCCGTGGCCTATTCATAATTTGGCCATGCGAGTGGCTGGCCAGAGCATGCATGCATACAAATCTATTTGTGTGAGCGATGGATTGGTTAGCAATCATGCATGCGCGCCACCTTGCCACTCACACAAGTAGAGCTGCACATACATATGCTGGCCGGCCACTCATGCTATCCAGTTCTCCTCTCCCCCCCCCCCAACCAGGCCACCAAACCACAAAGGTTGGGGACCACTGCCTAAGAAAGATACATAAATGCATCTTTCTAAGTAGATGACTTGTGATATTTTTAAATTGTTTTAGCTAGTAATAATAGGGAACAATTAATACACTGAGTTCACAATGTAAGATATTGTTTATTTACTTTTAGCTTAAAATATGAACCTATCTATACAGGTAGTTCTCTTATGATCACAATTGACTTCAAAATTTTTGTTGGTAAGCAAGACAGTTGTTAAATGAGTTTTGCCCCATTTTATGACCTTTCTTGCCAGAGTTATTAAGTGAATCACTGCAATTGTTAAAGTCAATAATACAGTTGATAAATGAATCTGTCTTCCTTATTGACTTTGCTTGTCAGAGGGTTGCAAAACACTGCAACCATCAAATACATGCCAGTTGCCAAATATCTGAATTTTGATTATGTGATGATGGGGATGCCGCAAAGTCTTAAGTGTAAAAAAACAGTGATAAGTCACTTTTTCTAGTGCTGTTGTAACTTCAAATGGTCACTAAATGAATGGTTGTAAGTTGAGGACTAACTGTAGTGATACATGTATACAATTTATTTTGATTTATAAACTTCACAACTTAGGGTTTTTTGAGTACCTGGCTAATTGTGGCAATCCATAATTTTAAAAAAGGATATAAGTGAGTAAACTATAGTGAGATTCCAATGTTTTTTTCTTCTGGTCTATACTTTACACATTTGTTCTCTTTAATTTTACTGTTTAGTTCTATTAGTCTTTAAAAGATAGATGTGAGAGCTCAGATGGATTTTTATATATTGTGTTCGAGGTAACACATCTTTTAAATTGCACAGTTTCACTCGGAAACTACTATCTTGAGCAGCCATTAATTGCTCAGCAACTTTTATCAGAAGACTAAACTACTTCACCTTAAATTACTGTACAGACCAATAATCAGTTGGTTTTATATTATCAGTGATTTTAAAGGCTCAGTATCTTGCAGAAAATTTTACAATAATCAAATCATAATCAAATTAATACTTGTATAGTAATAGTATATAAAAAAAAGACTGCATCTTTAATGCCGGTAAATAAAATAGGCACATAATTCTCAACTAGAGAAAGGCACTTCTGGCTACAATCAATATCAAAACAGAGTAAATTACAAATATATTAATAATCCTTATTCAAAAGCAAAACACAAGAAATTATCTTCACTATAAAGCTATGACTAAGGCTGAGTAAAGCATTCAAAAGAGATGTTTCCAACATGTAGAAACACATGATTCTTTAATTAAATAAAGCAACAATTTTATTTACAAGGTCCACACATTTCTTTTGGAAGCTACACCCAGTTGTCTCTGCATGTATGTGCATGCAAAGTCACTTCTCATTTAGGAGCAACTAGAGCATTCAACCTTAAGAGCTGGCCTCCAGCAATCTGCCATTTTAATTCCACATAACCCTCTGGGCCTCACAGGAACCAAACATATTTCTTAGAAAATAAATATAGCACATGGCAATGAGCCAGACTTTACTCTGAAATATTTCTAGTTGCGTGGTTATGGAAGGGAGTAGAGTAATTATAGCAAACTACCACAGGAAACTTTGGGTTGGACAATGCTACAACTATGTTGTAGAAGTCTCAATGTGTGTTTGTTTATATAAACATTAAGGTAGCTTCTGTAAGCAACTTTAATCATTCCTTGTTCTTTGTATTTTACTCATTATTTCTTTGGAGATTTTAGGATTCTAAATATGATTTTTTCCCCCCTATGCATGTCAGGATTTTTTCCCCTATGATTCAATTCATCAGAAACCCGGAACTTCTCCAGTTCATCATGCTGGTTGAACTGGAAGTCCACCTATTTTAAAATTGCCAAGTTTGAGAAACACTGACTTAAAGCAAGTATTAAATTGTCTCTGCTAATAAGTATTATTACAAATTCTGAGCAGTATCTTGTAAACAATGTTCCAAAATATGCAATCTAAATTCATTCATTCATGGGTTTTTTAATCCGTTATTCTAAAAAACTAATTTTTTTCTCCATATACAATAGCAGAGATTGAAATATTTAACATACCTAAAGATAATTTCTATCTAACTTTCTGTATGTCTATGTCATTTAGATATATAAAATTATTTCATGCATATACACATACAAGCACTCACACATTTATCAGAAACTAATTTTCCGCATTCTATTACTCAGTTTTCTAGTAACTTTGCATCCTATTATCTGTATTCATAGAGTTTTAATCCTTGTTTTGTACTCATCTTCTTCCAATTGACTGACATAAGAACCACTTGAGGCAGTTTCACCACTAAGGCAGAACTAAAATGAACTCCTGGCTTCCATTACTGACAAGGATATGATCTAGTTCTGCACAAGATAATATCCAGAAGTTCAGATAGAGGAATGACGTATCCTCAGAAAAATTAAAGAGGTAGTTGCAATATAAGTTCGAAGAGGAAAAGATTATGAACTTTCAGACTAACTGTACTTGGTTAGCTACGGGAAACATGGTTTTCTATATTATCTTGCTGTTGGAGACTATTACAGGTAGTCCCCAATTTACAACTGCAATTAAACCCAAAATTGGTGTTGCTAAGTGAGACATTTGTTAAGTGAGTTGTCCCATTTTACTACTTTTGTTACAATTGTTAAGTGAATCACTACCATTAAGTTAGTAACATGGTTGTTAAGTGAATCTGGTTTCCCCATTGACTTTCCTTCTCAATGGGGAAGGTCACACGAGGTAATCCATGACCCCAAGATACTGCAACCATCATAAATATAAGGCACTTGCCAAGCATCTGAATTTTTACCACATGACCATGGGGATGCCACAATGGTCATAAGTGTAAAAATGGTAATAAGTTACTTTTTACAGTGCTGTTTAACTTTGAATTATCACTAAATGAACTGTTGTAAGTCAAAGACTACCTATTCTTGCATTAGAAAAATAATTTTCCAGATGCGTAAGTGTACCCCTCTAGATTTATCTGCCTGCTTTATCATTGAAAGCAAGATTCCTTTATTGCAAGAGGCTAATATGTAGAATTTTAATAGGGTCTAGTAATATGAAGATTCCCTATTTAATCTGTCCCATCATCTGATGTGAATACATTTAAGAACAAGACCAGTACAGAGGATAGGCCTGTATATCTCAGCATCTTGGCATTTAAAAAAGCAGTAGGCATATAATACTTAAAGGTTATATAAACTATAAATAAAATTAAGCTTTCCAATATCTGTTGAAATATCTTAGAAAACATTAAAAGAGAGAGCAACACCAAATGCCACTTATGTCCTTATGAAAGCTGAGAATGCTCTTGATTAAATGTTACAAATCAGTTTCTGGAAAAGGATGATTACATAGGCCTTCAACATTGAAAAGAAGCTTAAGTTAGGCTGAGAGACTTGGGAGGTATAGCAGCATTTGGTGGATGGTTTTATCAATATACTAGTAGCTAAGAATTAGTTGCATAATTAAAACAATGCCGACTGGCGACCCCCAGGGGGAGAGCCTTCTCTGTGGGGGCACCTGCCCTCTGGAATGAATTGCCCCCGGAGATACGTATGATCCTTGACCTACGCACCTTTCGCCGGGCCCTCAAGACACTATTATTTCATCAAGCTGTGCTGGCCTAAATACTAAATTTTAACGGGTTGTTTCTGTTTTTACAGTGGGGCAAAAAAGTATTTAGTCAGCCACCAATTGTGCAAGTTCTCCCACTTAAAAAGATGAGAGAGGCCTGTAATTGTCATCATAGGTAGACCTCAACTATGAAAGACAAAATGAGAAAACAAATCCAGACAATCACATTGTCTGATTTGGAAAGAATTTATTTGCAAATTATGGTGGAAAATAAGTATTTGGTCACCTACAAACAAGCAGGATTTCTGGTTCTCACAGACCTGTAATTTCTTCTTTAAGAGGCTCCTCTGTCCTCCACTCATTACCTGTATTAATGGCACCTGTTTGAACTTGTTAGCAGTATAAAAGACACCTGTCCACAACCTCAAACAGTCACACTCCAAATCCACTATGGTGAAGACCAAAGAGCTGTCGAAGGACACCAGAAACAAAATTGTAGACCTGCACCAGGCTAGGAAGACTGAATCTGCAATAGGCAAGCAACTTGGTATGAAGAAATCAACTGTGGGAGCAATAATTAGAAAATGGAAGACATACAAGAGTTCACCCAATATACAATTAAAATAATTTTATGGAACACAGATATACAATGCGCCATGGTTATTATATGTTTAGAAAACAACTTACTGATTGCCATGCAAGTGATTCCATAATTTTGTGTTCACAGCATTCTAGGTGTTTTATCATCTCTCTGGTCAAGCTTGGTTCTGCTTTAATGAAGCTTTCAACAATCATGTATAATTCAAAGGCTTTCAAATCCAGGATGTTGATGATCCATGGAAAAGACAAGTCTGTCTCTAAATTCACGCTCTGTGAAGCATTTCTTGAAGCTTAAGAGAACACAACTGATTAATGTAGAGCAACAAAGTCATGTATAAAATTAGCTGTTATGCTGAGTTATTTATTACAAGACTTTACATTTAAAATAACATTTTAAAGATGGTAGATTCCCAATCACAGAAAACACTTTGGGAAAAGAAGTTTGTCCCAAGAATGTCTGCTTGATAATGCTTCTAGTTAATTTGAACTTACTGCCATATGTAGCCATGACTAGCTCAAGAGCACAAGCCAGCAGAGAGATGTGGAAGACGTCATTATTCAAAAGTTTGCTGTAAAAAAAATAATAGCATACTCCATTAACAATGACAAACATTAACAAATTATATGATAATTTTTATCATATAAGCATTCTAAAACAGTTTTACAAAGTAGAGATATCTAAAGAATATTTTAGTAAACATACCTGAAATTATGAACTGACAGACGTTTTTCTTCCTGTAACAGATATATAACTAAAAATTTAGCATAGCATTTTATAAAGCTAACATATAGAATATTATAAAAAATAATATACTGAAAACATACCGACTTCAATAAGGATTCCATCACTCGATAGTATAACCTTACTCCAATTTTGTACCTCTGAAATAGCAAATAAAATATTTTACAAGTGAAACATAATGCTATGAATGCAAATTATTTAATCTCTTTTGCCAATTTTTGTGGACCATTTATACAGTACTACTTAAGAAAGTCTAAAATGGTCAGCATCCAAAAATTTTAAAAACAGAATTCAATGCCTATACAAAAAAATCATACATAATACCATGACTTTTATAACATACTTTATCTTATGAGCCAAAAAATTCTTCAGTGTATAACATACTTTTGGAAATACATAACATTGAACGTTAAACTTTTGTTTAAGTAAACTGCTAAATTCGCTTTTATCCCTTTATCTTTTTTATACTGCACCAAATAATAAAAGATACATGCCTCATATTTGCATGCTATCCCTTCATGAGAATGTACCCAAAGCCATTGAAGAGAATTATGTATTTAAAACATTGATCTTAGTGATATTTTCTAAAATCTATGTTAATTAACTTGAGAATTAGATACTTTTAGAAAAAGGTGGTCAAGTAAGGCATTCAGCAGGCCATCTTCAGCAGTTCTCCAATTCTTATTGTAGCACCTCAAATGTCATTCATTCCAATACATTTATAGGCAACATTGGTTTTTATTTCATTTCTATATTGTTCTAACATATAGGACCGTGATGGCAAACCTATGGCACACGTGCTGGAAGTGGCACATAGAGCCATGTCACCTGGCATGCACAGCGTCACCCATTCCTCTTCCGGATTTCCGGCGCACACATGAGAACCGGCCAGCTAGTCTTCTGGTTATAAGCAGGCATATATATATATACATGCGCGTGAAACAATCAGCTGGCCTTCACATGTGCGGTAGTGCCAGAAACAGGAAGATCAGCTGGCCAACTGATCGTCCATTTCCCGGCGTGCGCATGCTCACTGGACAGCTCCTCCTAGCGCGCCTGCACACCAGCCAGGTCGTTGACGCCTGCAAGCAGCTCCAGGCTTCCCTCCCTCCCCAGCGGAGGCTTGGGGCTGTACAAGAAGCCCGCTCAGGTGAGGAGGGAAGCGTGCCCCCTCGCCCCAGCGATTCTTGCACTGCTACTTCCCTGGCAGTGGCAGGAACAGGCTTCCCTCCCTGGCGGAGGCTTGGAGCCACACAAGAAGCCCGCTCAGGCGGGGAGGAAGGGAAGCGGGCCCCCTCACCCCGGCGATTCTCGCACTGCCGCTTCCCCAGCGGCGGCAGGAGCAGCAGCTGAGGCTTCCCTCCCTCCCCGGCGGAGGCTTGGGGCTGGCAAAGTTTGGTGCAGGAGGCTTTCCAGGCCCAAAATAGGGCGCATGCACGGGGTTGCGCGCATGTGCAGGGGAGCATGTGGGGTCGTGCACGCATGCGCAGGTGGGGCACACATTGCATTATGTGTACCAGCACACACACAGACATTTGCGCGCACACACATACTTTTGGCACAAAACAACAAAAAGGTTTGCCAACACTGATATGATGTTTTCTTTTGAGTTCTAGATTACACAATATGTTTTGATAATAAAATAGAACTGACATTAAAAAAAACTAAGCTGTTAAAATCAGTTTGCTTCTACAGATAATTGCAGCATTTTATTTGCAGCATATTTCCACAAATATGTAAAGGGTGTGAATTTATAAGAATTATGACAACGCTTATATGTTTCATGAGGAATACTTTAAACTCATTGATTTCCCCAACTCAATGCATTCCCCAGTTCAGAATTTTCCTAGCACTTAAGAAAAAAATAGATTTTGTTTTGAATTATTGAAGAACCCTACCTGAGATCCAATTTCAGCACAGCCTTGTCCAACTGCTTCAGCAAATTTGTTCTTGAAGATAATACCCATATTTTCTATTCTTTTCACTATTGATTCATGAGGATTAACTGTGCAGTTCTGTAATATTTGGAAGGAAATCTTTAGATACCACAATCAAAGCTGACACTAGCCAGAGCACAGAACAACTCAAAATAGTAGTGCATGATCGGAAAACGTGGAGAGACCTGGCCCATAGAATCGTGAAGAGTCAGACACAACCGAATAGGTAACATCATCAGCATCTTTAGATACACAATATTATAGAATAATATAGAAAAACAAAATATCTTTAACTAGAGGACAAGCTTTAGACATTACATTATTAAATCACTGCTTCATTTTATTAGCAATAGGATGGGATTGTTTTAGTCAGAACAAACATATGTAATTAAATTATTATGCTTAAGAAATCAATTCAGGAGGCTATCATATAAGAAAGAGCCTTTGAATTAATTTAAAACTTAAACTCACAGATGTATTATTACAATAGAAGAACCCATTCTGCAACTTGAGTTATTTTTATCAGAATAGTATGATTGCTATGAACATTATAGTCAGGAGATAGCAATGATTCCCACTCTGATAACCTCTTATTTATATATTAACCTGCCTTTGAACATAGTTCAAAATATGGAAGTAATCTTACTATTTAGAATCTGCTATTATGAACATATTATAACAAAGGTTTGTTTGTTATAGGGATGAATATTATATACCTATTTAGGGTACAATATGACATGGATGCTTGCTATATAAAACAATGCCTCTCATATTAATACCTGTTTTTCCCTGGTTGGCAGAATATTTATTAATTTTGTTTGCCACCCATCTCACCATGAAGTGACTCTGGGCAGCTTGCAACAGAGCTCCCCAATCCCCAGCCACTGCCCATTACTGGTCCGCTTCACGTTCAGAAGCGGGCCATGGAAGCAGCAGGTGTGTGCGGGCTCACCCGCCCCTTGCACAGAACCATCCACTCTCCCTTCCCCCACACTGGTCTGCAAAGCTGGAAAGGTTGGGGACCGCTGGCTTACAACATTGAATAAAACAATACAAAAACATGTATATATATAAAAAAATAAAACACTATAAAATACAAATTATCAATTATAATTAAAAGATGGGGAATGGGGAGTAGGATAAGCATGGGGGAGGTGGAATCTGTTATTAATCTATCAACCACCCCCAGCATGACACTTTCCCATATGTAACTAACATAAGTAAGGACCAAAAATAACTTTCTGGGTGAGTCACATTTTGCCTTTGCATTAACTGAGATTTTAGGATTTTGTGCAATGATTGAAAAAGAGGAAAAAAACAAAGTTTAGCCCATAAGCCTAAAACGTCTGCTTATATTCTGATTATAGTTCAGCAGTTTGGCAGATTGAAACTCACCAGGCTCAAGGTTGATTCAGCCTTCCATCCTTCCGAGGTCGGTAAAATGAGGACCCAGATAGTTGGGGGCAATATGCTGCTCTGTAAACTGCTTAGAGAGGGCTGTAAAGCACTATGAAGCGGTATATAAGTCTAAGTGCTATTGCTATTGCTATATTTATTTTAAGTTCAACAAAGCTCTTTGAATATGCTCCAATTTGAAGTACAGACAATGACCATTTTCTGTGGTCATTGCAAAAAGCATTTTCTGTGTCAGCTCCTTCCCATGTATGAGATGTTGCCCAGATTAGGACCAAACTGGTCGTCATATCAACACAACTTTCAAAATCCTGGGTTAGTATGATGTATAAAACTCAGCCATTGTCCCCTTGACTAAGAGCTATTGGGATGGCAGATCAGGGAGATTGAGGTTGCTTGAGATAGAAATTATTCTCTACTTAGAAAATTTATTCAGAGCAACAAGTAAAATAAATAAATTCAAGCTGTAGGGGAGTAATCATAAGCACACAAATATCAATTTACAGAAACTGACTTGTCCTTTCCTCCTGTCACTGAGTTCTAAAAAGGTCCTTTGGAACATCCATATGTTTTAGAGAAGTTGTTGGTGAAAGCTGTATATGAGGAAATCCTTTCTGCCAATGTCAACCATAGTGGATAGATACCGCTGAATTTCACCCAATGATTCAAAAAATAATATCAATGTTCTTCTTAATTAGTAATTTTATTATAACATTGTGTTTTTATTCCTGACAGAAATAATGCCCATCCTGCAAAAATCTTCCTTTTACCAAAGTTTATGGCTTATCAGAGAAGAAAGAACTAAATCCTGACAAAATTATATCCTCTAAAACAGTGGTCCCCATCCTTTCCAGCTTGGCAGCCTAGCCTGGCATGGGGCAGGCACATGTGTGCACACACAGCTCCACATGTGTGAGTAGAGGGAACTCGTGCACGCACTTGCCCATATCTCCCATGGCCCTGCTTCAAACAGGCTTGGCTTGGTAACAGGTTGCAATCTGAGGGTTAGGGACACCTGCTCTATAATGTTGAAAAATGTATGTTTCTTTATCTTCTTTTTAGTTTCAAAGAGACATATAAAGATCCTAACAACGTAAGACATAGCCTGGTTTTCCTGTAATATTACACCATAATTTTGAATGTGCTTATAACTAAAGGGCTTGTTTTAACAGTTGTCTTACTATGTCTTAACCTGAATCCAGCTATTTTTCTGGTATGTTTTATATTTCATAAAAGCAATTACAAGACAAAAGAACTCCTGTTATATTCCACTCCATTTAGTTAAACAACAATATTTTTGCATGCCCAGATCATACCTGAGCAAAAGCAAATATGGAGATTTATTAAATTTTGTTACTATCCTAACAAAAAATAATTTCAGAAATTAAACAGCAGTCTTTAGAATTGCAGGAAAAGCACAAATATAAATACTCTTCATAAAAACACAGAATGGCATAAAAATGTCTAATTTATTGGTGTAGTGTGCACAAGATGGTAAGCCAACAAACCTGACCAACAGCAGGTATACACTGCCAACCTCTTCACATGTCTACTTTTAACCAAATTGGATCTTATTGAAACTAACCATACCATACCTGAAACAATTATTATTTCCAATCAAAAACAAAACTCAATCTGATACAATTAAAAGTCACAAGTATAATTAAATTGTTGCTACTTACATTAAAATAGAAGAGAAGGTTGTCTGAAGGGGTATCACTTGCAGAGTTCAATATTATCATTAACTGCTGAATAGTATTCATTGCAGCTCTAAAGTGAATGAAGAACACTTAGTATTTTCTGAAACACAACAGCATTTAAATAAAGACATTCCTCAGAAATATAACTTTTTAATATAACATTGTAGTTGTTACCTATAATTGTAGTTGTCACAAGTAAATGCCTTATTCTCCTTTATGTAAATAATATATGACCAGGGTATTAGGGGTTAACTTATTCTTCTCTATTTAATATATTCATATTTAACCACTCCTATATCTAGCTCCACCCCATGTATATATAAGGAGCTGTATGCTTTCCTTCTGTGCTTCTATCTGTGAATATTCAGTGAATATAGAATGCCTTCTGTAAATAAACAGTGCTTTATTTGAATATCTAATTCTTAATCTACTTATTGAGTCTGATCCTGAAAATATCGTAACAATCTGGTAGCAGAGGATGGTTAAATTGACTCAATAAAACTTTAAATATGTCTGAGAGAGAAAACTCCAGAAATAAAAGAGAAAGACCCAACACCAGGGCATACAGCAAAGAAATGGAAGCAGATCAAGAAATAATCGATGAGTCCACGAATACAATATCGAGAGAATCTGAAGACTGCACTACTGACAATGAAGAAACAATGGATGAGACTGATGACCAAGAAGAAAACAAAATAGAAAACAACGAACTCAGGTCAGAGATACTAAAACTATTAAAAAGCCAAAAGAACGATGAAAATCTCATCGCGAACCTCCAAGAAATATTAAAAAACAACGGAGCAGCGAAAGAGAAGCACATCGTTACGAATAAATCTAAAGACTCAAAAACGGTGAGCGATCTGCCTGAAAATAAAAATACAGCGAAAAAGAAAACTAACAGTCCCGCGCAAAATTTCGAATGGCAGCCATCTTGGTTTCAACAGACCCCTAAGATGAGCGAAGCAGAGCCAATCAGAAAGCTAGATTCAAAATACCTGGCGCGAAAAGCCTTACTCGATGCAAGAAATGAAAAAGAGAAAATTTACACTTCAGAAGAATCAGACACAGAGATTGAAGAGACTTCGATAGATATGCAAGTAAAATCAGCAATGAAAACGCTCTTTGCTGCTTTTGGACCAAAATTGAAAATCACTAAAGAATCAACGAAAAGGCAAGCAAGCAAACAAACATCTCAGAATCCACCCACTTCTATTCAAACGACGAAAGCGCCGACGCCTGAACCCAGAGAGCCCTGCAGATACCACCCCACGCCACAGACGATCCCAGGGAACAGCGTTCTCAACCAAAGAAAGCGAGCGCCTGCTATCACCAGGACTCCCAAGATCGAGCCGGAGACCGATTCCTCAGAAGAAGAGCGATGCGAGGGAGCTGCGGCAGCGAGAACCTCTCACGACGGCTTCAGGAGCGAAATGAACAACGCGCATGTGCAAGACTACACAGACAACTTCGAAGGACATGAAGAACAGAGAGAACCATTCAGAATCGTCGCAAGCATACCCACGGCATTTTGTAACTTTCAACATTTTCAAGACCACGGACTACCTCCAGTTGTAAGTAATGGATCCAACAATATTGGGAATTTACCCAATGATTTCCCAAAACCGAGAATAGATGGCATTAATTTGCAAGAATGGTGTCAGCAGCTCCAGGTTGTCTTTCTAAAAGAAAACTTATTATTTTTTATCACTAATCCCCCAAAACGACCTTGGACTCTAAAATTAGACTGTCTGCACCATAGGGCATTTTTCTTATTAATTTCCAGTATATCTCCTGCCATGTACCACAATATTAAGCAAAATCTAACTGTATCAGAAATTATTCAATGCATGTTTAAATTGTTTCACAGTGAAAGTGTAGCCACTACAAGAATGTCTAAAGATTTCTTCTCAGCTAGGATAAAGCCAGGGGTTACCATAAGTGAACATTTAATATCTTTAAACAAAATTAGAGCAGAACTGCATTTAAGTGGGGAAATAATTTCAGATCAAACAATGAAGAGTGTTATCATTAACTCACTAGACCCATCGTGGGATAACTATATATCTCATTTAGACACAATCAATTTAGGATATTTATCCATAGAATGTCTATCTAACAAGCTAATATCTGAAGATAATTCAAGGAGAAGTCGTTGTAACAATCACATGGAACATAAACAATATAAGAGGGTAGTTTTTCAAGAAAGATATCATGAACCAATAGGATGCCACAACTGTGGATCCAAAGAACATAATAGGAGAGACTGTCCAAAACTCCTCAGAAATAGAAAAAATCCTGACTACAGAAATAGGTATCAAAACAGACAGTCATCAATTGACAGACATAGATATAGAAGTCCACCCATCTATAGGGAACATAGAGGGGGCAGGGATAACTCAAAAGATAGAAAGTCTGGTTCACTGAATGGGTTAAACAAACATGACAACACTAACATACAACAGACAGAGGACAATGATTGGCTTATCGATTCTGGAGCAACCAACCACACTACAAATAATAAAAATATACTATCTTCATTTGTAGAGGATAAATTCGTAATTAAGGTAGCTAATCAAGAGAAGGTTCAAGTCATAGGTAGAGGAAATATAACCTTACCTGGCCTAGGAAAAATAGAGGGGGTATTGTTAATACCTGAAATACCTCATAACATACTTAGTGCAATAAAACTAAGCAGAGATTCTGGCATAAATATTGTGTTCTCAAAAGGAAAAGCAACATTAGAGAAAAACAGAACAAACATAGGTACTGTGATTATTAAAGGAGGTCTACCTTATCTAATGACAAAAGAAAAATGGTTACACAACATTGATTCCAACATGGAAGATAACAATAACATAGACAACGAAAGCAGTAGTAATAGTGACAGTGAGGAACATGAGATTATTCATAATCACAAAGACACACCCAACAACAAAATACCTAATATTGGTAAACCAATTCATGATGAGTGTGCTCATGTCTTACATAGGAAATTAGGACATGCCAGTTTTCCTGTAGTTCAAAAGATGACTGAACATGCTGAAGGTGTTAAAATAAAAAATTGTAAAAACTATTTGGAATGCTCAGTATGTAAATCTACAAAACTCAAAACTAGCCCCAAACCCAAAAAATCAACAAGATCAACCAACAAAATTTTTGATTTGGTACACATGGACCTAGTTGGTCCATTAACACCATCAATCACATATAGAAAACGTTATTTCCTAACCATTGTGGATGACTATAGTCGTTATGGCTTTGTCTATACACTAAAGCACAAAGATGAAACTTTTCAGAAATTTAAGGAGTTTTACAAACGTATAGAAACACAACATAATATTAGAATAAAACAAATTATGACAGATAGGGGATGTGAATTCATGTCAAAAGAATTCTCCCAATGGCTTAAAGACAAAGGGATATTACATTACACGTCTAGCCCTTTCTCTGCATTCCAAAATGGAGTGGCAGAGAGAAAGAACTCGACATTACAAACCATGATTAGATGCACATTAGAAGATGCTGGCTTAGGAAAACAATTCTGGTCAGAAGCTTTACAATATTCCAATTATACACAAAATAGAACTTGGTCCAGCATTGTTAACAAGACACCATATGAAATGATGTATAGTAGGAAACCCAAAATAGCTCATATGCACATATTTGGAGTCACTGCAGACGTACACATACCTAAGCAATTAAGACGTAAAGGTGAGAACGTATCTAGGAGACTCAGGTTCATGGGTTACGAAACAGGCACAAAAGGGTACAGATTTATCGATAATAATAACAGATTTATAGTTTCCAGAACGGCTGTATTCCATGAACAGGCCAACTGGTCTAAAATACATCTTAATGAAATTTTCCCAAACAACTATACAAACACTAAACACCAAGAGGAAAGAACTGGAGAAGAATACAATCACAACATACATAAAAACAAAAACAAAAACAAAACATGGACAAACAGTCAATACAAAATAAAGACAGATTCATTAACAAAAAAGGAAGCTAGGTATTTACATGACAATGATAGTAAACCAAAAAGAACAATCAGGAATAACAGAAACCAAATACCAAACAAATACAAAGATTATATAATGTATATGGATGGAGAAACATCAACACCAAACACATACGAGGAAGTGCTAAAACTTCCCCCTGAAGAAAAGGAAAAGTGGGAATCAGCCATGACTAAAGAGATGGATAGTTTGCAGAAATTAAATGTATTCACACCTACACATGCACCTAAAGATAAAACTGTTATTGGTACTAGGTGGATATATAAAATCAAAAACTTAGAAGGAGGCAACACCTTATACAAAGCTAGACTAGTTGCTCAAGGTTATGCACAAAAATATCCCAAGGATTACACGGATACATACTCTCCCACAGTAAGAACTGAGAGTGTTAAAACTGCACTGGTCATAGCATCAGCACTTAACCTTGATGTATTCCAATACGACATACAGACTGCATATCTACATGCAAAATTAGATAAAGAGATATATGTAAGAGCACCTCACAGTCAATATACAAACAAAAATGAAACGTGGTTACTAAATAAAAGTTTATATGGGCTGAAACAATCTGGCAAAAGATGGTATGAATGTTTACTCAAAGTGCTCAAAACTATGAATTTTAATGCCACTACTGCTGATAACTGTTTCTTTGTTAAAAAAGAGGATGACTCTTTAGAATTCGTGTTAATTTATGTGGATGATATTTTGTATATAGGTAAACACAAAGAGAAGAGAGAAACATTTGTAACGAAACTAAATGAACATTTCTCTTTGAAATCATTAGGTAAGGTAAATAAGTATCTTGGAGTTCAAATTAGTAAAACAAAAAAAGGATTCAAACTTTCTCAAAGAGATAAGATTATAGAACTCCTGAACAAATGTAACTTAAACAATGCTAAACCCTGTGATACTCCCATGCAAACTGATTTCCTGAGGAACACAGATGAGTCATCCCCTGAATTTAAAGATAATACACTTTACAGATCAGTCATTGGTTCCCTTTTATATATCTCCAATTGGACCAGACCCGATATTGCTTTGCCTCTCAACTTGTTGTCTAGACACGTCAGCAAACCACTAGTATATCATTGGGAAGCTGTCAAAAGAATATTAAGATATTTGAAAAATAGCTTAGATTTTTGTTTATTATTGGAACCCAATAGTGTCAAAGAGCCCATCCTCACATGTTACGCCGACGCAGATTGGGCTGGCAACACCACATGTAGAAAAAGCACATCTGGTTATATATTTTTTCTTAACAATTGTCCAGTTTACTGGTATACTGGTAAACAAGACTTAGTAGCCACATCAACGACTGAGGCAGAATATGTCTGTTTGTCTAAAGCCTCAAATAACCTCGTATGGTTTAATGACTTGTTGTCAGACACCTGGATGAAACCTTCATTACCATTTATCATACATGAAGATAATAAGGCTGCTATTGAAATATCTAGATCTGATGCCATTGGACAAAGATCCAGACATATAGATATAAAATTCAAACATGTGAGGCAGTTATCTCAAGATGGATTTATTAAAGCAGTCCATTGTGAAACGTCAGAGCAAATTGCTGACATACTAACAAAGCCTTTACCCTCTAAGCAGCACAAATATTTGACTTCTAAGTTACAAGTTTTATATTGTTCAGAATCTGAATGTAATTATTGTTATATATCGAATCGGCATTTAGAGGGGGATTTGTCACAAGTAAATGCCTTATTCTCCTTTATGTAAATAATATATGACCAGGGTATCAGGGGTTAACTTATTCTTCTCTATTTAATATATTCATATTTAACCACTCCTATATCTAGCTCCACCCCATGTATATATAAGGAGCTGTATGCTTTCCTTCTGTGCTTCTATCTGAATATTCAGTGAATATAGAATGCCTTCTGTAAATAAACAGTGCTTTATTTGAATATCTAATTCTTAATCTATTTATTGAGTCTGATCCTGAAAATATCGTAACAGTAGTATTAACATCCTCTGAAGCATTTCAAACTACCCATATTATTAAGAACTTATTTGCAGGAGCAGTGAAGTTGTACAACAATTTCAATCATAGATTTGCTAAATGGATCTAAGTCATAAAATGTTTGCAAGCTTTGAGAAAACTGCTAATATTAAAATATTTGAACCCCTAAAACCCCTAAAACAGGCTAAGACTACTCTTACTGTTGCATTTTTCCTTTGAAACTACAAATGTAAATGTATGCAATATTTTAATAAGACCTAAATATTTAAGAAACGGACACTTATTTCGTTCAATTTATTTAAATGTGTGAGACTTACAATTCAAAAACAATTTAATTAAACCATTAAAATACTGTATTTTTCGGAGTATAAGACACTTTTTCCCCCCTAAAGGAAGCTGAAAATTTGGGCATGTCTTATACTCTGAATGTAGCTTTTTTTGAAGCTTTTTTCAGCCCTAATGAGACGCTAGTGAGTGAAGCGATCTCAGTGCTTTGCCTGCTTTTCTCATTACTGCTCCCTCTCAGGACGCTAGCCAGATGAATACCTGGTAGGCAGATTTTTTTCCTAATTTCCTCCCCAAAAACTAAGCTGCGTCTTATACTCCGAAAAAACTACGGTAATTCAATATTAATACAATTTAAATGATTCTTACCGAACAGGGGTTTGTGGAAGTACAATAGGAGAATCTTCAATTTGGTTTTTTGTAGGAGTTCTCTCTAACTGTAAACTTAATATAAGAAAAATGTCTCTACACATATGTATCATGTAGGTATATAAAAGCTTCTTTTCTTAAACCAAGCTAAAATCTCTGGTCACATTTGTTCCCCCCACCACTCATGACAGAGTTTTTGTTAATGGCAACATTCAAAGAGGGATTGTTACATACTCCTAGCTGAGTTCTGATAATAGTAGTCCCTATAAGTGCCCTTGTTCTGTGTCGTTTCTTGCTTCATTCTTTTCACTCAATTTTTTTCAAAATGTATTAGATATTCATCTAGTATTTATTCATTCTCATTTCCTTTAGCAAACGTCCCAGACTTAGACTTGACTGACTCTTGTAATTCAAAATCATATCTACTTATTTATATTGTAATTTGGAAGGACAAATATCCACTTTAGCCTAAGCTTCTACAAAAGCAGCAACAGCATTGCCAAAGCTGGATAGGAATTAATAAAAGAGAGCAAAGTATCTTTAACCAAATTGGACTGTGTTCTATTGTCAATAAAATCAGACATCTGGATATTCATTCTAATCTTCCATTCTTAAATAAGGTACCTATGAGTCACTGCCTGTGAGGCAGCTGAAGCTAATCCTCAGATTATCTAATGAATGAATAGATATTACTGGAATACGGACTATACAAAAAAGAAAATATATTACCATTCTGCATTTTCATATTGCAAAGTCTCATCTTTCTCTAGAAATAATCTAGCATCAATATCCTTGTTTTTCAAATACATTTCCTCATATTTGCTTGACATATCTTCAACCTTGTTGAAAGAAAAATAGATTCATACTGAAAATGTACTATTCATCTATGATACATTTATATGTAATTTATTTTGGAAAACATTGTTTATACTCCATTAATTTACTCCATTTATTTTAATAAAAGCATTACCTAAATTATCATCTAATGCAGTGGTTCTTAAACTGTGAGCAATTATTACTAAGGGAATAATATGGGCATATCCTGGGGGTAATGGAGTAATTTATAATTTTTTGTTTTTGTCCAGGATCCGGTTTTGGAAACCTATCAGAAAAAGGGTAATTGGGTAAACAGTTCAAGAACCACTGATTTTATGTCATTTGATGTTCAAATGCATCTATATTAATAAAAAGTATTAAAAAACTGGTAAGTAGCATTTCCCTATTAGAAAAGTCTATCAAGGGACAAGTTTCTAATTATCAAAATCAGATCAAGGATTCATAATGGCAAACTGATTTTCAAATTAATTTAGGTTTACCTCCTGAAGACTTCCAAAAGTTGTAATGCCCATTGAATTCAGAAATGGAATAAAGCTAGTAAAGTAAACATTTTTCACCTAAAATTATAAAAGAGCATCAGTATCATAAGTGTCATTTTTCATGCATAAAATGGTATAAAAATGTATGTGGTTTATTACTATAATTTGGTAGCATGAACACATTACTACATCTGAGACTTGTTATCTAGAATTACATTTAGTTTAGCATGAATTCCTATGAAAACATATGGTTTAGGACATATCACTTGCATGAACTGTTCTAAGCAGATTGATTAGCATCCTAAGTTTTGACCATAAAAAAGAGAATCATCTTTTTTTTCTGCAATACCTTCTCTTATTTTACCACTTGAAAACTAAATTCACTGTATGTCTCAGGATTAGCTTTACTGATTCTATTACAAAGGAATGACAGCAAAGAGCAAATAATGATATTTTATTACATCCATATTAACAGCATATATTACATATCAGATGCTACCAATATTATGAAAGCTATCTTCATGTAGTCATTGACTTATGACCACAATTGTACCTGAGGTTTTGGTCTTCAAGTGATTGTAATTGTGTGTCAAGTCAGCCTGTGACTGAATTAGATTTTATTTCAATCTATTTATTTCAGTTTTTATTTCAATCATTAAGCAAGTCACTGTAGTTGTTAAGTGAATAATGTGATTATTAAACACGTCATATGGCTGTCCGAATGGGGTTTTTATTTTCCAGAAAATGACAAAAAAAGTCACAAAACAGACCACAGGATGCTGTAATGTGAGCAGGGTTGCCAAGTGTCCAAAATGTGATCATGTAACTATGGGGAGTTTTGCAACAATTGTAACTTCAAAGATGGGTTATAATTTTTTTTGAGTCTGTTGTAACTTTGAACAGTGTTAAGTGACTACCTGTAATGGAAATAGTAAGCTCGCCCTGGCAGCCAGTTGCCTTCATCACTTCTGCAACCACTGACTAAAATATCAAAATTGTGCAAATATTGAACTGGTTATGACAGGAAAAAATTACAGTTGACAAATACAATTTATTTAAGCAGTGTGAAAAGTCAGTTTACTAAGCAAATATAATCCTTCTAAAGAAGATATGAATGCTGAGCATCCAGTAGAGAGAGAAAACAAGTGTTAAATATTGGAAACATATCCAATATTGTTTCCATATTCAAATAATTAAGAGGAACAGGAAGTGTCCTAGAAAATACCAGCCAACTAATTAACTCCAGAGCCAGTTTGGGCTAGCAGTTAAGGCACCAGGCTAGAAAGCAAGAGACCATGAGTTCACGTTTTGCTTTAGCCATGAAAGCCAGCTGGGTGACCTTGGGCTAGTCACTCTCAGCCCAACTCACCTCACAAGATTGCTGTTGTGGGTAAAATAGGAGGAGGAAGGTGTGTTGGATATATTTGCTGATTTGATTTATTTGTAAAAGAAAAAATAAAGGCGGGATGTAAATAAACATATAAATAAATTTAAAAATCATGGAATTTGAAAAAAATGTATAATGAGATTATAGGCTGGAAAAAAATTTGCAGAACTTGCCAAAAAAGTTGAATATTCGTGACCTTTATAAAGTTAATTATTCATTAAAATATAACCAACAGGACCAAAACATGTCAGCTACTTAAAAATCCAGAAATGAATACCCTTTCTATTATGTGGACCCCAGTGATTGCCAGGATCTTAATGAGATATAAGAAGAAATTTTCCAAGAGAGCCTACAAAGACATACTTTGCTGAATTTACATTCATATTCCATAGCTGATAAAATATAAAGTCAATTATAATTATCATAAAATAATTTCAATTTAGCTAGTGAAATCCTAAGAGATTTATTTTTATTTAGGATTAGCATTTGGGTGCTTGTTAATACATAAATTAATCATGGAACATTATTAGTTTAAATGACATTACATAAAAGGCAAAACGTTCTACAAGTACTCCTTGACTTATAACAAATGAGACCAGAATTTTGATTGCGAAGCAATGTCATTATAAAACTATTCATCAAAGTCATTGGATCCAACTTTAAGACCATTTTTACCATGGTAAAAAAATGTGAGGGAGGATTGAAGAGACATAGATTAGGAAAAGTGCACAAGAGGTGGGCCAGGGAGGGTGTATGCAAAAGACACCATGTAAACTGGAAAGGGTACATGGGTGTGTGGTGCAGGTGAGGGAGAAACTGGGGAAAGATGTGTGGGTGGGTGGGGAAGAAGAACCAGATTGTGAGAGTTCTGGAACAGCTGGACCAGGCATAGCCCCCATTCATTCAGTGCTGCTCTAACTTGGAGTGGTCGCCAACCAAGTGGTTGTCGGATTATTTGTATGTTTCGCTTTTCATTTTTTTGTATTTCTTTCAGTAAAACCTGGTAAAATATATTAAAAATTAAAAATACAAAATTATAAAAATTCTACTCTTACCTCATCCAAATTACAATCATACTCTTTACAGAGCTCTTCAATAACCTTGATGTCTGTATCAATGTTTGATGTTCTTGCACTTTTATTCTGACCTTGTCTACTTGTTCGAGACGATACTGCAATTACAGATTCTATGGAAAGAAGCCAGTCATTTGCTTATTGTAAAGAATTACTTCAAAGCAATAAACAAAATTTAAAAAGTGCTTTCAAGCATACAAAAAAGGATTTGTTTACTAGATCAGAAATTGTCAGGCATGAACAGGTAGATCCACACATGCTTAAGCCCTCCTCCTTGACAGGCTGAGTGCTTCCCAAAAGGACTATTACATGTGAGACAGTGTGGTATACAGATCATAGGGTTTTGGGCACACACCAAGAAAATCTAGTCCATTTTCAACCACAGGAGCCTATTGAATGGGCTGGTCACTCTTAGCTCAGCCTTCATGATAGGGTTGTTGCTGTGGGGAAATTGTGAAGAGGGAGTATACCATCTTAAGCTCCTGAAGGAAAGTAAGTGTAAAACCAATAAATCCATAAATAAAATATAATTCAGTTCATGAATAAATTTCAAAAGTCATCTGTCCTTTCTGTGTGATACCTTCCTCAAAACTTAACAAACTTTGACTTAAGATCTTAATTCTCATATCAAACTGAAAAAGTCTAATGGTTTAGTCCACATCTCTCTAGGAATAGAATGAATCCTTTAGTTTGAAGAGATATCAGATAGTGTTTTCTCTTTGGAGGAAAAGGGAAAAGAAGTGATTTTTCCCAGTTGCTTCTTTTCCTCTATAAAGCTTCCTTCTTCTACCTTTTCACACTACTCCAAATGGTTCCGTTATTCATAGCATCTTCTCAAAGGGATGGGGCAATCCGTGAAGAGAATCTCCTTGTCCATTTCTTCCAATATGACCTAAGAATTTCATTATAAAATATATATTGTTGCACTCCTATTCCCAATTCTTTCTCTCTTTTTTCCCATTCCCCAATTTTAGATTGCATTAAGTCATACCTAATATTGCCATCAGTTTTAGGCATATCTTAAGTAAGCCGCTGACAAACTGGAGTGATAAAGAGCTTGGAAGAAAAAGCCTATGAGGAGCAGTTGGAGGAAAAGGATACATTTAGCCTGGATGGAAGATGATTATAAGAAGACAAGATGGTCAAGTGTCTGAAGGACAATCAGAGTTATCAAGAGTTGCTCCAGAAGATAGAACAAGAAACCATGAATTTATGTCACAAGGAATAGCAATAGCACTTAAGACTTATATACCGTTTTACAGCCCTCTCTAAGCGGTTTACAGACTCAGCATACTGCCCCCAACAATTTGGGTCTGCATTTTACCCACCTCGGAAGGATGGAAGGCTGAGTCAACCTTAAGCCTGGTGAGATTTGAACTGCCAAATTGCAGTCAGCAGAAGTAGCTTGCAGTACTGCACTCTAACCACTGCGTCACCTTGGCAATATTTATATAAGCATAATAATTTTTAGATTGATAAAGATAGCCAAATCAAAATACTCAAGGTCAGGAGCAGATGAACATCCTAGGAGATGGTAGATAACAGGAACATGTTGGCATGGATTTCTGAAGTTGAAGGATAAGCCCATAAGGGTTCACAATACTTAAACCCAAAGCTAGGTCAGACTTTTTCATTAATTCTGGCGATGGAATAGATGATTCTCTTCTTTTCATTTCATTTATCCCCATTTGTGTAGCATATATTGTTTTATTGACCAACAAAGGTGACAGCTAAGAAGACATTCTTCTCTCTCATCTCAGAACTGTTGCAGGTCACTTTATAGACTGCACGCATGCATCATGCCAAGTCATAAAGGAGTTTGTTTATTTTGACTGTGAACCCAGACAGCTTCTTTTCAAAATGAATATCCTTAGGAGATTGGAATGGAAACAAATTTCCTTAGGAGATGTGTACATGTTTAAATAGAGGCTGGAAGGCCATGTATGAGAAATGCTGTAGAACTGAAATTTGTACTGGGTCCTGGACTAGATGTTTTCCCAGATCCCTTCTAACCTTTACATGATATGTTACTAGGAAGAGAAAGATAATAGATTATTTGAATAGATGGTGTTAAGAAAATCATTGGAATATCCACAGAACAACTACAGGTTAGAATGAGACACATCTAGTTAAATGTATTGTTAAATAAAAAAAATTTAAAAGCCGTCCAGAGTAGCTTCAAAACAAGATGGGTGGCAAATAAATTTAATAAATAATCAGGGTAACTGAATTTAATGTTAATCAGGTATTACTTGATTAACAACCACAACTGAGCCCAAAATTTCTGTTACTAAGTGAGACAGTTGTTAAGTAAGTTTTGCGCCATTTTACAACCTTTCTTGGTTGAAATATGAATAAATATGAACCATTGCCAAGCATTCCAATTTTGTTCACATGACAATAGAGATGCAGCAATGGTCTTAAGTGTGAAAAGCATTCATAAGTCACTTTTTTCAGTGCTGTTGTAACTTCAAACAGTCACTAAGCGAATGGCGGTTAATCGAGGATTATTTGTAAATAAAAATAAATGTTTTCAGAGCTATATTAACAAGTGAGGTATTTGTGGCCTTCTGAGTATTGACTTTTGAATTCTCATCAGCTGTATCTACCATACTTTAATATAATACAATAGCAACTTCAGACCAATACTATGCTCTTTGATTGGCCATCCTTATATAAATCAAAACATAATATTCCAGCATTTTTAAGACTAGTTTACAAAATACAAGTATATCTTCCATTCTGTAATATGAATATAAAACATTTGTTTCAGTTTTATTTCTGGAAAAAAATAAATATAGGAATGTGTATTCTCTTTAGATTTGGTAATGCCTTTCCAGTTGTTTTTCCAGTTTTTATAATCACCATTAGAATTATAAAGAGATGTAAAAGAAATGGACAAATATCTTTTTGTCCAGCATGATAAAAATATAATTCTAAGCCAGTTCATATACTTGCATGGGCTAAAATAAAATAATGCACATACAATAATTTATTAATTTTCAGAATTTTCCCAAGCCTGATTCAAATTTAAAAATTTCTATTTGCACCTGCTCATTTAGATCATTATATGAAAAAGTGTTATATTGCAATTAAATAGGCAAGGAGTGTTCCCAGAACCTGGGAATGGAGTTAAAAGAGAGCACTCAGCCTAGAAGTTCTACGTAGCCACAAGCAGACTAAGTCGACCCTTGAATTCAGTTGACCTTCTTACTCCCAAGCATATGCTCTTAGTTGAGAATATTTCTGTGCGTAGACATGAGTAGTAATAAATCAGTTTAATTGGACCATGTGTGGATCTGATCTTTTGTGCCTGACACAAATGGGTTAGAACAGAATAGAAGCAGAAGAAAGCGATAGTTGAAATGAAAACACAACTATGAAATGTATAAGGAAGGATACCATCTTTTGAACTGTTATATTTTAGTATAGTCATTATTATTATATTTGTTAATGAAACATATTAAATCCTTACTATATGGTTCTTTAAGTAGTGCAGGGGGTAATTGTCTGGTACAATAATCAAAAACACACAGCAGAAGCTGGAAAGAGATAACCAAATCATCTTCCATCTGCAGTATTTTTCCTGAAATATTAAATAAAAATATTTGTGCTGAATATAAATCTTTAAAAATCAAGACTTTTTCTTTTAAAATTTTCATCAAAGCCACTATAAAATAATTATTTGCTTCTTTTCTCCTGTACCCCGCTAGTTCAGAGGAAGGCCTAAAATTCATAAAATGTTAATAATAGTTTGGTCTAGTGCAGGGGTCTGCAACATTAAACTTCAAAGAGCCATTTGGACCAGTTTCCCACAGAAAACACCGGGAGCCACAAAGCCTCACTCCCACCTGTCTCTGTCTCTGTCTCTCCTTCCCTCCCTCTCCCTCTTTCTCTCTTTCTTTCCCTCCCTCTTTCCCTCCCTTTCCCCCTCCCTATCTCTCTTTCTTTCTTTCCTTCCCTCTCTTCCCCCTTTCTCTATCTCTCTTTCGCTCCCTCTTTCTCTCTGTCTCTCTTCCTTTCTCTTTCTTCCTTTTTCTTTCTTTCTCTCTCTTTCCCCCCTCTCTCTCCCCCACTCCCCATCCCTACTATCCAACCCACACACCCAGGGACTAACTGTAAGGAAATTCAGCCACATTCTCTCCGTCTCAGGAAAGATACAAAAACAAACCTTGCGTTACAAAAGGAGTGAGTGTCAGGCTGTTACATCACAGTGCCACAAGGTTGCCGCCTTAGATTGCTGCACACACATCAGAGAAGCATCATCCCAAGCAGCAGCACACTCACACAGGCGTGCATACGCATCCTGCAACTCTGTCCTAAGTGGCCAGAAAATATAGTCCCCAGGCGCCTCTGAAGATGCTTGGCAGGCAAAGTACGGGACAACATCCCTCCCCCCCATCACCAAGGTAGCGTCCACTGAATCCTTGCAAAAGTGGGCAAAGGCGGAGAGATGGGAGCAGACGGAGCCAAATCAAGCTGAAGCTCTCTCTCTCTTTCTCGCTGTCTGACTGCTGCAGGAAACAGCGGGCGGCTACTTCAGCCTCAGTTGGTGCTGGACGCGCAGCCTGTTCTCCACTCCAAGACACTGGCCTGCCCCGTGCTGTACCATGCCCAACGCCGCTGCTGTTGCGAGGGTTGAGTGGGGAGGGCCAGGAGGAGGGAACCCCATCATCCCCCAAGCGCGTTATGTGCTGCGCATGGCGGGCAGACCATGGAGGCGGCAGCGGCAGCGTCGTGAGCCACAGCAGAGGGCTGAAAGAGCCGCATGCAGGTCCAGAGCCGCAGCTTGCTGACACCCAATATAGTGGTTAAGGCACCGGGCTGGAAAATGGGAGACCCTAAATTCTAATTCCGTCTTAGCTATGAAAGCCAACTGGGTGTCCTTGAGCCAGTCACTCTCTCTCAGCCCAACTCACTTCACAGGGTTATTGTAGGGAAAACGGGAGGATGGTGTGCTGGATATGTTTGCTGCCTTATTTGTAAAAATAATATATGGGATAGAAATAAATAAAAAAATAGAGGAATATGGAATTTCAGCTGGAACAGATATTAAATATATTCCTCTTTCTTTTGCTCAGATAAATTGATAAGATAAACCTTATCTCGGTCCTACCAGAATACTGAGCTACTATAATACGTTGGTTAAAATGTTGGATTGGAACAGAGAAACTGAAGTTCAAGTTCCACTAGATCATGAAACTCCTTGAATGACTCAGGGCAAGTCATATTCTTGTTGCCACACATTTTTATTATAGAAATTATATGAGGGGAGACTATTACAATCCTTTGAGATCTCAGAATAAAAATAGGTTTTAAATATACTAATATACCACTCAATAATATTAACTAGTACTTGTTTTTATTGTCTTGAATCAATATTAAACCAAAAAATCCCCCAAAATACTTTATTAATCAAACCATTATTTCAATTATAAACACAATTCAAAATGAAGTAAATTGCATGTAATAATAAATATGATTTAAACATCCATACCTTTTGCCAAAAGAAACATGATCCAACACAGTTTTATAAATAAGCAAGAACTTATTTCAGCACAAGTTCTACAAATAAAACACAGTAAGTTTTCACATTTGACCTTTTAAAACAACTGAAAATATAGTTTGCATGGCATAGACCTTCTCAGCCAAATAAAATAGTTAAATAAGAATATTTTGTTTACATTTTTAGGAAAAATGCTACATTACACTACATCAATGAAAGTAAAACAATATGATTGCCCTCCTACTATTAACTTTATGAGAACTCATAAAAATGTTGTATTATTATTATCATTACTATCAGTATATGGGTTATTTTTTCTTTCTTGTCTTTCGTAAAATGATATGCCCAGACAATACACTATATTCAAAATATTGATATATAAATAAAAAAAAACTTGACACACACGCACAAAAAAAGAACTCATAAAAATTCAAGATAGGAGCAATAGTTTTCACTTTCTTGTACCATCAGCTTGGATGAATAGCTATACTTATGTTTATCATCTGAATTTATTTCAAGATATATAATTATGGTAAGAGTATTTCTTAAAGTTATTCTTACCTCTCCATCACTAATTGTAAAGGTAACATGTAAAATCAGATTCTTTGTCATTTAAAGAAAACATCAGCTAATAACATTATACTTATCTGCTGACCCGTATGCCCTTTCCCATTGCACTACCTGAATATTTGAAATAATAAGTTTTATAATAATAATATTAGCCATTTTTATTCTATGAAAACAGACTTACTGATCATTGGGCTTGTTAATGCAGATAATTTCACAAGTCCTAAAAACAAGAGAAATGGACACATCTGGTTATAAAATTTGAAATTTCACCTTAATATATTTAAAATATCTTAAAGGAGATGATTTTCCTATGGGGGATAATCAGAATTGATTATAGTAGCAAAAGTATTTTTAGTGAAACTGAGCTGATGCAAAATGGGATTTATCATTTTTGAAAAATTTAGGAAGCAGACCTCAGGGTTCACAATTCAACAAGAAGGGCCCTTGCTGACTATGTTCTTGAGGTGATCTGATAGTCCTCAGAGCATAAGAAAAAAGTTGTAAACATTTAGCTGTTATCGAACTAAAAAAAAGCAAAACTCTAACATATTACATCTCATATTACATCCATCAATTTATGTTCATGTTAAAATTTGTTTAAACCACTTATTTAAAAATTAAGTGATAAACAATATAAAATAACAAAGTTCATAGTAAAAATATTATATTATAAAAAGAATATAATAAAACCAACATTCACTATCAGAGAACCTGGCATGTATTTAGGATAGTTACAGTGTCCTGGGGTAATGTGATCACTTTTTGCGACCTTCTGAGAAGTAGTCAATGGGGAAGCCAGATTCACTTAAGAACCATGTTATTAGCTTAACAACTGCACTGATTCATTTAACAATGTGACAAGAAAGGTAGTAAAATGAGATAAAACTCACAACTAGATTTTAGAAAGAGCCAGCATGGTCATACTCCACTCAGTATCAAGGATGCAGCTGTAGAGATAGTCAACACTATTAAGTATCTGGGGGTGCAGATAACTAGCAATCTGAACTGGTCTTTCCACGTCATCCTTAGTGAAGTGTGCAAACCAGCATCTGCATTTCCTGCGTCGGGTGAGGAGAGCACATCTTTCTCCTTCTCTCCTGGCCACTTTTTACAGAGGCACGATTGAGAACGTTTTAACAAACTGCATCACTGTTTGGTTTGGTGACAGCAGTGCGCCTCAGATAGAAAGTCCATACAGAGTGTGGACAGCCAAGAAGATTATAGAAAGCTCGCTTCCTGTTATTCAGGATACTACTGATAAGCGCTATGTGCTTAAGAGCTCAAAGCATTGTTAGAGACCCCACACACCCACTTCACAGTCTCTTTCTGTTGCTCTTTTGTTGGATGTTTCAAAGTATTTCTAGCAAGACTACCAGATTCTGTAACAGCTTTGTTCCCTATGCCATCCATCTGATAAACTTGCAAGATTCATTTTTCTCGCCATGTACATGTATACATCCGAACTAGACTGTGTTGTTTCTCTGTGTCATATAATATATGCATAATTTTGTATTTACTTATTTTGTCATGTTTATGTAGTGTATATTGCAGGTAATGAATGACCCTGAGAACTGTATACAACAAAACTTCATTTTAATGTATGCCAATTAGTATACAAAGTGATAATAAAGTTATTCTATCTAACTGTCCCGCTTAGCAACAGAAATTTTGGGCTCAACTGGGGTCATAAATTGAGCACTACTTGTATTCGGGTAACCTATAGCCTATCAGTATGTGAAAACTTTAATTACTGATTGACTATGTATGGAATGGATATATGTTTCTGCTCTGACCACAGGAGCTGATATGTGTTGTCAGTTTCTTAAAAAAATAGGTCTCTACTTGTTCAAGTAAGGTAATTTTTGTAAGAGTCCAAAATTCCACACCATAAATCAGCATTGGGATTATTTTTGTCCTGAACTCTTTCACTATGGGGGGTCAAGGTATCTAGGTAATTATAGTTAAACAGTTTATATAATCTTTTAGTACTTAGTACTCATTTTATTCTTTTTTAACCCCAAAGGAAAAATAACCCCAAAGGAAAAACAACTTGGAACTCACATATAGCCCTTATAATATTTTCTTTTTCAAATATGTATTAGATAATGTTAACAAGTCATAAAATTCAAGATTAAGCTATAAATTTCCTTTTTAAACAATTGTTAATAGTACAAAAGTGGAATAAGCATGTGATTCCTGGTTCTGATTCAAAAAATAACCTTTAAATTTGTCCTAATTTTCTTACCAGCAATTATAAATAAAGCTATTTCATAACATATATTTAAGTATCGCTTAAGCAAAAACTCCTTTTTAAAGAAATCTAAATTTCAAAATGCAATAGACAATGAATATTTTACCTTGTAAACTTCTGGTACAGTGCAAACATTATATCATATTTTATTTTCAGACGTGATATAGTACAGTCCATTTTAGCACTAATTGTATCCATGTTGACATCTATTTCTTTAATCAAGTGCAGAAATTTGTATACACTGCAAGAAAAGTAGAAAAGAGAGCAACAAATCATTCATTTCTAACATTTACTAAATTAAGTGTAATATTTTCCCATTCCTATGAGATTATATTCCGTATTATAACAGTGACCTTGTTCTCATGTCTGATATTTTCTGTTAGTATACTGTCTCATATCTCATGTTTTCACAACCTAATAAATATAATTACAATAAAACCTCCGTAGTTGACTATCTCCCTAAGTTAATCTAATTTTCATAGACTAGACATACATTATATGTGCATAATAGAAACCCAACCTCTCTATATAGTCCAACTCTGTAAGTTATATCTTGACCACCTGGAGCATGACACACAGTATTAATTTATTCTCTATAACTTGACCAGTTGAATCTAGTCTGCACCAAGGGCAAGTAAAGTGAAATGCAGAATTGGTAGCAATGAATTTCTTTCAAGAAGAATATCAAAGAATACAATATTTTGGACTTTGATTCGGCAGTTTAACAATGATAATTATGGATTCATTTCGTAATACAAATGGCACAAAGTCTTAATTTTTTTCCAGTTCATTTTTTTTCCTTTTTTCCTTTTTCCTTTTCTGGATCAATAAAAAAAATACCCAATGATAAAGATGACAGAACATTTTGGTGTCAGCAAGACAACAGTAAGCAATATCCAAAAACATAAAGATGAGTACCAGGAAAGATAGGATGAAGAAAGTGGAGATTTACAACGGAAAAGGAGAAAAACTTCGCTGGATGAAGTCAATGAAGCCACGTTACGTTGATTCAAATAAATGAGGGCCATTAAGACTCAGTTCGCAAAGGAGCTCAGGGGATCAAATTTCCAAGCATCAAGTGGTTTGCTCGAGAAATTTAAACTGCAACATGAGATCTCCTAGAAAATATTGTGGTGAATCTGATGGCGATCCAGTAGAAATTGTTGAAGAGTTCATTAAAAAGTCACCAAACTTTGCCAGTGACTTCAAAGATAATGACATCTTTAACGCTGACAAGTTTGGACTCTTTTCCAAGATGATGCTTGACAGAAGCCTCGTTATGGTGACAAATGTGAGAGTGGAAAAATTTCTAAAGAACAATTCACAGTTCTTCTGTGCACTAGCTTAACCAGAAAGAAGCTAAAACCTTTGGTGATTGGTAAATCGGCAAAGCCGCCCTCATTCAAGAACCTGCAGCCCAAAGACCTTCCCGTCACCTGGAAATCTAACAAATCTGCATGGATTACTGATGCCCTATTTGAGGAGTGGATAAGAGGTACTGACCAAGAAATGAAGAAAAAGAAACGGCCCATTTTCCTTGTAGTGGACAATTGTCCTAGCCACCCCCAAGTGAATCATCTTACAAACGTGAAACTGAAATTTTTGCCTCCAAACACTACATCAAAAATTCAACCTCTTGACCAAGGCATAATCAAAACATTCAAAATGCACTACTGAGCCCAGCTTCTGCAGTGGGTCATTGCTAAAATTCAAACCTATGGTTCGTCTGCAGAAGCAAATCATCCATTTCATCAGTTACTGCTCTGGATGCAGTTCTCTGGATTAGTTTTGCTTGGAATAAAATTCAGCCTGAAATAGGGTGGATTTGATTTAAATCAAGTTGATTTAAATCACAATTTAAATCATGATTTAAATCACTAGTAAAAAGGCTTGATTTAAATCAACTCAATTTAAATCATAATTTTTAAAGAGCAACTGTCATCTCTGCTACTCCTTTGAACCACTGTTGACTCACCGATAGTCCCAGTGTTGCAGAATATACAGCCTCATGCTACATAACTAAGCTCCATTTCATGCTGAATAAACTAAATTATTTATGTATCTTAAATAGAAAACTATCTTACAATAGATTTTTACCCCAAGTTTTTTATTAAAATAAATTTTAAAAAAATCCGATTTAAATAAAAAAAATCTGATTTTTTTGATTTTTTTAAAAAAATCATTGATTTTTATCCACCCTGGCCTGAAACAATACAGAAGTGCTTCAAGAAAGCTGGATTTGTTACAAGAGCAAGATGTTGCAGCCCCGCTAGACAGCCCACTTCCCATGGTGGAATTCTAGGGAGTAGATTTTGAAGATTTTGTTGCAATGGATGACGATGTGGTAATCTGCAATGAACCTCACCCAGAAGCAATTTTCCAATCAGTACTGACCGAGGTGCAACCCAGTGGAAAAGTGCTGGAAGCAGCTGATGAAGCAGAAGAATTAAGTGGGGAATTAAATGAGGACACAGAAATTGCAGATATTCCAAAAGAAGAGGATATCAGTCATTTGATAATGCATTAAAGTCATTTCTGTGGAAAAATGCCAAGGTATGCTGAATGGTATAAATAGCGTTGAGAGTGCTTTCTCCTTTTACCTTCATAAAAAGAATAAGAAACAGACTAAAAATGACTCTTTTTTTCAGAAACAATGAACAAACCATGAAAAAACAATACGGGACCGCCTACTACCACCAATAGCCTCCCACCGGCCAGTACGCTCTCATAGAGAGGGACTCCTCCGGGTGCCGTCAGCCAAACAGTGTCGACTGGCGGCCCCTAGGGGGAGAGCCTTCTCTGTGGGGGCACCTACCATCTGGAATGAGCTCCCCCCGGAGATACGGAGGATCCCGGATCTGCGCTCCTTCCGCCGTGCTGTGAAGACCTTTTTATTCCATCAAGCAGGCTTGGCCTAATCTCTTCCCTTTTTAAATATTTAAATTTTAATCTGTTTTTAAATTATCGGGGTGTTTTAATTTGTCTGGGCCAAATAATTTAATTTGATTTTATTGGGTTTTTAAATTTTATGTATCTATGTATTTTATTGTTGGCTGTTCACCGCCCTGAGTCCTTCGGGAGTAGGGCGGTATACAAATCAAATAAAACTAAAACTAAACTAAACAATACATAAATGTATTAAATGTATTGATTTTGTATGATACAGCATTCTATGAATTATTTTCCTGTGTTTTCACTGTGTGTGTTTCTGTATGACATGCTCTAATAAAAGCTGTATAATAAAGTGAGGCACGTGTACATATCAGTATAGTTGTTCTGTATGTTGACCAGTTTGTATATTGACCACTTTCCTTCAGACCCTTGAGTGGTCAACTTTCAGAAGTTTTATTTATACAACCCAAAAACATGCTATTTGAATAGTTGTTATTAAAAACTATCACAGTTCTTCAACCAAGATAAATAACAATTAAGAGTAATTTTTGTTAAATCCAACTTTCCCTAAGTTCAACATTCTTCCACCCAAGGCAGGTGTAGTAAAATCTTTATAAATTATCCTATTTGCTCATGAGGTGATGAGAAAGTTGAAACCATCTCATAGGTATTACAAGGTAAATTCTATAGGGACATTAGATTTATTTTCATTTTGCTCCTAATAGAAGAATTCCCTGGGAGACTATATTGATATATATATATATATACCTATTAAGGTTTTAGATATACATTGTCTGGATTATAGATATATTAATACAGTAATAGAATAATGAATATTATTTTGTGGATTATTTTCTTAGTTGCCAGTATGCTATATTATCTATTTGCTTTTCTTTGTTTTTGTACTTTTAAATGATGCTGACTATTATTATCAATCAACTAATAATTTATTATAGCAGTCAGTAATGTCTAGCCAAAAAAATCTAAGTACTTTGCTAGTACTTGAATGGTGATGACCAAGGAAACTCAGAGCCATAGGCTGAACTTTGAAGTTTAAAAAAATCATCTCATAAGATCAAAAGAAGCAATGGCAGTCCACTGCTGTCACTGCTGTAACAGGTATGAAGAGGAACTGATTTTGTAGAATGCAGTTGATGAATACATGCTAAGAACTGAAAGTGTAGAGCTATAAATAAAATTGCTAAAATACATATCAGAAAGTATGAAACAGTGCTATTAAGGTTGTGGCAGGGGTGCTATTCAGAAGGTTCTAGAGAACCGGTAGTGGAAATTTTTAGTTCAGAGAACCGGCAGATACTTCTGACTGGCCCCAGATTGGGGTGGGAATGGAGATTTTGCAATATCCTTCCCCCAGGAGTGGGGAAGGAATGGGGATTTTGCAGTATCCTTTTGCAGTACCCCCATCGCAGAAGAGACTGGCCTCAACCTTGTTGGCCTTCAAGGCCTTTAAAACATTTTTTTCAACCAGCTGGCTTTATGACAGGGGTCTCCAATCCCCAGTTCGTGGCCTGGTGCTTGCCCGCAGCCTGTTGGGAACTTGGCCTTGCAAGCAGCAGGCAAGCATGCAAAGTTGGATTTCCGCAAGCAGTGTGTGCATGCACAAAACCATCCCCTCCCCCCCTCCCGCCACTAGTCCATAGAACCAGAATGGTTGGGAATCGCTGCTTTATGACAATTAGAGTATATTTATGCATATTTGCTACATTTTTACTAATTTTTACTTGTTTCTGTTTTAATTTTAATGGGCTGTTTTACTGTTTTTATGTACCTTACTTTTCGGACTATAAAACGCACTTCCCTCCCCCCCACAAAAGTGGGTGGAAATGTCTGTGCATCTTATAGAGCGAATATTGCGGCAGGTGGAGGGGGTTTGGTGTGGTGCCAATCATCTATTCACTGCTGCCTGTTCACCGCCACCCGTTTGCCAGTGAACGGGCTGCTGCAGCGAACAGGCCACGGCGAATGGGCAGCGGTGAATGGGCCGCTGCAGCGATCCCCGCCGGCAATCCCTGCCACCTAGATCAGCTGATCGGCAGTATTCTGGGAGGTCAATCCAACCGCCAATCAGCTGTTCAGCAGTGAAGGCTCCAGTGTTCCCCGGCGGCGGCAGCCGCTCAGCTCAGTTGACTGGTGGTAGGCGCAACAGAGCGAAGCCCTGACGAGTCACATGCTGGAGTTGCTATAACGTGCTGAAGCTAACCAGGCTGTTTGCTACAAGAATGCTAGCCAGATGAATACCAGATGGATGCTGGGAGGCAGATGCAGATTTTTTTTCCTGTTTTCCTCCTCTAAAGCTAATGAGAGTCTTATAGTCAGGAGTGTCTTATAGTCTGAAAAATACGGCATTTTGATAGCTTTATAAGGTACGCTACCCACGTTCATTATAAGATGACTGGCTATATAAATATGATTAACTAAATAAAACAATTACCCAACAGAATGAATAAAAAATGAAAGTAAGGAAAGCTGATGTAGAAAATGCTTGGAATAAAATGAAAAGTACTACGGTATGTAAGTGTGCCTTACATAATTCTGCATTACTGAGCAGCATTACTGAAATGGATGAGTGAATAGATTGAGAGGAAAGGAACAACTAAGAAAGTTCTGGTTGGATGGTAGTGATAAGATCTTTAAAAGAGATGAGTATTATGGTGATTTATAAGCTCATGTATGAATGAGCAAGGACCGTATCCAAAGACAGAAAGATATTAAGAGATGTAGTAATATTAGTTTTTCCTTTACCTTTACTTCATGCTTTTAATTTCTAAGTAGATTTTAGCCAAAGTAGGGTTTTTTTGGACTCTACATGCTTTTGTTTATCCCAGAGGGAAACAATGTGAGGGATATGTATAAATGAATAATTTCTTCAAGAGGCTCAAATAGCAGTGGGAGAGAGGCTTTAAAAGATGGTAGAACACTTAAATGTTTCTTGTCTTAACCCAGTTTCCCTCAAAATTAGCAATCCTACTACTTTAACATGTAATTTACTAATTACTGATTATGAACACTCATACAGATCATTTAAGGCAATATAAAAGATGCTTCTCATCATGACTCTAAATAAAATGTATGTATTCTTTAATGTCAAACAGACATTACTATAATTGCAAAATTATGCCGATCTATGTGGACACAAAAAACATACCTAATTTTTAAACATTTCAGAAGCTCTGTAAAAGTGAATGTCATCTCATCCAGGTCAACTGCAGCCATAAAAATGCAGATGCCCCACATTTCTTTTTTTAGCTGGGTTTCCTAGAAAAAAAAGGTTAGCTCAGTTGTATTATTTAGAGCTGTAATAAATAAACAATATCAGATTAAAATTTATATTCAATATAATTGTTTTATATAGAACTTTTGTAGCTATATTTATATAGTTTACCACCATATCTTCTATTATCAAAGTAAGTGGACCAACATCTATCAGTTTACAAAAGGTAATTGCTGTTGCTGTATGTATGGGGAACGCAAAATAATTTTTAAGTTATTGTTATTTCAAAGGTAAGAATAGCTCACCAATACTTAGGATTGTGCTTTTTAGGATCAATCAAATATTGAAGGTTATTGCACCAAAAGAAAAGGGAGATAATAGAAAAAATGGGATTTTTGTTTAAGCCCTGTTATCCTATACTTGCTATTGAGTAACATTTCAAGATTGAAATTATTTGCCTGGTACCATATCACGAGTATATACTATTTGAGAAGTCTTTCCTAGCTTGTATCTTCCAGATATCTTGAAAATGCAAAGATCTGGCAATGTCAGGAGGTGAAAGCTATACAATAGTCTCAGATTCAAGTCCCAAAATTTGAATAATTTATCGCTATTTCATAGGATTTGAACAAAAAGGTTTTTAAAAAACAGAAAAATGAAAATATATATTTTATACTTCAAAATATTTCCTCCCAATCGTATTAAAAGTCTTGGTACTAATTGAATGAAGCCATAAATGGGAATCCTTTTATTAGAGGCAGAAGATATATACATATACTTTTATGCATATGTGTGCCTTTTATATTTAATACAATTCTGTACTTAGAGCCAGCATATCAAATTGCATTTCTCCAACCATAATTAATACTCAAGAGTAACAGAAACACTTTCTAGGATATACCTGAATATTAGTACAGCTTGGGATATGTCAAGAAATCAATACAAAACTATTGAATAGGATTTCTGTATTTCATCCATTCTTACTGGCCAAACAAGCCATAGGAGCTTAGAGTAGACTATACAGAGAAAGAAGCTGGAACAGACTCCATATTACCCAAAGAAGGAAGGAAAGAAAGGAAGGTATCATCAATAGACAGTTCCTGTCTTGATTACTGCAACGCGCTCTACATGGGACTGTTCTTGAAGAGTATCCAAAAGTTCCAGTTGGTGCAAAATGCAGCAGTCCACATGGTTTTATGCAGACCTCGATGTGCACGTTTCACATCTCCTGCAGGAGTTGCATTGGTTGCCAATTTGTTTCCAGGTGCAATTCAAGGTGCTGGTTGTCACCTTTAAAGCCCTTCATGGCTTGAGACCAGGTTATCTGAGGGACCGTCTCTTGCCGGTCACATCTACCTGGCCCACCAGAGCGGGGAGGTAAGGAATGTTGCGGTCCCATCCCCTAGGGAGATACATCTGGTGGGACTCAGAAGAAAGGCCTTTCTGTGCTCCCTCTCTGAAACATCATTCCCCCAGAGATTAGAATGGTCCCCACTCTAACACTCTTTCAGAAGGCACTTAAGATCTGGTTCTGCCAGCGGGTCTGGGGAACACAGAACGAGATGGAGCCCATTAAATGGCTCGTATGATGTATTGTCACCAGGGCGGGTGGTTGTTTTATTATATATGATTCTCTCTTTTACTGTTTTTATTGTTTTTATATGTTATATATTCTTGTAAGCCATCTTAAGTCTCTATGTGCAAATAGGAAGCAAAATAAATAAATAAATAAATAAATAAATAAATAAATAAATAAATAAATGTCTACCTATAGATGGGCCTTCTGTTTACATAAGGAAGGATTGTGTACATTATCAAAGTTGCCAGCCATAAATAGCAACAAGCAATTCTGAAATATTAGCACTTTGCAACCATTTTCACATGGAGAACAAGAAACTAAACACTACTTGCACTAAAAAACAAAACTTTATCTAGATGTTATCAGATGTGAACTAATATTTATTTTAAAATCAACGTCAGCTCATGTTGTGGCCCATCAGCAGCCTGTGCAGCTCGTAGCTGATTCCAACAGCGAGAAGGCTGATATGGTGCTGTGCCAGCAGCCTGTGCGGCTGGCACTCAAGTCGGACAATGAGGAGGCTAGAGAAGATGTGGTGCCAGAGGCAGGGATTCAGCCAGGGCCTTCAGAACCTCCAGAACCTCCCATAAGTGAAGAGGAAGAAGAGGATGAGCCTCTTCTCAATGCACGGGTGCGCAGAGCTGCCAAAAGGCAGGAGTGGCTCCTCAGGAGGAGGTCTCCTCAAGAGTAAGGCTTGGGGCTTATTGGCCACTCCCTTAGCCTATTTAAGAAAGGACAACGACAGGCAATTTGCAGGGAACAACTTCTTTCACTCTCCTTCGCGTCTGGATCTTAGTTCTCTGCAAATTACTTCTGGGCTTTCTGCCAACCATAGTAAGATTACGATTATTTATTCTTTGGATTCTTGTAGGCTGTTAAGAAAGTTAATTAACAGCCTTTGTTTGAAAAAGACTGATTTAATTTAGTAAACTAAAGTTTGTACAGACTTTGTGTGTGCTGCATTCTTTGGGGTCCGTAGCTGGGGCAGAACAGCTCATGAGAAAAGTGAAATAGCACTAAAAATATAAACAAAAACTAAATTGCGGGGGGATGGGTGTGAGTGTTTGTGTGTGTGTTTGGTATTATTTTCCAAAACGTATTATGGTTATTACATTATGATTTTAATTAATAAAATTACATACTTAATAAGGAAGATATACTCACTATATCCATTTTTTCATAGGCCTTCCAAGCAATTATTCTCACATTGTCTCTTATGCGTAAAGCATCACATAAGGAAACAAAGTCTGTTTCAGCAAACAAAAGCCTAGCAAAGAGAAATATATTACTTTATAAAACTGAATATTTTAGGTACTTGACAGATTGCATAATTTTGTGGAATATGTACTACACTATTTTAACAAATAAGGTACTGACTTTTCACTTCCAATACTTTTCTTATGTATCAATAAGCACAAACAATGCAAATTGTATATGAAAAATGCAATCACAGGCCCTATTTGTTACCGATAGGTACCATGGTATTTTCCTGACCTCATTCCATGAACTCAAGACACAAGTTCATTCATATATATATCAATGTACACAATTATTTTAATGGTATCTGGATGCAGTGAAACGTATTTTATTCATTATGAAACCTAAAAAGAATTCTGATGAAAAGCATCATCTCAAAACAATGACACTTTAATTGCTGCTATTAAACAGTGATGTAATTTTAGATCTATGTTTTGTTAGTTCCTTAAACCTGCCAGTGGTCTTTTCAGCATGCTAACACATCTTTTTCCCCCATCATTTATTTTATCTTTAAACCTTGCTGCAAACTCAGTATCTCATAGCCTCTACTCTCATTGTTATATTTTTTCTAATATTCTATATTAGAATATTATGCCAATATTTTATATCCTATTCTTACTAAGACAGTAAAATGTTAAGAAGATAGATGAAGGTAACAAGAAAGAAAAGTGAAAAAGAGAACACTAATAATATTAAACTTCAAGTAATTGCTATCTTTTTTTACCACTGTAAAACTGATGGTTGGTTAAGAAATAGTTTTTGCAAAGAAGCTCGAGTCTCAGTTTCAGATATATGAAGATGAGAAGCAATATTATCAAATTTTGAAAGTAAATTAGGCCAAATATTTTAGTTAGTATTTTATATGTACGCACGCACACACACACACACATACATACATACATACATACATACATACTCTTATTTAAACAAGCCCTTAGATTCTCAGGCTATGGGTTATAGTGGGCAAAGGACCTCTTTTAGAATGTTTGATATATTAGTCTGCCATTCTTTCCCCCCATTTTCGTTTTTAAACTACACAATTACTGTTAGTCATGGCAGTCTATAAATACCTGGATACATACCTACATATATACATATCTGGAAAAGTCCATGGGTGTTAAGTTTATAAGAGAAATTCAAAAATGAGACTGAGAAAAAAAAAAGAACTTACAGGAGCTATCTTATCAGTTAAGAGGGGTGGGAGGGAGGGAAAAAAAGGAGTGGGGTTTTTCAAGACTACTTACTCTCATAAAACTCTGGGCTTGAAAAATGTGCACTAGAAGAAAGATCAAACCTAAGCTCTTTCTGCAAATTGAAAATGTCTCCATTTAAATAGCTGCTGAATAAAAAATATATAAACATAATAGGGTAGGTAAAAACTATTTGTAAGGTCTTGCCTCTCCAATCATCCCAGAATTTGGACGTGAATTTTTTTCCTTGTGCTCTACTTTTCTAACTTCAGCTACATATGTTCATATACAGGTAGTCCTCAGCGTACAACCACAATTGAGCCCAGAATTTATGTTGCTAAAGTGAGAAATTTGTTAAGTGAGTTTTGTCTCATCTGAATTTTACTAATCCAATACCAAATACTATCACCTGGAAAGAGAGGGCTCATCTCGCTCAGTTTTCGTTTAATATGACTGTAAACATTGCTGCTGAAAAGCTGGATAGAATTTAAAATCACCTAAAGTGTTCTTTGCTTTGCTGATCTTTTAATATCTAAACAGGTACTTTCTTCTTTCCAGTTGTTACTTCTATCTTATTCTCTTCCGATTTTCTATTCCTTCTTCTGTTTAACCTCTTCCTAGGACATCTCCATCTTGGCTTTTCTTTTACTATTACTGCTTTAGGGAAGGAGTAGTATTCACATATCTGTGAAAAATGTATGGTTTTTATAGTATAGGCAGATAGAGAAAAGGATTTTACAGGAAACTAATTTTAATCAGTAATATTTTGAGTTTGTTATAGCACTGCCTTTTCTTTGCAGTATAATTTCTTACACACAAATGTCATTTATTGTGGAGAAAGAAATCTCAAGAACTTGGCAATGTTTATAATTTTTTTCTGTTCATCTATCTCCCAGGTAAAATTCAGATTATGATGAGCCTAACAGCCACAAAGGAAAGCTACACAGGCAACAAGAGAGAGAAACATGATGTTCTTCACTCTAGCAGCCACTGCATCTGATCAATAAGGCAAACGTTGAGAATGAAGCCTGTATTCCTCTGTCCTGTTAAATATCACTGATCTCAAAACTCAGCACTATCAGGGTGGGCGTTTATTTACATGTCTGTTTGGTCTCCTGAGCATCTTTTCCAAGCCATCAAGCTGTTTCACTCCTCTTGGGACTTCGTTTGGCACCCACTCGTTTTCCAAGAGGAAATAAGGGCGACAGCTTTTAAAACGGGAAAGGCTCGGTTGGTAATTTTATTTTATTTAGATCATTTTATTTTCGATGTAACACACAAGTTTTTTGGGGGGGCGGGGGGAGAAATCCAGCCATGAGTCCCCAAAATATGATTCCCTTAATCCAAGGAGCAATCGAGAGGTAGAGGCCACGAATTTCCTTCCTTGCACGGAAAAGAAGACGGCAACCTACGGGCCACTCAAAAGGAGCTGGACTGACGGCCCTCTCTCCTCTTTCCTGACCCAGCTCTCACTTGCTGCCCCACGCCTCAACCCACTCCCACCCTCCGCCCCCAGGCGAGAGCTACCGCTGCGGGGCGAACTGACCTGTCAGGAGCCTGGGGGGCGGCGGCGGCGGCGGCGAGAGTCTCAGATTCCCCCGCGGACTCGGAGCTGTCGCCCGTCTGGCTTGAGGGGCCAGTTCCCATTTTCCGGGAGGGACTGGTCGGCGCCATGTTCGACGCCTCCAGCCACATAGAGGTTCCCCCGAGAGCCTTAGACGCTGCTGCAGAAAAGCCCGGCCACTACCGTAGCCGCCTTCCTCAAAGCATCCCCGCCCGTCTCCCAAACCGCGGGAAAATGCTTCACGCCCCTCCCCCAGACGTCACTTCTGGTGAAGCGCTCCGGCTGAGCCTGCCGTAGAGATACATCGACGGACGCGGCTCGCGTTCAGCCGAGGCTTCCAGGGCGGCGAGCGCTGGGCTGGTTTTCACGGGCTTAACGGTTGAACTCTGTTTCTACCTATGATCATGATTTATCATTTATAGCTTTTATGTACACTGAGAGCTTATGCACCGTAGACAAATCATACCTGGCCAATAAAGAATATTCGATTTTCCAGCCTGGCACCCACCGACCTTCTGCCAAACTGGCCACATTTTCTCGGAGTGACAAGTGAATCCGAGTTACAACTCTCAAAGTTTCTATCTCTGCAACATTTTCGGAACAGGGAAGGAGGGAAACAGTGAATCCAACCCGTTCTTGCGTAGGCAAAGCCGACCCTTCATGCAATGTCTCTTAAGAGGCTCGGCACAAAGAAAGGGGGAAGGCGACCACCCTGGAAGAACAGGCGGATCTCAAAAATTGCTTTGAACGGCAGGAGTATTTGCTGCTACCCTTTTCTAGCCCTTCTGCTGGAGTCCCGGAGGCTCCCTAATGGGAGCCAATAACCACTGACATGGTTTAGTGACTGCTTTTATACTGGACAGTAGATGTTGTGATATTCACGCCAACAATTACTGCTTTCGACGTCGACCCCTTTCGCTAGGTTTGCTGGGCGGAAGCTGGTGTCCTTGTGCTCTCCATGCAAGACTTGTTGTGACTTGGTCAACTAGGTTGGTTCTATGGAAATCATAATCCACCGATCTTCAGCTAATTACTTTTATCAATATTTCACATGATCCCAAATCAAAGTGAATAAATGTTCACGCAGAAGTAATCAGAATTTAAAACTTAGTTCAAATGGAAAATTACAATAATTTAAAGGGTTACACAATGTGTTAACCACATAATTTTTATATTTGTAGTCCACCTTTATTACTTTTACAAATAATTCAAGAAGGCAAATATATCCAACACACTTTTCTCCCCTTGTTTTCCCAAAAATAACCCTGTGAGGTGGGTTGGGCTGAGAGAGAGAGAGTGGCCCAAGTCATCTATAGCCAAAGCAGGACTTAAAATCCAGGAGTTTGGATGGAGGGTTCTTTAAATCTGACATAGTTGCTCAAACCTATTTTTCAAACAAATATACTTTCATTATATAACCTACAAATTCCAAAGATCACTAACTGTAGCATGCTTCAATAATCTCACAAGTTTTTGGAGGCCTGATATAGAAAAGTTCCCTATGAACTAAAACTTTGCCTCTGCAGATGAGGCTATTGAAACTACAGCTCATATCTTACACTATATTATGAGGCTCATAAGATTTGTATAATAAATTACCTGACAAATTCTGATCTTTTTATGTACAATCGATTAGATCAGTGATTTAGTTATCAGATCAGTGATTGTTTCCTTGAACAACCAAAATCTATTATACAGCCTGTAAAATTAGACATACCTTGACTAACACTACAAATTCCAACATTCTTATCCTGTTTTGTTTTATTATTTTTAACTTTCTATCGGGGCCATAATAAACTCTACGTTTGGATTTTGTTCTCCTTTGTTCAGTTCTTCAGAACACTTTTCCATGCTAATACAGATAGTCCTCACTTATTTTTTTAAAAAACAATTTTATATTTTTTAAGACACATAAGCATACATTTTTTCTGAATAGAGTATTGACCAAGTCAAAATTCATACAGCTTATTTTCTCCAAATTTACTATATATATTTCAATTTCTGCCAATGTATTCTATTTTCTCCTTTTCTCTAATTTTTATTTACTATATAATATATAATCAATATTACAATCCACCCTAACCTCCTTATCTTAGTCTATTTCATCTTACTTCTCCCTTTATCACAGCTATTTTCCAAAGATTTTTATTCTATTGAAACCCTTTACTTTAAATACAGTCATTTAATCATTTAATTTTTCACAATTATTTTCCTAAGGTGGACCAGTTTATCATATCATAATTCCTTATTAATCATTTTACCATTTTAACTATATATTTCTTTGAATTTATTTTACATCACCTTTATCTAATAATTAGTCATTTTACCATTTTAGCAAAAACAATACATTTCTTCACATTTGTTATTCTAATTTCATTTAACTTTCCATCTCTTAAACCCCTCCTAAATATATCATTTAATATAACCACCAATATTACTCCTAATACCATTATTAATAAGATGATTACTATTTATATATCATATTATCCTTCTTCCAGACCTCTCTTCCATTTCAATTTCATTCAAAATTTCCTTCCTAAATTCTTATATCAAACCATTTAAATTCAACTTTACAATCCCAATAACCATTTTCTCCTGTCTTACTACCTTATCCATTATTTTACCCTTTTAAGCATAAATTTCTTTATATTTGTTTTACATTATTTTTATCTAAAAATTAACTTTTTTATCATTTTACCAGAAACAATACAATTCTTCACATTTGTTTTTATAACCCCTGTTTTGAGTAAACCTAACTTCCATTTCAAATTCATTCCAATTTTCCCCTTCCAATAATTCATTTTGTATAATTCAATTTTTACTGTCCTGATATTAATACAATTCCTTTGCGTTTTCATGGTTAGAAAATATATTTCATCTTATTCATATATGATCACCAATATTACTTCTAACACAATTATTAATAAAAACTATTATTTTACTTATATATAATTTCTCCTTCTAAATAAATCATTTTATATCAAACCAATTATATTGTCATTTAAGTTTCAATCTTTTAATCCCTTCTAAATGTATCATTTTATACCAAATATATTCCATCTTAATCAAATTATATAATCACCAATATTAATCCTAATACCATTGTTAATACATTTGTTACTTTACATATATATGGTATTACCCTTCCTCCTATCCATTAATTACTCACTTTAACCGTTTTCTCCTGTCCATCTAGTATACCACCCATTTTCTTTTTTTCTTTTTCTTCTTTTTATAATTATCCTACCTTTTATCCTTTTCTCCTCTCAATTTACTTGTTTCCCCATTGTTAATCCCAATGTAATCATTCATCATTTTCCCCTCTGGATTTTCCATTTTTAACATTGTTAATCCCAATGTAATCATTAAAAAAAAATTGCTCGCCTTGATTGCCCTCTATTCCCCACTGATCTATTCCCCTTTTTTCCTCTCACCTTACTCATTTCCCCATTGTTAGTCTGTCTCTTTTGTTTCTTTCTGACCTATTTTTAGCACTGTCAATCCCAGTATAATCATTGAAACTGTTATTCACTCTCTTTTTTCATTGCTATTCCCAATGTAATCATTTAGTTTTTCATCAGTGTCTTTGTCATCAGTGTTATTTTCTTGCTTCTCATTAATAGCTTGTTCATCCCATTGAATATACTCCAGAAAAATTCTTGATTTTTTTCTGTCCAAATCAAATGATAAACATACCATTTTAACCATCTCAATTAGTTCTTGCCACATTTTGACATTCTAGTTGCTTTTCAACTCCAATTTAAAGTTTGTTATTTTCCACGTCTTGTATTATCAATGTCAAGTTACTGAGAAGACAAACAAATGCTCCTTACAAACTCTCACGGCTCAAGGACCCAGTAAATTTCCCGTAAAGTGTTCACTGTAGTACTTTTTTTTTTCTGCCAGTAGATGGCTCTCTAGAATCCACCAGTTCCAAATCAACAATTTAACAAAGTATCCAGTTTTGTGTATTAAATCCAATTAACTTTCTCTTCTAATTTTTTTTGCTTTCCAATTTCCAACTTTACATTCCAGTTCAAGTCCAATTTAAAATCCTTAACAGGGCTTTTCTATTGTGGGTTTTTCTTTATTCTTTAATCTTCCTTTAAGGTTCAAAATTTTTCTTGAAATTTATATCCAATCCTATTCCAAAAGTATTTTCTTTTGAATTTCTTTTTCTTATAATAAATTTAGTTTCTCCAAATTCAGTATCCACATTTAAAGTTTAAACATCAAACTCCATTTTGGGCTTTCGTGTTTTTTACTTCCGCTTTCTCTCTTCTCTGTCAATTAACCTCCCCCAACACTATTTAGCTGCTATTTCCATACCAGGATAACTTTTAACAGCTTCCAATTTTTTTTCTTTATTACCTGTGAGTTGGCCAATCACTCACCCAGTACCAATACTCTGTCCAAATATCCGCTCCTGTATAATTCTTATTCCAGATGCCCCCGTTTCATGGCAGACGCAATGGCCGCAGGCCCACCCCACCCCCACGGCCATCGGATCAAAGAATTTTCTCTGGCTTTCCGAGGAACTTGCCTGTTCCTCTTAGCCATCTGAGATGCCTCTCCTTCTTCGCCGTCCCTACAGGATGGTTCTGGTCCCGAAAGACCCCCCAAACAGCAGTTCGTCTGGCTGGGTTTTGCCAGACTCATCACAGCCTGGTATTTTCCCAGCCAGTCTCACCGTGACGCTTCCGGTCTCACTTATTGAGTGCCTTATCCAGGACCTTCAAAGTTTTTTTTTTAAATCAAGTTTTATTGATTTCCCCCCCCCCCCATTTTCACCCACATATTTTATGAACAGAGTATTGGCCATAACATAACTTATACAATTTAACATATTCAAATACATTTTACTCAGTTACAATTTTTGACAAAATTTCCTTTTTCCATTTTTTAATCATGTCTTAATATTTCTATGCTTATTTATATAAACATCTTTATTCGCCCTCAAGTTCTAATTTTTCTGTTTTAACATATTTATTATCTTTTATTTTTGAATAACTCATTCTTTATCCTAGTGCATTTATGCATGTTCTGGGTTGCCTTTCTTCCATTTCATCTTTTTTATTGTACAGCAATCTTTCTTCTCAATCTCTTCCATCTCCCTCCCTTCTTTCCTTTCTACTTTCTTTTTCCCTCTTCTCCTACTCCTTCTCTACTTCCCCTTCCTTTCTCCCTCTCCTCTCTTTCTCCCTTTCTAACCCTCTCTCCTACTTATTTCCCTTCCTTCTTCCCCTCTTTCCTTTCTTTCCATTCCTCTCTCTCCTTCCTCCCTTCCATCCCTCTATTCCTCTTTCGTCTCTATTGCTGTATCTATTTTCTATTTTCCACTATGGTGTCCAGGCAACCTCGACTTTTCTTTCATTTATTTTCTCAAAATTCCCCTTATCTTTTAATTATTAACAATGTATTTCAACTTATTCCATTTTTATCTTAAATCCTTTACTAATATAACCTTCCAATAACCTTAACAATATCTTTCTTCTATTTTCTTTCTTACATGTATTGTTTTATTCTTACTTGCATCATTTATTAACATTTCCATTTTATTCAATTTTACATTTCAATTTTCCCCTTAATTTCAATTAATTTTGTTACTATTATTTCGCTCGAATTTGTACATCTTCCAAAAACAAAATATATAGTCCATTCTGTCTTTCACATTGCATCTACTGATCTATTTTACCTTAGTGTATTTCTTTTTTACTTACTCACATTTCATTTTATCTTTACTTATATCCGTTACAATAATCTGTATCTTCCTTCTAAATTGCTTTTTACATGATTTCTAAAGTTAACATCCTTCTCTTCAACTAGCATATTAATCTTTTAAATTCCTTTTTACTATCTCCTATTTTCTTTTAATTTCTCCACAATTCCATTTCTTGACACTTTCCTTCCTTTCTCCAATTCCCTTGCCTTCTTCTCCTTTTTCTTCCCCATTTCTTTCTCTTCTCTTCCTTTTTGAGATGTATTCCCCATTATCCATTTTTATTCTATCACTATTAATCCCAGTGTGATCATCTTTTTTATTCTATCACTGTTAATCCCAGTGTAATCATTTTATTTTGTCACTGTTAATCCCAGTGTAAACATCTGTATCTTTATTTTCATTTATTTCCTTCCCAATTCTCCAAGTTATCAATTTAAAAGGCAAAGATTTTTAAGTTTATTATTCCTTTACATATAATTCATATTCAAAGTCCATGTAGTGTCTCTTTTTTCTTTTTTTTCTTTCCAGATAGTGTCCAATTCAAACATTCCTTTGAGCCATTCCAATTTCAGTCTTTGTTCTCCCCTCTCTTTTTGCAATCATGTTCTAGTTATATAAACAAAACACTCCAGTACTTCCAGAATTTTCTCACGATTATATAAATAAGCTTAGTACGATACTTTCTTTCCACCAGCAGATGTCTCTCTCCAATTCACAAATCCTCCGGCCACAAAATATCCCTTTGTAAATCCACAAAAATGATTATTTCCTCTTCTCCGAATTAAATCCTTTTGTTGTTTAAAGAATACTTCTCTATCTCCTTTTTTCTTGTCTTGTTTTAATTTCATCCAAATCCAGTTTTAAGTCCCGGTGAAAGGTTGCTTTAGTTTTAGTTTTAAAATTCCTTTTTTTCCTTCGCTTAGATTCCCGAGTGCCAATTAGTCGTTGGGACTTCTTTCAAGCTTTTAAAAGTTTTTTCTTTACCTGTGACTTGGCCAATTAACAATAACAATACTCTGTTCATTCTCCACTCCTGCTCACATCTTAATCCGGTTGCCCCAGCTTGTAGCGGACATAATGGCCGCCTCCCCCACCGTCGGCTCAAAGAGCTGTCTCCGACCTTCTGAGGAGCTTGCTTGCTCCTCTTTGGTCTTTTGAGATGCCTCTCTCTCTCCCCCGTCCCTCCAAGACAGTTCCGGTCTGAAGACTCCCCTGACAGCAGTTTGTCTGGCTGGGTTTTCACGAAGCCCATTGGAGCTTCGCTATTTTCCAGCCAGTATCACCACGACGCTTCCGGTTCCCAACCTTCAAATTTATGATGGTGTTGGAAAAATAATTTTGTAACCAATGCCCACATTTACGACCTTCACCCCATTCCTTTGTCATATGATTACCATTACAATCAATACAAATTTTTCTGTGCCTACCTTGTTTTTTTTCCCCGTTGCAGAGTGGAGAAATTAGGGATTACAAGAGAATAAGCATGCACACTGAGGAATACACAACAAGAGCCTTGGTAGTACAGTGGTCTAAGGCACCCTGTTATTAAGCTGGTTATTAAGACCAGCTGCCTGCAATTATTGCAGGTTCGAATCTCGCCAAGGCTCAAGGTTGACTCAGCCTTCCATCCTTTCTAAGGTAGGTAAATTGAGGACCCAGTTGTGGGGGCAATAAGCTGACTTTGTATAAATATACAAAAGGATGAAGGCTATTGCTGAGCACATTGTAAGTTGCCCTGAGTCTCCGGAGGAGGGCGGCATATAAATCAAATTAAAAAAAAAAAAAAGCAATGCACTGTCATTGCCAGCTGGAAGCACGCTATTCAAACATATTCCCAGTGTGCACTTGCTTCCTTCTCTTGTAATCCTTTTCTCTTCAATCTCTTCACTCTTTGGAGTGGGTGGGGGAAAAGTCACTTTTGCATCTCTCCTGTGCCTGACTTGTTTCCTCCACCTTGAATGCAGAGAGATTGCCAGGGAACGGATTTCAAGAAAAATCCATTCTTTGCTTCTTAAATACACATTTGAATGATAAACCCCTAGTAAAAAAAAAAACCAATACTTTAACATTTACTTTTTTTAAAAAGGGTTTCATTTCTACTCTAAATCACTATTACAAATAAATTTAAACAATTCCAAGACTTAGTAACCTAGCAATTATAAAAATTTAACTCCAATAATTTCTAAAATACAATTCTTAAACACACAGTTCATGTAAAAGAACTTAGCAAAAACATTTACACAAACAGATTTTTATTTATTTTCTTTTGCATACACTTAGTTTATATACAGGTCAATAACATGAAATTACTGCTGGAGTTTGTACAGCAGACACCTATATTAGCACAGCCAATTTGAAGTGAATTTAAGTGTGACTGGAAACACAACAAATTCCATCTTTCTTATAAAATATTTCTTAATGAGCTGTAATCAGTAATAGTACTAATACACTGTTAAAAACCTCAAAAGTTGCAACTGATCTATACATTTTTTAGCTTTTAACTAGAATTATTTTATAGAATTTTTTGGTAATATTGGATGCACAATTTATCTCTTGATAGTTCAGGATTTATTATGTGAAATACACTAACAATATACAGCTTCTATTCCAGCATAAAAAATAACATTATACTTCAAAATATGACAAAGATGTTTCATGAGATTAAATAATTGGATTCAGCTATATAGGCTTGTCTATTCTTTACATAAATGATTATAAAAAGAAATCACTGCACATAATAGAAATGATAAACTGAAGTATCTTAATTTTTGTTACAGTAGCATTCCTTATTCTTCGCAAATAAGCGTTTCCATCACAAATCTGTTCTCAAAATGTCGAATTATCCGGCAGTTACCTGCTTCACGCTTGTGAATACCTATTATGGGAGAATGAATAAAATATTAAGTAATTTTATAAAGAAATTATACATTGTCTTGTATGGAAAAAATATGCATTGAAAAAACACTGTATATTTTGTTAAGTATGTAGAGCAGCTGTCCCATTTAAGGTCTAAATTAGTCTCTTGAATACAAGAAAACTCTGCAAAGAAACAGTGACCTTATTCTGTACTGAAATGACAGGCCGTGTGGGAATTCAGGTAATCCTCATTTGATAATCACTCATTCAGTGACCATTTGAAGTTCTAATGGAGCTGAATAATTGGTGTTTACAACCAGTCCTAAAAGTTTTGGTCATCAAGGCACTCCATAGTCATATAGTTGCAATTTGGGTATTTGGCAATCAGTTGACATTTACAACAGTTGAGGTGTCCTGCAGTGACATGACCACCATTTGCGACCTTTCCTGCCATCTTGGCAAAAGCAAAGTCCATGAAGAAGCCAACAGAGAAGGTTGTAAGTCGCTTTTCTCAAGGAGCTCCGCTATGAGATCCCAGGGATCTTTCACTCTGTAGTATGTGCTCACACTACAGCACTCCCTCCCACATACATAGCTGTACTCAGTCAGCACCGCAATACCTTGACCACAGTCCACACATACTCATACAATGTCACAGAATCTCCTATTATTAACAATGGGAAGACAGGTGAGCCTAAAAAAGAGCATTATGGGTTTTCTTTTTTTTTTTTTAAGCACTGTTCTCAACAGGAAGTATATCTAAATTTTTCCATCTGCTATCTTCACTGGCTTCTTATTTTAAGTGTGTATTGAAATTTGTAGAAAGATACTAAGTTTAAGTTTGTATTATGAAGAGGTTCTATCAGTTTCCATTCACTGCACAGATTCACTGGACTCTTGAGTGGACAAAAGATGCATGAATTTATATCTGTGTAATTGGGAATAAGCCTCATGGAGCACTGTGGATCCTGCTTTGAAGTTGCATAGTACACTCTTCAGACTCTCTTTATCTCACAGAGAGAGATCAAATAAATAACTTGATTTAAATAATTTAAATATGTAATCAAATCTTCAATTTTAATTTCAGGTTTCTTCACTATACTGTCCTAAGAAATACTGTAAAATAAGGCATTCTATCTAAATATACTGGACATTTTCAAACTTCCAATGAAATACTTTTAAATACGTTTAAATGTCATTAATGTTGGTAAGTTAACCACATGCTTAATTTATCAAAGTAGTAGTACATAACTTTAGGTTTGCCAAACATTTGTGGGAAAAATGTACAAAAATGTTTTAATACATGAAAGTAATATTAGTAAAATTAATACACCACTACACCAAATAATTTAGCCATAGGTATAGCATCATTTCTTCTTATAATAGAGTATATTCATAATTTATTCGGAACAGTTTTTTTCCAACCAGAACATTGTGCTAAGCATAAAATTACTGACACTGCAATCTGATGTGAAATATTCAAAGGCAAAAAAATCTGTTTTAAAGCTTTGCATATATTAAATATGCACATCTGTAATATTAAAAATTAGGTGCTATAAGAGGCATGGATATTTTTATGGACATTTTTATAATATAAGTAAATCCTCATGTAAAATCCACTTATTAGCCACTCTCTCATGTTATAATGGTACACCAAGTTGTAGCCTCCCCAGAATCACATGATCACATTTGGTGACTTATTCACAATTATGATGCTGCAACATCCCATGGACCTGTGATCACCACCTATGACCGTCTCTGCTGGCTTTCAACATGCAGTCAATCGGAAAGCCAGCAAGAGGTTGCAAATGGGTAAATGCAGGATGCTGCAATCACACAGAACTCGCCAAATTCCAGCAACTGTTGTCACAGATCAACATGGTCACACAATGTCATGACTTATGACCATATTGCTCAGTGATGGTGTTCCTGATCCCAATTAGCATTGGTAAGAGAAGACTGCATGTACCAGATTTTATTACAATGCAGCAGAATATATACAGACTGAAATATTAGTTTTGCATAGTTTCATGTGGAAACAAAACATTAATTAAGGCTATCTTTATTATCTCATCTATGTTTATACCATACCTTTCAGTACTTCCTTGCGCTGCAATTTGTAAGTCTCTTTATCACGACAAAGGTGATAAATGAAAAAACCCAGTTGATCCACATTTTCAATGCGGTCAGTGACTATCATCTGCTCATGAATCAAGTATGACTGTGGCAAGTATGTTCCAGCCTACATGAATTAATAGAATCATGGAAGAGTTTAAAAAAATATTAAATATGTTGCATTCATTTTCATTTAACTTCTTTATTACTAATTCAGTTTATATTATATCTATAATTTTGCCTCTGAAGAATATGGATCTTAAGAAACAGAAAGAAAGTAGCCTACTTCCTACTTTTTCAAGAGATCATAGTTTAAATCATGGGCTGAAAACCAATAATCCCCCTACACAAGTCAGTAAAATATTTTTTGCCAGAGAAGTTTGTCTTTTAAAAAATACTTCCAGGATGCCAACTGATTTTTAAAATCCAAATGGCATACCATTAAGTTATTCAAGGTCAATATTTTGGGTATGCTACTACTATATGGTACTCAAATGTGTAAGATGATGTCCAACCTGTACTCTTTCCAAGCTGTTTCTAAAAATAGCAAAATAAAGGGCTCAGCTCAGAGCCCATGGCAAAACTACAATGCTTAGGGTCTCAAGCAAGATAAATTCTTTGGGATGATCCCTGTGGTTCATCTTAGCCCTGAAGAATAGATTTGTACCATCCTGCAAAGACAAATTATGATCTGTCAATATTAGCTTTACATTATTTACTTTAGGCCTCACAAAAATCTGAGCAGAACTCTAAAGGAAGGTCTGTAACTTATATCATCTAGTCAGTCAAGGCTCAAATCACCCATGTCTATAATAAAATTCTCCCATCTTCCTTGACTCTCCCTGAATATTTTTTCTTTTATGATCATGCATGCTTCATATAAGAGACTTTTTTTCCTCTGACCCAATTATGCATCCAAAAGGGTGACAATTTAAAGTTATTTCAATTGTTCAAATGAAAATGTTATTTATTATTTCAAATACAAATATTGAATCTATATTCCATATTTTATTAAAATGTTCACTCTACACACAATGGCAATTAAAACATATAACTCCAATTCGTCACTTTAAAGGAAATCAGTACTCTCCTTGTAATGAGGAGAGTACTGATTTCCTTTAAAGTGACCAATTTCTCTATGGCGCTGGCAAAATTATTACCTGTAGCTTTAGCCCATGGGAAGCAGTTGGTGCCTTTTTTATAGTTTTGGTCACCTTTTATGTAATTTATGTATATTAATTTTTTAAACTTGTCTGTTTGATGTTTGTTCGACCATAAGTAAAGAACAAATTGCAATGGTCTGGTTTTGTTCGGAGGGGTTATTACTAAATGGGTTTAGTGTAAGGTAGTAAAAATGTTAATATAAATACCATAATGGGATAAAACTAGGTTCACAGTCATTCTAATCAACTGGGACATAAATTAGCTTAATAAAGATAAGGATTACTGAATACATTAAAAAAAACTATTTTAATCTTACTTTGATGTTGATCAGCAGTTCTAAGAAGTTTTTAGGTGGCATAACAACTGACGTATTCAGAGGAATGACATAGCACTTATTCAGGCTGAGGTCAAGATAAGCTGTAAGTCTCTAATAAATAAATGTTATGAATCTCTTAATAGTATTAGAATATATAACATTGTATATGACTTAGTGTAGTATACTGCTCTTTCAAAGACAAAAATTTAAATACTTCAGGTATCATTTATTCCATTTCAGTCTCTAGTTATTAAAACATTATTTTCTGATAACAAGAAAAAAAGAGAATTAGCTTAAGGAAAGTATACCAGAATAGTTTTCTACCTCATATGTTCCAGGTACTTTTAAAACAGTAAATACAGATCAAAATAATACATGATAGGTATATAACAGAATAACAGAGTTGGAAGGGACCTTGGAGATCTTCTAGTCCAATACCCTGGTCAAGCAGGAGATCCTAGAGAAGACAGACAAAGGTCTGTCTAGTCCAGTGGTTCCCAACCTTTTTTTGGCTATGCCCCACCTAAGCATCGTTAAAATCCTGATGATTCCCCCTCCCCATATCACATATAATTCTTACTATTCAAAAAGTGAACTTCTACTCATGCATAACCAAGCCATTAACTTGGTTTAAACAAGGCTCCAATTGCCATTAAAAATCAAAGTGCCCCCCTGTGATGCGTGGGGCCCACGTCGGGAACCACTGGTCTAGTCTCTTCTTAAAAACCTGGAGGCAAACCATTACACTGATAAATTCTTCTATCAGGAAATTTTTCCTTAGTTCTAGGTTGCTTCACTCCTTGATTAATTTCCATTTGTTGTTTCTTGTCCTGCCTTCTGGTGCTTTGGATAATAGCTTGACTCCCTTTTCTTTGTGGCAGCTCCTCAAATATTGGAACACTGCTATCATGTCACCCCTAGATATTTTTTCACTAGACATACCCAATTCCTGCAACCGTTCTTCATATGTTTTAGTCTACAGCTCTCTAATCCTCTTTATTCTTCTCTGCCCTCTTTCCAGAGCCTCAACATCTTTTTTATATTGTGGCAACCAAAACTGGATGCAGTAATTCAAGTATGGTCTTACCAAGGCATTGTAAAGCAGTACTAAGACTTTATGTGATCTTGATTCTATCTCTCTGTAATGCAGCCGAAGATTGCATTGACTTTTTTGGTGGCTGCAGCACACTACTGGCTCATATTTGAGTAGTTGTTTACTAGGATTCCAAGATCAATCTCACAGTTGCTGCTATTGAGCCAGTTTTCACCTATTCTACACCTGTACAATTGTTTTTTCTTGCCTAAGCATAAAACCTTACTTTTCTCACAACTGAATTTCATTTTGTGAGATAAGGCCCAGTATTCAAGTTTGGCGAGATCCTTCTGGATCTTGAGTCTGTCTTCTGGGGTGTTGGCTATTCCTGCCAGCTTAGTGTCATCTACAAATTTGATAAGTTCCCTTTCTATTCTCTCATGTAAATAATTTATAAAGATATTGAAAAGCATGGGCCTAAGACAGAACCTTGGGGTACCCTTCTTACTGTCTTCCATGTACATGTAGTTCCATTAAGGATTACACATTGAGTGCGGTTTGTCAGCCAGTTTCAAATCCATCTTGTGATGATGCTGTCTATCCCACATTTTTTCTAAATTACTAAGAAGTAGGCTGTGGTCTATTCTGTCAAATATCTTACTGAAATTTAAAAATATCATGTCCACAGCATTCTTGTGGTCCACTAATTTAATCACTTTTTCAAATAATGAAATAAGATTTGTTCAGCATGATATGTTTATGACAAACCCATGTTGACTTGGTTATAACTTTGCTTGCTTCTAGGTGTTCTCAGATCTGTTGCTTGATTATCTTTTCCCCTTTTTTGAAGATGAGAACCATGTCAGCTCTTTTACAGGCTTCTGGTATTTCCCCCATGCTCCAGGATCTTTGAAAGATATGATTCAGTGATTCTGAATCACATCCGCCAGTTCCTTCTGAACTCTGGGATATAATCCATTTGAATTTGAACTCGTCTAGAGTGGATAGGTGTTCTCTTATCATTTTCTTGCCTACTTTAATTTGTATTCCTAGTCTGTCTTTTACAGTTCTGGTTTTGGTAGATTGGGCTATTTTTATATTTTTTAATATTATTATATTAAAATTTTAGTGCAATATATCACAAGTAAAAGGTGGGAAAGACTCTAAACTCTAAATAGTATTAAACGTTTCAGCCTAAAACTAACCCAGAAAAGGCACATTGTTTTTAGAAGCTTAGATACAAGCAGTCTTTTGCTTGTTCTTACATCATTAAATTATTTCCTCACTTGTAACAACAGAGAATTCAGAACTTTGCAGGCTTTAATAGCAATATCACTTAGACTTATACCGCTTCACAGTGCTTTACAGCCCTCTCTAAGCCATTTACAGAATCAGCATATTGCCCCCAACAATCTGGGTCCTCATTTTACCCACCTCGGAAGGATGGAAGGATGAGTCAACCCTGAGCCAGTGAGACTCGAACTATCGAACTGCTGGCAATCAGCAGTCAGCATAATTAGCCTGCAATACTGCATTCTAACCACTGCACCACCACGGCTCTTTAAGCAATTTACGCAGTCCTTTTACTTCCTCCTTTACTTCTGGGACCTACCTCGGCTTTCTTTGTGCACTTAACCGTATATATACAAATATAACAAAGACACCAGAAATAATCTGTAATTTCAAACTCCTTTCCCTGCAATTACAATGTTATTCAGAGCATTATTCCTTACCCTCTGAAAATCATGGACAATATCAGCTGGATCATTGTCAGCAAATTCTGGAACTGGCACACTAATGAACTCAACATCCTCCTCTTGAAGGATCTGGATACTCTCTTCAATTATCTGATAACGAGCTGAAGCAATTGTATCTGAGTCAGTTAGGGTTAAGCCATCCTCAATATACTTAATTCCACAGAAGTAAACATTTTCCTAAAAAACAAAGGTAATACACCTTAGCCAATGCAAAAGAAAGCAGAGTTCATGAATCTTGTAGCAATATATATCCATCCCCACATCATCACTGCTAAGTCTCAAATCCGGAATACTAGCCACTCTATTTTTAAGCTTATTAGATAATATTATAGTTTATTCAGAGCAGAATTTATCATCAGAGGAAGATTACTATCTATCATCTGAAAAGAGACATTGTAGTTTGAACTTACAACCTTTTGTACTGGCCAACCATTAAGTAATAATTACTACAAAACCTCAGGTTACGTTCATACAAATTTCATACATATTTAATTATTAAATGAACCACAGTTGACTACATTGGTGTTATTCGGATAAGCATAACCATTTTGGTTTTGGTTCAGACAACACAAAGAACAAAAATTAAAAATGAGAATCCATATTGTGGCTTACCACAAAGATGAGCATTCTGTAGGCCACAAAAGATAACTAGGTTTTAAAATTGCATCAGCAAAATTTGCCAAAAAAGGCTTAAGTTTCACTATATTTTTTTCAATTTTTAAGAATGAGAAAGGAGGTCCATTGAAAGACAAGCTATTTCCCACCAGTAAGCTATCTCCAAACAGCCAAAATTGCTGCTTTCAATTCAATTCTTGCCCATTTTTGCCATTTGTGGGATTTTTAAAGGAAAATGATGATTAGGAATGATAGTATCAACTATCCAGAACATCTGCTAGTAAATAAGATAAAAACTACCAAGCCCCTTCAGAAATCACCCAGGCTTCTGAGTCAGACTATTTTGTATCCATCAATCTAAAATTGACCAGAGAATGACCAGTTGTTATTTGAAATTCTAGATAGCAGCAGCTGGAAATTCTGGTTGCCTTGGTAGACGTAGAAATGATATTCTGAAATTCAGGTCAACCACTAGCAATAATAAGGGAGGGAGGGCCTTCTCTGTGGGGGCACCTACCCTCTGGAATCAATTGCCCCTAGAGATAAGGAGAATCCAAGACCTCAGTGCCTTCCGCCGTGCCCTTAAAACCTTCCTTTTCCAGCAAGCCGGGCTGGCCTAATTTTTTAAGTGTTTTTAAGTGTTTTGTTTATCGTTTTTAATTAATGGGGCCAAATTTATATTTATATATTTTTAATTGTATTTTAATATTTGTACTTAATGTTTTTACTTGGCTGTTCACCGCCCTGAGTCCTCAGGGAGAAGGGCGGTATACAAATTCAAAATAAAATAAATAAAATAAATAAAAATAACATGGCCAATAGAATCAGATTAAGATGGCACTGAGTAGCTTAATTTAACCAACCAACATTCTTCAGCAAGTCATACATATGCACTTTAACTTTATTATGGTGAATATTGTCTTTCTTTTGGTAATGTACAAGCAAACTATGACAAAACGAATCACAACTTATTTTTAGCTCTAGTCTAGACTAATTGTGTATGAAATCACGAAGAAACAAACTCTATTTTAGCCCAATGTCTTGTACAAACCAGCCCACAGTATTAGTTTGACTATATGCAGTATACCTAGAAAATTAGATTAATTCCATAAGGATGTTTAAATGAAGATGCCACCAGGCTGTTCGGATCGAATACTCAAGACCAAAGTGTCAAACTCACCATATCACATTGCCGTCACGTGACATACCGTGACATTTTTCCCCTTCATGCTCAAGATAATTTTATATCCTGTAGTCTTCAATTAACTTTCCAACATTATCCTGGTTTCCTATAGCTAGTGAATTCAAAGTTCTTGTTAAACTGCACAGGGGTTCACAGCAAAGTAATGATACAGAAAAAATAATGCCCTAACAAAGAGCCCAAACTGCTGCATCCAGAGAAGTAACCTTTCTAGGCAAGAAGAGCTAGTTAGCTAGCTGTCCTTCTGAATCTGGCTGACATAGAGAGGCAGTAGATATCCTTTCTCCTATCGTAACACTTGGGAGAAAAAGGACAGAGGTCCTGGTCACTGTTAATTTCTCCCTTAGGTTTGTATCTAAGCTTTAAAAATAAAAGTGCTTGGAACTGAAAAATATGCTGCTCTGAGTGTCTGAAGGGAACGCGAGATAAAACATCACAAATAAATAAAAACACTTTTCTTCTCTCTCTAATATAAAAACTGAACAGCTTACATTTCACCCATTACTTTAAACAATTTCTATTTTTGATATACAGTTAATATTTTATTCAGATTAAATATATATTGAGAACATTTCCTCTGGAGACAACTAACGGTACATATATTTGCCATTTGCAACATTTCTAACTAAAATCAGTAAGAAACTTCAACAAGTTGAAAAACTTCTACCAATTGAAAACTAAGGAGATAATCTAGTGTTTAGATAATCTAGATTTTGTTTTCACAGCAGGAACACTGGCAAGTATTTCCTATTATTAAGCTTAAATCCAAATGTATTTATATAGTTTATGTTGTATTGGAGTTAATTTTCTCAAATTTAAAAATATTAAAAATGAATTTTATATTAAGACTTAAGCTGATAAGACAAGTTGGACAATTCCCAGTAAGTTAACAACAAAAACATTAAAAACTTGGTCATATATTCATCTTACCTGAATTTGAAAATACTTGTATAGATAGGTACCGCCAAGGATTACAACAGCAAGCATAAAAGCTAATCCAAAACACATACACCAGCACCAAGCTCTTCTTTGTCCAAGAGGCACCACTTCTGCTGGATCCTAGAAAGCCACACAGAAAAAAGTAATGAATAGTGAGGTATATCCAGCTACATCAGTGGTGGGTTGCCCCTGGTTTGCAAGAACCGGTAGTAAAACCGGCGGGAGGCTCCTTCCACTGACCCAGACGTCATAAGTGATCTGCACAGGCACGATGCGAACTGGTAGTAAAGGTAAGTAGAACTCACCCTGAGCTACATCATGTAGGTATAATGTAATCCCCATTTGTGTCCATGCTATGTGAACAGGCTTCCTTTCCTATCTTCTTTTCCACCTTGAACAACCACCAAATCTTCCACGGAATCCCTGAACTCCCTTCTGGAGTGGCAGGTGGAATTCTAATTCAGAAGCTATTCCATCAGCAAAAAGAGGTTTCGCTTATTTCTACCAAGGCCGCACATCTAATTATTTTTTCCAGGCAGTTTTTAATTATTAAACAGAAATTTATTAAATTTACTCAATAAATATAAAATAAATTTATTAAATTATTAAACAGAAAGCACTTGTGTGAATGCTGTTTGTTGACTTCAGTTCAGCATTTAAAGCAATCATCCCTCGGCATCTAGTATACAAACTGGGCATTTTATGCTTTAATACTCCTTTGTACAGCTGGATTCTTGATTTTCTTACTGATAAATATGTGCAAGTTGGGACTAATATTTCTAACACCATTTTCTTGAGCACAAGTTTTCCTCAGGGCTGTGTCCCAAGTTCATCCTTTTTGACCCATGACTATTGTGCTAGGTTTACCACTAACCATATTGTGAAGTATGTGGACGATAGAACAATAGTGGGCCTTATTCAAGATGACAACATGGTTACTTACTGCAATGAGGTAGAGGATTTAGTGAACTGGTATAACAAAAACAGTCTCATTTTAAACATAGAAGAAACTAAAGAGATCATTATCGATTTTAGAAAAGGCAGGTTCAGCATTCCTCTACATATTAATGAGTCACCTGTGGAGGTAGTTAGCAGCATCAAGTTTCTGGGTGTGCAGTTACTGAGTAGGCTAGCTTGGTCGTACAGCAGTGAGACACTGGTGAAAAGGGCACAGCAGCTGCATTTTCTACATCACATGAGAAAAGTTTATCTTCCTTCCCCTGTCCTTCCCACTTTCTATAGAGGGATGATCAAAAGCATCCTGTCATATTGCATTATTTTCTGTTTTGAAAGTATTACTGCTTCAGACAGGAAGGTGGTGCAGAGAGTGGTGAGGATGACAGAAAAGATAATTGGTAGTTCACTTCCTTCTATCCAGAATATAGCACATAAGCAATGCTTGAGCAGACTCTGTGGGATTGTCTGGGACACTATTCTCTTCACAACTGGTTTTCCTTGTTAGCTTCTGGGAGGAAGCTTTGTAGTATCCAAAGCAGAACATCTAGATTCAGTCACAGTTTTGTTCCATATAGCATCAACCTTGTGAACTCTCAAGTTTCCTTTTTCTGCTACATATTCAAAATGCACAGTGATTAATATATACTGCTCAAAAAAATAAAGGGAACACAAGCAGAAGACATCCGAGATCTGAATGAATGAAACAGCCTTATTAAATACTTTGTTCGTTACATACAGTAGTTTTGTGTTCCCTTTAGTTGTTTGAGCAGTGTATAAACTACTGTAACGAACAAAGTATTTAATAAGGCTATTTCATTCATTCAGATCTCGGATGTCTTCTGTTTGTGTTCCCTTTATTTTTTTGAGCAGTGTATATGTATAGATATGTATGTATATGTATAGTGCAAGTATATGTTTATATATGTATATAGCCTATGTATATGTGCGTTATGTGTGTGTTTGGATAAATTTACACTTTATCTGGAGAGCAGGCAACAGAATTTCATTTTTAATGTGGGCCAGTGTAGTCACAGTAAAAAAATGACAATAAAAAGTTATCTCTTATCTCTTAAATTGACCATAAAGTTTTCAGCACTTATGAAATCAAAACATTATAAGCATAAATGTGGAACAGAAGCACATAAGTCTTCACAATTATCTTTGAATAGCAACAATGTTGCTACTTGAATAATCCATGTCTTGGTAACTGCTTAGATTAATATAATGCAGTATATAGAAGGCTGCTCTGAAAGACAACCTGGAAACTTCAGTCAACATAAGAAGGTAAGCAAAAGAAATTACCAGAAGTACTCAGTATGATTACATTACACCAAGCATGTGTTTACTTCTAATTTCAACAATGTATCATTACTAACCAATAAAGTTCTTCATCTCTGGGGACAACAACATCTGAAGGAATCCAGTCCTCCCACTCACTCTTGTCAATTTTATGAAGACTAGATAATTTCAAAGTCACTTTTAGAATCAATTAACAATAAGTCTGGGTTTTCAACTCACATGAAAATCCACATGCACTTAGATGGCTATATGAAGGCTTATCTGTTACAGACATACATACTCAATGTGCAGATATCTACAGTGGCTGAGATACTCAAATTACGTGGACAGGAAATTGGGAGCACTCTAAATAATGGGTTATACTATACAGATCAATCTCAGACAGAATGAAAGAATTTAAAAATGTATCAGATGATGTAGATAACATCTTCAAGATCAGCTCCTAATATTGTAGATGCATCCATGCAAATTTCTTGACATGCCATTGCTTTCCTGCAATTGTTTAATTTCCTAAACTAACAGCTCTGGAATTTCCTGGACTAACTACAGTTAGTCCTCAATTTACAACCACAATTGAGCCCAGAGTTTCTGTTGCTAAGCAAGACAATTGAGTTTTGCCCCATTTTATGACCTTTCTTGTCACAGCTGTCAAGTGAATCACTGCAGTTATTAAGCTAGTAACACAGTTAAGTGAATCTGATTTCCCCACTGACTTTGCTTTACAGGTCATAAAAGATGAGAGGAAGAAAAAGAACGAAAGAACAAGAGAAAGAGAGAGAGGGAGGAAAGAAAGACAGACAGACAGACTTCTGTGCCACTGTCTCTCCTGTCATAACAATTACATGACTCTTTTTGTACTTTCTTGCTAGATGTCTGTGAGCAAAAAGTTTTCATAATTAATGTCACTGCTTTATTTAGAAGTCTATTATCTAATAGACTTTTCAAAATGCAACAACACATTTATACTTACTTTAAAAGTCAGCAGGTGTTACATTATTCTTTATTAAAAGATATTGTAAACTAGTAACATGACATATACAATTGGAAATGTGCTTTTAAAATACACTTTGCATATGAAAATTATATGCACATTAAAAAAGATGTCATATAACAATGAAAGAACCAAAAAAAACCTCCCAAAAACATCAGTGGAAACCAGTGTCCTGAATGAACCTGAATCATGTAAGAAGTTTGCTATATCTCCCAGACAAGGAGCTCCAATGAGAAAAATCTACAATCAAGTGAGCAACTCCTGACAAAGAATTAGGACAGCTCTAGGACTGTCATAGTTAAGTTATGACAAGCACAAAGCTGGTTGCCCAAGGCAGCTTCTGCAGGGACCTGAAGCCTTGCAGTATCATCACCTCAGAACATTCCATTGCTATTGCCAGCCCTAACTGGGAATGTTTGCATCGCATGGATGTACACAGTATGCCAACCAAATTTCTGTTCTTTTTCTAACAAGGAGAAAATCTTGAAAATTGGCTCCTGGATCTTGGTCACAAACAGATAGTCCTTCAACTGCATTTCTCCCCTGATCATTCAAATCTGTGTTGATATTATACAAAATACCTACACAGCACACCAAAATTAAATTAAGCCACATAGTCTTATTTTTGCAAAGCAGATTAGTCTCTTCATTCACAAGAATTCTTGGATTGCTGCTTTTTCAGCAACACCATCAACAGGGAGGAAGCAATAGACCAATGTGACTGCCCAAGTACTGATGGACAGGCAAAATCCAAAGAAAAGAGATAGCTATTGCCTGAAGCCTCTTCTGGCCTGTTGTCTCCTGAATAACAAATCTCTTTCAAAAATATAGAAGAAATCCTAGGAAATCCTTCCTAGGTTCCAGGAGTAAGTATCATGCCATTTTTAATCTCTTACCCATCAAGACTGACCCACAGTTTTTGGATTAATTTGAACTCCAAATGGTCACTGTTGCAACTCCCTTTACATCAGATGGTATACTTTAGGTTGATGTAAGTTATAGTATCTGGACAAAGGACAATCAAGTGTTTCAATGAATATTTTGTTCACAAACCCACACTTTATCAGCTCACTTAAAGAACTAAAAACTGCACACATATAGCATGCTATGCTTTGATAGTTTTAACAAATTTGATTTCCCCTTTTGGTTGATAAGCTTTTCAAGGTAGTCCATATAAGAAGCAAGACAATGAATACTAGCTCTGTATTTATTGTAAAGTTAATTAACAGAATCCTGTAAGTCTGAAAGTACTTCTCCTGTCCCCTACTTTTACTCTCTCAAAAACTAGGGAGGATCCCTTCTGAGACCCTTTCTCCACCCCTTTTTTGAACTCAGATTTCTCTTATCAGACCACTGTCTAAACTCCAGATCTTCCTCCTGTCTTCCATGGTCAGTCCAAAGGAACATTACAGGTTAAAATGTTGTATAGTATAAACCCAGCACATCTGGTTAGTTTCTGGTTCAATGTACTGCATAGATCCAGATAATGGGTTTATATAACCCATTGTCTTGTATTGTATGATCAGTTATACTGGATCTGAACTGAACTGAAATCCAAAATCACAATCTTCAGACAAGCCATGCCTGAGTCAGTTTGGATGCCTGGCAATTAGACAAGTGCCTACGATTTTTATTATTGGTTTACTTTTGCCTTCTTCCTTGGGCTCAGGGAGTAACTGGAACAGGTTACCCAGAGAGCTGAACAAGAATACCAATTTTGAAATCAATTGCCATTGCCCTTTTATTGGTATCTGCATCCAGTGTCAAAATATGATATACTTTTCCCCCCTAAATCCCAGTCTTGGGAGTTCCCTTTGATCTCCTAAGTACTAATGTTAGTACTAAGTACTAATCAGGCCCAACTATTTTAGGTTCAGAGCCCAAGCTCCGAAAAAGATGATGTTATGCAAAAGAAAAACGAAAGGCCTGCGCAACTGAGATAAAATATGCAAATATAAAGAGAGGCCCGCGATGTTTAAAGGCTGCTCACGCATCAGCCATTTTAGATTCGTAAACTGATCTGCCAAAATTGAGGTAATATTTCACTTTCCCATAGTCGCGCTCCGAGGCAACTCTTCGAGCTAACGCACATTAAAACCCCTTGAGAAATACACTCCTTTCCAAAGCCCCAGCCGGCTTAAAGCTACTTCCGGAGCCTCAGTAGGCCCTATATATGAGCGAACCCCCTTCCACGCCCCAGTCCCTCCTTGTTGATCCCATCTTTCTCCTTCCAAACTCGGCGCTGCCCTTCTCGATTGATCTTTTAGGCCGCAGCTTGCAAGATAAGCTGCTGCTCAGCTCCCGGGAAAACCGCCCGTTTCTGCTGCTGGCCCTCGGCAGGGGCACTTGCTGGCGCCAGTGCGCCGGACTCCTCCTCACCTTTGTGTCTGGGGGCAAGATGAGCACTTGGTTGCTGCAGCTGTTTTTTTCATTCTGCCCCCCTTCCTCGTCCTCCTCCTTCTTGGCTGCGTCCTTCTGCGCCAAGGCCGAGTTAAACGAGACCTTCACCATGGCTGCAGAAAGCTCTCGGCTAAGGCTTCAGAAGGGATACAAAACGTCAGGCTGCTGCGGCGAAGGTGCCGATCGGGCTTCCGCCTCCTTCTCGCCGAGTCCCAGGAGCAGAACCGGGGCAGCTGAAGGTTCTGCGCGGCTTCCCTTCTCCTTCTCTATCGCCCTCAGGTGCCGAGCCTGCCCGACCGAACAAGGGAAACCGAAAGGCAGGTAGAGGATTCGCTAGGGCGGGAGCCAGCCAGCCAGCCAGCCAACTCAGCGTCGACAGCCGGATCGAGCAGCCAGCCCTCAGCCGCAAGGCAAGTGAGAACCACTCGACGGGCCAGAAGTCGGAGCTGCTGCGCAGGAAACCAAAAGCTCCGGCAGAGCGCGAGCCTTCTGAGGAAGTTTGCCCGAGGCACAAAAACAAACATGACCGCAACTACTCAGGTTCGCCTTCATTCCGGTTGTATCTGAGATGCTAATTTAAGAGCACGGCGCTAGATTGTGGCTGTCTGAAATTTGGTGAAGTTAGCTGGTGTGAACTCGCTGGCTTAGGTCGGCAATTGCTTATAAAGCTCACTTGGTTCCGACCATACTCAATGTAATCCTGAGCTACTAGAGGAAATAAGGCAACCATGCCTTACATCACAAAATGTCTCCTAAATGCATTCACCTTTCATTTTACTCCCACGGTCACACACAGGCTCATATCCCCCTCCAGGGTTTTAATGCGGATATTTACTTCTACTAAAATGAGCCATGGCTCAAGGCACTTTCTGCTATTACAGATGTGCTCATCTTTGGCTAAATAACTGCCTGAACTGTAAATTAAAGACCAGCCAGTTACCCCAACTCCTAGTAAAGAGACAGACATCTTTGTTTCCCTCTGCATATGTGGGATTTCTTCTCCTTTTTTGCCTGGACAAGTTCCCAGAGTTTTCTTGGCAAAATTTTTCAGAAGCGGTTTGCCACTGCCTTCTTCCTAGGGCTGAGAGAAAGTGACTGGCCAAAGCTAATCCAACTCAAGGACACCTGGTTTCTAGCCTTGATGGTGTTAAGTCCTCGCACTTACGACTCCGCCCGAGCCAGTCGGCTACAGCTCGTTCCTGATTGATTAAGACTAGAGCAGCAAAAGAGAGGGAAAATGTAGCCATCCGATTGGTTCCTCCGTCTGACAGCTCCTCTATTTAAGCAGCTATCAGACGGCAACAGTTCTGTCCGTGCGTTAGCTCGCGCGGAGTTGCCTTGTTCTTGTTAGCTGTTGGTGTTAGCAATAAACGTTGAGTTGTACCCTCCTAGCCTCCTTCCGTTCCTGCCTCGTTCTCCCGACAGAACAGATGCCTTAACCATAAACTGGCTCTCTCGGTCTAGTTTACCCTTCCATAATTCCCTATGGCCTCCATCTACCTACTAATCAGGTTTGACCCTGCTTAATTTTAGCAAGAATAACCAAGGGTGCTTCATTCAGGATATCGATTTGTGGCCCAGTGCTTGTGCAAATCCAGTAAATCATGATTAAAGTAACAAGGGGTACATTGCAAAGTCAGAGCCAGGCTCTTCATTTTAAAGTGAAGTTTAGCGTTTTTACCCCTATTGGTATTATTTTGTGCTCGTTTACCCTGAACTGCACCCACCACCGCCATTGTTTGATTAGTAGATGTGTATAGTCAGCTTTTCTTTCATTCCCAGTGGAGAGTTTAAGACGGTTTCTGTCCTTTTAAAAGTTTTTTTTTAAATCGAGATAATTATCCTTCAAGAACATCTCTGCTACCAAATTGGCATTTACCACCGGCAGTTGAGCCCTGAAAAGACCGCCTCTCCCAAGCAGATTGGCTGCGCCACCGTCTGGCCGAGGAAGGCGGACCTAAACCGCACGTAAGTCTGCGGGACCGGCCATGGAGAAGCCGCTGCGCCCAGGGGTCGGAGTTGGGGTGGTGATCACGAGCCTCAGGCACCCTGGTTGCGTCCTAGTAGGCAAGCGGAGAAGTGTCGTCGGCAGCGGCTTCTTCCAGCTTCCCGGAGGACACTTAGAGTTCGGGTGAGTTGGAGGCGTGCCTCGTGATGATGTCGCACGGCCCGTTCCTCTTGCGCACGTGGAGCTGGCGGAGGGGCTTTGGCGGGTTACTCGGCTATTTTTAAGATATTTGGAGTCCAGTTTCCAGAATCCCACAGCCAACATTCCGGGAATGGAAGTCCACACATTTAAAGCTGCAGTCTTTGAAAAACACCGGGATAAATAGATGGGGTGCCTTCTGAATGAATGCTTGGTTTTAATTTTAAAAAGTTGTAGGCTTCCTACACCCAGGGGAGGGAGGGATGGAAGGAAGGAAAAGAGAATTAGTAAATAAGGAGTCAAGTCAGTCGTCATCAGTAACCGAATAACAGTTGGAAGGGACCTTGGAGGTCTTTTAGTCCAACCCCCTGCTCAAGCTGGAAACAGTTTTAATTATATGGAATGTTATTGTTTTAAACTTTTATTGGTGGTAAAACTTCTAGATTTTGGTTGCAAAACATCAAATGACAGTGGTAACGAATAGATATAGTAGACCAACATTCACTCTTTTTGTAGCCCAAATCTGGTATTGCTGGTTAATAATTTTATTAAAATGGGGGATTTTGCTACTGGTCTTATTGCAGCACAAAATTGAGGGGAAGGGAAGGAAAGGCTTTGATCTGAATAATGGGATGTCAGAGCTTTGCTTGACTTTCTAGTGGCAGTAATAGTAACAGAATAACAGTTGAAAGGAATGTCAGAGGTCTTCTAGTTCAACCCCCTGCTCAAGCAGGAGACCCTATACCAGTGGTTCTCAACCTTCCTAATGCCGCGACCCATTAATACAGTTCCTCATGTTGTGGTGACCCCCAACCAGGGGTGAGTTTAAAATTTTTTACTATCGGTTCTGTGGGCGTGGCTTATTTTGTAGGCGTAGCTTGGAGGTCATGTGACTGGATGGGCATGGCTAGCTGATCATGTGACCAGGTGGCCATGGCTATGTGTATAGGGACTACTCAGAGGGCTGAAAAAAGTCATTTCTGACAGATCCTCACACTTTTGACTGGTCCTCACACTTATGACCATCCTCACATTTATGCCTGTGCAGCATTCTTAACAACCATGTCACTCATTTCACAACTGCTTCTCTTCACCATGGTGATAAGATAGGGCAAAAAACATAAAATGTGAGGACAGTCATAAATTCGAGGACTGGTCAAAAGTGCGAGGACCAGTCAAAAATAACTTTTTCAGCCCTCTGAGTAGTCCATATGCACAAAAGGACTACCCAGAGGGCTGAAAAAAGTAATTTCTTACAGGTCCTCGCACTTTTGACCGGTCTTCGCACTTATGACTGGTCATCATGCCCATTGTAGCATTCTTAACAACTGTGTCACTCATTTCACAACTGCTTCTCTTCACCATGGTGACAAGATAGGACAAAAACGTAAAATATGAGGACAGTTGTAAATTCAAGGACTGGTCAAAAGTGCGAGGACCAGTCAAAATTAACTTTTTCAGCCCTCTGAGTAGTCCATATGCATAAAAGGATACAGCAATAGAGAGGGATGAAGGAAGGGAAGGGAAATTAGAGTAGGAGTGAGGGTAAGAGAGGGAGGAAGAGAGGAGGAGAAGGAGAAGGGAAGAGGAAGTAGGAAGGAGAAGAAGAGGGGGGAAGAGAAAGTAAGAAGGAAAGAAAAGAGAGAGGTGGTAGGTTTGAGGAGAAAGATTGCTGTACAATAAAAAAGATGAAAGGGAAGAAAACCAACCCCAAACAAATATAAAGATATTAAGATAAAGAATGAATTGTTAAACTTTAAAGAATAAAAGAGAACAAATATGAATAAATAGCAATAATTAGAAACGCACATACAAACATACAATGTATTTTCTTTGAACAGAGTATTTGGCCGGTTCACAAATTTAAACAGTGTTTAGTCATTTCAATTAAATTCACAATTTCTATATTTCCTTTTTGCCATATTTATTCCTCATCTATTTTTTTAAAAAACCAATATTATCCTTCATCCTCATCTCTAATCTTAATCAAATTCAGTTTTTCCCTTCTATTCTATATTATACCCCTTCCTATTGTCATCTATTTTTATATCCATCCTCACATTGGTTAATTATGTAATACAGTTGTTTAATACAAATTCAACATTTTAATATAAATCAATTAGTTATATAACTATATTTTTTGTATATCAATCAATATGAACATGAATATTCCAATTATTTCCATGCAATCCAATTTCTTACAAATCCATTATTTATATTTACCAATAATAATAAACCAAATAATTTCCCCCATATATTCCTCCAAACCAGAATTTAACCATTTCTGCTTTCAACACAATATACAATTAATAGTATCTCAATTATTACAATTCCCTAGTTAAATAGAGCTTTTTTTCTTTTCTGTTTTAAAATCTTGAACCTCCTCTTTTGCTCTAAATTTCCCATTGTTTGCAGTTTTGCACCTACCTTTTTTTGGTGAGGAAAAAGAAAAAGAAATCTCTCTCTGCCTCGTTTTGTCACGTTGCAGCAAAGACCCTGCTTTACTTTCAGTTTTGTTTTTCAGCATAGCTAGGGGGGAAAAAATCTGCTCCTCTCTTTGCAGCTAACAACAGATCCCTCCGCAAAACAGCTGAGAGCAAATCAGCTGAGAGTCCGGAGGCTGATCAAATCAACTTATGGTAATTAACCTATGCTGAAGCTGAAAGGGGCTGTTTTTTTTCTATTTTTGCAGGCACTGGTCTTCTCATTTGTTTTCTTTTAACACTGATCAGCTGTAGGGCGACCCTTTGAAGCCCCGCAGCAAGAATTTAAATTTGTTTCCCTCTAGCCATCAGCTGGGACTCGGGAGGCAGCAATAGATTGGGAGTGGGCAGCGTAAGTGAACAGCGAACGGCGATCCAACAGAGGCAGAGGGTGAGGGTGAGTGAAGGCGTGGGGGGGGCAAGAGAGGGCTTTGGCGACCCCTGTGAAATGGCCGTTTGACCCCCAAAGGGGTCATGACCCCCAGGTTGAGAACCGCTGCCCTATACCATTCTGGACAAATGGGTGTCCAATCCTTTCTTTAAAACTTCCAGGGATGGAGCACCCACAACTTCAGAAGGCAGCCTGTTACATTGATTAATTATTGCCATTGAAAATTTCTCCTTAGTTCTAGATTGGATCTCTCTTTGATAAATTTCCATCTCTTACTTCTTGTCCTGTCCTCATGTGTTTTGGAGAATTGGTTGACCCTCTCCTCTCTGTGACAGCCCCTCAAATATTGGAAGACTGCTATCTAGTCACCCCTGTCCTTCTCTGCATTAGGCTAAACTTACCCAGCTCCTGCAACCATTCATTGTCTTTCTTTTTTTTAAATTTTTTTTTAAAAAAAACAAGCTTTATTCGTATTTAAAAAAAGACATTTAAAACAATTATAAGAAAAACTGACAAGTTTCTCTTAATCAAACACACAAATTACATATACATATACAGTACATATATAGTGCTCAACTTCATCTATTAACTACTTTCTAATGTTATATATACATATATACATACGCACAGTGACTTATTTCCTTCTATATCTCTCTGACAGTGCAGTTGTTTATTTACATTGATTTCTCCTAACTTTCATCTCTAACCATTCCCTCTCTCTGACTTATCCACTGGTACCAGCTATTCCATATTTTAAAGTATTTTGAGTCTTCCTTATCCTGTAATTCTAGGGTTAATTTATCCATCTCTGCGCATATATAGATTTTCTGTATTACTTCCTGATCAGTTGGCAAACGATCTATTTTCCAGAGTTGTGCCATCGCTAATCTAGCCGCCGTTATAATGTGGAGTATTAAGTATTTTATGTCCTTTCTAATATTCTTATTAATCATGCCGAGTAAAAAGACTTCGGGTGTTAATTCAATTTCGTAATTTGTTATTTCTAATATCCATGTTTTTATTTTGTTCCAGTATTTTTTAATTTCTGGGCAAAGCCACCAAGCATGGTAAAAAGTTCCCTACTCTTTTTTACATTTCCAACAAGCCGGATTCACATTTGAATACATTTTTGCTAACCTTGCGGGTGGCAGATACCATCGGTACCACATTTTATAGTGATTTTCTTCGTAGGCTACTGATTTTGTCATGCTATAATTATCTTCCCATGCTCTTTCCCAATCTTCCAATTGTATATTGTGCCCTATGTTCCTCGCCCAGGCTATCATCTGCCCTTTGACCAACTCTTCTGCCAAATCGTATTCGAGTAAATATTTATAAATTTTTGAAATTAATTTCCCTTCTTTAGATTCTAATAATTTATCCAATTGATTTTGTTTTAAATCTATTCCTTCCTCCTCTTGGTCCTTTCTGTATCTTACCTTTATTTGCGAGTAGGGCCACCAGTCTATTACTATTCCTTGTTCTTTGAGCTCTTCTCTAGTTTTCAATTTCCCCTGAACATCTACTATTTCTCTATATCTTAAAATCTTTTGTTTTGATAATATGTTGGGGTGAGTTATTGCTTCTATGGTCGATAGCCAGCCGGGAATTTTCATATAGTGTTTGTGTTTAATTTGTAGCCATGTGTTAATTAAAGATTTCCTAATAGTATGGTTATTAAAATGTTTATATGTTTTATTTCCCGAGCTCCATATAAAGGCGTGCCATCCCTTCATTAAATCATGCCCTTCTAAATTTAGCAATCTTTGATTATCTAAGGTTATCCAATCTTTAATCCATAATAAGCTGGCAGCCTTGTAATATTTATCCCATGCTGGGAGTCCAAATCCACCTCTACTTTTGTCGTCTTGTAATATATTCAATTTTATTCTTGGTTTCTTCCCTTCCCACCCAAATTTTTTAGTTATTTTGTCCAAATTATCAAAAAATTTCTTATCTAATTTTATTGGAATTGTTTGGAATAAATAAAGGAGTCTTGGAAGTATGTTTGATTTTATTGCTGCTATTTTCCCCAGTAAAGACAATTTTAATTTCCCACATTTTTCTAAATCTTCCTTTATTTTCTGGACTAAAGGGTCATAATTGTCTTCTTTTATTGTTGCCGTTCTAGCCGTCAAATTTATCCCTAAGTATTTTACTTTTTTAACTACCTGCAGACCAGATTCTTTTACTAATTTCTCTACTTGTTTTGTTGTCATATTTTTTGTTATCATTTTTGTCTTTTCTTTATTGATTTTTAAACCTGCTACCTTTCCGAATTTTTCAATCTCTTCTATTAATTGGGTTTTCTATAAAGAAGACAAGATCATCTGCAAATGCTTGGACCTTGTAATCCTCTCTCTTGATCTTTAATCCTTGAATTTCTGATTAACAAATTTTCCAAAGTTAAGATAAATAGTAGGGGGGAAAGCGGACATCCCTGCCTTACTCCTTTATTTATTCCAAAGAATTTTGTTGGGTTCCCATTCACCAAGACACATGCTTTTTGATTCTGATATATCAATGTTATCATTTTAGTAAATCTTTCTCCAGAATTCATACTTCTGATTTGTTGCTTCATAAATTGCCAGTTTACTTGCTCAAACGCTTTTTGTGCATCCAGAAAGATCAGTGCTACCTGTCTCTCTGGATGCACCTCATAATATTCTAAAACATCCATTGCCATTCTTAAATTATTTTTTATCTGCCTTGTGGGCAGAAAACCATTTTGATCCTGGTGTATTTTGTTTTGTAGTAATATTTTCATCCTATTGGCAATTATACTCATGAAAACTTTATAATCGGTATTCAACAAAGAAATCGGCCTATAATTTTTTATTAATGTGGTATCTGTCATCTCTTTGGGTATTAAGGAAATATATGCTTCTTTCCATGTGTTAGGTAGCTTTGCCTCCATTAGAGCTTCATTATATATTTCTAGTAGTATTCCGTTTAATGATTCTCCAAATGTCTTATAGAACTCTATTGGTAAACCGTCTGTGCCCGGAGTTTTATTATTTTTTTGCCTCTTCAACGCCTCTTTTAGCTCCCCCATCGTAATCTCCTTATCTAATAATTCTTTTTCTTCCTGTGTTAGTATTTGCAGTCCCTCCCCTTTTAAATAGTATTCAATTTCCTCCTCTGTTACTATATCCTTTTCATACAATTTTTGATAATATTGAACTATTATGTCCTTTTTTCCCTCTAGGGCCCATTGAATCTTACCCTCATCGTCTCGTAACTTTTGAATTATTCTTTTTTCTCTTTCCTTCCTCAGCCTATACGCCAGCCATCTCCCTGGTTTGTCATTATCTTTCATCCTACAGTCCCCTTTGTTGCTGTTCTGTGCAGTCTCATCTTTTTTGTATTGTGATCAAAACTGAATGCAGTATTCCAAGTGTGGTTTTACTAATCTAGTATAAAGCGGTATCATCACTTCATGTGATCTTGATATTATCCCTTGGTTGATGCAGCTTAGGACTGTATTGACTTTATTCAGCAATTGCAGCACCCTGCTGGCTCATACTTAAGCGGTTATCTACTAGGACACCGAGATCCTGCTCAAAATTACTGTTGTTAAACCAGGTACCACTTGTTCTATACATATGTATTTGGTTTTTCTTGCCTAAATGTAAAAGCTTATTACATTTTGTTTTTTGTTTTTTTAATTGCAAAAGTTTTACAGTTACATTTTCACCCCTTTTTCCCCCCCACAACCCCCCCAATCTTCCCAACCTCCCTAACCCACCCTAACCCTCCCCTCCCCCCAGACTTCCTAGTATACTCATGTCAGATAAAAGGAAAAAACCCTCCTTTGTATATAAAACTTGAACCCTTCCCTCCCCCTTACAAATTTTCATCTTCCTTACATTAACATTAATATTTCTATCTTAGTATAACATTTTCAAATAAATTTTCATCCTGATTACCTTAAAGATATTTCTATCTTGATATAGCATTTTCTAACAAATTTTCACCCTCAACCTTAAAAATATTTCTGTCTTAATATAACATCTTCTAACAAATTTTCACCCTCAACCTTAAAATATTTCTATCTTGATATAACATTTTCAAATAAAAGCTATTTGGTACTTCCTAGTTTGGTATTTATGCTGAACATAATTTATCCACTTCTTCCATTCCCATTCATAAGTCTCTTGAGAACAATCTTTTAAATATGCTGAAATCTTCGCCATCTCTGCAAAACTGGCCATCCTCAAAGTCCATTCCTCAATTGTAGGCAGCGCTTCATTTTTCCAGTATTTACCTATCAACAATCTTGCTGCAGTTATCATATACAATATCAATTTTGTTTCACCCGATGTAAAACTCTTAACTATACCCAATAAAAACAGTTGTGGAGAAAACTGAATTTTTATCCAAAAAGCCTTAACTTTCTTACAGGTCCACCAAACATGATAATATGTAGCGTCTAGGCAATCACATCTCCAACATTTAGGCTGCACATTAGGGTACATACACGACAATTTTTTGGGGTCTAGATGCCATCTGTAAAACATTTTATAAAAATTTTCCCTCAGGTTCTGCGACTGTGTAAATTTAACATTCTGAACCCAAATTTTTTCCCATGTTTCCAACATCACTGGTTCCTCAAAATTTTGTGCCCACTTAATCATGCAGTCTTTAACTAGCTCAGATTCTGAATCCCTTTCTAACAAAACATTATAAAGTCTTTTAATATGCATTGGGCCTTTCTCTTTTATGTGTCTAACTAATTCTTCCTCATACATCATAATACCAGTTTTTTGGTCCTCTTTCCATCTCAATTGCAATTGATTATATTGTAACCAGGTTAAATTGATCCCTTCAGCCAACAATGTCTGTAATGTCTTCAGCTGCCATCTGCCCGCATCTGTAAAAAGAACCTCTTTATATAAAAACCCCCCGAGTGACATTATATTTGTATTCCACAAGGTATGACCAAGATCCAGCCATAGCGGTATTTTATAATTCCATTTGTTTCGGTGCTTCTTCCAAACTCTCAACAAAGAATCTCTAAGTATATGGCTTTTAAAAACTTTATCCACTTTACTGTCATAAAATAAGTAAGCGTGCCATCCAAATTCCAAATCGAAACTTTCTACGTTTAATATTCCAGTCTTTTTTCCTCCAAACCAATCACTTACTAAAGTCAAAGCTGTTGCATCATAATATAATTGTAGGTTTGGAAGTTTGAGACCTCCCCTTTCTGGAACGTCTTGCATAATTTTCATTTTTACTCTTGGCTTTTTCTCGTTCCAGACAAACTTGTTCACACCAATTTGCCATACTTTTAATTGTTTATCATTTCTGAGCACCGGGATCATTTGAAACAAAAAAAGAAATCTTGGCAAAATGTTCATCTTAACTGCTGCTATTCTTCCAAGTAAAGACAGCTGCAGTTTTTTCCAGATCTCCATATCTTTTTGCACCTCTCGCCACAACACCTCATAGTTATTTTGAAACAATTTCATATTTGATTCTGCAACCTGAACTCCTAGATATTTTACCTTTGGTACATTTTGTTGTATAAGGCCCAGTGTACATATCTGTCAAGATCCTTCTAGACAGACATGGGCATTCTATGGTCCGTGGCTGTCTTTATCCAGTCCATGATAGTGGGGGGCGCTGCAGCAGCCTCATTGGTTCAGCCCTCCACAACAGTCCCAGTTTTGCATGTGGCCCCTTGGGAAAAGTAATTGTCTACCCTGTTCTAAAGTGTTGGCTGCTCCCCCCCACTTGATGTCGTCTGCAAATTTGACGAGTTCCCCTTCTATCCCCTCATTTAAACATTTATGAAGATGTTGAAGAGTACTAGGCCTAAGACAGAACTTTGGGGTACCCCACTGTATTCTTCCCTTCATGTACATGTAGTTTCATTGAGGACTACATGTTGAGAGTCATTGGTTAGACAGCTACGAATCAGTCTGGTGGTGGTGATGTCTACCCAAATTTTTCTATGTTGCCAAGAAGTAGGCTGTGATCTAATTGGTTAAATTACTGAAGTGCAATGTCCACAGCATTTTGCTGGTCCACTAATTTAGTCACTTTGTCAAAGAATGCAATAAGGTTTGTCTGGCATTCACAGATATGTTGCTTGATTATCTTTTCCAGGATCTTCCCAAGTATTGATGTCAGGCTGATAGTTCTGTGGTTTCTTGGATCCATTTTTTTCCTTTTTTGAAGATAAGAACCATATCAGGTTGTTTCTGGTCCTTTGGTAATTCCCTGGTGCTCCAGGATCTTTGAAAGTAAGGTTCAGTAGTTCTGAGATCATATCTGCTGCCTCCTTCAGAACTCTGTAATTCGTTTGATCCAGGTGATTTGAACTTGTCTAGAATGGATCGGTGTTGTCTTACCATTTTCTTGCTTATTTTGACTTGCATTCTTATTCTGTCTCCTACAGTGTTGCCTTTGATAAGTTGAACTATTTTTTTTCTTTTTGTGTAAAGATCAATGCAAAGAATGAATTCGGCAGTTCTGCGTTCTTCAATGCTGCCTGTCACCTCCTTGCCATCTTCTCCCATTAGTGGACTTATTGATTCCTTCACTTTTTTCTTGTTTTTTACATATTGAAAGAAACTTTATTATTTTTGACATTGTTGCAATTCTTAGTTCTGAGCCCTAGCTTTCCTGACCAGATTCATGCTATATGCTTTTTATTCTTGTTGTTTTTGTCTTTCAGTTTATCAGAGGTTTTTTTTATGCAGCCATGCTGGTTTTGTCTGGGGCTGAGATACGTTTTAATGCCTTTTCAGAAGGCCAAGAAAGTGGGGGCCTGCCTCAACTCTGAGAGGGGAAATATTCCACAGGTGGGGCAACAGCAGAGGAGGTTCTCTTGACCTTGCCAGTAGGAGTTTCTTTAACTGACAGTCTGCAACATATCTTCCCTTAACTGAATATATGGAACGGGCTGATGTAATAGGACAAAGCGTTTCCATAAGTAGCCTGGCCCCATGCCATGTAGGGCTTTATAGGTCACAATCAACACCTTGAATTGGACCTGGAAGTAAATTGGCACCCAATGCAGCTTGCGAAGCAGACATGTTACATACATCCTTTGGACACCTAAAATTGCCCATGCAGCTGCATTTTGTACCACCTGAATCCTCCAGATACCTTTCAAGGTTAGCCTTATGTTGTGTATATTGCAGTAGTCCAAATTTGAGTTAAACGGTATAAATGACCAAGCAGAGAACCTCCATATACAGGAAAGGGCATAACTGGCACATAGATTGAAGCTGAGCAAAGACCTCCCTAGGCACCTGCTCTGACCTCCTGACCCCCAGGTTATGTGGGGCAGTGCAACCCCATCTACGACTAAAGATGAAAAGCTCCAGCATATAAAGGGGCGTACCTACGGCCACTCCATGTGATACGGTTATAAAAGTACAATAAATAAGAAAAACAATCTGAAGCTACTAAAACACCAAATATTTTCCACTAGCTCCACATACAAAAAAGCTTTACACCAGTAAACAAATATTAAAATTCTGTTACATCACAGAAAATGAATTAATGAAAATGAAGTGCTATTACTTCTTTATAATCAATTTCTTTGAGAATAAAGCTGACAAAAATATTCAGGCACCTTGTTCAGAGTTGATGCCTGCTAGTTGTCATATAAACTGGATTCTTGTGATATTTCAAACTGATAGAACCACTCTTGCTTTCTGACTAACTCATATTTCCTTCACTTTTCCCCTCTGTGCAGTGAAAGTTTGGTAGAATGTGCAGAGAGAGAAACTTTAGAAGAAGCTGCTTTGCATCTAACAAATGTGCAGTTTGCTTCAGTTGTAAATGCTGCCAGTTTAAAGGATAATTATCATTATGTCACCATCCTAATGAAAGGAGACGTTGATATGAATCATGAATCTGAACCAAAGAATCTGGAACCTGATAAAAATGAAAGTAAGTTTTTAAAAAACTCTGTATCCATGTTGTCTGCATATATGTATAATGTGAGAATGGTTTTCTGCTTTTTTCATGTGAACATTTGTGTGTGTATGAAGGTGCAAATCATATCCCTTATTTGTTGATATTGTGTTTAGGCAAGGCTTGGGCTGCAAGCTTCTCTAATTTATCTTGAAGTAAACTGAATTAATTTCCAGGGTACTGAAAATGTGTCCCAGTATTATCTTTTGAGTTGTCTACTCAATATTTGTCTTTAAATTTCCTGCAACAAAATATCATCTCAAGTTGTAAGATTCCAAAATAATTAGGCAGGTTGCAACTCTGATAGTATACTAAAATGTAATAATAAAACAGGAATGCTTAAACATAGTTTTATGCAGAACAGTTTGTTTCCATCCTTCTGAAGATATCTTGGTAACAAGTACCGTATGAGAAACAAAATGCTGGATTAAGATGACCCTTGACCTAATCCTTCAGGGCTACTATTATTATACAGGGTTGGGTTTGTGCTTATGTGTGTTATTGAAGCAATAATTAACCATTCAAAGAGTTTGAGATCAGGATATACATCATTTTTGCTGGGATAAATTTGATGACTGTTAGAGATTGGCACTTACATTTACTGTCACCTGCATGCAATAGGTCTTCTCTACCTCTTGAGAGGTACCTACATTTTAGATGTATGAAAAAAAATTCTTTGTAATGTTTTTAATTTTTATGCTTTTAATTTTCTTTTTAAAAATTGAACATTATATGCACCACTTGCAGCTGTCATAGCCATACGGAACATTGTAAAATGATGAAATAGTTTTGTGTTTCTGGGTTAAAAAATCATTGTCTTTGTATATCAACACTGGGAATTTGTATATCAACACTGGGAATTTTAGACACTTTCCAGTGAATTTCTTCCTCTATATAAACTCCCATTTCCCAATCTGACTTTACATCATCCTAGCAATCATTGACAGATTAATGTACTTCTTATGCTGAAACATTTGTTCTTTCTTTTTGTAGGTTGGGAATGGGTAAAATGGGATGAGTTTCCACCAGCCAATAAACTCTTCTGGCCCCTACGTTGCTTAAGAGAACAAAATTATAATCCTTTCAAAGAAGAATTAAATCACCTGATTGGGTACACTGGAAATCTATAAAAGTTATATTTTCTGCATTTAAAAAAATATATCAGTAGGCCCCTATGAAGAGACTTTTGTTATCAGTGTTATCAGACTTTTGTTATCAGTTGTACATTTTCTTTAAATACTTGAACTAACCTCTGTCAATAGTGCATGACTGGCAGTAATCATATTCCTTCCAAATGCTGTATTTTGGCACACCACTTCACATATTTTTCTTTACAACAAATTTTAATACAGTGAGGTATCCTAGTATACTGTACAGGACTTAATGCATACTTGTGATACTTATGGTTTTGTTATTGGTCAAAGTAGCTGCAATAATGCATCCTATATTTTATGTTACTCTGCTCTGTAAGAAAAGATGATTGTATAGTAAAAGGATTATAGTTGTCTCCATAATTGATATGATCCAGTCTAATCACAAAAGGTCCATATTTTAAACTCTTCCCATTCTAATCCATTTTGCTCTCTGACTTAGGAGTACCACCATTGGAAAGAAACATTACTACCAGCGTGCAAACCTTTTTTTATCATGAAACCTATGAAACTTTTCCAATTATGGGAAAAAACATTAACATGTTTTTATGCAACTATATAACCCACATTGTGTTTAGTTTTCCACTAGTTATTTTTGCATGATACGCTGAATCAAAATTTGTTCAGCCACATTAATTCAATATATTGTGTGAATTTTGCCTCTATGGTTAACTGAGTAAACCAGGAACTATGAAAATCCATTTCATGTTAACTGAGCCTTTAATTTTTTAGGAAAATTATTTTTTTTAAAAAAAAGCCTTTGATTTGGGGATATTTTAATTGAAAAGAAAAAAGAGAAGTTAGCACAGGACCAGATCCAAGAGGAAAGTGTTGGGTTTTTTTGTTTTTGGTTTTTTTTTAAAACTGACTGCTGTTTTAAAACTGACATGAACAGTATTTTAGCAAGGGATCCCAGCAGGTAAGATAAAACAGCAAAGATGAAAAAAACCATCCTGTAACCTGGAACAGTCAGGAATATGTGCCCAAATATAACAAGTGAAATCTTAATCCAAACAGGCATGGTGAGTTCACAGAGTATATCAATTTAATTTTGGTTTAATATAGAGAATTAGCCAATTCTGATTTAATCAATAAATGAGATTTAAAAAAAAAACGTTTCCAAGATATTTGAATCCATTCATATTACTTAGGTTTTCTTAAAATTTATCTCTTCCTCTAGTTCATTGGGAAGGCCAAGTCCTCAGCGTGCCTACTGAAAAGCCAGCCCTTTCTTCATCATACTCTTTCTCTCTCTCTGACTGTCCTTAGCTTCTATCACTGATATTTTCCTTTGCCCTGCATGGCTTCTGATGATCTGACACCATTTCTCTCTCCCTTTCCCCTTGATCCCTCTTGCCTTCATTGTCTCTGTCCTCCAAGTTTGAGAACCAAAGTCGTCTCCTGCACACACTGGTTGCCAGGCTTAGGGCATGTTTAATGGGCCTAGCTTGCTGTTAAAAATTCAGGTTGTCTGCACTTAACAGTCACAATTGGGACCAGCAAATCCATGATTTAGGGAGACATTACATGACCTTATGACCTCACTTCCCTCGTATTCATTAAACAAGACTTGGTGTAACCACAATACATTCAGCATTTTTAGTGAAAACTTAAATTTTTATATGTAAAAGCTTTTATTTACTACTTAGACAACCTGATTGTTAATGAATCCAGCTAGCAAAATTCATACAAAACTATTCTATACTCTCATGCTCTTTGTGTGCATTGGGCTACAATTCCCATGACAAAAAGCCTAGGAAATGGGAATGCTAGTAGAGTATTACAAACTAATGCACATGCAAAATAGCAGGCTGGGGAAGTCTCGTCTAAATAATATTTTCTGATTTTATGCAATCTGAGAGATTATTAGATCTAAAGTTAGCAGACTTTTACTCATAGAATGCTTATTTAATGGAGTTGAAGAATGACATTTTCTCCCACATCTCTGCTGCTTGAAAATCTATTTTGAAGACTAGAAGACTTACTATAAAAATGTATTAAGGAATTGGTGACAGTTGCTCCTTGCAATTCTTTGCTGTTTAGAAAGTGGTATTCTACTCACAAGCAACAGCTAACTTGCAATTTCATAGATATTTATTTTGTGCAAAAAGATTTTTATGAGTAAACACATACCAAAATAAATTATGTCAGAGCATAACACATTTCCAGTACCTACTCCACCCTATTTCAACAATTATCTGAAATTCTGGGATAAAGTCATATTCATCAAATACAAGAGAATGATTCTCATTAATTTTTAAGTTTCCTCCTTGGTACCACAGCCTCTATCTGGAATGCAGAATGTGTGTATTTGCTGGTAGAGTCAAGTGATTCAGATGCAGACCCTAATCAGAGTCACTACTGCTACTCGAGGAATCTGTTGACATAACCTCTACATCATCCTCATTCTCCTTATTATGTCCAGGAGGTTCTAACATAAAGTCATTGCTATGATTAGGAGGAAGCATGTTCATTGATATGTCACTTGATTGCCAGGGATATTGTGGTGCAAGTACATCTGAAGAAAAAAGAAATATATAATTACTTCATGCTCTTATTTATTTAATAATATATTAAAATGACATGGAAGAACCTTCTGACTGGCAACCAGAAGTTTACAGTATAAAATTGCACATCAATTTTACAAAAATCAAAGTAAACTAGCCATATATTTGTAATTCCCACTGATTTCAGAAGAACATACTCTTTTTTCCCATTAAAACGGGTGAAATCTAAAATTTTTCCCTACCGGTTCTGTGGGCGTGGCTTGGTGGGAGGCGGTGTCCTGTGACTGAGTGGGTGTGGCCAACTTGATGTCACACAGCCACGCCCACTCAGTCACAAGACCCCCTTCCACCAAGCCACACCCACAGAGCCCGATAGTAAAACTTTTTAAATTTCTTTCTCCCACGGTTCCGCCCACCCGCCCCATTCCCCGGACTCCTACTGCTCACCTTTCTCCCGCAGCTGGCTGTCAGGGAAGGGAAGCGCCCGAAAGGTAGCAGAGTTGCTCACTCTCCTTCTTGAATGAGCCGCTCTGGTCCACACACCAGCTGCACAAGCGCACATCCAACCTGCTGCTGAATAAACTCTGCGCTTGCGCAGCCGGCGCATGGATCAGAGCGGCTCATTCAAGAAGGAGAGTGAGCTACTCTGGTACCTTTCGGGCGCTTCCCTTCCCTGACAGCCAGCCACGGGGAGAAAGGTGAGCAGTAGGAGTCGGAGAATGCACCATTCCTCAACTCCAGCCTTGCTGCAGGAGCACACGACTCGGCTGAGGACTTAGTGGCCGCCTGGGATAGGGCGGCGGCTGATGCTTTAGACCAAGTCGTGCCTTTGCGGCCTCTGACCCGGCGCCGGTCTCACCTGGCTCCTTGGTATACTGAGGAGCTGAGGGAGATGAAGCGCCGGAAAAGACGCCTAGAGAGCAGTTGGAGGGCTAGTCGTTCTGAATCCGACCGAACACTGGTAAGATCTCATATTAAGAATTACCTAGTGGCAATAAGAGTAGAGAAGAGTAACTACTTTTCTACTCTTATTGCGTCATCAGATAATCGCCAAGCCGCCCTGTTTAGGGTGACCCGCTCTCTGCTCCATCAAGAGATGCGGGAAGACCCCTTGGAGGGTAGAGCTGAGGATTTTGTACAATATCTGTATGACAAAATTGCTCAGATTCGTGAACAGCTAGACTCTGACTGGATTGATCCAGAGGAGATGACGGGCAGGTCCTGAGAATATTATTTGGGAAGAGTTTGATCCTGTGACTCCCGAAAGCGTGGACAGGATACTGAACAGACTAAATGCGACCACATGTTTATTGGACCCGTGTCCATCCTGGTTGGTACTGGCCTCCCGGGAGGTGACGTGAGGCTGGCTCCAGGAGATTATAAATGCTTCTTTGAGTGGGGGTGTCTTTCCCACCGTCTTGAAAGAGGCGGTGGTGAGGCCCCTCCTCAAGAAGCCCTCCCTGGATCCAGCTGTATTAGCAAATTATCATCCTGTCTCCAACCTTCGCTTTGTGGCAAAGGTTGTTGAGAGTGTGGTTGCACGACAACTGCCTCAGTACCTGGATGAATCGAATTATCTAGATCCGTTCCAGTCGGGATTCAGGCCCGGGTACAGCACAGAGACAGCATTGGTCGCATTGGTTGATGATCTCTGGAGGGCTCGGGACAGGGGTTGCTCCTCTGTCCTGGTCCTACTAGACCTCTCAGCGGCTTTTGATACCATCGATCATGATATCATGCTGCACCGGTTGGAAGGGGTGGGGGTGGGGGGCACTGTTCTACAGTGGTTCTCCTCCTTTCTCTCTGACCGGTCGTAGTCTGTGTTGACAGGGGGGCAGAGGTCGACCCCGAGGCCCCTTATATGTGGGGTGCCACAAGGATTGGTCCTCTCGCCCCTTCTATTCAACATTTATGTGAAGCCGCTGGGTGAGATCATCCGTGGTTTTGGGGTGAAGTACCATCAGTATGCTGATGACACACAGCTATACATCTCCACCCCAGACCACCCCAATGATGCCCTTGCTGTGATGTCCCGTTGCCTGGAGGCCGTGCAGATCTGGATGGGGAGAAACAAGCTCAGACTCAACCCCTCCAAGACCGAGTGGCTGTGGCTTCCGGCGTCCCGGTATAGTCAGCTGGTACCATCACTGACAATAGGGGATGAGATCTTGCTCCCCACAGAGAGGGCCCGCAACTTGGGTGTCCTCCTGGATTCACGGCTATCTTTAGAAGACCATTTGACGGCCGTGGCCAGGGGTGCCTTTTATCAAGTTCGCCTGATCCGCCAGTTGCGTCCCTTTCTGGATTGGGACGCCTTGCGCACGGTCACTCATGCCCTAGTTACCTCCCGTATGGACTACTGTAATGCTCTCTACATGGGGCTCCCCTTGAAAAGCACCCGGAGGCTCCAACTGGTCCAGAATGTAGCCGCACGGGTGATTATGGGCGCAGCTCGTTACGCCCATGTAACACCTCTCCTACGCGAGCTGCACTGGCTCCCGGTGGTCTTCCGGGTGCGATTCAAGGTGTTAGTTATCACCTTTAAAGCGCTCTATGGCTTAGGACCTGGGTACCTACGAGACCGTCTTTTGCCACCAATAGCCTCCCACCGACCAGTTCGTTCTCACAGGGAGGGACTACTCAGGGTGCCATCAGTCAAATTATGCCGACTGGCGACTCCCAGGGGGAGGGCCTTCTCTGTGAGGGCTCCAACCCTTTGGAATGAACTGCCCCCGGAGATACGGAATATCCCTGATCTCCGTGCTTTCCGCCGTGCCCTCAAGACCCTGATGTTTCAACAGGCGGGGCTAAACATATGAACATGTGAATGATTTTTTTTTTTTTAAATGTTATCTAATTCTGGGTTTTATTTAATTGACCAAACTAAGTAATAATTTTAATTAGCAATTTTATGATGTTTGTGTGTCTATATTTTTCTTGACTGTACACCGCCTTGAGTCCTACGGGAGAAAGGCGGTATAGAAATATAATAAATAAATAAATAAATAAATAAATAAATAAATACTTACTTACTTACGAGACCGCCTCCTGCCACCAATAGCCTCTCACCGACCAGTTCGCTCCCATAGAGAGGGACTCCTCAGGGTGCCGTCGGCCAAACAATGTCGACTGACGGCCCCCAGGGGGAGAGCCTTTTCTGTGGGGGCACCTACCATCTGGAACGGGCTTCCCCCGGAGTTACGAAACATCCAAGATTTACGCATATTCCGCCGTGCCCTGAAAACATTTCTATTCCAAAAAGCTGGTCTGGCCTAACTCTCCCTTTTTAATTTGGCTTTTAAACTGGCTTTTAAATTGGGTTTTAAACCTCTTTAGATAAATTTGGATGTTCTTAATCTTTGAGCCTAAATTACTTAATCTGTTTCTTAATAGTTTTTAACTTCTATATGTATTTGTATTTATTATGGCTGTTCACCGCCCTGAGTCCTTCGGGAGTAGGGCGGTATACAAATATGAAAAATAAATAAATAAATAAATAAATAAATAAATAAATAAATAAATAAATAAATAAATGTTTTTTTTAAACAATTCTTTTACTCAAGCCTGTGCAAATACTGTACACACATTTCACTACAGTGATGTAAATGCTTTTAATATTTTCATTTTTAATCTCTTTGAATAATTTCAATCTGATTTTATTTTAAACAAATTCTTAAATAATTTATTTCAAGGGACTTGTCTTTATTTTCTTAATTTCATTAACTTCTGAGATTTACATTTGTCATGCCTAAGGCTCCACATTGCATATCCCATACATATATATGCATTTTATATACCTAAAGTGTGCATAGGAACACACTTGACAGCAGACTCATTTCTCTTAAATTTCTATTACCTGGTAATCTGCCGGCTGCAAGTGCATCTCCTGGTAAGTGTCCATTAACTCCATTTGCTGAAGGATTGTTCATCTGACCCAAAAGACCACTCCTCATTTCCAAATCAGTTGGATATGGTCTTCGAGGATCCCCTTAAAAATAATGATTTTGTTTGCAATTCTGAATAAGCAAATATAAGTCAAATATATAATAGTGGTTTTTCTTTTGTGATCATTTTTACTATTGCTTTCATTTACCTTTATTACTTGTTTTAACCTTCTGTAAACCTCCTGAAGTCATTCATGAATGGCCAGCTTTAAAAATAGCATGAATGAACAAATAATTTATTTTCCCTGTCATACTCATTAAAAAAAAATCTTAGATAAGTTAACAACTGCTCACTTGGTAGCACAAAACATGCATGCATTCAGTAGTCAGAAATTCAGAGTCAAAGGAAAAAAGATTCAGCATTCAAAGAATATTGGCAATTCCTTAAACCAGCTGCACCTTCTCCCAGGCTGTCTCTAAAGCTATAGCTTAATTCTAGAAGGCAGATTCAAGGAATTGCATGTTACATTCATATGGTTGTGTGCTCCAAAGCATCTTTCACGTTAATAATCCTAAACACTGCATAAACCTCCCATGTTAGAAAATATGTATTTTGCATTACCGGTCTTATCAAATTTACTAAGTAGTACACATAAATATATTTGCAGTTGCCAAAGAATATGTAAATACCTACTGCTAGTAAAAATAAGATGTTATAGATATATTTATTATTTACCTGGCACCCAAGTTAGAGGAGCACAAACAGCATTGCTGGCACTAATTCTATGAGCATATTTAATTATTTCTTCAGAAGAAATAGCGCCTGTAAGAAATGTAGATACAATGAATACATGCAGCCATCCATTCTGTAACACAAAATTCGCTATAAAATTAACACAAAAATTCACACTATTCACTTCCTTTCAAGTAAAAAAAATGTAGAACCACTAACATTATAAAATGATTGTTTCCTTTTGTTTTCCCAACCCCTTTCTTTTTTGTGGGGGGCAGTTCTATGTGCATTTCAATCTCTTCTATAGTGGAAATTTATCTTCTAAGGTGCTGCATTTTCATATGGTATGATGGTTCTCATGAGAAACTCTTTGAAATACCCAAATGAAAATAATTCCTAGTCTTCAAATTAAATTCTTATGCAAAAATGATGCAATAAAAGCCAAACATTCTGAACATTCCTCCCTGCTGATTCACGAATATATTACAGACAACAGAGACATTCCAGTAGTTTTACTTTCTGTTCTGCTCTATAATTCACCATAAATTACAATTCCCTGTTGCTCTAATGTAAATAATGCTGGGAGTTGCAATTTTCGAATCTCCGGAAGGCCATTGTTTCCTCTTCTCATAATTATATTTAGCATCCCTTGAAGCACCAAAAACTGTCCTTACAAAGCTAGAAAAATTAAACCAGGAATGTGTGTGTTGTTCAATTCCTCCTTTTAGTTTCACCTCAATCTTCTTCTAAATAACTGTTCCGGGAGGAATCTATTGTTGGACTCAAAGATCTCATAGAAGATTGCAAGATTTTATTTAATTTGTTTTGATCGTAGCTTTATCAAGGTGCAAGTGACCGAAAATGCCTTGAAGCAAACAAGAATAAATGATATGTAATGCTACTGAATTGTCTTGTTTTTCAAATGTACCATTAATTTTTAAAATATATAATTATTGATTAAAATAAATTATGATTGAAACCAATGTTTATAAATTTCATGAGACATGTAATGTTCAAATTATGGTTGTGGTAATAGACTTCAGAAATCATTAAAAACACCACTTACCTTTTCTTGCCTTTTCTATTGATTTCAGTTTTTCTTTTGCTTGATAAACAGCTGTAGCCTATATGTAAAATACTATTCATTGTTATGCTGATTTATAAAATGCATTCTTTCATAAATCCTCTTTACAGAAATTAAAATTTGTATAGGAAATATGCAAGTTTATCCTAATCAAGGGAAAAGTCTAAGAACAACAGCTTGGTTATTTAATAGGATCCCAAGAATGTTTCTACACTTTAGGGCTATATTTCTAACCAATTTGCTAACAAAAGAAAATCTTGATCAATTGCCTGGTTTAAAATTGTATTAAACCATAGTTAAATAATGGGCTGTTAATTAAATGAGAACCGGCTGGCTTCATACAAAATGCTAAAGAAAAAACTAAATTGACTGATTTTCTACAGCATACTAGCCAAAATAAGTTTTTGGTCCAAAGAATTGTACAATTCAACCTCTTGCTTAATTACAGTTTCATAGTCATGCCGGCCACATGACCACAGAGATGTCTTCGGGCAGTGCTGGCTCTTCAGCTTTGAAATGGAGGTGAGCACTGCCTCTAGAGTCGGGAACGACTAGCACTTATGTGTGAGGGGAACCTTTACCTTTTTTTATGCTATATAAATTCAGACAACAATTTGATAACCAGGGGTTTCAGGCTCAAGCAGCCATTATATCTTCTTTAGTAACATGCTGTAGGATTCATATAAAATATTTACATGGCTACCGGCTAACTAGGTGGCTCAGTGGCTAAGACGCTGACCTTGTCAATCAGAAAGGTTGGCAGTTAAGTGATTCAAATCCCTAGTATAGGTGGTCTGCATGAGCAGGAGGTTGGACTAGATAACCTCCAAGATCCCTTCCAACTCTGTTATTGTTATTATTATTGTTAAATATCAAGAAAAAACCATGCAAACTAGCACAGAGATAGAAAACAGATTTCAAGAAAGTATAGACAACTTTGGCTTGTAGTAACATAGCAACCAAAGGAAAGGATTGAAGAGATTAAAAATAAACTAGCATATATTATGCAATAATTTGCATTTACCAGAACATTTAATACTAATAAACTATACCAACTTTCTGTATGACTGATTTAATAGGCACAAACAACAAAAGATATTGAGCACTTCACTCACCAGTATATGCTCTGCTTCTTTCAGTTGTTTTTGAAGCTGCTGAATATCATTGTCTCTTTTCTCTACAACTTTTTCCAATACCTGCATTTCATGGTGGATTTTCCCTTGATCAAGAGCTAGTTTCATCAATTCTTGGAACTCTTTATCCCGCTGAATTAACAATTCCAGGATCTGTGCAACAAATAATTATATATTATAGGAAAATGTAACTTGCCAATTTCAGGATTTCCAATAAAATCAAATCTTGTACTAGATTTTCTAATAGCTCTAGTTATAAAACTCAGGGCCTGGATTAAAAAAAGTATAAAATTGCTTATTAACAACATAAGTAAAAATGGAGAAACAGACATACTACTTTACTTTTCAGGCTGGTCAACCTGTAGATAATTAACAAAATATTTTTTCTATAGTTTTATAAGATTTTTAAACTCTTTACCTGGCTCTCTTCCCCAGGTTGTGCTAACTTCTGATTTCTTGAAATTGCCAAAACTTCAATCAGTTCTCTAAAGCAAAACAATATGAGTGTGTGAGCAAAAAGGAGACAGTTTTAGTGTATTACCCATTCCTTCAAAGCAAATAAATTAAGTCTTCCTTTCATCTTAAATTTTGCTCCCCCCTCCCCTTGTTTCAGCTAATCAGGGTAAATCCAGTTAGATTTGATATTTGACTGACATAATTGTTATAAAAATATGACTGATAAATAAATGCAGTTAGTAAAAAAATTAAAACAATTTAAGTGGTCTTATAGGAAAAACATAACAAACAGGGATGGGGATTCTAGTTTTAAAAATATATAATTTGTGAAATTGAGCTAGAAAGGGCCTGGTGTTTAAAGTGGACATCCTGTCTGTGACGGCACCAGTTGGGTTATTGTAGGTATTTTTTTTTTTCCTAATCAATTGCTAATGAACTTGGATTGCCAGGTGAAGTAGCATTTGCAATGTAGAGCAAACCTTTAAAATTCTGCTCAGAGGTGCATCAAAATAAATTACATTCAATTCAGAAAAGTAATTTTTATACCCCACAGACTTGAACATGTAAAATGTTTGAAGAGCAATTTTCACACAAAAGCCAGCTTCAAAAAAAGAACAAGGGCTTCATCCTGTCTAACATATCTTGACCACACTTCCCTCAATTTGATGCTTCTCAAGTTTGTTCCTGCAAGTCTGCCAGCCCTCCACAACCGTTCTGCAGGGAAATAGAAAACTCCACTTTATGGTTAACCACTAGCCAGTTTGGATTACTGGCAAAGGCACCAGGTTAAAAAGCAAGTGAATTGAAGTCACCCACGAAAGCCAGCTGGGTGACTTTGGGCGAGTCACTCTCTCCTCAGCCCAATCCACCACCTCACAGGGTTGTCGTCGTCGGGAAAATAGGAGGAAGGTGTGTTCGCAACCTTGAGTTATTTGTAAAAGTAATAAAGGCGAGATATAAATAGTTCTTTGTCACGTGAGTCTAGAAATCAATAATTTGGAAATTGGGTACTTATTAACCGTCCAATAACGTTATGTTGCACGTCGGGACGCCGTGCAAACCACCCCTTTGGCCGAGGATAGGAGCCCGGAACACAAGAAGACGACGACCAGCCCAGAATATGGGCTGCCCTCATTAATTCCTTGTTAGGCTCTTCCACGTCCAGCGCGAAATCCCGCAGCGGAGCGCCAACGGCGGCCCCGGAGAGATCCACGGCGCAACGGCCAGCAGCGCCCACCTGGCCAGGAGCTCCAGATCGTCCAAGGCAGCCAACAGCCTCTCCCTGGTGCTGTTCTGCTCCCCGCTCGCTCCGGCCGCCATCCCGCCGCCTCTGCTGGTCGGAAGGGGAAGCCGCGGGTGAGATCGGAGGAAAGTACTGCAGCCGGGCAGCAGCCAGCGAGCTGAGAGCGGCCCCTGGTGACCTCGGCGTCAAGGCCTGCGCAGGGAAAAGGGAGAAGGAAATTCACGCGGCTTTAAGCCCCACTTCTGTTCCGGAGCCTCGCATTACACTCAATAAAGCCGCTTTCTTCCCTGCTGGGAAACACAACCCCGTTTTAAAGAGGGTGGGCGGCCAATGACGCCTGCGTTTAACCTCATAAGTTTCTGCGAAGGGGAGGCCCTTTTTTTTCCCCAGCATGCTATTCGGTTGGGGGGGGGGCGTTTAAAATGTTTACAGTAGCATAAATAAAATTAAAGCTCTTCGGATAAAAGGCAGGGAAAAGGAAGTTTTCTTTGCAACTACTGTTATGTTGGGAAAGGTGGAACGAAAAACGACATCGGTGGCAAGTGGAAGGACTCGGTTATAGAACCGATGCCCGTCACCGCGACTCGAAAGGCCAGGTTGGGGGTAGATCGTTAAGGAGAAAAACTGTCTGCGGTCGCTAGGAATCGGAAACAACTCGACGCTACGTAATCAAATCCCTAAAATACTTTAAAGGAGGGGCGGAGCAATCGGGGCATCAAAGCACCAACTTGAGCGCTTTCATTCAGGGTAACGTGCCCGCGAAGTAAAGCCCAAGGGGCTCAAAGACGTCTTACGCGCCGCCAACGCAGGATAACCGTCTCCGGCGTCTCCGCCGGTGGTTTCCGCTTCCTCCCTGGAGCAGGAAGAAGAACAAACGTACCAAGAGGCTCGGCTGCCTTCGGATCAGTTCCTGTCTTTCTGCGCAGGCGCCGGGCGGGCGGGGTTGTTCTCGGGAGCGGCGGTGCCCCGCAGAAAGGAGGTCGATCATGGCCGCCTCCATGATCTGTACGCGAGTAGTCACCGCGGCCGCCCGGCAACTGAGTGGGTGCCAAGGTGGCAGCGGCCACGCGACTTTGAACGCTGCTGCCAAGGTGAGCGAGCGGGCAGGTGATCCCTGGCAGGAAAGGGGCATGGGGACGTCCTTCCCACCCTCCCACCACCCGCAGCTGCTTGGGAGTTCACCTGCAAGAGACACACACTGACCCGAGGCGCCCCGAAGGGGATCAGGTGCCTCCTTGCTTTACAGGGAAAGAGCACAGATGGAGGGCAACTGAGGCCCCGGCCATTCTTCCCACCCTCACCCGCTCCTGTTCAGGTGCCTTTGGCCACTACACTGGCTTATTTCAGCACCTTTCAGGGTTTGGAAAGAAGAGTGGATACAGGTGAAAGCAGAAAGGGCTGGCCAGAATGGTGCTGGGGTGCCTGTCAAGGAAAGTTCACACCGAATCTCAGTTTGAAGGATAGGGAGGAAGGTTGTGATCACTTGACTAAAGCAAGGTCATTCAGAAAGATCATGGCCTGTGTACTCTTTCAGTATGCTTCTGGCATCATAAAAAGAAAACCAAAGTACATTATTAAGGGTTGGCTTTATGTATTTTGGATGCAGATTTTGCTCAATTAGAAGTGGAACAGCTACAGTAAAGGACTGTGAGCACTGAAATTCCATATGTTTTTTTAGAAAGAAATAAGACATTGATAACTGCAGCTTCTTCTGCACTTGTGGGGTAACATTCTCGGGTGCTGTTGATTGCCTTTGTGTATTGATAGTTGGGGGAAATGTGTGTGGAATTTTCACTTAGGTATTTTTTAAAGTATAAAGTCCTGAGATGAAGTTGGTGCCTATTCATATCCCTGCAATACTGTGACTCACAGTGTGTTTATCCTGTTAGTAGAGATTCTTGCAACTGCTAAGCCAACATTCACTGTTTTTGTTGGAAAAGATATGTGAAACCTTAGGATAATCAGCTATCTTAGGGACACATTGAATCAAGTTTCAGTGAGTGAGGCAATCGGAGTTTAAGAGCTCCTTCCCTATAAAACAAACATTGATTGTCATCACTGGAATCTGCTCTTCATATGTTTGTAGTACTGAATCTTGCCTCAGTCAAAATAGATGCAGGCAGTCTTCATGTTGATGCTCAGGAGACTGAAAAGAGCTGCCAAATTCTTGCTAAAGATTTTGACCTGCATCAATCAGCAATAAGGCAGATACTGTACAAATGGAGAAAATACAACACTTATTGTTCCTAGGGATGGATATATAGCAGGAGGCATCCCAAAACCAACACATACAATATTTCATGAGATAACAAACAAGTATTTAAGTATCGGTATCTAATGTCAGCATCAACTAATCTTTCATTAGGAAAATACTGAACAAGAGTAGGAGCAGGGGCAGCTGTGGCTAAGGGGGGCTTTGCTCACAATCATTCATACGGCTCCTAGCCATAGTCATTTATTGTCACTGCTCTGTAGATTACTGCAACATGCTCTACATGCAGCTGCTATTGAAGACCACTCAGAACTGGAGCAGCACATATTTCATTATTTGTTCATGTCACACCACAGTTGCATGAACTGCATTGGCTTCCAGTTCATTTCCAGATGCAATTCAAGGTGCTGGTTAAAGCCATGAATGACATGAGGCCGTGTTCTGCAGGATAGCATCTCTCTGAGGAAATTTGTTTACCCCTAGTCAGCTCCAGCTTCTTTTTGTTAAATGGTGTCATCTGGTAAGACCATGAAGGCACAACTTTTCTGAGGCTGCCCCAGTCCTTTGGAACAGCCTTCCCCCTCTCCCCTGCTCCCAAGATTCAAAGAGCTACCTCTATTAGCCTTTTCAAGGGTTGTGAAGACCTAGCTGTTCACTTGATTAGACTGAGATGGAAGTGAACCCAGCAAATGTAGAGTTGGTGGAAATTTGTGCTGCTGTCATGGGAAGTATAGTTCTTTGGGGATTTTGTGAGTTTAGATTACTATTTTGAATTACCTAGGATTATCATTTATAAAATAGATAGCCATGTAATTTTTTAAATAAGTAATTTGAATATGCAAAAATATTTTAAAATTTCAGTAACAGTACATAATTCTACTATGCAAAATTAGAAGTTATTGTAATTACCAAGTTTAAGAAATAGAATGCCTACAGAACCAAAGCAGTAACTGTCATACCAAACAAAGGCAAGAAAAAGTACAAAGTTTTTTGCGGTCTCTGACGGATCATAAATTTAGATGTACAAATTGAATAAAGTTTTACAGCTTTCCCAACAAATAATTTCCTGCATATAATCAAGTATCTTCAATTTTCTGCTTGTCCTTTCCATATGCTAAGAGTTTCTTCATATGCATGGCTTGTGCATTGTCATTAGCTACATTGCCAAAGAAATGTTTCTATGTTGTTTTTTGCCTGATCTTTATTAACTAGCTTAATGGTTTATCTCCATTTGGTTAAAAAAAACTCTTTTTTTCTTATTTCTGAGTTGCAGATTTATATCTGACAATGCTGAAACTAGGGCAATTTATTCTATGTGCAGCAGTTTACGATCGCTTGCAGGGGAAAATATTTACGAAGTATTTGCTAACCTGTTGGACAAGAACTGGGAAGAACCAGATTCACATCCAGCCATTGAAGCACAGTAAAAGCTTTGGGGCCAGTCATTGTCTCTCAGCTCAACCCATCCCATAAGACTGTTGTGGGAACAATGCAGATGAGAATTTTTTGCATCCTATTTGACCTCCAAGAGGAAAGGAAGGATGTAAATTTAATACATGCATTATAATAAATACCCATGAAAAATACTTGAATGATATTTGCTATCTAAACCTTTAATTTAGAGAATGAATGTACATTTAATTTACTTAGGTCTGTTTTAACTATTCTCAGAAAAATAATGCAAAACAAATTACTAGAAATGAACTGTACCCTTTAAAACTAGCCTAATAAAGGTTTGAGATCACTTTAGGAAGGTTCTATGTTTCTTACAATAGTGGCCAAAATTGTGGAAATCTTTTGGGAAAAGTGTATTTTTGAGTTTGATGGCTAATAACACCATTTTTTTGGAGATATACCGTAAAACTATATATCAATGGAAAGATAATTTAATCAAGAATGTAATGCAGCAAAGTTTGTTCAATTATCTGTATTCTAGGAAAAGTTATACCAAATAACCAAAAAAAGGGAAGCTCAACTTGCTTAGGTATTGATATCAGGTAGCTTTCCTTCATCTGATTGTAGCCAATGAGCGTGAGTATTTAGTATTTAGAGAGCCATTTAGGTGTCATTTTGTTTTGGCAATGAGCCAATCAGATTACAGTAGGATTCAGTTATTGATGTCATGTATTGAAGCTGAGAGGAGGACATTTGTCAGTGTATTATGTGATCGCTATCAAGTTGGTTGGGTTTTTTTGTGTTCTTTCGTTTAGTGAGCTTGTAAAACATAATAAAATTAAAGTAATGGTGCAAAGAATTTACTGGTCGACCAGAAAGTGACGTAAAATAGAATTATTAAGTGAACAAGGCTACAGTTATAAAGAAATTAGAAGAAAAATTGGTGGAAACATAACCAAAGGTGGCATTTCTAAGTTTTTGAAGAGGTATAAGGAGACTCAGTCACCACAAAACCACACTGGTAAAGGCAGGAAAAGGTGCACAACAGCAAGTGATGATAAAAGAATTAAGTGACTGTGCCTACGTGACAGAAGAAAATCATCTGGGTGTATACAAGATGAAATGGTGCAATGCAATGTGAAGTTGAGTGCAAGGACTGCAGGAATTTGGCCTAAAATCTAGAATTCCACAAAAAAATCCACTTTTATCTCTCAGACAAAGGTTGAAAAGCATTACATTCTTGATTAAATTATCTTTCCATTAATATATAATTTTATGGTACTACTCCAAAAAAAAAAAAAAAAGTGGTGCTGTTAGCCATCAAACCTCAAAAATACACTTTTTCCAAAAGGTTTCCACAATTTTGGCCACTACTGTATATATGAGTACTTAGGATAGATGGTTATGTAGATGAAAGACATTGCGCCTTTTGAAAGAGAAGGGGTTTTCCTGGAAGAAGAAGGAAAATAGTCATACTCAATGTGTTCTCATTGCTGTCAGCTTGAACAAGAATGTGACCTTGAATATCCTTGGGATCTTCTGTCTTGAAGCTCTGTTCTGTTCAACTTTTTATAAATTGCCAGGCCAAAAGAATAGATCAGTTCATTATTTCAGCTGTCATATTGAAAATTGTCCTGTTCATACATTTTTACATTGTTACTACCGGTTCTGTGGGCATGGTGGGGGGGTTAATGTGACAGTGGGCATGGCCTTTTTTTTTTTAACTTTTAAAACCATTTTTTCTACAACCTCTTCAGCGAAGAGGTTGTAAAAAAATGCTTTCAAAAGGCTCTGACGATCCCAGCTGAGTTGCCTGTTCGGCAGAGACTTTTTTTTCTTTCAAATGCCTCTGATGATCAGGCAACTCAGCTTCGATCGTCAGAGGCATTTAAAAGAAAAAAAGGGTTTTTTTTCTTTTAAAAGCCTTTGATGATCCCAGCTGAGCCGCACGATCATCAGAGGCTTTTTTTTTTTACTTTTAAAAGCATTTTTTCGGCCAAAGAGGTTGTAGAAAAAATGCTTTTAAAAGAAAAAAAAAAGCCTCTGATGATTGTGCGGCTCAGCTGGGCATGGGGGGGGGCAGGGATTTTTGGTACCGGTTCTCCGAACCACCCGCCTCCATCGCTACCGGATCAAGCGATCCGGTCCGAACTGGGAGCATTTCACCCCTGGTTCCCACTAAGCTGTAATTGCTTGCATGTTTTCTACTACAAAAAAAAATGGGGGAAAAAATAATTGGAGTCTTTGAAAGGCCAAAGATAAGCCTAATTCTCTCTCTCTCTTAATGATTCAGCTCAGGGCAACGCATGTGGGACAGAGTCTTTGGGAAGAAGGAACAGCAGTGAGGCAATTCAGTTTCTAATGGGAAACCAACCTTTTACTATCAGCCAACTGATTATACATTATTGAATGGCTCTTCTGCATTTTAAAAAGGGTTGGCATCATTGATGCAGGTTGTTGATTTATAATGTAAAGATTTGTTTATCAGACATATAGATGACCCCAGACTACAAAGTATAGTTAATAATTTAGAAGACAGATTCTAGTTTTAAAAGGATCTTGATTGTAGAAAACAGTATTTATTACAAAAAAAAATGAAAGTATATGTGAGCCGTATATTTATATGGAAAAGCTTAACCTGCTTATCTGCCTTTGCAATTTGTAGGATATGTTTGCCAAACACACTCATGTTTAATCATAACTGTGTTTTTCTCTGTCAATCTGATTTTTGGGATTTGTACAACACATGAATTGTAAACTAAAACAATTAAGGTTACACAATACACTAAGTTAAAATCTGCTTGGTTAATTTATGATTCACTATGTTGTGCAAGCACAGCCAAGAGAGGGCGATTATTTAAGTCTCAGCGCCAACGTAGGCTCAAATAGCCAAAGGAAGCTGGTGGTGATTTCATTGACTTTGCCTTTCCTTATTTTTATTTAACATAAGAGTAATTTTTCACAAGTATTTCTTTAAAAAATTCTGCACCACCTACTCTTCCTCATAGGTGATGCAGTGTCTTCAAGCAGTTGTCATTGCTGTAACATTAATTGTTTCAATTTAAAGTTACCACAGCACATAGCGAAGTTACATTTTGTACTTCTCATTTTCTTGTTAGAGTAATCCAAATGGAATCTATGTATATTCTGTTTTCTTGTATAATTATTTCTGCTGCTTCAAATAAGATAAAGGTTAGTGTTTTTCACATCTCATATTACATTCTAGACTCTTTCAAGGTTTTAGTAAGCTTAAAATCAACAAAACTTTTACTTGATTGTGAAAAATAAACAGAGCACACTGTAGAGACTCAGGTGCATTCATTTTGCACACATGCCACATTTTAGTGACTGAATATTCCCATTGTTAGATGTTGAGAGTTTGTAGCTTTTTTCAGTATGTTCAAATTAACTCAGTAAAACCTAGTGTTTCTAAATAAATGTATGATATGTGATACAAATATAGGCATTGAGATTGTGGATAAGGGTTTAATCTATAGTACAAAGTACTACTGCTAATTCTTTAGATGCTGGAACGTCACTTGTTCCCAAAGGATTTACAGAAAATGAGGTAGGATGGAGGATGGCTGAAGCACAGATAGCAGAAATGGCACAAAAATAATCAACAGAGGCTAGAACATACTTTTATGCATATCCAAGATTTGGACTTCTCTGGTTATGTTGAATTATCAGTTCTTTTGACCTGAGAATATGGACAAGAAACTTGTGTTAGACTATATCTCAACTCAACTCCTACACATCATGGCTGAGTTAATCTAGTTTCAGAGGATTAGCTGAACAGGTTGGAAGAGAGGTAACTTCATCCTTGAAGAATGAAAAGTTGCTGAATATAAGTGGTGTATAAATAAAAAAAAATAGCTCTGGTTTCTTTGGATCTTAACAGTAATTAATTTGTTAATATCTCCTTTCAGGTGAAGGGAATTTAGAAGGTGGTAGCTACATAACTGCAGATGCTCTTGGAAGAAGCAGATTATCTAGTTCTGTTTTGATCTGGTTTCAAGTCTTGGTTGTGAAACCTATTGGATAAGCTATATAGGAAGAGAAGTATAAGGAATGCAACCTAGTTGGTTTTTCTTCACCTCTCAGTGGTTTTTGATTCTGTTAACCATAATATCATTCCAGGCCAGCTTTTTGCATTGGAAATTGGGTTTTTGTTTTGTTTTTTATAATGGTCCCATTCCATATATGGAGGTGTGATCATAAGGGGACCATTGGGTGGTTATACCATGGTCATGTGAAAGTCAAATTTTTATGGATTCTATACTGTTACAAATGTTGTTTGAAATCTTTATGCAGCTTTCAGGAGCAATCATCAGAAGAAATGGAGTGACATTAAAACTATTCTAAATATCTCATATTCTCTTTTAATATTATGATAAACTGTGCTATGGATTAATATCTGGAGAAAATGGTAGGCTAGTTGAAACCCAGTATGTTGAGGTTATATCCCAATAAGCAACATAGTTGTCTAGTTTGGGAATTTGCCTGTTTTGGACAAGAGAGAGCAGTTATATAACCTGGAGATATGCTTATACCAGAGCCATCATTGGCTTCCAGAACAAAGAGTGCCTCTTTCCGGTTACAGTTGTTCCTGGACACAGATTGCTCTGAATTACTTTAAGATTTGATTATTGCAGCATGCTATCTTTGCTATTGCCGTGTTTCCCTGAAAATAAGACCCTGCCTTATATTTTTTTGAACCTCGAAATAAGCACTTGGCTTTATTTTTGGGGAGGTTTTATTATTTTGGGGTGCATGGAGGAAACCAGAGGAAATGACAGGGACTGACTGCGCATGAGTTTAAATATTTTCGGAGAGGGCTTATTTTCAGGGGGGGGAGTTATTTTATTTCATGCGCTCAAAAGCCCGATTGGGCTTATTATCAGGGGATGTCTTATTTTAGGGGAAACAGGGTACAATTTAAAAATATTACATTTGTTCCGAAGGAGCTGTCATTTTGCTACCAAGACAGATTAAGCATTAAGCAGATTACTCTGACAAATAAAACTCCCTATAGAATCTGGCTATTGGATATAATACTTGTGCTATGACTTTATACTCCTTATCAATTGATCTTAGTCTTATGCCATCTTGAGGGTGCAGCATACACTAGGAATTTATTTACAGAATTTATATCAAGAATGCCATCCATTATGGCATTTGCTCTGCTTAGTTAAGTTGAGCCATAGGCATTTGAGATTTAAGGTGTATGTATGTCTTTATCCTGATCTTTGTTTATATGTAGTTGCTGAGTGTTTGTTTGGATAGTATTGGGAGAAGAGTTCCTTCAGATCAGTTTTGTTTCCTAGCAACTACCCGGATAACCTGTAGTTTTCTTAGCAAGATTTCAAAAGTGGCTTGTCCTTGCCATCTTCCTAGAGCTGAGAGAGAAGGGCTGGCCCAAGGTCACCCAGCTGTCTTCATCCTAAAGTGGGATTAGAACATTCAGTCTCCTTGTTTCTAGTCCTGATGCCTTAATTACTATACCAAACTGATTCTTTTTGAACAATATTATTATAAAATAGACACAGAAAATTAAGAAATGGTGGTTTGCTCTCAGAGGTTTTCTTTAAGCAGTAATTTTTAAATGTGGTTGTATTGAAGTGCTTATATTTTAATTGAAATGAATCCCTGCTTTTGAATTGTTTAAAAAAACAGAATAAGTGAAGATTCCTACATGTTGACACTGCGGTGATGCCATAAGAGTTAATACTTCAGTGAGATGGTGGTAATGTGGGAATAATGTGTTCTCAGTTATGTGGAGAATAATGTGGAGAAACAACACATCTCTAATCTGCTAAACAATTTGTTTCCTGACTGGCTTCTAACTTCCCATTATCTGCTGGATGTGTTTCCCTTTCCCCTTTCTTTAAGAGAGCATCATTAGGAGCTGTTAGACATACTGAGGGGTGGCGTTAGGTGCTTCTATTTCTGCAGAAGGCTATGGGGGAAGATTGTTACAAGCCTTCTCCACTTTTAACCTTTCCTGCTGGCTTCCCAAAATGTGGACATGTCACCATACATGGGGGGGGAGGGACAGCATAATGTTTTACAGTGGCCAGATGTGCACAGAGGCAAGGGAAAAGACAGGCTGCCAGAACAGAATTGAAATCTCAAAAGATTTCAGGTCCACTCCTGCAGCTTCATGAAGGATTTCTCCTCTGTGCATGGAAGGGAGCTGGGCTGCAGGAATACTGGAGACCAAATAGGCTGCTGCCAGAAGAATTTCAGTTTTTCTTGGGTTTTGCTCCATCTATTTAATGGCTTGGGAGATTGGTTAACACAGCCAGGGATACAAGGATTGCAGTTGCTGAGCCAAGCAGTCACATGAGTGTCTCATTTAATGACCACTCAAGGACCAAGATTCCAATCCCAATTGTCATAAATCAAGAATTACCTGTAATGGTATTCCAAATTAGTGATACAATTTATCAATGGATGTTGCAGTGAGGCAGATAGTTAATGTAATTCCTCTACTACATTCAAGCTGTGTTTTGGCTAAAATCTTACAGTGATGGAACACAGTAACACAGCAGGTTCCCAGGAAGGAAAGGGGGGTGGGGGTAAAACAAAACATGGCACAATCCCAACCTGGATCATGAGAAGAGGAAGAGATTTAGGATAGCCACTTCCTAGAATTTCCTATTGATTAAGTTTAGTCTGGCAAGGTTCTGTCTACAAGTTGTAAGAAAATAACTGAACTTTGGCTGGATTGTGTTATATCTTTCTTGGGCTAGGACTGATACTTACCTATTAAATACTTCATCTTTTGATACTTCTAGAAAGGGTCTACTTTGGATGTTCAATGGGAGTTAAGTTTCTTTTAGTCTTAACTCTCCAGTTTTGGGAATCTCTGCCATTAAGGAAGCCATATCAATCTTGGTTCCTAGATCTCCAGGTAGTTTCTATTTTTTGACACTTTGCTCTTAGCTAGGCATTAATTCAACTTATAATAGATATTTCAAATGGTTCTGTAAGCTTTTTAAAATTTTGTCAGCAAACTGCCAGAGATCCATACCATCTGAATTAAACTGAATTAAATCTGTCTTCTCTGGGGTAGTTAGAATGGCATACAGTTGGATTTTAGGAGATCTTAAAAATGTTAACCATTGCCTAATCAATAATTATGTCAGTGCTCTGGTTGATAAGAGAAATAGGAAGCAATGTTGTTGCAGTTATTCTTTGGTGCATCTACTTCAAAAATGGTCCTGTGGTATAGAAACAGAACTGTATGAGCTAAAGCACTCTGGTAAGCAGCTAAGGTAAACCTGATTCCAATCCAGTAAGATACAATGTAAAGCCAATTTAAAATGCTGTGGCAATATCTATTGCAAAAGGATATTTCTTTTGTGAGTGCTAGTTGAACTTACTGTCTTTTAATTGCACATTGAGAGTTCAAGCAAGCTCTTTTTCCTTTGACCCCCAGCTGCTCTACTCAAAAGAAGATCACAAGACTTTCATCCTACAGTCTGCTCAAGAGGAGCAGCTTTCTAGGACACAAGTGGGCAATTTCCCATTTTTTTCATTATGCGGAAAGACTTTTGCCCACCAGAAATCAACACTGGACAACATTCACTGTTGCTACACCATCTCCGCTACTTCGGAGGGCCCAGTTCATCATAGAAACCTCATCCAGAAGCTTCATTTTAAAGCTTTTAGGATGTTTTAATCAGATGATTGAGACATTTCGAAAGGAACATCTGGAAAGGGAAATGTTTTGTCTTGTGGAAATGTCTTGTAACTATCTTTTCAATAAACGTAACATGTTATTCATTACATCAAACTAATTAGAATAACTATGTGTATGTGTGTTATTGTATATATACATACACATGTCCATACAGAGATTCTTAACAAAACTGCACTGAAATATATGGAAAAGAAAAAAAGGCATACACATTTTTATCTACAAAAATCATAAAATACAAGCAAATTTATCATATTTCCTCTTTCAGCCTTTCTCAAAAGTCTCCTCAATTCATATATTGATAGTTTATATGTATCTGCAATCCATTAGATTCAATATACATAGTTTATGTACAAAGAAACTAAAGAACTATAGGAATTGGTAAAAGGCATTTGTCAGCCCTGATGTGCCTGGCGGGAAAAGGAGAGGCCGGGACTGCCATTCCAGGGGGGAACTGAGTGCCGCGCGGCCGCACCACACCCACCAAAGCACCATGCCAGAACGTCAGCTGGATGGGCGAGGATAGGCCAGACCTGATTGCCGCCAGTCGGATGGGCAAAGACAGGCCAAGCCAGTTGCTGCTGCTGAATTCATGGCTGAACAGCTGTGAAGCAGCCACACAGCTAAGAAGCAGGGCTGGTGCCTGCACGCTGGGTGTGCCTAGCTGTTTGGAGCCTGATGGTTTTCACGTGATGGATGGAGTGCGCATGTGGGTGGTTGGGCAGGGCTGGGGAGAGGCTTAAATGGTGTGGGCTGACACTGGGCGGTTAGCCCTGACTTTGTTTTCACACAGTGATCGTCAGTTAAGTGCCGGAGTTATTTGTGGCGAAGATAAACCTATTGCAAACCAGGACTGTGGATCCTTTGCTTTCTTCCCATGAATTGCCGGAACCTGACAGCATTGTGAAAACTGGAACAGAAAAAAAAATCCAAATTTCAAAGACCAAAAGATCAAAAACCAACATATGACCTGACCCTTTCTTAAAAGCATTTAATCACATGATAGTTTGTAATCATATATTGTTTATATGGACCCTTCAGTATTGGAAATGTTATATTTGGGGAAACAGAGCTTCCATCTAGCCTGTGAATTTCTATGAGCCAGAGGTTTTTGGTCCATTTAGTAGCTATACAATATACTTCTGCAAATGTCAGGCTGCTTATTTGAAAGAATAATACTAAAGGATTAATTAACATTTTTGTTCAGTTTAAAGCTGTGTTCTAATTTCCACAGGTTATAGGTGGAAATCCAGTTTTATTTAATAGACGTGTTTTTCAAGTTCAGCAACGAAGGAACTTATCACTGCACGAGTACCTGAGTATGGAATTACTGAAAGATGCTGGCATTTCTGTTCCATATGGATTGGTTGCACAGACACCAGAGGAAGCTTACAACATTGCAAAAAAAATAGGTAAATGACTAAAGGAAATATATATAATAACATTTATAAGTTCATGCAGTATCCTGTTTTCATTCTTCAAATAAAAATACCAAAATCATGAGATTTAGGCCATTTTAAACATATGTGTTTATTTTAACTCCCATTCCAGAGTCTATCCATATGAAGTTAACTTAGAATAGCTTAGCTATTCTAGTAGATGTTGGGAAGAAGCTACTGTAAAAGAAATACAGGTCTTCAGGTTGGAATTAATTGGTATTAACAGATAAATGCTACTAAAAAAATTATATTAACCTAATTAAAACTATTAGAACATCTAAAAATTAAAAAATATTAATATTAAAAATCACCTAATTAAAAAAACTCCATTAAAAAGTAGTACAGCTTTATGATAGAAGCTGTCTCTGCATAACTATCTTTATGGTTGAGGTTCTTTACAGTTCAAGTGTTGATAGTAGCTGTTTATTATTAAAGTTTTATCCTATATTTGTATATATAACTCAAGGCATACCCAATATTCCTTCCTGCTGTTTTTCCCCACAGCATCAATCCTGTGAAGTAAGTTGGGTAGAAAGAGATTGACTAAAAGTTAAGTTTGAGTCATTCAGGCGGTAGGGATTTTATTTTGCTATATTTCATGATTAAGCATACTAATACAAATGTGAAACCTAATTACTTTTTAATTGGGAATGATGTCAAAAGGAAAGGCAGCAAACTTTTTGTTAACATTTTTTTTTGTTCCACAAGTGCTAAAATATTTTGAGCATTTTAATGCTCAAACATCCTACAACCCCATGCTGCTGTTTTAAGCTTATCTAAAAGTGAAATATTTGGTCTCAGCTGACTGTTTACAGAAGCATTTGTGATAGTAATCTCCTTTCACTAACAGCTAGTGCACTTCTGACCTGTTTTAGTTAAAAAGCAAACAGCAAAGTTACATCTTGAGGAACAAGTTCATAATCTTATTGGAATCTTTCTTGAGCTGTATATTTTTCTAGCTTGACACCAAGGATATTTTTCAATAATAAAAAGTTGATTTCATTTTTTCTTCATTATGCAAAGAATAGTTTCTGTCTTAGAATGCATTATTTTGTCACTTATTTTCAAAACTAGATGTACAATCGCTATAGATTAAAACATGTCATGCAATTTTTAATATTTAAATTAAGATAGTTCTTGCCTTTTCCCTTTTTATTCTAGGTGCAAAGGATCTTGTTGTAAAGGCACAAGTTTTAGCAGGTGGCAGGGGAAAAGGAACATTTGAAGGTGGCCTTAAAGGAGGGGTGAAAATAGTTTTTTCGTAAGTTAAATCAATAGATGAACGCTATTTTAGATTTTAGAAATCTACGACATTCAGACATTTTCTTGAATTATTTCAATATCAGAATTCTAATCATGTTTGTTATTTGAAAAATTGACTGTAAGAAGAGCAATGCTGGATATGATCTATGTAGTTCTACATTTGGAATCCAAGTGGACAGATAATGCCTATGGGATTTACAGAGGGAACCTAAACAAATCTTTCCACTTGCAATTCTAAGTAACTGGTTTTAAGAGATTCTCTGAACCTAGTAATTAAAGTTTATATCTGGTCCCAGCAGCCTCGTTCGCCATCTTTTCGTAATTGAATGCAATTTTAAAAAATACATTATTTCTACTTTCCTCTATCTTTAATACTTGATTTTTTTTAGTCCAGAAGAAGCAAAAGAGATATCCTCAAAAATGATTGGAAAAAAATTGTTTACCAAACAAACAGGAGAAAAGGGAAGGATATGCAATCAAGTATTTATTTGTGAACGCAGATATCCCAGGAGAGAATACTATTTTGCCATAACCATGGAACGGTCTTTTCAGGCAAGTGCATCTGCCTAGTACAGACAGTTACCGTGTGAAAATATTTTGCTACATAAAAATCTTGTTCCATAGTCAATCATATAATTTACAGTTTTCTTTAGTATATTTTATATTAAGTAGCCCCGCTCTACATGGGGCTGCCCTTAAAGAGCATCCAGAAGCTCCAGTTGGTGCAAAATGCAGCGGCCCACATGGTTTAGTACAAACCTTGGTGTGCACATGTATCACCTCTCCTGCTTGAGTTGCATTGGTTGCCGATTTGCTTCCAAGTGCAATTCAAGGTGCTGGTTGTCACCTTTAAAGCCTTTCATGGCTTGGTCCAGGTTATCTGAGGGACCATCTCTTGCCAGGCACATCTACCTGACCCACCAGAGTGGGGAGGCAAGGAATGTTGTGGCCCGCAGGGTTCTTAGATCTGGCCCACAGAGCTGCCTTGGAAACAGCAAAGGACCGGGCCATGGTGCCTCTGCCAGGGAAAACAAAGCTTGGGAGAGCTACAGGAGACTATCACAGCCAAAAACGGAGCTCGAGAGGGCCATGGGCAGCCCTCATGAACTCCGTTTTTGCTGGCAGAGGGTTGCAGAAGGCCGACTCAGCCAAAAATGGAACTTGGGAGCCCATTTTCGCTGGCAGAACGCTTGGGCCACCACAGGCACACCCAATATGAGTGATGTTGAGCTGGACATGCCCACCTTGGAGGTCAAACACAACCTTGATATGGGCCTCAGTGAAATCAAGATTGACACCCCTGCCCTAGGGAGATACACCTGTTGGGACCCAGAAGCCTTCTCCATGGTGGCTCCCTCTCTCTGGAACATCATTCCTCCAGAGAGTAGAATGGCCCCACTCTAACACTCTTCCAGAAGGCTCTGAAAACCTGGTTCTCCAGAGGGCCTGGGAAACGCAAAAATGATGCATATTTTCCTACAGGATTTCTACTACAGGGTTTTTGATGTAACAAAGAAGGCTGGAATAGTTATCAGAATTTAAAATTATGTGGCTATCACATTTATATTAATAAACTTTTATTGATTTGTCGTCCACTCAGTCACAAGCATTCACCCTCATTAGTTACCATTAAAAAGCCTTAAAGCCTTAAAGAGGCTAAACAGAGTATGAATGTGGTTTCTGGTTTTAAACAGTACTAATATAGTACTAATTTGCTAACACACTTCCTCTTTTCAGGGGCCTGTTCTCATTGGCAGTTCTCAGGGTGGTGTCAATATAGAAGATGTGGCTGCCGAAAATCCTGATGCAATCGCGAAGGAACCAATTGACATTGTAGAAGGCATTAAAAAAGAACAAGCCATCAGGGTAATGAACTGGCCCTTTTTACTCAGTGACAGCACGTGTATAACATAAGTGGTGCAACCTATTGAACTGATAAAAATATATTGGATAGATGCCCAGGGAAATGTTCTATGAGAAGGAAGCTGCAATATAGAACGTTGTAATTTGTCCTTAAACAGAATATGTTGATACAATGTATGGCATATTTTGTTTTGCATGTGGGCTTTGTTGCATAACATCCTGTTCTTTGACAGAGATGCAGTATGGGAATTTCAAGAATATATTAAATGATTTTAGTGCCATCATCATTTTTGTAAGTTCAATAAGAACTAGGTCTTCAGTCCATCTATCTTAATGTTGTGTACATTAATTAGCAGTTTCATCAGTTTCATAATTCACAGGCTCTCAATATAGTTTTAATGGAAGATGTACATGCATTCTGGAACTTTTTAAAGATTCATAAAAATTAAAATTTAAAAATAAATAAGAATTGAATTAGGAACAAAAACAAAACTGTTAGTTTATCTTTGTTTGGTTTGTTAGTTATACAATGCTTAATCAAAGCTATACTACAAGTGGATTTCTGTTTTGTTTTCCCCAAGAGGAATGACTGGATGTTCACTGAGGATCACCGCACAAATTTACGGAAGGAAGGGCTTCACTCTTTACATGTGAATGTATTGCTTTCATCAGGGTTTTTCCAAAATTTTTGAAATGTAACAGGAATTTTGGCAATATGGTTCATCTGTGAGGAGAGCAGCTGACACTTATTGAGTGTCCCAGATATATGCTATGCATATTTATTTGTAATATAAAATAATACAGTATTTGGTTTCTTACTGTCTTCCTCTTTTATTTTCTTTTTAGCTAGCCCAGAAAATGGGATTTCCTGCTAATTTGGTAGATGAAGCAGCTGAAAATATGATTAAGATATACAACCTTTTCATTAAATTTGATGCCACTATGGTAGAAATAAATCCAATGGTTGAAGATTCAACAGGGATTGGTAAAGTACTTTCTCATGGACTTCTTTAGTATGGTGACATATAAAAATCTTTAAGTTTCAGTATCCAAGTTCTATTCTTTTCACTAAAAAGGAAATTATGAACAATAAAACTTACTTGGGATATCATGGTATGATGGAAGGGCAATCTTTATGTCCATATTGCTACTCAATCTTCACAATGGTACTCTTGTAAAATGCTATATATCATTAGTATTCTAGAATGTGTTGGGACCAATTTATTGCATCTGTGGTTAAATGTAAGGATGGCTTAGCATTATATATGCCTCAATCTATGGTTTCTTCAGGAAACTGCCACATTTTTAAAAACATTCATCATAAGCATAGAATTTTTAAAAGCAAATTATGCCTCCTTTTTTTTGTACATCATAGGAGTCTTATGATGTAATATATTTTGATTTTGGCAAGGTTGTTATTATACTCTTTTTAACAAATTAGTAAAATATAGAGAAGGTTGTACTATTTTATGGAGATATTTATCTGTCGTAATTGTTTGATTGTATTTGCTCTGAATGCTCCTCAGTGACTCTGATCTATTTTGAAGAAGTGACAAATGAGATGCAACGTAGTGTTTACTAACTTTATATCAGTTTTGGATAAAGAAACAGAGAAGATGCAGCACAATAAGGATGGGTGCATGCATAAAATGCAGAAAGATTCTAGAGTTGCAAACCAAATATAAATACAGATCAGTTTCATATTAGTATTATACAGCAGTTAAACTGGCAAGGCGCATAGTGTCCAATTCACAAGGAATAATGGTCACTTTATCACTTTTTTCTACTTTGGTCAGAGCTCACCTGGAATTCTGTGTTCAGTTGTAAGCACTGCAGTTTAAGAAGGATGTTGACGAATTCTCTGGAATGTATCCAGAGAAGGGTGATGAACTTGATGATGTGCTTGGAAACCAAATACTATGAGGAAAGGTTGAAGGAGTTGGGACGTTTAGTCTGGAGAAAGGTCAATGACGAGGTGACATGACAGCCATCTTCAAATACTGAAAGCTGCCACAGATGAAGGAACCAATTTCTTGGCTCCAAATAGTGGGACTAGAGCCAGTGGGTTTAGTAAATCCCCCTCAAAAGAGAAGGATTTAGATAAAACTCCTCTTATAATTGGTAAGCATCTGAATGGCAAAGTTTGCTGACTCACAATAATCCCTCGCCTTAGTCCATGTTTATTAAAATGATAATGAGTTTAATGTCCTCTAGAGGTGCCCTGGTTCCCCACTCTTATCACTGAATTAAACTTTAGGAGAATAATCTGATGATACAGGCTGTTTGTTGATGAAACAGACTGCCTCCAAAAGGGATGGATTCTAGATCTACATATTTGAATTCAAGCATTGACAGCTATCTTTAGTGTTCTTCTACTGTAGTTGATGCCCTTCTAATTCCATGGTTCTTTGAATTCAGTCATTTAGAAGTTAGCCTGCTTGGGTCTCAGAGTATTATGGGATGGAGAAAGACAAGGGTGGCTGGAATCTTGACACAACCTTGCCCAGTACTTTTTAAATAAAAGGTTAAAAGTAAACAAAAATTCAGAACAAGTACCTGCGATATAGAAGGCAGACATGTTACGCTGACTTATCTTAGATCACAAAGACTGCAGTTATCTGTCATTTTGCAGAACTGCATTTAGTGAGGGGAGAAAGAGCAGTGTGACATCACACCTAACTTCCAGAACATATTTTTCTAGGAGAGAAGTTTAAGTTTTAGTGCTAAGGGGTCTAAACACAATTTATTTGTCTTCCAAGTGATGTGTATGGACGCAAAGATAAATTTTGATAGCAATTCGGCTTATCGTCAGCAGAAAATCTTCGACCTGCAGGACTGGACCCAGGAAGATGAGAGAGACAGGGATGCAGCAAAGGCAGATCTCAATTACATAGGATTAGATGGAAGCATTGGATGCCTGGGTATGTTTTGCTCATCCAATGTAGGAAGCTCAAAACATGGGGGCTCTGGATCGTAGTGATTCTTTTTTATCCTCATCCATTGTTTTTCTCTCTGCCCACCCCACATTCACTCTAGTGAATGGAGCTGGTCTGGCAATGGCTACAATGGATATAATTAAACTTCATGGAGGCACTCCAGCAAATTTTCTTGATGTCGGAGGTGGTGCTACAGTGCAACAAGTAACTGAGGCCTTTAAGCTTATAACTTCAGATAAAAAGGTATGAACAGAATCTTTGATTTATTTCATTGTAGTTATTTAAAGCTCTTTCTGAGCTGAAGGACCCAAATGCTAGTGTATCATAAATAAGGACTTTTTTCTGTCAGAATACCTATTGAGTATTTATAGATACCATAATCTCATATACTATATTCTCAATAATGAATACCATATTCAGAAACAAGTCTCAAAAAGCTTTCAGTATGCTGTCTACTAAAAAGTGTGCACAAGTTTATAGTCTTGTGTAGAAAAATCGTATTACTGTTTGTTAATTGTTAAAATCTTAATCTGAATATTTGTAAGACATTCACTATTTTCACTTGTGCACTATGTGAGGAAGCCAGTTTTGAAGTTGTTTGTGTCCTTGTTTTGCCAAGGCCTTTAGCTAAATGCAAGTAAAATTCTTTTAGCTATAAATTTGTATAGTGTAATGGTAAAATGTATACATCTGGCTACCTAGCAGCTTCCCACTCAATGACTGACTAAAGCTAGTTCTGCTTAGCTTTCATTAATTTTTTGAGCCTCTCTACCTGCTAAACCTTTCTAAATCTAAATATAGTAATGCCCATACTTACATATCATCTATATCAGTGATGGCTAACCTTTTTGCCATCGCGTGCCAGGAGTGGGGGGGTGTCACACGTGCGCGGCCCACACCCATAATTCTATGTGCCCTGCGCATGCGCGCACGAAACCCCCCCCCCATTCCACCTGCTCCTGGCACGCAATGGCCCAGTAGGCCCGTTTTTTGCTGTCCCCAGGCTCCAGAGCCTTTCTAGAAGTCTGGGGAGGGCAAAAACAGCTTCCCACACACCCCCGGAGGCCCTCCGGAGGCCGGAAACGGCCCGTTTGCCAACTTCCGGTGGGAGTGGAAGGCCCATTTTTTGCTGTCCCCGGGCTCCAGAGCCTTTCGTTTTCACCCTCCCCAGACTCCTAGAACGGCTCTGGAGCCTGGGACAGCAAAAAACAGGCCTTCTGTCAGGCATGCCTCCTTTCAGTACTCAAGACCCCGACTCCATTTTCATAGAGAAAGTAGTTTTACTGAGTATGAACTGAATGCAACCAAAGAAAAGAAAGGTCTGAGGCAATAGGCGCGAAAATCACATATAGAAACCATCCTTAAAACCCACCCCCCAATGCTCCAGTCAGGATTATCCAATCCACATCTCCCTCAGGGATCATGTGGAGTACAGCTTCCGATGGCTCCATCCTTGTGGTATGCCAGGACAGTTGACCTTGACTGGTTATCAGCGTACTTCTCAGCCACAGAGAAACGTTGAGGAAAATTTTCTCCAATTTACTCCACCAGCTCACTTCCCCCCTCCCAACTATCCGGACAGCTCCCCCCTCCCCCCATTTCAATGGCAGCCGTAGCAAGCAAGCAATATAAAAGCGGAGGCTGACAGTTGGCAAATGGGCCATTTCCGGCCTCCGGAGTGACTCCAGAGCGGGGTGGAGAAGGCCATTTTTGCCCTCTCCAGACTCCTAGAAAGTCTGTGGAGCCTGGGGAGAGAGAAAAATGGGCCTTCCCTACCACCCCCCGAGGCCCTCTGGAGGCAGGAAACAGCCTGTTTCCCTACTTCTGTGCGCCAGAGCTGAGCTCACGTCCACCAATATGGCTACGCATGCCACCTCTGGAACACGTGGCATAGGTTCGCCATCACAGATCTTTATACTACTAAAACTCTTGATCCCATAACCTTTAACTGGGCAAAGTTTAACAGTGAGACGAATGGAACAGCTTGCCTTCAGAAGTTGTGAGTGCTCCATCTATGGAAGCTTTTAAAAAGAGACTGGACAGCCACTTGTCTGGAATGGTAGAAAGTCTCCTGTTTGACCAGGGGCTTGGACTAGAAGACCCCCAAGGTCACTTCCAACTCTTATATTCTTTTCCATTCTATAAAATGATGATCATAGGGCAAATATTTTCAAACCAAGCTATTCAAATAGGCTAACTTGCAGAATTTGTCCAAACTCTGGGACATATAACACCCATGGAATTGAAATTTGGCAAACTATATTAAACATATAAAACATTTTTTAATTACATTCATAAAATATTTCCTGTGCTAATGTTTGACACTGCTATACAGTTCAACATAGGCTGTTTTACAGGCAGATACATCTCTGAATGTATCCCAGCTTTTCCAGTGAAGACAGTACAGGTAGTCAGTACACGTACGACCACAATTGAAGCCAAAATATCTGTTGCTAAATGAGTTTTGCCTCATTTTACAACCTTTCTTGCCTCAGTTGTTAAGTGAATCACTGCAGTTGATAATTTAGTAACGCGTTTGTTAAAGTGAATCTTACTTCCCTATTGACTTTGCTTATCAGAAGGTTGCAAAAGGGGATCACCTGACCCTGGGACACTGCAACTGTCATAAATACGAGCCAGTTGCCACACACGCCTCACGCGCATGCGTGTGCAGCCCCCTGCATGCGCCCCATTCATGTGCGGCAGAGACCCGATAACCAGCTGGCCTGCGGGAGGCACACGCATGCGTGGCAGAGCTGAACTGGAGCTACAGCTCATGTGCCCACAGAGAGGGTGCTGCATGCCACCTGTGGCATATGTGCCATAGGTTCGCCATCATGGCTATAAACGCACCCAGATACATATAATATGCTGTGATTAGCCCTATGAATCTCTGTCTGCAAAAAAGAACCCTTTTGAATAGCATGGTCTGTTGCTTTACCTAAGAGTCTGCTGCCTAACTGACTGGAATGTTTCTTTCTGCCGCAGCCCCACTTTAACGCATCATCACAGTTTGAGAGGGCTTCTCCAAGAACTTTTTGACATTGCAGTCAATAAGCAACTCATTTTACTCAGCCCTCCTGGATTCTGATTTTCAATCTTTTAAACAATCTCTCAATATATCTGTTTTTCTACTCAGAAAGATGTGGCAATTTATACACACAATTATGTAAAATAGAAATATTTCTATTAGATTCAGAAAATAAATTAATTAGTAGAATTTATAAATTTCTCCTACGCTATAAATTGGAAGAAGAGACAGTCAAAGAAACGATGATTAAGTGGGCTCAAAATATCAAACACACAATGCCTTTGGAAAAATGGGAAAAGTTCTGGCAGGTAAACCTAAAGTTAACGAAGGCAACGGCGTACAAGGAAAACCAACTGAAAATGTTTTATCGGTGGCATATGTCTCCAACCAGATTGGCAAAAATACAACCTAAAAATAGCCCAATTTGTTGGATTGCAAAAAGGCACAAGGGACTTTCTATCATTTATGGTGGACGTGCCCGGCAGCAAAGAAATTTTGGTCTAACATCAAAAAATGGTTGGAACAAATAACAAAAACACAGATTGAAAAAGAACCAGAAACATTTTTATTAGGAATATTTAACAAATCATACCCTAAGGATATCAAATATCTTACAATTCATATATTAACTGCTGCAAGAATAACCTACGCAAGAAATTGGAAACAAGAAAAAATACCAAGTGAAACAGAAGTAATAGGGAAAATTTTAGAATGCGCTGAAATGGATAGGTTAACCAAAGAATTACAAGAAAAAGAAGAATCAGACTATTATAAAATATGGAATAATTGGTATAATTGGTTAAAAATTAGAAATATACAAAAAATATAGGGGATATATTACCGATTGATACATATATATGTAATAAAAATATTATTAGATTACAGAAAGGTGAAGGAATATATTATAAGTAGAATAGTAGAACGTCACTCTGAAAAAATGCTTAAGAAGAAATTATATTCTTTTTGTGTATATGTTGTATAAATGTTTGTTGTGTATATGTTACGTATGTCTTTTTTAATATTTATACTCAATAAAAAACTATTTTTTGAAAAAGAAATATTTCTGTAGAAATATAGGCTGCAAATATTGTTTCAGTAGTTTTTCCTTTATATTCTGCCACCTGCTTTGCTTCTTTATTAAACTATACACTTTATTTTTTATTATATTTTGGAGGATAGGCCACTTTATCCCTCCAGGAATTTACTATTCACTCAATTTATGGTTTTTAGGAATCCACTATTGCTAACACTAGTTGCCATAGGGTAATTATCCAATACATTAAATATTTGAGCATTGGACACTGTCTATTTATTTGTTATATCAATTTACATATTGTAACCACAAGTCATAATCATGATTCTGATCAGCAAACACAAGATTAGAAGCCAAGAGACCAAGAATAAGTAAAAACAAAGAACAATAATACAATAATAGCACAATGGGACCCATTTAAACTTTTAGTAGGGAATACTGTGAGTCATTTTATTTGAAAAGATTGCAGTGGCATCATTTTAAGGTTGCTAAATGTTATACAGTTTCCTCTCTCTCTCCATGTTGCCAAAATATAGACATGTATTTTGCTAACAAATTGTATTTCCAAAATAAGTTTAGGAGATATAGATTATTGACATATAATTATGTCTTAGAATCCAGCAATGTACTAATTTTCTGTTGACACTTTCTCTATCCCTCTTCTATCTTGCTATTTTTCTAGACAAAAATTGATGTTTCACTCCTTGCTGCATTTCATTAAAGTTTAAAACTTCTTTCAACAAGCTTTTGTCAGTATTACCTATTTTTGGCAAGCCAACTTTTAAAACGCTTTTAAATTCCCAATATCATCTTATCTCCAGTCTCAGCCTATTTGATGCTTAGTTTATTTTTAATTTTAAGTTTGAATATCTGTAGATTTTTCGTAAGAAGATTCATATCTTTGCTTTAACTATTGGCACCAAACATTATTTTCTTCTTTTTCTAGTTCTACTAGAACTATAATCTAGATCGGCGGTGTCAAACTCGATTTCATTAAGGGCCACATCAAGGTTGTGTTTGACTTCAGGGGGGCTAGGGTGGGCATGGCCAGCTTGATGTCACTCATGTGACATCAGCGAAAACAGGCTCTCGAGCTCCGTTTTTGGTTGTTACAGTTTCCTGTAACCCTCTGCCAGCATAAATGGTGCTTGGGAGGGCCACCTACAGCCCTTGCGAGCTCCATTTTTGGCTGTGACATCCTCCTGCAACCCTCTGCCAGTGAAAACAGAGCTCAGGAGTCCTCTCAAGCTCCGTTTTCATTGTCAGAGGCACCACGGGCCAGGCCTTTGCTGTTTCTAGGGTGGCCCCGCGGGCCAGATCTAAGCACCTCGCAGGTCAGATCTGGTCCCTGGGCATTGAGTTTCACATCCCTGATCTAGATAATCTACCTATGCTATTGATTTGCTGCATATGCCAGAGCTCGCTATTTAAATTGAAAATGTGTCACTAATATTTACAAACTTCCAGTTCTAAGAGCAGTGAAGAAGCAATAATAAAGTACCAACTTCTTTTTGCAAGAAGTACCATATATGGAGCTAGTCTGGGTCCTACTTGAGCTTTCCTGGATTGATAATTGCTTGCTAGGTCTTTGGTTTTTTTTCTTTTGTTTGTTTGTTTTTTTTGTTTAAGTAAGCATGCCTGTCTAAATGTGAATATGGAATTAGCATTTCATGTGTAATTATAACATTTACTCTCTGTCAGAATAAAAGACTTGCAAAAGACCACCTCCCCAATTTCCTTGAGTCTGGATAGCCACCTTGTTTTAAGGAGGAAGAATCCAAATAAATAATAACTTTTAAAAGGAACAATTTGAATCTTTTAAGTGTAATTCCATTATGTAGAAATCAACCCATTCCTACAAGGGTGAAGGATCGATGTATGAATGTTCTACAGAGTTATTTAATTGCTTATGTTTCAAAAATTGATTAAAACAAATTGTTTTCATATACATTGGAAAAGCTTAAAGAATATCTACTTTTAATAGTTCTTCGACTTATGATGACATGTATTACTTATTTACATAGGTTCAGGCTATTCTAGTAAATATTTTTGGTGGCATTATGCGATGTGATGTGATTGCCCAAGGCATAATTATGGCAGTAAAAGATTTGGATCTAAAAATACCTATTGTTGTACGGTTACAAGGTAAGCATTCCAAATATAGCTGAATCCAAAATTGTATTAGTGAGTGACCTCTCTGCTTTTTTCATCCATCCATTGATAGTTAAAAAAAAAATCTTAATACCTATTTAAATAATAATATTCATATGTTAAAAAGCTATATGGACCTGGAGCAATTGCCTTAGCTCTCTACCACATGCAGTATTGCACTCCGTTACCTCCCCACTCCCAATATGCTTGCTTTGTAAAAAGCAGTTACCAAGTGAGATCTGGTTATGCTTACAAGCAGTTTTTCCTCAGATAACTTAAATGTAATATATGTCCCGGGGATGATGGGCACACCTAGTTCTAGTATTGAACTGAGAACAATTGAAAATTCTGTTCTGTTGGGAATTTTCCACCGTTCATGTTTAAGCCTGTTTCTACTTATAAACAGGTAGAAGCTTTGTGTTCAATCAAATTGTTGGTTATTGGCCTGTACCTAGGCTGGAATGATAATAAAACAGTTTAATTCAGAAATGCATTCTTGACAGAGGTTTGACATTAAAGTCAACTCTTAGAGCCTTAGAGGCCTATAAATTATGGGAAAAATCAGTGGGAAGGAAGGAATGGTTTGGCAGCTGAATGTTGTACATTATTGAAATTGAGAGAAATAATATTGTAATCCTGAAACAACCATATAATTGTGCAGGTACACGAGTTGATGATGCCAAAGCTTTAATAACAGACAGTGGTCTGAAAATACTTGCTTGTGATGACTTGGATGAAGCTGCTAAAATGGTGAGTGAAAACATTTCTATATACTTTTGCCACTGGTTCTTAACCACACAGGTACTCTCAACAGTTGTTACATACAGTGGGGCAAAAAAGTATTTAGTCAGCCACCAATTGTGCAAGTTCTCCCACTTAAAAAGATGAGAGAGGCCTGTAATTGTCATCATAGGTAGACCTCAACTATGAGAGACAAAATGAGAAAACAAATCCAGACAACCACATTGTCTGATTTGGAAAGAATTTATTTGCAAATTATGGTGGAAAATAAGTATTTGGTCAATATCAAAAGTTCATCTCAATACTTTGTTATATATCCTTTGTTGGCAATGACAGAGGTCAAACGTTTTCTGTAAGTCTTCACAAGATTGGCACACACTGTTGCTGGTATGTTGGCCCATTCCTCCATGCAGCTCTCCTCTAGAGCAGTGATGTTTTGGGGCTGTCGCTGGGCAACACAGACTTTCAACTCCCTCCAAAGGTTTTCTATGGGGTTGAGATCTGGAGACTGGCTAGGCCACTCCAGGACCTTGAAGTGCTTCTTATGAAGCCACTCCTTGGTTGCCCGGGTGGTGTGTTTGGGATCATTGTCATGCTGAAAGACCCAGCCACATTTCATCTTCAATGCCCTTGCTGATGGAAGGAAGTTTGCAGTCAAAATCTCACGATATACATGGCCCCATTCATTCTTTCCTGTACACGGATCAGTCGTCCTGGTCCCTTTGCAGAGAAACAGCCCCAAAGCATGATGTTGCCACCCCCATGCTTCACAGTAGGTATGGTGTTCTTTGGATGCAACTCAGCATTCTCTCTCCTCCAAACACGACGAGTTGTGTTTCTACCAAACAGTTCTACTTTGGTTTCATCTGACCATATGACATTCTCCCAATCCTCTTCTGGATCATCCAAATGCTCTCTAGCAAACTTCAGATGGGCCCGGACATGTACTGGCTTAAGCAGGGGGACACGTCTGGCACTGCAGGATCTGAGTCCCTGGCGGTGTAGTGTGTTACTGATGGTAGCCTTTGTTACGTTGGTCCCAGCTCTCTGCAGGTCATTCACTAGGTCCCCCCGTGTGGTTCTGGGATTTTTGCTCACCGTTCTTGTGATCATTTTGACCCCACGAGGTGAGATCTTGCGTGGAGCCCCAGATCGAGGGAGATTATCAGTGGTCTTGTATGTCTTCCATTTTCTAATTATTGCTCCCACAGTTGATTTCTTCATACCAAGTTGCTTGCCTATTGCAGATTCAGTCTTCCTAGCCTAGTGCAGGTCTACAATTTTGTTTCTGGTGTCCTTCGACAGCACTTTGGTCTTCACCATAGTGGATTTGGAGTGTGACTGAGGTTGTGGACAGGTGTCTTTTATACTGATAACAAGTTCAAACAGGTGCCATTAATACAGGTAATGAGTGGAGGACAGAGGAGCCTCTTAAAGAAGAAGTTACAGGTCTGTGAGAGCCAGAAATCTTGTTTGTAGGTGACCAAATACTTATTTTCCACCATAATTTGCAAATAAATTCTTTCCAAATCAGACAATGTGATTGTCTGGATTTGTTTTCTCATTTTGTCTCTCATAGTTGAGGTCTACCTATGATGACAATTGCAGGCCTCTCTCATCTTTTTAAGTGGGCGAACTTGCACCATTGGTGGCTGACTAAATACTTTTTTGCCCCACTGTAGTTTGTTAATAGGGGCATGTATAAGGACAATATTTCATATGCTTAAGAAATTCAGACTGTTGAAGAATTTGTATAAATGTATTCAAGCTTAGTTTGTATACATTTACTACTTAATTTGTATACTTAATTTACTACTTCTCAATTGTATAAAGTTCACTATATTAATTCTCTGTGCTGGAGCATCACTCTTTGGTTTCAGTGCCCTGATGACCTGTCACAAGTTACAGATTAAACATCAAAATCTTTAATGGTTCTTTTTGTGTGTGTGGGTGTAGAACAGAAAGCCAACCACAGAATTATAACTTTCAAGGTGATTTATGTGGAACTGAAAATATCTGAAGAGTAAAATCAGTTTTGATAAGACTGAAATGATAAAATGAAAAAATGATATGGACAGAGAGGAAGAATAGATGGATCTCTGATGTTGAAACTGGCATCTCTGATTATAAGAAATATAACTTGAACTTAGATACAGATCCCATGACTATATACACATTTCAGAAACCACAAGAAAGCCACTGATCAAAGATGGCCATCATATTGGCCTAACCTGTCCAAATTTGCCAATCTCTTTGATGCAGTTACTTTACTTAATCAATTTAGGTGCCTACCTAAAAGGGGGGATTTAAGGCTATCTTTCAGCTTGGCAATAACTTGAGCTTGACTGAAAAGTGGGCTTACAACTAATAAAGGTTCACTAATATTGCATGTAGGAAAAAGTATATATTGCCTCAACTTTTTCTGAAGAGATTATCTCATAGTAATTTCTGTTTTGTCTTCCAGGTTGTGAAGCTTTCTGAAATAGTGACCCTAGCAAAACAAGCCCAAGTAGATGTTAAATTTCAGTTGCCAATTTAATCCAGTATGTAGTTAATATCCTAATCCTTCATCGTGTTTTTTTTCTCTGAAATGCTTTTCTTCTCCCTTTTCCAACTTTTATGTATGTCTGCACTTGATGTGTAGTAGTGTTGATGACCACATACAGGTTTCACTTTTCTATGAATAGAATGTTTATTGTAAAAGAATGGTTTGATGCTGATTGCTTAAGTTACAGATCTTAGTTCCTTAAATTTCCAAATGCAAACTGAGCAGTTCTTAATATATCTGTTGTAAACAAAAAATATGGATTTATTTTTTCCAAATATAAGTTTGATGTGAATAGGATTTTCCCTTTGCCTCTCTGATAATTCACCAAGTGATAAGACTGTTGAGAGTAGATATGAGCAGTTACACTTGCAGCATTCAACATCCGTTGAGAAATAATTCAGGAAGCACAAAAATATTAAAATAATATGATTGGCATATACTGGTAATGCATTGAAGGTATTTATATTCTGCAGTACACTGAATAAATGGAGCATCTCGCTTAACTAGTTATGAACAGTGTATGTCTCCAATTATTGTTTTCTAAAGCAACTACTCCTTGAACACAGTAACTTAACCACTACAGCAAATACTCTAACACTTAATTTTTAATTTCTGGTACCATGGAGTTTTCTGTTTGTAAACAAATAAAATTTATTTATCTTAGTGCTAAGCAGACATGATATAAAGTAATAAAATTTTAAAAAGCTCAGCATTGTTCTTAGTCTTATTTTTCAGCATTCTTTTATTTAAACATTGCAATGAAATTTACAAGTAGATAATTTATCCAACTATAATGGGATTAGAACCTCAGTTCTATGGACCTACTTTCAGTTGACTTTGAATGCAACAGATAGTTTTACTTTGGACTTCACCCCAAATAATGAAGTCCTTTGTTTGCAAAAGCAGCAGACAATTGATGTAATTAATGACACTTGTGTAAGTGTATAATTTTTACATCACTTCTATCAATATGTATTATCTCTTATCTTTTATGAAAAAGATATAAACATATAATATCAATCACTACCCTTTCAAGAATAGCCATGTTTTCTATAGCACTCACTATATTAACAGATTAACAGAGTTGGAAGGGACATCATAGGTCACGTACCTCCCGTGGGCGTAAGGGTTGGTTGGTTGCTTTACTGCACATGTCATAGGCTTAATTAATGCTCATGCTAGATCTTATATTTGAGGCTGATTTATTGTAATGTTATTGTAATGTCGGTACTGATGAGTCAATACGAAATGCTTGCATCTACCTCTCTTCGTCTTTTAACTGTATTGTTTAAATTATTATTATCTTTGACATATTACAAATACGTCCACATGAGAAACGAAAGAATGAGAAGGAAACATTCCTACAAATTCGTTCAAAATAAGACTTTATTAACCCCTTATACAGTTTTGTAAGAAAACAGTAGGATATGATAAATCATCTTTTGGGATGCCTATACCTGTCGATGTATGGGCACAGGAAAAAAATATTTTTGCATTACTTCTCACCATTGTACACTGGCTTGAAGTAAACTGCAGCTTTCTCATGAGCAAAGCTAGAACTTTGGAAAAGATCTTGCTCTTTTTTCACATCCAATACTTTAAAAAAAAACAGGGATATTTTGTTCTACCTATTGGCCCTTAAGGCCACATTTATACAAAAGATAGGGAAATCTAGGAGATAATCACTTAAAATCTATTGCTTGTTTTGGACCTTTTAATGGGATTTTAAAAGCAATATTGGTTTTTAAAGCAATATTATATCATTTAGAAATCTTTTCTAAACGATATAATTTTACTGGAAAGATTATGGGGAGCCTCATGGTTACAATATATGTAGAAAACTCACTGTTTCCAAATATAAAAATATTCTCCAAACCAGCTTAAAGATAACCTTGTTCAGTTCTTGAAAAAGTTAGATTTATGGCAACATAACACCAAACCATTCTGTTTCAAGGAAGGGGACTGAATGATGGTTTTGAAAGTGTGAAATCTGCTAAACTGAAAACAGCTTGAGGGAGCCATTTTCCTCATCTGGAGTGGGAGGAAGCAGAACTGGCACAATCCTTACATCCAGGGCCATAGGTATAACATAGGAAATGGAGGGATTGTCATCATCTCACTTTCTTAATAAAGGTGAAAGAGAAAGAGATCATTTCCTCAGCCCCCTCGCGGGTCTTGCCCTTGGCTGGAGTGTGTTCCCCTCACGCACCTGACTGCAGTGGCAGGTGCATAAGAGGGGTGCTTTGCCAGTAGGCCCTGCAGGAACTGGGGCAGGCATGGTATTTCCCCATCCGCTACCAGACCCAAAATGCGATGCCCTGTCAGGCTTCCCTGAAGTGTAGCGGGGTGCGGGGTAGGAAGCGGTGCCTGTTCCAAGGCTGGAGGAAGAGGGCCTTTGAGCTCCAGGCACTGGTTCGGGCAGAGCTCTGCCGACTCACCCACTCGCACGAAAGGAAGCCTCACTACCCCCAAGCCACGCCTTCCTGGAACACCGGCCAGGTGGGGAATTTGGCTGCAACCCTCAGCTCTGAACCAAGATGTGGCAGAGATGGGCTGCAAGACAGAAGGCTGTCTTCAGTACAGGGAAGGCACTGCAGCCTCAGGGGCTCTGTCTGAAGGAGCTGCCTCGGTCAGGCAGCACCCCAAAAATGCTCTGGAGCTGCTGCCTCGCAGGGAAGGGTGGGGCTCCCCAATGAAGGAGGTGTATCATTGGGAGTCTCTACCCTGGCAGCTCCTGGGTGGCAACTCCATGCCGCTTGGCAGACCCGCCCAGCTGGAAAGGCTAAGTAGAGGTGATTAAGCACGCCCAGGCCCAGCAAGCAAAAAACGGTCACCGTGAGGGGAAAGACAGAATCCCATCGGAGCCCTGGCTGCCCAGGCCCAGCAGAGATGGGGGGGAGGCATGTGATTCCAGCTGGGCTTGGGGGGCCATAGCTGGATAGGGATTGGTGCTCTGGGCGGTGATGGTGAACAGTGACGGCTGTTGTGGCCCGTCAGCGGCCTGTACGGATTGTAGCTGATTCTGACAGTGAGGAGGCTGGTGTGGTACTGTGCCAGCAGCCTGTGCAGCTGGCACCCAAGTCAGACAATGAGGAGGCTGGAGAAGATGTGGTGCTAGAGGCAGGGATTCAGCCAGGGCCTTCAGAACCTCCAGAAGCTCCTTTAAGTGAAGAGGACGAACAGGAGGAGCCTCTTCTCAATGCACGGGCACGCAGAGCTGCCAAAAGGCAGGAGTGGCTCCTCAGGAGGATGTCTCCTCGAGAGTAAGGCTTGGGACTAATTGGCCACTCCCTTAGCCTATTAAGGAGGAACGCCGACTGAAGCAATTTTGTAGGGAACAACTTTAGTTCATTCTCCTTTGCATCTGGATTTTCTGCACATTGCTTCTGGGCTTTCTGCCAACCTTAGTAAGATTGTGACTACTTTATCTTTGTTTTCTTGTAGACTGTTAAGGAAGTTTATTAACAGCCTTTGTTTGGAAAAGACAGTTATTTTAGTAAATTAAGTTTTGTACAAATTTTGTCTGTGCTGTGTTCTTTGGGATCCGTAGCTGGGGCAGAACAGACGGCCTAATGGACCTGCACAAGCTAGTGGTGACCTTGGTGGAGCCAAGGTGGATCGTATGTACAAGGGGAACATGCTCCACACGCAGGCCAAGGGCAAGGAGTTGACCAGCAATGACCTGCTTTTCAACCGCAAGCCAAAAGAGATGAGACGAAGTAGGCAGAATCCGCTTCACACCCTTCTCACTTTGTCTTCACCACAGTGGTAGCAGTAGCCGAAGGCAGAGGCACAGGGGAGAGGCACGCGGTGCGGCCTGCTGGAGGTTTTGGGCAGCCACTTGCCTTGTCTCAGCCATATGGGTTGGTCCACACCACGTGCCTCCCCTCCATTCTGCCTGCTGCCAGTGCCAGTGCTGCCACCGCCATGCCTGTTTCTTGGAGGAACTCCTGCACCTTGGCGGATGCCACTCTTTTTGCCGCTCCTTTTGCATCCTTGCCTGCCACAGCTGCCAGCAGGTGGGGGCAGCCAGGGACCGTGAGGCTGCACCACCTACATTGCCCCCCTGCCCACTAGCAGCCACAGTAGGCGAGGCATCTCCTCCCCAGGCCCCATCAGCCGGGAAAAGCCAGCCACGCAAGGAGTGGCTGGGAGGAGAGGGGCAACGGGCAGGGCGAAGGGTGGGGCTGAATCCAGGGGTGGGGTCTACTTACCTTTACTACCGGTTCACAACGAGATTGCATGTGTGCGCTCACTTTGTTCGCGCACGCACCTTGCTTCCGTACATGCACAGAAGCATCTGCACATGTGCAGATCAATGATGATGACATCTGGGGCAGTGGGCGTGGCCTCCTCCCGGTTTTACTACTGGTTCTTGTGAACTGGTCCGAAGTGGGGGCAACCCACCACTGGCTGAATCCCACCACTGCGCCGACCAGATACATTGCATTGATTAGCCATATCCGGCCCACGGGCCATAGTTTGAGGATCCCTGATCCAGATGGATGTCCAAATTGTGCATCAGCTCAGTCCAAGGAAGTATCCAAGGAGTCAAGGATGGCAAATCACCACACCCTAGGGGTCAAAAACCCAAAGAGTTTTTCTGAGCAAAGCCAGTTTCTCACCATCCAGGCCCTCAGTCCTCTAAGCACTTGGCCATTATAGCAATAGTAGCAGTTGCTTGGACAGGAGTGGGTATTTATAGCTGGTTATCATCAACATTCTGATGACAGTATATCCTATGCTGTCAGAAGACCTCACCCAATGGTTTCATGTAGATGTTAAAAGAGGAGAAGAAGGAGACATCAGCCCCAAGGCACCCCACACTGCAGGGACCTAGTGTTTGACCTCTCCCCACAACACCAGCTGAAACTGGCCATGGAGGAAAGAGAAGAGCAACTACAAAACAGTGCCTCCTGTTCCCAAACCCCCAAAAGAGTCCAGACGTATACCATGATACAGTATACGTGTTTAAAAAGTGCACAGGGTGTAAAAAGGATGTTTATATGAGCATGTGTGCCGTAAAATAAGCCCTTTGGAATTATTGGAGATATAGGGAAACAATTTTTGCTTAGATATTTAAATTATTTTGTATACTAAGTTAGACACTATACTAAGTTAGACACTAACTAAAACACTATTCAATGCCCTTTGGCATTTGTACAGTGAAAGTATGGTGACCCCTTAACTCTACTAGTCCAACTGAGCACCAACATGCTCCACTTATCTTCTTCCCTATTTTATTTGATATTTACAGTATACTTTTATTTCCCCCCTTACTCCAGTAAGTGTTCACGTCTTTATAACAATAAGCTTAAGTCTAGGTCTCCCGACTCTTCCAGCAGCATCTGAGAACATAGTTATATAATCACCGAGAAATTAAATTCAGAAACAAGAGAGAATCAAAGAGCTTTCCCAGACTATAGATCTGTTCTTTGGGGGAGAAAACAACCTCATCCAGAATAGATAAACTCAAACCTGTGCCTGATTTCTTACTGACCAGAAGCCTCTCCATCTTGTCTGGAAATATTGAGCTTTAGTAGTAGTCAAGGAAGTTGTCATTTGCCTTCTACAAATTGATGGGTTGAGACTATGAATGGACAAGGATCCACTCTTCTCAACTGGCAGCTAGTACCAATAATATGCTTCTTAAATATCCCCATTAGTCTCTCAAATTGGGAGCCCTGTTTTATCTCTTTTATGTTCATTGAATATAAAATATGTTTATTTTTAGTAAACATAGCATAGATGCTATTTTAATTTTACTGATATATAGAATAGACCTAGACAATCTGATTAATGTGCTCCAGTATGCCGGTACTATATAAATTTGCTCTACTCTTGTAGCTGATCTCAACTCTGCTTCATTAACAAGCCTGGTGAGTGATGCTGAAGGGCAACTTAAAATACAGTGATTGGTGGGTTATACTGTCAGCAGGAAAATGTCCACCAATTTTTGTCGTTGATGGGGGAAGAGGTGAGTTCAGATATCTAGAGTGGTGGATTTAGCAATTCAACAGAACTTGATTGCAGAGGGACCAATAAAATAATAGAGTCTCCTTTCTGTTTTACTCAGAAGCCTTTACCTCACTGGATTACTCTTAACACCTGAACAACAGGTGTGGGATGATGGAGATTGCACTCAAGGATCCGAAGCTCCCCTTTCCTGATTGACATACAGTTTTCCCAATACATATAGCTGATCAGCATCTGATTCACCAAGAGTGGGCAGGCAGTGATGGTGATCACTCTAATTTATGTATCAAATAATGTACCTTAACTGCATAATAAGTAGGAGATGTCCAGTCATAACCTGTGGGTAGCTAAGCACCCTTCTTATCAGCCTCTCATCACATACACATAAAAGGGCTGGTAGGCAAGGCACACAGTGCTATCAACAGCAGTAAGCTACTGGTTATAATTCTTACTCACCCACATAGCTAGAGGCTAATGCTTTCCTGCTGTGGAAACAATAGCTTGGTACTGAACAGCAATAAAACCAAGGATCTTATAGTGGACTATAGAAGGAATAGATCAGACATCCAGCCCTTGCTTATTTATTTATTTTTTTAATTTAATTTATATGCCGCCCTTCTCCGGAGACTCAGAGCGGCTTACAATGTGCTAAGCAATCAATGGAGATAAAGTGCAGCAAGTGGCCAGTTTTAAGTTTCTGGGTGTTATCATAAAAGAGGACCTGACTTGGGGCACTCACATTGCAGCACTGATGAAAAGGGCCCAGCAGAGATTATACTACCTGAGACTTCTCAGGAAACAACAACTGAATGAAAAACTGCTGGTGACCTTCTACTGCTGCACCATAGAAAGTATTTTAACTTGCTGCACCTGTGTATTGTCTGCCAATTGCCCAGTGGCAGATAGGACAGCACTCCAGAGGGTTAATGTCATTGCCAGAGGATCCTTAGTTGCCCTCTCCCCTTTTTGGAAGAGCTTTATAACTCCCAATGCCTTAAGAAAGTTCAAAACATTCTTAAAGATCCAGCTCATCCTGGGCACCCTTTTTTTGAACTATTACCATCTGGCAGATGCTATAGGATAATAAAGACAAGAACAAATATGCTGAAAAACAGCTTCTATTCCAGGGCAGTAACTATATTGAATTCTACGGTATAGTGCAATATTAATGCAATATTGGGTTTTCAATTCAATTGTATAGATAGAATGTGAAGGATGTGTGTTTTATTTTTATAGTTATAATGTACACTGAACATGGCATTTAATTTCATTGTACAAGGTGCAATGACAATAAAGTAAACTAATGGACTGAGCTCTGAGTCCTGTGGACAGTTGCTGTCAGTTGGGTCTTCTTTTCCTACATGTGGTGACACAAGTAGAAAAAATGTACAATGCCAAACCAGTCATTTGAGACTCTGAAGTCTGCATGCACCAGCCTCACAATGACACCTTTTGAAAGCAGCTGAAAGATGCTGAGGAAGATCCCCCAACTTCACCACCACATCATTAACTTCAGATACACCACAGATCCTACATGTTTTGCCAATAACAAGGATTCTGTTGGGTTGGAGAAAGTGGGAAAGAGCACTTCAGAGAAAATAAATGTTATGGTAGCTGCCCTCAGATACAGTCTGGTTAGGAGAGGAAGGCTATGTCATGGACAGGTGTCCTTCAAGAAGGGTTAGATAGACAACCTCAAGTGGAAGTTTTATGGTTGTATAGAGGTGCTCAGGTAGTTGCTTTCTATATGTTGTTTTTTCAAACAAGCCAAGTTAGTTGTTTATAATCCAAAAAGCATGCAAAGGTAATTCCTTTTCTTGAACTAATTATTTTCTATACATCAAAATTACCCCCCCCAAATTAAACTATTGACAGTGTAATATTCAACTTTCAATTTAGAGCTAGGATGTGATACATTTGTTGAAAGGAATAATCTGATGTTTGCCCATTATATGCAATTCCTTGCTTCTTCTTTTTCATAGAAGAATCTACTTTATTACAGGCTGCTGTTATCAAGAGCTGCTCTGCAGGATATCCTGTGGGAAATGTTAATTTTTTTAAAGTATGAATGCCTCACATTGATACATATAAAACTGCAACACATTAAAAAAATCCAGCTCTGTTCAGTTTATTCTCCTTCTGCCTTTGCTGTTTATGTAATGTCAAAAATAATGTGACATCTTATAAAGAAACAGGACAAAAGAGAATCACTTCCATTTTTGCTAGAAACTATTTTGAACCCCCTTTGGAAATTTATTTTTTCTGTGCATTGTAATTTTTGGGGATGATTATCCAGAGATTATTCTTCCAATATGATTCATTTTAGGACAAAAACAACAGAGGGAAGTATAAGTGGAGCAGCTGTAAAGGACAAAGAAGACTTAACAGACAAGGAAACAATGTTGCTGTAAGAGGGCAGCTGAAGAGTCTACAAAATGCATTTGATTCATGCAAACTGGAACTAAAGAATATCATGCTAGCAAATACAATGAAGGATAAAATAAATCAAGGCACAGCATTAATTTAATATAGAGGATTTTTCAAATACATTGTAAGTGTTTTTCTTATAGCATTTTTCAGAATGAGAGCATTAAATAAATATATGGTATTTAATAACTTCTATGACAGGACAAAATAATAATTAACTAATTATTGCAGTATTTTTTAATTGTCAGTTACATGATTAAAATGTTTTGGGGGAAGATCACTATGACTAAAAACATTGGAGGAGGATGGATTGCTTTTTCTTTTCCTTAATATTTTGAAATTGACTGTAATTGTTCAGCAAGACTTATTGTATATAATATCAAATTATATATGAAATTGAAAATCATACAGTCATCTGAATGACTCAATTTTATTCGTAAAATTTTATTTCCTTTTTGGCACTAATAATCAATATAGAGTTTGATGGTAATAAAATAGCTGCAATTTGCATTTTTAATGGTATATATTCACCAGTTTCAGAATTTTTAGAAATGGATATTTTTTCTGAAGAATGGTCTGTGAACCTAACAGCATATTCCTTACTACAATTAAGCCAAGATAGAAAATTCAACAGAAGTGTACTTACATCTGAAGAAATTAACAAGTCTTGTTTATGCAATGTGACTGCAGACTTTGATCATACAATGAACTGTTCTTGTGAAGGGAACCTGACTGCATCATTATTTCCTATTTTTCATGAGAAAAACTGGCCTGCTCTTTTAACTATTATTGTGATTATTATAACCATTTTTGGAAATATTCTGGTCATCTTGGCTGTTTCATTAGAAAAGAAGCTGCACAATGCCACAAATTATTTCTTGATGTCACTTGCAATAACTGATATGCTCTTGGGTTTTCTTGTCATGCCGATATCAATGCTAACTATATTATACGGTAAGTACTATTAACAGCCTTTAAAACTCAATATACCGCACTTTAATTGATTAATATGCATATTACAAGTTACTTTAATGTAAGTATAGATTCAATGAAAAGAGGCTTTCTAAAAAATTAGAATTATGAACTAGAAGATGTGGATGTCTAAAACCTTAATTCTGCACGATGCTTTCATTGTTTCTCAAATAATAGAGCATTGTTGACTAAAAAAGGCCCCCTACAGTCCTCATTCTGTCTTCACAGTTATCTGAGAATTCTAGTTGTTGTTCCAATGTATCCAAAAAGTACTAGATTGCCAAATATGTGCACAATTTGATGGCTTGTACTTTTAAAAAATTAAATATTTGTATTGAACTTAAAGATCAGTAAGTATATCACTGTATATTTTAAACACGTGCAACATCTATTGCATTTACTATTCAGATTTCATAGTTGAAGAATTAAGACTGCAAAATCATTAAATTTTAGACTAGACTGGTAATGGGACTAAGGACCCTAAATCATCACTATGTGGGGAATCATACTCTAGGAGAAAAAATTTGAAGATAAGAATATCAACATAGTTATGAATTAAAATAAATGACTGTTGCATATTTATACAGCTACTGTAACTCTAACAAGTTAATGAAATTAGGTGTATCATTATGAAACTGTATACAGATCCGTGTGACACCGTTTTCAATGTTATCACTACTTTGGATAGCCTGATGAAAAGTCATGCAAATTTTAAAAGATGATTGCCTAACTATGATTCATTTGCCATAGAGTTCCTCAGTAACTAAAGGATAAGAAAGTAACCTTGATATAAAATATCAGGAGTATTTCACAAGCATTATAAATTCAAATGCTTGAGGCAGAATGTAGTGGTGAGGGTTATATCTGTAAGACTGCATATGGTTTAGGAACTAATATTGTTATTTGTTTAGTTGATTGAATGTTTATTAAATGCCCATTTCAGTGAATGACTTTGGGTGGCTTACATATTTAATATTTGAGGGAATGCTTTGTGCAGGATCGGGTGTCTGAGGTTTAAATTCCAAAGAAGAGCAACCCTCAATGCCTATAGTTGGGACAGATATCCTATGTGAGGTCACTCAGGATTCTTGAGTAGGAAGCGTGGCATATAAATAAAGTAAAAACTATTAATAATGTGATTATGGAAAACTGATCTTGCATTTGTAGATTAGTTTGGAATATTTCACACTGTCCAAATGAATTTTTATTTTCTGAAACAGCATAGTGTTTGAGATCATTATGCTATCATTATGCATAGAGATAATTATGCTCCTGAAGTTAAGCTTCTCTAGTCAAAATGACAGCTTTCTATAATGTGCTTTAGGGAAAAGTGAGAGAGAAGTTTTTAAGAGTGCTATGGACATATATTATTGCCTTAATTTTAAGAGAAATACAATGTCTGGTTTTGGTAAGATATACTTCCCACTGTCAGTCATGGAAGCCATGTTTTACTTTGGATCTTCAGAAAACTTTGGAACTCTAAGAAAATAGCTGCAGGGTTATTATTAAAAGTGGAATATTGAGAAGAGTTTATGCCATTTTTTTCTGCATCTTTTCTTTGAATAACTATTGAAAGCATTGTAAAGATAATTTTTTCAATCTGTGCACTTGTTCGTTCAAACAGATATAAAGTCTGTTTGTCTCTGCCTATATGTACATTGACAAGACACAAAGAGATACACATCTGTCAACACTCATAAGAAGTCCTAAAATACAGGTAATCCTCGAGTTATGAATGTAATGGAGCCTGCCAATTACATTCGTAACCCAAGAATTCATAGGAGTGAATCGTGTAACTTGACCACAATCACTCCCTCCTTTTGCCCATGCATTTGCTAATCGAATGCCCGGTTCGTTAAGTGCACATGAGATATCTCAGGGTGGGGAGGCCTTGTGATGGAATAGGCCACCTTCATCAGAGCACCCAAGGCCTCCCATGATCCAGATACCTCATGAAATTGCTTCCCTCCCACATACACAGCCTACCATGCTGGGCCCCCACAGGCAGGCCTGTGGAGACTCACTTACCTTTTGAGGACTTCACTGCTTGCTCGAGATTGCCCTCAGCAAAGAAGCTGGCAAAGATGTTCATCAAACAGATTTACCGACAGCACAGGATACCCCGCTGGGTCAGCTCAGACCAAGGAGTCCAATTCACAGCTAAGTTTTGGAGACAGTTCCTGAGATCAGTTGGATCCACACAAGGACTTAGCTTGGCTTTCCATACGAGTATGAATGGAGCTACAGAATGAGTGAACATAATCGTGAAACAATATATATAAGATGTTATGTGGATTACCAACAAGAGAAGTCGACGGACCTGCTGTTGTTTGCAGAAATTGCTTTCAACAACACCGTGCACAGCAGCACCAGATTGACCCCCTTCAGGTCACAAGTGGCATGGACTTTGTACTCATGCCTGAACTGCCCAGAGAACCCCCTCCTCCACAACCCTGACTGAGTGGACAGAGCTGCTGAGAAAGGGTTGGGAGAACACTAAAAAAGTGCTAGCAGGAGCCACTGAGGCATATAAAAAGCAAGCAGACAAACACTGATCTCTTCAACCTCCCTTCCGTGTGGGAGATCGGGTTTATCTGTCAACCAAATACATAAAACTAAAGCTGCCTAGTAAAAAGCTGGGACCTAAGTTTTTACATCCATTCCCAATAGTGAAAGTAATCAACCCAGTGACAGTGCAGTTTAGCCTCCCCTGCATTCTAGGGAAAGGGCATCCTGTTTTTCACTGCAGTATCTTGAAGCCAGCCATCGGGTCTAGATTAAGACCACAGATTCGACCACCTCCCAAACCTATGGTGGTGCAAGGAGAAACCCATTACGAAGTTAAAAAGATTTTAGATCTATTAATGGAAGTTTGACAACAGATTTTAATATTGAGAAAGGAACAAGACAAGGTTGTCCGTTATCCCCACTGTTATTTATTTTAACATTAGAAGTCTTGTTGAATACAATACGGGACTCGAGTACCTTGAAAGGAATAGTGATAAGGCAAGAGGACTACAGAATAAGGGCATTTGCAGATGATCTGGTTGTTACCCTAACACAGCCAATGGAATCAATAATCCAGATGAAAGACATTATAAAAGACTATGGTACAGTATTAGGATTTAGACTGAACCAGAAAAAAACTAAGATGATAGTTAAAAATATGACACAAGATCGAAAACACGAACTTGAAAGGAGGGCAGGTTTTGAGATTGTCCCGAAGGTTAAATATCTAGGAGTTCAGGTTGCAGAATCAAATATGAAATTGTTTCAAAATAATTATGAGGTGTTGTGGCGAGATGTACAGAAAGATATGGAGACTTGGAAAAAACTGCAGCTGTCTTTACTTGGAAGAAAAGGAGCCGTTAAGATGAACATTTTGCCAAGATTTCTTTTTTTGTTTCAAATGATTCCGGTGCTTAAAAGTGATAAACAATTGAAAGAATGGCAAAGTGGACTGAATAAGTTTGTCTGGAACGAGAAAAAACCGAGAGTGAAACTGAAAATTATGCAAGATGTTCCAGAAAGGGGAGGTCTTAAACTTCCAAACCTACAGTTATATTATGAAGCAGCAGCTTTGACTCAAGCAAGCGACTGGTTTGGAAGGAAAAAGACTGGAATATTGAATATAGAAAGCTTTGATCTTGAATTTGGTTGGCATGCTTATTTATTTTATGAAAACAAAGTGGATAAAGTATTTAAAAGCCATATACTCAGAGACTCTTTGATGAGAGTCTGGAAGAAGCACCGACTCAAATGGGATTATAAAATATCGCTATGGCTGGATCTTGGTCATATCATGTGGAATACAAATATAATGTCACTCAGGGGGGGTTATATAAAGAAGCTCTTTTTACAGATGCGGGCAGATGGCAACTGAAGACATTAGAAACACTGTTGGATGAAGGGATTAATCTAACTTGGTTACAGTATAATCAACTTCAATTGAGATGGAAAGAGGACCAAAAAATTGGTATAATGTTGCATGAGGAAGAATTGGTTAGACATATAAAAGAGAAAGGTCCAATGCATATTAAAAGGCTTTATAATGTTTTGTTAGAAAGGGATTCAGAAACTGAATTGGTTAAAGATTGCATGATTAAGTGGGCGCAAAATTTTGCAGAACCAGTGATGTTGGAAACATGGGAAAAAATATGGGTTCAGAATGTTAAATTTACACAGTCGCAGAATCTGAGGGAAAATTTTTATAAAATGTTTTATAGATGGCATTTAGATCCTAAGAAATTGTCGTGCATGTACCCTAATGTTCAACCAAAATGCTGGAGATGTGATTGTCTAGATGCTACATATTATCATGTGTGGTGGACTTGTAAGAAAGTGAAGGCTTTTTGGATAAAAATTTGGTGGGTTATGCAGAATGTTTTGAAGAAAAAAATTCAATTTTCTCCACAATTGTTTTTATTGGGTATAGTTAAGGGTTTTACATTGGGTGAAACAAAGTTGATATTGTATATGATAACAGCAGCGAGGTTACTGATAGGTCAATATTGGTAAAATGAAGCTATGCCTACTATTGAGGAATGGACTTTGAAGATGGCCAGCTTTGCAGAGATGGCGAAGATTTTAGCATATCTAAAAGATCGCTCACAAGAGACTTATGAATAGGAGTGGAAAAACTGGATAGATTATGTGCAGAACAAATATCAAACTAGGAAGTATCAGATAGCTTTTAACTGAAAGTATTATATAAAGATAGAAATAGTTTGTGAAGATGAAAAAATATATTGGGGGTGGAGGGGTTCAAGTTTTATAAAAAGGGGATTTTGATTTGGATTATATTCTGTGGAAGTCTGGAGGGAGGGGTGGGTTAGGGGGGGTTAGGGAGGGTTAGGGGGGTTGAGGAGGGTTAGGGAGGTTAGGGAGGTTAGGGAGGGGAAATGGGGAGAAAATGTAATTGTAAAACTTTTTCAATAAAAAAAAAGAAAAGAAAGAAAAGATTTTAGATCTAGATTATATAGAGGTCAATTGCAATATCTAGTTCATTGGAAAGGGTACCCTTTGTCTGAAGCTACTTGGGTTAAAAGCTGGGATGTAAAAGCAGACAGGCTAGTAAAACAATTCCATGATAAATACCCTGATAAGCCAAAGGGTTCCCCTGAGGAGGGGAAGAGGTGATTAGTCTTTTCAATTAACCCCCTGTGTTATTCTCGTTGCAGGACACGATGAGGGGAGGGGGGCGGCCTGTCAAGCCTAGAAGCCATCTTTTGCGTTGGGCCTTCAGGCCTGCCACATTTACTGCTGTGGAAAACTGGGAGGGGGGATTGTATGGAGCAGGGGTAATATGTAGTCATAATAACCAGTGGTGGGTTTCAAAATTTTTTACCAATGGTTCTGTGGGTGTGGCTTGATGGACGTGGCATGGCATGGCATGGTGGGGAAGGATACTGTAAAATCTCCATTCCCACCCCACTCCAGGGGAAGGATACTGTAAAATCTCCATTCCGTCCCCAATCCAGGGAAAGGTTACTGCAAAATCCCCATTTCCTCCCGATCAGCTGGGACTTGGGAGGCAGAGAATAGATGGGGGTGAGGCCAGTCAGAATTTTTACTACCGGTTCTCTGAACTACTCAAAATTTCTGCTATCAGTACTCCAGAACTGGTCAGAATCTGCTGAAACCCACCTCTGATAACATTACTTTCTCAGAGAGTCAAAGATATCTTGCCCTGCACCTGGAGGGGTGTGGCTGGGAGGAATCTCCAGTTGGGATGGTGCTTTGATTGGACCATGTGATGGACATGTGGGTGCTGGGCAGGGACTTGGACTTTCCTTTGGGTGTGGAAAACCTGGAAATTTTCAGATTCTGGTTTTCCCAGCTGTGGGAATATTAGATGCCAATATGGCATCTCTAATAAAATGGAAATTTGAAGAACTTCAAGCCTCAGAGTCTTCTTTCATTGGGGGTGTTAACTTGGAACCCTGACAAACACATTACAATAAAAGCTGCAACCTACTGGATGTGAAGGTACTCTAGATATTTTTAGTCTCAAGTTTGAGCAGTTTTTTAAATTGGATGTTTGTAATTTGTGTGCTTTTTCTGGTCTCTTTTTCTGATCTACACCAGTACTGTATCTTTTAATAAATTAAATTTTAATTAATTCCATTTGAATGGAATATAGCATGGTAGGGGAATGGTTGCAATAATGGCACTATAGAAAAAGAAGTCCTAAGTATTTATCATCAGAAATATTCATTGGACTGGTTCTGGTGTTGTCACTTCCAATTTTATCTTTCTTTAATGACAGTTTCATTAAACTATCTTAAAAGCTGAAAACAGAGAAATTAGAAATTATATAAATACAATTACAATTAGTTTAAATGTGATATCAGCACTGGATAGGGTTTGATGTGCCCCCCTCCCAGATTTAAGGAGGTTTCGGTGCAAACTATACAATTTAAAAGAAGTCCAAAGATGGGAAGGCGGAGTACAAAGACAATTGTATCATTACAAATTAGCAGATTTGCTGCCATATCAGCTGCAGTGAAATCTAGAGAACTCTGCTGGCTTCAGAATTGGATATTGGAGCCTTCAAGAACTTGGAGGAATCAGCAGGACATGGACTAACCACTTTTAAAAATCTGTAGATGGATGAAATAAAATATAACAACAGAAAATGTGTTTCATATCAGTGAAATATATAGCTTTCCAAACTGCTGTAGAGTTAATAAAAGCTGTCCTTGGTTACAGAATATAGATGGCCACTGCCCAGGAACCTCTGTGCTGTGTGGATTTATTTAGATGTGCTTTTCTCCACTGCCTCCATCATGCATCTCTGTGCCATATCTCTGGATCGTTATATTGCCATTCAAAATCCCATTCATCACAGCCAGTTTAACTCCAGGACAAAGGCCTTGGCAAAAATTGCTCTTGTTTGGACAGTATCAATAGGTGAGTTGTTCAATCTTTATGTGTTATGATATCATCAGAGATTTTTACTTTCAGTAAAATTATATGTGCATCCTATCCCAATCACTCTCTAAAGCTATGCATTTTTGCCTGGGGCCTTTTGATGTCTTGATTGATGCCATATTTTCGATTGCATTTCATGGCTTTTTATTACTATTAATCCCATTTGGGCAATCAAAAATATTTTCAGCTCCATGTCACCCCAGGGTAATTCAATTTGAACTAAATTGTCAATATTTTACATTGATCCCCCCCCCCCCGCAAGGATTTAGTTTAAAAGCTAATGTACTGCTACTATTTTAATTCAAATGGAGTCTTCCCTTCAAAATACACTTACTTATAAAGTGAAATGCAAATCTGAATAGATACAAAACAATTTATCAGGAAAGTGCTTTGAAAATTCACCACAGCTCAGTAGCTTTATTATCCGAAGAACTCTTCACATGAAATAACACTGCTCAACAATAGTAAGTGCTGCATGGGACAATGGCTGGAACATGAAAGATCAATTCCCTGATCAGTTAAACATTTGGAAGTTTTATTGCTTTCTGCTGTAAGTATATTGTTAATCTTAATCATCAATTAAGGCCTGAGACATAAAATTTCTTTTCTGGGAATAATGTCTTTTTTAGTTAGCATGTCCTTTCAGAAGGAGACAAGGAGATTCCACCACCACCACCCCATTTTTTAATTACAATTACAGAAGTAATACAAGAAGAAAAACACGGTTAATTGCAGACATGTACCATTGAGAGAAAATTGCAGTAACTGTTGTTAGTTTATTAAGTGATGTTTTCTCGAAGATGCAGTTTTGTGTGCTTTATTGGCATATGTGCATCAGTGCAGAGCACTAGAACATTGTCTTTCTCTCTAGCTGTGTCCTGCATAGATAACATTGTTTCCTTTTACTATATATATATAGAATGCATGGAAATAAAAGATGCAAAACCAAAATAGCCCATAAGAATAGGCATTGATCATTCACAGCAGACTAACAGTGGATGAAATATGTATGGCTTGAACATACAGTATTAAAGGACAGCTTTGTTCTGTTTTTGCTGGAGGGAGTGTTAAAAAAAAGTCTTAAATCTTAAAAAGAAAGTAAGGAATAGAATAAACAACTGAGTTTTTTAAAAATGCACTCACCGCATCCGAAATAGAACAATCTCAATAAAGTTTGCTGATGAGGAGATATTATCTTCCTCTTCCCATTGATCTCAACTGCATTAAAACACTGGAGAAGGAGGGGAAGCTTTGTCTCAGTGTATATGTGCTGGCAAATATATATGTGTGATTCCCAAGATACACCAGCATTATTTCTGTGTGGTGTGTGAGAATGCATTAGGACAACAATATAGTACAGGTAGTCCTTGCTTAATGAAGGTAAATGTGACTAGCAGTTTCGTTGAGCAGAGTGTTTGGAAAGCACAATGTCATGACTGCATCAACTTACAATGGCAGTTGCAGCTGTTCCAGTTGCTATTGTTAAGGCAAATCCTGCACAGAGTGTCCCAGAAGTGACGTCCCGGTGCCTAGAGGCCGTGTGGGTCTGGATGGGGAGAAACAGGCTCCAACTCAACCCTTCCAAGACCGAGTGGCTGTGGCTGCCAGCATCCCGATATAGCCAGCTGGTGCCATCGCTGGCTTTTGGGGCGAGTTACTTGCCCCCACGGAGAGGGCTTGCAACTTGGGCGTCCTCCTGGACGCATGGCTGTCTTTAGAAGAGCATATGACAGCCGTGGCCAGGGGGGCTTTTTATCAGGTTCGCCTGATTTGCCAGTTGCGTCCCTTTCTGGATCGGGACTCCTTACGCACGGTCACTCAGGCACTCGTCACTTCCCGCCTGGACTACTGTAATGCTCTCTACATGGGGATCCCCTTGAGGAGCACCCAGAGGCTCCAACTGATGCAGAATGCGGCCATGCGGGGGATTATGGGAGCGATGGGGCGCTCCCATGTGACACCCCTCCTGCGCGAGCTGCATTGGCTCCCAATGGTCTTCTGGGTGCGCTTCAAGGTGTTGGTTACCACCTTTAAAGCGCTCCATGGCTTAGGGCCTGGGTACTTACGGGACCGCCTTCTGCCACCGATAGCCTCCCATCGGCCAGTACGTTCCCACAGAGAAGGACTCCTCAGGGTACTGTCTGCCAGACAGTGTCGGCTGGCGACCCCCAGGGGGAGGGCCTTCTCTGTGGCAGCACCTGCCCTCTGGAACGACCTGCCCCCAGAGATACGTAGGATCCCAGATCTCCGTGCTTTTCGCCATGCCCTTAAAACTTTTTTATTTCATCAAGCTGGCTGGCTTAACCCCCCCTCCCTTAGATATTTTTAATTGTTAATTGATTTTAGTTGGGGTGTTTTAAATTTATTGGGCCAAAATTTGTTTAATTCTTTTTTTTAAAAAAATTAAATTTTGTATGCGATGTTTTTAGTCTTGGCTGTTCACCGCCCTGAGTCCAGTGGGAGAAGGGCAGTCTAAAAAGCTAATAAAATAAATAAATATAAATAAATAAATAAATTATGGGATCACTGTTTGTGATTTCCCACCAGCTTCCCCATTCATTTTGCTTGTGGGATAGCAGCTGGAAAGTTTACAAATGGTGACCATGAGATATCATGTCCATTGTAATTGTGAGCTTGTTGCCAAGCACCCAATTCATGATCATACAAACGTGGGGATGCTGCATTGGGTGCAACTACAAGGAACGGTTATAGTTTCACCTCATTCGGCAGCAGCATAACTTTAAATGGTTGCTGAATGAGAGGCCACTGAATGAGTGCTGCCTGTATTACTAAACCTGCCAAACAGGAAAATCTTATGATTGTGGTTTTTTCCAAATAAAAGCTAATGAAGTACCGCAATAAACATTCACATTTCTGAATTGAAATTCTATCATATAAAGTTGGTGTTGCTAGTGAGTTTTGAATTCAGCAATTTGTTCAAGTGGTTTTCCAATCTGTCCTTGTAGAGTTTACACAGTGCTTGTAGCTACTCCAAAGCCAAAACCTTTAACTTCTATTTGTAAGATGGTACTTTGTTTTTCGCTTCCACTGAATAGCTGTGCAAACTTCAAGGAAGCAAATTCACATTCTGCAGTGATGGTCTGATCTTTATGTTCAGGAATTTATTGGGAACGAGTAGGCACCCATTGTGGTACATCACAGAATGACGTATTTTTAAAAGTGAAAATGACTGTGCTTATCTTTTTTTTAACTAAACATATAGGTATTTCAATGCCAGTTCCTATATTTGGATTCCGTGATGAGTCTAAAGTTTTCAAGAATGGAAGCTGTTTTCTTGGGGATGAAAAGTTTGTTTTAATTGGTTCTTTTGTAGCATTTTTTATTCCACTTGCTATCATGGTGATCACCTATTTTTTAACTATAAAATCGCTTCAGAAAGAAGCCACATTATGCATGAATGATCTTGATTCAAAAGCTAAGTTTGGCTCATTCAGTTTTTTCCCTCAAAGTTCTCTTTCTTTGGATAAACATTTCATGCACTCTCTGAACAAAGAATCAGGAACTTTTAGGAGGAGAAAGATGCAATCAATAAGTAATGAACAGAAAGCATCCAAGGTACTTGGAATTGTCTTTTTCCTGTTTGTGGTAATGTGGTGTCCTTTTTTCATCACAAATGTGATGGTAGCTTTTTGCAAGGAAGCATGTGACAAAGATATAATCGAAGATCTACTTAATATTTTTGTTTGGATTGGCTACCTTTCTTCAGCAGTCAACCCACTTATATATACATTATTCAGTAAAACCTACCGATCCGCTTTTGTACGTTACCTCCAATGTCACTACAAAGAGAAAAGGAAACCTCTGCAGTTGTTCTTAGTGGACACTTTCCCTACTGTAGTGTACAACTCACATCAGTTAACACAAATGAAATGCTTTAGAAAGGAATCTAAGTTGATGGCTAAAGACTATTCTACAGGGACATCTGAAATACATGATCTGGATGAAAACTTAAAGGGCAAAGTCAGCAACATGAATGAAAAGGTTAGCTGCTTGTGATTCTGGTACAAGACCATTTTCTTTAACTGTGTATATTTTGCAAACTGGAGAAAGCTGACCTGGAAAAATAGTATGCAACTTTGCTGGGAATTTGCAAGACAGTGCTTCACTATCAAAGATTTGTCTATCACTTTTCTCAATTCTGGAAACAGAATGTACAGGAGTGTGAATGCAGCTACTCCTTTCTATGACTCATTAAAGTCACTCATTGCAATTGTTTCCAGGACTATGTAGCACTCACTTAATGACAGTAACTGGAGATGGAATTTCTGTTGCTATGCAACATGGTTGTAAAGTGTAATGTCATATAACATTAGATTTGGAAAATGAGAGCAGTACAATGTAAATTTTTGATTTAATTATACCAAATACATTTTATATCAAACTAATTAACAGAAAATATAGAAAATATAACAGTAAATGTAATATGAACTATGTTATAAACAGAAGTCAAATAAATTAATTGCTAAAAGATGTTTTCCTTGCCTTTTTGCTGAAAAAAATTAATTCAAATGCTGATAAAAACAACATTTTCAGATCCACTACTGCAAATTAAGGAGTAATTTTGCAGACTTTGAACTACTATGATTCATTACACAGGTCCTCCTCAAGTTACAACCACAATTGGAACCAGAATTTCCATTGCTGAGCAAGGCAGTTGTTAAGTGAATTGTGCCTGATTTAATGACATGTACTAACCCAGCCAGGCAGTTACAGTAATTTTTAATTAATTTTATTGTGCACCCGCAGAAAATATGGCTAATGGTGTCTTTAATTATATGTAATTTTATCAGATAAGCTCCTTGCACTTTAGAAAATTGAGTCTTTATTCTCAATTATACCAATAATGAAACTGAATTTGATTGATTACTTTATGTAGTATGATTACAGCCATATTGTCATCCCATACACATCTATGACTCTATGATTCTACATTCCAGATATCTCCATGAGAATTTAATACCTTTTCTACAGGGCTATCTACTAGTAGATCTTCTAAATGTAAACTGTACATAAATGATATTGGTTTTTCACTTTGGTTTATTTTATATAGATCTGAGAATCCCAGAAGGAAAAGACATTAGTTAGAATGCAAAAGGAATATGAGTTCTTCTCTTTTTCCTTGTACATATTGCTGTATTAGTTCTAACTTCAAGAGGAGAAGTTTCAATAGCTATGAGAAAAAAACTGCCTTTTAAATACAATGTGCTACAATAATCTTATTATGATTTGATTCAGTGGTGAAATCTGAACCGGTTTGCTACTGGTACGCTGGCTGCATATGCGCGGTGCGTGCCAAGTGCAAGCTGTGCATGCACATGCACAGTTTGCACCAAACACACACTGCATGTGCAGGTGCAATACACACCAAAAGGAGGCTTGGGAAGGTAAGTAGAACAGCGGGGGGTGGGGGGAGAATCAGCTGTTGTGTGTGATCTTGGGAACTTTTTTTAAAAAAAAATTAAGGCATTTTTTACTACTGGTTCAGGCGAATAGGTAGTATAAAAATGCTTAAAAAGTTAAAAAAAAAAGTTCTGACAATCGCCTGTCACTCAGCTGATTGTCGGAACTTTTTTTTTTTTTTACATTTTTTTACTACCAGTTCGGCGACCCAGTAGCATATTTTACTACCAGTTTGGGCAAACTGGCCCGAACTGGTAGCATTTCACCCCTGGTTTGATTAAAGATTAAAGAGCCTGGCTTTTGGGATGAACATGAGCTTCATCTTGCATACCATCACAATTTTCTATTACAAATACTTCCAAAGATACCAAACTGATGTTTTAGTATGCACAGATTTTTTTCTAAGACATCAAACTTACATTTATTGGCAACTGTAGCAGACTGTGGCAAAATAGGGGGCGTGGTTAACTCCACAATTGCCTCTGTGTACAGTGTCAAGTGATGTGAAACCTTCAGACACTCACAGCCTCCTCTTGACAATTTGGCACCTTTAGTTCTTTTCTCAGTCAGGTGCCAAACAAAAATACCCTGCGTGTCCAACTGTGTCAGACTTTCCACAGCTAGGTCTCTAGGAAAGACAGACCCTTGACTCCATTTAGTTGAAACGATAGGTTCTTTTACTAAGGATTAGTGGTTGCAACGAAAGCAGGCTAGAACTAAAGTTCCCAGACAAAGTGTTACAATACTCACCTTTGTCCCCAGCCCTCCCCCCTTGTCCGGTTTGTTTTCGTCCAATGATGTGCCGCATACGTGTTTTGGCAACGGCTCAGATATTTGGAACTGCTTGATGCAGTTCACATCCCTTTCTCAGGCTTCGCAGCCTTGAAGCCTGGAACAGGCTGGTTCTCATATCTCTGGCTTCTGTCAACCTGTTATCCCCTCCTCTTTAGCTCATTTCTACCCTTTACATGCTAATTGCCTATTTCTTCTTCTACCCCAGTCCCCTAACAATTTATGAAAGGATGCCAGCAAAGCTCTAAGCTAAAGATGGCAGATCTGACAAACTAGTTTTCTTCTCTTTAGCAGGTAGGGTAGTTTAATTATTTATTAACCACTCTTGGCAGCTTTAGTACAACTACCTGTAATAACTTCCAATGCACACATGCATCACACTATTTAAATTATATAGAACTAGGTATAATTTGGGAGTAATAAGTTTTTGTTTGGTAGGGTTTAATTTTCCCATTTTTAGGAGTTTGGGGTTTTTTGTTGTCTCACCCTTCTAGGTTTTATAATACAGGCTTTTCTCTTTCTTACTATGTCTTTTTTTAAAACAGTGTCAGGTTTCTTTAACCTTAGCATTGAAATTGTTCCTTTACTCCCTTCAATAATTTCTATTAACTCATTTTCTACAACCATCAAAACTACCATGTTCTACCACCTCTTGCACTTACACATACATTGCCCACATTCACTACCTCTTGAGAAACACAACTACCAGTAGTCCTAAGTTACGACTGTAATAGCATCTGCCCATTATGGTCATAACATTAACTGAATCATATTGAATGAAGGAGCCCCATCCCTCCTCCCCCAATGCATTTGTTAATTGACTGCATAGGCTGTTAAGTGTGAATGAGGTACCTCAGGGATGGGGAAGAAAATGGGGGTTTAGTGCAGGAACAAGATCACCTGCTTCCAGCCATCCAAGGCCTCCCTGCACCCTCTGAAGTATCTCATACTCCCTCACTATTCAGGCCTTCTTACCTTTTGAAGATCAGCAGAGCTCAAGGCCAAGTGGCAAAAAAGTGGCCGTCTTCTCAGATGCTGGTGAAACTGTTTTCTTTAGATATGTATATGCTCTTATACATGTTTCTGTGCTCTTTGGAAAAGCCTTTTTGCATGGAGAATGGAGAATCTCTAGGGATGCCAGATCTACCCCAGCCCTGCAGCCTTCTGTCTTCTTTGGAAAAGCCTTTTCTTTTTAATTAATTAAAAATAAACTAGTTAATTAAAATTTTAATTATTTTTTTACTTTTAATTTTTTTGTCAGATGATGGACATCTGTTTATCCCAACCATGTTTAATGCTAGTAATATCTTTTAATAAAACACATTATTACTAGAAATTGTACTGCACAGTCATCAACATTTTGAATATATACATAAAATTAAATATTCTCAATTAACTATTTCAAAACAGAATCATAAAATATATATTATTTAATTATATTAAATATTTATTACAGAATGATGGAAAAAGAAAACATGTGCAAAACGAACTATTCTTGCTATTCTATTGAAAAGCAGCCCTTTCAAGTTTCAGAAAATAGATCTCTGGATTCTCTTTTGCTAAAACTTTAATTATGTTTGTTAACTAAAAGCCTCTTTGCTGGGGAAAGCACTCCTATGATGCATTTAAGATTATAGATGTTTTGAATTCTGAGGATACATATCCATTCATTTATTTATTTATTTTTCATATTTGTATTTGTATACCGCCCTACTCCCGAAGGACTCAGGGCGGTGAACAGCCATAATAAATACAAATACATATAGAAGTTAAAAACTATTAAGAAACAGATTAAGTAATTTAGGCTCAAAGATTAAGAACATCCAAATTTCTCTAAAGAGGTTTAAAACCCAGTTTAAAAGCCAATTAAAAAGGGAGAGTTAGGCCAGACCAGCTTGTTGGAATAGAAAAGTTTTCAGGGCACGGCGGAATATGCGTAAGTCTTGGATGTTTCGTAACTCCGGGGGAAGCCCGTTGCAGATGGTAGGTGCCCCCACAGAAAAGGCTCTCCCCCTGGGGGCCGTCAGTCGACATTGTTTGGCCGACGGCACCCTGAGGAGTCCCTCTCTATGGGAGCGAACTGGTCGGTGAGAGGCTATTGGTGGCAGGAGGCGGTCTCGTAAGTACCCTGGTCCTGAGCCATGGAGCGCTCTAAAGATAGTAATCAAAACCTTGAAGCGCATCCGGAAGATCACTGGGAGCCAGTGCAGCTCATGCAGGAGGGGGGTTACATGAGAGCGCCACATTGCTCCCATTACCACCCGCGCGGCCGCATTCTGGACCAGTTGGAGCCTTCGGGTGCTTCTCAAGGGGAGCCCCATGTAGAGAGCATTACAATAATCCAGGCGTGAGGTGACAAGGGCGTGAGTGACCGTGCGTAACGAGTCCCGATCCAGAAAGGGATGCAACTGGCGAATCAGGCGAACCTGATAAAAAGTCCTCTTGGCTACGGCCGTCATATGCTCTTCAAAAGACATCCGTGAGTCCAGGAGAATGCCCAAGTTGCGAACCCCATCTGTGGGGGCCAACGACTCGCCCCCAATAGTCAGAGATGGCGCCAACTGACTATATCGGGACGACGGAAACCACAGCCACTCGGTCTTGGATGGATTGAGTCTGAGTTTGTTCCTCCCCATCCAGATCCGTACGGCCTCCAGGCACCGGGACATCACCTCGAGGGCATCATTGGGGTGGTCTGGGGTGGAGATGTACAGCTGGGTGTCATCAGCGTACTGATGGTACTTCACCCCAAAACCACGGATGATCTCACCCAGCGGCTTCACATAAATGTTGAATAGAAGGGGCGAGAGGACCGATCCTTGTGGCACCCCACATATAAGGGGCCTCGGGGTCGACCTCTGCCCCCCTGTCAACACAGACTGCGACCGGTCAGAGAGAAAGGAGGAGAACCACTGTAGAACAGTGCCCCCCACCCCCAACCCTTCCAACCGGTGCAGCATGATATCATGATCGATGGTATCAAAAGCCGCTGAGAGGTCTAGTAGGACCAGGACAGAGGAGCAACCCGTCCCGAGCCTTCCAGAGATCATCAACCAATGCGACCAATGCTGTCTCTGTGCTGTACCCGGGCCTGAATCCCGACTGGAACGGATCTAGATAATTCGATTCATCCAGGTACTGAGGCAGTTGTCGTGCAACCACACTCTCAACAACCTTTGCAACAAAGAGAAGGTTGGAGACAGGACGATAATTTGCTAATACAGCTGGATCCAGGGAGGGCTTCTTGAGGAGGGGCCTCACCACCGCCTCTTTCAAGACGGTGGGAAAGACACCCCCACTCAAAGAAGCATTTATAATCTCCTGGAGCCAGCCTCGCGTCACCTCCCGGGAGGCCAGTACCAACCAGGATGGACATGGGTCCAATAAACATGTGGTCGCATTTAGTCTGTTCAGTATCCTGTCCACGCTTTCGGGAGTCACAGGATCAAACTCTTCCCAAATAATATTCTCAGGACCTGCCCCTGTCATCTCCTCTGGATCAATCCAGTCAGAGTCTAGCTGTTCACGAATCTGAGCAATTTTGTCATACAGATATTGTACAAAATCCTCAGCT